>CM019710.1:19653097-20915635 GCA_009760885.1 Achatina immaculata
TATATATATCAATACTACAAGAACATAATGAAGGCTGGCTAGTAAAGAGGATTAAACAGAGAAAATTTAAATATTGTGGACACATTAAACATCATGATAATCTAGAGAAGGGTACATAATAGAAAAAAGAAAGAGAGGAAGATCAAGGTGAAGATGGCTGCAAGACATCATTGATAATCTGCATCAGCAGCAGGGCATCTTGCTTACAACAGAGAACCCTACAGGAGAGCTGTTTGGGAGGCAAAGTTCCACAAGGGATATGCAAATGACCGACTGACCCAGCAGATATATTCAAATGATGAAAAATACAGAGGACCAATATCAACGACGAGGCATACTTGGCAAATGGTGGTGGTGGTGATGGTGGTGGTGGCGGTGATAAATTATCCTTCACATGGTGTTACACAGTTTCACATTCACATATGCTCAAGACTTCCACAACAATAACCATCAACAATCTCATGACACAACTGCTAAAAGATGCACTTCAAAGTGCAGTGCCATCTGGAAGATAATGGGTTCAGTCCCGAGACGAAAAAAAAAAAAGGCAACAACTCACAAAACCTCTGGGAGACATGTCCCAGAGGGGCCCCACCCCCCCTTAGAGTGTCAGGAGTTTAAAATGGCTGAAACACTTGTCGGGGGTGGGGGGTACTTCTTCTGATGATCTGAAGGAGCTGTGTTGTTGTTCCACTCTCTACAATAGAGAGTGTCCTGCATACACCACAAATATCAAATCCAACAATAACTATGTACACGCACCTTTCATTTCACCACAAACACAAAATAAATTTCAGTCATCATTATATACAAACTTTCAACACAAACATGCTCACAGACATCCCCACCATCTGAAACTGAGCTACGACTATGTACAAATACCACTCATTTCACCAATAATACACATTAAGAACCCCCATTTCCATGCCACTGAAGCATATGGGGGTCTGTATAAGCACATGAAAGTGTTATGTGGTCAGTATTTGTGAGGCTGGGTGGACCTATGGGTATTTTTGGTGTGGTGGTATCAGAGAAAATTCTTGTAGATGTGTCACTGGGACTTGAACCCAGTACCTCCGGACTAGTAGACTGAACACCTAACAACTCAGCCAGCTAGGCCACCAATGTCTACACATTACACATCTCAAACTCATTTTAAACACATTTCCAGGGGGAAAAAAAATATAAAAGCTGTTTACCTTAGCAACCTTGTCATTTGCAGCAACATTTGCCATATCAAATCTAACACACACAGAGTTATTCTTCAGAGCTGCACAGACCTCAATCAGTCTCTCCAATGAAAGGTTCTGTGGGAAAATAAAAAACACAATGTCAAAATGTTACTAGCCTCTGGTCTAACAGCTGCTACAATATCCTTCATGTAGGAAGGTTCCTTGTAAGGTAATGAACTCCACAGAATCTGCAGAAGCTTTGACAAATATAAGTGACAGTGCAGGAATGAGCCCACAGTTCAAGATGACAAGTCAACATCAATCTAATAAGTTCTGCATCCATTTAATGTCTTTAAGTGCAAAGAAACTAGATCAAAATGTTAAGGCTATCCTTCAGTTCTAGTCCATCAGTTTTTAGGTGAAGACGACTAATTTAAGGAAGAGGAAGTCATCATGGCTAGAGATATCAATGTATTCCTCAATGCAGCAAATGTACCCTGGGGTAGATATCAATGTATTCCTTATGGAAAGAGAGTCAATGATAGACAAAAGGGTAGATATCAATGTATTCATTGTGGAACTACAGCCTAGTATAGATACCGACACTGGAGCAGATAACAATGTATCTCTCATGGTAGGCAGAGCCCAGCACAGACAATAAAGTAGATATCAATGTATCTCTCATGGTAGGCAGAGCCTAGCACAGACAATAAAGTAGATATCAATGTATCTCTCATGGTAGGCAGAGCCCAGTACAGACAATAAAGTAGATATCAATGTATCCTTCATGGTAGGCAGAGCCCAGCACAGATAATAATGTAGATATCAATGTATCTCTCATGGTAGGCAGAGCCCAGCACAGACAATGAAGTAGATATCAATGTATTACCCCTTATGGTACAGAGAGCAAACACAGCCTGTCTAGAAGATTACTTCTTAGGAATGACCTAGGACTTTTAAACACTATAACACAGCCATATTAACACAACATAGCAGAGTTTATGATCAGTCTTGACCAGATGTTCTATCATTTTACTGTACACAAGTCTAATTTCCAATATGCTAAATTAACACCAATTAAATTAAATTTGGACACACCTATACCACCGTGACTTGGACATCTCAAGGGAAAAGAAAGAGGGGCCAGCCACTGAGGGGACATGGAGATGCACAATACAGGAAGAACTAAAGGACGCAGGAAAGACACGGTCTGAGGTATACCAACTTGTTCAAGACATGACTAGCTAGAGAACCTTTGTTGATGTGTTATACTCCATTTGGAGTACAGAGGACTACTGATGATGATGATGACGATGATGGCAATGATGACGATGATGATGATGATGAAATTAAATTTGGGAATTTCAAGTCTTCCAAAAGAATAGCAGAAATTTATGCCAAACTGAAACCAGCATCTAAAACCACCAAAACCTCAACAAACTTGAACCTTTATTACTTTGTGAGATGGTTCTTGTCATTAAAAATGTGCTTTTTTTTCCAGTTCTCTGTTTGGATTACTTACATGTGAACTGTCATCTGCTGAAAAGTGGGCTCAACTGATTCAATACTGACTTGGATGTCTCTCTGCAGTCTGTTATATCTCTCATCTGGATTCTGTTGGCATTAATTATATATCTATACCCAAAACCATGACCACATTTTCTTTTGTGTTCATTCATCTTGACCTTAGGGGTGAACTCCCTTATTCATGTGACTGACCTTTATGTTACTGACTCATTTCCCATCCATTTCCCATTCATAAATGAGTGCAGACCAGTGTGCCTTGCTCCGAAAACAGATGTTCTCCATCTTCCTATGCTGTTTTCCTCAAACCTGTTTATCTCTGGTAAACATTTCTACATCTGGATTGGTTCTGGTAGTACTTCTTGAGCCTGTAAATTTCCAAGTGAGAGGCCAAGTCACCACAGCCTTGCACAGATCTGACATGAGTAAGAACTGACTTCCATAAAGAGCTGCAAAATGTACTAACTGTGTCAAGTCGAGGATTATCTGCAGTCTTATTTTGACTGAATATACTTACACCTCCAGGCAGTGATCACACTAGCATTTTTTTTAAACCAGTACTTGTCTTCCACCTTGCATAAAGTGCTTTCTGAAATACCGGTTTCATCAATACAACATTCAATAATTCAGAATGTTTTTTAAAATGTAAAATTAAAAGCACTTTTTAAACATCAGCAGAAAGTAAATGCTCATGCGGAGACTGTTTCTTATCTTACTGGTAACGAGATTTAATCTTTACAAAATGCTCACAAGCTGAATCAAAGTTAAACTGACTGATTTTTCTCCATGTACATTGAGATTCATCGTCCTACTGGCCTGATGACTTCCCTGACTGTTTCATTTGTTGTTTTGTACATGGCATTTAATAATATAAACTAGTTACAGTAATTGACGACCTCAAAAAGTTTTGGATTTTCTCTCTCTCTTTTTTTTTTAATCAGTAATTTACTGGTTTTTCTCAGTTAATGTAATCACTCAACTCTAAGTATTACACTACTAATTACTAAGAATGGTGTAAGATAATGCCAGGACTTCAGGGGTCACTGACCTCTAAGTATTACACTACTAATTACTAAGAATGGTGTAAGATAATGGCAAGACTTCAAGGGTCACTGACCTCTAAGTATTACACTACTAATTACTAAGAATGGTGTAAGATAATGCCAGGACTTCAGGGGTCACTGACCTCTAAGTATTACACTACTAATTACTAAGAATGGTGTAAGATAATGGCAAGACTTCAGGGGTCACTGACCTCTAAGTATTACACTACTAATTGCTAAGAATGGTGCAGGATAATGCTAGGACTTCAGTGGTCACTGCACTCACCTTGATGTTATTGAGGTTAAGAGATTTCAACTCCTTGTCATTATCATTAAGTTATCTGATGCTGTCCTCCACATCTGTCATGTTTGGGGGCTCATCCGGAACAAGCTTTAACTTCTGTGCCTGGGCGTGGCCTGCCAGCGAGAAACAACGAGGTCACACATTAAGAACAAGAAATAATTTTTTTACAGATCATTTATAAGTTGTACAATGGTGTAATGGTGCATCTGCTGATCATAAGGCCCCAAATGGTTCCCCCACTGAAGCAGAAATTTTCTGCATGTACTGGCACCTTCAAGGGACTGGGTTTCCCTAGGAAAACAAAAACCAGCAAGGCCAAGTGCCTGGCCTCTCTACCCTACAACAGGAAGGCCTAGAAATGTGAATACACTATACTTCACATCCCTACAGCACACAGATAGCAAGGGATATAATTTTTTAAAATTTATAATCATACACATCTACAAGAAAATTCTCTCTCTCTCTGAACCTTAAGTGCCCAGGGCACATGGGGCTTCCGCAAGGGTTTTCCACAAATGCCTGTCCTTCGCCTTTTTTTTCTGCTCTTGCCCAGGTGAGCCCTCTATTGCTCAACATCCTTTCTGTTGTTCTTCTCCATGTCTCTTTTGGTCTTCCCTTACTTCTGTTCCCCTGTGGTGTCCATCTTAGTGCTATTTTTGGTAGTGAGTTGTCAGTCATTCGGAGCACATGTCCCAACCATCGTCAGCGTCTTTCCTCAATAATTGTTGTCAGTGGCTCCATCTGCATCTCTGCCAATAAGATGTTATTTCTTATGGTGTTTGGCCAAAATATTTGTCTAATTCTTCGTAAACATTTAGTCTGGAAAGAATTCAACTTGTTTTCTATGGTTTTGGTGATTTTCCAGCATTCACTTCCATAGAGTAGTACACTTAGAACATTACTCTTAAATATCCTGATTTTCATATTTATGCTTAGTTTTTTTGATTTCCATATATTCTGCAACATTGCAAAAGCCTGGTTTGCTCTAGTAAGTCTGCTGTTGATGTCCTCTGTGCTGTCTCCATTTTCTACTACTCTGCTGCCAAGGTATACAAATTCATTGACCTCCTCCACTAACTTCCTATCTACTCTGAGTACATTTCTGTTGTTCACATTTTGCTTCATTAACTTTGTCTTTCCTATATTGATCATTAGTCCTATGTTGTTTGCATTCTGAGTTAGCTTGTTTATTTTATCTTGCATATCTTTGTGACTGTTTGATAATAGACAAATGTCGTCCACAAAGTCAAGGTCCTCCAGCACTGTGTCAAGGGTCCATTGTAATCCTCTGCGTTTGTCTGATGTTGCCTCCTTCATTAATCAGTCCACTGCCAAGATAAATAATGTTGGTGATAGTACACATCCCTGTTTCACTCCTGTTTGTACCCTAAAGCTGCTTGAGGTATGTTCTCCACAGATAACTTTGCACTGAAAACCCTCGTATAGGGCTTTGATTACATTAACTATCTTATGGGGGAGGCCATGCCATCTTAGGATTTTCCACAGTGCATCTCTGTTGACACTGTCAAAGGCTTTCTCAAAATCTATGAATAATGCATATGTTGTGCTATGCCACTCATTTGCCTGTTCTAATATTTGTCTAAGTACAAATATGTGGTCTATGCATTATCTTCCTTTCCTAAATCCTGCCTGCTCTTTCCGAAGTTTTTCCTCAAGTGTTGGTACAATTCTGTTGATGATTATTCTGCAAAATACTTTACTGGTAAGTGGCAGTAGGGTAATGCCTCTCCAGTTCCCGCAATCTCTGAGGTCACCCTTCTTTGGTAGTTTTACTATAAGCCCAGTTTTCCACTCATCTGGGGCTTTTTCTAGATCCCAGATTTGTTGTAATATCCGGCAAAGTTGTTTTGGTGTTTCTGTTTCTTCTGCTTTCAACATCTCAGCAGTCACTTCATCTTCACCTGGTGCCCTGTCTGATTTTAGCTTCTTTATCGCCTCCTTTACTTCACTTATTGTTATTGGTCCTGTATTGATGTTTAGTTCCATTATTGCTTCAGGTATGTCTATTGTTTGTGCTGCTTGTATTCTGTTTAGTAGGTTGTTAAAGTGTTCCCTCCATCTTTCAAGTTTTTTCTCTTTCTCCACTGACCAGTTGTCCATTTTGTGTCCTTACTGCACTTTCACATCTTGTATTGAAGTTACCTGTCATCTGCTTTGTGATTTTATATATGGTTTTCATGTCATTTGTATATGCTGCTTTCTCTGCTGTTTCTGCTAAGTTGTCATAGTATTGATGTTTATCTTGATGGCATGATTCCTTCACTTCTTTGTCTTTTTGCGCATAATTACTTAAAACTTGTTCTTTCAGCCATTGTGATTTGGTGTTCAGTAATTTTTTCTTGATTTCTTTTCTTTGCTCTATCTTTTCCCATGTGGTCTTGCTTATCCATTCCTCTTTTCTCCTTTTCCGATATCCCAGCACCTCTTTTGCTGTTTCCTGTAGTGTTTTATTGAACTCTAATATGGACATTTCTGCTTCATCTTGTAGGACACTGAAGCGGTTCTTAAGTACTATTGAGAATTCATCTCTTGTTTGCTGGTCTTTCAGTTTTCTTGTATTAAAATGTATTTTTCTGTGTTCTCCGATTTTGGCTTTCCTTAATTTTAGTTTTATTTTTGCTACCAGAAGGTTGTGATCACTTCCTACATCTGCTCCTTTCCTTGCTCGCACATCTTGTAGTGACCGTTTCCACTTGTTGTTTATTAGTATGTGATCGATTTGGTTTTCTGTGGTTTTATCTGGTGACCTTCAAGTCACCTTATGGATGTTTTTGTGTTGGAAAATTGTCCCTCCGATGGTCATCATGTTTTCTTCACAGAAACTGCACAGTCTTTCTCCATTTTCATTTATTTCTCTGATTCCTTCTCTTCCCATGATTATTCTTCTATCTTCATTTCCTTCACCTACTTTTGCATTGAAGTCGCCCAAGATGAGTAGCATATCATGCTTGGGTAATGTTTCAACTGTGGCTTGGAGGCTGTTGTAAAAATCTTCTTTTAATTCCTCTTCAGCTGCTTCTGTTGGTGCATAACAAACTATAATAGACAGCTTCGTGAATCTTGAGTTGAACCGTGCATATAATAATCTCTCATTTATTGGGGTCCATTTCAGCAATGCTCTTGATGCTTCTTTTGTTATAATTAATGCTACTCCTCCTTCATGAAGATCTTCTTTACCTGACCATATTATTGTATCTTCTGTGTGCTGTGTTGTTAATTTCCTTCTGCCTTGTCCTATCCATCTTGCTTCTTGTATTCCTAGTATGTCTAGTTTGTATCTGTGCATTTCCTTGATGGTTTGTGCTAGTTTTCCAGTCTGGTTAAGTGTTCTTACATTCCAGCTGCCTATTTGCATCTTGTGTTTAGGTTCCAGGAGGTCTGCAGTCGGGCTGGGGACTTCCAGTGGTTGGCTTTCATCCACAACCTTCATGGGCTCAGTTTCCTGATAAGCATTTCTCCTTCCACCTGCATTTGTTTTTTCCCTTGCTTCCGTTTCTGTAGCAGTCTATTAGTTTTTTTACCAGATAGGGTTGCTGGCCCTATGCCGAACCCTCCTTAGTCGCCTTTTACGATCATGCGTGGTAGGGTACAGTGGTCCTATTCTTTGAAGATCCCGGGTACCACACGGAAGAAAATTCTAGAGAGCAGCAAATAAGGAAATGGTCTGATTATCTGCAAAACCTGCGCATGAAAGATAATCCTCACCATGATATCATGATGAAAGCAGATAGACCAAGTGGTAGACATAGACAATGATGGCAAGACAACCTAGAAGAAGATATACATGCCCCTGAAATCACAAATGGCAAGAAAAGATCAAGAAAAGAGAGGAATGGAGATGTGTCTTGTCTGCAGAAATGGGCCTCGGTGGCTCAAGGAAGAAAAAGAAGTTGACGACAGCAGCAAATAAGTTTCCCAGTCACTGGAAAGACAGCAGCAAATAAGTTTCCCAGTCACTGGAAAGACAGCAGCAAATAAGTTTCCCAGTCACTGGAAAGACAGCAGCAAATAAGTTTCCCAGTCACTGGAAAGACAGCAGCAAATAAGTTTCCCAGTCACTGGAAAGACAGCAGCAAATAAGTTTCCCAGTCACTGGAAAGACAGCAGCAAATAAGTTTCCCAGTCACTGGAAAGAGAGCAGCAAATAAGTTTCCCAGTCACTGGAAAGACAGCACCAACAGCCTGTCTATTATCTGAGATGCTTTAACAGAAAAAAGCATATCTTCCTAAAGACCCGGGGGGGGGGGGGGGGGAGAAAGAGCAAAGGTGATGATACAGTTACCATGACCGGCTAACCAAATCCAGCAGATATTACAGACAAAATAACTACACACTTAAAAAAAAAAAACCAAAACAAGGAAACTGTGGCCACATGGGGATTTAATGTGAATATTAAAGTGGGGTGTAATGTGACTATTACAGATGGATACAATGTCACTATTAAATGAGGATGCAATGTGACTATTAAAGTGGGATTTAATTAGGCTTTTAAAGGGGGAATGTAATATGACTATTAAAGGGGGATGTAACGTGACTATTAAAGGGGAATATAATGTGACAATTAAAGGGGGATATATGTGACTATTAAAGGGGAATAAATGTGACTATTAAAGGGGAATTAATGCGTCTATTAAAGATGAACATAATTTGACTAATAAAGAGGAATACAATGTGACTAATAAAGGATAATATAATATGACAGTTAAAGGGTAAGTTAATGTGACTTTTGAAAGGGGAATATAACTTACCTATTAAAGGAAAATTTAATGTGACTATTAAAGAGTGATATAATGAAAATAATAAAAGGGGATGTAATGTGACTATTAAAAGTGGATGTAATGTGACCATTGAAGGTGGATGTATAGTGAATTTTGAAGTGAATGTGATGAGACTTTTGAAGGGGGGTGTAATGTGACTATTAAAGCGGGATGTAAGGTGACTATTAAAGGAAGATGTAATGTGACCATTAAAGGGAGATGTAATGTGACTTTTGAAGGGGGTAGCGATACTTTTGAAGGTGGATGTAATATGACTATTGAAGGGGGATATAATGTGACTATTGAAGGGTAATATAATGTGGCTATCGAAGAAGGATGTAATGTGACTTTTCAGGGGGGATGTAATTTGACTTATGAAGGGGGAATATAACGTGACTATTGAAGGGTGTAAAATGTGACTTTTAAAGGAGAATGTAATGTGACTATTGAAGGGGGACGTAATATGACTATTGAATGAGGATGAATTCTGATGATTGAAAGGGTATGTAATGTGAATATTTGAATGACATGTAATGTGACTATTGAAGGGTGAAATAATGCGACTATTAAAGGGGAATGTAATGTGACCATTGAATTGTGATGTAAATTAATTTTGCTTTATCAAGAGGCCTCTTTGGATTTTGAGTTATTGACTTCCTAAATAAAACTGCAATGTCAAGTGTCTCCATGGGCTCCACCACAGCACTGAAAGAAAAAACAGAAGGTCCAAATCCATAATAAAATAAATATAAAATAAAAACAATTAAAATAATTAAAATCAAATAAAACAAACATTGTTTAAGTTTTCCAGTCACCACACCATAAGTCACTGCAACACCAGTCACACCACACTAGTCACAACACCAATTACCTCAACACCAGTCACACCACACTAGTCACAACACCAGTCACCTCACACTAGTCACAACACCAGTCATAACAACACCAGTCACATCACACTAGTCACAACATCAGTCATCCCAATACCAGTCACCTCACACTAGTCACAACACCAGTCATCCCAACACCAGTCACCTCACACTAGTCACAACACCAGTCATAACAACACCAGTCACCTCACACTTGTCACAACATCAGTCATAACAACACCAGTCACCTCACACTAGTCTCAACATTATTCATCCCAACATCAGTCACCTCACTCTAGTCACAACACCAGTCATAACAACACCAGTCACCTCACACTAGTCTCAACATTATTCATCCCAACACCAGTCACCTCACACTAGTAACAACACCAGTCACCCCAACACCAGTCACCTCACACTAGTCTCAACATTATTCATCCCAACACCAGTCACCTCACACTAGTCACAACATCAGTCACACCAACACCAGTCACTTCACGCTAGTCACAACATAGTCACCTCACGCTAGTCACAGCATCAGTCACCTAACACTAGTCACAACACCACTCACCCCAACAGCAGTCACCTCACACTAGTCACAACACCAGTCACCCCGACACCAGTCACCCCAAAATAGTCACAACACCAGTCACCTCACTCTAGTCACAACACCAGTTACCTCACACTAGTCACAACACCAGTCACCTCACACTAGTCACAACACCAGTCACCTCACACTAGTCACAACACCAGTGATCTCAACACCAGTCACCTCACACTAGTCACAACCCAGTCACACCAACACCAGTCACCTCACACTAGTCACAACATCAGTCACCCCAACACCAGTCACCTCACGCTAGTCACAACACCAGTCACCTCACGCTAGTCACAACACCAGTCACCTCAAACTAGTCACAACACCAGTCACCCCACACTAGTCACAACATCAGTCATCCCAACACCAGTCACAACACCAGTCACCCCACACTAGTCACAACATCAGTCATCCCAACAACAGTCACAACACCAGTCACCCCACACTAGTCACAACATCAGTCATCCCAACACCAGTCACCTCACACTAGTCACAACACCAGTCATCCCAACACCAGTTACCCCACACTAGTCACAACACCAGTCACCCCAACACCAGTCTCCCCACACTAGTCACAACACCAGTCACCCCAACACCAGTCACCTCACACTAGTCACAACACCAGTCACCTCAACACAAGTCACCACACCACAAGTCACTATACCACCAGTCACCTCACACTAGTATACAACACCAGTCACCCCAAGACAAGTTACCCCAACACAAGTCACTCCACTGCAAGTCACTCCACCATCAGTAACCCCACTACGAGCCAATCCATCATCAGTAACCCCACTACCAGTCACTCTACCATCAGTAACCCAATTACCAGTCACTCCACAACCAATATCCCCACCACCAGTCACTCCACCATCAGTAACCCCACCACCAGTCACTCCACCATCAGTAACCCCAATACCAGTCACTCCAACATCAGTAACCCCAATACCAGTCACTCCACAACCAATAACCCCACCACCGTCACTCCACCATCAGTAACCCCACCACCAGTCACTCCACCATCAGTAACCCCACTACCAGTCACTCCACCATCAGTTACCCCACTACCAGTCACTCCACCATCAGTAACCCCACTACCAGTCACTCTACCATCAGTTACCCCACTACCAGTCACTCCACCATCAGTTACCCCACCACCAGTCACTCCACCATCAGTAACCCCACTACCAGTCACTCCATCATCAGTAACCCCAATACCAGTCACTCCACCATCAGTTACCCCACTACCAGTCACTCCACCACCAGGCATTCCACCACCAGGCACTCCATCACCAGTCACTCCACCACCAGGCACTTCATCACCAGGCACTCCACCACCAGGCACTCCACCACCAGGCACTCTACCACCAGGCACTCCACCACCAGGCACTCCATCACCAGTCACTCCACCACCAGGCACTCCACCACCAGGCACTCTACCACCAGGCACTCCACCACCAGGCACTCCATCACCAGTCACTCCACCACCAGGCAGTTCATCACCAGTCAATCCACCACCAGGCACTCTACCACCAGTCACTCCACCACCAGGCACTTCATCACCAGTCACTCCACCACCAGGCACTCTACCACCAGTCACTCCACCACCAGGCACTTCATCACCAGTCACTCCACCACCAGGCACTCTACCACCAGGCACTCCACCACCAGGCACTCCAACACCAGTCACTCCAACACCAATCACTCCAAATTCAGTCACTCCAACACCAGTCACTCCAACAACGGTCACTCTAGCATCAGCACCAGCCACCTCAACACCAGTAACTCTAGCACCAGCACCATTCACTCCAACAACAGTAACTCTAGCATCAGCACCATTCACTCCAACAACAGTCACTCTAGTACCAGCACCAGTCACTCCAACACCAGTCACTTCAATACTAGTCACTCTAGCAGCAGTCACTCTAGCAGCAGTCACTCTAGCAGCAGTCACTCTAGCAGCAGTCACTCTAGCACCAGTCACTTCAATACTAGTCACTCTAGCAGCAGTCACTCTAGCACCAATCACTCTAGCAGCAGTCACTCTAGCACCAGTCACTCCAACACCAGTCATTCTAGCACCAGTCACTCTAGCACCAGTCACTCTACAGCAGTCACTCTAGCACCAGTCACTCTAGCACCAGTCACTCCACTACCAGTCACTCTAGCACCAGTCACTCTAGCACCAGTCACTCTAGCACCAGTCACTCTAGCACCAGTCACTCCACTACCAGTCACTCTACAGCAGTCACTCTAGCACCAGTCACTCTAGCACCAGTCACTCTACAGCAGTCACTCTAGCACCAGTCACTCTAGCACCAGTCACTCTAGCACCAGTCACTCTAGCACCAGTCACTCTAGCACCAGTCACTCCACCGCCAGTCATCCCCGTGTCATTGTTTCGTTTTGTTCTCGTGAGCTTGAAAGTAGTGACGCTCGTCTCATTCTGCTCCAAGATGGCGTGATGGGGAGCAGATTATCATGTGATTGCTGGACGACACACAGAGTGGATTAAAAACGCTTCTTGATATACTCCACTCCCAAGAGAGTTCTGCTCTGATGGACAAGCTGACAGAAAAAAAGCAATGGCCTACTACTGGTGGGGTACCTCGGAGTGGAGGGTGGTGCGACAGGAAGATAAGAATTAAGTTACTTTCCAAGTCCTTGCTTCATCAGCCAAACTGTAGGGTTGTAAAAGTGAACAACTCATGGTTGTAAAGGTGAACAACTCATGGTTGTAAAAGTGAACAACTCAGGGTTGTAAAAGTGAACAACTCAGGGTTGTAAAAGTAAACAACTCAGGGTTGTAAAAGTGTTGCAACTCAGGGTTGTAAAAGTGTTGCAACTCAGGGTTGTAAAAGTGAACAACTCAGGGTTGTAAAAGTGAACAACTCAGGGTTGTAAAAGTAAACAACTCAGGGTTGTAAAAGTGTTGCAAATCAGGGTTGTAAAAATAAACAACTCAGGGTTGTAAAAGTGAACAACTCAGGGTTGTAAAAGTGAACAACTCAGGGTTGTAAATTATCAACAAATGAGGGCGTAAAATGTCAACAATTGAAATTGAAAAAGTAAACAACTCAGGGTTGTAAAATGTGAACAACTAAGGGCTGTAAAATGTGAACATGTAAGGGCTATAAATGTAAACATCTAAGGTGCTGTAAAATGTGAACATCTAAGGGCCGTAAAATGTGAACAACTGAGGGCTATGTGCAGGAAAATCTCTACTGTAGAGAGAGAAACAACACACACAACTCCTTCAGATCATCAGAGGATGTACCCCCCTCAGACAAGTATTTCGGCCCTATTAAACTCCTGACACTCCAAGGGGGGTGGGCCCCTCTGGGTCATGACTTCCAGAGGTCTTGTGAATTGTTGCTTTTCGTCCTGGGATTGAACCCGTGATCTTCTAGTTGGCACTGCACTTTGAAATGCGTCTTTAGCGATTTAGCCACGGAGGACTGGTATTGGTTGTGACAAAAGAAATTATTTATGCTCTCAATGCTTGTTTCGCATACTCCACAGCCAGGATGAAGCATTTTCTGCTGTTTCTGAAAGGCTTTTCAATGCCCTTGCTCTTGCTTGTCCCTTTATGCCCAGTTGCTTACATAAAATATGAACAAATGAGGATTGTAAAATGTGAACAAATGATGACTGTAAAATGTGAACAAATGAGGATTGTAAAATATGAGCAAAAGAGGATTGTAAAATGTAAACAAATAGGGATTGTAAAATGTGAACAAATGAGGAATGTAAATGTGAGCAAATGAGAATTGTAAAATGTAAACAAATGAGGATTGTAAAATGTGAACAAATGAGGGTTGAAAAATGTGAAAAAATGAGGATAGTAAAATGTGAACAAATGAGGATTGTAAAATGTTAACATTTAAGGGCTGTAAAATGTGAACAAATAAGGGCTGTAAATTGTAAACTACTGAGGGATGTAAAATGTGAATAAATGAGGGTTGTAAAATGTAAACAAATGAGGGCTGTAAAATGTGAGCAAATGGGAGTTGAAAATGTGAAAGAAAAACATTCAAACAATTGACAATGAAAAATTCAAACAAATGAGACTGAAACTTGTTAACAGCTGAGATGAAAAAAAAAGGGAACAATTGAGAAACAAAAATGGGAAATAATTGAGACGGACAAAATACAAAGAACTGAGATTGAAAAGCGCAAACATTTACGAGTAGAAAAGTAGAAAGCTCTGGAGGTAGAGAAATATCCAGTGTTCAGTGAAAAAAAAAATGCGAAAAACGGGCTGAAAATTGCAAAAAGCACGTTTGGCGGAAGTTGAGGGAAGAGGAATAGCGGCGCGTTTTTCTTTTCTCCAGTCACAGGAGAGTCCATGCTTGGACAATATCAAGAACATGACATCCTTACACGGTGACGTGCATCTCTAGTCAGGTATATACAGTCCAGACTGATAGGTCAGAGAGGTCTCGTTCTTATTTATACTTATACATGTATTATGCACGTGGAAGAAGTAAACCAACGTGCATACTTCAGCAGCTACATAGACCAGGATGGTGACACCAGAATGGAAGTTAAAATTAAAATTGCAAAAACAGCATTGTCCTTCAAAAATCTTGAGAATATATGGCATTCAAAAGTTATAAGCACAAAAACTAAGTTAAGATTATTCAATCCAAACTCACTTATGCATGCGAAAACTGGAAAACAACTAAAGAAAACAGAAAACAATTTTTGGAACCAAATGCCGAAAGAAAATAATATGTATAAACTGTAACGAATTCAAGAACAACGTAGAGATAAGAAAGATGAGCGAACAACAACCTGTCTCATGGGTGATCAGAAAAAAAAGGTGGACATATGTCGGTCACGTGATGAGAAGAAACAATCAGAGAATCTCAAAACAAACTATCAAGTGGCACATAACAGGCTGAAGAAAAATAGAAACTCTATAGAGTGGGAACAAGCGAACAAACAAACAAACTATCATACTTTATTTTCGAAGGGTTAATTTAAGAATCGGGCACGCAGGCCCGTCTAACATTCTGCCCTTCATCATACATGTTTCACTCAGTCACAGTCATTCAGCATTTGTTAATGAGCATAATAAGTATGAAGAAACAATTAAATGATTACATAAATAAATGTTTACATTGTTGAGAGAGGGCAAATTAGTAGGCATAAAATCCCTTGATGAGGTTGAAAAGCTCGCTGAAAACAGGGACACTTGGCGAACTACCATGAGAGCCCTATATGACGTTAACGGAACGGGAAGGATGTAAGATGTAATCCCCAAAAACTATTCATAGGTCAGAAAAGAGATGATGGGGTCCGACTATAAGGATCGTGATTTCAAACAAAATCCAGCATAGTCATCCATTTTAAAGTGATCAAGAGGCAATTTTACAATCAATGACCCTAACCCCTTCACTGTCATAAATTTTTTTTCTAAAATTATTATCTGATTTCTGCCTCATTATTTAGTATATTCATTCATTCACTTGCATGTCCCTTGAGGAACTTTACCTCCCTAACTGGTATCCTGTAGGCCTCTCGGTTGTAAGCAAGATGCCCTGCTGCTGATGCACCCATTTGCAGATCATCAGCGATGTCTTTCAGCCATCTTCGCCTTGGTCTTCCTCTCTTTCTTTTTCCCATTATGTACTCTTCCAAGATGGTCTTCTTTGGATTATCATGACGTTTAATGTGTCAAAAATATTAAAGTTTTCTCTCTTTAATCCTCTTTACTAGCCAACCTTCTTCAATATTACCTTCTTGAGTATGGATATATTTGTTATTTTCTGTGTCCATGAGATTTGAAGAACTTTTCTGTAGCATTTATATTCAAGGGCATTTATGTGTTCCTCAGCTGTTTATTTAGTATATATATAATTTTAGACGTGAGAATATGTTAGGACATATATCCCACCACTGCTATTTTATAGCGGGATCACGTGTCTCGATGACTATCATCAGAAACAAACATCAGAAAATGTCTGACTAACGGTCACTGCTCTCTTATATAACGTGGAGATCATTAGTCTTCTGGTTTTCCTACAACGAAAAAGTGGGACAGCAGATTTGTGTTCTAGAATACCAGTGGGACATATCTGGACCATACTCTTGGGATAATATATCCCACTCATGGTAAAATAATGATTATAATACTAAAAACATAAATCGGCATAATACTGAATTAATCTCTATTTGAAATGTAAATGTATCCAAATCATCATCAGGTGCAGTGTCGACTGGCGTTGTTATTAAGTTTCTCCAGAGTACACGATCCTTCATGCAGGCCATCAGCTCAGCTGGTGATCTCCTCTCACACCATCCCGTCATACTGTCCAGTATCATTTCTCTTGGTCTTCCTCTTGATCTTCTTCCTTCTATTTTTCCTGCTGTTATAATATTTTCAATGCCCCCTCTTCTCATTGCATGTCCTATGAAAGTACATTGTCTCTCTCTTATCTTTTTGACAAGGTTTTTTGTCTCTCCAGCTCTTCTCATACATTCTTCATTAGTTATTTTTGCTGTCCAGGGGATTCGCAACATTCTTCTAATAAACCATATTTCTGCTGCTTCCAATGATTTTTGTGCAGACTTGCCTATTGTCCATGATTCAATTCCATATAACAAGATAGGTTCAATATAGCATTTTAGGACTCGTTTTCTAACATTCATTGATAAGGATGTGTTGGATAATATGTTTCTCATTCTCTGAAATGCAGTCTTTGCTTGGCCTGTTTTGTTCCTAATTTCTGTTCTGCATTTCCCATCTGAAGTTATTACTGCTCCAAGGTATTTGAATTTCTGCACCTGCTTTAGAATAGTTCCATTTAATTTTATACTGCATGCTGGTGGATTCTGTTTCTTAGATATAACCATAGTCTCTGTCTTTTTGATGTTCAAAGTAAGGCCTTTCTGTTCACTTTCTTTGGCCACTTTATCCAAGAGATTTTGCAGGTCTTGTTGGTTCTCCGCTATCAGTACTGTGTCGTCAGCATACCGAAGGTTGTTAATATTGTATCCTCCAATTTTTATGCCTGGTTCTGTGATGATTGTTCTTGGAATATTCTCGCTATACAGAGAAAAAAGGTCTGGAGATAGTACACATCCTTGTCGCACCCTTTGTTTTATAGGTTGATATTTTCCAATTCTATTTTCAACTCGAACTGCTGCTTCTTGCTGCCAGTATAGATGTTTTACAATCCTCAGGTCTTTGCCATCTGTATTGATGTCTTCATGCATTTTAATAATTTCATTATGTTTCACCTCATCAGATGCCTTGGTATAATCAATGCTCTTTCTAAAGCTCTTTCTGTTAGTGTTCCAAACTGTTCCCTTTCCAAACTGTTCATCTGCTATTTCCAATTTTATCTTTTTCCTTGTTCTTCTCATAATTATTCTCAGAAATAGCTTCGTTATGTGACATGAGAGGCTGATAGTCTGGTGATTATCACATTACTTTGCACCTGGTTTCTTTGGTAGTGCTATAAACATGGATTTAAGCTAGTTACTTATATGCAAGACTTATATGGGACGGCTGAGGGGTGCTAGTTGGCTCAGTTAGTACGCTGTTCTCTCGTGGCTAGACGCCTGCTTGTCCTACCGGAATCCCAGGCAATTCTCTTGTGCTTTCTCTCACGTCTCACTAAAGTGCTTTGTCTACGATCCTACACAATTTGTTCTGTTACTTTTTTGTGAGTTCACTAATTCGTCTGTTGTTGTCTTTATTATGAGAGTCTTCTATCTGTCTGCACTGTTCATTTAATCACACTTCTTTTGCTTCTCTGCACTTGCGTATTATTTCTTTATTATCTTGCTATATTTTTCTTGGTTATATTTACTCCTCCTCCTCTTGTTCATCAGTCCTAAGATGTCGTTAGATATATATATATATATATAAAGTATATGCAGGAAACTCTCTACCGTAGAGAGCGGAACAACAACACAACAGGAAAGTGTTTCGGCCCTTTAAACTCCTGACACTCTAAGAGGGGGGGGGGGGGGGGGGGCCCCTCTGGGTTATGACTCCCAGAGGTCTTGTGAGTTGTTGCTTTTTTTTTTTTCCCGGTCCCGGGATTGAACCCGCGATCTTCCAGTTGGCACTGCACTTTTTCTTTTTTTAAAGCTACGGAGAACTGGTATTGGTTGTGGCAAATGAAATTACGTTCCCAATGCTTGTTTCGCATACTCCACAGCCAGCACGAGGCCTTTTCTGCTGTTTCTGAAAGGCTTCTCAATGCCCTTGCTCTTGCTTGTCCCTTTATGCCCAGTTGCTTACATAGGTCATATGCTGATGTTGCTATGAATCCCCTTGCTCCCACTTCTACAGCTATCACTTTTGTCCTGATTCCTGCCCCCTACCTCAGTTGCTACACTGTAGCATATATTGTAAATATATCAGCTCACAGGTTAGCTATGGCAGAGCAGAATGGTCAGGCTTTCATAAATTTTCACATGTGGAAGATATGACGAGAAAAAAAAAAGAATAAAGATACGAGTCTCGTTGCTGTGACATTAATGGGAGCCATACTTTTTTTAAAAAGAAATATAGCACCATTTTAGTTTAGCGTGTCTGTCTGCATGTTTAGATTTAGTTGCTTGAACATTGATGGCTTTTTGTATTCATGAAAGTAACATTTTTAAGTAACAGATGTGTTCATGAAACTCCTCCTGTGTTTTGAGAAACAGGTAACTCAAAGCTGCTGAGCCAATTCTTTCTTTTTTCCTCACTTGATACAGAGTTTGAGCCAGTTCTTGTGATGTTATTTCGGTTTTTGCCGGCCAGAGATACTTCTGTTTTTTTTTCTTTTTTTTTTTTGGGGGGGGGGTGGTTCACCCTGAGTGTTCCAGCAAGGCCCCCCCATAATACAAAGACACCTCCCCCCCCCCGTAATGTGATATGATGTCTGTGGTTCAGTGTCATGATGATGTCATCTGCTAAGAATAGCAAGGAAGGAGACAGAGAAACATAGTTCAGAATGACAAGCAAAGTGTACATAAAATATCAGTGTAGTTTCCTGTATGAATAAACCCTTGATCAAAAATGACTGAAAAAGGCTACAGACAACACAAGTAACCCAATATTTCTGCAGCCTGCCTTGATCAGGGACAACGTGGCCACAAAAAAAAAATATTTAACAATAGAGAAAATACACAAAAAAAGAACTTAATGAGAAAGATTGATCTTGAGTAAACTTTAGGCATATAAATGAGCTATGTCAAATGGTATGTGTTTCAGTTATTATGATTAGGCAGAAGAATGTAAAGAAGGTCACAGAGAAGGTCATAGGTCACCATGAAAACTGAGGAACATACTTAACATTTTCCTGCGTGTGAGAATAAAGAGAAGACGCAAAAGCAATCAAATATGTTGAAATTCTTCATGTCTATGGCACAGTGCAATAGGCATAAATATTGTTAAGTATTATTTTTACACACTTTAGTCCTTGGTCAAGTCTTACAAGCCGTTGGTTTTGGTTTTTTTTTTCTTCGTAGCGTTCCTAGACTTAGGTAGATCTGCTTGTTGTCTTGGGCTGTGCTTGTTTGTGCTGCTTTAGGCTTTCAGCTCAAGAAGTTTTCTGTGGATGCTTCTGGTGAATGAAGTCTGTTGTTTTTTTTTTAAGTGAGAGAATTAAGTGATGTGTAAGATAAAAAGTGAATGCAGACAAGAGTGACTACTGTGCTTGGGAAGTTGTGCGGTGATTTCATTCTCCTCTGAGAGTCGGGTTAGCCAGCCTAGACTTGACTTCTGTCTCAGAATCAGATTAGCCAGTCTAGACTTATGTTTCAGAATGAGATTAGCCAGTCTAGTCTTTGACTTCTGTCACAGACTTATGATTAGTCAGCCTAGACTGACTTCCATCTCAGAATTAGATTAGCCAGTCTAGACTTGATTTTAATCTTAGAATGAGATTAGCCAGTCTAGACTTATGTTTCACAATCAGATTAGCCAGCCTAGACTTAATGTTTTTATGATTCATCTCAGAATCAGGTCAGTATTAAAACTATATACCATGTGAGCAAAATGAAAGTTAGAAAATATAAATTACACAAAACTTTAATTTAGTACAGGAAAAATGACAGTCCTGTTTTTCAGTATAGTTTCCTTGTTTTGTTATCTGTGGACCAGCACCTGAGTTCCTTTGTCCTGACTTCTCAGCTAACAGTATACAACATTCCTTGTGTATCTTTGCCCAGGATTGCTAGCACAACGTAAGCTTGTTATGCCTGTGCTGAACTTTGTAACCCAGTTGTAGACATTGGCCTTGCACCCTTCGCTGTACTCCACAAATATTTCATGTTGCGTGTCCGCGGCGTTCAGATCTGTGAGACAAGAATCGGATGACAGGGGTAGTTCTTCTTTAGAGTATGTCTGCAACATAGTCACCATCTTGACTTGTGCTATTCTCAGCTTTCTGCTCACTGTTGTCACTGCCCTTGGTTCTAACTGATGGCACTACTAAGGGATGATGGTTCAGTTCTTTCAGAAAATTTGTTCACATTTTCTAACTTTCATTTGATTTTCCCTCATGTATATCAAATAGATTGCTCAGAACAGATTATATAGGTCTTCAACTGAAGTTTTTAACTCTCTCTCCACCCCTCCCCCTCGTAGGATTAGTCTGACAGAATAAATATGACAGATTAATTGGGAAGCAAGTTTTTGTAGAGAAACCACAACAGTGTACTTGTTGTGCCTGACTGTTTGGTTCTCATTTATACTCTTATCCTATAAACTTTATTTCTCCTGGTCTCTTATAATCTTTATTTCTCCCATGTCCCCTGGTCTCTTATAATCTTTATTTCTCCCATGTCTCCTGGTCTCTTATAATCTTTATTTCTCGCATGTCTCCTGGTCTCTTATAATCTTTATTTCTCCCATGTGTCCTGGTCTCATTTATCCTCTTATAATCTTTATTTCTCCCATGTCTCCTGGTCTCATTCATCCTCTTATAAACTTTATTTCTCGGATGTCTATGCACTTGATCTAAACATTTTGAAAGACTAATCTTACCAACTTCACTCTCACACATTGCTGTACACAAGCCTCTTTGTTTCCAACATCAGTTTACTAAATTGCTCTATTCAAGACTTGATTGCCAAATTGTTCTATCCAAGATTTAGTACAATGAACCACACAAAGGGGCTATCATCTGATATGGCCCTCATGATCTGGTTTCTGCCATGTTTTCGTCTCCTTAATTCTTTTATTCTAACCATGCATGACTTTTGTAAATAAATTAATTTTATATAACACAAATCTTGGCTGTTTTGCTTGCTTTGTGCTGTGTATGTGATGATGATACTCGTTAAGATATTAAAAAAAAAAGAGTAGTTATATTGTGCCATATTGGGACAAGGTATGAGTGCCCATGCTTTCATTGACCTGACAGCACACTAGAGGATGGATGATGAAGTCCAGTCTTGTGCCCACTACCTTACAATCTCCCTGTTCTGGAAGGAGCTGGATCATAAATTTTGTACAGCAGCTTTTTGGCTGCATAGCTTCTGGCAGACTTGATTTCATGGTAAATCAGTGTTATAATTCTTGAGAGATTTTTAAAAAAATCATATTTCAAGACTTCTACTGTTTTCATCAACAAAAATATGGGGTTTTTTTTTCTTTTATTTATAAAATATGAACACTCAGTGTTGTCTGATTGTAGGTTTTGTAAAACATGGGGGGGGGGGGGGGGGGGGTGTTTCTGTTTAAGGATTTGGAATGTGATAAAATAGGGGGAACAGGTGTTGTCTTGATTGTGGGTTTGGAATCTGTTTAACTGGGAGAGGATGGGCAAGTGTCTGACTGTGTGTTTGGAATATGGTAAAATAGATGTCTGTGTGTTTGGAATATGGTAAAATAGATATCTGTGTGTTTGGAATATGGTAAAATAGATGTCTGTGTGTTTGGAATATGGTAAAATAGATATCTATGTGGTTGGAATATGGTAAAATAGATGTCTGTGTGCTTGGAATATGGTAAAATGAGTAGTAGATATCTGTGTATTTGGAATATGGTAAAATAGATATCTGTGTGTTTGGAATATGGTAAAATAGATGTCTGTGTGTTTGGAATATGGTAAAATGAGTAGTAGATATCTGTGTGTTTGGAATATGGTAAAATAGATATCTGTGTGTTTGGAATATGGTAAAATAGATATCTGTGTGTTTGGAATGTGGTAAAATGAGTAGTAGATGTCTGTGTGTTTGGAATGTTGTAAAATGAGTAGTAGATGTTTGTGTGTTTGGAATGTGGTAAAATGAGTAGTAGATGTCTGTGTGTTTGGAATATGGTAAAATGAGTAGTAGATGTCTGTGTGTTTGGAATGTGGTAAAATGAGTAGTAGGTGTTTGTGTGTTTGGAATGTGGTAAAATGAGTAGTAGATGTTTGTGTGTTTGGAATGTGGTAAAATGAGTAGTAGGTGTCTGTGTGTTTGGAATGTGGCAAAATGAGTAGTAGATGTCTGTGGGTTTGTAATGTGGCAAAACAAGAGTGGTAGATGTCTGACTGTGGGTTTGGAATACTATAACACAAAAACAGTAATGCCTTCTGCTTATGGTTTTGGAATATGATAAAACAGGACTGAAGTTTTTTCTTGGTCATGGCTAAAAAGAAACGGCAAGTGTTTTTTCTGGTTAGTGGAAAAACAGAAGACAGTAAGTCTCTTCTCAGAAATATACAATGAATTATTGGGTCTAGCACTGCCATAATTAGGAAGAGAAATGGCCAGATAGATAAAAAGATGGCTTTCCAAGCCGAAAGTTATGGTTTCAGCTCTAAGTCTGTTGCTGCTTTCATGTGTCAGACGAGATCTAACCACTTGTGGACTTGTCCGAAGCACAGTGTTGATAATCCTTTAATGTCTAAGCTAAATAATAATTGTATTTTCTTCTGGTAAATTCACTGCTGATTTTGGGTTTATATGTGGTATGGTCCCTGTCTTTTCCACAGTGGTCAGCCATATTGTTCTATTCATTCATTCATTTATTTGTATGTCCCCTGCGGAACTTTGCCTCCCAAACAGCACTCCTGTAGGCCTCTCGGTTTTGAGCAAGATGGCCTGCTGCTGTTGCATCCATCTCCAGATCGTCAACTATGTCTTGCAGCCATCTTCGTCTTGGTCTTCCTCTCTTTCTTTTTCCCACCATGTATCCTTCCAATACGGTCCTCTCCAAATTGTCATGTCGTTCAATGTGTCCAAAATTTAATCCTCTTTACTAGCCAGCCTTCTTCAATATTAAGCTCTTGTAGTATAGATATATTTGTTCTTTTTTGTGTCCACGATATATGGAGAACTCTTCTGTAGCATTTACGTTCAAAGCCATTTATGTGTTTCTCAGCTGTTTTGTTAAGTGTCCAGGTCTCACAGGCATATATTGCGATGGGAAAGATGCATGCCCTTAAAAATCTTATTTTTGTGGTTCTGTCTGCTCCTCTTCACAGATTCTTTATTTCTTTTACTTTCTGAAGAACGATAGATGTCCTCCTTTTAATTTCCCTCATTGTATCTCCATTATTAGTTAGTAGTGATCCAAGATATTCAAAACTCTCCACTTCTTGCAGTTTTTCCTCATTGATACATATTTCAGTTGCATTGTTTGTTTTGTTAGTTGTCATCACTTTAGTTTTCTTTCCATTAAGATAGAGGTTCTGCTCTTTGCTGTTCTTGTGGACTGACATAATTAGTTTTTCCATTCCTTTTTGTGTTGTGGACAGCAATACTGTATCATCAGCATATCTAATCTCTGGTATTTCATAACCTCCAACTGTTATGACATCGTAATATTCTTTGTCTACATCTTCTCTAACATTCCTCATTATATTTTCAGTATACAAATTAAATAAGTAGGGTGACAATATGCACCCCTGACGGACCCCTTGTTTTATGTCAAACCAAGTTGTTGTTTCACCATTTATTCTTACTGCTGCTTGTTGGTCTAGATACAGTAGTGATGTTGGAAATCCCATTTTTTCCGTTATTTCCCAAAGATTCTGGTGTTGTACACAATCAAATGCCTTTGAGTAGTCTATAAAGGATAAATATAGATTCACATTAAACTCTCTGCATTTCTCTATTATTAATCTTATATTGAATATATGATCTCTTGATCCTCTTCCTTGCCTGAAACCAGCTTGGACCATATTGACTTCTTCTTCTATTTTCTTTCGAAGTCTACCCATTATGATTTTTAACAGAATTTTACTGGCATGACTAATCAGGGCAACAGTTCTCTAGTTGGTGCATAATTTCAGGTTACCCTTTTTTGGCAGTGGTATGAATACAGTTCTTTTCTATTCTTTTGGCCAAATACCCGAATGCCATATCTTTTTACATAGTGTATGATAGATTGTTGCACATTCCTTTCCTCCTGCTTTAATAAATTCAGCTGTTATCTCATCACATCCTGGTGATTTACCATTTTTCAGATTCTTTATTGCCCATAAAACTTCTTCTATTGTCGGTTCGGGTTCTTTCTCCTCCAATAATAATTCACACTGTTGATTTCTGCTTCCACAGTCGGTTGTTTCATACATTCTTATGTAATATTCCTTCCATCTTTCTAGAATTTCCTCTGTCTCTGTCAGGGTATTCCCCATCTCATCACAAATTACATTTAGCTTAGGTGTGACATTTCTCATCAATGTCTTCATTTCTTTAAACATTTCACTATCCCTTCCACACTTCTGATGTTCTTCTATTCTTTCACAACAATCTTGTATGTATTGTTTTTTGTCTTTTCTTATGTTTCTTCGTACTTCTTTTGTTAAGGTTTTATATTTATCTTTGTTGTTGTTTGTCACTTTCCATTGAGTCTTCATTTCTCTACATTGTTTTATCAGTTCTAGTGTACCTGCTGTGATCCATCTATTCTTTTGTGTTTTCTTTACTGGAACCATGTCTTTAGCTGTTGTTTTTGTTCTATACATGTTCAAAATGCCTAGTGTGTGTGACACACTTTGCTGTTTTGTCTTGTGAGCCAGTGATCATTGTGATTCTTCTGCCTTGCTCACCATCCTAGGCTTCATGCATTAGGGATGGTCATTCCTTTATATGATCACCCAACATATTTTTGCCAGCCAGCCAAAGCCATTGCCTGTACACAAGCAGACTTCTGGAGATATATGAGGGTCATACCGAAAGTCACGAGCAAACGTTTTTAAAAATCAGAATTAATAGATTGAGAAATACAAATATATTGCCTTAACCTGCATCCTTGTCTTCACTTTTCAACATAATCTCCATTTCTCTGCACACATTTTTCCCATCGTTCTGCAAGTTTGAAAATACCCTCCTGGTAGAATTCCATTCCAGCTGACCAAAGGCACAGATACACTGCTTTTCTGGACATTTGGACCCAGCGGGCACAAACTTTTCTATAGCCTAGGATTTCAATCATTTCCTGTAGTGCATTGTGTCCTATTTCAAGATTTACACCGATTTCAGATACCGTGACACGTCTGTCTTCTTTAATGATGTTGTCAACCCATTTCCATGTTGCGTTTAGTGGAGGCAGTTCGAGGGCGCCGCTGCGAGGCATATCTTGGATGCTCTTGATCCATTTTTGAAATGTTTCGTCCACCTCCATAAGCAAGTTGGAGTCTTTGGTGAATTTCAGCAGCAGGGATTTCCTCATTAACGAGGAACTCAATAACAGCATGTTGACGAAACGAAACTTCAGCACCATCCCTAAATTTTGTTTATGCTCCGCATGGTCACATGACACATGATGTCACCATCTCTACATGAAGTGCAAAGGATGCAAGTTAAGGTGATATATTTTCTCTATCTATAAATTCTGATTTAAAAAAAATTTTTGCTCACGACTTTCGGTATGACCCTCGTACGTAAGCTAGACAGGTGTGGGGGAACTAGGCAAGATCCAAGCCCTTCATAGAAATGCCTCTCACCATCAGGTACTCTCCCTTACATCCACCTACCCTACCCTCTCAGCCTAAAGAGGAAGAGCTATACCTCACAACAAACATCACAGCAACTGAGATTATGCATCGTAACATTCTAAATATACTCGATATTACTTTACGATGTAGAAGTCTGGACCCTGATTAAGACAAGAATAGTAAGAAAAGAAAATCGAAGCCCTTGAAATGTGGGCATATAGAAGAATAGGATTTATCCCATGGACAGAAAGAAAACAAAAAAAAGAAGTGCTAAACCAGTCAGAAGTGAAAAAAGAAATATTGAAAATTATAAAAACAAGACAGCTAATATACTTTTGGTATGTCGAGAGGCATAATACTATACCGAAGACCCTTCTTGAGGGCTAGATTGAAGGGGAGAGAACAAGAGGATGACAACGACATAGATAAATCAAGAGATGGACAGAAACCAGCTCGGCCGAGGGCACTACAAAGACAAGAAATAGAGCAGAGTGGAGGTTCATTGCAGCCAACTTTCTGTGGGCAGATGACATGAGATGATGATGATGATTAATTGTATTTGAACATTTATAGTTTGGTCATGTCACTGACATTGTAGATGACATGTTAAGAACATACCCCCAGCAGCTTTAGGGTACAAACAGGAGTGAAACAGGGATGTGTACTATCACCAACATTATTTATCTTGGCAGTAGACTGGTTAATGAAGGAGGCAACATCAGACAAATGCAGAGGATTACAATGGACCCTTGACACAGTGCTGGAGGACCTTGACTTTGTGGACAACATTTGTCTACTATCAAGCAGCCACAAAGAAATGCAAGATAAAATAAACAAGCTAACTCAGAATGCAAACAACATAGGACTAAAGATCAACATAGGAAAGACAAAGTTAATGAAGCAAAATGTGAACAACAGAAATGTACTCAGAGTAGATAACAAGTTAGTGGAATTTGTATACCTTGGCAGCAGAGTAGTAGAAAATGGAGACAGCACAGAGGACATCAACAGCAGACTTACTAGAGCAAACCAGGCTTTTGCAATGATGCAGACTATATGGAAATCAAAAAAACTAAGCATAAATATGAACATCAGGATATTTAAGAGTAATGTTCTAAGTGTACTACTCTATGGAAGTGAATGCTGGAAAATCACCAAAACCATAGAAAACAAATTGAATTCTTTCCAGACTAAATGTTTAGGGAGAATTAGGAAAATATTTTGGCCAAACACCATAAGAAATAACATCTTGTTAGCAGAAATGCAAATGAAACCACTGACAACAATTATTGAGGAAAGACGCTGGCGATGGTTGGGACATGTGCTCCGAATGACTGACAACTCACTACCAAAAATAGCACTAAGATGGACACCACAGGGGAACAGAAGTAAGAGTAGACCAAAAGAGACATGGAGAAGAACAACAGAGAGGATGTTGAGCAATAGAGGGCTCACCTGGGCAAGAGCAGAAAAAAAGGCGAAGGACAAGCATTTGTGGAAAACCCTTGCGGAAGCCCCATGTGTCCTGGGCACTTAAGGTTCAGAGAGAGAGGAGAGTTTGGTCATGTCACTGACATTGTAGATGACATGTTGAGTCTATTGATTTGATATACTATTTAAAACAACTGATAAAAGAAACATGAGGTACAAATATCGTTGGCAATCTGCAAATGGATGCATCAGCAGCAGGGCATCTTGCTTACAACCAAGAGGCCTATAGGAGAGCTGTTAGAGAGGTAAAGTTCCACAAGGAACATGCAAATGACTGACTGATTAAGGTGCAAATGACAAGTACTGCATTATGTTGCATGTCAGAAATCTTCTGGTAAACACAAAAATATGGAAGATGTAAAGATATTTATACAGAACATTTACATAGTAAGTACCAATAACAACAAAAAAAAAAAAAAGAAAAAAAAAAGAATTTGTTGACGAGCAAAAAGTCTCTGTTGGAAATGTACACATCCATCACTTCATCTGAATGTTGAATAGTTCTGGCTTTACGGTTTTGGCCGGACACTCGGCCTGGGTACTGGAAAAGAAATATTTTTTCTGCTGTTAGAAACACTGGCTTTCTCAATCTGTACAAATCATTTACATGTCTGTTTCATTACTCTGCTGTTCACCTTTAGAATACCCTCTCATTCCATTTAAAGCTCATAAATAATATAACTTCAGACTATGAGGGAAATTAAAAGAAGGACATCTATCGCTCTTCAAAAAGTAAAGCAACTAAAGAATCTGTGGAGAGGAACAGACAGAACTACATAAATAAGATTTTTAAGAGCATGCATCTTTCCCATCGCAACATATGCCTGTGAGACCTGGACACTTAACTAAACTGCTGAGAAACACATAAATGCCTTTGAATGTAAATGCTACAGAAGAGTTCTTCAAATATCATGGACATAAATAAGAAAAAATATATCCATACTACAAGAACTTAATATTGAAGAAGGCTGGCTAGTAAAGAGGATTAAACAGAGAAAACTTAAATATTTTGGACACATTAAAGAACGTCATGATAATCTAGAGAAGACCATCTTGGAAGGGTACATAATGTGAAAAAGAAAGAGAGGAAGACCAAGGGGAAGATGGCTTAAAGATGTCATTGATAATCTGCAAATAGATGCATCAGCAGCAGGCCATCTTGCTTACAGCTGAGACACCTACAGGAGAGCTGTTAGGGACATGCAAGTGACTGACTGACTGAACTTAGATTTTTTCATTATTTGCTGCCTGTTGATGTGCTCTTTAAGATACAAACTTCTGTGAAGGCCATAGACTTGCTATCACTTTAGGGTATAGAGTGACTGCAGTAACTTTAGGGTGTATTTAACATACAAGAATGCTGAAATCTTGTCTTGTGCCATCTCCCTGTAACAGCGAGCTGGTGTTCTTTGCAGCCAGTGTAGTGGAGGTGTTGGGATACATCATCATATCAGCATGGGAATGGGTTATGGCAGCTATTTATTCAGTCCTGTAGTACAGCTAAAAAGCAGGAGGTGTGCAATGCTTCTTTATCAGACTCCACCACCATGGAGACTATGGTGATCCCTGCCCCATTAGCCAGGCTAGGCCTATTAATGGGGGTACCAGAAGAGAGATGGGACAGAGTCTTGATCAGCTATGGGTTGCTAACCCTGAAGCTATGGGTCACTGACTGCCTCCCCAGACAATGTCTTTACCCCAAGAATACTGAAGTACGAGTAAATTTACACCATGTCTTTGATTTCCTATTACTGAATGTGTACTGGACAAGGTTTTGTACTGTCCCAAGACCTGTTTTCTCTCTACAGTAAGAATATGAGAGCCATTACTAACAAACCAGGGACAAAAGTTGGAGGGCGTAACATCAATAACCTTAGATACACTAACAACACAATCCTCATAGCAGACAATGAAAGAGATCTACAACAGCTGCTAGATATAGTGGTGGCAAAAAGTGAATATAAAGGACTATTACTGAATAGTAATAAAACAGAAATGATGGTTGTATTCAGAACAGAAACTGTACCAGAATACAATGAACAAATCAAAGGAGTAATATTAAGATTGCGCAAATTCAAGTATCTTGGTACAACAATAAAATCAGATGGCAGATGTATTACACAGGCTAAAAACAGAATATGTCAGGCAAAGATAGCATTTCAGAGAATGAAATTTATTTTGTGCAGCCCATTTTTGTCACCAGATACTCTGAAGGGAGTCTTGAAATGCTATATGGAGCCAGTATTAATATAACATCTTGCTGGCAGAAATGCAGATGAAGCCACTGACAGCACTTATTGAGGAAATTTGCTGGAAATGGTTGGGACATGTGAGTATGGGCCACATACTCATTCATTCATTCATTTGCATGTCCCTTGCGGAACTTTGTCTCCCAAACAGCACTCCTGTAGGCCTCTCGGTTGTGAGCAAGATGGCCTGCTGCTGTTGCATCCATTTCCAGATTGTCAACGATGTCTTGCAGCCATCTTCGTCTTGGTCTTCCTCTTTTTCTTTTTCCCATTATGTATCCTTCCAATACGGTCTTCTCTAAATTATCATGACGTTTAATGTGTCCAAAATATTTAAGTTTTCTCTCTTTAATCCTCTTCACTAGCCAGCCTTCTTCAATATTAAGCTCTTGTAGTATAGATATATTTGTTCTTTTTTGTGTCCACGATATTTGGAGAACTCTTCTGTAGCATTTACATTCAAATGCATTTATGTGTTTCTCAGCTGTTTTGTTAAGTGTCCAGGTCTCACAGGCATATGTTGCTATGGGAAAGATGCATGCCTTTAAAAATCTTATTTTTGTGGTTCTGTCTGCTCCTCTCCACAGATTCTTTATTTCTTTTACTTTCTGAAGAGCGATAGATGTCCTCCTTTTAATTTCCCTCATTGTATCTCCATTATTAGTTAGTAGTGATCTAAGATATTCAAAACTCTCCACTTACTACGGGTGAAAATAAAAAAGACACCCGTTTACCTTCTTGACTTGGACACCTCAAAGAAACAGGGGCAGGCCATAAGGAACATCTCTCTCTCTCTCTCTCTCTCTCTCTGAACCTTAAGTGCCCAGGGCACATGGGGCTTCTGCAAGGGTTTTCCACAAATGCTTGTCCTTTGCCTTTTTTTCTGCTTTTTGCCCAGGTGAGCCCTTTATTGCTCAACATCCTTTCTGTTGTTCTTCTCCGTGTCTCTTTTGGTCTACCCTTACTTCTGTTCCCTTGTGGTGTCCATCTTAGTGCTATTTTTGGTAGTGAGTTGTCAGTCATTCGGAGCACATGTCCAAACCATCGCCAGTGTCTTTCCTCAATTACTGCTGTCTCTCATCATAAGGAACATGGAGATGCACAATATAATAAGGACTAAAGGAAGCAAGAAAGACATGATTTGAGGTATCCCGACTTGCTAATTCAAGATTAGCTGGAGAACCTCATGGAGACCCTTATGCTCCATTGGGAGAACAGAGGACTGTTGATGATGATTTCCTCAGAAATGTGAGTAGGATGTTCTTTGTAAGCTGATACAGTGAAATTTTTTGATGTACAACCATCAAGTTCAATGGGAACTAGGCTTCCAGACCTGTGGTGGAGCTACAAAAGCAGGACAAAGTGCAAACTTTCTTTAGCTGACTTCACTGCCATGAGCGACAACTAGGATCCCTGCCTCTTTAGTCAGGCCAAGTCTGCTACTGGGGGAACCTATAGAGAAGTGGAAAAGGGTCTTGACTGGTTATGGTTCACCAGCCTGGATACAAGCATGTCAGCTATGGGTCACTGGTAGTTCTGCTTCATGCATCTTGACTTCACTTTAGAAGTACTTCATTTGCAAATTTTCGTGCACTGACACTTCACAAGCTTACACTAGAAACTTCATTCTTATCACTTCTAGCACAAGGTTTCTTCTGGTGAAGGGAGAGAGGGGTGTAATTCTTCTGGGGAGGGGGGGCCGTTCCGAATTTCTGAAGGACCAAAACTAAGAGCCATAAATAGCAACACCATGTCAGCCAGAAAATCAAATGAAGAAGTCCTTAGAGAGGTTTCTAAGATCCCTGGTTTATCTCTCCCTCAAGGTCCCTGGTTTCTCTCTCTCTCAAGGTTCCTGGTTTCTCTCTCTCTCAAGGTCTCTGGTCTCTCTCTAGTCCCTGGTTTTTCTCTCTCTCTCAAGGTCTCTGGTCTCTCTCAAGGTCCATGGTTTCTCTCTCTCTCTCTCTCTCTCTCAAGCTTCCTGGTTTCTCCCTCTCTCTCAAGGTCTCTGGCCTCTCTCTAGTCCCTGGTTTATCTCTCTCAAGGTCCTTGGTTTCTCTCTGTCGTCCCTGGTTTCTCTCTCTCTCTCTCTCAAGGTCTTTGATCTCTCTCAAGGTCCCTGGTTTCTCTCTCTCTCTCTCAAGGTCTCTGGTTTGTCTCTCTCTCTCTCTCCAGGTTCCTGATTTCTCGAGGTCTCTGGTCTCTCTCAAGGTCCCTGGTTTCTCTTTCTCAAGATTTCTGGTTTCTCTCTCTCAAAGTTCCTGGTTTCTCTCTCTCAAGATCCCTGGTTTCTCTCTCTCTCTCAAGGTCTCTGATCTCTCTCTAGTCCCTGGTTTCTCTCTCTCAAAGTCCCTGGTTTCTCTCTCTCTCTCAAAGTCCCTGATTTCTCTCTCTCTCTCTCGGTCCCAGGTTTCTCTCTCTCACAAGGTCCATGTCGAAAAGCATAAGGTATCATGTCCTTCCATAATCCTGAATCTCTTGTGCAGCTCTACAGACTTCTCACTGGGCATTGCCTGTGCCAGGATGCCAAACCATCAAACATCTTTGGACATCTTCCCTGTTACTATGAGGTACTCTAGCCCGCCTCTCTTCCAAACATGCTCCGGAAAAGTTAATTGTTGTTTCCTGATCTTCATTATAATCTTCCTTGTTTCTTGTGCCTCTTACAGAACTTCATCATTCAATTTTCTCGCTGTATATGGTACTTTCAGCATTCTTCTTAAGAACAGCATTTCAGCTGATTTCAGCCTTCTTTTTATTTCTTTAAAGACACTGCTGGCGAGATTCTTCGGATGCAGCACGTGAAGTGAAACTCCCCTCGGCCAATAAAGAAAATGAGAAAAAAAATTAGGGTTGCCGTGCGGCACCGATGTGAAAAGGTGGTGGAAAGGATAAAGTGAAGCTTAATTGGTATGTCCAGTGGTCTCGTGGCGAGAGCTACTCATACCACGGAACCTCTGCTCTAGAGGCCAGCCACATCTGATATACACCCATAATGGTGAAATATGCCTAAACCGGCTTAAACCAGGGGTCAAACTTGATGGCTACTCATGTCACGGTACCTCCGCTCTAGAGGTCATTCACATCCTAAACACGCCCATACTGGGATAATATGACTAAACCGGCTCAACCCAGGGGTGAAACTTACTAGTGGCAAAGATTCGTCCTCCTGGACAAAAGCTCCGTCCTGGTCACAACTAGGAAAGGTAGCGGCCACGACCACAAAATGCTGAAGTCGGAGACACTGGACCAGTGCAGTCTAGACAGGCAACCACCTCTCACCCGGCTGGGATGTATGCGTATCCTAATCACGCTGAGGTTTTCCGGTGAGAAAGTTCAAAGCTGGACTTTATGGACAACCACCTCTCACCTGGAGGGGATACACGAGTATCCCAAAAACACGTCGAGGTTTTCCGGTGAGAAAGTCCAACTCTATACTGGATGGGTAACCACCTCTCAACCAGTGGGGATATACTGATATCCAAAACTCTAGATTAAACTGGTGCAACGAAAACCACGGTGTCCTGCATTCCCGCTTCTGAGACTCACCAAGAATACAGGCTCAAGCCCTGCGATACTATGAATCTCTAGTGGTCCTCTCATGGATCTTATGTGGTCCTTTTGGGGACCACGGGACCTATCAAGGACCACATGAGTAAATTCAGGAGGATCACGGGGCGGTCTTGGCGGTAGAAGCGAACAAAGAAGAAGAAGAAGATTTCTTTACAGAGATGTTTCAGAACAATGAAAACTACTTTTTTAAAAAAAATGTCCAAATTTCTGAGACATATCACGAGAAGACAGAAGTTAGACAACTAAGTAAAGACTGGACAACTCAAGGGAAAAAGGAAGAGAGGAAAGACAAGAGAAAAATATCTCGGAGGACAGATCAAGTGGCATAGAAAAAGAACTGACTGGAAACGCCAAAGACTACACAAACTGGAAAAGTATGGTTACCAATGCTACCTGTTATGGCATAATATTAATGAATGAATGAATAATAATAATAATAATGATTTAGGTGGAGACAGAGGATCTTGAGAAAGAGGGAACATTTTAATACAGAAAGGGAAACACAAATTGGTTGTGAAACTCATTCTAACATACTGGACAATCTTACTTTCTCTTTCTCATGTGAAACTCATTCTAACATACAGGACAGTCTTACCTTCTCTTTCTCATGTGAAACTCATTCTAACATACAGGACAGTCTTACTTTCTCTTTCTCATGTGAAACTCGTTCTAACATATTGGACAAACTTACTTTCTCCTTCTTATGTGAAGCTCATTTTCAATACCGCCTGTCAGACTATCAATGTAAAACTCCACTGGCCTGTTTTCATCCATAACTGTGGATGCATTGTGCGGGCCAATGACCACCATCATGTACAGAACTGGATACGGAATCTGAGCATCTCTGAGAATGTTCTCCTTTTCCTGGGGATTTAGTATGAAAGAAATGACATGGAAAAGACATGGGAGATGAATACGACATACACCCATAAGCCTTCCACAAACATAAGCAGACAAGACTGTTATCCCCAGTGAAAGAGGAAGCAAGGAAGATCTAGAAACACCTGGTGAAGGAGTCTTGAAAAAAGCTTGACTACGCCTGGAGACAGAGGAAACAGCCTAGGATAGATGTAAATGGACAATCCTTGTTGATGGCCCATGCCCTAGATAAGGGTAAAGAATGCAAGAACGAATGAATGAACAAACAAATTTTATTTCAAGAGAAGAGAGGGTGAATGAGAGGTGATTTCTTACATCTTACATATTTCCCATGCTGTTAAATGTCACATAGGGCTCGCATGGTTGTTCGCCAAATTTTCCTGTTTTCAGTGAGTTTTTCAACCTTGTCAATGGATGTTACGCCTACTAATTTGGCCTCTCTTAACAATGTCCTCTTTAGAGTTTCACATGGTTGACCTCTTTTTCTTTGGCCTGTTGTGTTCCACCTGATAGCTTATTTTTGGATTCTCTGACTGTTTCTTCTTATCACGTGACTGACATATGTCCATCTCCTTTTCTGATCACCAATGAGATTGGTTGTTGTTCAATTATCTGGCTTATCTCTGCATTGTTCTTGAACTCATTCCACTTTATATTGAGTATTTTCCTTAGGCATTTGTTTTCAAAAGAGTCTTAATTATTTGTTTATTTCTTTAGTTGTTTTCCAGCTTTCACATGCATAAATGAGGGAGGATTTGAATTGAATAATCTTAGCTTTGTTTTTGTGCCATATGTTCCCAAGACTCGTGAAGACCAATGCTGCTTTTGCAATTCTAGTTCTAACTTCCTTTCTGGTGTCACCATCCTGGTCTATGCTGAGGTATGAAAAATGGTTTACTTCTTCAACAGTTGTTTCTTCTACGTATATTTTTCTTTCTTGAAGAATGAGAAGTTTCATTATTTTTGTTTTTTCCAAACAAAAATGATTTATTGACACAAAAAAAGTTTTATTTCACTCAAACTGTGAGAAGTCCTACCATAACTGATTTCAGGAATGCAAGAGTGGAATATTTGATTGGATAAAGATCTGGCATTAACTTTGTCCAAAGGTGATCAAAATTAAGACAACATGACAGGCACGACATTGATGTTTTTGTTTAAGAATGAAATTATGAAAGGTATGAGACTGGTATCTATGCCTAACACTGACAATACGCAAGGCATGAGATCTGTACCTTTGCCAAAGGATGGCAACATGCAAGTTACGAGACTGATATCTTTGCCTAAGAATGACAAAGAAAAACTTGCAGCCAGCCTTAATGTGCTGCCCATCTTGGCTTCTATACAGGCTGGCCTATCTATCTCTTTCCTTCTGACGTCCATCACAAAGCTGCTCTAGCAATGATTTTGGCAATCTTTTGGAACCCATGGCTAATCAGTTTTTAGTACTTTTTGCTATAAATATGAGAATCCTGTGAGTGTAACTGTTGCTAGAAAGCCTTTACTCCATCCTCATCTGGACACTCCAGCAAAATAGCAAAGTTCTAGAAATCTGCTACCATCCATGATCATCTATTACCATCACTATCAATGCTTTTAGAATGGAAGATATCATTTCTGTGGCATTTATAACAAGAGCAAGACTGAGAGAGCGACGCTGACTAGTTTCGCATTTGGACTGTTGTAGTCCCAAAGGAAAAGGCAGCCAGGGTGATACTGACCATATCACCCTCTAGTGTGCTGACAGGTCAAGGAAAATATGGGCACTAACACCATATCCCTATGTGCCTCTAAGGCAAGACAGGGTTACCTTTACTTTTTTTACTTTTTTAGTCCCAAAAATTACAACCTGCCTCATGGGTGATCAGAAAAAGAAGATAGACATATGTAGGCCATGTGATGAGAAGAAATAATCAGAGAATATCAAAAAAGTTATCAAGTGAAGCACAACAGGCTGAAGAAAAAGAGGTCGACACCATGAAACTCTAAAGGGGACATTGTTAAGAGAAGCCAGTTTAGTGGGCATAACATCCCTTGATGAAGTTGAAAGACTCGCAGAGAATAGGAAAACTTGGCAAACAACTATGCGAGCCCTATGTGATGTTTGATGGCACAGGAAGGATGTAAGATGTAAAAAGTCCCATAATTAGTGTCCTCACTGTGTGACTCATCATCAAGGACTTATGTGAAGGACCTCTGATAAACAATTCAGTGTGATATTCACTGGCACAGGTGGTGGAGTGATTATGGAAGAATTTCATTCACGATGATACCAAGAATCCAATACTGATAACTGTTTAATAAACTGCTGCTGGAACCCCAGGCAGGATCTTCTTCAATGCCGATGTGGTGACACCATAGAAAACAAGCTGAATTCTTGTGGTGGCACCATAGAAAACAAGCTGAATTCTTGTGGTGGCACCATAGAAAACAAGCTGAATTCTTGTGGTGGCACCACAGAAAACAAGCTGAATTCTTGTGAAGGCACCATAGAAAACAAGCTGAATTCTTGTGGTGGCACCATCAAAAACAAGTTGAATTCTTTCTAGACTAAATTTTTACAAAGAATTAGAAGAATATTTTGTAAGAAGTAACATCTTGTAGGCAGAAATGCAGATGAAGCCACTGACAGAAATTATTGAGGAAGGATGCTGGCGATGGTTGAGACATGTGCTCAAAATGACTGACAACTCACTACCAAAAATACCACTTGGATGGACACCACAGGGGAACAGAAGTAAGGGTAGATCAAAAGAGATATGGAGAAGAACAACAAAGAGGATGTTGAGCAACAGAGGGCTCAACTGGGCAAGAGCGGAAAAAAAGGCAAAGGACAGGCATTTGTGGAAAACCCTTGCGGAAGCCTCATGTGCCCTGAGCACTCAAGGTTCAGAGACAGAGAGAGAGAGAGAGAGAGAGAGAGAGAGAGATGTGGTGAAAGTACAGAGACATGCTTTGTGTTGAATGAAGAGTACATTATGGTGGCTAATTTTGCAGACTCGAAGTGTAGCTAAAAAAAAAGCAGGGAGGTGCAGCACTTCTTTAGCATATTCCACCACCATGTAACCGTGGTGATCCCTACTCAATTAACCAGGATCAGTCCACTAGAGGGGCATTACCAGAGAAGTGGGAAAGGATTTTGGCCAGCTATGGTTCACCAGCCTTGACACAAGCAACCATCTAGGAGTCTGTGACTGCTACATCAGGCAATGTTTCCATTCCCAGCTTGGTTACTATAAACAGTCTTAACATACTCGACATCAACATCATTAGTGAACTTGTTAATTAAATAAAGATGACCAAAAAATCTCCTGAACATATTTATAGCCATCATAAGTGCCAAGAGTTATCTGTGCTTTATAATGAAATCTCTCACCTCCCGCACAGTGTTCTCTGGATTTAAAGCAACATCGTGTTTTACTTGTCCATTTGGTAGAACCACTCTCCCAACCAGTATACCACAAAAATCAGCCTCTGTAGTTGATTTTAAAAAGAAAGAGGTTACAACATCATGATACTCCATTCAGTTTTTTTATAATCACTGGAGGTTATATTTATATATGCATGCACAGACAGAGAGAGAGAGAGAGAAAAGAGGAGAGAAAGAGAAAGAAAGAGAGAAAAATGGAAAGAGGTAGGAAAAAAATAGGAAAGAGAAGGAAAGAGATAACAGGAGAGAGAAAGAGAGAAAAACAGAGACAAAAAAAAGAGAGAAAGAGAAAGAAGAGAAAAGGTGAGAGATAAAGAGGAAGAGAGAGAGAGAAAGAGAGACCTGGTTTGTCATTTCATGATTTCCCTCACTTCATTCATTCATTCATTCATTTGCATGTCCCTTGCGGAACTTTGCCTCCCTAACAGCCCTCCTGTAGCTTCTCAGTTGTGAGCAAGATGGCCTGCTGCTGCTGCATCCATTTGCGGATCGTCAACAATGTCTTGCAGCCATCTTCGTTTTGGTCTTCTTCTTTTTCTTTTTCCCATTATGTATCCTTCCAAGACGGTCTTCTCTAAATTATCATGACGTTTAATGTGTCCAAAATATTTAAGTTTTCTCTCTTTAATACTCACTTAATTTTTAAAAAAAAATTTTCTAGGATCATCATCACTGCACTCTGGACAATCCCATAAGATGCTTTTATCCTCCTCCTTGAGGAAAGCTGATTACTCCTCTGTAGCACCAGAATAATCTTTATATTTACTCCTCTGTGGCACCAGAATAATCCTTATATTTACTCCTCTGTGACACTAGAATAATCCTTATATTTACTCCTCTGTGACACTAGAATAATCCTTATATTTACTCCTCTGTGACACTAGAATAATCCTTATATTTACTCCTCTGTGGCACCAGAATAATCCTTATATTTACTCCTCTGTGACACTAGAATAATCCTTATATTTACTCCTCTGTGGCACCAGAATAATCCTTATATTTACTCCTCTGTGATACTAGAACAATCCTTATATTTATTCCTCTGTGGCACCAGAATAATCCTTATATTTACTCCTCTGTGGCACCAGAATAATCTTTATCACCTGGAGTGCAGCAGCAGCAGAAGCTGAACCTCCTGCCTTCAGCCTTATAGCTACGATCATCTTCATTCAGCCACTAAAGATTTCCTTGTTTACTTTGTTGCAGATTTGATCAAGTAGCATGCTTTCCAAGTCCCAATAATTAGTGTGTAAGTATACAAAACTAAGTATATAACCATACACGAAGCCACTGCAGTAAAGCTGTGATAACAAAATATATAAACTAGGGAGAAAAAAAAAGTAGGAACAGCTTTATTATTTAAAGATTGTTAAGTAATAAAGCTGTTCCTCCGTTTTTTTTTCCTTTTATACATTTTCCAAATCCCAAGAGTTCCTCCTCCTTCTTCTATCTCCCAGAAACTGTGAACTAGATGTCCTTTGCAGCCAATGCAGTGAAAGTGTTGACACACAGCATCATGTCTGATTGTGTGTAGGTTATGGTGTAGGTTATGGTGTAGGTTATGGTGTAGGTTATGGTGTAGGTTATGGTGTAGGCTATGGTGTAGGTTATGGTGTAGGTTATGGTGTAGGTTATGATGTAGGTTATGGTGTAGGTTATGGTGTAGGTTATGGTGTGAGTTATGGTGTAGGTTATGGTGTAGGTTATGGTGTAGGTTATGGTGTGGTCTATGGTGTGGGCTATGGTGTAGGTTATGATGTGGGTTATGGTGTGGGATATGGTGTGGTCTATGGTGTAGGCTATGGTGTAGGTTATGGTGTGGGATATGGTGTGGGCTATGGTGTAGGTTATGGTGTGGGATATGGTGTGGTCTATGGTGTAGGCTATGGTGTAGGTTATGGTGTGGTCTATGGTGTAGGTTATGGTGTGGGATATGGTGTGGTCTATGGTGTAGGCTATGGTGTAGGTTATGGTGTGGTCTATGGTGTGGGCTATGGTGTAGGTTATGGTGTGGGATATGGTGTGGTCTATGGTATGGGCTATGGTGTAGTTTATGGTGTAGGTTATGGTGTGGGTTATGGTGACTATTTTTTAGGATTCTGAGTGGAGCTATATTATGATGCCATAAAAACTGGAGGTTATGAAATACCAGAGATTAGATATGCTGATATGCCAATATGCTGATAAGTTGATATGCTGATATGTTGATATGCCAATATGTTGATATGCTGATGACACAGTATTACTGTCCACAACACAAAAATAACTGGAAAAAATAATTATGTCAGTCAGTAAGAACAGCAAAGAGCAAAACCTCTATCTTAATGCGAAGAAAACTAAATTGATGAGAACTGACAAAACAAACAAGGCAGCCGATATGTGTATCAATGAGGAAAAACTGGAAGAAGTGGAATTTTTTTATTGTAACAAGTGTCTAATGGCAAAATAAGTGTTGTTTCCTGCTTGTTTCATACCCCTAATTTTCTCTCTCTCTCTCTCTCTCTGAACCTTAAGTGCCCAGGGCACATGGGGCTTCCACAAGGGTTTTCCACATATGCCTGTCATTTGCCTTTTTTTCTGCTCTTGCCCAGGTGAGCCCTTTATTGCTCGGCATCCTTTCTGTTGTTCTTCTCTATGTCTCTTTTGGTCTACCCTTACTTCTGTTCCCCTGTGGTGTCCATCTTAATGACCCCCCTAATTTATTCTCTCACAGTGTTTGAGCTATTGAATAATCATCATCATCATCATCAGGTGCCGTGCCGACTGGCGTTGGCTATTAATGCTTCTCCACAGTACCCGATCCTTCATGCAGGCCATCAGTTCAGTTGGTGATCTCCTCTCACACCATCCCGTCAGACTGTCCAGTATCATTTCTCTTGGTCTTCCTCTTGATCTTCTTCCTTCTATTTTTCCTGCTGTTATAATATTTTCAATGCCCCCTCTTCTCATTGCATGTCCTATGAAAGTACATTGTCTCTCTCTTATCTTTGTGACAAGGTTTTTTTGTCTATCCAGCTCTTCTCATACATTCTTCATTAGTTATTTTTGCTGTCCAGGGGATTCGCAACATTCTTCTAATAAACCACATTTCTGCTGCTTCCAATGATTTTTGTGCAGACTTGCCTATTGTCCATGATTCACTTCCATATAACAAGATAGGTTCAATATAGCATTTCAGGACTCGTTTTCTAACATTCATTGATAAAGATGTGTTAGCTAATATGTTTCTCATTCTCTGAAATGCAGTCTTTGTTTGGCCTATTCTGTTCCTAATTTCTGTTCTGCATTTCCCATCTGAAGTTATTACTGCTCCAAGGTATTTGAATTTCTGCACCTGCTTTAGAATAGTTCCATTTAATTTAATACTGCATGCTGGTGGATTCTGTTTCTTAGATATAACCATAGTCTCTGTCTTTTTGATGTTCAAAGTAAGGCCTTTCTGCTCACTTTCTTTGGCAACTTTATCCAAGAGATTTTGCAGGTCTTGTTGTGAGACCTGGACACTTAACAAAACAGCTGAGAAGCACATAAATGCCTTTGAATGTAAATGCTATAGAAGAGTTCTCCAGATATCGTGGACACAAAAAAGAACAAATATATCTATACTACAAGAGCTTAATATTGAAGAAGGCTGGCTAGTAAAGAGGATTAAAGAGAGAAAACTTAAATATTTTGGCCACATTAAACGTCATGATAATTTAGAGAAGACCGTATTGGAAGGATACATAATGGGAAAAAGAAAAAGAGGAAGACCGAAACGAAGATGGCTGCAAGACATCGTTGATGATCTGGAAATGGATGCAGCAGCAGCAGGCCATCTTGCTCACAACCGAGAGGCCTACAGGAGTGCTGTTTGGGAGGCAAAGTTCCGCAAGGGACATGCAAAGGAATGAATGAATGAAATGTTGGTTCTCAGCTATCAGTACTGTGTCGTCAGCATACCAAAGGTTGTTAATATTGTATCCTCCAATTTTTATGCCTGGTTCTGTGATTATCATTCTTAGAATATTCTCGCTGTACAGATAAAAAAAGGTCTGGAGATATTACATATCCTTGTCGCATCCCTTGTTTTATAGGTTGATATTTTCCAGTTCTATTTAGCTCGAATTGCTGCTTCATGCTACCAGTATAGATGTTTTACAATCCTCAAGTCTTTGCCATCTATATTGATGTCTTCAAGCATTTTAATAATTTCATCATGTTTCACCTTGTCAAATGCCTTGGTGTAATCAATGAAGCATAGGTAGAGATCTTTCTGTACTTCTGAAGCTCTTTCTGTTAGTGTTCATAAAGCATAAATGGCATTGTGTGTTTTCTTTCCTTCAACAAATCCAAACTGTTCATCTGCTATTTCCATTTTTATCTTTTTCTTTGTTCTTCTCATAATTATTCTCAGAAGTAGCTTCGTTATGTGACATGAAAGGCTGATAGTCCGGTGGTCGTCACATTCCTTTGCACCTGGTTTCTTTGGTAGTGCTATAAATGTGGATTTAAGCAGGTCACTGGGAATATAACCACTGTTGTAAATGTCATTCAGTAACTTGGTTATTATTTTTATTCCTGTCTCCTCTAGTGCCTCTATTTCTTCTATTGTTATATTATCAGGCCCAGTCGCTTTTCCTTTCTTCATGTGTTTGATGGCATCTATGATTTCATCTTCAAGAATTGGTGGTCCATCACAGTTTTCAGTATCTGGTGTTAATTCTGGTCTTTCTTCTCCATATAGCTCACCGATATACTCTGTCCACCTGTCCACAATGTCTTCTTTTCCCATTAACATTTTACCTTCTTTCGATTTCAGGCATCCTGTGGTATATTTTGTTTTCCTGCCTGTGAGTTCATTAATTCGTTTGTGCATGTTTTTGCTGTCTTTATTATGAGAGTCCTCTATCTGTCTGCACTGCTCATTTAACCACACTTCTTTTGCTTCTCTGCATTTGCGTCTTATTTCTTTATTTATCTTGTTATATTTTTCCTTGTTATTTTTACTCCTCCTCCTCTTGTCCATCAGCCCTAAGATGTCGTCTGTCATCCATTTATTTTTAGAGGCTTCTTTTTTTGGTGGTATTATCTCCTTAACAGTTTGGTGGATAGAATCTCTTAACATTTCCCATTGTTCATCTATACTATTTATCTTTGCTATTGCATTGTATCTATTTGTTATAATAACTTTGTATTGTTCTCGCAGTTCTTGGTCATTTTTAAGAAGTTCTGTATTCAGTTTGATGTTTCTCACTTTTCTGCCTGATTTCTTTAGCTTTATTCTAACTTTTCCACAGAGTGGATCATGGTCACTATTGCAGTCAGCTCCTGGCATGGTTTTTGTTGTCAGTAATGCATTGCAGAATCGTTTGTTGATTAATATGTAGTCTATCTGGTTAAAAGTCTTTTTGTCTGGGCTGCACCACGTTGGCAGTCTTCGAGGATGTTTAAACCAGGTGTTTCCTACAACCATGCTGTGTATTCTTGCCCATTCAATTAATTTATAACCTCTGTCATTCCTCTCCCCCAGTCCATAGTCACCAACGATGTCTGAAGTTCTTCCTTTACTGAATAATGCCCCCCAGATATTTATATGAATTTATTCTTTTAATCCTTATACCTTTTGGATCTGATTGTAATAATATACATATATAATACTATACTGTTTGCAGCAATGACCCACAATGGTTTGAAAAGCTGAATGAATGAATGAACACAATACTAAACAAAATTCATATAATAAATAATGTATAATTTTCTGTAAGCATGCAAGGGCTGTGTCAATACACCAGTGGTAACTTACCGGGACTTCCTTGCATTGCTACACCTCTGTAACTTACTAGACAAAACTGAAGTCTTCAGGAGGCTTAAAAAAGAGAGGAAAAAAAAAGTGTAGCTATCACAGACAGGTTTCTGATGCTAGATAAGGTTTACTGTTTAAAACAACAACAAAAAATGACAAAACTCATTTTATATATGCAGACACGCTCATAGAAAAACTATCTTCGTCTTTAGTCTTTTCCTATCCTATGACATATAAAAGTTCAAAATGATGTAAACATGAGAAGTCCATGATGAACACTTTTTAATTTAGTAGCTATTCTGGTTCTTCTTTGGTTTAGTTTATTTGGATTAAGTTTCTGATGTGACACCAGTAATTATCAAAACTGGCTGCATTAACCAAAAAAACTTTCTAGCTAAAATACGCACATCCCATTGGAGGATACTTTTTTGGGGGTGGGGGGGAAGGCTGGTGAGGAAGAGTAGTAAGTGAAAGGGAATGCAGAGTTTAAAGGGTTAAATAGCAAGTCTAAGTCTGTCACTGCTCATGTACTAAATGATTTCTTTACACGTTAAAAGAAATTCATTGTAATTTACAACTGTTTTGATTGGTATTAACTCTTAACGCTCCAGAGGTGTCTACTAAAGTTTCATTAAGGAAAATACACTTTTTAGTTTCCCTAAAGCAGAGATGGTGACTTAGAAAAGAATGGGTTCATCTGTTAAAAGTCAGTCAACTGTGAGAAGTCTAACATGGCTTTATTGTCCAGGACATGCGGGAATACATGACAATGAAGTGGCAGACAGACTTGCTGGACAGGCTAAAATAACTGGCAGACTGGCAATGGACAAGGGTGACATTGCTAAAGCTGTATTGGAAAGACTGGGAAAATGAAGAGTGGGAATGGAAGAATAATATAGCTGTGAAGAGATTGCTGGAACTAGGACAAATTAAAGGTGGTGGCAGGAAATCTGAACTGTGTGGCAGAAAACACATCGTAAAGAACCAACACTTGATGGGAACTGTTAGCAAACATACTCTTGGATGGATGTTGCGGCATGCGGCGGAGCATACATGGGGCTGCCCTGAATCAATGATGCCAGAGTTTGAACCTTACAGATGGTGAATCTGGCGGCTTGTGTCAAAGTTTCTTATTTAGAAAAAAAAAAAGAAAAAAAACAGCTTTCCTGATGACCTTAGTTCTGACACCTACTCTCTTCTGCTTGAGAAGCCATGTCACTTTAATTCCTGCCATTCTCAATCTGATATTTCTCCTTCTTCTTCTTCTTTGGTGCCCACCATCAATAGGGCATTGGTTGTGTCACAGTCTTGTAGCTTTCACATCCAGCTCTGGGCCTGTGCATGTTTAGAACTGAGTTCACTTCCTATAGTGACCCCTACTCAGTTAGCTAGACTACCATCCATCTTCATGGGTACAGTGGGGGGAGGGGTTCTAGACTAAGGTCTTGGCCAGCTGTGGTTCCCCATCCCTGAGGCAAAGCCTGACCTATCTCATTCAGCTTGAATATACTACATCTTTACCTCATTTGTAACAGTGAACCTGAGGCAAAGCCTGACCTATCTCATTCAGCTTGAATATACTACATCTTTACCTCATTTGTAACATTGAACCTGAGGCAAAGCCTGACCTATCTCATTCAGCTTGAATATACTACATCTTTACCTCATTTGTAACAGTGAACCTGAGGCAAAGCCTGACCTATCTCATTCAGCTTGAATATACTACATCTTTACCTCATTTGTAACAGTGAACCTGAGTTTCCTGCGGTTGTTGTTGTGATGATCTTAAAAACAAGGATCAAGACATGTGGTTTTATTTAATTCACTTAGAGGGCATACTGTAAGAAAAACCACCACACCAAAAAAAAAGGCCCCGGGGTGACTCAGCCTCTAAAAATAGGTACCAGGGAAATCTTGGAAGGTAAAGCAGCCAGGCGTGATACTAACCACATCAGATTTTCATGTGCCGAAGGTCTTGGGAATATGGGCCTAATACCTTGTCCAAGTATGCCCTAATGGCATGGAAACAGGGATTTTACCTTTACTGTAAAGAATATTCTTCTTGGAAGGCTCCACCACCTAAGAAAATATACTGAATTTTATATTGACGGGCAGATGGAGGTAACAGAACGTTATTTTCCTGCCAGAATTACTCACAGGTTGGAGACAGTCAAGTTTAGTTTGCCAGCCTTGATAACTATGCAACCCGCTAGCTCTGATTAATTCAGACTTTATATCTGTTATAAGAACTGTTTTAAAACATTTCCCTCCATTATTACTTACTTGAGTGGGGTTTTTTCCCTTAAAACTTGATTACTGGTATTTCTATATAGAAAAAACAAACAAACTTGATTCATCTTTATTTAGAATTTGCTGCAAATACTAGGAAACAGCTTCTTCGAGTCTCTACACGTCGTCTTCTAACAAAATATATCAGTCTAATCTTAGTTTCTTTGGGATACTGTTTACCTGTTAGTAAATCCTATGGGTTACCGTAGAAGAAATATTTACAAATATGATTGTTGATATAAGTGAAAAGAAAAGGAATGTCAAGAGAAAAAAAATTACAAGCCTTACCTCTTCTTCTTGAAAAGTCAGGAAATCCCGGATTCTATTTATGGATTTCTATTTATAGATCGTGCTTACGTCATTTTTATACTAAAGTTGATTTTTATTTCTTTTTAGATCACGTGGGTTTGGAATATAGATATAACAGCACTCTAAACAAGAATCAGCACTAAGACGTAATTAGCACTAAGAAATAATTATTAGAGATTCGAATCCATTTTCATTAAGCGAAAACAAAGTGCAGGCAAAATAAAATATATAAATTTTATTAACTTTAAACCAATCAGGTACGACATCACTTTAGCTGCGAACTAGCTATTTTTGGGAGGTGGGTTCTTTAAAAAAGTTGGATGTAAGGAAAACAAAACCTTAACCCTTTCATTTGAAACGAGACAATACTTACCACTGAGAGTTTGAAAAATAGGATAGGCATTAATGTCACAGCAACGAGACTCGTATCTTTATTCTTTTTTTTCTGTCATATCTTCCACATGTGAAAATTTATGAAAGCCTGACCATTCTGCTCTGCCATAGCTGATATATTTACAATGATGACAATAAACAAGTCGCTGACAGTTATGGCAAACAATTATATCACTTTTTACTGAAAGCCAGAAAAAGAAAAAGAGGCAGACGGCGTGAAACTCTGAAGAGGACATTGTTAAGAGAGGCCACATTAACAGGCATAAAATCCTTTGATGAGGTTGAAAGACTCGCCGAAGAGAGGAAAAATTGGCGAACTACTTTGCGAGCCCTATGTGACGTTTAACGGCATGGGAAGGATATAAGATATAAGATAAGATAAGTTTGTCACTGTTCATGTACTAAATGATTTCTTTACATGTTAAAAGAAATTCATTGTAATTTACAACTGTTTTGATTGCGTTAACTCTCAATGCTCCACATTCTTGACAGAGGTGTCTACTAAAGTTTCATTAAGGAAAATACACTTTTTAGTTTCCCTAAAGCAGAGATGGTGACTTAGAAAAGAATGGGTTCATCTGTTAAAAGTCAGTCAACTGTGAGAAGTCTAACATGGCTTTATTGTCCAGGACATGCGGGAATACATGACAATGAAGTGGCAGACAGACTTGCTGGACAGGCTAAAATAACTGGCAGACTTACAATGGACAAGGGTGACATTGCTAAAGCTGTATTGGAAAGACTGGGAAAATGAAGAGTGGGAATGGAAGAATAATATAGCTGTGAAGAGATTGCTGGAGCTAGGACAAATTAAAGGTGGTGGCAGGAAATCTGAACTGTGTGGCAGAAAACACATCGTAAAAAACCAACACTTGATGGGAACTGTTAGCAAACATACTCTTGGATGGATGTTGTGGCATGCGGCAGAGCATATATGGGGCTGCCCTGAATCAATGATACCAGAGTTTGAACCTTACAGATGGTGAACCTGGGAGCTTGTGTCAAAGTTCCTTACTTAGAAAAAAACCCAGCTTTCCTGATGAGCTAACTTCTAACACCTACTCTCTTCTACTTGAGAAGCTATGTCACTTTAATTCATGCCATTCTCAATCTGAAATTTCTTCTTCTTTGGTGCCTGCCATCAATAGGGCATTGCTTGTGTCACAGTCTTGTAGCTTTCACATCCAGCTCTGGGCCTGTGCATGTTTAGAACTGAGTTCACTTCCTATAGTGACCCCTACTCAGTTAGCTAGACTACCATCTGTCTTCATGGGTACCGTTGGGGAGGGGTGTAGACTAGGGTCTTGGCCAGCTGTGGTTCCCCATCCCTAAGGCAAAGCCTGACCTATCTCACTCAGCTTGAATATACTACATCTTTACCTCATTTGTAACAGTGAACCTGAGTTTTCTGTGGTTGTTGTTGTGATGATCTTAAAAACAAGGATCAAGACATGTGGTTTTATTTAATTCACTTAGAGGGCATACTGTAAGAAAAACCACCACACCAAAAAAAGGCCCTGGGGTGACTCAGCCTCTAAAAATAGGTACCAGGGAAATCTTGGAAGGTAAAGCAGCCAGGCGTGATACTAACCACATCAGACTTTCATGTGCCGAAGGTCTTGGGAATATGGGCCTAATACTTTGTCCCAAGTATGGCCTAATGACATGGAAACAGGGATTTTACCTTTACTGTAAAGAGTATTCTTCTTGGAAGGCTCCACCACTTAAGAAAATATACTGAATTTTATATTGACGGGCAGATGGAGGTAACAGAACGTTATTTTCCTGCCCGAATTAAAGAGAGAAAACTTAAATATTTTGGCCACATTAAACGTCATGATAATTTAGAGAAGACCGTATTGGAAGGATACATAATGGGAAAAAGAAAAAGAGGAAGACCGAAACGAAGATGGCTGCAAGACATCGTTGATGATCTGGAAATGGATGCAGCAGCAGCAGGCCATCTTGCTCACAACCGAGAGGCCTACAGGAGTGCTGTTTGGGAGGCAAAGTTCCGCAAGGGACATGCAAAGGAATGAATGAATGAATGAATTACTCACAGGTTGGAGACAGCCAAGTTTAGTTTGCCAGCCCTGATAACTATGCAACCCGCTAGCTCTGATTAATTCAGACTTTATATCTGTTATAAGAATAGTTTTAAAATATTTCCCCCCATTATTAGTTACTTGAGTGGTTTTTTTTCTTAAAACTTGATTACTGATATTTCTATATAGATAAAACAAACAAACTTGATTCATCTTTATTTAGAATTTGTTGCAAATACTAGGAAACAGCTTCTTCGAGTTTCTACACGTCATCTTCTAACAAAATATATCAGTCTAATCTTAGTTTCTTTGGGATGCTGTTTACCTGTTAGTAAATCCTATGGGTTACCGTAGAAGAAATATTTACAAATATGATTGCTGATATAAGTGAAAAGAAAAGGAATGTCAAGAGAAAAAAAATTACAAGCCTTACCACTTCTTCTTGAAAAGTCAGGAAATCCCGGATTCTATTTATAGATTTCTAGTTATAGATCGTGCTTACGTCATTTTTATACTAAAGTTGATTTTTATTTCTTTTTAGATCACGTGGGTTTGGAATCCCCAACCCAGCGCGTCACAGGTGGCGGATGGTGAAAGTCCTCCACATATGGAGGACCCCGGTGAATAAGGAGTTATCCAAATAAGCAGGCGCGGACCAACTGGCGTAGTTTAAAATAACAGCATGGAATGTTAGAACTTTATTCCAGGCTGGAAAATTAGAAAATGTAAAGATGGAAATGGAAAGGATGAAGATCAACATATTAGGAATGAGTGAAGTTAGATGGACAGGTGCAGGGAAGATAAACTCAGATAAATATACAATAATATATTCAGGAAGTGAGAAACATGAACGAGGAGTAGGAATTATATTTGATGAACAAACGGCAAGGACAATTGTAGGATATTTGAACATCTCGGACCGAGTCCTGCTAGCCCAACTGAAAGCACAACCAATAAACATAAATATTATACAAGTGTACGCTCCAACATCTGAAAGCTCTGAAGAAGATGTACAGCTATTTTATAATGACATAGAGACAGCACTAAAACACACAAAGTCACATGAAGTTACCATAGTCATGAGAGATTTTAATGCCAAAGTTGGTAAAGGAAGAACTTTAGACATCGTTGGTGACTATGGACTGGGGGAGAGGAATGACAGAGGTTATAAATTAATTGAATGGGCAAGAATACACAGCATGGTTGTAGGAAACACCTGGTTTAAACAACATCCTCGAAGACTGGCAACGTGGTGCAGTCCAGACAAAAAGACTTTTAACCAGATAGACACCACAGGGGAGCAGAAGTAAGGGTAGACCAAAAGAGACATGGAGAAGAACAACAGAAAGGATGTTGAGCAACAGAGGGCTCACCTGGGCAAGAGCAGAAAAAAAGGCGAAGGACAGGCATTTGTGGAAAACCCTTGCGGAAGCCCCATGTGCCCTGGGCACTTAAGGTTCAGAGAGAGAGAGACTACATATTAATCAACAAACGATTCCGCAATGCATTACTGACAACAAAAACCATGCCAGAAGCTGACTGCAATAGTGACCATGATCCACTCTGTGGAAAAGTTAGAATAAAACTAAAGAAAGCAGGCAGAAAAGTGAGAAACATCAAACTGCATACAGAACTTCTTAAAAATGACCAAGTACTGCGAGAACAATACAAAGTTATTATAACAAATAGATACAATGCAATAGCAAAGATAAACAGTATAGATGAACAATGGGAAATGTTAAGAGATGCTATCCACCAAACTGTTAAGGAGATAATACCACCAAAAAAAGAAGCCCCTAAAAATAAATGGATGACAGACGACATCTTAGGACTGATGGATAAGAGGAGGAGGAGTAAAAATAACGAGAAAAAATATAACAAGATAAATAAAGAAATAAGACGCAAATGCAGAAAATCAAAAGAAATGTGGTTAAATGAGCAGTGCAGACAGATAGAGGACTCTCATATTAAAGACAGCAAAAACATGCACAAACGAATTAATGAACTCACAGGCAGGAAAACAAAATATACCACAGGATGCCTGAAATCGAAAGAAGGTAAAATGTTAATGGGAAAGGAAGACATTGTGGACAGGTGGACAGAGTATATCGGTGAGCTATATGGAGGAGAAAGACCAGAATTAACACCAGATACTGAAAACTGTGAGGGAGATGCAGAACATAAATTAGTAACAGAATAGGCCAAGCAAAGACTGCATTTCAGAGAATGAGAAACATATTAACCAACACATCCTTATCAATGAATGTTAGAAAACGAGTCCTAAAATGCTATATTGAACCTATCTTGTTATATGGAAGTGAATCATGGTCAATAGGCAAGTCTGCACAAAAATCATTGGAAGCAGCAGAAATGTGGTTTATTAGAAGAATGTTGCGAATCACCTGTTCAGCAAAAATAACTAATGAAGAATGTATGAGAAGAGCTGGAGAGACAAAAAACCTTGTCAAAAAGATAAAAGAGAGACAATGTACTTTCATAGGACATGCAATGAGAAGAGGGGGCATTGAAAATATTATAACAACAGGAAAAATAGAAGGAAGAAGATCAAGAGGAAGACCAAGAGAAATGATACTGGACAGTCTGACGGGATGATGTGAGAGGAGATCACCAACTGAACTGATGGCCTGCATGAAGGATCGGATACTCTGGAGAAGCATAATAGCCAACGCCATTCGGCACGGCACATGATGGTGATGATGGGTTTGGAATATAGATATAACAGCACTCTAAACAAGAATCAGCACTAAGACGTAATTAGCACTAAGAAATAATTATTAGAGATTCGAATCCATTTTCATAAAGCGAAAACAAAGTGCAGGCAAAATTAAAATATATAAATTTTATTAACTTTAAACCAATCAGGTACGACCGACATCACTTTAGCTGCGAACTAGCCTTTTTTTTTGGGGGGGGGGGGAACAGGTGTTCTTTAAAAAGTTGGATGTAAGCAAAACAAACCATAACCCTTTCATTTGCAACGGGACAATACGTACAACTGAGAGTTTGAAAAATAGGATATATATATATATATATATATATATATATATATATATAACAATCAGACTTAAGGGCATTCCTAGAAATGTAACAGTCATCCAGATATATGCACCTACGTCAGCAGCAGAAGAAGAGGAAGTAGAAAACTTTTATAACACACTGCAAATGACAATAGACCAGGTACGGAAAAATGATATTGTATTTATAATGGGTGATTTTAATGCAAAAATTGGTACAGAAAGAGCAGAAGATGAAGGACATGTTGTAGGGAAATTTAGCATAGGACACAGAAATGAGGCAGGTGACAATCTAATGGCCTTTTGCATGGAAAATGAGCTAATGATCGCTAACACACTTTTTAAACAACATCCAGGAAGACTTTACACGTGGACATCACCTGATGGGAAAACCAGGAATCAAATAGATTACATTTTAGTGCAGAGAAGGTGGAGGTCAAGCATAACATCAGCAAAAACTTTACCAGGTGCTTATTGTGACACGGACCATGAGTTATTAATAGCAAACATGAAGATAAAGATAAAAAAGATAGTTACGGGATCAAGACCACTCCGCTTTGACCTTACAAATATACCAGAACAATACGGTATAGAAGTGAAGAACTGTTTCGAAATCCTGATGGCTGTACAGGAGGAGATGACACCAGATGAATTGGCTACGCAGGCCAAAAATATCTTAGTAACAACAGCTAAAGACATGGTTCCAGTAAAGAAAACACAAAAGAATGGATGGATCACAGCAGGTACACTAGAACTGATAAAATAATGTAGAGAAATGAAGACGCAATGGAAAGTGACAAACAACAACAAAGATAAATATAAAACTTTAACAAAAGAAGTACGAAGAAACATAAGAAAAGACAAAAAACAATACATACAAGATTGTTGTGAAAGAATAGAAGAACATCAGAAGTGTGGAAGAGATAGTGAAATGTTTAAAGAAATGAAGACATTGACGAGAAATGTCACACCTAAGCTAAATGTAATTTGTGATGAGATGGGGAATACCCTGACAGAGACAGAGGAAATTCTAGAAAGATGGAAGGAATATTGCAAAAGAATGTATGAAACAACCGACTGTGGAAGCAGAAATCAACAGTGTGAATTATTATTGGAGGAGAAAGAACCCGAGCCGACAATGGAAGAAGTTTTATGGGCAATAAAGAATCTGAAAAATGGTAAATCACCAGGATGTGATGAGATAACAGCTGAATTTATTAAAGCAGGAGGAAAAGAGTGTGCAACAATCTATCATGCACTATGTAAAAAGATATGGCATTCAGGTGTTTGGCCAAAAGAATGGAAAAGAACTGTATTCATACCACTGCCAAAAAAGGGTAACCTGAAATTATGCACAAACTACAGAACTGTTGCCCTGATTAGTCATGCCAGTAAAATTCTGTTAAAAATCATAATGGGTAGACTTCGAAAGAAAATAGAAGAAGAAGTCAATATGGTCCAAGTTGGCTTCAGGCAAGGAAGAGGATCAAGAAACCATATATTCAATCTAAGATTAATAATAGAGAAATGCAGAGAGTTTAATGTGAATCTATATTTATCCTTTATAGACTACTCAAAGGCATTTGATTGTGTACAACACCAGAAACTTTGGGAAATAATGGAACAAATGAGATTTCCAACACATTTGATACAATTAACATCACTGCTGTATCTAGACCAACAAGCAGCAGTAAGAATAAATGGTGAAACAACAAGTTGGTTTGACATAAAACAAGGGGTCCGGCAGGGGTGCATATTGTCACCCTATTTATTTAACTTGTATACTGAAAATATAATGAGGAAGTTAGAGAAGATGTAGACAAAGAATATTACGATGCCATAACAGTTGGAGGTTATGAAATACCAGAGATTAGATATGCTGATGACACAGTATTGCTGTCCACAACACAAAAAGGAATGGAAAAACTAATTATGTCAGTCCGCAAGAACAGCGAAGAGCAGAACCTCTATCTTAATGCAAAGAAAACTAAAGTGATGACAACTGACAAAACAAACAAGGCAACTGAAATATGTATCAATGAGGAAAAACTGGAAGAAGTGGAGAGTTTTGAATATCTTGGATCACTACTAACTAATAATGGAGATACAATGAGGGAAATTAAAAGGAGGACATCTATTGCTCTTCAGAAAGTAAAACAAATAAAGAATCTGTGGAGAGGAGCAGACAGAACTACAAAAATAAGATTTTTAAGGGCATGCATCTTTCCCATCGCAACATATGCCTGTGAGACCTGGACACTTAACAAAACAGCTGAGAAACACATAAATGCCTTTGAATGTAAATGCTACAGAAGAGTTCTCCAAATATCGTGGACACAAAAAAGAACAAATATATCTATACTACAAGAGCTTAGTATTGAAGAAGGCTGGCTAGTAAAGAGGATTAAAGAGAGAAAACTTAAATATTTTGGACACATTAAACGTCATGATAATTTAGAGAAGACCGTATTGGAAGGATACATAATGGGAAAAAGAAAAAGAGGAAGACCGAAACGAAGATGGCTGCAAGACATCGTTGATGATCTGTATATGGATGCATCAGCAGCAGGCCATCTTGCTCACAACCTAGAGGCCTACAGGAGTGCTGTTTGGGAGGCAAAGTTCCACAAGGGACATGCAAATGAATGAATGAATGATATATATATATAACGATATGTTAGGACTGATAGACAAGAGGACGAGGAGTAAAAATACCCCACCCCCAATAAAAAATAAAAAATATTACAAAATAAATAAAGAAATAAGACGCAAATGCAGAGAAGCACAGGAAGTGTTTAAATGAACAGTGCAGACAAATATTATAGACTCTCAAATTTTAAAGACTCTCATAATAAAGACAGCAAAAACATGCACAAACGAATTCGTGAACTCACAGGCAGGAAAACACATTATACCACAGGATGACTGAAATCAAAAGAAGGTAAAATGTTAATGGAAAAGAAGACATTGTGGACAGGTGGACAGAGTATATCGGTGAGCTATATGGAGGCATTTGTGGAAAACCCTTGCGGAAGTGCCCTGGGCACTTAAGGTTCAGAGAGAGAGAGAGAGAGAGAGAGAGAGAGAGAGAGAAAGAGAGAGAGAGAGAGATATGGAGGAGAAAGACCAGAATTAACACCAGATACTGAAAACTGTGATGGACCACCAATACTTGAAGATGAAATCACAGATGCCATCAAACACATGAAGAAAGGAAAAGCGACTGGGCCTGATAATATAACAATAGAAGAAATAGAGGCATTAGAGGAGATAAGAATAAAAATAATAACCAAGTTACTGAATGACATTTACAATAGTGGTTATATTCCCAGTGGCCTGATTAAATCCACGTTTATAGCACTACCAAAGAAACCAGGTGCAAAGGAATGTGATGACCACCTGACTATCAGCCTCTCATGTCACATAACGAAGCTACTTCTGAGAAGAACAAGGAAAAAGATAAAAATGGAAATATCAGATGAACAGTTTGGATCTGTTGAAGGAAAGGCAACACACAATGCCATTTATGCTTTACGAACACCAACAGAAAGAGCTTTAGAAGTGCAGAAAGACCTCTTCTTATGCTTCATTGATTACACCAAGGCATTCGACAAAGTGAAACATAATGAAATTATTAAAACGCTTGAAGACATTAATATAGACGGCAAAGACCTGAGGATTGTAAAACATCTATACTGGCAGCAAGAAGCAGCAGTTCGAGTTGAAAATAGAATTTGAAAATATCAAACTATAAAACAAGGGGTACGACAAGGATGTGTACTATTTCCAGACCTTTTTTCTCTGTACAGCGAGAATATTCTAAGAACAATTATCACAGAACCAGGCATACAAATTGAATATTAACAACCTTCGGTATGCTGACGACACAGTACTGATAGCTGAGAACCTACAAGACCTGCAAAATCTCTTGGATAAAGTCACCAAAAAAAGTGAACAGAAAGGCCTTACTTTGAACATCAAAAAGACAGAGACTATGGTTATATCTAAGAAACAGAATCCACCAGCATGCAGTATTAAATTAAACGGAACTATTCTAAAGCAGGTGCAGAAATTCAAATACCTTGGAGCAGTAATAAGTTCAGATGGAAAATGCAGAACATAAATTAGGAGCAGAATAGGCCAAGCAAAGACTGCATTTCAGAGAATGAGAAACATATTATCCAACACATCCTTATCAATGAATGTTAGAAAACGAGTCCTAAAATGCTATATTGAACCTATCTTGTTATATGGAAGTGAATCATGGACAATAAGCAAGTCTGCACAAAAATCATTGGAAGCAGCAGAAATGTGGTTTATTAGAAGAATGTTGCGAATCACCTGTTCAACAAAAATAACTAATGAAGAATGTATGAGAAGAGCTGGAGAGACAAAAAACCTTGTCAGAAAGATAAGAGAGAGACAGTGTACTTTCATAGGACATGCAATGAGAAGAGGGGGCATTGAAAATATTATAACAACAGGAAAAATAGAAGGATGAAGATCAAGAGGAAGACCAAGAGAAATTATACTGGACAGTCTGACGGGATGGTGTGAGAGGAGATCACCAACTGAACTAATGGCCTGCATGAAGGATCGGGTACTCTGGAGAAGCATAATAGCCAACGCCAGTCGGCACGGCACATGATGACATATATATATATTTTTTTTTCATCTTATTTGGATACATTTACATTTCAAATAGAGATTAATTCAGTATTATGCCGATTTATGTCTTTAGAATTATAATCATTATTTTACAATGAGTAGGATATATTATCCCAAGAGTATGGTCCAGATATGTCCCACTGGTATTCTAGAACACAAATCTGCTGTCCCACCGTTTCGTTGTAGGAAAATCAGAAGACTAATGATCTCCACGTTATATAAGAGAGCAGTGACCGTTAGTCAGACATTTTCTGATGTTTGTTTCTGATGACAGTCATCTTGACACGTGATTCCGATATAAAATAGCAGTGGTGGGATATATTATATGTCCTAACATATTCCCACGTCTAAAATTACACACACACACACACACACACACACACACATATATATATATATATATATATATATATATATATATATACATACTAAATTAACAGCTGAGAAACACATAAATGCCTTGGAATGTAAATGCAACAGAAAAGTTCTTCAAATATCATGGACACAAAAAAGAACAAATATATCTATACTACAAGAACTTAATATTGCAGAAGGCTGGCTAGTAAAGAGGATTAAAGAGAGAAAACTTAAACATTTTGGACACATTAAACGTCATGATAATCTAGAGAAGACCGTCTTGGAAGAGTACATAACAGGAAAAAGAAAGAGAGGAAGACCAAGGCGAAGATGGCTGAAAGACATCGTTGATGATCTGTAAATGGATGCATCAGCAGCAGGGCATCTTGCTTACAACCGAGAGGCCTACAGGAGAGCTGTTAGGGAGGCAAAGTTTCTCAAAGGGCATGCAAATGAATGAATGAATATACTAAATAATAAGGCAGAAATTAGATAATAATTTTAGAAAAAAAAGTTTCTGACAGTGAAGGGGTTAAGGTCAATGATTGTAAAATTTCCTCTTGATCACTTTAAAGGTGATGAGTATGGGGGATTTTGTTTGAAATCACGATCCTTATAGTCGGACCCCATCATCTCTTTTCTGACCTATGAATAGTTTTTGGGGATTACATCTTACATCCTTCCCGTTCCGTTAACGTCATATAGGGCTCTCACGGTAGTTCTCCAAGTGTCCCTGTTTTCAGCGAGCTTTTCAACCTCATCAAGGGATTTTACGCCTACTAATTTGCCCTCTCTCAACAATGTAAACATTTATTTATGTAATCATTTAATTGTGTCTTCATACTTATTATGCTCATTAACAAATACTGAATGACTGTGATTGAGTGGAACCTTTATGATGAAGGGCAGAATGTTAGACGGGCCTGCGTGCCCGATTCCTAAATTAACCCTTTGAAAATAAAGTATGATAGTTCGTTTGTTTCTTCGCTTGTTCGCACTCTTTAGAGTTTCACGTGGTCGACCTATTTTTTTTCGGCCTGTTATGTGCCGCTTGATAGTTTGTTTTGAGATTCTCTGATTGTTTCTTCTCATCACGTGACCGACATATGCCCATCTTCTTTTCCTGATCACCCATGAGACAGGTTGTTGTTCGCTCATCTTTCTTATCTCTACGTTGTTCTTGAATTCGTTCCAATTTATACATATTATTTTCTTTCGCCATTTGTTTTCAAAAATTGTTTTCTATTTCTTTAGTTGCTTTCCAGTTTTCGCATGCATAAGCGAGGTTGGATATTACATTTGCATTGAATAATCTTAACTTGGTTTTTGTGCTTATAACTTTTGAATGCCATATATTCTCAAGATTTTTGAAGGACAATGCTGCTTATACAATTTTAATTTTAACTTCCATTCTGGTGTCACCATCCTGGTCTATGTAGCTACTGAGGTGTGCACGTTGGTTTATTTCTTCCACTTGCATAATACATGTATAAGTATAAATAAGAACGAGACCTCTCTGACCTATCAGTCTGGACTGTATATACCTGACTAGAGATGCACGTCACCGTGTAAGGATGTCATGTTCTTGATTTTGTCCAAGTATGAACTCTCCTGTGACTGGAGAAAAGAAAAACGCGCCGCTATTCCTCCTTCCTTAACTTCTGTCAAACGTGCTTTTTGCAATTTTCGGCCCGTTTTTCGCATTTTTTTTTTCATTGAACGCTGTGGATATTTTTCAATCTCCAGTTCTTTCTACTTTTCTACTCGTAAATGTTTGCGCTTTTTAATCTCAGTTCTGTGTAATTTGTCAGTCTCAATTATTTCCCAATTTTGTTTCTCAATTGTTCCCTTTTTTTCATCTCAGCTGTTAGCAAGTTTCAGTCTCATTTGTTTGAATTTTTCATTGTCAATTGTTTGAATGTTTTTCTTTCACATTTTCAACTCCCATTTGCTCACATTTTACAGCCCTCAGTAGTTTACAATTTACAGCCCCTATTTGTTCACATTTTACAGCCCTTAGATGTTAACATTTTACAATCCTCATTTGTTCACATTTTACAATCCTCATTTGTTCACATTTTTCAACCCTCATATGTTCACATTTTACAATCCTCATTTGTTCACATTTTTCAACCCTCATTTGTTCACATTTTACAATCCTCATTTGTTTACATTTTACAATTCTCATTTGCTCACATTTTACATTCATCATTTGTTCACATTTTACAATCCCCATTTGTTCACATTTTACAATCCTCTTTTGCTCATATTTTACAATCCTCATTTGTTCACATTTTACAGTCATCATTTGTTCACATTTTACAATCCTCATTTGTTCACATTTTATGTAAGCAACTGGGCATAAAGGGACAAGCAAGAGCAAGGGCATTGAGAAGCCTTTCAGAAACAGCAGAAGAGGCCTCATGCTGGCTGTGGAGTATGCGAAACAAGCATTGAGAGCATAAATAATTTCGTTTGTCACAACCAATACCAGTCCTCCGTGGCTAAATCGCTAAAGACGCACTTCAAAGTGCAGTGCCAGCTAGAAGATCACAGGTTCAATCCCAGGACGAAAAGCAACAATTCACAAGACCTCTGTAAGTCATGAACCAGAGGGGCCCACCCCTCTTAGAGTGTCAGGAGTTTAATAGGGCCGAAACACTTGTCCTGGGGGGGTACTTCCTCTAATGATCTGAAGGAGTTGTGTGTGTTGTTTCTCTCTCTACAGTAGAGAGTTTCCTGCATACAGCCCTTAGATGTTCACATTTTACAGCCCTGAGTTGTTTACTTTTTCAACTTTCAATTGTTGACATTTTATGCCCTCATTTGTTGATATTTTACAACCCTGAGTTGTTCACTTTTACAACCCTGAGTTGTTCACTTTTACAACCTTGAGTTGTTCACTTTTACAACCCTGAGTTGTTCACTTTTACAACCCTGAGTTGTTCACTTTTACAACCCTGAGTTGTTCACTTTTACAACCCTACAGTTTGGCTGATGTAGCAAGGACTTGGAAAGTAACTTAATATTATCTTCCTGTCGCACCACCCTCCACTCCGACGTCCGTCCCCCCCCCCCCCAACCCCGACCAGTAGTAAGGCATTGTTTTCTTTCTACCAGCTTGTCCATCAGAGCAGAACTCTCTGGGGAGTGGAGTATATCAAGAAGCGTTTTTAATCAACTCTGTGTGTCATCCAGCAAACACAAGATAATCTGCTCCCCATCACGCCATCTTGGAGCAGAATGAGACGAGCGTCTCTACTTTCAAGCTCACGAGAACAAAACGAAACAATGACACGGGGATGACTGGCGGTGGAGTGACTGGTGCTAGAGTGACTGGTGGAAGAGTGACTGGTGGTAGAGTGACTGGTAGTAGAGTGACTAGTAGTGGAGTGACTGGTGGTGTTGCTAGAGTGATTAGTAGTGGAGTGACTTATGGTGTTGCTAAAGTGACTAGTAGTGGAGTGATTTGTGGTGGTGCTAGAGTGACTGGTAGTGGACTGACTGGTAGTGGAGTGACTTTTGATTTTGCTAGAGTGACTGGTAGTGGAGTGACTGGTAGTGGAGTGACTTGAGGTGTTGTTAGAGTGACTGGTAGTGGAGTGACTGGTAGTGGAGTGACTTGTGGTGTTGTTAGAGTGACTGGTAGTAGAGTGATTGATAGTGGAGTGACTGGTAGTGGAATGACTGGTAGAAGAATGACTGGTAATGGAGTGACTGGTGGTAGAGTGACTGGTGGTGGAGTGACTGGTAGTAGAGTGACTGGTAGTGGAGTGACTGGTGGTAGAGTGACTGGTAGTGGAATGACTGGTAGTAGAGTGACTGGTAGTAGAGTGACTGGTAGTGGAGTGACTGGTAGTAGAGTGACTGGTAGTAGAGTGACTGGTAGTAGAGTGACTGGTAGTAGAGTGACTGGTGGTGGGGTTACAGGTGGTGGAGTGATTGGTGATGTGACTGGTGGCGGGGTGACTGGTAGTGGGGTGGCTAGTAGTGGTGTAAGTGGTGATTGTGTGACTGGTGGTGGGATGAATGCTGGTGTGACTGGTGGTGGTCGGATGTGTTGTGGGGTGACTGGTGATGTGGTGACCTAATGGTGAGGTGACTGGTTTTGTGACTGGTGGTGGGGTGAGTGGTGTTGTGGTGAGTGGTGTTGTGACTGGAGTTGGGGTGACCGGTTGTGAGATGACTGGTGTTGAGGTGACTTGTTTTGTGACTGGTGGTGAGGTGACTGGTGGTGAGGTGAGTGGTGGTGAGGTGACTGGTGGTTGGGTGACAAGTGATATGACTGGTGTTGGGGTGACTGGTGGTGTGATTGATGGTATAGTGACCGATGGTATAGTGTTTTGTGGTGTAGTGACTGGTGGTTTAGTGATTTGTGGTGAGGTGACTGCTGGTAGGGTGACTTGTTGTGAGGTGACTGGTTTTTTTGTGATTTGTGATGGAGTGACTGGTGGTGTAGTGACTTATGGTGGGGTGACTGGTGTTGAATAGAAAATTTAAACAATGTTTGTTTTATTTTATTTTAATTATTTTAATTATTTTTTATCTTATATTTATTTTTTTTATAGATTTGAACCTTCTGTTTTTTTCTTTCAGTGCTGTGGTGGAAGCCCATGGAGACACTGGGCATTGCAGTTTTACTTAGGAAGTCAGTAATTCAAAATCCTAAGAGTCCTCTGGATATAGGAAAATTAATTTACATCTCAATTCAATCATCACATTACATCCCTCTTTAATAGTCACATTACATCTCACTCCAATATTCACAATACATACCCCTTCAATAGTCAGAATTCGTCCCCATTCAATAGTAATATTACGTCCCCCTTGAATAGTCACATTACATCCCCCTTCAAAAGTCACAATACACCTTCTTCAACAGCCTCATTGCATCCCCCTTTAATATTCACATTACACCACCCTTCAAAAGTCAAATTACATCCCCCTTCATTAGTCACATTACATCCAACTTCAGTAATCACTTTACATCCCCCGTCAATAGTCACATTACATCCACCTTCAAAAGTATCGCTAACCCCCCCCCCCCCTTAATAGTCACATTACACCCCTCTTTATTATTCTAATTTCATCCCCCTTTAATAGTCACATTACATCCCCTTTATTATTCTAATTACATCCCCCTGTTTTAGTCACATTAACCCCCCTTTATTATCCTAATTACATCCCCCTTTAATAGTCACATTACACCCTCCTTTATTATTCTAATTACATCCACCTTTAATAGTCACATTACACCCCCCTTTATTATTCCAATTACATCCACCTTTAATAGTCACATTACACCCCTCTTTATTATTCTAATTACATCCACCTTTAATAGTCACATTACACCCCCCCCCTTTATTATTCTAATTACATCCACCTTTAATAGTCACATTACACCCCCCTTTATTATTCTAATTACATCCCCCGTTAATAGTCACATTAAATTTCCCTTTAATAGTTACGTTATATCCCCCTTTAAAAGTGACATTAACGTACCCTTTAATAGTCATATTATATTCCCCTTTCTTAGTCACATTGTATTCCTCTTTAATAGTCAAATTATGTTCATCTTTAATAGATACATTGTATTCTCCTTTAATAATCACATTTTACTCCCCTTTAATAATCACATTATATCCCCCTTTTCCCCTTTAATAATCACATTATATCCCCCTTTAATTGTCACATTACACCCCCCTTTAATAGCCAAATTAAATCCTCCTTTAATAGTCTCATTGCATCCCCCTTCAATTGTCACATTACATCCCCCTTCAATAGTCACATTACATCCCCCCTTCAGTAGTCACATTACATCCCCTTTCAACACAATGACACAAATGTCTTCGGATACTAAAGAAGACAAAACTGGACACAAGACCTGGTCTTTCAGGTCCATGCCGAGGTCAACTCAGGCCTAGAGGCTGAGCTTAGCAAGGTCTCCCAACCTCTCCGACCATCCATCTCCTGATTCATAAAACAATATTAACACGAGGTTTGGTTGTTTTCCTCGACAAAGGACCCCCAGCTCTTCTAGGCCCATAGGCAGAGTGAGAGTCTATTCAACCTATTAATAATAATCTGCCACTGGATCCATAACAATGTTGAAGACCAAAATTCATCTCTTATATAAACTATTTTCATGAAAACAAATTTTTGCAAAAAATTAGAATTAAAAAAAAACATCAACAATTACAATTTATTTTTAGCACAAGAACACGGTAACCCAGTGCTTCACACAGCCACTACCCACCCCCCATCCCATCTCAGCACGACGACAAAGAGTTAATTAGGAGAACACGGCCACAGAGGGTTAACCTCCAACCTATCTGAACACAAGACTGGGCCAGGTAGGTGACGCCCCAGTCAGACGGGAGTCTCCAAGAGCTGGTCGCTGATAGAGCGAGGAAAGATGTCAGGAAAGTCGTAGCTCGGCCCAGCGTGGCGAATAAACATGCCTGTGATGCCGGATGGTTTTTCGAAGTACCAGTAGGGGGTAGCGCCGATTGGAGACTGGCTTCTTCTGCTGAACGGTGGAGTGGGTGACCTGGTGTAGATCGAGAGTATGTGCTGTGAGTGTCTGCGATCGCTGAACAAATGCTGGAGAGAGGCTGCCGCCTGCAAACCTCCTGACTCTGAAGTTAGAAAGAGAAAATAAATACATATATATATACATACATACATACATACATACATACATACATACATACATACATACATACATACATACATACATACGTACATGCATACATACATACATATACACACAAACATACATACACTGATACACACATACATATATACATGCACACAAACATACATACACTGATACACACATACATATATACATGCACACATACATATACACACATACATACATACAGAGGGTGTGGGAGAGAAAAACTATGAAAAACAAACAGTTGCATTGGCAGAGAGAGAGAGAGAGAGAGAGAGAGAGAGATTAATGGATTGATTGATCGATTGATCTTTATTTCAAAAGGGTTAAGAATTGGGCACGCAGGCTCGTCATAGATAGATAGATAGACAGACAAACAGACAGACAGATAGATAGATAGATAGATAGATAGATAGATAGATAGATAGATAGATAGAGATAGATAGATAGACAGACAGACAGACAGACAGACAGACAGACATATAGATAGACGGATAGATAGACGGACAGACAGACAGATAGATAGATAGATAGATAGATAGATAGATAGATAGATAGATAGATAGATAGATAGATAGATAGATAGATAGATAGACAGACAGACAGACAGACAGATAGATCGACGGACAGACAGACAGACAGACAGACAGATAGATAGATAGATAGATAGATAGATAGATAGATAGATAGATAGATAGATAGATAGATAGATAGATAGATAGATAGATAGATAGATAGATACTGAGCCCGCAGACCCGCTATCTCTGAAGATAGAAAGAATACAGAGTGGGAAAACACTACGAAAAACAGATTGAATGGGAGAAGAAAGAGAGAGAAAGTGAGAGACAGACAGACAGACAGACAAGTCGGATAGAATATAAAAACAAATAAACAGATGTATCATTCATTTAATGAAATTGTGTAACTAGAGAAGCTAGTACAATCAGACGGACTCCGATTTACGCAACCCCGGTATACGTAGATCTGGATTTATGCTTACCCTCGTGCTGAATATTTTACGAAATTTTCCGGAACAAACTCCTAACATAAAACACCGAATATGGCATGTAACAAAGCGTGTCTTAAGAATCGACTCAAGCATAGGACGGCATAATTATTACGTAATTCGGGGACATTGTGTTCGCGCATGTGAGAGAATCCCAAAACAAGCTATCAAGTGGAACACAACAGGCCGAAGAAAAAGGGGCAGACCGCGTGAAACTCTGAAGAGGACATTAGAGAGGCCAAGTTAACAGGCATAAAATCCTTTGATGAGGTTGAAAGACTCGCCGAAGACAGGAAAAATTGGCGAACTACTTTGCGAGCCCTATGTGACTTTTAACGGCACGGGAAGGATATAAGATATAAGATAAGATGTGAGAGGGGAGACAAAACTGAGACGCTATTTCCGTTCTGACAAAAGTTTTCTGCCCCTACCCATAGTCTCAACTCCGAGAGATGGCGATGATGGCATTTCTGATGGTGATGATGATCCTCCCGAATCCGGCGTGACGGTCAGCCACAGGCTTCCCTCGGACAAACACTTGGTCAGGGCTGGGCGAAACAGCCTCTGCAGCTCGTGGCGGTAGTGGTTCCCAAAGAAGCAGTAGACGATGAAGTTGATGGAGTAATTCGTGTACAGCAACATCACACCGACGGAGTAAACTGTCCAAGATTTGTCCGTGCGGGTACCGGAAAGCACAGTTTTATTTTTTTATTTAAATAATGGTGAAAAGAATGTCGGGACAGGCAAACAGTCAGGCGTACAGACAGACAGATTAAACAGACAGACATACAGGCGGAAAAAACAGAGAGAGACGTACAGAGAGAGATAAACAAGACAGTCAGGCAGATAGGCAGGCAAGCAGACAAACAGACAAGCAGGCAGATAGGTAGACAGACACGAAAGCCAGTAGGCAGACAAACATACAGACAGTCAGACAGGCAGGCAAACATACAAACAGACAAGCAGGCAGATAGACAGACAGAAAGGCCAACAGACAGACAGATGGGCAGGAAGATAGGTAGATATACAGGAAGGCCACCAGGCAGACAGGTAGACAGACAGAAAGGCTTGCAAACAGACAGAGATAGGTAGACAGACAGAAAGTCTAGCAAACAGACAGAGATAAGTAGACAGAGTCTAGCAAACATACAGAGATAGGTAGACAGACAGAAAGTCTAGCAAACATACAGAGATAGGTAGACAGACAGAAAGGCTAGCAAACATACAGAGATAGGAAGACAGACAGAAAGTCTAGCAAACAGACAGAGATAAGTAGACAGAGTCTAGCAAACATACAGAGATAGGTAGACAGACAGAAAGGCTAGCAAACATAAAGAGATAGGTAGACAGACCGAAAGTCTAGCAAATATACAGAGATAGGTAGACAGACAGAAAGGCTAGCAAACATACAGAGATAGGTAGACAGACAGAAAGGCTAGCAAAAGGACAGACAGATAATAATTAAATACATGCTTGTCTCAGAATAAAAGCAAGTACTTAAGAACCATCACAAACGTATGCTATCACAAAAAAAAACAAAACATTTGACTGGGCAATCAGCAACCCATGGCTGATATGCCAGCGTCAGGGTTAGCGAACTACAGCTGACCAAGACCCTGTCCCATCTCTCCATTGGTACCCGCAGTAACAGACCTATCATGGCTAACGTGGCAGGGATCGTCATAGTCCCTCATGGTGATAGTCTTATAAAGGAGCATAGCTCAACTCCTCCTTTTCAGCTGCACTCTGGGACTGAAAAAGTAGCTGCCATAACTCACTCCCACGCCGATACGATGTTTTGCCTCAAAACCTTCACAGCATCGGCTGTAAAAAACACAGCTCACATTTATAGGGAGACTGAAAAAGAAGCATAAATGTATACTGTCACAAAATATACTCTTCTGACTAATCACAAGCGTTTGCCATAAACTAGAGACAGAATATGAAATAAAAATTCACACGAAAGCTGTGTAGAGACAAATATGAAAGGAAAAAAAAACCAGAGAATAAATGGAGAACTTAGCTGTGACTCATAAGACCCTGTGACTTGTAAGAGGCTGTGTCCAGAAGTGCTTATAGTGGAGTGTGGAGAATGTATAAATGGTGAATGGCGTGGTTTCGTGTATAGTTATATACTTAGTTTGATATACATATACACTAATTACTCTTGCCTTACTTTTGTCAAATGTAGTACTTTATTTTCTACATCTTTCACAAATGAATGTAAAAAAACTGGTGATGCCCAACCAAGCTGTAACAGTTCTGTACTCTTTAATAACCTACTTGACAGACTGAAGCACAAAAAGAGGTGCAAGCAAGGGCAATCAAATGAGGGCAAAAAGTGTCAAAAGAACTAAGGATTCAATTAAGAAATATCCAAATTTAGTACACTCTGACTCGGATTAGTTGTTGAGAAATAAAACAAAATAAAACATTTTTAAAAATTTATTTTTAAAATTGCATATCCCTTATAATTGTCTACATTACACCGTCTGCATTACACTCCAGCAGATATGTAGGGTCAAGTCTTTGAGTCAGAGTCAATTATAGCAGCTCCAACGAACAGTCAAGTTTTACTGTTTCAAAATTTGATTGAAAACTCACATAAACAACCCACTTCTATTTGTTTCAAAACGTGTTTGGCAATACCCATAAACAGCCCAGTTCTACCTGTTTCAAAACGTGCCTGGCAACCCCCATAAACAGCCCGGGTCTACTGTTTCAAAACTTGCTTGGCAACCCCCATAAACAGTCCGGGTCTACTGTTTCAAAACTTGCTTGGCAACCCCCATAAACAGCCCGGGTCTACTGTTTCAAAACTTGCTTGGCAACCCCCATAAACAGCCCTGGTCTATTGTTTCAAAACTTGTTTGGTAACCCCCATAAACAGCCCGGGTCTACTGTTTCAAAACTTGCTTGGCAACCCCCATAAACAGCCCGGGTCTACTGTTTCAAAACTTGCTTGGCATCTCATACAAACATTTACAACTCTGGTACTTACATATGAACCCTTTGACCATCTCATCAGCGTTTCCTTTCAGCCATCTCTCTTGTTCAGTAAAGAAATAAACGTATGGAATTTCCATGACCATTATCTGTATGTCGCAGAGTAAAGTTATCACAGCGCATCGATGTGCAACTGGAAGCAAGCAGGCGAAAGATGAAAGGAAAGAAATATGCAATGTTAAACTGTGCCCGTTACTAAAATTACATTTAACATAAGGGGAGAGACTTATCAGTAGCGACTATAACGTGTCAGTAAGGGGCAGCTAACACTTACACCTGGTCTGACTTTAGGTACAAGATGAACCAGCTACAGCTCAGAGTATGGCAACCCACAAGGCTTGTCAACTTTTCAGCATTTATAAACCCTAGGATCTCACAAATTTAATCCAACAAGGCAGCCTAGGCATGATCATGTCTAAATCCAGCACTGCTGGCTAGAGTAACACCAAGTCTAAATCTAGAACTCCACCTTAGGGTCACACCAATTCTAAATCCAGCACTGCAGGTTAGAGTCACACCAAGTCTAAATCAAGTAGTGCAGGTTAGAGTTACAACAAGTCTAAATCAAGTAGTGCAGGTTAGAGTTACACCAAGTCTAAATCAAGTAGTGCAGGTTAAAGTTACACCAAGTCTAAATCAAGTAGTGCAGGTTAAAGTTACACCAAGTCTAAATCAAGTAGTGCAGGTTAGAGTCACACCAAGTCTAAATCAAGTAGTGCAGGTTAGAGTCACACCAATTCTAAATCAAGTAGTGCAGGTTAGAGTCACACCAATTCTAAATCAAGTAGTGCAGGTTAGAGTTACACCAAGTCTAAATCAAGTAGTGCAGGTTAGAGTTACACCAAGTCTAAATCCAGCACTGCAGGTTAGGCTCACACCAAGTCTAAATCCAGCACTGCAGGTTAGAGTCACAGGAACTCTAAATCCAGTACTGCAGGTTGGAGTCACAGGAACTCTAAATCCAGTACTGCAGGTTAGAGTTACAGGAACTCTAAATCCAGTACTGCAGATTAGAGTTACAGGAACTCTAAATCCAGCACTGCAGGTTAGAGTCACAGGAACTCTAAATCCAGTACTGCAGGTTAGAGTTACACCAAGTCTAAATCCACAAATGCAGGTTAGAGTCCCACCAAGTCTAAATCCAGCACTACAGATTAAAGTTACACCAAGTCTAAATCCAGCACTGCAGGTTAGAGTCACACCAAGTCTAAATCCAGCACTGCAGGTTACAGTCACACCAAGTCTAAATCCAGCACTGCAGGTAAGAGTCACACCAAGTCTAAATCCAGCACTGCAGGTTACAGTCACACCAAGTCTAAATCCAGCACTGCAGGTTAGAGTCAAACCAAGTCTAAATCCAGCACTGCAGGTTACAGTCACACCAAGTCTAAATCCAGTAGTGCAGGTTAGAGTCACAACAAGTCTAAATCCAGCACTGCAGGTTAGAGTCACACCAAGTCTAAATCTAGCACTGCAGGTTAGAGTCACACCAAGTCTAAATCCAGCACTGCAGGTCAGATTCACACCAAGTCTAAATCCAGCACCGCAGGTTAGAGTCACACCAAGTCTAAATCCAGCACTGCAGGTTAGAGTCACACCAAGTCTAAATCCAGCACTGCAGGTTAGAGTCCCACCAAGTCTAAATCCAGCACTACAGATTAAAGTTACACCAAGTCTAAATCCAGCACTGCAGGTTAGAGTCACACCAAGTCTAAATCCAGCACTGCAGGTTACAGTCACACCAAGTCTAAATCCAGCACTGCAGGTAAGAGTCACACCAAGTCTAAATCCAGCACTGCAGGTTACAGTCACACCAAGTCTAAATCCAGCACTGCAGGTTAGAGTCAAACCAAGTCTAAATCCAGCACTGCAGGTTACAGTCACACCAAGTCTAAATCCAGTAGTGCAGGTTAGAGTCACAACAAGTCTAAATCCAGCACTGCAGGTTAGAGTCACACCAAGTCTAAATCTAGCACTGCAGGTTAGAGTCACACCAAGTCTAAATCCAGCACTGCAGGTCAGATTCACACCAAGTCTAAATCCAGCACCGCAGGTTAGAGTCACACCAAGTCTAAATCCAGCACTGCAGGTTAGAGTCACACCAAGTCTAAATCCAGCACTGCAGGTCAGAGTCACACCAAGTCTAAATCCAGCACTGCAGGTTACAGTCACACCAAGTCTAAATCCAGCACTGCAGGTTAGAGTCACACCAAGTCTAAATCCAGCACTGCAGGTTAGAGTCACACCAAGTCTAAATCCAGCACTGCAGGTTACAGTCACACCAAGTCTAAATCCAGCACTGCAGGTCAGAGTTACACCAAGTCTAAATCCAGCACTGCAGGTTAGAGTCACACCAAGTCTAAATCCAGCACTGCAGGTTACAGTCACACCAAGTCTAAATCCAGCACTGCAGGTTAGAGTCACACCAAGTCTAAATCCAGCACTGCAGGTTAGAGTCACACCAAGTCTAAATCCAGCACTGCAGGTTAGAGTCACACCAAGTCTAAATCCAGCACTGCAGGTTACAGTCACACCAAGTCTAAATCCAGCACTGCAGGTTAGAGTCACACCAAGTCTAAATCCAGCACTGCAGGTTAGAGTCACACCAAGTCTAAATCCAGCACTGCAGGTCAGAGTCACACCAAGTCTAAACACGTCAGTAAAGACATTTGATCCTAACTGGACTTTTTCTTTCCCGCTCTGAAAATGAAAGCTACATTTTTAAAGTACATTCCTTTTATAACTTTATTCATTTAATCCTCATCATCCGGTTTCTTTTCAAAATATTAAATCTCACAGAGCTCCGACTGCGCAAGGAAGATTCACGAAAACAATGTTTGTTTAAATAATTTGATATCAAAACCATATTTTCACTATATATAGCGTATGTTCACTGTTCCTATATCTACATAACGAACATTTTCACATAAAACTGAAACATTTTCGTCTTCAAGTTTCTCTGGTGAATCTTAAACATAGGATTATAAGTTGTTTATATATATATATATAATGTTCGTATTCGGTCGAATAATATTGAAGTTCCAATATCCGTGTTCGAATAAATAGAGTAGTAAACTATTCGAATACTTAAAACATGTTTCTTTGACATTCTCCAAGACTGCTACTGAAATCAACTTTTCTTCAAAATATATCTGACTGAAAATTATATCTGGAAATTATATCAGACTGAAAATTATATCTGGACGTTATATCTGACTGAACATTATATCTGGAAGTTATATCTGACTGAACATTATATCTGGAAATTATATCTGATTGAAAATTGTAACCGACTGGAAATTATACCTGACTGGAAATTGTGTCTGAAAATTATATCTGACTGGAAATTGAAATGTTAACCTAACAATATATTATTATTTTTTTTTAAAAAACATGTTTATATCTTCAGGGCGACTAAAACAAGTAAGACAAGACATAAGTGATTTTAAAATTAGTATAACATCAGTAATAATAAGTATGGCATCAATTTCTTATTAAAACAGTCGTGGGTGTTTCTATAGTCCTACGATTCATTTTCTAACACGTACCCTCATATATTATTAATAATATTCGTATTCGACCGAATACTGAAAACTCATTTCTTTTTACGTAAAATGTAGTTGAAACAGTTTATCGGCGTGGGGATTATGACCCACGGGTGTGTGGGTGGGGGGAAGACAATTTGAATATTAAAAGGGGGGGGGGGAAATTAGAATATGTTTATATCTGTTCAGAACTTGGTTGGCGGGGAGGGGAGGTGGCATCAAAATCTCTGAGGCGTTGAAATGGGGGCATGATCAAGAAAAGATTGGGAAACGCTGAACTGAAAGCTAATGCATGCAGCAAGTGGTTCCAAGACTGAGGTCGCGTCCCAGATTAAGGTCACTGGGTGACTGAGTTAGGGTCACGAGAAGATATTATTTAAAAAAGAAAGAATGAATGAATGAAAGAAAAAAAAGAAAGAAAGAGTGAAAGAAAAAAAGAAAAAAAATAAGAAAGAAAGAAAGAACGAAAGCAAGAAAGAAAGAAAAAGACATAAAGAAAGAAAGAAAAGAAACTGACATGACTTAGAGAAATTCTTTCCTCTATACAAACCTAGATATTAAACAGAACAACGGTCACACTTATGACTATTCCTGAGATTTTTTTTTTCTCAGTTTCAGTATTTAAATACCGTTTTCACGATTCCCAGGTCACATAATATTTCTGATCTAGGGACCCGCTCAAAAAGAAATGAGAACCACTGCTGGAGTATATACAACCCCCCTCCACCCCTTTCCACCTCCTCCAAACTTCACCCCTTTTTTGTCTTAATAAAACTGTTTTACTTATCAATTGTCGGACCGCGGTTCTTGGAACGTCCTTTGCCTTGTGTCTTGTTAGTGAGTACGAGAAGATAATGAGAAAGTTGATTATGAGAATGACGGCCCCTGGGGCGTAGAAGAAGAAGATGGCCTGGGCAATTGCTCTGTTCCGCTTATATACGAGGAAATGTTGTTCTATCAGTCTGTGGAAAGAGTACATGTAACATAATGTTGCTGCTAGTATCACGTACAACAACACTGCCAAAGATGGGCGTGGTAGAAGAGTGAGTGTGAGCTAATTATAAAATACATTTATGCCAGTGGCAATCTACGGATGCGAAACATGGACGCTTAAGGAATCACTAGGGAAAAAAAGAACAGCATTTGAAATGAAATGTTATTAAGACACGCTTAGAATATCATGGATAAGAAGAAAACCAAATATTAACGGGATTAAAGAATTTCAAAGGTTCAAAATCAGACTCCATATTCATTGCGTTTAGGACAGCCCCATATATGCCCCGCCCAGTGCCACAACATCCATCCAAGAGTATGTTTGCTAACAGTTCCCATCAATTGTTGATTGGTTATGATATGTTTTCTGCCACACAGTTCAGATTTCCTACCAGCACTTTTAAATTGTCCTAGCTCCAGCAATCGCTTCACATCCACATTGTTCTTCCATTCCTGCTCTTTATTCTCCCGCAGTCTTTCCAATACGGCTTTAGCAATGTCCCCCCTTGTCCATTCTCAGTCCTCCATTTATTTTAGCCTGTCCAGCAAGTCTGTCTGCCACTTGATTTCCATACTCCCACATGCCCTGGACAATAAAGCCATGTTAGGCTCATCTCAGTTGACTGGCTTAACAACCATGGAATTCTGTGTACTGGAAAAGTGACTTGTAAAGAGCATCAAAATTAGGCAGCAGATAATTTGGTCAGAGACATAACAGCTTGGAGAGGTTGGTAGAAGAAGGCAAAGTGCCCAGCAAAAAAGAAAAGGGACGATCTCGCCTCGGCTGGACTCAGGACATCACGGGAAGTCTGAATGTGTCGCTGCGAAACGCTGGTCAACTTGCGCAAGTTCATGATACATTCAGGGAGGCTGTGACAGGGACGAGGTTCGAGAAAAGACACAACACATGAAGCAGAAATTTATGAAGCAACAGAGAGCACAAACATCGATTAAAGCCACTTTTAACTCTTTTATTAGGAGACATAAATAAATAAATAAACACACAGAACAGAGTCTAGCAGCACTAACCATATACTGGACAACATAAAAAGATGGAATGAACTGAACTTGGCCGGGCGCTCTGTGAAAACGAAAGACAGAGTACGCTTCAGGGGCGTTGAGATCAAATATTCATGAGGGGGGAGAGCACAAGACGTAAGCCACACAAGCGATCTAAAATAAACAAAGCCGGCATGTTTTCGGTGGGGGCATGATTACAGCTCCTTACATCCTTTCCGTGCCGTTAAACATTACATAGGGCTAGCAAGGTAGTTCGCCAAATTTTGCTGTTTTCGGCGAACTTTTCAACTTCATCAAAGAGGCTACTAAACTGGCTCCTCTTAACAATGTCCTCTTTAGAGTTTCACGTGGTCGACCTCTTTTTCTTCGGTCTTTTGTGTTCCACTTGATCGCATGTTTTGGGATTCTCTGGTTGTTTCTTCTCAGCACATGACCTAAATATGTCCCATCTTCTTTTTCTGATCACCGATGAGACAGGTTGTTGTTTGCTCAAACTCTGCGTTGTTCTTTAATTCATTCCACTGTATACCGAGTATTTTCCTTAGGCATTTGTTTTCAAAAAAGTTTAATTTCGTGTCTGTTTCTTTAGTTGTTTGGACACCTGTATTTAGCTTACATAGTAATTTAAAATTCGAATCCCCAAACGGAAGGAACAAAATATGATAGGTGCAGCTTTTTAATACGGACATTTTGCTGTAATTTTTTACTTACATCATACATTTTACATCCTTCCCGTGCTGTTAAATGTCACATAGGACTCGCATGGTAGTTCGCCATGTTTTCGGCGAGTTTTTTTCATTCTCATCAAGGGATGCCTATTAATTTGGCCTCTCTTAATAATGTCCTCTTTAGAGTTTCACGTGGTCGACCTCTTTTTCTTCGGCCTGTTGTGTTCCACTTGATAAGCTTGTTTTGGGATTCTCTGATTGTTTCTTCTCACCAGGTGGCCGATATATGTCCATCTCCTTTTTCTGATATCATATGAGAAGGTTGTTGTTCGTTCAAATTTCTAATTTTACAATAAATGTTACTATAAATAGTATTTTAAATAAACCATTCAAACGGATTACACTAGAAAAGAAGATAATCAACGGGGGCATATGTATGCACAGACAAAAGCTGGGCTCTGGACATTATTTTAATGAACGTGCTGAGGTTATGGTTACCCCGAACCACGTGATAACATAACCGTACGTGGGTCTCCTGTCGTCCATTACCACTTTTTTCCCTCCCTCTGTGATAAAGAATTGAAAGAGGAACGATGTGACGAGAATGGCCAACATGATGGCGTGGATGACCGACTTCCTGCACCAAACGTTTGTGCTGGGGAGATAACAAGTTTTAAAAAAAGTGAGCGGTTATGTCGCTTCGTCTAACTCGAGAACTGTGACCTGCCAGTATAAAGCTTGTCTAACACTAAAACTGTCACTTGTCACTGTATAACTTGTCTGACATTAAAATTACCACCTGTCACTCTATAGCTTGTTTGACACTAAAACTGTCACTTGTCACTGTATAACTTGTCTGACGTTAAAATTACCACCTGTCACTCTATAGCTTGTTCGACATTAAAATTGTGACTTATCACAGTATAACTTGTCTGACATTAAAATTATCACCTGTCACTGTATAACTTATATGACGTTAAAATTATCACCTGTCACTGTATAACTTGTCTGATATTAAAATTTTCACTTGTCACTTTATAACTTGACTGACACTAAATGGTAAATTCTCACAGTATAACTAGTCTGACACTAAAACTGTCACTTGTCACCGCATAACTTATCTGAGACTAAAACTGTCACTTGTCACTGTATAACTTGTCTGACATTACAACTGTCACTAGTTACTGTGCACCTTATCTGACATTAAAATTGTCACTTGTCACTGTATAACTTGTTTGACATTTCAACTGTCACTTGTCACCGTGAACCATGCCTGGAACTCATTCATTCATTCCTTTGCATGTCCCTTGCGGAACTTTGCCTCCCAAACAGCACTCCTGTAGGCCTCTCGGTTGTGAGCAAGATGGCCTGCTGCTGCTGCATCCATTTCCAGATCATCAACGATGTCTTGCAGCCATCTTCGTTTCGGTCTTCCTCTTTTTCTTTTTCCCATTATGTATCCTTCCAATACGGTCTTCTCTAAATTATCATGACGTTTAATGTGGCCAAAATATTTAAGTTTTCTCTCTTTAATCCTCTTTACTAGCCAGCCTTCTTCAATATTAAGCTCTTGTAGTATAGATATGCCTGGAACTAGAATTGTCAATTATCGACGAGGAGCTTGTCTGACACTAGAGTTGTCACTTTTTCATTCTGGAAATTATAGGCAGCTTGAAAAGCCTGTTATTCAATGAGTAGAAGTTTGAGTGACTAAGAGGTCGTACTAATGTATGAATGCGTCAGATTAAACTATGAATGAGAGAGATTAATGTGTGAATGAGTGAGATTAAAGTATGAATGAGTGAGATTAAAGTATGAATGAATAAGATAACAGACTGGAAAATGAGAAGGTGGTTTTGATTGGGGGGGGGGGGGGTGGGTGAGTGAATGAGAGAATGTATGATTTTGTGATATAGCAACTGAGAGACTGTACGACTTTGTGATTTAACGTTTGACTTTGTAACATAACGACCGAGAGAATGCATGACTTTGTGATATAACGACTGAGAATTGTCATCATCATCATTATCATCATCATCATCATCATCATCATCATCATCATCATCATCGCCTTTACTTTCCTTCGGAGCATATGCTATGGATAAAAGCTCTGCTGTATTCCCTGTTCTTGCATTTGTTCTAGAATTTCCTTTCATGTGTTCCCTTTGTCCCTGAGCACATTCCCAGTCTACCTTCTAGAAACAGTTGTAGGTCATCTCTCATTTCTATTTCCCTGAGGATTCCATTGTCAAAGCCTGTTTTGTTACGCTGGTGTCGGGTTTCATTAGCGTGTGGACTTTTTATATCATATACCCTTCCCGTGCCGTTAAACGTCACATAGGGCTCGCAAGGTACTTCGACAATTTTTCCTATTTTCGGCGAGTCTGTCAAGGGATTTTCTTAACTATGTCCTCTTCAGAGTTTCATGTGATCTGCCACTTTTTCTTTGGCCTGTTGCGTTCCACTTGATAGCTTGTTTTGAGATTAGCTTGTTTTGGGATTCTTTGACTGTTTCTTCTCATCACGTGACCAGCATATGTCCATCTCCTTTTCCTGATCACCCATGAGACTGGTTGTTGTTCAGTCATATGTCTTATCTCTGCATTGTTCTTGAATATGTTCCACTTCATGCAAAGTATTTTCCTTATGCATTTGTTTTCACAAAAGTCTAATTTCTTGTCTATTTCTTTAGTTGATTTCCAGCTTTCGCATGCATAAATGAGGGTGGGTATTAACCATTTGAATTGAATAGTCTTAACTTGGTTTTTGTGCTTATAATATTTGAATGCCATATATTCTCAAGATTTTTGAAGATCGATGCTGCTTTTGCAATTCTAATTCTAACTTCCTTTCTCGTGTCACCATCCTGGTCTATGTGGCTGCAAAGGTAAGCAAATTGATTGAGTTCTTCAATAGCTATCCCTTCTACGTGTATTTTTTCACTTTGTTTATTGGGAAGTTTCATTATTTTTGTTTTATCCTTGTTAATTTCAAGTCCTATTTTGCTAGCCAGTGAAAACAGGCTATCTGTTTTTTCTTGAATTGAATTCACGTTGTTACTGGTAAGAGTTATGTCATCAGCACAATCAAGATCTTCTAATTGGGTCCCATGAACCCAGTCTTTACCTGTGTTACCTGAGCAGCATTTTTTCATTATGAAGTCTATTGTAATCCCAAAAAGCAAAGGAAACAGTTTCCTTGTTTCACGCTTGTTTCAATCTGGAACTATCTGGGACTATCCACCTCTATTTCCTAGACATGATTTGTAGGGTCACAGGACCTTGTCTTGATCTTTCCCAGACCTCCTCGTTCTTGATCTAGACCTGGCATTTAACGTTAAAGTCTTTCTTAAGCTGTAGTTCATGAATGCTTGTATTCTTCTTTGTATTGTATTAGTCATACATAAAACAGCGTAGTGAAATGAAGACTAAATGGAAAGTGACAAACAACAACAAAGAGGAACATAAATCTTTAACAAAAGAAGTACGAAGAAACATAAGAAAAGATAAAAAAACAGTACATACAAGACTGTTGTGAAAGAATAGAAGGACATCAGAAGTGTGGAAGATAGTGAAATGTTTAAAGAAATGAAGACATTGACGAGAAATGTCACACTTAAGCTAAATGTAGTTTGCGAGGAGATGGGGAAAACCTTGACAGAGACAGAGACAATTCTAGAAAGATGGAAGGAATATTGCTGAGGAATGTATGAAACAACTGACTGTGAAAGCAGAAATCAACAGTGTGAAATATTATTGGAGGAGAAAGAACCGGAACCGACAATAAAAGAAGTTTTTTGGGCAATAAAGAATCTGAAAAAAATGGTAGATCACCAGGATGTGATGAGATAACAGCGGAACATATTAAAGCAGGAGGAAAGGAATGTGCAACAATCTATCATGCACTATGTAAAAAGATATGGCATTCAGGTATGTGGCCAAAAGAATGGAAATTCATACCACTGCCAAAAAAAGGTAACCTGAAATTATGCACAAACTACAGAACTGTTGCCCTGATTAGACATGCAGGTCAAATTCTATTAAAAATCATAATGGGTAGAGTTCGTAAGAAAATATAAGACGTCACCATGGTCCAAGCTGATTTTAGACAAGGAAGAGGATCAAGAGATCATATATTCATTATAAGATTAATAATAGAGAAATGCAGAGCATTTAATGTGAATCTTTGTTTGTCTGTTTATAGATTATTCAAAGGCATTTGACTGTGTACAACACCAGAAACTGCGAGCATCTTGCTTACAACCGAGAGGCCTACAGGAAAGCTGTTAAGGAGGCAAAGTTCCGCAAGGAACATGCAAATCACTCACTTCCTGTATTAGTCATCACACATGTCTCCGAAACACACAGTAGGACAGTCTTTACATTTGCATTAAAGAGCCTAATTTTGGTTCTTGTTTCGATGTTCTTTCATGCCCATATTTTGTTCGTTTGGATAAATGCCTGCCTGGTCTTGTTACTGCAGCTTAAACATTTCCTTCCAGTTCCCCCGCATATGTCAGCCATGTTGTCTAAATACGTGAAATACTCTACTTCTTCGATTGGCACTCTCTCGATTACCATGGGGTTATCACTTTTCGTGATAATTTTATATATATATATAATTGTTGTCAGCTAATATGTAGTCCCAGTTTAGCTGAATTCTTGGTTTAGGATCTGAAGTTTCTCTTGCATTTGTGTGTGGCTGTGTGTCAGAAGTACCACATGGTCTACAAAGTCAAGGTCTTCCAGTTGGGTCCACAATGTTTACTGTGAGAGACTGTATGACATTGTGATATAAAGGCACATCGGATGGCTTTCTATGACACTACACACGTCTATGATCTTGCCCAAAAGAAAATGCCCATCTAATGCTTTAACATTTCCACAATGATACTATCTGGTAACACAACAGGTCTAATAAAAAGGCGTCTACCATGCGAAACTCTAAAGAGGACACTGTTAAGAGGCCGGTTTAGTGGATAACGTCCCTTGATGAGGTTGAAAAGCTCGCCGAAAACGGGAAACCTTGGCAAGCTACCATGCGAGCCCTGTGTGACGTTTAGCGGAACGGGAAGGATGTACGCATACCATATGGGCTTGTAGTTTTCCAAATTGCCATCGTCTTTATAGTCTTCTCCTGTCTCATGGGTGATCAGAAAAAAAAAGATAGACATATGTTGGTCACGTGCTGAGAAGAAACAATCAGAGAGTATCAAAACAAGCTATCAAGTGGAATATAACAGCCCGAAGAAAAAGAGTTCGACCACTCGAAACTCTTAAGAGGACATTGTTAAGAGAGGCCAAATTAGTAGGCATAAAATCCCTTGATGAGGTAGAAAAGCTTGCCGAAAACAGGAAAACTTGGTGAACTACCATATGTGCCCTATGTGACGTTTAATGGCACGGGAAGGATGTAAGATGTAAGAAGAAAATCGATGATATAACACTGTGAAAGAACTGAAGATTTAATAAACGCGTAAGAAAGTCAATGATATTGTAACGTGCGAACAAATTGATGATTTTATAAGTGAGTAATAAAAGTATACCTGTCCAAGAAAGTTCCTTCTGATTACATTACCAGACACAATCAGCAATGGAAAGCTACGGCGGAAAACGAACCAACCCCCAGTGAAAGAAATGATATTAATAGACATTCGAGATGGATAGGGCATAAGCTTCGAAAGCTCACAACTAACATAACCAGTCAGGCTCTCACATGGAAAATCCATATTATATAATAAGAAGAAACAAAGAAGACCTAGAAACACCTGAACAAAGAATACTGAAGCAGAGATTAGAAAAATAAAAAAAGAACCGACTACACCTGGTGACAGGTAGAAGAAACAGCCTAGGACAGAAATAAGTTGCGAGGCCTTGTTTCTGTCTCATGCCTCAGATCAGGGTACAGAAGGCGAGGAATGAAGGAAGAAAATCATTAAAGAATTGATGATTTCATAAACGATTAAGAAAGTCAATGATATTATAACTCTCTCCTGTTTTACTGCATGGCCATGGACTCAAAGCAAAAAGATAGAGAGAAAGATTAACGCAGCATTCTCTATATGAACAGGTTTAAAACAAGGTGACACTTTATCTCCATTACTATTCAAGCTAGTACGAGAAAAGGTAATCAGAAAAGTGAAAGAAGAAAGCAGTACATAAGAAAAAGCTAAAACAGTAGGATACGCAGATGACATCGGCCTAGTGGGGGTAAACTATGCAAGAAGTCATCATTACCTGCATATACCTGTTAGATGTAACACTAACAGTGGGCTTGACCATTAACCAAGATAAGACAGAATGTATGAAGATATCAAGAGACCAGAGGCAGAATGATCCAGATTATATTAACGTTGGAAACATGATTATTAGGAAAGCAGAAATATACAAACATCTAGGCACAACCTTCAACAGAAGCAACATAGTAAGCGAGGAAATTAAAAGCAGAGTACAGATTTATTCGTTTTTTTGCATGTCCCTTGCGGAACTTTGCCTCCCCAACAGCACTCCTGTAGACCTCTCGGTTGTGAGAAAGATGGCCTGCTGTTAATGTATCCATTTGCAGATCATCAGCGATGTCATGCAGCCATATTCGCCTTGGTCTTCCTCTCTTTCTTTTTCCCATCATGTACCCTTCCAAGACGGTCTTCTCTAGATTATCATGACGTTTAATGTGTCCAAAATATTTAAGTTTTCTCTCTTTAATCCTCTTTACTAGCCAGCCTTCTTCAATATTAAGTTCTTGTAGTATGGATATATTTGTTCTTTTTTGTGTCCATGATATTTGAAGAACTCTTATGTAGCATTTACATTCAAAGAAATTTATGTCTTTTTTAGCTGTTTCGTTAAGTGTCCAGGTCTCACATTCATATGTTGCGATGGGAAAGATGCATGCCCTTAAAAATCTTATTTTTGTAGTTCTGCCTGGTCCTCTCTACATATTCTTTAGTTGTTTTACTTTCTGAAGAGCGATAGATGTCCCCCTTTTAATTTCCCACATTGTATCTCCATTATTAGTTAGTAGTGATCCAAGATATTCAAAACTCTCCACTTCTTCCAATTTTTCCTCATTGATACATATTTCAGCTGCCTTGTTTGTTTTGTTAGTTGTCATCAATTTAGTTTTCTTCGCATTAAGATAGAGGTTTTGTTCTTCGCTGTTCTTATGGACTGACATAATTAGTTTTTCCATTCCTTTTTGTGTTGAGGACAGTAACACTGTGTCATCAGCATATCTAATCTCTGGTATTTCATAACCTCCAACTGTTATGGCATCGTAATATTCTTTGTCTACATCTTCTCTAACATTCCTCATTATATTTTCAGGATACAAGTTAATTATGATTTTTAACAGAATTTTACTGGCATGACTAATCAGGGCAACAGTTCTGTAGTTTGTGCATAATTTCAGGTTACCCTTTTTGTTGGCAATGGTACGAGTATAGTTCTTTTCCATTCTTTTGGCCAAATACCTGAATGCCATATCTTTTAACATAGTGCATGATAGATTGTTGCACATTCCTTTCCTCCTGCTTTAATAAGTTCAGCTGTTATGTCATCACATCCTGGTGATTTACCATTTTTCAGATTCTTTATTGCCCATAAAACTTCTTCTATTGTCGGTTCAGGTTCTTTCTCATCCAATAATATTTCACACTGTTGATTTCTGCTTCCACAGTCGGTTGTTTCATACATTCCTCTGCAATATTCTTTCCATCTTTCTAGAATGTTCTCTGTCTCTGTCAAGGTATTCTCCATCTCGTCACAAATTACATTTAGCTTAAGTATGACATTTCTCGTCAATGTCTTCATTTCTTTTAACATTTCACTATCTCTTCCACACTTCTGATGTTCTTCTATTCTTTCACAACAATCTTGTATGTATTGTTTTTTGTCTTTTCTTATGTGTCTTCTTACTTCGTTTGTTAAAGATTTATATTCCTCTTTGTTGTTGTTTGTCACTTTCCATTGCATCTTCATTTCTCTACGCTGTTTTATCAGTTCTAGTGTACCTGCTGTAATCCATCCATTTTTTTGTGTTTTCTTTACTGGAACCATGTCGTTAGCTGTTGTTATTAAGATATCTTTGGCCTACGTAGCCAGTTCATCTGGTGTCATCTCCTCCTGTACAGCCATCAGGATTTCGAAACGGTTCTTCACTTCTATACATATTGTTCTGGTATTTTTGTAAGATCAAAGCGGAGTGGTCTTGATTCCGTAACTGTCTTTTTTATCTTTATCTTCATGTCTGCTATTAATAACTTATTACAATCAGCACCTAGTAAAGTTTTTGTTGATGTTATACTTGATCTCCACCTTCTTTGCACTAAAATGTAATCGATTTGAATATTGGTTTTCCCATCAGGTGATGGCCATATGTAAAGTCCTCTTGGATGTTGTTTAAAAAGTGTGTTAGCGATCATTAGTTTATTTCCATGCAACACACTATTAGATTGTCACCTGCCTCATTTCTATGTCCTATGCTAAATTTCCCTACAACATATCCTTCATCTTTTGTACCAGTCTTTGCATTAAAATCCTCCATTATTGATACAATATCATTTTTCCGTACCTGGTCTATCGTCGTTTGCAGTTTGTTATAAAAGTCTTCTACTTCCTCTTCTTCTGCTGCTGATGTAGGTGCATATATCTGGATGATTGTTACATTTATAGGAGTGCCCTTAAGTCTGATAGTGAAGAGTACAGATAGGGAATAACATATACTTTGCCTAGCAACACATGTTAAAATAAAAAATCCTGTCCCATAACACCAAAATAACAATATTCAAAACTATAACATCATGTATGGATCAGAAACGTGGAGTACAACAAAGAAAGATGAACAACAGTTGAAAGTCTTTAAAAACAAGATCCAAAGCAGAAACGTTGTGAGAGCTAGAAAGAACATTGAACTGAACAGCTTATTTAAATTTCAACGAATTATAAATGTCTTGAAACTGAACAGACTACGCTGGTTGGGCCATGTAGAAAGAATGGAAGAGAATAGACAAACGAAAATGATGTATACACAAGAGATGAGGGAAACAAGACCAAGGGGTAGACCAAGACAGAGATGGAAAGACAACATAGAAGAGGACATAAAAGAAATTGGTGAGAAACTGGAGAGAGAAGATTAGGAATAGAGAGGAACGGAGGTGAAATTTATCTGCAGCAATGACCCTTAATGGCTCAGAAAGCTGAAGAAGAAGAAGAGGAAGAAGAAGAAGAAGAAGAAATGTGGTTCTACAGAAAACTAGGTCATATAACATGGAGAATTAAAAGAACAAATGCACAAGTTTTAGAACGCTGCAGGTGTAATGTGAACTTCTCAAAGAAATAACGATGAAGAACAAAATACTTTGGCCATATCAAAAAGATATAACAATATACCGAAGACCATAATAGAAAGAAAGGTGGAAGGAAAAAGAGGAAGAGGTAGGCAGAGATGTAGATGGGAAGATAACATCCAAGAATTGACAGGGCACAGCCTGGCTGAGTGGCACTATCAAGGCGAGGGAGCGGGGAAACTGGAGATTCATTACCGACAACCTTCGTTCTGGAGAAGGCACATGATGATGATGAACATTTATGAAAGAGCTGATGATTTTAAAAGCGAGTAAGGAAGTCCAGAACGGTGTAGCACAGTGAGATAGTGAACGGTAGTAATGGCCAAGTGAGAGAACATGTTGGCATGGGATCACAGAAAAGATGCAGTCACTTTCCTCTAACTTACATCTTACATTCTTCCCGTGCAGTTAAACGTCACATAGGGCGCGTATGGTTGTTTGCCAAGTTTTCCTGTTCTTAGCGAATCTTTAAACTTTATCACCGGATGTTATGCCCACTAAACTGGCTTATCTTAACAATGTCCTCTTTAGAGTTTCACGTGATCGACCTCTTTTTCTTCGGCCTGTTGTGTTCCACTTGATAGCTTGTTTTGGTATTCTCTGATTATTTCTTCGCATTACATGGCCTACATATGTCCATTTTCTTTTTCTGGTCACCCATGAGACAGGTTGTTGTTTGCTCATTTGTCTTATCTCTGCGTTGCTCATGAATTCATTCCACTTTATACCAAGTGTTTTCTTTAGGCATTTGTTTTCAAAAGAGTCTAATTTCTTGTCCTTTTCTTTAGTTGATTTTCAGCTTTCACATCCATAAATGAGGGCAGATATCACATTTGAATTGAATAATCTTAACTTGATTTTTATGCTTATAACTTTTGAATGCCATATGTTCTCAAGAGTTATAAGGGTCAATGCTGCTTTTGCAATTCGAATTCTAACTTCCTTCCTGGTGTCACCATCCTGGTCTACGTCAAGGTATGCAAATTGGTTTACTTCATCAACAACAGTTCCTTCTATGTATATTTTTCCTTCTTGATTAATGAGAATTTTCATTATTTTTGTTTTCTGTTAGTTAATTTCAGGACCTATTTGCTAGGAAGACAGGGAATCTGCTTTTTCCTGCATCGATTTCACATTGTCACTGATAAGAGTTATGTCATCAGCAAAATCAAGATCTTCTATTTGGGTTCCATGCACCTAATCAATGCCAGGTTTACCTGTACAGCATCTTTTCATTATAAAGTCTATCAATCAATCAAGTGCTATGCCGCGTGGCGTAAGCGATCATTTCTCTACACAATTTCCTGTCTTTAGACTTGATTATGAGATCCGCCGGTGACTTTCTTCCTAGCCACACCGACAGCCCATCCAGTAACTTCTCTCTCTGTCTTCCTCTGTCTCTTCGTCCCTCAATTTTTCCTGTTGCCACAACGTATTCTAATTTTCCTCTTCTCAGAAAATGTCCTACAAATCTCGCTTGTCTTCCTCTGATCTTTGCTGTAATTTGCCTTTCAACTCCAGCCTCTCTCAAGACTTCTTCGTTGGTTTTCTTAGCTGTCCATGGTACCTTCAACATCCTTCTTATTAACCACATTTCCATGGCCTCCATTTCTCGCTGTACTCTCGTATTCATAAACCATGCTTCACATCCGTAAAACAAATATGGCTCGATGTAACATTTAAGTACTCGGAATCTTGTTTCCATTGATATGGATCTGTTGCGCAAGATGTTTCTCATTTTCTGGAATGTCTATGGAAATTCCAAAAAATAATGGAGATAATACTATACATCCTTGTTTCATGCATGTTTCAATCTGAAAACCATTCACTCATCCCTTCTTCTGTCTTGACTGCACAAACATATCCATTGTAGAAGTCCTTAATGGTGTTGACAGTTTTAGATAGTATTCCATACAGACATAAAATTCTCCACAATGAATCTCTGTGTATGCTATCAAATGCTTTTTTAAAGTCTATGAAGTTCAAGATTAATGTTTTCTGTTTTTCAATATGTTCTTCAAGTATTATTCTTAGAGTAAAGATCTGGTAGAGACAGCTTCTCCCTTTTCGAAATCCTGCTTGTTCTTCTCTCATTGCAGTATCCACTATATCCTTAATTCTATTCAGAATCACTTTACAAAACACCTTTGACACAACTGATAGTAAGGTTACACCCCTCCAGTTAGTGCAGTCACTAAGGTTGCCCTTCTTTTTTTTTTTGCGTTTTAACAATGATTCCCTTCTTCCATTTAGAAGGGACCTTTTCTTCTTTCCAAATTTTATTAAACATTCTTTGTAGTCGGCTCATGTTGTAACTGTTAATAGCTTTTAACATTTCGACTCTAACTTGCGGAACCTGAATTCTCGCAAAAAAACAGAGCGCAGAAATTTGTTGCAAGATTTCGTCGAATTATGAAGTACAAGGAACTCTGTTCATCTGAGCCACTTGGTTTCATCATCATCATCATCATCATCATCGTCAACGTCGTCATGGTCATCGTCATCATCATCATCATCATCATCTTGTTCTTCTTCTTCAGTATTTTCTAGAACCAGGAACTTTTGTTAATTGCAACCGACATCGTGATGACGCTGAAAAAGAACACATCGTATCGGATATGGAGTGGATTACAGTAGCTGTTTCTAAGACCAGTAGTATTGCAACAAAGAAGCAATTTACTTTAAGACTTAGTAGTCTATAAACATGCTTCTGTTTCTGCAGCAATCTAATAGTTTTTTGTTTACCAGACAGGGTTGCTGGACCTATGCCGAACCTTCCTTAGTTGCCTTTTACGATCATGCGTGGTAGGATACAATGAAGTAGGAATGTGTACTATCACCAACATTATTTATCTTGGCAATAGACTGGTTAATGAAGGAGGCAACATCAGACAAACGCAGAGGATTACAATGGACCCTTGACACAGTGCTGGAGGACCTTGACTTTGCGGACGACATTTGTCTGCTATCAGTCAGCCACAAATATAGGCAAAATAAAATAGACAAGCTAACTCAGAATGCAAACAACATAGGACTAAAGGTCAAAGTAGGAAAGACAAAGTTAATGAAGCAAAATGTGAACAACAGAAATGTACTCAGAGTAGATAGCAAGTTAATAGAGGAGGTCAACGAATTCGTATATCTTGGCAGTAGAGTAGTAGAAAATGGAGACAGCACAGAGGACATCAACAGCAGACTTACTAGAGCAAACCAGGCTTTTGCAATGCTGCAGACTATATGGAAATCTAAAAAACTAAGCATGAATACGAAAAATCAGGATATTTAAGAGTAATGTTCTACGTGTAATACTCTGTGGAAGTGAATGCTGGAAAATCACCAAAACCATAAAAAACCAAGTTGAATTCCTTCCAGACTAAATGTTTACGAAGAATTAGGAAAATATTTTGGCTAAACACTATAAGAAATAACATCTTGTTGGCAGAAATGCAGATGAAACCACTGACAGCAATTATTGAGGAAAGACGCTGGCGATGGTTGGGACATGTGCTCCGAATGACTGACAACTCACTACCAAAAATAGCACTAAGATGGATACCACAGGGGAACAGAAGTAAGGGTAGACCAAAAGAGACATGGAGAAGAACAACAGAAAGGATGTTGAGTAATAGAGGGCTCACCTGGACAAGAGCGGAAAAAGGCAAAGGACAGGCATTTGTGGAAAACCCTTGCGGAAGCCCCATGTGCCCTGGGCACTTAAGGTTCACAGAGAGAGAGAGAGAGAGAGAGAGAGAGAGAGAGAGAGAGAGAGAGAGTCTATAAACATGACTTGGAGGTTTGCCAGAGAAAAAAAGAACTGTTACTATAGCAACAGAATATAGTCAGTTTCGGCTCCCTCACTTTGACATAAGACTCCTCAACATTTCCTGCAAACCTGCGCCCTCTAGAGACAAGTAAGATGCCAAACTTTGTCCACGGGAAAAAAAGAGTATAGATAGGAAAACATTGGAGGCGGATTTGAAGAACTCATGGGTTGATACTTTTACATGCCATTAATCTCTTTGTCAGGAACCCTGGCACTTGATATGTGACGATGTACACCAGTTCTAGATGACTACAGATTACAACTCTAGATTACTACAGATTACAACTCTAGATTACTACAGATTACAACTCTAGATTACTACAGATTACAACTCTAGATGATTACAGATTGCAACTCTAGATTACTACAGATTACAACTATAGATGACTAAAGATTACAACTCTAGATGACTACAGATTACAACTCTAGATTACTACAGATTACAACTCTAGATTACTACAGATTACAACTCTAGATGATTACAGATTGCAACTCTAGATTACTACAGATTACAACTCTAGATTACTACAGATTGCAACTCTAGATGACTACAGATTGCAACTCTAGATGACTACAGATTACAACTCTAGATTACTACAGATCACAACTCTAGATGACTAAAGATTACAACTCTAGACGACTACAGATTACAACTCTAGATGACTACGGATTACAACTCTAGACGACTACAGATCACAACTCTAGATTATTACAGATTACAACTCTAAATTACTACAGATTACAACTCTAAATTGCTACAGATTACAACTCTAGATGACTACAGATTACAACTCTAAATGACTACATGTTACAACTCTAGATTACTTCAGGAGTATACAAGTCGACATCTGAAAATAAATAAAGAAGTCTGGACACCAGAAAACATAAAACAATAAATACGAGTCCAATAAGAAGCGAGGTGGGCTGACTTGCTATTTACTACATGCGAAAATGTAAATCATATGTCATAGCTCTTTATACAGTGAAATAATAATAGAGCAAATCAAGAAAATATATGGAGTAAAGAGAGTAAGCGACATAAGAAATGCAGATGACACAATACTGACAGCTGAAAGCAGGAAAACCTTACACAAACTGCTCAAGCCAAAGAATTCAGCATTAAAAAAGGGGTTACAACGTTAAAAAAAAAACAGAAGTAATGATGATATTCCAGAAAAGGAAAATACCAGGACGCAGACATTTAACGCTGAGGAAGATATTAAGACAGATCAATAGATACGAAGATATTAAGACAGATCAATAGATACGAAGATATTAAGACAGATCAATAGATACGAAGATATTAAGACAGATCAATAGATACGAAGATATTAAAACAGATCAATGGATACGAAGATATTAAGACAGATCAATAGATACGAAGATATTAAGACAGATCAATAGATACGAAGATATTAAGACAGATCAATAGATACGAAGATATTAAGACAGATCAATAGATACGAAGATATTAAGACAGATCAATAGATACGAAGATATTAAGACAGATCAATAGATACGAAGATATTAAGACAGATCAATAGATACGAAGATATTAAGACAGATCAATAGATACGAAGATATTAAGACAGATCAATAGATACGAATAGTTAGGTACAGTCTGACAGCAGGTGCACAAAGATTTTAGCTGAGAGCGTAGGCCAGTGTCTTGAGATAAGCGTGCAGCATAAAAAAACCTGAAAGGGGTAGGAATAGTATAAATACCACTCACGATTAGCAAAAGGGTAGCCTTACGATGTAAGAAGAAGCCTTACTTGTTTTGTTTTGAGTGTCTTGTTGAAGACATACTGGGGACCGGGTAGTGTAGTGGTTAGAGCACTCGTCTAACAACCAAATGGTCGAGGGATCGAATCCCCAGCTGAGCGGGATTTTTTTTTGCGAACGAAGAAGAAGAAGAAGACATAGTTTCTTTCAGCAGTTATAGTTTTTGGCATATGTAGTTTCTAGATAACATGAAGTGATTTGGTTGAGACAGTTGAAGCTGGCAGTTATAAGAGTCCTTCTGTGAGAATTCTTGTAAGGATGTCTTTTATTGTAGAAGTAAATGGTGAAGTTTTTTTCTCCCACATGGCGTAGAATACTTCACGCCGGGAACTGATATTGTAACTGTCATTGTAAACTTCTTACCAGCCTGATGGGTCACGCTTTCATCTTCATAAATTCATCCCTCGTTTTACCCATCAATAAACTTGTGTTGCCTGAATAAAAAAAAACCACACCACTGGCTTTGTTGACACTCTCCCTGTTTGTCAAGTTTTGTTTATGCTGGGAGACTGCCGAGCTCAGTTAAATTGTTGCATCAATATTTTTCTGTGGAGTTGAGAGCCTGGGAGTCTTGCTGGATTTTCTTGATGCATAACAGAGAAAATTAGGTTGTCTTTTAACACTAGGAACAAGAATTAATTTCTAAAATGACAAAAAATAAAATTGTACTCCACAAGAATACTAATCATCCAGTGTTATACGGGTCTAGCCGGTGCCGTGTTGGGACGTCAGTATTCAGTATTCAGGCCCGGGTAGAATACTGGTTCAACTATCAGATCGGATATCATGAACACCTGTATCTTTTATCCCAAAGAAATGACTTCTACTGTTAACACCCCAAAAGGCAAACAACAACGTTAACAGTGAATGTAACAACGAGGTAACGTGTTCACTAACTGTCAGGCACTTACTGGAAGGGATAAACTACGTACATAAACTTGCATATCGACAGAGCAGTCAGGATCCAGTTCGAGACTGTGTGCAAGCAGAGATTACATAGCGCGTGGGCCCTAAGAGGTGACAGAATCATTGTCGTTAGTTCCTGTATCATGACACATGAAACACAAAAATTTGTTGTCATTAATCTCTGACCATAATGGGCGATAACATTAATGTCGTTAGTTCTTGTGCCATGATGGGTGATAAAATTAGTGTCATTAGCTCATGTTTAGTAATAGATGATAAATTTAGTGTCGTTAGTCCATGTTTCATAATGGGTGATACATTCAGTGTCGTTAGTTCATGTTTCATAATGGGTGATAAATTTAGTGTCGTTAGTTCATGTTTCATAAAGGGTGATAAATTTAATGTCGTTAGTTCATGTTTAATAATGGGTGATAAATTTAGTGTCGTTAGTTGTTGCTTCATAATGGGTGATAAATTTAGTGTCGTTAGTTCATGTTTCATAATGGGTGATAAATTTCGTGTCGTTAGTTCATGTTTCATAATGGGTGATAAATTTAGTGTCGTTAGTTCATGTTTCATAATGGGTGATAAATTTAGTGTCGTTAGTTCATATTTCATAATTGGTGATACATTTTGTGTCGTTAGTCCTTGTTTCATAATGGATTATCTTCTTCTTCTTCATCATCATCTTCTTCTTCATAGTTCGCTTCTACAGCCCCGTGATATTACTGAATTTACTCCTGTGGTCTTCGATAGGTCTCGTAGCCCACCTGTGGTTCCCGAAAGGACCACACGAGATCACCGAGAGGATCACAGGAGGTTCAGAGTATCGCAGGGCTTGAGCCTGTATTCTCGGTGGGTCTCAGAAGCCGGATTGCGTGACACCGTGGTTTTCGTTGCACCAGTTTAATCTAGAGTTTGACTTTCTCACCGGAAAACCTCGACGTGTTTTGGATATCAGTGGTTCTAAGGACTGCAAATGCGCCTCAAACAGCCTCTGGCAGTCAAGTCGAGCTCCTGGCCTTCCCGTGGCAGAACTGTTTAAACTGACAGGAGAAGGGGCGAGGGCGAATATCTGGCGCCTGAAAACCAGTTACTTAGGGTAGATGAGTGGCACGTTTGGTAGCTCATCTGCCGCTGTTGGCGAGATTTTTCAGGTGCCGTGCGTGGAGCGGCCAATGAAGAAAGGTACAAATGAGGTTGCAGCGCAGCATCACTGCGGAAAAGGTGGTAGAAAGGATAAAGCGAAGCAAACAGTCAAATCATGGCACCTCTGGTTTGGAGGTCGGCCACGTCCTGAGTGCAGTCATGTCGGGTGAAATGCATGAACCGGCTTGTCTCACTGCTGGCGAGACTCTTCAAATGCCGTGCGTGGATTGAAGCTCCTCCCGGTTAAGGAAGTAAATGCGGAAAAGAAATAAAGGTTGCTGTGCGGAGCCGATGGGAAAAGGTGGTGGAAAGTGAAGTTTAACTGGTATGTCCAGTAGTATCGCTACGAGAGCTGTACCACGGCACCTCTGCTCTAGAGGCCGCCCACGTCCGAAATACACCTACACTGGTGAAATATGCCTAAACCGGCACACACCAGGGGTGGAACTTGATGGCTAGACATGTCATGCCACCTCCGCTCTAGAGGTCGGTAACGCCTGATATACACCCATACTGGTGAATTTTGCCTAAACCGGCTCATACCAGGGGTGAATCTTGAAGGCTATGCATGTCACAGTACCTCTGCTCTAGAGGTCGGTCCCGTCCCAAACACGCCCATACTGGGATAATATGCCTAAACCGGCTCAACCCAGGGGTAAAAGTCACTAGTGGCGAGGATTCGCCCTCTTGGACAAAAGCTCCATCCTGGTCACAACTAGGAAGGGTAGCGGCCACGACCGCAAAATGCTGAAGTCGGAGACACTGGACCAGGGAAGTCTAGATAGGCAACCACCTCTCACCCGGCGGGGATGTTTGCGTATCCTAATCACGCTGAGGTTTTCCGGTGAGAAAGTCCATCCTTGGACTGGATGGGCAACCACCTCTCACCCGGCGGTGATACACGGGTATCTCAAAACATGTCGAGGTTTTCCGGTGAGAAAGTCCAACTCTGGCCTGGGTGGGCTACCGCCTCTCACCCAGCGGGGATGCACTGATATCCTAAACACGTCGAGGTCTCCCGGTGAGAAAGTCCAACCCTAGACTAAACTGGTGCAACAAAAACCACGGTGTCACGCAATCCCGCTTCCGAGACCCACCAAGAATACAGGCTAAAGCACTGTGACACTCTGAATCTCTTGTGGTCCTTTCGTGGATCTCGTGTGGTCTATTTTGGACCACACAGGGGACCACGGGACCTAACGAGGACCACAGGCATGAATTCAGTAGGTTCACAGTGCGGTTTTTGGTGGTAGAAGTGAACGAAGAAGAAGAAGAAGAAGAAGAAGGATATCAGTATATCCCCACTGGGTGAGAGGTGGTTGTCCATCCAATCCAGCGTTGGACTTTCTCACTTGAAAACTTCAGCATGTTTATGATACGCATACATCCCTTCGGGTGAGAGGTGGTTGCCTATCTAGACTGCACTGGTCCAGTGTCTCCGACTTCAGCATTTTGTGGTCGTGGCCGCTACCCTTCCTAGTTATGACCAGGAGGGAGCTTTTGTCCAGGAGGACGAATCCGTGCCACTAGTGACTTCCACCCCTGGTTTAAGCCGGTTTAGGCATATTTCACCAGTATGGGTGTAAATCGGACGTGGCCGACCTCTAGAGCAGAGGTGCCGTGGTATGAGTAGCTCTCACCGCGAGACTACTGGACATACCGATTAAGTTTCACTTTATCCTTTCCATCACCTTTTCACAATGGCGCAGCACGGCAACCCTAACTGCTTTTTCGCATTTTCTTCATTGACCGAGAAGAGCTTCACTCCACGAGCGGCAGCTGAAGAATCTCGCCAGCAGCTGTAGATGAGCTACCAAACATGACTCTCATCTATCCGAAGCGTCCGGTTTTCAGGCGCCAGATATTCGCCTTCGCCCCTTCTCCTGTCAGTTTGAACAGTTCCGCCATGAGAAGGCCAGGAGCTGGACTTGACTGTCAGAGGCTATTTGAGACGCATGCCTTGGAGACATTTAATTGGAGTGGAGAGCTTATACTCCACCCCACCTCCGGGTATAACAGTCCTTAGAACCATAATGGGTGACAAAATTAATTTCGTTAGTTCCCGTTCCATAATGGGTGATAACATTAATGTCCTTAGTTCTTGTTTCATAATGGTTGATACATTTAGTGTCGTTAGTTCCCGTTCCATGATTGGTGATAACATTAGTATTATTAGTTATTAGGGCAATTCTTATCTTTATTTCCTTGCGATGATGGAAGATAAAATAAACACCATTAAACCATGTCCTTGCCTTAGATACAAACGATACAGCACTAAACTTTATATGTGACTCTGGTAATTATTTGCCATAGTTCTATAGATTGTATCACAAGAAAGTCATTTATTTTATATAGTTCTATAGATTCCATCAGAAGAAAGTCATTTATTTACTGTAATTCCATAGATTTTATCAGAAGAAAGTCATTTACTTTATAGTTCTACAGATTATAGAAGAGGAAAGTTATTTATTTTTTACAGTTCTACGCCTTGTCAAAAATTGATGACTATCACATGCTAAACAGAAAGGAACAAGCCACCATTTTCTGTCTCTGAACGAGACACAGCCGACTCAGAAGTCATATGTATACAAAGTGTAAGGTTGATACTACTACTCTTTGTACAGGGTCCGGCATAAAGGATAGCTGGATTTAACTGATTTAGTGCCCAGAAACTGAGTACGTGTGAAAAAAGCACGACGTCAGAGATGAAGCAGACAAACGATCATTTTTAACAATGGCTGCTTGTACTTCCTGGCAAACACAACGTCGCGCATTCACCGTTGAAACCTATTTTAAAAGTGAAGAATCGTCTGTTACTGTACACCGAAAGTTTCGTCGCCATTTTGAGTTGCATCCCCGTGATTATGTTCCCGATCGGAGGACAAAATAATTTTGAGGTGCGTCAAAATATGTAAGGAAATCGCTAATTGCCTTAATAACAAGTCTACTGGTCGTCCAAGAACTCAACAGACACCTGAACGAATTCAAGAAGTCCGCAACGCGTTGCTGAGTAGCCCTCGGCGATCAGCTGGTAGGAACGCTTTGGCACCTGGCATCCTCTTACTGTTAATAGTGATCTTTATGTGCAGATGCTAACTGAATACTTCATTCCAGACTTGGCCAATAGAAATAAGAGACTAATATGGTTTCAACAAGATGGAGCAACTGCCTACATAGGCCGTCAGTCCATGGCCATGCTGCGACAAGCATTTCTCAATCGTCTTATTTCCAGATTTGGGGATATTCATTGGCCGGCAAGGTCACTGGATTTATCAGCCGCAGAGTTCTTTTTGTTGAAGTACCTCAAGAACACGGTGTATGCTAGTCGACCACAGTCAATTGCAGATCTAAAGGATCGAATCCGACACTGCGTTCAAAATATCCATTTGAACATGTTAAATGGTGTTATGCAGGGATTTTCCAGACGCCTGGCTAAATGTATCAAATGTAACGGCGGTCATCTAACCGGCGTAATTTTCAAAACCTAAATATGATTGTCAGTAATAATAAAAACACCCACTTTTCAGAGTTTCATTTCACTTTTTTTTTTTTTACCAAAAACATGTATAGCGCTTATTTATTTTCCATTTTTAAAATCCAGCCATGCTTTATGCCGGACCCTGTACATGTGCCCAGGTGCCCCAAACTGTGGAACATATCCTCCAGAACTGCACCAACTACGAGACACTGAGAAGTAATTACTGGTCCAGTGAAACCACTAAAGAAAATAACCTCTACGGTCCCATACACGAATTACAAAAAAAAACAAAAAACAAAACAGCATAATGTATCCAAGAGACAGGACTGCAGATATAGACAGACAATGCGTAAGAGGAAAAAGACGAAGATATAGTTCTACAGCTTCCATTAGAAGAAAGTCATTTATTTTTATAGTTATGCAGATTTTATCAGAGGAAAGTACTTTATTGCTTTAGCTCTTAACTTTATTTGAAAAAAGGGGGGTGGGGGAGTTTGAAAGAGAGTTAAACATTACAATCCACTGAGGTACAGAAAATAAATGACTTTCTTCTGGTCGAATCTATAGGCCTATAGCAAATAAATTACTTTCCTCTGATCGAATTTAAAGATTTACATTAAAAAAACGACTTCCCTCCCATCGAATCTAAAGACCTACATAAAATAAATGACTTTCTTCTTGTGGAATCTATAGAGCTACATCAAATAAATGACTTTCCTCTGATCGAATCTATGGAGCTAGAGCAAATACATGACTTTCCTCTGATCGAATCTATGGACCTACAATAAATAAATGACTTTCCTCTGATCGAATCTATAGAGCTACATCAAATAAATGTCTTTCCTCTGATCGAATCTATGGAGTTACAGCAAAATAAATGACTTTCCTCTTATCGAATCTATGGACCTACAACAAATAAATGACCTTTATCTGATCGAATCTATGGAGCTACAGCAGATAAATGACTTTCCTCTGATCGAATCTATAAGATAAAACAGGAAAATGACGCCACAGTTAACTACAAGAATAAAACTGCCCACCGCATGAATATGAAAGACAGTCTGGTTACATCCATGCCAAAAACGGCGGTGGACCAGTAGCTGCCCAATCCGATTATCATGTTCATGATGTTGTAGACGGCCAAGTAAATCAGAAACGTGGACATGAAGTTCTTGTGCAAAGACTTGTTGGCTAGGAGAATGTAGATTGTCACAATGTTCCCAGGTAAGCCGACGGCGAACAAAAACATTGGGTAGAAGAGGAAGACCCCGTTCATTTCTTCTAAAGTCTTGATGACAATATTATGCTGAGAGTAATTGCTGATGCTGTTATTCAGTGGCGCGTCCTCGAACGCTTTCTTTTCAGATATATAGATCATAATCTGCCCCTGAGACAGCTCTGACAGCACATTATCTGCTCCTGAGATAGTTCTGACAGCATACTATCTGCTCCTGACAGCACATATGATAAAACTTGCGTTAGAAAAGAAGAGAGAGAGAGAGCGAGAGAGAGAGACAGAGAGACAGAGATTTAACATATACTGATCCAAAAAAAAAAAAAAAACGCAACACATACGATGTTGCGTTTTAAGCTGAAGTTTTCTGATCAGACAAGGGCAAATTGCCTGAAACGTTCACTTGGACATCAGCTTCACGTACTGACCTGAACTGTACTCAGCAGATGATTCCTTAGCACAGAAAAGCGACACTAGTCAAAACACCATTTATAACAATAACTCATGATAGGGTCACGAGAATTCTGTGAAACTTACTGAACACAAATCTCACTGACCATGTTATTGAATGCTTATAAAATATTTACTCTCTTCGAATCAATTCATTTGAAAATCCAATGCTCAAGTATGCCTCATCTCACTACAGAACAACGACTCATCATCATTGGACGTTTACAGACTGGACAGTCACAAAGTGTAGTGGCCAGACAATTTAATGTGTTTAGAAGCACCATTGGTCGCCTCTGGAGAAGATTTCAAGAAACTGGTTCAGTTGTAGACCGGTGGCGCAGTGGAAGACCCATAGCCACAACTCCTGCCGAAGACCGCTTCATACGGCTGTGTCACTTCGGGAATCGATTTGCATCTGCATCCTCAAAAGTCCAGTCAATGACAGGAGATCGTCGAATTTCAGATCAAACGATCAGAGACCGACTGCACGACCCTGGTCTTTGAACTAGAAGAGTCTACAGGGGTCCTGTTCTTACGGACCAACATCACCAGAAGCGTCTGCAGTGATCGAACCAGCATCGTCAATGGACCGTTGCGAATGATTGGAGAAGGGTTTGGTTTAGTGATGAGTCATTCTTTCTGCTCCAGCGACACGATAGACGGAGAAGAGTTTATCGCGGAGACCATGAGAGCTACGGCCAGAACTGCGTGGATGAGGCTCATCCACATGGTGGTGGAGGTATACTGGTGTGGGGGACGATCAACTTCGTGGGAAGAAGTGACCAGGTGCTAATTGGGGGACGCCTGAATGGCCAACGATACGTCGCTGAAATTCTTCATCCTCACGTCCTTCCACTTCGGGGTGCACCAGGGTCGATTTTTCAGCAGGATAACGCTCGACCTCATGTGGCACAACTCACGACCCAGTTCCTCGCTGACAACGTCTAGACAATTCCGTGGCCGTCCATGTCATTAGACATGAATCCAATAGAGCACTTATGGGATGAACTCAACAGACAAGTCTACCAGCGAGATGTGGCGCCAACACTCAACAGACAAGTCTACCAGCGAGATGTGGCGCCAACACTCAACAGACAAGTCTGCCAGCGAGATGTGGCGTCAACCAATCTCCGACAGTTGTCTCTTGCACTGTAGGAAGAGTGGACAGCCATAACACAACAACAGATCCAACTGCTAATCGGATCCATGTCAAGGAGATGTGTTCGTGGATACAGGCTAGAGGAGGTCATACACTTTACTGAAACGGAGGCCTCAGTCGAAAAGAATAAAAGTGCAAACCAAATTTAATAAACATCATTTCATTGTTAAAGTCTTAAAGTTTCTTCATGCCAAGATTGAAACATTAATTCCGTAAAATAAAATTTTGATACAAGTTCGAAATTTGGTGTCCATTACGACCACAGTAGTGTTGCATTTCTTTTTTTTTTTAACAGTATATATGAAAAGTTTTTAAGTATTAAATTAAAATTAATAAAAATTACTAAGACTAAATAAGTTTACTATGAAGGTACTCACCTTCAGGTTGTTCCAGACTTCCGTAATTACCAACTCTCAAAACCGTCTGCTAAAGCAGTTCTTACTATCATCTGTTTTTTTTTTTACATTTGCTAGATGTATACAAGCAAAACCATTCACAACAATGCTCCCCCCAGCTATACCAAGAAACTAAGTTCATGTGAGAGAGGATAAACGGTGTCCACCCTCATACTACAACTGATTGGCTGAGTGGTTAGACGCTAGGTCTACTATTCCGGTGGTGCCGGGTTCCTCTTCTTCTTCGTTCGCTTCTACCACCAAGACAGCCCCGTGATCCTATTGAAATTACTCCTGTGGTCCTCGATAGGTCCCGTAGTCCCCCTGTGGTCTCCGAAAGGACCACACGAGATCACCGAGAGGACCACAAGAGGTTCTGAGTATCGCAGGGCTTGAGTCTGTATTTTCGGTGGGTCTCAGAAGCCGGATTGCGTGACACCGTGGTTTTCGTTGCACCAGTTTAATCTAGAGCTGGACTTTCTCACCGGAAAACCTCGACGTATTTTAGATATAGTGATATATACCGCTGGGTGAGAGGTGGTTGCCCATCCACCCCAGAGTTGAACTTTCTCATCGGAAAACCTCAGCGTGATTATGATACGCATACATCCCCGTCGTGTGAGAGGTGGTCGCCTATCTAGACTGCATTGGTCCAATGTCTCCGACTTCATTTTGTGGTCATGGCCGCTACCCTTCCTAGTTATGAACAGGAGGGAGCTTTTGTCCAGGAGGACGAACCCTCGCCACTGAGTTAAGTCGGTTTAGGCATATTATCCCAGTATGGGCGTGTTTAAGACGTGACTGACCTCTAGAGCGGAGGTACCGTGTCATGAGTAATTATGAAGTTTCACCCCTGGTTTAAGCCGGTTTACGCATATTTCACCATTATGGGTGTATATCGGACGTGGCCGGCCTCTAGAGCAGAGGTGTCGATATTTGAGTAGCCCTGATCTCGAGACTACTGAACACTTCGCTTAATCCTTCACCTTTTCCACGACGGCGCTGCGCAGCAACCCGGATCTCATTTTTCTTCATTGGCTGGGATTAGTTTCACCCCACGCACGGCTGCTGAAGAATCTTCCCACCAGCTGGTGCCGGGTTCAAGGCCCAGCAGTGGGGAGATTTTTTTTTTCCTGCACCGCCAGAAGGAAAAGCCCCCGGGGCTCACCCAGCCTCTAAAAATGTGTAAAAAAAAAAAAGTAAAGATAGTCCCATAGCATTTCAAATGCCGTAGGGGGTGAAGCGTTAGAGACCTCATTATGCTGGGTCATCAGCGTATGAGGTAGGGTGACCAGTTCCTTTCCTCGCTGCCTTTACTTCCCAGATTTTCTCTGGTACCCATTTTACGAGGCTGGGTCGACCTCAGGGCCGTATTGGTCGGAAAAAAAATCCCGCTCAGCTGGGGATTCGAACCCTCGACCATTTGGTTGCTAGACGAGTGCTCTAACCACTACGCTAGCCGGCCCCCGTGTACCTGAAATGTGTACCTGAAAAAAAACAATTTGGGAAGGTAAATGCTGCCATGTGTGATACTGACCACATCAGACTTTCATGTGCTGAAGGGCTTGGATATGCGGGCCTAACACCGTATCCCCGGAATGCCTTAATGGCATGGAAACGGGGGCTTTTACCTTTACCTTTATACTTCCGTGTCTTTCTTATTTTCGTCGAAACACATTTGCCAGCTGTCACTGTTCCCCTGGCATGTGTATGGCTGATCCAGCTGTGATGTAGAATATACGAATATTTATAGAACTTGACCCCGCCTCTCTCTATCCTTCCCCACCCACAAAAAAATACGTTTCTCTGCCATCGTCATCGTGCGCCGCCTTCGATACGAAGGTTAGCGGTAACCAATCTCCGGTTTCCTCTCCTCGATGGCGCCCCTCAGCCAGGATGTATCCTGCCAACCCTCCTTATCTTCCCTCCTACATCTCAGTCTCCCTCTCTTGCTCTTTGTCTTCCGCCTTTCCTTCTAGTATGCCTTTTTATTTCGCCGAAATATTTGGTTTCCTTGATCATTATTTCCTCACCATATCAAGTGGACCTCCACCATCACTCCCCCCTCCCTTTTCCCATTTAACTTAATGCGGACTGTAGGTTTTGAACCTATGCCATACACTACAACACACTATCTTACCATTGAGTAGAGCCTTTTCTTACAGTTTATCGAAAGAGAATTTTTAAAAAAGGGAGGTTATTCATCACTTGATCTTATATATCTAACTATCTTACATTTTACATCCTTCCCGTGCCGTTAAACATCACATAGGGCTCGCAAGGTAGTTCGCCAAGTTTTCCTGTTTTTGTCGAGCTTTTCAACCTCATCAAGAGATTTTATGCCTACTAATTTGGCCTCTCTTAACAATGTCGTTTTCTTCGGTCTGTTGTATTCCACCCGATAACTTCTTTTGGGATTCTCTGACTGTTTCTTCTCATCACGTGACCGACATATGTCCATATCCTTTTTCTGATCACCCATGAGACTGGTTGTTGCTCACTCATTTGCCTTATCTTTGCGTTGTTCTTGAATTCGTTCCACCTTATACCGCCTATTTTCCTTAGGCATTTGTTTTCAAAAGAGTCTAACTTGTCTATTTCTTTAGTTGTGTTCCAGTTTTCTGATACATAAATGTTATATATTTATATATTTAGAACCTTCGGGAATCGTGAAAGGGTTATAGTCATGTGCAGTCCGCTTATAAAATCTTTTGTACATCGCAAACAACACAGGTCTGTAAAAAACAAAATTTCTGATAGTTAAAAATGAATAGCAGGCAGCGACGAGTGAATCTTGGACAGGGCGAATTGTTGCTATTTTATGTGTCTATGACGTGAAAAAATTTGAAAACCACTGGTTTAGCTGAAAGATTGGAACACACATGAGAAGTGTCAAGAAATGTTCTCTGTAAGCTACGCAGCCTGGCATAAAAAAATTAATGGCGCGCAAAAGATATAAAATTCCTACGTTTATTTTTCGATTCACCGATATTACTCCCTGCTATGGCATCATCATGATCATGATCATCATCATCATCATCATCATCATCATGTGCCGTGCCGATTGGCGTTGGATATTATGTTTCTCCATAGGACCCGATGAAACTGAAAATGAAACTGAAACAGCAGCCAACTAATGGCGAACACCAAAGCTGCAGGTGAAGATTTAATAACAGTCGAGATGTTAAAAGCTATTAACAGTGACAACATGAGCCGACTACAGAGAATGTTTAATACAAAATTAAAGAAGAAAAGGTACATTCTAAATGGAAAAAGAATATCATTTTTAAAATACCCCAAAAGGCAACCTCAGTAACTGTAGTAACTGGAGGGGTGTAATCTTACTATCAGTTGTATCAAAGGTGTTTTGTAAAGTGATTCGGAATAGAATTAAGGATGTAGTGAATACTGCAAAGAAAGAAGAACAGACAGGATTTCGAAATGGGAGAAGCTGTCTTGACCAGATCTTTACTCTAAGAATAATACTTGAAGAACATATTGAAAAGCAAAGACTGTTAATCTTGAACTTCATAGACTTTAAAACGGCATTTGATAGCATACACAGAGAATCATTATGGAGGATTTTAAGAATATATGGAATACCATCTAAAACTGTCAACATCATTAGAGATCTCTACAATGGATATGTCTGTGCAGTCAAGACAGAAGAAGGAATGAGATAATGGTTTCAGATTGAAACAGGTTTGAAACAAGGATATATATTATCTCCAATGCTTTTTTAAAAATTGCTATAGACTTTATAATGAAAAGAAGCTGTGCAGGTAACAGTAGCATTGATTGGGTATATAGGACCCAAATAGAAGGTCTTGATTTTGCAGATGACATAACTCTTATCAGTGAAAATGTGAAATCGATGCAGGAAAAAACAGATTCCCTGTCATCTTTCCCTAGCAAAATAGATCTTGAAATTAACAAAACACAAAATAAAAATAATGAAAGTTTTCATTAACCAAGAAGGAAAAATATATGTAGAAGGAACTGTTGTTGATGAAGTAAACCAATTTGCATACCTTGGCAGCTACATAGACCAAGATGTGACACCAGGAAAGAAGTTAGAATTAGAATTGTAAAAACAGCATTGTCTTTCAAAAATCTTGAGAACATATGGAATTCAAAAGTTATACGCACAAAAACCAAGTTAAGATTATTCTGATATCCACCCTCATTTATGCATGTGAAAGCTGGAAATCAACTAAAGAAATAGACAAGAAATTAGACTCTTTTGAAAACAAATGTCTCAGAAAAATACTTGGTATAAAGTGGAACGAATTCAAGAACAACGCAGATATAAGACAGATGAACAAACAACAACCTGTCTTCTGGGTGATTAGAAAAAGAATATGGACAACGTAGGCCATGTGATGAGGAGAAACTATCACAGAATACCAAAACAAGCTATCAAGTGGAGCACAACAGGCCGAAGAAAAAGAGGTCGACCGCGTTAAACTCTAAAGAGGACATTGTTAAGAGAAGTCAATTTAGTGAGCATAGCATCCCTTGATGAAGTAGAAAGACTCTCTGAGAATTGGAAAACTTGGCAAACAACTATGCGAGGCCTATGTGACGTTTAACGGCAAGGGAAGAATGTAAGATGTAAGATAGTATCCGATCCCTCATGCAGCCCATCAGTTCATTTGGTGTGCTATAGTAGCGCTGATGAAAAAAAAAGCACCATTTCCATAGATGTGTGTGTCTTCCTGATTTCTTTGAAATTTTGTATTTTCCCCTATGACAAGTTTAAATTATATTTTGTAAATTGACATTGCCCTGACAGTTCTGACAACAAATCTGCACACAGGTTAAACACGAACTGACAAACCTTGGAGGACATGTTGGCGTCCACTTTTGTTTCTTCTGTGTTCTTCATGTGGCAGTTTTAGCTGTGGGTTTTTCGGTTGTCTAGAGCAAAGGAAGAAAGATGGAGCGTGCTGTGAGAAACTTTACAGCTGGACTAGAGGATTACAGGTCGGAAGAGAAGGACTGGGGTGGTTGGGGTGGGGGGTGGAGGTGAGTGTTGGAGTCCTAGCTGTACCGTGAACCCGCGATAAGTTTTCCTTCCTTTTTTTAAACAATCATATATCTTCTTCTTCTTCTTCTCCTCCTCCTCATCCTCCTCCTTCTTCTTCGTTCGAGGTTGTTGGTCACATCTGATCCTGATTATTGTCGACATGGCAAAGCCTGCAGCCCTCTCCAGATCCTGATAGGAGCCCCATATCACATGTGAGTCACTTTCCTTGTCTGGGTAATAGACAATATGGTAATCTACCCCAGGTTAGCCCACCGTGGTCCTGGAAGATTTCCACACCGCGAGTGGGCCATCGTCGTTTTACACTTCTGCTGCAACAACAGCCCACATATCTTCGCGCCAACAAGAAGGTAGGGCTGGGTCTTGATCTTTCACGATACCCGATGATTTCGAAGATGAATTAATCTTAACACCCCCTGTTGGTAGAGATGACTTGTGCATAATGTTGCACTCCAACTTTGACCGAGAAAAGCTGACCTACCTCGTCAAGTAACTACTGGTCAAGAATGTTGCATACAACAATATCCCACACCGACATATACCAATCTTAAAAGGATATGCTCAACTTGTTAACCATATTCAACACTGTGCCGACATATTGCACCATTCAGCACCGAAATGGTAACCGGTGCCCATCTATTTTTGTCAGTGGTTGTTTCACATTTGGAAGTGCCTACAACACTCTTATCTTATATCTTATATTCTTCCTGTGCAGTGAAACGCTACATAGGGGTCGCAAGGTAGTTTGCCAATTTGTCCTGTTTTCGGCGACCTTTTCAACCTCATCAAGGGATTTTATGCCTATTAGTTTGGCCTCTCTTAACAATGTCCTCTTTAGAGTTTCACGTGGTCTGACTCTTTTTCTTCGGCCTGTTGTGTTCCACTTGATAGCTTGTTTTATCTTCTGAGTTGGCATCCCTGATGCTCGATTGGTTTCTTTGCGAGTTTCCATAACAACTTCTCTTTTTCCCATCTAGAGTCGCCTCTGGATAGGTCCCGGGATAAGGTTGTTAGCCTTATGCCCAACTCCCGATACATGATATGTGACAGATCAAGCGGAATTCCCCTGATTTCTGCAACACTACATCAACTATAAAGCTTTTGAGCCTTTCGCAACTTAAACACGAGAATTTACGAAGTTTAGGTTTTCCAAGACAAATTGTCTCTCTCTGTTTGAAATAAGTCTCTCTGATGTGTCTGTCAGCTGTAACGAAGGGTAGTTTAAATCATCAAGTCCACATTGTCCATCTCAGAGAGAGTCTAGTACAGATCATTCATCTCAGAGAGTATCTAGTACAGATCATTCATCTCAGAAAGTGTCTAGTACAGATAATTAATCTCAGAGAGTGTCTAGTACAGATAATTAATCTCAGAGAGTGTCTAGTACAGATCGAGTGTCTAGTACAGATAATTCATCTCAGAGAGTGTCTAGTACAGATAATTCATCTCAGAGAGTATCTAGTACAGATAATTCATCTCAGAGAGTGTCTAGTACAGATAATTCATCTCAGAGAGTATCTAGTACAGATCATTCATCTCAAAGAATATCTAGTACAGATCATTCATCTCAGAGAGTGTCTAGTACAGATAATTCATCTCAGAGAGTATCTAGTACAGATCATTCATCTCAAAGAATATCTAGTACAGATTATTCATCTCAGAGAGCATCTTGTGCAAATTATTCATCTCACAGAGTGTCTAGTGCAGATTATTCAACTCAGAGAGTGTCTAGTGCAGATTATTCAACTCAGAGAGTGTCTAGTGCAGATTATTCAACTCAGAGAGTGTCTAGTGCAAATTATTCAACTCAGAGAGTGTCTAGTACAGATCATTCATCTCACAGAGTGTCTAGTGCAGATTATTCAATTCAGAGAGTGTCTAGTACAGATTATTCAACTCAGAGAGTGTCTAGTACAGATTATTCAACTCAGAGAGTGTCTAGTGCAGATTATTAATCTCAGTGAGTATCCAGACCCGAGAAGAAAGTGGGGGAAAGAGTGGGGGGGGGGGGGTCTCCGGGGTACTGAGAGGGTCCTGAGGAATACCCTGTATTCTCCTCTTTTTATAATTAGGGACAAATTCTCCAGTAACTCGACCTGACGCCCCGCTGCCATGTGTGTAACTAGAACACAGATCATCCACAACACTGGGCATTTGGTACTTATCTTCCTTCACAGCTTTTATCTGACAAAAATCTGTCACTTGAGAACTTATCTGATACAGATCTATTTTTTAAAGAGTCTGTTAGATAACATCTCGGTGAACGTCCAGTTCAGATCCTCTAGTCTTCTCTTACAAGTGGCAAAACCTCAGACAGACATACCTTTTTTCTGACTTTCTTGTTTCTTCTTACATCCTTCCCGTGCCGTACAGCATCACATAGGGCTAGCGAGGTATTTTGCCAAGTCTTCTCTTTTCGGGGAGCTTTTCAACCTCATCAAGGGGTTTTATGCCTACTACCTTGGACATATTAAACGTCATGATAATCTAGAGAAAACCGTCTTGGAAGGGTACATAATGGGAAAAAGAAAGAGAGAAAGACCAAGGCGAAGATGGCTGCAGGACATCGTTGATGATTTGAAATTGATGCATCAGCAGCAAGCCATCTTGTTCACAACCGAGAGGCCTACAGGAGTGCTGTTAGGGAGGCAAAGTTCCACAAGGAACATGCAAATGAATGAATGAATGAACCTCGTAATTTGTTCTCTTTTAACACTGTCCTCTTTAGAGTTTCACATGGTCAACCTCTTTTTCTTCAGCCTGTTGTGTCCACTTGATAGCTTGTATTGGGATGCTCTGATCGTTTTTTTCTCATCACATGGCCTACATATGTCCATCTTCTTTTTCTGATCACCCATGAGACAGGTTGTTGTTTGCTTAACTGTCTTTTATCTCCGTTGTTCTTGAATTCGTTCTACTTTATACCATTTATTTTCCTTAGGCATTTGTTTTAAAAAAGTTTAATTTATTTTCTATTTCTTTAGTTGTTTTCTAGCTTTTGCATGCATAAATGAGGGTGGATATTACATTTGAATTGGATAATCTAAACTTGGTTTTTGTGCTTATAACTTTTGAGTGTCATAAGTTCTTAAGATTCCTGAAGGTCAGTGCTGCATTCGTAATTCTAATTCTTTCTGGTCTTCTTCTTCTTCGTTCGCATTGTCTGTCTATATCTGCAGTCCTGTCTCTTGGATAAATTTCACTGTTTTTTGTAACTCATGTATGGAACCGTAGAGCTTATCTTCTTTAGTGGTTTCACTGGGCCAGTAATTATTTCTCAGTGTCTCGTAGTTGATGCAGTTCTGGAGGATATGTTCCACAGTTTGGGGCACCTGGGCACATGTACATACATTAGTAGTACCAACCTTAAACTTTGTATACATATGACTTCGGAGTCGGCTGTGTCCTGTTCGGAGACGGAAGATGGTGAGTTGTTCCTTTCTGTTTAGCATGTGATAGTCATCATGTGGTGGTGTTTGTGGCTTCCTGTAGGTTTTTATCATGCTTTTCTTCTGATTATAAGTGATTGGTATGTCTGGTTGCTCCATTTCAGTGCCCTCTTTGGCCGGATGGTCAGCTTTCTCATTGCCTGGTATCCCACAGTGGGAGGAATCCATTGCAAAGTGACTCCATGTTGTAAGCCAATTTTTGACAAGGCATCCTTAAGGTCTGGTAGTTTGTTGCACTGAAGAGCCTCCAGTACTGATCTTGCATCTGTAAGAATTACTACAGGACATGTATCAATTCTGGAGTCTGATAGTTTTTCAACTGCAGCAATAATTGCCCTAACTTCTGCATCAAAGTTGTTGCAGTATTTTCCAGTGGGTATGGAAATCTTGTCAATGGTGTTGTTTGGATATTCAATATATGCTCCTGCCCCTCCATTCTTTATGGCATTATGTGCAGATCCATCTGTATACACACGTATCCAGGTGTCACATGGATATTTGTCATCTAGAACACTAAGTGTGGCTGTTGATCTTACAAGACTGCTCTGCATCTCACCATTCTGCACACCTTTCACTTCAGTCTGAATAGTTATTTGTGTATAATCTGCTTCTTTCCATGGTGTATGCTTTGGTACAGATGATAATGGAGCGACTACAGTTGGAAGGTCAGGTATCAGCTTACGCATACGCTTGGCCTGATGAATGAAGCTGCTTCTTTTAAGCCGTCCTAATGCCAAGTTATTGAATCTCTCCTTCAGGGGATGGCTTACAGAGCTAAGGAATTTTTCTCCCATGGTCATGACCTTTGTGTCTCTACGTTCCTTTAGCGGTTGAACACCAACTATTTTCTGCATTTCTACTATTGGTGTGGACCTCATGGCACCTGTGATAATCCGTAGTGACTGATTTTGAACCTTGTCTAGATTATGCAGCGTAGTGTTTGATGCTGTGCACCAAGACGTTGAGCCATATTCTAAATGTGGTAGAATACTTTGCTGATATACATTCTTGAGGATTCTTTCACTAGCTCCCCATGTGGTTCCACTCAATTTTCTTAATATGGCTAGTTTTCTTCTGGCTTTTGCTTCTGCACTGTTGATGTGTTGCTTCCAGGTCAGTTTTGAGTCAAGAGTCACTCCTAAGTAAATTCTTTCTGGTGTCTCCACCCTCGTCTATGTAGCTGCCGAGATATGCAAATTGGTTTACTTCTTCAACAACTGTTCCTTCTACGTATATTTTTCGTTCTTGATTAATGGGAAGTTTCATTATTTTGTGTTGTTTCCTTGTTAATTTCAAGTCCTATTGTGCTAGACATGGTATCTTTTTTTTCATTTCAACGAATTCACATAAGAGTTATATTATCTGCAAAGTCAAGGTCCTCCAGTTAGGTCCCATGTACTCAATCAATACCAGTTTTACCCGTGCGTCATTTTTTTTCATTATGAAGTCTATGGCAATTTTAAAAAGCAATGGAGATAATATATGTCCTTGTTTCACGCCTGTTTCATTCTGGAACCATTCGCTCATTCCTTCTTCTCTGTTGACTGCACAAATATGTCCGTTTTTTTCTGACTTTGCCCCCTATAAAAATGAAACCTGTGGGAGAATCTGCACAAACATCTAAACAACCAACTTCTTCAACTTGTAAGAGATTTTTTTTAAGCGTCAGACGTCTTTGCATAATTCAACTTATAAAAACGTCAGACGTCTTTTGCATAACAGAATATATTCTGATAGACTGATCATCATTACATGTCTTTCTGAGGTTCTGAAACATCTACGGATAACTTTTCGTGAACTTTTTGCCACTGCTATCGTTGACACATGTATTCGTTTTATTTCAACGATAGGCTACGTTTGACAGTTTCATTCATTTTATTTACCTTTCTCGCATTCTGATAAATATTTGAGGTAAAGGTAGAGTTCCCGTTTCCGTGCCATTAACGCATGTTGAGGATACCGTTTCAGGATCTCCAGAAAGCGTGATGTGATCATTATCACGCCTGGCTGCACTTACCTTCCCACATTTCTCTGGTGCCCTTTTTTCAGAGGCTGGGTGGACCTCGGTGCACTTTTGGTGTGATCGTATCACCAAAAAAAAAAGAAAAAATCCAAAATCCTCACTGCTGGGATTTGAACCCGGTACTACCGGATTAGTAGACTGATCACCTAACTACTCAGCTAACCAGGCCGCCGATAAATATGTGAAAATTATATAATTTATTACACGAAATGATAACTAACCTCGAAGAATTATGTTTTATACGTTTATAATAAAAACACACTTTAAAAAATGACACAAGAAGGAAAAGGAGGCAGAGATACAAATATTTTCAGTGGGGAGGCTTGACAGCAAAAGGAAAATGATATCCAGCCGAGTTATTAGAAACACCTGGAAATGAACAAGATTGATTATCACCGCTTTCCTGCATGTCTCTTGACTGTGGTAAAGGTAAAATTTCCGTTTCCACGCCGTTAAGGCACACAGTGGGATACGGTTTTAGTCCCGTATTTTCAATGACCTGCGGCACGTGAAAGTGTGATATGGTCAGTATCACGGCCTGGCGCACTTTACCTTCCCAGGTTTCTCTGGTGCCCATTTTTTAGAGGCTGGGGCCTTTTTTTTTTCGATGAGTACCACATAAATGCCTTTGAATGTAAATGCTACAGAAGAGTTCTCCAAATATCATGGACACAAAAATGAACAAATATATCTATACTACAAGAACTTAATATTGAAGAAGGCTGGCTAGTAAAGATGATTAAAGAGAGAAAACTTAAATATTTCGGACACATTAAACGTTATGATAATTTAGAGAAGACAGTCTTGGAAGGGTACCTAATGGGAAAAAGAAAGAGAAGAAGACCAAGGCGAAGATGGCTGCAAGACATCGCTGATGATCAGCAAATGGATGCATCAGCAGCAGGCCATCTTGCTCAGAACCGAGAAGCCTACAGGAGAGCTGTTAGGGAGGCAAAGTTCCGCAAGGGACATGCAAATGAATGAATGAATGAATGAATGAATGGACCAGAATAAAATCCACTGCTGGGGCTGAAGCCGGTACCACGGGACTAGTAATCCGAGCGAACATAATAAGAGAAACATACTAAAGTCTACTTTTGAAACGATTGTTTACTGAGTGATGAAGAAATAGCCAGGAGGTGAGAAAACCTGTCACACAGGATTGAGAAGAAAATCAAAATCTTAAATTGATGTGACACAAGATAGTAAAAGTTTAAAACAAGTGGGAGGAAATATCCCTGTTTTATGATGGGAAGTGGGAGGAAATATCCCTGTTTTATGCTGGGAAGTGGGAGTAATATATCCCTGTTTTATGCTGGGAAGTGGGAGTAATATATCCCTGTTTTATGCTGGGAAGTGGGAGTAATATATCCCTGTTTTATGCTTGGAAGTGGGAGTAATATATCCCTGTTTTATGCTTGTAAGTGAGAGTAATATATCCCTGTTTTATGCTTGGAAGTGGGAGTAATATATCCCTGTTTTATGCTTGGAAGTGGGAGTAATATATCCCTGTTTTATGCTTGGAAGTGGGAGTAATATATCCCTGTTTTATGCTTGGAAGTGGGAGTAATATATCCCTGTTTTATGCTGGGAAGTGGGAGTAATATATCACTGTTTTATGCTTGTAAGTGGGAGTAATATATTCCTGTTTTATGCTTGTAAGTGAGAGTAATATATCCCTGTTTTATGCTTGGAAGTGGGAGTAATATATCCCTGTTTTATGCTTGGAAGTGGGAGTAATATATCCCTGTTTTATGCTTGTAAGTGGGAGTAATATATCTCTGTTTTATGCTTGGAAGTGGGAGTAATATATCCCTGTTTTATGCTGGGAACTATAGGAACAAATCTATGTTATGATGGGACGAGGCAGCAACAAACAGCAGAAATACAAACAAACAGCGCCAAAATAAAGAGAGAAATACTGATAAAGGTAAGTCTTGTGTTTTTAATATAAGACACATCAAAGTATAGAACTTTTTTCATAACAAACAGCTTCTTTATGTGCAATGGAACAGGAGTCAAACAGCATCTATGAAACAGTTAAGTGGCAATTAAACAGGAGTTGCACATCAATCATCAATAGCAAAACAGCTGTCAAGCAGTAGACAAACAGTAGTCAAACAGCAATGAAACAGTAGTCCAGCAGCAATCGAAAAGTAGTGAAACAGCGGGAAAATAGTAGTAAAGCAGTAGTCAAACATCAGACAAATAGTAGTCAAACAGCTGTCAAGCAGTAGTCAAACAGCAAGCAAATAGTAGTCAAACAGCAAGCAAATAGTAGTCAAACAGCTGTCAAGCAGTAATGAAACATCAGACAAATAATAATCAAACAGTAGTCAAACAGCAGGCAAATAGTAGTCAAACAACAAGCAAATAGTAGAGTCAAACAGCAGGCAAATAGTAGTCAAACAGCAGGCAAATAGTAGTCAAACAGCAGGTAAGTAGTAGTCAAACAGCAGGCAAATAGTAGTGAAACAGCAGGCAAGTTGTAGTCAAGCAGCAGGCAAATAGTAGTTAAAAAGCTGTCAAACAGTAGTCAAACAGCTGGCAAATAGTAGACAAAAAGCTGTCAAACAGTAGTCAAACAGCAGGCAAATAGTAGTCAAACACCTGTCAAACAGTAGTCAAACAGCTGGCAAATAGTAGACAAAAAGCTGTCAAACAGTAGTCAAACAGCAGGCAAATAGTAGTCAAACACCTGTCAAACAGTAGTCAAACAGCAGTCAAATAGTAGTCAAACAGTAGTCAAACAGCATGCAATTAGTAGTCAAAAAGCTATCAAACAGCAGGCAAATAGTTGTCACACAGCAGGCAAATAGTAATTAAACAGCTGTCAAACAGCAGCCAAATAGTAGTCAAACAGCTGGTAAATAGTAGTCAAAAAGCTGTCAAACAGTAGTCAAACAGCAGGCAAATAGTAGTCAAACAGCAGCCAAACAGTAGTCAAACAACAGGCAAATAGTAGTCAAACAGCTGGCAAATAGTAGTCAAACAGCAGGGAAACAGTAGTCAAACAGCAGGGAAACGGGAGTCAAACAGCTGTCAAACAGTAGTCAAACAGCAGGGAAACGGTAGTCAAACAGCAGTCAAAACTAGTTAAACAGTCAAAGCAGCCATATAGTCAAACACATTTCAAGCTTTCTAGACATACAACTCGTGTCCTTGGACTACACATGAAAGATAAAACTTGTAGACTCCATCTGGTTTCCTCGCCACTCTGTCGACTGTACCAGGTCTCTCGTCAGAGCACTTTACAAATGTCTAAGGAATTATAATGACTCGCTATACAAGTACTAAAAATACTCAGGCATTTACAAAGGAAAAAAAAACAAAAATAATGGAACTTCCTATTAATCAAACAGGAAAAATATACGTTTAAGGAACAACTGTATATTAATATGCATACCTCGTCAGCTACATAGACTATAATGGCGTCATCAGAAAGGAAGTTAGAATTGCAAAAGCAGCATTGATCCTCAAGAATTTTGAGAACATATGGCACTCAAAAGTTACAAACACAAAAACCAAGTTAAGATTATTCAATGCAAATCTAATATTCACCCTCATTTATGCATTTATACTATTTTGAAAACAAATGCCTAAGGAAAATACTTGATATAAAGTGGAACGAATTCAACAACAGCGCAGAGATAAGACAGATAAGTAAACAACAACTTGTTTCATAAGTGATCAGACAAAGGAGATGATCATGTTATGAGAAGAAACAGTCAGAGAATCCCAAAACAACCTATCAAGTGGAACACAACAAGCAGAAGAAAAAGAGGTCGAACACATGGAACTCTAAAGAGGACATTGTTAAGAGAGGCCAATTTAGTAGGGCATAAAATCCTTTGATGAGGTTGAAAACCTCGCCGAGGACAAGAAAACCTAACGAACTACCATGCTGGCCCTATGTGACGTTTAATGGCACGGGAAGGATGTGAGATGTAAGAAGATGTAAGATTTACATATCTAATGTTCATTCCAAGACTTCCATGATGCGCTAAAACGCTGAAGATTTTTTTGCTGAATTATGAAGACATCTCGTAAAAGATTTTCCAAGAGCGTTCGCTCATTCCTTCTTCTCTGTTGACTGGCCTTATATCATCATCATCATCATCATCGTCATCATTCCCTTGAGAGTGTAGGCCACGGATAACGGTTCTCCAGTCATCCCTGTTCTTGGAATTATTCTCTGCTTCCTTTCATGTGTATCCCTGGTCTCTGAACACTGTCATAATTTCTTTTCTCCAAGTAAGCCTAGGTATTCCTCGTTTTCTATTTCCTTGAGAATTCCGTGTCACTACCTGTCTTGCAATGCTGTTGTCGGGTTTCCTCAGAGCGTGGCCAATCCACCTCCATTTCCTAGACATGATTTCTAGGTTCACAGGTCTTACATATGCCTTATATAAACTAACACTGACAAACATGACACACATGCTAAGCTAAAATTCTGTCCGAAAAATGAACGAAAGAAAATCAATGACAAAGGAAATCTTTGCCCGCAAGTGGACAAAAAGAACGTGGCTGACATTAATTCAGACAGGGGAAAAGGTGGGGGTGGGGGGTGTTCTTTTTTGCAGAGATAAATAGACTCAAAAGACATAAAGTTCTGTATCTGCAGTGAACACACCTTGAAAAGAGACCAGTTTGAAAAAAGTTCACCGTGTCTGTCTTATTCAGGAAAGATTGATGGAAGATGAAGCGAAGAGATGTGTGATGGAGGTTGATTTGCTGATTTGCAGGCCAAGAAAAAACAACTGGGCGTGCTAAGTTTAGACCATAACCCTGGGAGTGTGAACACATTTCAAGCAGGCCAGAGACAAGGAGAAAAACAGAAGGCACATTTAGTGAGAGTTTTTTTGCAAACTCACTTCAGCTTAAATTTATAGGCCACTCTGGCCGCGTCAACATGTCTCCGACAGCTATTCTGAAACTACTAACTGGCCCGATTGACAATCTCGTACGCTCGTGAGATTATTTTCTTTTCTCTTAACAAGTATCATTCTTTTCTAATGTCTGCGCATGTCAGTTTGATTAACGGGTAGAGAGACGACGAAAAGGGCATGATATGCAGCATGGCATGAAGAAGATGTGTCGTTGCGCTTGCTTCAACAGACCAGAAGAATAATTAGGCATAAAATAAAACGCCCTCCAGGGCTGAATGCACGTGGCATCGACTGTCTGTCTGACCTGGAAGTCGGTCAGCGTGTCAGAATCCTCATGTTATGAAGGGGTTTCTTCTGGGCCTGCAACATCGTGGCTGTTCACCTCGCTCGAGTGGGGAGCTTTGAGCACGTTTTCATCGCTACGTGGGACTGTGACGTCCTCTGTACTTTTCGCAGGCAATGAGCTGGTCTGCGATTGCGTGTACCAGCTCAGCGGTGCGCCTTTGTAATGTCCTGGTTGGGAGAGAAATGCAATACATAAGAACAACCACTGACACTGCTGTTGCCATGATGTGCTAGTATTTACAGGTCCTTGGGAGCGAAGAAGCTGCCCATTTTGGCAATCAGCGAACCATATCTGATATGCTAGCGTCGGGATTTGGCCAACTATAGCTGATATGCTAGCGTCGGGGGTTGGCGAACTATAGCTGATATGCTAGAGTCGGGGGTTGGCAAACTATAGCTGATATGCTAGCGTCGGGGGTTGGCGAACCATAGCTGATATGCTAGCGTGGGGGTTGGTGAACCATAGCTGATATGCTAGCGTCAGGGGTTGGCGAACCATAGCTGATGTGCTAGCGTCAGGGGTTGGCGAACCATAGCTGATGTGCTAGCGTCGAGGGTTGGCGAACCATAGCTGATGTGCTAGCGTCGAGGGTTGGCGAACTATAGTTGACCAAGACCCTGTTCCGCCTCTCAGTTTGCACCCTTAGAGGCAGGCCTAGCCAGGGATCGCCATAGTCCCCATGGTGGTGGATTCTGCTAAAGAAGTACTGCACACCTCCTGATTTTTAGCAGCACTAAGGGTCTGGAAAAAATAGCGTCCTAACCAGCCCCCAACCGACATGATGCTGTGTCTCAACATCTTCACTACATCGGCTGCAAAGAGCACCAGCTCGCATTTTCAGGGAGATAGAAGAAGAAGAAGAAGAAGAAGAAGAAAAAGAATTTTAAAAATAATTTCTAGTAGCAACAGTAAGTATTTACCAGAAACAAGACTAGAAAGAGCAACCAGAATCACGGAGTCGTCTGAAGGAAGTTTCATCCAGACAGACAGACAACCAGACAGACATACCAGACAAACAAACCGACCATACAGACAGAGAGACCAGACAGACAGAGCAAATCAGATCAGACAGACAGACAGACCACACCAGACCAGACAGAAAGACAGACCAGGCAGACAGACAGACCAGACAGAAAAGACAGACAGACTAGGCACAGAGACAGACTAGACATGCCAGATTAGACAGACAGACTGAGAGACAAACAGCAGAGAGACCAGACAGAGCAAATCAGATCAGACAGACAGACAGACCAGACCAGACAGAAAGACAGACCAGGCAGACAGACAGACAGACCAGACAGAAAAGACAGACAGACTAGAAATGCCAGATTAGACATATAGACAGACTGAGAGACAAACAGACCAGACAGACAGTCAGTCAGACAGGCAGACAGAGCAGACTAGATCAGACCAGACAGACCAAACAGACAGACCACACAAACAGACCACACATATAGACAGACAGACAGGCAGAGAGACGAGACAGACCAAACTAGACAGACTAGACAGACAGACAAATCAGATAGACCAGGCAAACCAGACCAGACAGACAGACAAATAGACCAACCAGACAGACAGACAGACATGCAGACAGAAATATCATAGTCAGACAGACAGACAGGCAGACTAGACGCTGACCTTTTTTTTAAATCTTAGATGACGGAATGTCTTAAATTTTGGAAATGAAAATAGACTGAAACTATCGCCAACGGTTCAGCTTGTGCCGAGAACAGAAAACATCATTAAGTGTATCAGACCCACAGCTGAGAGTGCATTGCTTCTTGTGGCTAAGTGATTGGAGATATACAGCTATAATGTCTTCCACTGCTATAAGACCATGCACCACTATAAGGCAATGCACCACAATAAGGTCATGCACCACTATAAGACCATGCATCGTTATAAGGTCATGCAACACTATAAGACCATGCATCGTTATAAGGTCATGCACCACTATAAGACCATGCACCGCTATAAGGTCATGCAGCACAGTAAGACCATGCACTGCTATAAGACCATGTACCATAATAAAACCATGCACCACTATAAGACCATGTACCACTATAAATTCATGCATCACTATAAGGTCATGCACCACTATAAGGTCATGCACCACTATAAGGCCATGCACCACTATAAACCTTTGTACAACTATATAGTAACGCATCAAAATAGCTGCAGGTACCACAATAAGAGCACACATCAAAATAAGTGCAGGCACCAATTTAAGAGCACTCAAACCTGTACGGCCAGGAACCACTATAAATTCTTGTACCACATTACAAGAGCATAGACTAATATAAGGGCATGAACTTCTAAAAGGACATATAACACAAAGGTTATGTACTGTGAGACAATATACTACTATAAGAGCATTTACCACTACAAGGTCATATAAAACACTATTAGGTAATATATCACTACTAGGTTATATATCATTGTAAGGTAGTGTACCACTATAAAACCATATACCACTGCAAGGTCATGTACCACTATAAGGACCATATACCATTTCAAGGCCAGGTATGGCTATAAGGCCATGTACCACTACAAGACCATATACCATTACAAGATCATATATCACTACAAGGTCATGTACTACTGTTAGACCATATATTATTATAAGATCATATATCACTACAAGGTCATGTACCACTATTAGACCATATACAAGATCATATATCACTACAAGGTCATGTACCACTATTAGACCATATACAAGATCATATATCACTACAAGGTCATGTACCACTATTAGACCATATACAAGATCATATATCACTACAAGGTCATATACCACTATTAGACCATATACAAGATCATATATCACTACAAGGTCATGTACCACTATTAGACCATATACAAGATCATATATCACTACAAGGTCATATACCACTATTAGATCATATACAAGATCATATATCACTACAAGGTCATGTACCACTATTAGACCATATACAAGATCATATATCACCACAAGGTCATGTACCACTATTAGACCATATACAAGATCATATATCACTACAAGGTCATGTACCACTATTAGACCATATACAAGATCATATATCACTACAAGGCCATGTACAGGGTGTATAAGACCACATACCACTACATCTTTATCATCGCAAAATAAGCCTATGAGACCTGGACACTTAACAAAACAGCTGAGAAACATAAATGCTTTTGAATGTAAATGCTACAGTAGAATTATTCAAATATCATGGACACAAAATAGAACACACACACACACAGAGACACACACACACACATATATATATATATATATATATATATATATATATATATATATATAAATGTTTTTAAAGTCTCACTACACTTTCTATGAAAAATAATTTTTTTAATGAAGTAAATGACGTCATCACAAAATGTGCTTAAAAAGTCATTTAATTAGTTATAATAGTGACTGCAATGATACAGCGTTGTTTTTGGGTTAGCTGGAATGTACCACTGAAATATTCATTATAACAGATGTTGGAAATGTCCACCACGGGCTTCAAGACATGACTGTACACGTCTCTTCATATTGTCAAATAACCTTGTGCAACGTGTCTGTTGTTATTTCTTGAATGTTAATTCTGATTGCTTCTTTCAGGTCCTCAATTGTTTGTATATTGTTTTTGTAAACATTTCCTTTCAAGAAACCCCATAGATAATAATCTAATGGATTTAGATCTGGAGAACGAGCAGGCCAAATTCCACGAGATATCATGGGATTTGCGAAAATTTCTTTTAAAAAACCGTGTTTTGCTCTAGCTGTGTGCAGTTGCACCATCTTACTGGAATCACGCTTCTTCAATTTCACGTTCATTCAGCTGTTCTAAAATAGTTCCAGAATGTCAGTACGGTACCGATCGGCATTTATAGCGTTGTCGAAGAAAACTGGTCCAATTAAATGTTTTCTACTGACGGCACACCATATTCCAATTTTCACATCGCGTAGCGGCTCTTCATGAAATGGATTAAGATTAACACTGCTCCTAATACGATTATTTTGGCTGTTAACGTATCCAGATGAGAAGAATGTTAAATCGAGAACTGACTCGTCTTCTTCAGCTAAAAATGCTTGAAACCACGTGGAGTAGTTGACTCTGGTTTGTCACACTCCTTTAGTTCAGACACAACAGAAATCTTGTGTGGATGAAAATTTAACCGATGTTTAAGAATGTTGTGCACTGTGCTCAGTGATACGTTCACTTCTTGCGACATTTTCCTTAAGGACTTGCTTGGACTTTTCAGGATTCTGTCTTGGATATCTAGACATTTTTCTTCAGACACAGCAGCCCTACCAGATCGCGGAGCATCTTCCACAGTTCCCGTATCACGAAACTTATCCAACAAATTTCTAACCGTAGTGCTATGAGGAGGTTGTTAATCAGGAAATTTTGCTATAAATCTTTGAATAACCATTCGTGTGTATCGACCGCCATTTCCAAATACTTGTTCAACCAAAAAAATTCTTTCTTCCATTGATAACACCATTTTCTTTTGAGTCCAAAAAATTACTCCAGCAGATGGCAACCATTCACTGAATTTGTTTTCACGATTGACTGTGCAGCACATTTTTTATGACGTCATTTTCTTCATTTTTACATAGAAAGTGTAGTGAGACTTTAAAAACATTATGTTTATATATATATTATATATATAATATATATATATATATATATAAATGTTTTTAAAGTCTCACTACACTTTCTATGAAAAATAATTTTTTTAATGAAGTAAATGACGTCATCACAAAATGTGCTTAAAAAGTCATTTAATTAGTTATAATAGTGACTGCAATGATACAGCGTTGTTTTTGGGTTAGCTGGAATGTACCACTGAAATATTCATTATAACAGATGTTGGAAATGTCCACCACGGGCTTCAAGACATGACTGTACACGTCTCTTCATATTGTCAAATAACCTTGTGCAACGTGTCTGTTGTTATTTCTTGAATGTTAATTCTGATTGCTTCTTTCAGGTCCTCAATTGTTTGTATATTGTTTTTGTAAACATTTCCTTTCAAGAAACCCCATAGATAATAATCTAATGGATTTAGATCTGGAGAACGAGCAGGCCAAATTCCACGAGATATCATGGGATTTGCGAAAATTTCTTTTAAAAAACCGTGTTTTGCTCTAGCTGTGTGCAGTTGCACCATCTTACTGGAATCACGCTTCTTCAATTTCACGTTCATTCAGCTGTTCTAAAATAGTTCCAGAATGTCAGTACGGTACCGATCGGCATTTATAGCGTTGTCGAAGAAAACTGGTCCAATTAAATGTTTTCTACTGACGGCACACCATATTCCAATTTTCACATCGCGTAGCGGCTCTTCATGAAATGGATTAAGATTAACACTGCTCCTAATACGATTATTTTGGCTGTTAACGTATCCAGATGAGAAGAATGTTAAATCGAGAACTGACTCGTCTTCTTCAGCTAAAAATGCTTGAAACCACGTGGAGTAGTTGACTCTGGTTTGTCACACTCCTTTAGTTCAGACACAACAGAAATCTTGTGTGGATGAAAATTTAACCGATGTTTAAGAATGTTGTGCACTGTGCTCAGTGATACGTTCACTTCTTGCGACATTTTCCTTAAGGACTTGCTTGGACTTTTCAGGATTCTGTCTTGGATATCTAGACATTTTTCTTCAGACACAGCAGCCCTACCAGATCGCGGAGCATCTTCCACAGTTCCCGTATCACGAAACTTATCCAACAAATTTCTAACCGTAGTGCTATGAGGAGGTTGTTAATCAGGAAATTTTGCTATAAATCTTTGAATAACCATTCGTGTGTATCGACCGCCATTTCCAAATACTTGTTCAACCAAAAAAATTCTTTCTTCCATTGATAACACCATTTTCTTTTGAGTCCAAAAAATTACTCCAGCAGATGGCAACCATTCACTGAATTTGTTTTCACGATTGACTGTGCAGCACATTTTTTATGACGTCATTTTCTTCATTTTTACATAGAAAGTGTAGTGAGACTTTAAAAACATTATGTTTATATATATATTACCATATATCCTTCCCGTGCCGTTAAACCTCACATAGGCTCGCAGAGTAGTTCGCCAACTTTTCGTATATATATATATATATATATGTGTGTGTGTGTGTGTGTGTGAGTGAGTGTGCGCGCGTGCGTGCGTGCGTGCCTGTGTATATGTGTGTGTGTTTGTGTGTGTGTGTGTGTGTGCAAGGTCCGACAATTAAGTAATGAGACTAATCACATAAAAATATAAAATAAACAACAGTTGAAGATATAACCTGTAATTTATTCAAAGTAAGCCCCTTGTGCATTGATACAGCGAGTGGCACGATCTAACAAACACTGGGACGACATCTGCAGTTCTTCTGTTGGTCTGGCCCTTAAACTCCATGTTACGGCCCTTTGGATGTCATCAATATCGTCAAAGAAGCGTCCTTTCAATGTTAACTTTAATTTTGATAATAGAAAACAATCGCAGGGAGACAAATCTGGAGAATAAGGTGGATGGTTGAGAACACATACTTGTTTTTGGGCCAAAAATTCCTGTACAACTACCGCCCGGTGAGCCGGTGCATTATCATGAAGAAGGAAACAACTGCCAGGTGTTGAATACTCGGGTTTGACTCGGAGAATCCTTTTCAATAGGCGTTTCAAAATACTTAAATAAATTTTGACAGTGACAGTCTATCCCTCTGGAATAAATTCTTTGTGAGTAACTCTTTTGCTGTCGTAGAAACACACCAACATTGTCTTCATTTTAGACTTTTGAAGACGAATTTTTTGGCCTTTTGGTGATGAATATGACTTCCACTGAGCATTATGGCGTTTAGTTGTGAGATCATAGCGGAAAATCCATGTTTCATCCTCAGCAATAATCAAGTTTAAGAAATGATTATTTCTGCGAAACTTTTTGATGATGACTTTTGCGTTCTCAACACGCTGATGTTTTTGGTCATCAGACAACAAATGTGGTACAAACCTACAAGCAACTTTTTTCTTGCCCAAATCTTCCACTAAAATTTTACGAATGGTCTCTTAAAACCAAATGTATCTGCCATCATCCTCACAGACAAACAACGATCTTCTTGTATCCAGTGTCTGACTTTTGCAATGAGTTCCTCATTACGAACAGAAATTGGGCTTCCATGTCTAGTTGCATTTGTAAACGTTTCCACACCACTTTTGAATAGTGAATGACACCTGAATATATGTGCACAAGATAAACAATTATCCCTACAAACTTGTTGCATCAACTCAAATGTCTCAGTGGCACTTTTCCCTAGTTTTAAACAGAATTTAATATTAGCTTTTTGCTCCATGCTGATTACGTGACAGTGCACCTCTGACTAGGTCAACAAAATGGCAGCTTGTCTGTCGTCTGCTTATCGGGCGGCGATGAAAGGTTGCCAGATCATAGATGAAGGTTGCCTCTTTGGATTCCATGCTTTGCTTCATTGATGGCATTTTTGTCTTGGCCATATAAAATCAATCTCATTACTTAATTGTCGGATTTGTGTGTATGTATGCATGTATACCATTAGAACCTAATATTAAGAAGGTTGGCTAATAAAGAGGATTAAACAGAGAAAACTGAAATATTTTAGACATATTAAAATTCATGATAATTTAAAGAAGACCGTCTCTGAATGGTACATAATGAGAGAAAGAAAGAGAGGAAGACGAAGGTGAGGATGGCTGCAAGACATCGTTGATAATTTACAAATGGATGCATCAGCAGCAGGGCATCTTGCTTTACAACCGAGAGGCCTACAGGAGAGCTAATCGGGAGGCAAAGTTCGGCAAGGGATGTACAACTGACTGACTGACCACTACAATGTCGTATACCACTACAAGAGCATGTACCACTATAAAATCATATTCCGCTATAAGGACACGTAGCGTTATAAGAAATGCACCACTATAAAGTCATATATCACTATACTATAAGTACATGTACCACGATAAAGATATGCACTACTATAAATTCATATACCATTGTAAGGGCATGTACCACTATAAAGTCATATATCACTGTAAGAGCATGTGCGATTATAAGGCCATATACCACTATAAGGCCATGTGTCACTATAAAGTCATATATCACTATAACTGCATGTACCATTATAAGGAATATATACCACTATAAAGGCATGTACCGTTATAAAACCATATACCACTACAAGGCCATGTGCCACTATAAGGCCATATACCATGCCAATGGCATGTGCCAATATACGGAAAATCTTAGAAATGTAGAAACTTACGTCCGGAAAAACTTTCCACCGCCTGAACATCGGAGCACAAGCCTAACTTGTGAAGAGGTTTCAAAATTAAGGCCTTCACTTCCACCCGAAAGCGTCTGCCGAAGCAGCAGTAGATGAAGACGTTGAATGTAAACCCAGAGTACAACAGGCACGTCATGATGATGGTTTCTGAAACGGCCAATTATAACATTTTGTGCAGAATAAATTTTTTTTTTACATATTAAAAGCTCCTTTCTTAACATTTTTTTTATAAATAGGAAACTACGAGGTTTTGGTACGGTAAAGTAAGAGAACAAATATTGTAGGATTAAACCTCGAAAAAATCGTAGACAAAGCACTTTAGTGAGACGTGAGAGAAAGAAAAATCACAAGAGAATTACCTGGGATTCGAACACAGACTCCGGTAGGACGAGCAACCGTCTAGCCACGAGAGAGCAGCGTACTATCGACTTAGCCAACTAGCACCCCTCTCTTTTTTTTTCGGTATCCTTCTTATAAGAAAAACGGGACGGGACAAAATGTCATCCTTCCTTCCACCTTCTGTCCTCCCTCGTTCTATCTTCTTGTAAAACCTCCATATACTTTCATGTTAAAATGTTATTTCATATTCGGTTCGGTACCGTGTTCGGCTGTATTCGGGGGTTGAAAAAAAAGGGGGGGGGGGCATTCGATCAGATCTAATTTTATCGAAAATTCAGATCATTAGATTAGAGAAGATTAGATCATATCTGCGTAGACGGTTACCTGTCTCCATCTCGCTTTATCCTCCGCCTCGATTGTTGTCTTCCTGACATTATTCATTGCGAGATTTCGATCTAAGGCAAGCTATGGATTATTACAGCGGGTTGTTTCCCTTTTGCCTTCCGCAGGGTTGACTACAGCGTTCTCTAGACTTTGCCGCTAAAAACAGGCTAACCCACAAGGCAGCCGGAGGGCGAGGGGGGGGGGGGGATTTCCTTTTTTCACCGATGTTCATGTCACTACCATGAGATAGTTTATTAAGTTAAACAGCCCCGGTCATATCACTGAGTTATGAGACATTTTATTAAGTTAAATAGCCCTGGTTATATCATTGAGTTATGAGAGATTTTATTAAGTTAAATAGCCTAGGTTATATCACTGAGTTATGGGATATTTTATTAAGTTAAATAGCCTAGGTTATATCATTGAGTTATGGGATATTTTATTAAGTTAAATAGCCTAGGTTATATCATTGAGTTATGGGATATTTTATTAAGTTAAATAGCCTAGGTTATATCACTGAGTTATGAGATATTTTATTAAGTTATTTAGCCCTGGTTATATCACTGAGTTATAAGATATTTTATTAAGTTAAATAGTCCTGGTTATATAACTGAGTTATGATATATTTTACTAAGTTAAACAGCCCTGGTTATATCACTGAGTTATGAGATATTTTATTAAGTTAAACAGCCCTGGTTATATCACTGAGTTATGAGATATTTTATTAAGTTAAACAGCCCTGGTTATATCACTGTGTTATGAGATATTTTATTAAGTAGAAAGCTCTATTATATCACTGAGTTATGATATATTTTATTAAGTTATATAGCCCTGGTTATATCACTGAGTTATAAGATATTTTATTAAGTTAAATAGTCCTGGTTATATAACTGAGTTATGAGATATTTTATTAAGTCAAACAGCCCTGGTTATATCACTGAGTTATGAGATATTTTATTAAGTCAAACAGCCTCACGCTGTCAGCCTCTCTTCCCTACTCCTCTCAGTCACCGACGCCTGGTTGGTCCACGGTTTCTTATTCAATATACTCCCAGCTTACCTCTATATCTAGAAGTCACCCCTCCCCCCAACCCGGTGGATACACAGAAATTTTGAAAATCGGTGTTATCTGTTTTCAGACACTACGACCCCGACCCCCACCCCGGATACCCTCCTGTGTCCATCCGTTAAACAAGGAAATCCTCAAAATCCCGAAACTATGCACCATCTGGACCTCTTTCTCGTAGGGTCTGTGTAAAACTAATAAACTCTCTCTGTCTCTCTCTCTCTCTCTCTCTCTTTGTCTTTCTCTCTCTATCTTTCTCTTTCTGTCTGTCTCTTTTTCTATCTGTCTCTTTCTCTGTCTCTGTCTGTCCTTCTCTGTCTCTCTCTCTGTCTCTCTCTGTCTCTCTTTCTCTCTGTCTCTGCCTCTCTCTGCCTTTTCGTCTCTTTCTGTCTCTGTCTCTCTCCTCTGTCTCTCTGTATTTCTGTCTTTCTCTGTCTCTCTCTTCTGTCTCTCTCTGTGTGTCTCTCTGTGTGTCTCTCTCCGTGTGTCACTCTCTCTGGTCCCTGCCAGTCAGGCGTTGGTCGCCATTGATTTTCGCAACCTTCTTTCTATAAAATATGTTTTGAAACGTGCTCTGCACGACTCTTAATCCGTCAAGTATCTTGTTTCTTTGTCTCCCTCTGTCCATCCCCAACCCCCCAGCTTTCCTGTTGTCACTAGTTGTTCCAGTTTGCCTCTTCTTAAAACATGCCCTGGACTGTCGTGTTCTGAAGTTTTCCATAATTTCTCTCTCGTGCCCAGCCTCGCTTAGAACCTCTTTATCTGTTTTCCTGGCTGTCCATGGCTTTCTCGTCATTCTCCTTGTGAATCACATCCTCACTGCTTCCAGTAAATTCTGAATACCCATGGTTACTATTCATGCCTCGCATCTATATAATAATATACAGTATATAACATGTAACAATAATAAACTCTACCGTCTCGGTAATTTTATAACGCAGCGAGAAGTATATAACAAACGTGTTTAATTACGAGATATAAAAATGCAGTATAAAATTAAACGGAACTATTCTAAAGCAGGTGCAGAAATTCAAATACCTTGGAGCAGTAATAACTTCAGATGGGAAATGCAGAACAGAAATTAGGAACAGAATAGGCCAAGCAAAGACTGCATTTCAGATAATGAGAAACATATTAACCAACACATCCTTATCAATGAATGTTAGAAAATGAGTCCTAAAATGCTATATTGAACCTATCTTGTTATATGGAAGTGAATGACAATAGGCAAGTCTGCACAAAAATCATTGGAAGCAGCAGAAATGAGGTTTATTAGAAGAATGTTGCAAATCCCCTGGACAACAGAAATAACTAATGAAGAATGTAGAAGAAGAGCTGGAGAGACAAAAAATCTTGTCAAAAAATAAGAGAGAAACGATGTACTTTCATAAAACATGCAATGAGAAGAGGAGGCATTGAAAATATTATAACAACAGGAAAAACAGAGGGAAAAAGATCCAGAGGAAGACCAAGAGAAATGATACTGGACAGTCTGACGGGATGGTGTGAGACGAGATCACTAACTGAACTGATGGGCTGCATGAAAGATCGTGTAATGTGGAGAAGCATAATAGTCAACGCCAGTCGGCACGGCACTTTGATGATGGTGATGATGATGATGATGATGATGATATTTAATTAACTACTTCACTCCTCGATTATTTTTCATGGTCTGCTGGAATAAATTTTGATGAGAAATTTCGGCAGAATGAAACTAGAAGGAAGTTTACTCTATAATTTGAAATCATGGGTTGAGGTCATGTATGTTGGGTCACGTATGCTGGGTCATGTATGTGGTACTTTTGCAGAGTTCATAAATATCATGCATGCGAAAGCTGGAAATCAACTAAAGAAATAGACAAGAAATTAGACTCTTTTGAAAACAAATGCCAAAGGAAAATATTTGATATAAAGTGGAACGAATTCAAGAACAACGCAGGGATAAGATAGATGAGCAAACAACAACCTGTCTCATGGGTATCAGATCAAGTGAAACACAACAGGCCGAAGACAAGAGGTAGCCCATGTGAAACTCTAAAGAGGACATTGTTAAAAGAAGCCAGTTTAGAGGGCATAATATCCCTTGATGAAGTTGAAAGACTCGCCGAGAACAGAAAACTTGGCAAACAGCTATGCCAGCCCTGTGTGACATTTAACGGCACGGGAAGGATGTAAGAAATATCATTATGACCATTGATTTGGTTAGGTGTGCAAAATCTACCAGCCCCGCCAGTGTTGTTTTTGGAGTGAAATAGTTAAGTTTGATGCTCTAGCAGAATAAATCTTGACGAGAAGTTTTGGTAGAGAGAAACTGGAAGGAATTTCTTCTATCACTGGAAAATACCAACTGGGTTAGAATTGTGCTAGATTTTCATTTTATTTAGACCGTGCCTAAATATCTTTCTCAGCAATGATTCACATAAGCCGGCAAGGTCTATCAGCACTGACGGTGTTGTTTTAGAGTGAAAGGGTTAAAGCGTTTCGACTAATAACTACAACATCGCTTTCCCACTTTTTGCCTTGGGCGAACAGTACAGTGTACTATTCGAATTCGAACAATCTATAAACATACTATTCGACTTCGAACAAAACTCGATAGTTCCCTGATTAAATGTTTTAGGATCATCATCATCATCATCATCATCATCATCATCTCACACCAAATGGATCCGTAGTTGTCTTCGTATTTTCTTTGGAAGACAGATCCCAGAAAAAAAAAATCGGGCAAGAATTGTTAGTCATTGTAGGTTAACAGAAACAGGGTCAGAACCCGCTGCCTGCAAAGCCAAGAAGCCGCTTTGTTTTAGGCTCACGCACTCCAGCCTCATTATAGGGTAGAAATTAGTACAGTAGGACCGCGTGTGACAAACTGGTGTGACAATACCGCACAGATCATTGGACAGCGTGTGACAAACTGGTGTGACAATACCGCACAGATCATTGGACAGCGTGTGACACTATCACCAGCACTGCAACCTGGCGCGCTACTACAAAACAACAACAAAAAAAAAACAAAACTTCCCTGACTTAACTAGACAGCACAGAACAGCATTCTCTCTCCCCAACACCCCGTACCAATGTCTATCATAACGCTGTCTGTACGTGAGTCCATGATTCCGGAGATGTCGAAGTAGACGAGAGGCGGGACGCTCGTGATGAAGAAGATAATGTCCGTGAAGATCATCTGCATCCTCACCCTCTGCTGCGCGGCTGTTGAGAGAACATTACATAACCATATACCCTGCTGCTTACGTCATATATGTACTCGCATAGACAGGCTAACACACAATAATTGATGTATGAGTACATAACTCTTATCAGTGATAACGTAAAATAATTGCAAGTAAAAACAGACACCCTGTCTTCATGTTGTGGTAAAATAGGACTTGAAATTAACAAGGATTAAACAAAAAAATAATGAAACTTCTCTTTAAACACGAAGGAGAAATATACATAGAAGGAACAGCTGTTTAAGAAGTAAACCATTTTACATATCTCGGCAGTTACATAGACCAGGATGGCGACACCAGAAAGGAAGTTAGAATTGCAAAAGCAGCACTGACCTTCAAGTTCAAGAATCTTGAGAACATATGGTATTCAAATGTTATAAGCACAAAAGCAAAGTTAAGATTATTCAATTCAAATGTAATATCCACCCTCATTTATTCATGTGAAAGCTGGAAAACAAATAAAGAAATAGACAAGAAATTAGACTCTTTCGAAAACAAATGCTTAAGGAAAATATGTAGTATAAAGTGGAACAAATTCAAGAACAAAGCAGAGATAAGACATATGAGCAAACAACAATTTGTCTCATGGGTGATCCGAAAAAGAAGATGGTCATATGTTGGTCATAGGGTGAGAAGAAATAATCAGAGGATCCCCAAACAAGATATCATGTGGAAAACAACAGACCGAAGAAAAAGAGGTCGACAGCATGAAACTCTAAAGAGGATATTGTTAGGAGAAGCCATTTCAGTGGCCATAACATCCCTTGATGAGATTGAAAAACTCGCCGAAGACAGGACAAATTGGCGAACTACAATGCGGGCCCTAAGTAACTTTTAGCGGCATAGGAAGGATGAGAGAGATATAACTACACACGGAGCCACTGCACTAAAGCTGTAATACCAAAACAGCATTATTACTTAAAGAATACACAGTTATAACGTTTCTGTATGAGCCTTAATCATACAACATTTATAATAACTTAGACTGGTGAAACTGGCTTCAGATTAGGGGACTGCATGAAGAAACATCTGTACGACATCACCCAGCATGCTTCGAAACCTGTCCCAAATCATTTCAATAGCCCCAACCACAGAGGCAAATCTGACTTTCTGGTAACAGCCATCAAACAATGTCACGCACATGACAGAAGCTACCTATCGCTTGAAAACCGCTACATTCAGGAATATGGGACGCTGGAATCACATAGTTTGAACTCGTTATTCAGCTAAACCTAACACTCTCCTCTTCCACAATCCCTCCTCACTAAGTTCCACACCCTTCTCACATATTACACATAATTCATAACCTCATCACATTATCATATTACAACCCCTCTACCCTAACTATAATCACGTTTCACATTCTCCTGACTAGATTACCATTGTTTCACTCACTCACTCTCTCTCTCTCTCCCCTCCACGGTTTCTCCACTCACCACCCTCAGTTACGACCCACCTATCACACATCCCAAGTCTCCATTTAAATACTCTCTACACTCCATCAAGCGCATTTCTGACACACAGCGTCGGACAAGCCACAGCTTCTTACAAGTTACAGTTAAATGCTCTATTCATTTTATTTGAGTTTTTTTTTAAACATAGCATTCGTGTAAATTTATACTTTATCTATTCTCTCTATTTCTTGGTCCTGTGTGTTTTTGTATGATTAAGACTCACGCCAAAACGTCACAACTGTGTACTTGTATAATAAGGCTGTTTCTATTCTTTTCCTAGTGTATACATTTTCGTATATACAGGGTGTTCGGAAAGTTTCTTTCCACTTTGTGAAAGCCACTGGAAGAAGATGGAGTTACATGGAGAAAGTGTGAGATCACTTATAGGAAGACAAATTTGTACATAAACTTTTGAAAGAGATAACTACTACAGTGAAACCGGTTTTAGTAATAAGGCAGGTATAGGAGCATGATTCAGTTTTATAAAATGACAAAAGAAATGAGAAAACTAAGCAGAAACAGTGGGAGAGAATAAGGAAGTAAGATGATAAAGTATAAATGAAGAACATACAAAATCCAATATTTCGACGTGAGCCTTTTTCACGGGTTACATACAAGGACAACATAACACGTTAAAAAAAACAGCTTTTTTAGTCTCCTCTTGCTTTGAAAGACAAGCATAAATGGCCCAGGTAAACCAAACTGTAGGGTGGGTACAGAGTGAATGATGTAGGATAACAACTTCAGAACTTCAGCCAATCAGAAACCTTAGGCGGCGAGGATGGAAAGCGAGAGAACAATAGTAGGGAGGTGAGGAGGGGGGGGGGGTTATAGAAAGAGGCAAGAAATCTATAAACACCTGGAGGCTGTTACAAAAGACGGAGGGGATAAAGCTAAAGCCTGCAGAAAGAAAGAAAGAAAGAAGAAAGAAAGAAGAAAGAAAAAGAAAGAAGAAAGGAAGAAAGAAAGAAGAAAGAAAGAAGAAAGAAGGAAAGAAAGAAAGAATGAAAGAAAGTATAGATATCAGAAACTAGGTGGAAATTTAAAGACGTTTAAAGAAAACTGAATGTGTTAAAACCTGTAGCTCTGGGTGGAGATAGTCAGCTCGTTACTGTAGTCCGCTCCTGTTCATAAGATGAACGTCCCCGTAAGGTTCTAGAAAGGTGCCTTATTTCCCAGAATGGCTGTCTCCTTCCACTCAGATGGAAGTTTTATTTCCCAGACAGGCTGTCTCCTTCCACTCAGATGGAAGTTTTATTTACCCAGATTGGCTGTCTTCACCCAGCTAGAAATTTTATTTACAAGATTGGCTGTCTTCACCCAGCTAGAAGTTTTATTTCCCAGAATGGCTGTCTCCACTCATTTGGAAGTTTTATTTCCCAGATTGTCTCTCTCCACCCAGCTGGAAATTTTATTTCCCAGATTGGCTGTCTCCTTCCACTCAGATGGAAGTTTCATTTCGCAAATTAGCTGTCTCCGCCCATCTGTAAGTTTTATTTCCCAGATTGGCTGTCTCCACCCAGCTAGAAATTTTATCTCCCAGATAGGCTGTCTCCACCAAGTTGGAAGTTTTATTTCCCAGATTGGCTGTCTCCACCCAGCTGAAAGTATTATTTCCCAGATTGGCTGTCTCCACCCAGCTGGAAGTTTTATTTCCCAGATTGGCTCTCTCCTTCCACTCAGATGGAAGTTTTATTTCTCAAATTGGCTGTCTCCTTCCACTCAGATGGAAGTTTTATTTCCCGGAATAGCTGTCTCCTTCCACTCAGATGGAAGTTTTTGTTTCCCAGATTAGTTGTCTCCACCCAGCTGGAAGGTTTATTTCCCAGATTGGCTGTCTTCATCCATCTGGAAGTTTTATTTCCCAGAATGGCTGTCTCTATCCATCTGGAAGTTTTATTTCCCAGATTGGCTGTCTCCACCCAGCTAGAAGTTTTATTTCCCAGATTGGCTGTCTCCACCCAGCTAGAAGTTTTATTTCCCAGATTGGCTGTCTTCATCCATCTGGAAGTTTTATTTCCCAGATTGGCTGTCTTCATCCATCTGGAAGTTTTATTTCCCAGATTGGCTGTCTTCATCCATCTGGAAGTTTTATTTCCCAGATTGGCTGTCTTCATCCATCTGGAAGTTTTATTTCCCAGATTAGCTGTCTTCACCCAGCTAGAAGTTTTATTTCCCAGATTGGCTGTCTTCATCCATCTGGAAGTTTTATTTCGCAGAATGGCTGTCTCTATCCATCTGGAAGTTTTATTTCCCAGATTGGCTGTCTCTACCCAGCTAGAAGTTTTATTTCCCAGATTGGCTGTCTCCACCCAGCTAAAAGTTTTATTTCCCAGATTGGCTGTCTTCATCCATCTGGAAGTTTTATTTCCCAGATTGGCTGTCTTCATCCATCTGGAAGTTTTATTTCCCAGATTAGCTGTCTTCACCTATCTGGAAGTAACAACAAATTCAGCTTTCTTTAAACTTCTTTAAATTCATGCCTACTTTCTACACTTTCTTTCTTTCTTTCTTTCTTTCTTTCCTCAGGCCCTCTCCTTCCACTTTAGTTTTAACTTTATCCGCTCCGTCTTCTGTAACAGCCTCCAGGTGTTTATAGCTTTCTTGCCTCTTTCTATAACCCCCCTCCTCCCTCCCCTCCCCACTACTGTTCTCTCGCTTTCCATCCACGCCCTCTCAAGTTTCTGATTGGCTGAAGTTCTGAAAAAAAATCATTGGAAGCAGCAGAAATGTGGTTTATTAGAAGAATGTTGTGAATCCCCCGGACAGCAAACATAACTAATGAAGAATGTATGAGAAGAGCTGGAGAGACAAAAAACCTTGTGAAAAAGATAAGAGAGAGACAATGTACTTTCATAGGACATGCAATGAGAAGAAGGGGCATTGAAAATATTATAACAACAGGAAAAATAGAAGGAAGAAGATCAAGAGGAAGACCACGAGAAATGATACTGGACAGTCTGACGGGATGGTGTGAGAGGAGATCACCAACTGAGCTGATGGCCTGAATGAAGGATCGGGTACTCTGTAGAAGCATAATAGCCAACGCCAGTCGGCACGGCACCTGATGATGGTGATGATGATGATGGTGATGGTGATGGTGATGGTGATGATGATCTGAAGTTGTTATCCTTCATCACTCACTCTGTACTCACCCTACAGTTCTGTTTACCTGGGTCGTTTATGCTCGTATTTCAAGGCAGGAGGGGACCAAAAATATTAAGTTCTTTTAACGTGTTTTGTTGTCCTTGTATATAGATGAATGATATAATTCATACAGCAGAGTCCTAATCGCGGCAGCAAAAGCAAGTGCTGGACTGCAGTCAACAAGTAGAAAAGCATGGATATCAGATAACACGCGAAAATACATACATGAAAGAAGAGAAGCCAAATTAGCCTTGTTGAATGTAAAGACAGATCTTGGAAAAATTATGGCACAAGCAACATACAAAGAACTAGACAAGAAAACAAAAAGTTCAGCTAGAAGAGACAACAGAGAATATTTATGGCAAAAGAAGCGGAAAATGCCGCAAAAGCAGGAGACAACAAAACTCTATATAACATAGAAGAAGCTAAAAGGTGCTATTAGCTCCAGAGAAAGACCAGTCTTTAACAAAACAGGCAACCTCAGTTAACATCAAGTAAAGACCAAAAGCAAAGATGGCCCGAACACTTCCAAGGAATACTTAAACGACCACACCCAAATTAATTAATAAATCTTGAAATCAGTTTGCCAGTTCCACAACTAAATATCACCATAGATGAAGTTACACTGAACAAAACTGAAACAGCTGTGAATCTAATGGGTGACCACAAAGCTGCAGGTGAAGATTAAATAACAGTCGAAATGTTAAAAGCTATTAACAGTGACAACATGAGCCAGCTACAAAGAATATTTAATAAAATTTGGAAAGAAGAAAAAGTTCCTTCTAAATGGAAACAATGAATCAATGTTAAAATAGCTAAAAAACAAAAAAGAAAAAAAAGCAATCTCAATTACTGCAATAACTGGACGGGTGTGAAGTGATTCTGAATAGAATTAAGGATGTAGTGGATACTGCAATGAGAGAAAAACAGGCAGGATTTCGAAAAGGGAGAAACTGTCTCGACCAGATCTTTACTCTAAGAAAAATACTTGAAGAACATAATGAAAAGTAGAAACCATTAATACTGAACTTCATAGACCTAAAAAGGCATTTGATATTATACACAGATATTCCTTGTGGTGAATTTTAAGTCTATGTGGAATACCATTTAAAGTTGTCAACATCATTAGAGATCTCTACAATAGATATGTCTGTGCAGTCAAAACAGAAGAAGGAATGAGCGAATGGTCTCAGGTTGAAACAGGCATGAAATAAGGATGTATACTGTCTCCTTTGCTTTTTGGAATTGCTATAGACTTTATAATGAAAAGAAGCTGTACTGATAAAACAGGGATTGATTTGGTACATTGGACCTACACAGAAGATATTCATTTTGCAGATGACATAACTCTTATCAGTGACAATGTGAAATCGATGCACGAAAAAATAGATTCCCTGTCTTTCATAGGACATGCAATGAGAAGAAGGGGCATTGAAAATATTATAACAACAGGAAAAATAGAAGGAAGAAGATCAAGAGGAAGACCACGAGAAATGATACTGGACAGTCTGACGGGATGGTGTGAGAGGAGATCACCAACTGAGCTGATGGCCTGAATGAAGGATCGGGTACTCTGTAGAAGCATAATAGCCAACGCCAGTCGGCACGGCACCTGATGATGGTGATGATGATGATGGTGATGGTGATGGTGATGGTGATGATGATCTGAAGTTGTTATCCTTCATCACTCACTCTGTACTCACCCTACAGTTCTGTTTACCTGGGTCGTTTATGCTCGTATTTCAAGGCAGGAGGGGACCAAAAATATTAAGTTCTTTTAACGTGTTTTGTTGTCCTTGTATATAGATGAATGATATAATTCATACAGCAGAGTCCTAATCGCGGCAGCAAAAGCAAGTGCTGGACTGCAGTCAACAAGTAGAAAAGCATGGATATCAGATAACACGCGAAAATACATACATGAAAGAAGAGAAGCCAAATTAGCCTTGTTGAATGTAAAGACAGATCTTGGAAAAATTATGGCACAAGCAACATACAAAGAACTAGACAAGAAAACAAAAAGTTCAGCTAGAAGAGACAACAGAGAATATTTATGGCAAAAGAAGCGGAAAATGCCGCAAAAGCAGGAGACAACAAAACTCTATATAACATAGAAGAAGCTAAAAGGTGCTATTAGCTCCAGAGAAAGACCAGTCTTTAACAAAACAGGCAACCTCAGTTAACATCAAGTAAAGACCAAAAGCAAAGATGGCCCGAACACTTCCAAGGAATACTTAAACGACCACACCCAAATTAATTAATAAATCTTGAAATCAGTTTGCCAGTTCCACAACTAAATATCACCATAGATGAAGTTACACTGAACAAAACTGAAACAGCTGTGAATCTAATGGGTGACCACAAAGCTGCAGGTGAAGATTAAATAACAGTCGAAATGTTAAAAGCTATTAACAGTGACAACATGAGCCAGCTACAAAGAATATTTAATAAAATTTGGAAAGAAGAAAAAGTTCCTTCTAAATGGAAACAATGAATCAATGTTAAAATAGCTAAAAAACAAAAAAGAAAAAAAAGCAATCTCAATTACTGCAATAACTGGACGGGTGTGAAGTGATTCTGAATAGAATTAAGGATGTAGTGGATACTGCAATGAGAGAAAAACAGGCAGGATTTCGAAAAGGGAGAAACTGTCTCGACCAGATCTTTACTCTAAGAAAAATACTTGAAGAACATAATGAAAAGTAGAAACCATTAATACTGAACTTCATAGACCTAAAAAGGCATTTGATATTATACACAGATATTCCTTGTGGTGAATTTTAAGTCTATGTGGAATACCATTTAAAGTTGTCAACATCATTAGAGATCTCTACAATAGATATGTCTGTGCAGTCAAAACAGAAGAAGGAATGAGCGAATGGTCTCAGGTTGAAACAGGCATGAAATAAGGATGTATACTGTCTCCTTTGCTTTTTGGAATTGCTATAGACTTTATAATGAAAAGAAGCTGTACTGATAAAACAGGGATTGATTTGGTACATTGGACCTACACAGAAGATATTCATTTTGCAGATGACATAACTCTTATCAGTGACAATGTGAAATCGATGCACGAAAAAATAGATTCCCTGTCTTCCTTAGCCAGCAATATAGGTATTGAAATTAACAAAGGCAAAACAAAAAATAATGAAATTTCTCATTAATCAAGAAGAACAAATATACCTAGAAGGAACAGTTGTTGAAGAAGTAAACCAATCTGCATACCGTGGCAGCTACATGGACCAAGATGTGACACCAACAAGGAAGTTAGGATTAGAATTGCAAAAGCAGTATTGTCCTTCAAAAATCTTGGGAACATATGACATTCAAAAGTTATAAGCACAAAAACCAAGTTAAGATTATTCAATTCAAATGTGATATCCACCCTCATTTATGCATGTGAAAGCTGGAAATCAACTAAAGAAATAGACAAAAAATTAGACTCTTTTGAAAACAAATGCCTAAGGAAAATACTTAGTATAAAGTGGAATGCATTTAAGAACAACACAGAGATAAGACAGATTAACAAACAACAACCTGTCTAGTGGGTGATCAGAAAAAAGAAGATGGACATATGTAGGCCATGTGATGAGAAGAAACAATAAGAGAATACCAAAACAAGCTGTCAAGTGGAGCACAACAGGCCGAAGAAAAAGAGGTAGACCACGTGAAACTCTAAAACAGGACATTGTTAAAAGAAGCCAGTTTAGTGGACATAACATCCCCTGATGAAGTTGAAAGACTCCCCGAGAACAGGAAATCTTGGTAAACAACTATGCGGACCCTATGTGACTTTTAACGGCACGGGAAGGATGTAAAATTTAAGATGTAGGTTGTCCTTGTATGTAATCCTTGAAAAAGGGTAACGCCGAAATATTGGATGTTTTGTTCCTCGTTTACATATTATCATCTTCCTTGCTTATTCTCTGACACTTGTGTTTCTGCTAAGTTTCCTCATTTCCTGTGTCGTTCTGTAAAACTGAGCCATACACCTCTACCTCGGTGACAGAAACTTTTTCCCAAGTTCTGTAAAACTGAGCCATACACCTCTACCTGGCTAACAGAAACTTTTTCCCAAGTTTTGTAAAACTGAGCCATACACCTCTACCTGGCTAACAGAAACTTTTTCCCAAGTTCTGTAAAACTGAGCCATACACCTCTACCTGGCTAACAGAAACTTTTTCCCAAGTTTTGCTTCACGCCACTGCTCGATCGATGCGCTGAAAGTGTCGAACGTCTCACGTTTATTGTGGTGGGCCGCTTGATCACCTGACCTGACATCTTGTGACCTCTTCTTGTGGGGGTACATTAAAGACATTGTTTACGTAACCCCCCCCCCCCCCAACTCAAGCTGGTTCAGAACAATTGAAAGCAGCGAGTCACTGAAGTCGTCGGGTCTGTCAATCCGATTCTTATATCTTATATCTTATATCCTTCCCGTGCCGTTAGACGTCACATAGGGCTCGCAAAGTAGTTCGCCAATATTTCCTGTCTTCGGCGAGTCTTTCAACCTCAGCAAAGGATTTTATGCCTGTTAACTTGGCCTCTCTTGATAATGTTCTCTTCAGAGTTTCACGCGGTCTGCCCCTTTTTCTTCGGCCTGTTGTGTTCCACTTGATAGCTTGTTTTGGGATTCTCTGCTCATTTCTTCTCATCAAGTGGCCAACATATGTCCATCTCCTTTTCCTGATCACCCGTGAGACTGGTTGTTGTTCAGTCATCTGTCTTATCTCTGCATTGTTCTTGAATTCATTCCACTTGATGCCGAGTATTTTCCTTAGGCATTTGTTTTCAAAAGAGTCTAATTTCTTTTCTATTTCTTTAGTTGTTTTCCAGCTTTCGCATGCATAAATGAGGGTGGATATTACATTTGAATTGAATAGTCTTAACTTGGTTTTTGTGCTTATAACTTTTGAATTCCATATGTTCTCAAGATTCTTGAAGATTGATGCTGCTTTTGCAATTCTGATCCTAACTTCCTGTCTAGTGTCACCACCCTGGTCCATGTAGCTGCCAAGGTATGCAAATTGATTGACTTCTTCAATATCTGTCCCTTCTATGTGTATTTTTCCATTTTGATTGATGGGAATTTTCATTATTTTTGTTTTGTCCTTGTTAATTTCAAGTCCTATTTTGCTAGCCAATGAAGACAGGCTATCTGTTTTTTCTTGCATGGAATTCACATTGTTACTGATAAGTGTTATGTCATCAGCAAAATCAAGATCTTCTAGTTGGGTCCCATGTACCCAGTCAATACCTGTGTTACCTGTGCAGCATTTTTTCATTATGAAGTCTATTGTAATCCCAAAAAGTAAAGGAGACAGTATACATCCTTGTTTCACGCCTGTTTCAATCTGAAACCATTCACTCATCCCTTCTTCTGTCTTGACTGCACAACCATATCCATTGTATAAGTCCTTAATGATGTTGACAATTTTAGATGGTATTCCATATAGACATAGAATTCTCCATAATGAATCTCTGTGTATGCTATCAAATGCCTTCTTAAAATCTATGAAATTCAGTATTAATGGTTTCTGCTTTTCAATATGTTCTTCAAGTATTATTCTGAGAGTAAAGATCTGGTCGAGACAGCTTCTCCCTTTTCGAAATCCTGCTTGTTCTTCTCTCATTGCAGCATCCACTATATCTTTGAGTCTATTCAAAATGACCTTGCAAAATACTTTTGACACAACTGATAGTAAGGTTACTCCTCTCCAGTTGTGACAGTCACTAAGGTTGCCCTTTTTTGGGATTTTAACAATGATTCCTTTCTTCCACTTAGAAGGGACCTTTTCTTCTTTCCAAATCTTGTTAAACATTCTCTGTAGTTGTCTCATGTTGTCACTACTGATAGCTTTTAGCATCTCGGCTGTTATTTCATCTTCACCTGCAGCTTTGTTGTTAGCCATTAAATTCACTGCTGTTTCAATTTCATGCAATTTAATTTCATCTAGGTTGACATTTAGCTGTGGGGCTGGTAAGTCAGTTTCAAGGTTTAACAATTCTTTTGGGTGTGGTCGATTGAGTATTTCTTGGAAGTGTTCAGCCCATCTTTGCTTTTGGTCTTTATTTGATGTTAATAGTGTCCCAGTTTTGCTAAGGATTGGTCTTTCTTTAGATGTAATAGTACCTGTTAGCCTTTTTTGTATGTTATATAAAGTTTTGTTGTCTCCTGTTTTTGCTGCTTTTTCTGCCTCATTCGCCATATTGTCTATGTATTCTCTTTTATCCCTTCTAGCTGAACTTTTTACTTTCTTGTCTATGTCTTTGTATTTTGCTTTTGCCGAATCTCTTTCATGATCTGCTTTTGCATTCAACATGTTTAATTTGACTGCTCGTCTTTCATGTATATACTTCCATGTTTTATCTGATATCCATGCTTTTCTATTTGGTTTTTCCAATCCAGCGCTTACTTTTGCTGCTGTGATTATGGCTGTGCTGTAAGAATTCCATAACTCATCTATATCTATCTCCTCAACTTCACTGGGTGTTTTTGAATGATTGGCAAGTTCCTGATTGAAATTAATGTTAGTATTTTCTTCTTGTAGGCTGTGGATGTTTATCTTTCTGTGTACTGATTTCTTGTGTTGACTTTTCAATTTTAGTTTTATTTTCCCTATGCACAGGTTGTGATCACTGTTGACATCTGCACCCCTATAAGCCCTTACATCCATGAGAGATGTTCTGTATTGCTTTCTAATACAAAAATGGTCTATCTGGTTTCTAGTTCTATCATCTGGAGATATCCACGTTGTTTTATGTATCTCTTTGTGTGGGAATATTGTCCCTCCAATGACCATGCCCTCTGTTAGACATATTTCAATTAATCTTTCTCCATTCTGATTAACCATGTCAATTCCTTCTTTCCCCATCACTTTTTCAACGTCGGTATTATCCTTCCCTACCTTAGCATTGAAGTCCCCCATAGCAATTAGGATGTCGTGTTTAGGGACTTTGTTGGTGATTTGTTGTAGTTGGTGATAGAAGTCGTCTTTCACATCATTATCTGCATCATTCGTGGGTGCATAACACTGTATTATTGTCATTCTTCCGTGTCGTAGGTTGTATCGTGCTCTTATTATACGACTGTTCACTGGTTCCCATTCTACAAGGCTCTTTGCAGCTACATTTGACATAATAATGCCCACTCCGTCTCGGAATTTATTGTCATTTCTACCTGAATGTATAATTAACTTGCCGTGTTCCGTCGATCTTTTACCCGCTTCTGGCCATCGCATTTCGCTGATGCCCAGTATGTCTAGATGGTATCTCTCCATTTCTTTGATGACCTGGTTAGTTTTTGTTGGTGCTGCCATCGTTCTCACATTCCAGAATCCGATCTTTGTCACATGTTTGGGGCCGACGAATGAGCTCTTCGGAGTTGGCATCCCTGATGCTCGGTTGGGTTCTCTGCGAGTTTCCATAACGATATCTCTTTTTCCCATCTGGAGTTGCCTCTAGATAGGTCTCAGGATAAGGTTGTTAGCCTTATGCCCAACTCCGATTATTGCTACACAAAACCTATGACGAATTCGATTACTGAACTGACGTGTGTGGGGGTCCCCGAGGCCGAGAGTGTAGCAGTATTTGGTATCAAATGGAAATAATCTGCTTTGGGTTACCGCCATTACATGTTCATCATCATCAGGTGCCGTGGCGACTGGCGTTAGCTATTATGCTTCTCCAGAGTGCACGATCCTTCAGGCAGGCCATCAGCTCAGTTGGTGATCTCCTCTCACACCATCCCGTTAGACTGTCCAGTATCATTTCTCTTGATCTTCCTCTTGATCTTCTTCCTTCTATTTTTCCTGTTGTTATAATATTTTCAATGTCACCTCTTCTCATTGCATGTCCTATGAAAGTACATTGTCTCTCTCTTATCTTTTTGACAAGGTTTTTTTTTGTCTCTCCAGCTCTTCTCATACATTCTTCATTAGTTAGTTTTGCTGTCCAGGGGATTCACAACATTCTTCTAATAAACCACATTTCTGCTGCTTCCAATGATTTTTGTGCAGGCCTGCCTATTGTCCATGATTCACTTCCATATAACAAGATAGGTTCAATATAGCATTTTAGGACTCGTTTTCTAACATTCATTGATAAGGATGTGTTGGTTAATATGTTTCTCATTCTCTGAAATGCAATCTTTGCTTAGCCTATTCTGTTCCTAATTTTTGTTCTGCATTTCCCTTCTGCAGTTATTACTGCTCCAAGGTATTTGAATTTCTGCACCTGCTTTAGAATAGTTCAGTTTAATTTTATACTGCATGCTGGTGGATTCTGTTTCTTAGATATAACCATAGTCTCTGTCTTTTTGATGTTCAAAGTAAGGCCTTTCTGTTCATTCTTTGGCGATTTTATCCAAGAGATTTTGCAGGTCTTGTTGGTTCTCAGCTATCAGTACTGTGTCGTCAGCATACCGAAGGTTGTTAATATTGTATGCTCCAATTTTTATGCCTGCTTCTGTGATGATCGTTCTTAGAATATTCTCGCTGTACATTACATGTTGACAGTTGTAATTGTTTTTTTTTCTAGTAATCTCCCTTAGGTTTTTGGCCTTCACTTTGAGTGCGTTCGGTTTTTCATGTTCTTTCGGTGAGTTTGAGTGATGGCAGGCTCACGAGACAAAGCTTGGGCAAGTGGATGAGCATAGTTCCCAGTTTTGTAACGTGTAACTGGATGGTTTTTGTACGTTCACTTAAGGATGTCCCGTAGATGGTTTGACTGTAGAATGTAAAATATGCTTTTATGTTCTTGTGGCCGGCATTTATCAGTTTGTCTGGAAGTGTGCTGTGCGTTTCATGCTGTATCTCGTCACATTTAATCATCAGTTTTTGTTCTTCATCATCACATCATCATCGTCGTCGTTTTGTGCATTAAACGTCATGAATGTTCAGAACTGTAGCAGCAGTAGCAGCAGACTCTGTGGTTCTCTGATCGTTGTTACAACTCTGACATTTGTCGTCCTGGGTTATTGACCAAGAGAATATCATCTGCAGGATCTGTGTGTGTGTGTGTGTGTGTGTACTCTGTATTACGTTTGACAGCTGTTCTCTGTTGTGATAAAAACACAGGGGAGAGGGGGGGGCACATTGCGCCACTCTAAGATAGATCTTAAAACTCTGAGAAGTTCTCTACATAATAAACCCGTACCTTCTCCGTGTAGCAGAATCTGTCTTCCTACAGTGGTCTGCGAAAATTGCCGAGGAACTTTCGGAACACCCTGTGTTCGAGCTATATACTAGTGTAGGGGGGGGGGAGTATCGAGTGACTGCATATGGGGGGGGAGTGTGACATCAGAGAGAGATGCATGGCGGCCACTAGCAGTGTGTACAGGCTGTTGCTACTCGTGAGTATTTGGGCTAAAACTCATAGGCCTGCATCATACACATTGAATACGGTGACAGTTGAAGTAAGCAGGTGACATTGTGTTGGGTAAATGATGGGTAAATACATTGATCTTACACTGGCATATGGAGTTTAGTTTTTTTTTTTTCTGTGACATCTGCACGTGTGTGCCCTGTTGAGAACCTCCCTACACGGGGTCCGACAGGGAAACCTGACGGTTTTCAATTGGCGATAATCTGAGAAACACTGCCCCAGCTGGGTCACGTCGCCCGTGACGTACGGCAGCACACAGGACGCCATTTTAGTAACAACAACACGTCACTATGGAACAGTGGAACGGGGCAGGATCGCGACTAAGCTATCGAAACGGTTCTTGAGAGTGGTAAATCTGTAACTCAACGGCAGTGAAGGTTTTGTTGGCACTTCAGCGTGTGCTATCATGGAAAAGTGTCTTATGTGAATGCGATATTACCTGTTCAGGGAAAAAAAAACAACTTTCTGTTCATTCTTTGGCGATTTTATCCAAGAGATTTTGCAGGTCTTGTTGGTTCTCAGCTATCAGTACTGTGTCGTCAGCATACCGAAGGTTGTTAATATTGTATGCTCCAATTTTTATGCCTGCTTCTGTGATGATCGTTCTTAGAATATTCTCGCTGTACATTACATGTTGACAGTTGTAATTGTTTTTTTTTCTAGTAATCTCCCTTAGGTTTTTGGCCTTCACTTTGAGTGCGTTCGGTTTTTCATGTTCTTTCGGTGAGTTTGAGTGATGGCAGGCTCACGAGACAAAGCTTGGGCAAGTGGATGAGCATAGTTCCCAGTTTTGTAACGTGTAACTGGATGGTTTTTGTACGTTCACTTAAGGATGTCCCGTAGATGGTTTGACTGTAGAATGTAAAATATGCTTTTATGTTCTTGTGGCCGGCATTTATCAGTTTGTCTGGAAGTGTGCTGTGCGTTTCATGCTGTATCTCGTCACATTTAATCATCAGTTTTTGTTCTTCATCATCACATCATCATCGTCGTCGTTTTGTGCATTAAACGTCATGAATGTTCAGAACTGTAGCAGCAGTAGCAGCAGACTCTGTGGTTCTCTGATCGTTGTTACAACTCTGACATTTGTCGTCCTGGGTTATTGACCAAGAGAATATCATCTGCAGGATCTGTGTGTGTGTGTGTGTGTGTGTGTACTCTGTATTACGTTTGACAGCTGTTCTCTGTTGTGATAAAAACACAGGGGAGAGGGGGGGGCACATTGCGCCACTCTAAGATAGATCTTAAAACTCTGAGAAGTTCTCTACATAATAAACCCGTACCTTCTCCGTGTAGCAGAATCTGTCTTCCTACAGTGGTCTGCGAAAATTGCCGAGGAACTTTCGGAACACCCTGTGTTCGAGCTATATACTAGTGTAGGGGGGGGGGAGTATCGAGTGACTGCATATGGGGGGGGAGTGTGACATCAGAGAGAGATGCATGGCGGCCACTAGCAGTGTGTACAGGCTGTTGCTACTCGTGAGTATTTGGGCTAAAACTCATAGGCCTGCATCATACACATTGAATACGGTGACAGTTGAAGTAAGCAGGTGACATTGTGTTGGGTAAATGATGGGTAAATACATTGATCTTACACTGGCATATGGAGTTTAGTTTTTTTTTTTTCTGTGACATCTGCACGTGTGTGCCCTGTTGAGAACCTCCCTACACGGGGTCCGACAGGGAAACCTGACGGTTTTCAATTGGCGATAATCTGAGAAACACTGCCCCAGCTGGGTCACGTCGCCCGTGACGTACGGCAGCACACAGGACGCCATTTTAGTAACAACAACACGTCACTATGGAACAGTGGAACGGGGCAGGATCGCGACTAAGCTATCGAAACGGTTCTTGAGAGTGGTAAATCTGTAACTCAACGGCAGTGAAGGTTTTGTTGGCACTTCAGCGTGTGCTATCATGGAAAAGTGTCTTATGTGAATGCGATATTACCTGTTCAGGGAAAAAAAAACAACTTCCGGTTCAAGGGTTCAGCTTTGAAGCAAAATCCACCAAGGATGTGTGAGAATTGTTCTAACAGCTGTGAATGTGGGAACTGATCTAACACCTGTGAATGTGAGAACTGATCTAACACCTGTGAATATGAGAACTGTTCTAACATCTGTGAATGTGGGAATTGTTCTAACACCTGTGAATGTGGGAATTGTTCTAACATCTGTGAATATGAGAACTGTTCTAATATCTTTGAATGTGGGAATTGTTCTAACACCTGTGAATGTGGGAACTGTTCTAACACCTGTGAATGTGAGAACTGTTCTAACACCTGTGAATGTGAGAACTGTTCTAACACCTGTGAATATGAGAACTGTTCTAACACCTGTGAATGTGGGAACTGTTCTAACATCTGTGAATGTGGGAACTGTTCTAACATCTGTGAATGTGAGAACTGTTCTAACACCTGTGAATTTAAGAATTGATCTAACACCTGTGAATTTAAGAATTGATCTAACACCTGTGAATGTGAGAACTGTTCTAACACCTGTTAATATGAGAACTGTTCTAACACCTGTTAATATGAGAACTGATCTAATGCTTGAGAATGTGAGAATTGTTCTAATACCCGAGAATGTGAGAATAGTTCTAACACATGAGAATTTAAGAACTGTTCTAACACCTGAGAATGTGACAACTGTGCTAGCATCTGAGAATACTGCGGCTGTGAGTCTGGCAATAAAGAAAAGTCCGAGTTGTTCCGCATCAAAGCACGACGTTGCACTAGACATATGAGATCGTTGTGTGCTGCACTGAACATATGAGATCCTTATGTGCTGCACTGAACATATGAGATCGTTATGTGCTGCACTGAACATATGAGATCGTTATGTGCTGCACTAGACATATGAGATCGTAGTGTGCTGCACTGAACATATGAGATCGTTATGTGCTGCACTGAACATATGAGATCGTTATGTGCTGCACTGAACATATGAGATCGTTATGTGCTGCACTGAACATATGAGATCGTTATGTGCTGCACTAGACATATGAGATCGTAGTGTGCTGCACTGAACATATGAGATTGCAGCGTGCTGGTCTAGGCATATTGTAGTGTGCTGGTCTAGAAATATAAGATCGGAGTGTGCTGCACTAGACATATGAGATCGTAGTGTGCTGCACTGGACATATGAGATTGCAGCGTGCTGGTCTAGACATATTGCAGCGTGCTGGTCTAGACATATTGTAGTGTGCTGCACTTGAATACTTATCCCTGCAAGGAGAAGATCGTGCAAACATGAAATAAACTTGATCGTGAAAATAAGAAAAATCTCTGCAGGAAAACAAAATGCTGGAGATTTTGAGCGACGGCACGGTTCTGCTTACGAAGGACACTTCTACTTGTGATTATTTTTAAGATTAAACTGAAAGTTACTTTCAAATCACACACTTTGTTCTGCATATCCACCAAATAGAATTGATTGATTCTTGGAATCCTTCCCATGGTGGTCATTTGAGAAACGTCGGTTTTCACTGCCATACTGGATACAAATGTTTATTACTCTATACATATATTTATTACTTTTCTTTAGGCTTGCCTTTTGAAAACAGGTGCCTAAGGAAAATACTCGGTATAAAGTGGAACGAATGCAAGAAGGGCGCAAAGATAGGGCAGATGAGCGAACAACAACCTGTCTCATGGGTGATCAGAAAAAAAGATGGAAATACGAGTATGTCGCTCACGTGATGAGAAGGAACAGTCAGAGAGTCCCAAAACAAAGCTATCAAGTGGAACACAACAGGCTGAAGAAAAAGAGGTCGACCACGTGAAACTAAAGAGGACATTGTTAAGGGATGCCAGGTTAGTGGGAATAACACCTTTTTGTGAGGTTGAAAATTTCGCCGAAAACAGGAACACTTGGCAAACTACTATGCGAGTCTTATGTGACGTTTTAACAGAACGGGAAGGATGTATGATGTATGACTGGTCTACTGTGTGATAGCGTATAGGTTGGTTAGGCGTACGTTGACAATTTATGATCAAGTAAACTATGTTTGTGTTTATCTGATTACACGAAAACACGTGTACTGACGAATTTAAATTCATAAACTATCTTTGGTCGAGTTAATTTGCCTGGACCCGTCAGTTATGCTACACCATATATGTTAGCCGTCCTACAAGTAAGTTTACAAGGGTTATTACTTCAAGACATTTTCCCACGTAGTCGCCATGGCAACTGAGTCCTTCGTCTGGGCGCAGGACATGTTTTTTCAAAGCCTATCTCGTAAAAATGTGGTGACCTTGACATGAAGCCCTCGTGTCACCGCTGTTTAGACATATGTGGGCCACCAAGATATTCCTTGAGAGCTGGGAAGAGGTGAAGGTCACGTGGCGCCAGATGCAGACTATACAGGCAGAAATTCTAGAACTGAAAACGTTGAAAGAGTTCCCGAATGTGGGCCAACTTTTTAATCATGGAGGAGCAACACAACTTTCATCAGAAGGCCCAAGGTAACAATATCTGACGGCAGCTCGTAAACGTCACAGTGTTGCCCCGTACACAGATGCATTAATTGTTGCCCCCCCCCCTCCCCTCTTCCAGAAAATCCACCAATTACCTTTCTGATCCCGAAGTAAGACGGCCAACAGACGGTACTACCTTGAATTTTCTGGTTCGTGGGGAGCTCAAATCATCCGGTCCGAGCTTGCACTTTTCATTTCAGGATTGCTATGGTGAACCCATGCCTCGTCACTGGTGACAATGGGTTCCAGAGCGTCCTGGCTGTGAATGGCATATTATAGCAGGAATGAAAGGGCATATGCTATTATCTGTGTCTTATGTCCTCGGAAAGGGCTCACGGGGCCCATTGTGCGCAGCCTCGATATGTAAATCCCAAATGCAGTCATTCTGGACACTGTTCCACGTGGCAGACTCAAGTCATGCGTCAGTTCGCTCCCAGTCACTCGTCCGTTCTCCAGTATTGCACTTCCAATGCGCCTTTTTTTCGCTGCCGTACCTGCTGCCCCGGTTATGCAACTCCGCTCTACGTCATTGGCCGTCACTCGCCCGATTCGACATTCTGCATACCATTTTGTCCACACGCTGCTGACTCATCACTACTGTCTCCATAGACTTCCACAAAATGGCGGTGAATTTCCACATCTGGCACCTGCGTCACGTTCAGAAATCGTAGCACATAACGAACTTCCTGTTTGGACCACAGCTCCAGTCAACCCTCCAGCTAATGGATGCAGCTTAGAGGCGCTGTACAGTACTGCTATCTGCTATGGTGTTATCTAATGACGGATATGGAAAATTCTGGACGTTATGTGCTTTGTAAACTTACTTTTGGGACTCCCCTCGATATATATCATCATCATCATGTGCCGTGCCGACTGGCGTTGGCTATTATGCTTCTCTAGAGTACCCGATCCTTCATGCAGGCCATCAGCTCAGTTGGTGATCTCCTCTCACACCATCCCGTCAGACTGTCCAGTATCATTTCTATTTGGTCTTCCTCTTGATCTTCTTCCTTCTAGTTTTCCTGTTGTTATAATACCTCGATATATATAGCACATTTAATATAAGTTAATGGTCTACCAATGGTCGTGAGTCTCCGACGCATGGCCTCCGGGGTCTTTGCTTTGAAAAGGCGCATGAACTCATAGTTGAGAGCGATGACCAAGAAAGGCGGCAGTATCATTGTCATGAAGTAGTACAGCCGATCGAGGATGCCGTTCATCCGAATTTCACACATGTGAATCTTGAAGCGGCTGACAATAAAAAAAAAACTGGCAGTTAAATAAAGACATCGGACAAGACAGTTTTTTTTTTAAAAGGTCAGTTTAGGGTTGCCAGTTCACATAACACAAATTATACACACAGCAAGCAAGGAGATGCACTGAAACTGTGAACAACTGAATGTTTCAGACAATAACAGGTTTTAAAAAATCTCCATATTGGGGATACGGTGTTTGGTCTGTATTTCCAAGACCATCGGCGTATGAAAGTGTGATGTCGTCAGTTTCACACTTGACTGCATTTCTTCTTCTGCTTCTTCTTCTTCTTCTTCTTCAGCTTTCCGACCCATTAAGACTCACTGCTGCAGATAAAGTTCGCCTCCATTCCTCTCTGTTCCTAATCTTCTCTCTCCAGTTGGTGACACCACTTTCTTTTATATCCTCTTCTATGTTGTCTTTCTATCTGTCTTGGTTTACCCCGTTGGTCTTGTTTCCCTCATCTCTTGTGCGTACATAATTTTCGTTTGTCTGTTCTCTTCCATTCTCTCTACCTGCCCCAGCCAGCGCAGTCTGTTCAGTTTCAAGACATTTATAATTCATTGAGATTTAAATAAGCTGTTCAGTTCAGTGTTCCTTCTAGCTCTCCGTTCTCCACTGTTGGTATCCTTTATGGGCCCAAAGATTCTGACTGCATTTACCTTCCAAGATTTGTCTGGTACCCATTTTTTAGAGGCTGGGTAGACCTTGGGCCCTTTATGGTGTGGTGGTACCATAAAAATAATCTCCACTGGTGGGACTTGAACCCTTTACCACCAGATTAGTAGGCTGATAGCCTAACCACTTAGCCAAACAGGCCGCCTTCAGACAAGGTAAATAAAACGTGACTATGATGAGATAACATCTAGGCGAGAGTGAAAGGGGAGGAATGGAAAAGGTTGCAGACCCAAGAATTTATAGTACTTCTATGTGATCTGTAATCAGAGGCCGGCATCCCCCCCCTCCCCATTCTGGGCATTCCCATACGTGCTCCGCCTTCCATTCCAACAGCCATTGAAGCGGTCGCCCGCTGATGGAGCCAGTCATACGCTGGTTGTGGGTAACACAAGGGTTATTACTTCAAATGCAAGACTAGTTCGTTCGGAAAAAAAACCGTCTTCTTCCTCTCTCCCCCTCTTCCCCCCCCCCCCACTCAACTCGATCATCCTCTTGATGAGATTATTGTTGTTCAGCCCGATATTGTCCTCCACATGCAGTCTATCCAAGGTGGCTCGTAATCTCCTCCTTGTCTATTATTAGACTGCCCTGAATTGATGACATGTCTGCCAACTTGCCCATTTTCTCACTGTCTATGACTCCCGCATGACCCAGGCAGTAGATCCACGTCAAACTGGATAACCGAGAGCCTTCTGGCAGCTGGACGCCCTCCTCCTTGAGGAAGAAATATCTCTCCGGTTCCTCGAAGTCCGTTACAGTGAGCCCATGCCAGTCGTCCTGCTCCACGGACCAGGAAATTGCTTTTGATGTTCGCCTCTCACCTCCGTTCTCGTCCTTGAAGTGCTGGCTTCACGGGCCCCTGATTTACTGGCAGCCAGTTTGCCGTTACGGTAGACAACATAGCCCCATCCACGTTCTAGGCCTCGTGTCACCGAGCCGTCTGTGAAGATCACAGGGCCATGTGGTCTGAAATGAAGTGATGCTGGATCTGTCCCTGCGTCTAGTCTCCTGTTTTACCGTAAGCCCAGACTCGCGGCTCACGGCCAGGCCTCGTCACGACCTTCATTAGATTCTGCAGTTCGGCTGTGGTAAAAAAAAGAGCAAGGATTTGAGAATTTATCCGGTTTATTCCTCCCTTCATAAAAGGATCAAAGAAGAGAATGCGAGACCTAACAGCAGACCAGACCAAGCTGAGTGACCACGTGGGCAGCCTGAGGCTGCTTGCTACACATTTCGGTCTAGTCTGAGAATGCTAAAAGAAGATCTGGCTCCAAAGATCAGCGCTGCCTCCAGGGGTCGTCTGAGTGGTGAAGCGGTTAGTGCTCGTTGTCTCTGACCTGGTGGTCAGTTGTTCGAGTCCAGACAGAAGAGATTCAGTTAGGCTGGAGAAACTGGTATCTGGTTTATTCTGAGAGAGAGGGGGCGGGGGGATGTAAAGTCAGCCAGGCGTGACGCTGACCACAGGGCTTCTGGTGAAAATTTCAGGTCATGAGAATATAGACACTAACATTATAGACAGACACTAACATCATAGACAGACACTAACATCATAGACATACAATAACATCATAGACATACACTAACATCATAGACATACACTAACATCATAGACAGACACTAACATCATAGACATACACTAACATCATAGACATACACTAACATCATAGACATACACTAACATCATAGACATGCACTAACATCATAGACAGACACTAACATCATAGACATACACTAACATCATAGACAGACACTAACATCAATATCAGATATTAACATCAAATATAGACATCATAGATAGTCACTAACACCATAGATAAACACTAACACTATAGATAGACACTAACACTATAGATAGACACTAACACTATAGATAGACACTAACACCATAGATAGTCACTAACACCATAGATAGACACTAACACTATAGATAGACACTAACACTATAGATAGACACTAACACTATAGATAAACACTAACACTATAGATAGACACTAACACCATAGATAGACACTAACACTATAGATAGACACTAACACCATAGATAGTCACTAACACTATAGATAGACATTAACACTATAGATAGTCACTAACACTATAGCTAGTCACTAACACCATAGATAAACACTAACACCATAGATAGTCACTAACACCATAGATAAACAATAACACTATAGATAGTCACTAACATCATAGATAGACACTAACACCATAGATAGTCACTAACACCATAGATAAACACTAACACTATAGATAGTCACTAACATCATAGATAGACACTAACACCATAGATAGTCACTAACACCATAGATAAACACTAACACTATAGATAGTCACTAACATCATAGATAGACACTAACACCATAGATAGTCACTAACACCATAGATAGACACTAACACCATAGATAGTCACTAACACTATAGATAGTCACTAACATCATAGATAGTTACTAACACCATAGATAAACACTAACACTATAGATAGTCACTAACACTATAGATAGTCACTAACATCATAGATAGTTACTAACACCATAGATAAACACTAACACTACAGATAGTCACTAACACTATAGATAGTCACTAACATCATAGATAGTTACTAACACCATAGATAAACACTAACACTATAGATAGTCACTAACATCATAGATAGTTACTAACACCATAGATAAACACTAACACTATAGATAGTCACTAACACTATAGATAGTCAGTATCATTTCTATTTGGTCTTCCTCTTGATCTTCTTCCTTCTAGTTTTCCTGTTGTTATAATACCTCGATATATAGCACATTTAATATAAGTTAATGGTCTACCAATGGTCGTGAGTCTCCGACGCATGGCCTCCGGGGTCTTTGCTTTGAAAAGGCGCATGAACTCATAGTTGAGAGCGATGACCAAGAAAGGCGGCAGTATCATTGTCATGAAGTAGTACAGCCGATCGAGGATGCCGTTCATCCGAATTTCACACATGTGAATCTTGAAGCGGCTGACAATAAAAAAAAAACTGGCAGTTAAATAAAGACATCGGACAAGACAGTTTTTTTTTAAAAGGTCAGTTTAGGGTTGCCAGTTCACATAACACAAATTATACACACAGCAAGCAAGGAGATGCACTGAAACTGTGAACAACTGAATGTTTCAGACAATAACAGGTTTTAAAAAATCTCCATATTGGGGATACGGTGTTTGGTCTGTATTTCCAAGACCATCGGCGTATGAAAGTGTGATGTCGTCAGTTTCACACTTGACTGCATTTCTTCTTCTGCTTCTTCTTCTTCTTCTTCTTCAGCTTTCCGACCCATTAAGACTCACTGCTGCAGATAAAGTTCGCCTCCATTCCTCTCTGTTCCTAATCTTCTCTCTCCAGTTGGTGACACCACTTTCTTTTATATCCTCTTCTATGTTGTCTTTCTATCTGTCTTGGTTTACCCCGTTGGTCTTGTTTCCCTCATCTCTTGTGCGTACATAATTTTCGTTTGTCTGTTCTCTTCCATTCTCTCTACCTGCCCCAGCCAGCGCAGTCTGTTCAGTTTCAAGACATTTATAATTCATTGAGATTTAAATAAGCTGTTCAGTTCAGTGTTCCTTCTAGCTCTCCGTTCTCCACTGTTGGTATCCTTTATGGGCCCAAAGATTCTGACTGCATTTACCTTCCAAGATTTGTCTGGTACCCATTTTTTAGAGGCTGGGTAGACCTTGGGCCCTTTATGGTGTGGTGGTACCATAAAAATAATCTCCACTGGTGGGACTTGAACCCTTTACCACCAGATTAGTAGGCTGATAGCCTAACCACTTAGCCAAACAGGCCGCCTTCAGACAAGGTAAATAAAACGTGACTATGATGAGATAACATCTAGGCGAGAGTGAAAGGGAGGAATGGAAAAGGTTGCAGACCCAAGAATTTATAGTACTTCTATGTGATCTGTAATCAGAGGCCGGCATCCCCCCCCTCCCATTCTGGGCATTCCCATACGTGCTCCGCCTTCCATTCCAACAGCCATTGAAGCGGTCGCCCGCTGATGGAGCCAGTCATACGCTGGTTGTGGGTAACACAAGGGTTATTACTTCAAATGCAAGACTAGTTCGTTCGGAAAAAAAACCGTCTTCTTCCTCTCTCCCCCTCTTCCCCCCCCCCCACTCAACTCGATCATCCTCTGATGAGATTATTGTTGTTCAGCCCGATATTGTCCTCCACATGCAGTCTATCCAAGGTGGCTCGTAATCTCCTCCTTGTCTATTATTAGACTGCCCTGAATTGATGACATGTCTGCCAACTTGCCCATTTTCTCACTGTCTATGACTCCCGCATGACCCAGGCAGTAGATCCACGTCAAACTGGATAACCGAGAGCCTTCTGGCAGCTGGACGCCCTCCTCCTTGAGGAAGAAATATCTCTCCGGTTCCTCGAAGTCCGTTACAGTGAGCCCATGCCAGTCGTCCTGCTCCACGGACCAGGAAATTGCTTTTGATGTTCGCCTCTCACCTCCGTTCTCGTCCTTGAAGTGCTGGCTTCACGGGCCCCTGATTTACTGGCAGCCAGTTTGCCGTTACGGTAGACAACATAGCCCCATCCACGTTCTAGGCCTCGTGTCACCGAGCCGTCTGTGAAGATCACAGGGCCATGTGGTCTGAAATGAAGTGATGCTGGATCTGTCCCTGCGTCTAGTCTCCTGTTTTACCGTAAGCCCAGACTCGCGGCTCACGGCCAGGCCTCGTCACGACCTTCATTAGATTCTGCAGTTCGGCTGTGGTAAAAAAAAGAGCAAGGATTTGAGAATTTATCCGGTTTATTCCTCCTTCATAAAAGGATCAAAGAAGAGAATGCGAGACCTAACAGCAGACCAGACCAAGCTGAGTGACCACGTGGGCAGCCTGAGGCTGCTGCTACACATTTCGGTCTAGTCTGAGAATGCTAAAAGAAGATCTGGCTCCAAAGATCAGCGCTGCCTCCAGGGGTCGTCTGAGTGGTGAAGCGGTTAGTGCTCGTTGTCTCTGACCTGGTGGTCAGTTGTTCGAGTCCAGACAGAAGAGATTCAGTTAGGCTGGAGAAACTGGTATCTGGTTTATTCTGAGAGAGAGGGGGCGGGGGGATGTAAAGTCAGCCAGGCGTGACGCTGACCACAGGGCTTCTGGTGAAAATTTCAGGTCATGAGAGAATATAGACACTAACATCATAGACAGACACTAACATCATAGACAGACACTAACATCATAGACATACACTAACATCATAGACATACACTAACATCATAGACATACACTAACATCATAGACAGACACTAACATCATAGACATACACTAACATCATAGACATACACTAACATCATAGACATACACTAACATCATAGACATACACTAACATCATAGATAGTCACTACACCATAGATAAACACTAACAACATAGATAAACACTAACACAATAGATAGTCACTAACACCATAGATAGTCACTAACATCATAGATAGTCACTAACACTATAGATAGTCACTAACACCATAGATAGTCACTAACACCATAGATAAACACTAACACCATAGATAGTCACTAACACCATAGATAGTCACTAACACCATAGATAAACACTAACACCATAGATAAACACTAACACCATAGATAGTCACTAACACCATAGATAGTCACTAACACCATAGATAGTCACTAACACCATAGATAAACACTAACACCATAGATAGTCACTAACACTATAGATAGTCACTAACACCTTAGATAGTCACTAACACTATAGATAGTCAATAACACCATAGATAGTCACTAACACCATAGATAAACACTAACACCATAGATAAACACTAACACCATAGATAAACACTAACACCATAGATAAACACTAACACTATAGATAGTCACTAACACCAATAATAAACACTAACACCATAGATAGTCACTAACACTATAGATAAACACTAACACTATAGATAAACACTAACACTATAGATAAACACTAACACTATAGATAGTCACTAACACCATAGATAAACACTAACACCATAGATAAACACTAACACCATAGATAAACACTAAAACCGTAGATAAACACTAACACCATAGATAGTCACTAACACTATAGATAGTCACTAACACCATAGATAAACACTAACACTATAGATATTCACTAACACCATAGATAAACACTAACACTATAGATAGACACTAACACCATAGATAAACACTAACACCATAGATAAACACTAACACCATAGATAAACACCAGCACTATAGATAGTCACTAACACTATAGATAGTCACTAACACCATAGATAAACAATAACACCATAGATAAACACTAACACTATAGATAGTCACTAACACCATAGATAAACACTAGCACTATAGATAAACACTAACACTATAGATAGTCACTAACACCATAGATAAACTCTAACACTATAGATAAACACTAACACTATAGATAGTCACTAACACCATAGATAAACACTAACACCATAGATAAACACCAGCACTATAGATAGTCACTAACACTATAGATAGTCACTAACACCATAGATAAACACTAACACCATAGATAAACACTAACACTATAGATAGTCACTAACACTATAGATAGTCACTAACACCATAGATAAACACTAACACCATAGATAAACACTAACACTATAGATAGTCACTAACACTATAGATAGTCACTAACACCATAGATAAACAATAACACCATAGATAAACACTAACACTATAGATAGTCACTAACACCATAGATAAACACTAGCACTATAGATAAACACTAACACTATAGATAGTCACTAACACCATAGATAAACTCTAACACTATAGATAAACACTAACACTATAGATAGTCACTAACACCATAGATAAACACTAACACCATAGATAAACACCAGCACTATAGATAGTCACTAACACTATAGATAGTCACTAACACCATAGATAAACACTAACACCATAGATAAACACTAACACTATAGATAGTCACTAACACTATAGATAGTCACTAACACCATAGATAAACACTAACACCATAGATAAACACTAACACTATAGATAGTCACTAACACTATAGATAGTCACTAACGCCATAGATAAACACTAACACTATAGATAAACACTAACACTATAGATAGTCACTAACATTATAGATAAACACTAACACTATAGATAAACACTAACACTATAGATAGTCACTAACACCATAGATAAACACTAACACTCTAGATAGTCACTAACACCATAGATAAACACTAACACCATAGATAAACACTAACACTATAGATAGTCACTAACACCATAGATAAACACTAACACTATAGATAAACACTAACACTATAGATAGTCACTAACACCATAGATAAACACTAACACCATAGATAAACACTAACACTATAGATCTTCTCTTCTTCTTCTTCTTCGTTCACTTCTACCACCAAAAACCGCACTGTGAACCTACTGAATTCACGCATGTGGTCCTCGTTAGGTCCCGTTGTCCCCTGTGTGGTCCAAAATAGACCACACGAGTTCCACGAAAGGACCACAAGGGGTTCAGAGTATCATAGTTCTTTAGCCTGTATTCTTGGTGGGTCTCGGAAGCGGGATTGCGTGACACCGTGGTTTTCATTGCACCAGTTTGGTCTAGGGTTGGACTTTCTCACCGGAAGACCTCGACGTGTTTGGAATATCAGTGCATCCCCGCTGGGTGAGAGGCGTTAGCCCACCCAGGCCAGAGTTGGACTTTCTCACCGGAAAACCTCGACGTGTTTTGAGATACCCGTGTATCACCGCCGGGTGAGAGGTGGTTGCCCATCCAGTCCAGGGTTGGACTTTCTCACCGGAAAACCTCAGCGTGATTAGGATACGCAGACATCCCCGCCGGGTGAGAGGTGGTTGCCTATCTAGACTTCCCTGGTCCAGTGTCTCCGACTTCAGCATTTTGCGGTCGTGGCCGCTACCCTTCCTAGTTGTGACCAGGATTAAGCTTTTGTCCAGGAGGACGAATCCTCGCCACTAATGACTTCTACCCCTGGGTTGAGCCGTTTTAGGCATTATCCCAGTATGGGCGTGTTTGGGACGGGACCGACCTCTAGGGCAGAGGTACTGTGACATTCATAGCCTTCAAGATTCACCCCTGGTATGAGCCGGTTTAGGCAAAATTAACCAGTATGGGTGTTTATCAGGCGTTACCGACCTCTAGAGCGGAGGTGGCATGACATGTCTAGCCATCGAGTTCCACCTCTGGTGTGTGCCGGTTTAGGCATATTTCACCAGTGTAGGTGTATTTCGGACGTAGGCGGCCTCTAGAGCAGAGATGCCGTGGTATAGCTCTCGTAGCGATATTACTGGACATAGACTTCACTTTCCACCACCTTTTCCCATCGGCGCCGCACAGCAACCTTTATTTCCTCATTTACTTCCTTAACCGGGAGGAGCTTCACTCCACGCGCGGCATTTGAAAAGTCAAGCCAGCAGTGACTTAACCTCTGGGACAAGCCGGTTCATGCATTTCACCCGATATGACTGCACTCAGGACGTGGCCGACCTCCAGACCAGAGGTGCCGTGATTTGACTGTTTGCTTCGCTTTATTCTTTCAACCACCTTTTCCGCAGTGATGCTGCGCGGCAACCTCATTTGCAAATTTCTTCATTGGCCGGGAAGAGCACCGCTCCACGCACGGCAGCTGAAGATCTCGCCAACAGCGGCAGATGAGCTACCAAACGTGCCACTCATCTACCCTAAATAACTGGTTTTCAGGCGCCAGATATTCGCCCTCGCCCCTTCTCCTGTCAGTTTAAACAGTTCTGCCACGGGAAGGCCAGGAGCTGGACTTGACTGCCAGAGGCTGTTTGTGGCGCGTTTGCAGTCCTTAGAACCAACACTATAGATAAATACTAACACTATAGATAGTCACTAACACCATAGATAAACACTAACACTATAGATAGTCACTAACACCATAGATAAACACTAACACCATAGATAGTCACTAACACCATAGATAAACACTAACACTATAGATAGTCACTAACACCATAGATAAACACTAACACCATAGATAGTCGCTAACACCATAGATAGTCACTAACACAATAGATAGTCACTAACACCATAGATAAACACTAACACCATAGATAGTCACTAACACCATAGATAGTCACTAACACCATAGATAGTCGCTAACACTATAGATAGTCACTAACACTATAGATAGTCACTAACATCATAGATAGTCACTAACACCATAGATAGTCACTAACACTATAGATAGTCACTAACACCATAGATAGTCACTAACACCATAGATAGTCACTAACACCATAGATAGTCGCTAACACTAAAGGTAGTCGCTAGTACTATAGATAGACACTAGCACCAAAGATATACACTAAAGTCATAGAAAACACTAACACATCAGATAGTCACTAACACTATAGACAGTCGCTAGCACCATAGATAGACACTAGCATTATAGATAAACACTAACATCATAGATAGATACTAACAACATAGATAGTCACTAACACAATAGATAGTCACTAACACTATAGTTAGACACTAACATCATAGATAGACATTAATACCAAAGATAGACACTAACTCCATAGACAGTCATTAACACATCCACTTAAACCATAGATAGTAACTAACATCCTAGATAGACACCAACATCATACATAGACACTAACACCATAGATAGACACTAAGTACATAAATAAACAATAACATAATTGATATAACCTAACAACACGGATAGACACTAACATCATAAAAAGACACTAACATTGTAGATAAACACCAACATCATAGATAGACAGTAACACCATAGATAAACACTAACACAATAGATAGACACTAACACCAATTACATACACTAACATCGTAGATAGTCACTAACATCATAGAGAGTCATTAACATCATACATGGAAACTAACATCATAGAGAGTCTTTAACATCATAAATAGACATTAACATCATAGATCATAGAAGGACATTAACATCATAGTCATTAATATAATAGATGTACATTATCTTATCTTATATCTTATATCCTTCCCGTGCCGTTAGACGTCACATAGGGCTCGCAAAGTAGTTCGCCAATTTTTCCTGTCTTCGGCGAGTCTTTCAACCTCATCAAAGGATTTTATGCCTGTTAACTTGGCCTCTCTTAATAATGTTCTCTTCAGAGTTTCACGCGGTCTGCCTCTTTTTCTTCGGCCTGTTGTGTTCCACTTGATAGCTTGTTTTGGGATTCTCTGCTCATTTCTTCTCATCAAGTGGCCAACATATGTCCATCTCATTTTCCTGATCACCCGTGAGACTGGTTGTTGTTCAGTCATCTGTCTTATCTCTGCATTGTTCTTGAATTCATTCCACTTGATGCCGAGTATTTTCCTTAGGCATTTGTTTTCAAAAGAGTCTAATTTCTTTTCTATTTCTTTAGTTGTTTTCCAGCTTTCGCATGCATAAATGAGGGTGGATATTACATTTGAATTGAATAGTCTTAACTTGGTTTTTGTGCTTATAACTTTTGAATTCCATATGTTCTCAAGATTCTTGAAGATTGATGCTGCTTTTGCAATTCTGATCCTAACTTCCTTTCTAGTGTCACCATCCTGGTCTATGTAGCTGCCAAGGTATGCAAATTGATTGACTTCTTCAATATCTGTCCCTTCTATGTGTATTTTTCCATTTTGATTGATGGGAATTTTCATTATTTTTGTTTTGTCCTTGTTAATTTCAAGTCCTATTTTGCTAGCCAGTGAAGATAGGCTATCTGTTTTTTCTTGCATGGAATTCACATTATTACTGATAAGAGTTATGTCATCCGCAAAATCAAGATCTTCTAGTTGGGTCCCATGTACCCAGTCAATACCTGTGTTACCTGTGCAGCATTTTTTCATTATGAAGTCTATTGTAATCCCAAAAAGTAAAGGAGACAGTATACATCCTTGTTTCACGCCTGTTTCAATCTGGAACCATTCACTCATCCCTTCTTCTGTCTTGACTGCACAACCATATCCATTGTATAAGTCCTTAATGATGTTGACAATTTTAGATGGTATTCCATATAGACATAAAATTCTCCATAATGAATCTCTGTGTATGCTATCAAATGCCTTCTTAAAATCTATGAAATTCAGTATTAATGGTTTCTGCTTTTCAATATGTTCTTCAAGTATTATTCTGAGAGTAAAGATCTGGTCGAGACAGCTTCTCCCTTTTCGAAATCCTGCTTGTTCTTCTCTCATTGCAGTATCCACTATATCTTTGAGTCTATTCAAAATGACCTTGCAAAATACTTTTGACACAACTGATATTAAGGTTACTCCTCTCCAGTTGTTACAGTCACTAAGGTTGCCCTTTTTTGGTATTTTCACAATGATTCCCTTCTTCCAATTAGAAGGGACCTTTTCTTCTTTCCAAATCTTGTTAAACATTCTCTGTAGTTGTCTCATGTTGTCACTATTGATAGCTTTTAGCATCTCGGCTGTTATTTCATCTTCACCTGCAGCTTTGTTGTTAGCCATTAAATTCACTGCTGTTTCAATTTCATGCAATTCAATTTCATCTAGATTGACATTTAGTTGTGGGGCTGGTAAGTCAGTTTCAAGGTTTAACAATTCTTTTGGGTGTGGTCGATTGAGTATTTCTTGGAAGTGTTCAGCCCATCTTTGCTTTTGGTCTTTATTTGATGTTAATAGTGTTCCAGTTTTGCTAAGGATTGGTCTTTCTTTAGATGTAATAGTACCTGTTAGCCTCTTTTGTATGTTATATAAAGTTTTGCTGTCTCCTGTTTTTGCTGCTTTTTCTGCCTCTCTCGCCATATTGTCTATGTATTCTCTTTTATCCCTTCTAGCTGAACTTTTTACTTTCTTGTCTATGTCTTTGTATTTTGCTTTTGCCGAATCTCTTTCATGATCTGCTTTTGCATTCAACATGTTTAATTTGACTGCTCGTCTTTCATGTATATACTTCCATGTTTTATCTGATATCCATGCTTTTCTATTTGATTTTTCCAATCCAGCGCTTACTTTTGCTGCTGTGATTATGGCTGTGCTGTAAGAATTCCATAACTCATCTATACCTATCTCCTCAACTTCACTGGGTGTTTTGGAATGATTGGCAAGTTCCTGATTGAAATTAATGTTAGTATTTTCTTCTTGTAGGCTGTGGATGTTTATCTTTCTGTGTACTGATTTCTTGTGTTGACTTTTCAATTTTAGTTTTATTTTCCCTATGCACAGGTTGTGATCACTGTTGACATCTGCACCCCTATAAGCCCTTACATCCATGAGAGATGTTCTGTATTGCTTTCTAATACAAAAATGGTCTATCTGGTTTCTAGTTCTATCATCTGGAGATATCCATGTTGTTTTATGTATCTCTTTGTGTGGGAATATTGTGCCTCCAATGACCATGCCCTCTGTGAGACATATTTCAATTAATCTTTCTCCATTCTGATTAACCATGTCAATTCCTTCTTTCCCCATCACTTTTTCAACGTCGGTATTATCCTTCCCTACCTTAGCATTGAAGTCCCCCATAGCAATTAGGATGTCGTGTTTAGGGACTTTGTTGATGATTTGTTGTAGTTGGTGATAAAAGTCGTCTTTCACATCATCATCTGCATCATTCGTGGGTGCATAACACTGTATTATTGTCATTCTTCCGTGTCGTAGGTTGTATCGTGCTCTTATTATACGACTGTTCACTGGTTCCCATTCTACAAGGCTCTTTGCAGCTACATTTGACATAATAATGCCCACTCCGTCTCGGAATTTATTGTCATTCCTACCTGAATGTATAATTAACTTACCGTTTTCCGCCGATCTTTTACCTGCTTCTGGCCATCGCATTTCGCTGATGCCCAGTATGTCTAGATGGTATCTCTCCATTTCTTTGATGACCTGGTTAGTTCTTGTTGGTGCTGCCATCGTTCTCACATTCCAGAATCCAACCCTTGTCACATGTTTGGGGCCGACGAATGAGCTCTTCGGAGTTGGCATCCCTGATGCTCGGTTGGTTTCTCTGCGAGTTTCCATAACGATATCTTTTTTTCCCATCTGGAGTTGCCTCTAGATAGGTCTCAGGATAAGGTTGTTAGCCTTATGCCCAACTCCCGGTACATGATATGTAACAGATCAAGCGGAATTCCGCTGATTTCTGCATGCCGGCGAGAGCGTTTCAAAAACGACCGCCATCTTGCACGTCACGCCGGAAGTACATTAACATCATATATAATAATGAACATCATAGAGAGACACTTATATAAAAGACAATCATAAACATTCTAGATAGACAGTACCTTCACAGATAGTCATTAACATCATAGATAGACACTAACATCATAGAGAGTCATTAACATCATAGATTATCATTAACATCATAGAGAGTCACTAACACAATAGATAGACACTAACATCAAAGAGAGTCATTAATATCATAGATAGACATTAATATCGTTGCTAGATAGACATTAACATCATAGATAGTCATTATCACCGTATATAGAAATTAACACCATAGATAGACATTAAAATCATATATAGTTATTATCTCAAAAGATAGCCATTTAAACCATAGATAAACACTAACACCATAGATAGACACTAACACCATAGCTAGACACTAACACCATAGATAGACACTAACACTATAGATAGACACTTAACACCATAGATAGACACTAACACCAAAGATAAACACTAACACCATAGATAAACACTACCACAGTAAATAAGCACTAACACCATAGATAAACACTAACACCATAGATAGACACTAACACTATAGATAAACACTAATACCATAGATAGACACTAACACCATTGATAGGCACTAACACCATAGATAGACACTAACACCATAGATAGACACTAACACCATAGATAAACACTAACACCATAGATAGACACTTAACCATAGATAAACACTAACACCATAGATAAACACTAACACTATAGATAAACACCATAGATAAACACTAACACCATAGATAAACACTAACACCATAGATAAACACTAACACCATAGATAAACACTAACACTATAGATAAACACTATATAGATAAACACTAACACCGTAGATAAACACTAACACTATAGATAAACACTAACGCCATAGATAAACACTAACACTATAGATAAACACTATAGATAAACACTAACACTATAGATAAACACTAACACCATAGACAGACACTAACACCATAGACATATTCTCCTTCAATCGCCTAATAACTGCGGACTGGTTTCCTTGCAGCAGATGTGGTGAAATGTTGAAGCACAGCGGCGTGTCTGATTGAGAGCGGGTTACGATGGCTATTTTTTTCTCCGCCCCTGAATGGTGCTAAAACCACCAACGCTTCTTTAAAAGACTCCACCACCATGGGAACTATGACCACTCCTGTCCCATTAGTCGGGCAAGTTGTCTTACTAGGGATACCAGCAGAGAGGTGGGACAGGGTCTTGACCAGCTATGGTCCTTCAGCCTTGATGCCAGCATGTCAGATATGTGCCACCGACTGCCACATCATCTCTTCACCGTATGAAGGAATACTTCCATGTCTTATCTAGAAAAGAATTCAAGTAGTCGGAAGATTATGACCTGTCTTCTGGGCCCGACAAATGTGCACACTGGGCCCTGGCTGAACCCGACAATTGTGGAGACTTTGGCCCTGGCTGGACCCGACAATTGTGGAGACTTTGGCCCTGGCTGGACCCGACAATTGTGGAGACTTTGGCCCTGGCTGAACCCGACAATTGTGGAGACTTTGGCCCTGGCTGAACCCGACAATTGTGGAGACTTTGGCCCTGGCTGAACCCGACAATTGTGGAGACTTTGGCCCTGGCTGAACCCGACAATTGTGGAGACTTTGGCCCTGGCTGAACCCGACAATTGTGGAGACTTTGGCCCTGGCTGAACCCGACAATTGTGGAGACTTTGGCCCTGGCTGAACCCGACAATTGTGGAGACAGGGCCCCGGTATTGGGATCCTCCTGTCGACCCCCCCCCCCCCAACAAAGAGGAAAGTAGCTTTAAAAAAAAAAAGAAAGAAAGAAACATTCACCTGTAGGGCGAGGCACATGGGACTGAACTGCACAGAGGAGCCTGTATTAGTTAATGAAGAGGGGGGAATGGGGAAGAACTGATATCCTCTGAAGGTAGGTCACACAAATAAGGGATATTTAACTTTGTTCTAGAGCAGGGACTGGGGGGGGGGGAGGGAACCTGTGAATTATTTCACCAACACTGTGAAATGGCAAAGCCGTCAAAGTTTATATGTATTTACCAACACTGTGAAATAGTAAAGCCGCCAAAGTTTATATATATATTTACCAACACTGTGAAATAGTAAAGCCGCCAAAGTTTATATATATATTTACCAACACTGTGAAATAGTAAAGCCGCCAAAGTTTATATATATTTACCAACACTGTGAAATAGTAAAGCCGCCAAAGTTTATATATATATATTTACCAACACTGTGAAATAGTAAAGCCGCCAAAGTTTATATATATATTTACCAACACTGTGAAATAGTAAAGCCGCCAAAGTTTATATATATATTCACCAACACTGTGAAATAGTAAAGCCGCCAAAGTTTATATATATATTTACCAACACTGTGAAATAGTAAAGCCGCCAAAGTTTATATATATATTTACCAACACTGTGAAATAGTAAAGCCGCCAAAGTTTATATATATATATTTACCAACACTGTGAAATAGTAAAGCCGCCAAAGTTTATATATATTCACCAACACTGTGAAATAGTAAAGCCGCCAAAGTTTATATATATTTACCAACACTGTGAAATAGTAAAGCCGCCAAAGTTTATATATATATTACCAACACTGTGAAATAGTAAAGCCGCCAAAGTTTATATATATATTTACCAACACTGTGAAATAGTAAAGCCGCCAAAGTTTATATATATATTTACCAACACTGTGAAATAGTAAAGCCGCCAAAGTTTGGCACTGGTGCCAGTTTGGACAAACTTAATTTGCATGTTTCCAAACCTCATGACTCCAGATCCCAGTTCCTGTCCCCAGTCTTAAAATGCACGTCCAGAGGTTGTGACGCACTGTGGGAAATGAGTGCAAGTGCTTGCTCGTTTCTGAAAGTAACGCTTAACATTTTCACAGCCCCGACTTGCTTGTCTCACGCCTGCTGTGCGGAGTCCCGGAATTACCCTACATAAGCAGTGCACATTTGTGCGTGAGTTCGAGTTTGCGTCTCTGACCCTACTTCTCACAGTGCACACCTGTCCATCTCTCGATGTTACGCATCAGTCTATCATCTTGTCTTCCCTTTGCTCTTTTTTTTTCCTCAGTTTTTCCCCTGGAGTACTGGATTCCATCATAATATTATCCTCTTTATGTAGCCAAAATATTATATTTCTTTGGTTACTATAATCACTAATAATCCCTATGATGCCTTTACTTTTCTTTTTTACTTTTACTATAATCATCGCTTGGCCCACTAATCCGGTGGTACGGGGATCAAGTCTCAGCAGTGGAGATTAATTTCCTGGTACCCTTACACCAAAAAGGCCCTATGGTCCACTCAGCCTCTAAAAATTGGTACCAGAGAAATCTGGGAAGGTAAATGAGATTGACCTCGTCACACTTTCATGGAAATGTGGGCTTTTTATCGTTTCCCCAAAATGGTGTGGAGACGGATGTTTTATCTTTTTTTTTTCCTTAACTATGGTCATAACCTGGACAACGGCCTTGACTGACCGAAAAAGCCTCGTGGGTGAACCCAGAATTATCTTACTAAGTGAACGTCAATCAAAGTTTTTGAGGCGGGCAGTAAGACGGAATTCCATCAATCAAAGTTTCTGTGCTGCAAAACAGAAGAATTACGTCAATTAAAGTTTCTGTGCTGTAAGACAGAAGAATTACGTCAATTAAAGTTTCTGTGCTGCAAAACAGAAGAATTACGTCAATTAAAGTTTCTGTGCTGTAAGACAGAAGAACTACGTTATTCAAAGTTTCTGTGCTGTAAGACAGAAGAATTACGTCAATCAAAGTTTCTGTGCTGTAAGACAGAAGAATTACGTCAATAAAAGTTTCTGTGCTGTAAGACAGAAGAATTACGTCAATCAAAGTTTCTGTGCTTTAAGACAGAAGAATTACGTCATTCAAAGTTCTATGCTGTAAGACAGAAGAATTACGTCAATCAACTTTTCTGAGGAGGGCAGTAAATCTGAAGAATTCCGTCCATCAAAGTTTTTTAGGCGGGCAATAGGACGGAAGAGTTATGTCAGTCAACGGCTAACAAGGGACTTAAAAGTGTGATGCACATTTGAAGCGTTTTGAACGGTTATCTAAAGATATTACAGGGTACCATCATCATCATCATCATCATGTGCCGTGCCGACTGGCGTTGGCCATCATGCTTCTCCAGAGTATCCGATCCTTCATGCAGGCCATCAGCTCATTTGGTGATCTCCTCTCACACCATCCCGTCAAACTGTTCATCTGCTATTTCCATTTTTATCTTTTTCCTTGTTCTTCTTATAATTATTCTCAGAAGTAGCTTCGTTATGTGACATGAGAGGCTGATAGTCCGGTGGTCGTCACATTCCTTTGCACCTGATTTCTTTGGTAGTGCTATAAACGTGGATTTAATCAGGTCACTGGGAATATAACCACTGTTGTAAATGTCATTCAGTAACTTGGTTATTATTTGTATTCCTGTCTCCTCTAGTGCCTCTATTTCTTCTATTGTTATATTATCAGGCCCAGTCGCTTTTCCTTTCTTCATGTGTTTGATGGCATCTATGATTTCATCTTCAAGTATTGGTGGTCCATCACAGTTTTCAGTATCTGGTGTTAATTCTGGTCTTTCTCCTCCATATAGCTCACCGATATACTCTGTCCACCTGTCCACAATGTCTTCTTTTCCATTAACATTTTACCTTCTTTCGATTTCAGGCATCCTGTGGTATATTTTGTTTTCCTGCCTGTGAGTTCATTAATTCGTTTGTGTATGTTTTTGCTGTCTTTAATATGAGAGTCCTCTATCTGTCTGCACTGCTCATTTAACCACACTTCTTTTGCTTCTCTGCATTTGCGTCTTATTTTTTAATTTATCTTGTTATATTTTTTCTCGTTATTTTTACTCCTCCTCCTCTTGTCCATCAGCCCTAAAATGTTGTCTGTCATCCATTTATTTTTAGGGGCTTCTTTTATTGGTGGTATTATCTCCTTAACAGTTTGGTGGATAGAATCTCTTAACATTTCCCATTGTTCATCTATACTATTTATCTTTGCTATTGCATTGTATCTATTTGTTATAATAACTTTGTATTGTTCTCGCAGTTCTTGGTCATTTTTAAGAAGTTCTATAATCAGTTTGATGTTTCTCACTTTTCTGTCTGCTTTCTTTAGTTTTATTCTAACTTTTCCACAGAGTGGATCATGGTCACTATTGCAGTCAGCTCCTGGCATGGTTTTTGTTGTCAGTAATGCATTGCGGAATCGTTTGTTGATTAATATGTAGTCTATCTGGTTAAAAGTCTTTTTGTCTGGACTGCACCACGTTGCCAGTCTTCGAGGATGTTGTTTAAACCAGGTGTTTCCTACAACCATGCTGTGTATTCTTGCCCATTCAATTAATTTATAACCTCTGTCATTCCTCTCCCCCAGTCCATAGTCACCAACGATGTCTGAAGTTCTTCCTTTACCAACTTTGACACTAAAATCTCCCATGACTATGGTAACTTCATGTGACTTTGTGTGTTTTAGTGCTGTCTCTATGTCATTATAAAATAACTGTACATCTTCTTCAGAGCTTTCAGATGTTGGAGCGTACACTTGTATAATATTTATGTTTATTGGTTGTTCTTTCAGTTGGGCTAGCAGGACTCGGTCCGAGATGTTCAAATATCCTACAATTGTCCTTGCCGTTTGTTCATCAAATATAATTCCTACTCCTCGTTCATGTTTCTCACTTCCTGAATATATTATTGTATATTTATCTGAGTTTATCTTCCCTGCATCTGTCCATCTAACTTCACTCATTCCTAATATGTTGATCTTCATCCGTTCCATTTCCATCTTTACATTTTCTAATTTTCCAGCCTGGAATAAAGTTCCAACATTCCATGTTGCTATTTTGAACTTTTTAGTTTTGCCACCAGTAGCTTGATGACGATCTGGCCTCACCTGTGGCTCGTGAGCTGCCCTACCGGACGAGGCTGTTCCAGAGGAACATCCATTAACGTCGTTCATGATGAATCGATTATTCTGTTTAAGCATAACTATTCTTGGGAATTACAACAGTGGTTTCCCGTTGCCTTCTGTCGGTTTGTGTACGGACTCTCCGCTAGCCTTTGGACTCCCTGTCCTATCCGCAAGGCAGCGGGAGCAAGAGGTTTTAAGGCGCCTCTGACCCGCCTGGTATTCCCTTCACTGAGCACCTGAGGCACTTTATAGTAGTAGTAGTGCCACCTACTACCCCACCTCGCTCTCTGAGTCTACCGCCAGTTGGTCCGCGCCTGCTTATTTGGATAACTCCTTATTCACAGGGATCCTCCATATCTGGAGGACTTTCACCATCCGCCACCTATGACGCGCTGGGTTGGGGATGGTCGCCCCAGCTTTACCCCGACAGGGTACCACTGAAGAGAATTTGGAGTAACATATTTTCAGAGAAAGATATGGAGAGGGCAAGAACTGTGAACAACTTAGCACACATTCATCAAAAGACAAGAAACAAAAAATGAACTGTTAACTCATTTTATAGCCTAACACATATTCACCAAAAGACAAGAAAAGCAAATTAACTGTCAACAGATTTACTAGTCTAACACATATTCATGAAAATATTTTTTAAAAATGAACTGTGAATAGATTTTGTCGCCTAATACATGTTCATCAAAAGATAAGAAAAGAAACTGAAATATGAACAGATTCTACGGCCCAGTACACATTCACCGAAATATAAGAAAAGTACATGAATTGTCAACTAACTACACATCAGCGCTACCCGTGCCACGGTCACCTCGTCCTACCTGATTAGGTAGTGATTGCGAAGGTTACTTTCTATGACGAAGTAGCCAGGAACCATAGCAACAAGGAACACGCCTCCTATAATGACCAATGCCGGCAATTTGCTCAAGTGTGATTTTGATCTATGGAAGATAAGACAGCCAGGGAATTAATCAACACATTCTAGGAAGATAAGATAGCAAATGGAATTAATCAACACATTCTCGGAGGATAAAATAGCAAATTGAATTAATCAACACATTCTCGGAGGATAAGATAGCCAAGGAATTAATCAACACATTCTCTGAAGATAAGGCAGCCAAGGAATTAACACATTCTCTGAAGATAAGACAGCCAAGGAATTAATCAACACATTCTTTTATCATCGCTCATTTGTTTTCATTAAAGTTATGGAAACAAAATGTTGGGAAAACACATCACTACAACTGTCTGGTTCCCTTAAAACAGAACATATGAACAGATTTTTAAAAAATAAAAACAGACCATATGAACATTTTTAAAATAAAAACATAACCTTTTTATTACACAGTTATCCCCCCTCCAAAAAAAAAGAACAGACTGACAGCATAATTGCTAAAACACACACATACTATACTATTATAACAGATTTTTTAGAAAAGCAGAACCTTCATAGCAGATTTATCAGAAACACATCTTTATGGCAGATTTTTCAGAAAGACAGCACCTTTCTAGCAGATTTCTCGGAAAGACAGCATAATATGGCAGATTACTCAGAAAGGCAGCATTTTTATAGCACATTTCTCAGAAAGCCAGCACTTTTCTAGCAGATTTCTCAGAGAGACAGCACCTTTATAGTAGATTTCTCACAAAAACAGCATAATATGGCAGATTTCTCAGAAAGGCAGCATTTTTATAGCACATTTCTCAGACAGCATATTTATAGCAGATTTCTCAGAAAGACACCACCCTTATAGCAGATTTCTCAGAAAGATACCACCCTTATAGCAGATTTCTCAGAAAGACACCACCCTTATAGCAGATTTCTCAGAAAGACACCACCCTTATAGCAGATTTCTGTAATCTCAAAACACTCTGCCCGCCCCCACCAACATGAGAAGAATAAAACAAAATAAACAGGTCGTGCCTGGAACTGTAGTTCGTATATCATTGCCCAGAATATATACCTTTGTTTATCGTATAACTAGTTATAAAAGTTTACCTTTATCTTATCACAAGTTTGGGAAAGTTTACCATTGTCTTATCATGAGTTTTCGAAGGTTTACCTTTATTTTATTTTGGATTGTGAAAGTGTATCTCATGACGAATGTGAAAGTTTAACTATTTTCACGATTGGTGAAAGTTAGTCTATCTATCCTCGAGTGATGAAAGTTTATTTATGTATCGTCGGGTAGTAAATGTTTATCTGCCTATCTTCGGGTGGTGAAAGTTTGTCTATCCATCTTCGAGTGATAACATTTTATAAATCTATCTATGTGTGGTGAAAGTATATCTATGCATCTTCGAGTGATGAAAGTTTATCTGTCTATATTCGGGTGGTGAAGTTTATCTATCTTTGAGTGATACAATTTATCTATCTATCTTCGGGTGGTGATAGTTTATCTATCTATCTTCGAGTAATAAAAGTGTATCAATCTAAAAGGGGTGATTGATAAGTTCTCTGCATAAGGTAAAAATGCTTGAAACACGCAGTTGATATTAGGTGCATTTGTAGTTCGGGTTAATGTAAGATTAAACACCAAGTTTCAATAAATTAACTGCAAACACATTTTTTTACAGGCTACTGAAGTGGCAAGGTGTGGCAGAAATTGAGAAAATATACAGAATTTCTCATCGAGGTGTAATTCGCTACCTCGGCATCAAGGGCTTATCATTGAAGGAGATCCATGAGGATATGGTAGAGACTCTAGGGGAGAGTGCCCCTTCTTACATCACAGTGAAGAAATGGGCAGCTCATTTCAAACATGGAAGTGAGAGTCTGGAAGATGATCCCCGTCCAGGAAGACCAAGAATGGTAACCACTGATGAAACCACCGGCAGAATCCATGACATGATTATGGAGGATCGACGACTAACCGAGCAGTACATTGCCACTGAGTTGGGCATCTCCTAGGAACGTGTTCATGCAATTATTCACAATGATCTTCAAATGACAAAGGTCTCTGCTCAATGGGTCCCGAAACTTCTTGGAGCTGATCACAAACGACAACGTCTCAACATGTCAAGAGACAATCTTGGCCATTTTTCTTCAGATCCTGAAAAGTTTCTTCAGCAATTTGTGACTATGGATGGGACTTGGGTTCATCATTTTCAACCAGAAACCAAAGAATAGTCAAAGCAATGGAAACATCATGGATCCCCACCTCCAAAGAAAGCAAGGTGGTTCTGTCTGCAGGCAAAGTGATGGCTTCCATCTTTTGGGATTCAGAAGGTGTGCTATTAGTATCTTCAAAAGGGCAGAGCGGTCACTGGGGCCTATTACGCTAATCTTGTGAAGCAACTGTGGGTCAAACTGAAGGAAAAGTGTCGATGAAAATTGACGAGAGGAGTCATCTTTCATCAAGACAATGCTCCAGTTCACAAGTCGGCGGTGGCAATGGCTGCCATTCATGAATGCGGCTTCCAGCTTCTTGAACATCCTCCTTATTCCCCAGATTTGGCCCCTTCGGACTATTACCTGTTTACCAAACTAAAAAAAGGAGCTCAGTGATCGCAAATTTGCTTCAGATGATGACGCCATTCATGCTGTAGACCACTTTCTACTGGCACAAGATGCTGACTTTTGCAAAGAAGTGATCCGTATGCTCCAGGATCTCTGGACTAAGGGCATAAACTTGCAAGGGGAATATGTTGAGAAATAACCACAAAAAAGCTATCCACAAATAATCCGTTATACCTTATGCCGAGAACTTATCAATCACCCCTCGTATCTTCGGGTGGTGAAAGTTTATCTTTCCATCTTCGATATAAGAAAGTTTATCTATCATCTGATGATGAAAGTTGTTCTATCTATCTCTGAGTGATGAATGTTTATCTATCTACCTTCGAACGATGAGAGTTTATCTATCTATCTTCGGGTAGTGAAAGTTTTTCTATCTATTTTCGGGTTATGAAAGTTTATCTATATTACGATTATAAAAGTTTATATGTCTAATTCGAGTGATGAAAGTTTATCTATCTATCTTCGGGTGATGAAAGTTGTCTGTCTTCGAGTGAAGAAAGTTTATCTATATGTCTCCGGGTGGTGAAAGTTTATCTATCTGTCTATCTATCTTCGGGTGATTAAATCAAGGCTCAATGTTGTACTACGGTTCTTCACAGCCTACATTTCACGGTACATGGCTGGCTGAGTGGTTAGACGCTCGGTCTATGAAACCCGTCACACTGGGGTCAAGTCCCAGCAGTGGAGATTTTTATCTGGTACCATCACATCAAAGAAAGGGCGCCGAATATTTTACGCCTGGGTACAGACTAGCGTTTCACGGTTGGTTGATGATTACTGCTGGTGTTAGATTAGTGTTTTACTTTCGGTTGAAGTATATTGTTTTACGGGTGGTTGAAGATTAAAATGTTTTACTGCTGGTTTTAGATTAGTGTTTTAGTGCTGTTTTTAGATTAGTACTTTACGGATGGTTGAAGATTAGTGTTTTACTGCTTGATTTTAGGTTACTCTTATACCGCTAGTTTTAGGTTACTCTTTTACGGTTGGTTGAAGATTAGTGTTCTACGGTTGGTTGAAGATTATGTTTTACTGCTGGTTTAGGATTAATGTTGTAATTTTGGTTTTAGATTAGTGGTGGTTTTAAATTAGTGTTTTGCTGTTGGTTATAGATTAGTGCTTTACTGCTTGTTTTAGAAGGGTATTTTGTTGCTAGTTTTAGATTAGTATTTTACTGCTAGTTTTAGGTTAGTGTTTTACTGATTATTTTAGACGACTGTTGTACTATTAGGCTTAGATTAGTGTTTTACTGCTGGTTTTAGATTAGTGTTTTACCCTTGGTTGAATATTAGTGTTTCACTGGTGGTTTTAGATTAATATTTCACGCTTGGTTGAAGATTAGTGTTTCACTGGTGATTTTAGATTAATGTTTTACTATTGATTATGGATTTGTGTTTCACTGCTGGTTTTAGGTTAATGTTTTACTGTTGGCTGATAATTAGTGTTTTACGGTTGGTTGTTGATTAATTTTTTTACGGTTTGTTTAATGTTAATGTTTTACAGTTGGTTGAAGATTAATGGTTTATGGTTGGCTGAAGAATGGTATTTTACTGACGGTTTTAGATTACTTTTTTACTGCTGGTTTTAGATTTATGTTTTAATATAAGTTTTATATTAGTGTTTTCCTGCTGGTTTTGGACTAGTATTTTCCTGGTGATTCTAGATTAGTCTTTTACTGTTCGCGGATAATTAATGTTTTACGGTTGGTTGATGATTAATGTTTTACTGTTTGTTAAAGGTTAGTGTTTTATAGCTGGTTTAAGATTAATGTTTTGCGGTTGGCTGAAGAATCGTAATTTACTGACGGTTTTAGATTAGTGTTTTACTGTTGGTTGATAATTAGTGTTTTATTGTTGGTTGATGATTTGTGTTTTACTCTTGGTTTTAGTTTAGTGTTTTACGGTTTTTTGAAGATTTAGTGTGTTACTGGTTGTTTTAGATTACTGTTGTAAGGTTGGATTTAGATTAGTGTGTTAGCACTGTTTTTAGATCAGTGTTTAACGGTTGGTTAAAGATTAGTGTTTTATGTTTGTTTGAAGATTAGTATTTTACATTTGGTTTTAGTTTAGTTTTTTTAATGGTTCGTTGAAGATAAGTATTTTAGTGATGAGTTTAGATTAATGTTTTACAGTTGGTTATGGATTTGTGTTTCACTACGGTTTTTGTTTATTATTTTACGGTTAATTGATAATTAGTGTTTTACGGTTGTTTGAAGATTAGTGCTGAACGTTTGGTTGAAAATTAGTGTTTTACAATTGATTGAAGATTAGCATGTTATGGTTGGTTGAAGAATAATGGTTGAAAGCTGGTTTTAGATTAGTGTTTTAAGATTGGTTGAAGATTAGTGTGTTACTTCTGGTTTTAGATTTCTGTTGTACGGTTGATTTTAGATTTTTGTTTTAATGCTGGTTTTAGATTAGTGTTTTAATGCTGGATGAAGATTAGCGCTTTATGGTTGGTTGAAGATTCGTATTTTATAATTGGTTTTAGATTAGCATTTTACGGTTGGTTGAAGATTACTATTTTATGGATGATTCAAGATTGATGTTTTCCTTATAGTTGTATTTTACTGCTGGTTTTAGAGTAGTATTTTATAGTTGGTTTTAAATTAAATTATTGTTTTACTCTTGGTTGAAGGTTAGTGTTTTAAGGTTGATTGAAGATTTCTGTTTTACTGGTAGTTTTAGATTATTCTTTTATGGTTGTTTTTTGGATTAATGTTTTACTGTTGTTTGAAGATTAGTGTTTTATGGTTGGTTGAACATTAATATTTTACGGTTGGTTTGAGGTTAGTGTTTTACTGATAGTTTTAGATTAATTTTTTACTGGTAGTTTTAGATTAGTGTTTTACTGCTAGTTTTAGATATGTGTGTTACTGCTGAATTTAGATTATTTTATTACTGCTTATTTATATTAGTGTTTTACTATTAGTGTTTTGGTGCTGGTTTGAGATTAGTATTTTACTGCTGGTTTTACATTAGTGTTTTACGCTTGGTTGAACAATAGCGTTTTTATGATGGTTTTAGATTAATGTTTTACTGGTGGTTTCAGATTAGTCTTTTACTGCTGGTTTTACATTAGTGTTTGACTGTAAGTTTTAGATTAGTGTTTCATTGGTGGTTTTATATTAGTGTTTTACTGTTGCTTTTAGATTAATCTTCTTCTTCTTCGTTAGCTTCTACCACCAAGACCGCCCTGTGATCCTACTGAATTTACGCCTGTGGTCCTCGTTAAGTCCCGTGGTCCCCAGAAAGGACCACACGAGATCCCCGAGAGGACCACAAGAGGTTCAGAGTGTCGCAGGGGTTGGGCCTGTATTCTCGGTGGGTCTCTGAAGCTGATTGCGTGACACCGTGGTTTTCGTTGCACCAGTTTAGCCTAGAATTGGACTTTCTCACCGGAAGACCTCGACGTGTTTAGGATATCAATGCATCCCCACTGGGTGAGACGTGGTAGCCCACCCAAACCAGAGTTGGACTTTCTCACCGGAAAACCTCAGCGTGATTAGGATACGCATACATCCCCGCTGGGTGAGAGGTGGTTGCCCATCCAGTCCAATGTTGGACTTTCTCACCGGAAAACCTCAGCGTGATTAGGATACGTATACATCCTCGCTGGGTGAGAGGTGGTTGCCTATCTAGACTGCCCTGGTCCAGTGTCTCCGACTTCAGCATTTTGTGGTTGTGGCCGCTACCCTTCCTAGTTGTGACCAGAATGGAGCTTTTGTCTAAGAGGACGAATCCTCGCCACTTGTAACTTCCACGCATGGGTTGAGCCGGTTTAGGCATATTATCCCAATATGAGCGTGTTTGGGACGTGATCGACCTCTAGAGCACAGGTACTGTGACATGCGTAGCCTTCAAGTTTCACCCCTGATGTGAGCCGGTTTATGCATATTTCACCAGTATGGGTGTATATCAGGCGTGACCGACCTCTAGAGCGGAGGTGGCATGACATGTCTAGCCATCAAGTTCCACCCCTGGTGTGAGCCGGTTTATGCATATTTCACCAGTATATTTCACCAGTTTGAGTGTATATCAGGCGTGACCGACCTCTAGAGCGCAGGTGGTGTGACATGCCTGGCCATCAAGTTCCACCCCTGGTGTACGTATGTTTATGCATATTTCACCAGTGTAGGTGTATTTGGGTGTAGCCGGCCTCTAGAGCAAAGGTGCCGTGGTATGTGTACCTCTTGCAGTGACACTACTGGACATACCGATTAAACTTCGCTTTATCCTTTCCTTCACCTTTTCACATCGGCGCCCCACAGCAACCCTTACTTCTTTTCCATAGTTTATTCCTTGACCGAGAGGAGCTTCATTCCACGCGCGGCATCCGAAGAGTCTCGCCAGCAGTGTCTTAACCTCTGGGTAAAGCCAGTTCAGGCATTTCACCCGATATGAGTGCACTTAGGAAGTGGCCGATCTCAATACCACAGGTGCCTTGATTTGACTGTTTGCTTCGGTTTATCCTTTCTACCACCATTTCCGCAGTGGTGCCGCGAGGCAACCCCATTTGCACATTCGTTCATTGGCTGGGAGGAAAATCGCTCCACACACGGCAGCTGAAGAATCTCGCCAACAGCGTTAGATTAGTGGTTTACGCTTGGTTGAAGATTAAAGTTTTACTGATGGTTTTAGTTTAGTATTTTTACTGCTGGTTTTAGATTACTGTTTTACTGTAAGTTTGAAATTAATATTTACTGCTGGTATTGAATTAGTGTTTTACCGGTGGTTTTAGATTAGTGTTTTACTGCTGATTTTATATTAGCGTTTTACACTTGGTTGAAGATAAGTTGGCTTTAGATTAGTATTTTACATTTGGTTTTAGATTAGTATTTTACAGTTAGTTAAAGATAGTGTTTAATGTTTTGTTGAAGATTAGTATTTTACATTTGGTTTTAGATTAGTGTTTTACGGTTGGTTGAAAATTGGCATTTTCCTGTTTGTTGAAGATTACTGTTTTACAGCTGATTGATGATTATTGTTTTACTGGTAATTTTAGATTTGTTTTTATGTTTGGTTTAATATTAATGTTTTACTGCTTGTTTTAGATCAGTGTTTTATGGTTGGTTTTAGTGTTTTATGGTCTGTTTTAGATTAGTGTTTTAAGATTGTTTTTAGCTCAATGTTTTATGATTGGTTTTACATTAATGTTAAAGATGAATATTTTAGCATTGATTGAAGACTGATGTTTTACTGGATGTTTCACAGTAGTACTTTACAGCTGATTGAAGAGAATTGTTTTACTGCTAGTTTTAGATCAGAGTTTTATGGTTGGTTGTAGATTAATGTTTTATGGTTAATTTTAGATTTATGTTTTATGGTTTATTCTAAATTGATGTTTTATGGTTGGTTTTAGATTAGTGTTTTACGGTTGGTTTTAGATTGATGTTTTACGGTTGGTTGAAGATTATTGTTTTTCATTTGATTGAATATTAGTGTTTTACTGGTAATTTTAGATTAGTGCTTTACATTTGTTTTTAGATTAATCTTTTTACTGCTGGTTTTAGAGTAGTGTTTTATGGTTTGTTTTAGATTAGTATTTCATTGTTGGTTTTATATTACTGTTTCATGCATGGCTTTAGATCAGTGTTTTATAACTGGTTTTAGATTAATGTTTTATTGTTTGTTTTATATTAGTTTTTCATGTTTGATTTTAGATTAGTGGTTTATATTTGGTTGAAGATTAGCTATTTTATGGTTAGTTGAAGATTGGTTTTGTACTGGTAATTTTAGATTAGTGCTTTACATTTGATTGAAATTAGTGTTTTTGATTAATGTTTTATTGTTGGTTATGGATTTGTGTTTCACTGCTGGTTTTTGTTTAATGTTTTACTGTTAATTAATAATTAGTGCTTTATGGTTGGTTGATGATTAGTGTTTTACGGTTGTTTGAAGATTAGTGTTTAACTATTGGTTTAAGATTAATGTTTTACAATTTGCTGAAGATTAGTAAGTTATGGTTGATTGAAGAATAATATTCTACTGCTGGATTAGTGTTTTACTGTTGCTTGAAGATTAGTGTGTTACTTCTGGTCTTAGATTAGTGGTGTATGGTTGGTTTTAGATTAATGTTTTAATACTGGTTTTGGATTAGCGTTTTATGGTTGTTTGAAGATTAGTATTTTACAACTGGTTTTAGATTAATTCTTTACAGTTGGTTGAAGATGAGTATTTTACGGATAATTCAAGATTTTTGTTTTCCTGATAGTTTTAGATTATTTCTTTACAGTTGGTTGAAGATTTGTATTTTACTGCTGTTTTTAGATTAGTGTTTCATAATTGGTTTTTAAATTAGTGTTTAACTGTTGGCTGAAGATTAGTATTTTAAGGTTGATTGAAGATTGGTGTTTTAATCGCAGTTTTAGATTATTCTTTTATTGTTGTTTTTAGGTTAGTGTTTTATTGATGTTTGAAGACTAGTATTTTATGGTTGGTTGAACAATAGAGTTTTACGGCTGGTTTAAGATTAGTGTTTCACTGGTAGTTTTAGGTTATTGTGTTACTGCTATTTTTATAATAGTGTTTTACTGATTGTTTTAGATTAGTGTTTTACTGGCAGCTTTAGATTAGTGTTTACTGCTAGCTTTATATAAGTTTTTTTTTTTACTGCTGATTTTATATTAGTTAATTTATTTATATTAGTGTTTTACTATTAGTTCTGAATTAGTCTGTTAGTGATGGTTTTAGATTAGTGTTTTACTCTTGGTTGAAGAATAGCGTTTTACAGGTGATTTTAGATTAGTATTATACGGTTGATTGAAGATTAGTGTTGTAGTGTTGATTTTAGATGAATGTTTTTAAAGTTTCTTCAAGATTAATGTTTTATGTTTGTTTGAAGAGTAGTATTTTACATCTCGTTTTAGATTATTGTTTTACGGTTAGTTGAAGTTTATTGTTTTACAGTTGATTAAAGATTGATGTCTTACTGTAGTTTTACATTTATGTGTTACTGTTGGTTTTAGATTAGTGCTTTACTGCTCGTTTTAGATTGCTGTTTTACTGTTAATTTTAGATTAGTGATTTACGGTTGGTTGAAGATTAGTGTTTTAGATTATTCTTTTTTTTTGTGTTTTGCTTTAGATTACTTTTTTACTGCTATTTAAAGAGCATAGTTTTATTGATGCTTGAACATTTTTATTTTACGATTGGTTGTAGATTAGTGTTTTACTTTTAGTTTTAGATAAGTGTTTCAGAATTTATTGCACATTCACGTTTTACTTTTGTTTCTAGATCATTGCCGTATGTTTGCCTTTAGAGTTATTTTTATGGTTGGTTGAAGATTATTGTTTTGTGGTTTGTTTTAGATTATTGGTGTTTTACTGTTCGTTGAAGATTAGTGTTTTGCTGCTGTTTTTATTTTAGTGTTTTATTGTTAGTTTTAGTTTAATGTTTTACGGCTGTTTTCAAATTAGTGTTTTGCTGCTAGCTTTAGATTACCGTTTTACTGTTATTTTTAGATTAATCTTTTACTGCTAGTTTTTTTTTAATTAATGTTTTACTGGTTATTTTATATCAGTGTTTTACTGTTAGTTTTAAATTAGTTTTTTAGTGCTGCTTTAACATTAGTGTTTTACCTTTGGGTGAGGATTAATGTCTTCCTGATGATTTTAGATTAATGTTTTACCCTTCGTTGAAGATTAATGTTTTACTTGTTATTTAAATTAGTGTTTTACTGCTGGTTTTAGATTGTTGTTTTCCTGCTACTTTTAAATTAGTGTTTTACGCTTGGTTAAAGATTAATGTTTTACTGGTCGTTTTAGACTAGTGTTTTGTTGCTTGTTTTCGATTACTGTTTTACTATAAATTTTAGATTAATGTTTTACTGCTGGTTTTAGATAAGTGTTTTATAGTTGGTTGAAAAGTAGTGTTTTACAGTTTGTTTTAGATTGGTGTTTTACTTTAGGTTTTAGATTAGAGTTTTACTGCTAGTTTTAAATTAGTATTTTACAGCTAGTTTGAGATTAGTGTAGTACTGTTAATTTTAGATTAATTTTGTACTCTTATCTTTAGATTACTGTTGTACTGCAAGTTTTAGAGTAGTCTTTTATGGTTGGTTTTAGATTAGTGTTTTATGGTTGGTTTTAGATTAGTGTTTTATGGTTGGTTTTAGATTAGTGTTTTATGGCTGGTAGAAGATTTGTTTTCTCAAGTTAGTTGAGGGTTAATATTTTACGATTGGCTGAAGATTAGAGTTTTATGGTTGGCTGAAGATTAGAGTTTTATGGTTGGCTGAAGATTAGAGTTTTATGGTTGGCTGAAGATTAGAGTTTTATGGTTGGCTGAAGATTAGAGTTTTATGGTTGGCTGAAGATTAGAGTTTTATGGTTGGCTGAAGATTAGAGTTTTATGGTTGGCTGAAGATTAGAGTTTTATGGTTGGCTGAAGATTAGAGTTTTATGGTTGGCTGAAGATTAGAGTTTTATGGTTGGCTGAAGATTAGAGTTTTATGGTTGGCTGAAGATTAGAGTTTTATGGTTGGCTGAAGATTAGAGTTTTATGGTTGGCAGAAGATTAGAGGGTTGATTGAAAGATTGATGTTGTACTGGTAGTTTTAGCTTAGTGCTTAACAGTTGATTTAAGCTTACTGATTTACTGGTGAGTTTAGATCAGTATTTTATGGTTGGTTTTAGATTAGTGCTTTATTGTTGGTTTTAGATTAGTGTTTTAAGGTTGACTGAAGATTGATGTTGTCCTTGTTGTTTTAAATTAATACTGTACAATTGGTTGAAGATTATTGTTTTACTGGGAATTTTAGATCAATGTTATATGGTTGGGTTTAGATTAGTTTTTTATGGTTGGGTTGAGATTAGTTTTTTTATGGTTGGGTTTTGATTGGTTTTGCATTAGTGTTTCATGTTTGGTTTTAGATCAGTGTTTTATGGTTGGTTTTAGACTAGTGTATTATGGTTGGTTTTAGATTAGTGTTTCATGATAGGTATTTGGAGTAGTGTTTTACTGCTGGTTGAATATTAGTGTTTTATGGTTGGTTGAATATTAGTGTTTTGTGATTGATTGAAGATTGGTGTTTTACTGGTAGTTGTAGATTAGTGCTTTACAGTTGGCTGAAGATTAATGTTTTACTTTTGGCTTTAGATTAATGTTTTACTGCTAGTTTTAGAATAGTTTTTTTTACGGTACGTTGAAGAATTGTGTTTTATCGTTGGTTGCAGAGTAGTGTTTTACTGCTAGTTTTAGATTAGTCTTTTAAGGTTGGTTTTAGTTTAGTATTTTACGTTTGGTTGAAGATTAGTGTTTTACTCTTAGTTGAAGATTAGTGTTTTACTCTTGGTTGAAGATTAGTGTTTTACTCTTGGTTGAACATTAGTGTTTTATGTTTGGTTGAAAATTGGTGTTTTACACTTGGTTGAAGAGTAGTGTTTTACGCTTGGTTGAAGATTAGTATTTTACTGATAGTTTTAGATTAGTGTTTTACAGTTGGTTGAAGATTAGTGTTTTACTGCTGGTATTTGATTAGTGTTTTACTGTTAGTTTTAGATTAATGTTATGGTTGGTTATAGATTAATGTTTTACGCTTGGTTGAAGATTAACGTTTTACTGCTGCTATTTGATTAATGTTTCACGGTAAGTCTTAGATTAGTGTTTTACTGCTGTTTTTAGATTATTATTTTACTGCTAGTTTGAGATGAGATGGCTGAATTTTAGCTTTGTAGGGTTGCTGAAAGTTCTTCTTTTTTTTTGCTACGAACACTAAAGAGGTGACATTTTTACTTGAAGTGAAGATTTACCAGTTAAGGTGAGTGAATATTTACCTTTTAGAGCGCTTTATGTGGTAAACCCTGGTAATTGATACCACGACAATCAGCCATTCATTGATCTGTAGGCCAGTCAGTGTGATGAACCAGTGGTATCTTGGTGGAAGAATAATGTCATTGAACAAAGAAGTTATACAGTAAAAAAAAACATGCTACTGGTCTGTTTAGCCTATAAGGGCACAACAATTTTAGCTTACATTCTTGCGCATGAGATTCTTTTGTTTGAGCAACTCAAACAGAGCAAAATACATCGTGTATTTTTATATTTAATCTCAGTGCAATCTTCGTTCACTCATTTCATTAGGTGCAGGTAAGATATCCATGGTCGTTATTCTCTTGATGTATAGGGTTCATGATATTTTTGATCAAGATGGTTGCCTTGTTTTTCCTCGTCATTTTATATTAGATACATTTCTGTAACCTCTTCTCTCTCTCTCGCTCTCTCTCTCTCTCTCTCTCTCCTGTGTGTGTTTAATGATTAAATTAAATGAAAGAGAGAGAGAGAGAGAGAGGATATAATGTAGACGGGGCTGCTTGGTAGATTCTTCAACTTTTGAAAATAAAATTCAGTCGTTTGTTTCTTTGATTCCCCTGAGTTTTGCTGCGATTGTTACAACGTTTCTCAACTTCTGTCACTTCTTTGATTCCCCTGAGTTTTGCTGCGATTGTTACAACGTTTCTCAACTTCTGTCACTTCTTTGATTCCCCTGAGTTTTGCTGCGATTGTTACAACGTTTCTCAACTTCTGTCACTTCTTTGATTCCCCTGAGTTTTGCTGCGATTGTTACAATGTTTCTCAACTTCTGTCATTTCGTGACAGCCCCAAGAGAATTTGGATTGTTTTTCTTTGTCATTTTTAATTGATTTTTAACTCTTTTGTTGTATGTTCTTCATCTCTCTCTCTCTCTCTCTCTCTCTCTCTCTCTCTCTCTCTCTCCCTCCTCTCTCTCTCTCTCTCTTGTCAACTTTCCTCAGTCTTTCTATCTTATTGTAAAACTGAGCCTCTGTCTACATTTATATACTAGAGCCAATTTTACCGAAGACGCCATCTCTCTTATCTTTCGTCACACCCACACAACACATTGTAACCAGTCCCACGAGCACACATACATGACGTCACACCCACACAAAACACTATAACCAGTCCCCACGAGCACACATACATGACGTCACACCCACACAAAACACTACAACCAGTCCCCACGAGCACACACAAACCACATCACACCCACACCACTCGCCTGTACACGTACATGCACTGCCAGTAACTGAAGTCCCGTAAATCTTCTCCGCCAGTGACACCCATGTACCAGTAGACGCTGAAACCCGTCCCTAAGCACCACAGGTCCAAGACACACGAGGCAGACAGGAAGCAGGACATGAAGTTGTCCTTCATCGGCTTATTTTGTAGCACGATCAGTGTGATAATATTTCCTGGAAATAACAGGGCTACAGAAGAGTTCTCCAAATATCATGGACACAAAAAAAAGAACAAATATATCTATACTACAAGAGCTTAATATTGAAGAAGGCTGGCTAGTAAAGAGGATTAAAGGGAGAAAACTGAAATATTTTAGACACATTAAACGTCATGATAATTTAGAGAAGACCGTATTGGAAGGGTACATAATGGGAAAAAAGAAAGAGAGGAAGACCAAAACGAAGATGGCTGCAAGACATCGTTGATGATCTGCAAATGGATGCAACAGCAGCAGGCCATCTTGCTCACAACCGAGAGGCCTACAGGAGTGCTGTTTGGGAGGCAAAGTTCCGCAAGAGACATGCAAATGAATGAATGAATAGGACGTGACAGTTTGTAGCAAGCCTAGAAAAAAGAAAATCTACTCGTAAAAGTAGCCACTGATAGTTTGTAGCAAGCCTAGAAAAAAGAAAATCTACTCGTAAAAGTAGCCACTGATAGTTTGTAGCAAGCCTAGAAAAAAGAAAATCTACTCGTAAAAGTAGCCACTGATAGTTTGTAGCAAGCCTAGAAAAAAGAAAATCTACTCGTAAAAGTAGCCACTGATAGTTTGTAGCAAGCCTAGAAAAAAGAAAATCTACTCGTAAAAGTAGCCACTGACAGTTTGTAGCAAGCCTAGAAAAAAGAAGATCTACTCGTAAAAGTAGCCACTGACAGTTTGTAGCAAGCCTAGAAAAAAGAAGATCTACTCGTAAAAGTAGCCACTGACAGTTTGTAGCAAGCCTAGAAAAAAGAAGATCTACTCGTAAAAGTAGCCACTGACAGTTTGTAGCAAGGCTAGAAAAAAGAAGATCTACTCGTAAAAGTAGCCACTGACAGTTTGTAGCAAGGCTAGAAAAAAGAAAATCTACTCGTAAAAGTAGCCACTGACAGTTTGTAGCAAGGCTAGAAAAAAGAAAATCTACTCGTAAAAGTAGCCACTGACAGTTTGTAGCAAGGCTAGAAAAAAGAAAATCTACTCGTAAAAGTAGCCACTGACAGTTTGTAGCAAGGCTAGAAAAAAGAAAATCTACTCGTAAAAGTAGCCACTGACAGTTTGTAGCAAGGCTAGAAAAAAGAAAATCTACTCGTAAAAGTAGCCACTGACAGTTTGTAGCAAGGCTAGAAAAAAAGATCTACTCGTAAAAGTAGCCACTGACAGTTTGTAGCAAGCCTAGAAAAAAGAAGATCTACTCGTAAAAGTAGCCACTGACAGTTTGTAGCAAGCCTAGAAAAAAGAAGATCTACTCGTAAAAGTAGCCACTGACAGTTTGTAGCAAGGCTAGAAAAAAGAAGATCTACTCGTAAAAGTAGCCACTGACAGTTTGTAGCAAGGCTAGAAAAAAGAAAATCTACTCGTAAAAGTAGCCACTGACAGTTTGTAGCAAGGCTAGAAAAAAGAAGATCTACTCGTAAAAGTAGCCACTGACAGTTTGTAGCAAGCCTAGAAAAAAGAAAATCTACTCGTAAAAGTAGCCACTGACAGTTTGTAGCAAGGCTAGAAAAAAAGATTTACTCGTAAAAGTAGCCACTGATAGTTTGTAGCAAGGCTAGCTTGGAAAGATTTAACGGGAAAAGTATTGCCTGACAGTACGATCTGTGTCAACATAACCTGCGAAGATTTACTGGGGGGAAAAAAGCACATAGCAGATTGTAACAAGATTAGCCCGGGGTTTTCTGGACAAATAACAGCACGTGGGATGATTTTCTGAGAAAAGTAGCAGTATTAGTTAGTAGCAAGCCCAGCGTGGGACGATTTACTGAGAGAAGCAACAGTAACAGTTTGTAGCAAGTTTCACATGGGTCGAGTTATTAAAAATGGTTATCTCTTTTCTGCTATGTTTATTTTAACTACAATTCTGCCACCGAATTTTTTTTTTCTTCTGCCCATGATGATGATGATGATGATGATGATGATGACCATCTTGTAAGAACACAAGAAGAAAAAAATGTCCGTATTTAAGCATGTAAAGTGCCCTGGGCACTTAAGGTTCAGAGAGAGATTTAAGCATGTGCTCTGTATCCTTTTCTAATTTCTGTTATGTCGAACGCTGGTGAAGTTTTGATACTGGCAGTCGAAAGAAAACCCGAACTGTAAAGCTTCGAATATTATAATATGCCTTCCTGGACTAGTCGTCATTTTTAACGAAATAAAACTTAAGACCTACAGATTAATAGTAACGTTAAGTTGCTACATTCTCTGTTAAGTTTCTAGAACTAAAGTGAAGGAAAAGCTACAATCTCCGTTTCTGTACCGCTAGAGCCTATTGAGGGTAACGCCGTAAGACCCGTATTTTCAATACCTTCGGCACGTGAAAGTTTGATATGGTCAGTATCACGTCTGGGTCGCATTTACCGTCCCAGATTTCTCTGATACCCATTTTTATAGGCTGGGTGGGGGCGGAGACCTTTTTGGTGTGGTGGTACCAGGGGAAAGAATCCTGGAACTTGGTTCCGGTAACACCGGAATAGTAGAGTGAGTTCCTAACTACTCAGCTATCCAGGCCGCACAAAGCTATAATAAAACTATAAAGTAATAAACAAATGATAATAAAGTTAGTGTCAAACTGCTAACAGTAATTATCTCATAATTTTCTTAGTCATGCTTTTAAGAATTCCTGATTCCATCCGAATTCGTATTTGGTCACAATGAAATCTGATATGCCTATTCTGCTGGGTGCTTAAAATTCGGGATGGTTTATCTGTACTATACGGGCCTAACATCGTATCCCCAATATACCTTAATGGCATGGAAACGAGAATCCTTTTTTTTTAAAAATGTGAACTATACTTATAAATTTAACAACGTGTTAGTCTAGACAGAACAATAATGAATGCATGGTTTCTGTGGCTGGAAACATGTGGTCTACCTGGGATATCACTGATCTTTCAAACACCTCACTCACTAGAGCAAGCATCCTGACTGGGCAACGGGCCTCTTTCAGAATGAAAGGAACGCCCCGTGAATGATAATCCACTAGAACATGTCAACAACCTAACACACACTGCAGATAAGGAGCAGATTAAAGCTGTGAGAGGAAGGGACCTTCAGCATATAAAAGCTATGAGAGGAAGGACATCCAGCATATAAAAGCTACGAGAGGAAGGACATCCAGCATATAAAAGCTATGAGAGGAAGGACATCCAGCATATAAAAGCTGTGAGAGGAAGGACATCCAGCATATAAAAGCTATGAGAGGAAGGGACATCCAGCATATAAAAGCTATGAGAGGAAGGGATCTCCAGCATATAAAAGCTGTGAGAGGAAGGGACCTCCAGCATATAAAAGCTGTGAGAGGAAGGGACCTCCAGCATATAAAAGCTGTGAGAGGAAGGGACCTCCAGCATATAAAAGCTGTGAGAGGAAGGGACCTCCAGCATATAAAAGCTGTGAGAGGAAGGACATCCACACGAAGATCTATGACGCGGTGTGCTGAAAGTCGGAAACACCCGAAAGCCAGAAACACCCAAAAGCCAGAAACACCCAAAACCCAGAAACACCCAAAAGCCAGAAACACCCAAAAGCCAGAAACACCCAAAAGCCAGAAACACCCAAAAGCCAATAAGCTGACCTACATCATGACCTTGAAATACCTTATGAAGAAGCCTTGAAGCAGAGATTTAAAAAAAAACTACACCTGAGATGGATTGGAGAAACGACCCAGGATAGAAATAAATGGGGAGCCCTTGTTGACGGCCCACGGCCCAGGCAGGGATAAAGAAAGCTATAAATAGTCATTAAGACTTAATCATAGAAAAAAATGAGTCCATTTTAAGCTTACCTGGAATACCTACAATGTAAAACAGATGAGTGAAAATCTGGAGGAACCAAATACTCTCTACGCTATTTGCCATCAAATCTTCTTTGGTTACCGTCCTTGTGATATTCGATAATCTTTGGTGTGCCATTTTGCTGGATTCGGTTCCACGATAAACTGTCACCCACAGAAAGTGCCGGAAGGTGCTGCTGTTTTTGTGGTTTCGTCTTGGTTAGTAGCACTAAACACCTCGCTAGGTAAAGAGGACAGGACCACCATTGTATGAATCTGCTTTACTCAGAACGTTCACCTTGAGTTCTCTTTGGTGCAGTCTCGTTTCCCAGCTTGGTTACGTTTTCTTTGTTTATGCACCACCATCAGCATCAACTGCGCGGTGGAAATCAAAAGAAGACTAGCAGTTGTATCACAGAAATTAGCACAAATGAAGAGTATGTGGCAAGGTACCAACAATAAAACAAAGTTATGTTTACTAACAGCTTACATATTCCCAGTGGCAACATACGGATGTGAAACATGAACACTTAGTCTTTTCTTCTTCTTTTTCTTCGTTCGCTTCTACCACCAAGATGGCTCCATGATCCTGCTGAATTTACTCCTGTGGTCCTCGATGTGTCCCGTGGTCCCCCTGTGGTCCCCGAGAGGCCCACAAGAGATCCCCAAGAGGATCACAAGAGGCTCAGAGTATCGCGGGGCTTGGGCCTGAATTCTTGGTGGGTCGCAGAAGGGGGATTGCGTGACACAGTGGTTTTCGTTGCAACAGTTTAATCTAGAGTTGGACTTTCTCACAGGAAAACCTCGACGTGGTTTAGATATCAGCATATCACCGCCGGGTGAGAGGTGGTTCACCATCTAGCCTAGAGCTGGACTTTCTCACCGGAAAACCTTAGCGTGATTAGGATACGCATACATCCCCGTCGGGTGAGAGGTGGTTACCTATCTAGACTGCACTGGTCCAGCGTCTCCGACTTCAGCATTTGTGGTCGAGGCAGTTACCCTTCCTATTTCTGACCAGGACGGAGCTTTTGTCCAGGAAGACGAATCCTCGCCACTAGTAAGTTTCACCCTTGGGTTGAGCCGGTTTAGGCAGTCTGCCCCAGTATGCGTGTATATCCAATGCGGCCGGCCTCTAGAACAGAGGTGTCGTGATTTGAGCAGTACTGACCTCGATACTACTGGTTATTTCACTTAATCCTTTCCTTCACCATTTCTACGGCGGCTCTGTGCGGCAACCCTAGTCGCATTTTTCTTCATTGGCTGGAAGGAGTTTCCCCTTCGCACGGCAGCTGAAGAATCTCGCCAGCAGCGGATGGACACTTAGTAAATCACCAGAAAAGAGAATAACAGCATTTGAAATGAAATGAAGGATACTTAGAATATCACGAATAGGACGAAAATCAAATAAAGAGATAGTAATATGATTAAGTTAACACCATAAAGATTAGTAATATGATTAAGTTAACACCATAAAAATTAGAAATATGAGATACTTCGGCCACATAAGGAGACACATTAGTTTGGAGAGGTTAATAGTAGAAGGCTTAGTGCCCAGCAAAAGATTAAAAGGATGACCTCGCCGCAGGTGGACTCAGGGCATCACGGAAGGTCTGAATATGTCATTGCAAGGCGCTGGTCAACTTGCGGAAGACCGTATTGCATTCAAGGAGACTGCGAGAGGGACTACATTATGGAAAGGACAAGTCACATGAATTATCTAGGCATTGTAGGACTGGCCTCGCCGAACATTCTAACCAAACAAACTTTTGCACTGAAGATGGTTGGGAAATATGCCAGAGACATAGTTTTTTTTTCTTCATTATAACAAGGTCCCGAGACGAATTTGAATGTATCGCTGTGTTACCTATAACGTAACACAACCTACACACAGATCCTGCACTGATACACTCATTGCGGCCAACCCAGGAAAACAATGCTAATGTCGTACTAACAAACCCAGAGATCCTGGAGTCCTATCTGTTGTTGAGCATACATGAACTTTAATGCGCAACAGGATGATGATTGAAAAAAAAAACGATCTTGTGAAGAGACGGGTCAAGTAACATTTGGACAGACACAGAATGGACTGAGTGACACAATTCCGGGCAGCTAAACTATGGCAGGTAACAACTGCCGCCATAAGAACAGACAAATATAACTCACGTCCTACAACGAGACTAACTGAAGAACAGACAAATATAACTCAAGTCCTACAACGAGACTAACTAAAGAACAGATAAATATAACCCACGTCCTACAACGAAACTAACTAAAGAACAGACAAATATAACTCACGTCCTACAACGAGACTAACTAAAGAACAGATAAATATAACTCACGTCCTACAACGAGACTAACTAAAGAACAGATAAATATAACTCACGTTCTACAACGAAACTAACTAAAGAACAGATAAATATAACTCACGTTCTACAACGAAACTAACTAAAGAACAGATAAATATAACTCACGTTCTACAACGAAACTAACTAAGAACAGATAAATATAACTCACGTTCTACAACGAAACTAACTAAAGAACAGATAAATATAACTCACGTTCTACAACGAAACTAACTAAAGAACAGATAAATATAACTCACGTTCTACAACGAAACTAACTAAAGAACAGATAAATATAACTCACGTTCTACAACGAAACTAACTAAAGAACAGATAAATATAACTCACGTCCTACAACGAGACTAACTAAAGAACAGATAAATATAACTCACGTCCTACAATGAGACTAACTAAAGAACAGATAAATATAATTCATGTCCTACAACGAGACTAACTAAAGAACAGATAAATATAACTCACGTCCTACAATGAGACTAACTAAAGAACAGATAAATATAATTCATGTCCTACAACGAGACTAACTAAAGAACAGACAAATATAATTCACGTCCTACAATGAGACTAACTAAAGAACAGACAAATATAACTCACGTCCTACAACGAGACTAACTAAAGAACAGATAAATATAATTCACGTCCTACAATGAGACTAACTAAAGAACAGATAAATATAATTCACGTCCTACAATGAGACTAACTAAAGAACAGATAAATATAAATCACGTCCTACAATGAGACTAACTAAAGAACAGATAAATATAACTCACGTTCTACAATGAGACTAACTAAAGAACAGATAAATATAACTCACGTTCTACAATGAGACTAACTAAAGAACAGATAAATATAACTCACGTCCTACAACGAGACTAACTAAAGAACAGATAAATATAACTCACGTTCTACAATGAGACTAACTAAAGAACAGATAAATATAACTCACGTTCTACAATGAGACTAACTAAAGAACAGATAAATATAACTCACGTCCTACAATGAGACTAACTAAAGAACAGATAAATATAACTCACGTCCTACAATGAGACTAACTAAAGAACAGATAAATATAACTCACGTCCTACAATGAGACTAACTAAAGAACAGATAAATATAACTCACGTTCTACGATGAGACTAACTAAAGAACAGATAAATATAACTCACGTCCTACAATGAGACTAACTAAAGAACAGATAAATATAACTCACGTTCTACAATGAGACTAACTAAAGAACAGATAAATATAACTCACGTCCTACAATGAGACTAACTAAAGAACAGATAAATATAACTCACGTTCTACAACGAGACTAACTAAAGAACAGATAAATATAACTCACGTCCTACAACGAGACTAACTAAAGAACAGATAAATATAATTCACGTTCTACAACGAGACTAACTAAAGAACAGACAAATATAACTCACGTTCTACAACGAGACTAACTAAAGAACAGACAAATATAACTCACGTTCTACAACGAGACTAACTAAAGAACAGATAAATATAACTCACGTTCTACAACGAGACTAACTAAAGAACAGATAAATATAACTCACGTTCTACAACGAGACTAACTAAAGAACAGAATTAACGAACTAAACAAGAACATCGTCCGCAGCCTACAAGACTCAAAACCAGGTTTTCTCGCCCACCATTTGCTCAAACTCACCCCGGGTACGTGAAAAGCCAAATACACTTTCCAGTTAAGTAAATCCTAGTGGGAATTACAATGAAAATTTTAAAAAAAAAACAATTATAACATTCAACAAGTAGGGGCTTTAACTTAGACACGTTAACTTTAAGCTATTTACCTTACATAGCATATTCTGAGATATTTATATCCCACATGAAGTCAATTATCTGTTCGTCGCAACCAGAGCTGTCAAAGATCTCATTGCTGAGCTTCAAGTTTTGGGCTGGAATGTGCTACTGTTCAGTTTGGCAATGGGACAATGATTACCGTGTTCCGCCAGGTGGTTGAGTCTATCTACAAGTCATTTCTTGAGTCTATTCGAGATCAGCACGGCAGTCTGTCATTAAGACAGTCACAGTCCTACAAGGTACCCATGTTTCTACATTACCAAAACGTTGGCTGCAAAGAATATCATCTGAAAGCTCTGCATCAGATAGAGACAAGAACGGGGAAATTACACAATATTTGCGTGGAATGGTAGTTTAAGAACCCAAAGACATGTAGCATATTCTCACAAGTATCAACTAATAAAAGAAAGCAAAGTTCTGAAATTCTAAATCCAAAAAAAAAAAAACGAAACAAATAATGTTCATATCTTTCATATTTTGAAACATTAAACAATGTTAAGAAAATCGTTCAGTGAACATATTATTGTTACTTCTTTTGCTATGTTTAGTCGTTCGTTTACTAGATTCTGACCTAGAGTAGAGTTTTTTGTTTAACCCTGCTTCCTGCCACTGTAGTATATATGAAAGTCTGGCGTTGGTGAACATATATATATATGTCATCATCAGGTGCCGTGCCGACTGGCGTTGGTGAACATATATATATATATATATATATATATATATATATATATATATATATATATATCATCAGGTGCCTTGCCGACTGGCGTTGGCTATTATGCTTCTCCAGAGTACACGATCATTCATGCAGGCCATCAGTTCAGTTGGTGATTTCTCTCATACCATCCCGTCTGACTGTCCAGTATCATTTCTCTTGGTCTTCCTCTTGATCTTCTTCCTTCTATTTTACCTGCTGTTATAATGTTTTCAATGTCCCCTCTTCTCACTGCATGTCCAATGAGAGTACATTTTCTCTCTCTCTTATCTTTTTGACAAGATTTTTGTCTCTCCAGCTCTTCTCATAAATTCTTCATTAGTTATTTTTGCTGTCCAGGGGATTCACAACATTCTTCTAATAAACCACATTTCTGCTGCTTCCAATGATTGTTGTGCACACTTGCCTATTGTCCATGATACACTTCCATGTACGTGCCCCATAGTAATTGTCACAGATGCAAGATCAGTATTGGAAGCTCTTCAAACTACCAGACCTTAAGGATGCCTTGTCAAAAATTGGCTTACAACACAGAGTCACTTTGCAGTGGATTCCCTCCCACTGTGGGATACCAGGCAATGAGAAAGCTGACCATCTGGCCAAAGAGGGCACTGAAATGGAGCAACCAGACATACAAATCACCTATAATCAGAAGAAAAACATGATAAAAACCTACAGGAAGCCACAAACACCACCACATGATGACTATCACATGCTAAACAGAAAGGAACAAGTCACAATCTTCCGTCTCCGAACAGGACACACCCGACTCCGAAGTCATATGTATACAAAGTTTAAGGTTGGTACTACTAATCTATGTACACGTGCCCAAGTGCCCCAAACTGTGGAACATATCCTCCAAGACTGCACCAACTATGAAACACTGAGAAATAATTACTAGCCTAGTGAAAGCACTAAAGAAAATAAGTTCTACGGTTCCATACATGAATTACAAAAAACAGTGAAATTTATCCAAGAGACGGGACTGCAGATATAGACAGACAATGTGAACGAAGAAGAAGAAGAAGAAGACTTCCATGTAACAAGATAGGTTCAATATAGCATTTTAGGACTCGTTTTCTAACATTCATTGATAAGGATGTGTTGGATAATATGTTTCTCATTCTCTGAAATGCAGTCTTTGCTTGGCCTATTCCTTCCTAATTATACATACACACACACACACACACACACACACACACACACACACGCACGCACGCACGCACGCACACACACACACATATATATATATATATATATATGTATTGACCTTTCTACAGGCTCTGGATATGCAATAGTCGGGATTTTCAACGAGGACCGCAGGTACCTCCAGCAGTGATGACATTTTTTGGGGCCCTGGGCAAGAGCAGAAAAAAAGGCAAAGGACAGGCATTTGTGGAAAACCCTTGCAGAAGCCCCATGTGCCCTGGGCATTTAAGGTTCAGAGAGAGAGAGAGAGAGAGAGAGAGAGAGAGAGAGAAGCAAGTCGTATTTGCTGTGGGTTTTGTAGAACGTAGACTTTTGTGGATAGCAATTCTCATAGTTGCATTTGAGTTGATTTATAGCCCGCTTCGACTTGGAAATGTGTTATTACCGTGACCGTATTCCACTTTCCTGATCTCGACTTTGTCAGTCAGCTCCAAAAGAAGGGCAAAGTCCATATAGGCGGCCCTCAAATTACTACGACCCCCAGTTACAACAGTCGGTCGGCTGTAAGGACAGAAGCAAGCGGGGGCCATATGGGGTATGACGTTCTGATGTTTGCCAACTGGTACCCGTTGTCTTCTTCTTCGTTCGCTTCTACCACCAAGACCGCTCCGCGATCCTGCTGAAACTACGCCTGCGGTCCCCGTTAGGCCGTGTGGTCCCCGAGACGACCAATACGAGAGCCCCGAGAGGACCACAAGAGATTCAGGGTATCGCGGGGCTTGGGGCTGAATTCTTGGTGGGTCGCGGAAGCGGGATTGCGTGAGACCGTGGTTTTCGTTCCAACAGTTTAATCTAGAGTTGGACTTTCTCACAGGAAAACCTCGACGTGTTTTGGGATATCCGTGTATCCCAGCCGGGTGAAAGATGGTATCCATCCAGTCCAGCGTTGGACTTTCTCACAGGAAAACCTCAGCGTGATTAGGATACGCATACATCACCGTCGGGTGAGAGGTGGTTGCCTATCTAGACTGCCCTAGTCCAATGTCTCCGACTTCAGCATTTGTAGTCGTTGCCCATACCCTTCCAGTTGTGACCAGAATGGAGCTTTTATCCAGGAGGACGAATCCTCGCCACTAGTAAGTTTCACCCCTGGGTTGAGCCGGCTTAGGCATATTATCCCAGTATGGGCGTGTTTAGGACATGACGGACCTCTGGAGCGGAGGTACCGTGACATGAGTAGTCATCAAGTCACCCCTGGTTTAAGCCGGTTTAGGCATATTTCACCAGTATGGGTGTATTACGGACGTGGACGGCCTCTAGAGCAGAGGTGCCGTGGTATGAGTAGCTCTCGCCGCAAGACTACTGGACATACCGATTAAGCTTCATTTTATCATTTCCATCACCTTTTCACGGTGGCGAGAGACGGCAACCCTAATCGCTTTTTCGCATTTTCCTCATTGTCCGGGAGGAGTTTCACCCCACCCGCGGCAGAGAAAAACCTCGCCAGTAGTGTCTTAATTTAACCCATGGGTTTAGCTGGTTTTGGCAATCTGCCCAGTATGTGTGTATATATATATATATATATATATATATATATATATATATATATGACGTGATCGACCTCTAGAGCAGAGGTGCCGTGATTTGAGTAGTCCAGACCTCGAGACTACTAGTTACTTCACTTACTCTTTTCTTTCCTTCACCATTTCCACAGCGGCCCTGCGTGGCAACCCTAGTCGCATTTTTCTTCATTTGCCGGGAGGAGTTTCATTCCACGTGCGGCATGAACAGTTCCGCCACGAGAAGGTCAGGAGCTGGACTCGGACTATCAGAGGCTATTTGAGACGCACGCCCGTTGTCTTCATTTTTTTTTCATTTCTCAAACGAGCGCCTGCTTCGACTTTGTGCTTACCCACATCTGTCTGGGTGCGTTTTTGTCTTACGGTGAAGATATCAAAAGAGATAAGAGTTTAATTTTTCATCTTCACGTTTTTATTTCTTGTATTGTTTTTATATTTAGTCCTTGAAAAGGGCAGTTGCTGAAACATTGAATATGTTCTTCATTTATACGTGATCATCTTCTTTTTCGCCACTCGTGCCCCACTCTCTCTCTCTCTCTCTCTCTCTCTCTCTCTCTCTCTCTCTCTCTCTCTCTCTCTCTATCATGTTTTGTAAAACTGAACCATACATCTCCTTCTACCTTATTACTATGACCACTTCTATCCTAGTTGTTATTTCCCTAAAATTCAGAAACTGTCAGACTTCATATTTTGCTGCAAGAAGCCTGCGTAACAATCCACGCTGGGAACAGACATTCGCTTGAACTCTTCTGTCAGGCAAATGAAGGGGACAATAATAAAAAGCGAAGATCCAGATTTACAGGGACAGATTTTTTAGGAAAATAGGAAAGTGAGTCTTGACGTGTGTCTGGGTGGTGGGACAATGAGTCCTGGTATGTGTCTGGGTGGTGGGACAATGAGTCCTGGTATGTGTCTGGGTGGTGGGACAATGAGTCCTAGTATGTGTCTGGGTGGTGGGACAATGAGTCCTAGTATGTGTCTGGGTGGTGGGACAATGAGTCCTAGTATGTGTCTGGGTGGTGGGACAATGAGTCCTGGTATGTGTCTGGGTGGTGGGACAATGAGTCCTGGTATGTGTCTGGGTGGTGGGACAATGAGTCCTGGTATGTGTCTGGGTGGTGGGACAATGAGTCCTAGTATGTGTCTGGGTGGTGGGACAATGAGTCCTAGTATGTGTCTGGGTGGTGGGACAATGAGTCCTAGTATGTGTCTGGGTGGTGGGACAATGAGTCCTGGTATGTGTCTGGGTGGTGGGACAATGAGTCCTAGTATGTGTCTGGGTGATGGGACAATGAGTCCTGGTATGTGTCTGGGTGGTGGGACAATGAGTCCTGGTATGTATCTGGGTGGTGGGACAATGAGTCCTGGTATGTATCTGGGTGGTGGGACAATGAGTCCTGGTATGTGTCTGGGTGGTGGGACAATGAGTCCTGGTATGTGTCTGGGTGGTGGGACAATGAGTCCTGGTATGTGTCTGGGTGGTGGGACAATGAGTCCTGGCGTAGGTCTGGGTGGTGGGACAATGAGTCCTGGCGTGTGTCTGGGTGGTGGGACAGCTAATGAAAAGGATTAAACAGAGAAAACTTAAATATTTTGGACACGATAAACGTCATGATAATTTAGAGAGGACAGTCTTGGAAGGGTGAATAATGGGGAAAATAAAGAGAGGAAGATCAAGACGAAGATGGCTGCAAGACGTCGTTGATAATCTGCAAATGAATGCATCAGCAGCATGGCATCTTGCTTACAACCGAGAGGCCTACATGAGAGCTGTTAGGGAGGCATATTTCCGCAAGGGACATGCAAATGACTGACTGGCTGAGGAAAGATTCTGAGTTGGTTGTTGAAAGCTCAAAGTTCAAAGTTCAGACTCCGGCTTCACTGCATTCTTGACAACCCCACATACCGCAGCATCCATTGAAGTGTATGTTTGCTAATCTTACATCTTATATCCTTCTCGTGCCGCTAAACGTCACATGGTTCCCGCATGGTTAGTTTGCCAAGACTTCCTGTCTTCAGCGAGTTTTTCATTCTCATTAAGGGATGGTATGCCCACCGAACTGGCCTCTTTAGAGTTTCACGTGTTCGACCTTTTTTTCTTCGGCCTGTTGTGTGCCACTTGATAGCTTGTTTGCTAATAGTTCCTGTAAAATTCTGGTTATTTACGATGTGTTTTCTGCCACACCGTTCAGATTTCCTGCCGGCATCTTTAATTTGTCCTTGCTCCAGCAATATCTTCACGGCTACATTGTTCCTCCATTCGCGGACATTACTAAGGCTGTTATTGGACAGACTGCGGGAGAATGAAGAGCTCGTTGTTATTTGGTTGGTTGACAGTTTTGACTTACAATACAGGAAGGTGCATGGAGACTCTGCAGGCGCTGATACTCAGTTTTTATACGTGTATTACCTGGTGCTTGTTTTCTTTTCACATCACTTGAAATTCCAAAGTGTGTTTGATGTTAACCTTTCTATTTCTCGATATTTCTTGTCTTTTAACTGATGTTAAACCTTTCTATTTCTCGATATTTCTTGTCTTTTAACTGATGTTAACCTTTCTATTGCTCGATATTTCTTGTCTTTTAACTGATGTTAAACCTTTCTATTTCTCGATATTTCTTGTCTTTTAACTGATGTTAAACCTTTCTATTTCTCGATATTTCTTGTTTTTTAACTGATGTTAACCTTTCTATTTCTCGATATTTCTTGTCTTTTAAATGATGTTAACCTTTCTATTGCTCAATAATTCTTGTCTTTTAACTGATGTTAACCTTTTTATTGCTCCTTATTTCTTGTCTTTTAACTGATGTTAAACCTTTCTATTTCTCGATATTTCTTGTCTTTTAACTGATGTTAAACCTTTCTATTTCTCGATATTTCTTGTCTTTTAACTGATGTTAAACCTTTCTATTTCTCGATATTTCTTGTTTTTTAACTGATGTTAACCTTTCTATTTCTCGATATTTCTTGTCTTTTAAATGATGTTAACCTTTCTATTGCTCAATAATTCTTGTCTTTTAACTGATGTTAACCTTTTTATTGCTCCTTATTTCTTGTCTTTTAATTGATGTTAACCTTCCTATTACTCGATATTTCATGTTTTGTAACTATCTAAGACAAAGGAAAAAAGAAAGATTTATTAAGACATTGATGTAAGTGGCTATAGTTAAAGAAAATGAATAAAAAATAATGTGGCTATAAAAGGTATTCAAACAAGCAAAACTGGCGTTTGTTTGCTTGGTGGTACAGTCAGTCCAAGCTTGTGTCTGCTTGGTGGGACAGTCAGACCAAACTTGTGTCTGCTTGGTGGTACAGTCAGTCCAAACTTGTGTTTGCTTGGTGGTACAGTCAGTCCAAACTTGTGTCTGCTTGGTGGTACAGTCAGTCCAAACGTGTGTTTGCTTGGTGAGACAGTCAGTCCAAGCGTGTGTTTGCTTGGTGGTACAGTCAGTCCAAACGTGTGTTTGCTTGGTGGTACAGTCAGTCCAAACTTGTGTCTGCTTGGTGGTACAGTCAGTCCAAACGTGTATTTGCTTGGTGGGACAGTCAGTCCAAGCTTGTGTCTGCTTGGTGGGACAGCCAGTCCAAGCTTGTGTCTGCTTGGTGGGACAGTCAGTCCAAGCGTGTATCTGGCTGGTGGGAAGTCAGTCCAAGCTTGTGTCTGCTTGGTGGGACAGTCAGTCCAAGCTTGTGTCTGCTTGGTGGGACAGTGTCAGTACTGACAGTGATTCGTGGTGTTGAGACAGTGAGTGTCTCCGAGGTGAGACAGTCCATTCTGGTCTTAAGATAAGGTGTGTCCAGTGCTGGGGCTAAGATTGTTGCCCTGCAGGTCTTGTGTGGGACAGTGGGTTCTAATGCTGTCCCCTGTGTGACCCACTTAGCTCTGACAATCAGGCTGTATGCCTTGCTTATTGAGACAATAGGCCTAAACGTTGAAACCATGAGTTGTGACGTAAGTCTTGCTCTAGCGTGAAATTTTCATTAATAAATATTTTCACGGATTTACTGAATTCATTCTCTCCCTGAAACTATCTCCAGATAATAAGATGAAAATCACATTTTATTAGCTTACACAGTTCATAGGTCATAGTTCACAGGTTCTCTATTTCTTCGTCCTGTGTGTTTTTGTATGATTAAGGTTCACACTGAAACGTCACAACTTTGTAGTCGTTAAGTAATAAAGCTGTTCCTACTTTTTTCCCCCAGTTTATAGATCTCGTCTACGCATTGTCTAACATGTTAGCGCCAGTAACATTCTAGGCTTGATAACATCTAGACAGCACGGAAATGAGAGAATCTCCTACAACTGCTCAAACTGTCAGTTCATGCAGAATGATTCATATAGAAACTTGTACTATACATTCCCATGTCCGTATAGAATTGTGAACTGCCTACTCGCCGAAGTCTCTGAGTTCAAGACTCTCTGCTGGTGCAGTTCGGCTGTAAATATAGCTACCTGGCGCCGTGTTGTTGAGATGATGCTGGAGGGAAATACTCTGGAAAATTTAGAATGTCTGCCTGCAGAACGAGGCACACTATATCACATTACACACACGGCTGTCGGTGTTTGAAGATAAGAGAGAATTTCACGCAAAAACCAGTTTCGTTAACACGTAGTTTCAGTTCAAACCAGAGCACGTAAACACAGAAATCACATTTCACATAATTCTGTGAATTTAACGCGTTTTACTTAGCAATTTTAAAACAGATCATAATATGTTTTTCATAGAACTAAAGCCACACGTTTCAAATGTTCTCAGTTTCACACAGTCTATTCACAGTCCTGCACAGCATTATCATGTGGCCCGTTCACAGTTTCACACTGTCTGTTCATTATTTTCATGTATTGTTCATACGGTATTGTCATTTCACTCTGCATGTTCGCACTCACATTTTTTTCACATAATTTCCTCACATCTCACAAGGTCTGCTCACAGTTTCACGTAGTCCGTTCACAGTTTCACATAGCCTGTTCACGTTTTCACATAGTCTGTTCACAGTTTCGCATAGTCTGTTCACAATTTCGCATAGTCTGTTCACATTTTCACATAGTCTGTTCACATTTTCACATAGCTTGTTCACATTTTCACATAACCTGTTAACATTTTCACATAGTCTGTTCACATTTTCACATAGCCTGTTCACAGTTTCACATAGTCTGTTCACAGTTTCACATAGTCTGTTCACAGCTTAACATAATCTGTTCACAGCTTCACATAGTCTGTTCACAGCTTCACATAGTCTGTTCACAGTTTCACATAGTCTGTTCACAAATAAACTGAAATTGTTGGCTGCAGTCGTTATCATTTAGGAAGGGATTTTGGTTCCAGATCTCGACACAATCCTCCACGCCTGACTTGTCGTTTGGTTCCCCGGTAAGAAAGGTCCCGTCTATATAACCAGGGTCCAGTTCTTGTCCATCGTCCATCCACACCAGGTGGCCCTCCTCGCTGATGTCATTTAACCCAACCCAGGTCCAGTACGTGATGATGGACCGCAGTAGATAAAATTTATCCAGGGTTCTGGGCGTGAAAAGATAAGAATTTGTCCCGGTACAAACATTCGCGGCGGTTTGGAAGGTGACAGTGTCCTGGTGGTGTGAGATGCAGACCGGGGTGCTGTTGTAGCTGAGGATCTGGAATCCTTGATTCGTGTCACACTGGTAGCTGAGGTAGAGAGATCCCTCCCCTGCGCTGGGAACTTGCTGCCCGTCTTGTAGCCACTGACCGGGAGTACAGAGTTTGGTCACGTGGTTGTACATGACGCTTCGGCAAACCACGTAGTACCTGTGTTCGTTTACAAAGATTATATTTATAGTAGTTTACAACTGAAGATGCCCGCAATCAATAAATAAATGATTTTCCTTTTTCATAAACGAAGCTTACTTTTTCCCTAGGGAAATTGTACGGGCTCCCGTATAGTCTCTTACATCCTACCCATTCCTTTAAACGTCACAAAGAGCTCACATGGTAGTAGGCCAAGATTTCCTGTTTTCGGCGAGCTTTTCAACCTCATCAAGGGATTTTATACCCACTAAACTGGCCTCTCTTAACAATGTCCTCTTTAAAATTTTTTCTTCGGCCTGTTGTGTTCCACCTGATTGAATTTTTTTGAGATTCTCTGGCTGTTTCTTCTCATCACGTATCTGATATATGTCCATCTCCTTTTCCTGATCACCCATGAGACAGGTTGTTGTACAGTCATCTGTCTTTTCTCTGCGTTGTTCTTGAATTCATTCCAGTGTATACCGAGTATTTTGCTTTGGCATTTATTTCCAAAGGAGGCAAATTTCTTGTCTATTTCTATAGTTGTTTTCCAGCTTTCATATGCATAAATGAGGGTGGATATTACATTTGAACTGAATAATCTTAGCTTTGTTTAATCTTAGTATAATATAACAAACATTATAAAACAGTATGGGCACTGAATGGGTACTGGGGACTCAACTAAAAGGCCTTGATTTTGGGGATGATATAGCGCTTATTAATAGAAATGAAGAAAGGATGCAGTTAACAAAAAAATACCCTGCACTCAATGGCTAGCAAAACTGGACTTGTGATCAACAAGGAAAAGATAAAAATAATGAAGAATCAGTCACACAAGATGAAAAAAGTATACCTGAAATGAACCGCAGTAGAAGAATTAGACCATTTTATATATCTTGGAAGTTACATAGACCAGGACAAAGACACGATGAAAGATGTTAGAACTAGAATAACAAAGGCATTATCGGTCTTTAAGAATCTAGAGAAAATATGGAGATCAAAACTAGGAGAACACAAGAACAAAGTTTAGGATATTCAACAAAAATTCGATAACCGCCCTTACATATGCCTGTAACAGCTGGAAAACAACGAGAGAAATAGAGAAAATTAGACGACTTTGAAAACAATTGTCTAAGAAAAATACTCTGTATACAATGGAACGAATTCAAGACTAACGCAGATATAAGAGATATATGCAAACAGTCTCAGCAGTGCTCAAGAAAAGAAGGTGGACATATGTGGGCCACATGATGAGAAGAAACAATCAGAGAATGTGTGGGCCACGTGATGAGAAGAAACAATCAGAGAATATGTGGGCCACGTGATGAGAAGAAACAATCAGAGAATATGTGGGCCACGTGATGAGAAGAAACAATCAGAGGATCACAAAGCAAGTCATGAAATAGGAAACATCTGGAAAAAGAAAAGTAGATCAACCTCGAGAGACCCTAAAGAGAACACTGACAAGAGAGGCTAAGATGACTGACACCAAATCCCTTGACGAGACTGAGAAGCTTGCCGAGGGTAGAGACTCATGGCGAGACACACTGGGAGACCTGTGTGACACATGACGGCACGGGGAGGATGTAAGATGTAAGATTTTATAAAACAATGAGCTATTACGATGATCTCTGTGACACAAAGACACTGCCGATGTTGTCCATTACTTTGTTCTCGCTCGGGTTAAAAATAAAATGTCTTTCTATTTTTTTTAGGAAAGAAATTTTAACAATAACTGATAAATTTTCGCTACAATTTTTTCTTCTAAGAGAATTATAGTTAGGCAGTCTGCACCTCATGAGCTAGCGTCGAGGTTGGCTTATCATAGCCCATCAAGAACCTGTCTCACCTCTCCGTTGCCAACCCCAGTAACAGGGCTATCCTTTCTAACAGGCAAGGTATCGCCATAATACCCAAGGTGGTGGAGCTGATAAAGAAGCACTGCACATCCCCTGTTGTATTAACTCCTCTCAAGTGCTGACAAATTATCCACCACAACCCGCTCCCAATCCGACACGATGTTGTGCCACCACATCGTCATCACATTGGCTGCATAGAACACCTGTTTTGCAGTTCCGGGGAGACGGAAGAAGAAGAAGAAGAAGAAGACGAAGAAGAAGAAGAATTATCGGTGTCTACAATTTAATATTTTATGTAATATAAAAATAAACCTAATTTTCTAATGATTATAAAACGTCATATTAATCATACTAGTTTATTTACTGTTAGTCGTAATAATCTGTAAACTTTTAACACAACTTGTTAATATGTTCATTCTAATAATTAGAAGCAAATCAGTTTGTTAAAAAAAAAACCTTCTTTTTCACTCATATTTCAGTTCCAGACGCGGACTGTATGGTTCTGCAGTATAAGTTACGGTCTATAATCTAATTATAGAATAAAAATACAAAATAAACTGTCATCCATAATCTCTGTAGAATACATGATAAATGATAAACTAAAATCCATAATTAAGTTACATAATATGTAGCAGGTAATAAACTGTGATCTATAATTATAGATGTTATGGGCGAGCAGAGCGAAAAATTTAGATAATAAAATGTGATCTATAATCAGTTATGCAATATGTAACGGATAATAACTATAATATGTAATAATTTTATGAAATATATAGTAGATAATAAAATACGATCTATAAATATGTCATAAAATATATTGTAAATAATAAACTATAATCTATAATCCATGATTGTATAAAAGCATGAGCCCACCGTGATCTACAGGTAACAACACAAGAGAGCAGGGACGGCGCCAGCCAGCCGGGGTCCAGCCGCAGGGGTCCGGAAGTTGGATTTAAGACCAGGTGGAAGGATACGCTCTTCAGGCTATGCACCAACCACAGTGGGAATACTGAAAATAGAATTAACAACCACAGTGGACGTACTGAAAATAGAATTAACAACCACAGTGGACATACTGAAAATAGAATTAACAACCACAGTGGACCTACTGAAAATAGAATTAACAACCACAGTGGACATACTGAAAATAGAATTAACAACCACAGTGGACATACTGAAAATAGAATTAACAACCACAGTGGACCTACTGAAAATAGAATTAACAACCACAGTGGACGTACTGAAAATAGAATTAACAACCACAGTGGACATACTGAAAGTAGAATTAACAAACACAGTGGACATACTGAAAGTAGATTTAACAAACACAGCGGACATACTGAAAGTAGATTTAACAAACACAGTGGACATACTGAAAGTAGATTTAACAAACACAGTGGACATACTGAAAATAGAATTAACAACCACAGTGGACATACTGAAAGTAGATTTAACAAACACAGTGGACATACTGAAAGTAGATTTAACAAACACAGTGGACATACTGAAAGTAGATTTAACAAACACAGTGGACATACTGAAAGTAGATTTAACAAACACAGTGGACATACTGAAAATAAAATTAACAACCACAGTGGACGTACTGAAAATAGAATTAACAAACACAGTGGACGTACTGAAAATAGAATTAACAACCACAGTGGACATACTGAAAATAGAATTAACAACCACAGTGGACGTACTGAAAATAGAATTAACAACCACAGTGGACGTACTGAAAATAGAATTAACAACCACAGTGGACATACTGGAAATAGAATTAACAACCACAGTGGACATACTGAAAGTAGAATTAACAACCACAGTGGACATACTGAAAGTAGAATTAACAACCACAGTAGACATACTGAAAGTAGAATTAACAACCACAGTAGACATACTGAAAGTAGATTTAACAAACACAGTGGACATACTGAAAGTAGATTTAACAAACACAGTGGACATACTGAAAGTAGATTTAACAAACACAGTGGACATACTGAAAGTAGAATTAACAACCACAGTTGACACACTGAAAGTAGAATTAACAACCACAGTTGACACACTGAAAGTATAATTAACAACCACAGTGGACATGCTGAAAGTAGAATTAACCACCACAGTTGACATGCTGAAAGTAGAATTAATAACCACAGTGGACATGCTGAAAGTAGAATTAATAACCACAGTGGACATGCTGAAAGTAGAATTAACAAAGGCGTTATCATATTTTAAAACGATTGGTTGAAAATAACGGAAAGTAAAAGTAACAACCAATGACGGGTGTGCTTTAGACGGACAGGCTTAAATATTGGGGCTCAGAAGGCCAAAGGGGCCGGCCGTCAAGACCAAGGAAAAAAAAACTTCTCAAGCACAGGTTACTGTTTCATGTGATAATCAATGATAACTATTATTTGTTACACCAGCAGGTTATAGATAGCTGCTATCTCCAAATCTACATTTATGTTCTTATCTTCAAATCTACACCTCTATTGTTATTTCCAACTCTACATTTCTGGTGTTATCTTCAAATCTACATCTCTTTTGTTATCTCCAAATCTACATATCTATAATTATCTCCAAATCTTCACCTTTAGTGTTACTCCAAATCTATACCTCTATTGTTATCTCTAAATCTACATCTCTGTTGTTATCTCCAAATCTGACTTTATGTTCTTATCTCCAAATCTACATCTCTTTTGTTATTTCCAAATCTACATATCTATAATTATCTCCAAATCTTCACCTTTAGTGTTACTCCAAATCTATACCTCTGTTGTTATCTCCAAATCTACACCTCTGTTGTTATCTCCAAATCTACATATCTGTTGATATCTCCAAATCTGCATCTATGTTGTTATATCCAAATCCATACATTTGTTGTTATCTCCAAATCTACATTTCTGTTGTTATCTTAAAACCTACGCCTACAGTTATCTCCAACTCTACACCTCTGTTGTTATCTCCAAATCTAGATATCTGTTGTTGTCTCCAAATATGCACCTATGTTTTTATCTCCAAATCTACACCTCTGTTGTTATCTCCAAATCTACATCTCTGTTGTTATCTCCAATTCTGCATCCATGTTGTTATCTCCAAATCTACACCTCTGTTATTATCTTAAAATCTACATCTCTGTTGTTATTTCCAAATCTACATCTCTGTTATTATCTCCAAATCTGCATATCTGTTGTTATCTCCAAATTTGTATCTAAGTTCTTATCTCCAAATCTACATCTCTGTTATTATCTCCAAATCTACATCTCTGTTGTTATCTCCAAATCTACATCTCTGCTGTTATCTCCAAATCTACATCTCTGTTATTATCTCCAAATCTACATCTCTGTTGTTATCTCCAAATCTACATCTCTGCTGTCATCTCCAAATCTACATCTCTTTTGTTATCCCCAAATCTGCATCTATGGTCTGATCTCCAAATCTACATCTCTGTTGTTATCTCCAAATTTGTATCTAAATTCTTATCTCCAAATCTACATCTCTGTTGTTATGTCCAAATCTACATCGCTTTTATTATCTCCAAATCTTCACCTTTATTTTTACTCCAAATCTATACCTCTGTTGTTATCTCCAAATCTACATCTCTGTAGTTATCTCCAAATCTGCATCTCTGTTGTTATCTTCAAATCTACGTCTCTGTTGTTATCGTGAAATCTACATCTCTATTGTTATATAGAAAATCTACATCTCTTGTTATCTTCAAATCTACATCTCTGTTGTTATCTCCAAATCTGCATCTATGTTGTTATCTCCAAATCTACATCTGTGTTATCTCCAAATCTACATCTCTGTTGTTATATAGAAAATCTACATCTCTTGTTATCTTCAAATCTACATCTCTGTTGTTATCTCCAAATCTACAACTATGTCTGCCTTCGTTCTGTTTTTCCTCGACGTTTCTGTGCAATGTAAAATTCTTTCTGAACCGGATGAACATCAGCTGTTGTGGATTTTGCGGGGAGTGTTTTTTTTTTCTGAACAGCTCCTGTTATGACAAACTATCTACCAAGGTTTAATTTACATATTCCATCCAGTCATTAGTCGGCAATCGGTTAGCCAATCACCGCCCAGTACGCCATATGGAGCCTTCCAGAGCAGCAATACATTCTCTCCATCTCTCACTGTCTGTTATCAGTCTTTGTATTGTGCCCCATGTGTGCTGCATTTCTGCTGCTACAGTTCTCCACCAGGAGCCTTTGGTTCACCTCTCTTTCTTTTTCCCTCGGGTGTCCATCCTATGGCTGTTTTTAGCGATCTTCTTTTACTTCTTCTTCGTACGCATTGTGTCTGTATTTGCAGTCCTGTCCCTTGAATAAATTTCACTGGTTTTTTTTAAATTCATGCATGGAACCGTAGAGCTTATCTTCTTTAGTGGTTTCACTGGGCCAGTAATTATTTCTCAGTGTTTCATAGTTGGTGCAGTTCTGGAGGATATGTTCCACAGTTTGGGGCACCGGGGCACATGTACATAGATTAGTAGTACCAACCTTAAACTTTGTATACATATGACTTCGGAGTCGGCTGTGTCCTGTTCGGAGACGGAAGATGGTGACTTGTTCCTTTCTGTTTAGCATGTGATAGTCATCATGTGGTGGTGTTTGTGGCTTCCTGTAGGTTTTTATCATGCTTTTCTTCTGATTATAGATGATTGGTATGTCTGGTTGCTCCATTTCAGTGCCCTCTTTGGACAGACAGTTAGATTTCTCATTGCCTGGTATCCCACAGTGGGAGGGAATCCACTGCAAGGTGACTCTGTGTTGTGAGCCAGTTTTTGACAAGGCATCCTTAAGGTCTGGTAGTTTGTTACACTGAAGAGCTTCCAGTACTGATCTTGCATCTGTGAGTATTACTACAGGACATGTATCAATTCTGGAGTCTGATAGTTTTTCAACTGCAGCAATAATTGCCCTAACTTCTGCATCAAAGTTGTTGCAGTATTTACCAGTGGGTATGGAAATCTTGTCAATGGTGTTGTTTGGATATTCAATATGTGCTCCTGCCCCTCCATTCTTTATGGCATTGTGTGCAGATCTGTCTATATACACACGTATCCAGGTGTCACATGGATATTTGTCATCTAGCAAACTAAGTGTGGCTGTTGATCTTACAAGATCTCATTGCATCTCACCATTCTTCACACCTTTCACTTCAATTTGAATAGTTATTTGTGTACAATCTGCTTCCTTCCATGGTGTATGCTCTGGTACAGATGATAATGGAGCGACTACAGTTGGAAGGTCTGGTATCAGCTAACACATACGCTTGGCCTGATGAATGAAGCTGCTTCTTTTAAGCCGTCTTAGTGCCAAGTTATTGAATCTCTCCTTCAGGGAATGGCTTACAGAGCTGACGAATTTCTCTCCCAAGGTCATTACCTTTGTGTCTCTACGTTCCTTTAGCGCTTGAACGCCAACTATTTTCTGCATTTCTACTATTGGTGTGGACCTCGTGGCACCTGTGATAATCCATAGTGACTGATTTTGTACCTTGTCTAGATTATGTAGCGTAGTGTTTGATGCTGTGCACCAAGATGTTGAGCCATATTCTAAATGTGGTAGAATACTTTGCTGATATACATTCTTGAGGATTCTTTCACTAGCTCCCCATGTGGTTCCACTCAATTTTCTTAATATGGCTAGTTTTGAGTCAAGAGTCACTCCTAAGTAAGTGGATTGGTTGTTCATCCTTAAGGATATTTCATTTTCAAAGATCTTACCTGCTTTCTGTTTAGATGAGAGAGTGAACAGAGTGGTACTTTTTCCCTCGGGTGTCCATCCTCTGGCTGTTTTTAGCACACCATTTGTTTGTCCATGATATCAAGATGTCTGCTGCTCTTTGGAGTCTCTGTGTAGCAACCGTCGCGTATTCATCCGTACATCACATGACCAGATCATCTGCATACAGTGCCGCTTTGATTCCATAGGGAAGTTCCTTGACCAGGTCATTAATGAATACAAGGAGTAGTGTAGGCGAAAGGACTCCTCCTTGTGGTACACCGTGTCGCAGAAGTACTTTCTGGCTGTTGTGTCCATCCATTACTACTCTAGTTCTTCTATTGTGCAAATAAGACTTTATCCAGTTGTGCAGTCTTCCATTCACATTGCAGTTTCTTAGTTTCCACAGCAGACCTTCTTTTCCATACTTCATCAAAGGTTTTCTTCAAGTCTATCCACACTGCTAGTACAAGGTTTTTGTCTTGGAATGCATCCTCAATCTTTTGAGAGATGTAGGTCACTTGATCTTCTGTTCTGTAGTACTGCCTAAATCCTGCTTGTTGTGGAATGTTGTTTTCACTTTCTAGGTACTATTTTAGCCTCAGGTCAATGATGCGTTCCATCGTTTCGCATAGGCAGCTAGTGAGACTGATTGGCCTGTAGCTGGAGGCAGTATCACTGTTTTTCCCTGGCTTTAGCAGTGGTACCATGCTTGCTTCCTTCCAGATTTGAGGTAACTTACCTGTGCTCCAACACATATTGAAAATATCCAACAGCTTTCCCATTGCTGCCATTCCCAGGTTCTTGATTATTTCATTGGACACTCCATCTGGTCCTGGTGGTTTCCTTGGTTTCAGTTTACTGAGTGCTAGGTCTAACTCGCTGCGTGTGATTGGTGCATCCATGACTTCTACTTTTCTGCCTTGTTCCTCTTCTTTCTGTGGGTCACTGTGTACTGTACGCTCTTTCTCTGGATGGATATCAATGTTGCAGTTTTGTGCAAAAATGCGAGTAATATGATCTGCTACCCCCGTGTGGTACCCGGGATCTGCAAAGAATAGGACCACTGTACCCTACCATGCATGATCGTAAAAGGCGACTAAGGAGGGTTCAGCATAGGGCCAGCAACCCTATCTGGTAAAAAACTATCAGACTGCTACAGAAACAGAAGCAAGGGAAAAAGCAAATGCAGGTGGAAGGAGAAATGCTTATCAGGAAACTGAGCCCATGAAGGTTGTGGATGAAAGCCAGCCACTGGAAGTCCCCAGCCCGACTGCAGACCTCCTGGAACCTAAACACAAGATGTAAATAGGCAGCTGGAATGTAAGAACACTAAACCAGACTGGAAAACTAGCACAAACCATCAAGGAAATGCACAGATACAAACTAGACATACTAGGAATACAAGAAGCAAGATGGACAGGACAAGGCAGAAGGAAATTAACAACACAGCACACAGAAGATACAATAATATGGTCAGGTAAAGAAGATCTTCATGAAGGAGGAGTAGCATTGATTATAACAAAAGAAGCATCAAGAGCATTGCTGAAATGGACCCCAATAAATGAGAGATTATTATATGCACGGTTCAACTCAAGATTCACGAAGCTGTCTATTATAGTTTGTTATGCACCAACAGAAGCAGCTGAAGAGGAATTAAAAGAAGATTTTTACAACAGCCTCCAAGCCACAGTAGAAACAATACCCAAGCATGATATGCTACTCATCTTGGGCGACTTCAATGCAAAAGTAGGTGAAGGAAATGAAGATAGAAGAAGAATCATGGGAAGAGAAGGAATCGGAGAAATAAATGAAAATGGAGAAAGACTGTGCAGTTTCTGTGAAGAAAACATGATGACCATCGGAGGGACAATTTTCCAACACAAAAACATCCATAAGGTGACTTGAGGTCACCAGATAAAACCACAGAAAACCAAATCGATCACATACTAATAAACAACAAGTGGAAACGGTCACTACAAGATGTGCGAGCAAGGAAAGGAGCAGATATAGGAAGTGATCACAACCTTCTGGTAGCAAAAATAAAACTAAAATTAAGGAAAGCCAGAATCGGAGAACACAGAAGATACATTTTGATACAAGAAAACTGATAGACCAGCAAACAAGAAATGAATTCTCAATAATACTTAAGAACCGCTTCAGTGTCCTACAAGATGAAGCAGAAATGTCCATATTAGAGTTCAATAAAACACTACAGGAAACAGCAAAAGAGGTGCTGGGATATCGGAAAAGGAGAAAAGAGGAATGGATAAGTGAGACCACATGGGAAAAGATAGAGCAAAGAAAAGAAATCAAGAAAAAATTACTGAACACCAAATCACAACGGCTTAAAGAACGAGTTTTAAGTAATTATGCACAAAAAGACAAAGAAGTGAAGGAATCATGCCGTCAAGATAAACGTCAATATTATGACAACTTAGCAGAAACAGCAGAGAAAGCAGCATATACAAATGACATGAAAACCATATATAAAATCACAAAGCAGATGACAGGTAACTTCAATACAAGATGTGAAAGTGCAGTAAGAACACAAAATGGACAACTGGTCAGTGGAGAAAGAGAAAAAATTGAAAGATGGAGGGAACACTTTAACACCCTACTAAACAGAACACAAGCAGCACAAGCAATAGATATACCTGAAGCAAAAGCGGAACTAAACATCAATACAGGACCAATAACAATAAATGAAGTAAAAGAGGCGATAAAGATGCTAAAATCAGACAGGGCACCAGGTGAAGATGAAGTGACTGCTGAGATGTTGAAAGCAGAAGAAACAGAAACACCAAAACAACTTTGCCGGATATTACAACAAATTTGGGATTTAGAAAAAGCCCCAGAGGAGTGGAAAACTGGTCTTATAGTAAAACTACCAAAGAAGGGTGACCTCAGAGATTGCGGGAACTGGAGAGGCATTACCCTACTGCCACTCACTAGTAAAGTATTTTGCAGAATAATCATCAACAGAATTGTACCAACACTTGAGGAAAAACTTCGGAAAGAGCAGGCAGGATTTAGGAAAGGAAGATCATGCATAGACCATATATTTGTACTTAGACAAATATTAGAACAGGCAAATGAGTGGCATAGCACAACATATGCATTATTCATAGATTTTGAGAAAGCCTTTGACAGTGTCAACAGAGATGCACTGTGGAAAATCCTAAGATGGCATGGCCTCCCCCATAAAATAGTTAATGTAATCAAAGCCCTATACGAGGGTTTTCAGTGCAAAGTTATCTGTGGAGAACATACCTCCAGCAGCTTTAGGGTACAAACAGGAGTGAAACAGGGATGTGTACTATCACCAACATTATTTATCTTGGCAGTAGACTGGTTAATGAAGGAGGCAACATCAGACAAACGCAGAGGATTACAATGGACCCTTGACACAGTGCTGGAGGACCTTGACTTTGCGGACGACATTTGTCTATTATCAAGCAGTCACAAAGATATGCAAGATAAAATAAACAAGTTAACCCAGAATGCAAACAACATAGGACTAAAGATCAATGTAGGAAAGACAAAGTTAATGAAGCAAAATGTGAACAACAGAAATGTACTCAGAGTAGATAACAAGTTAGTGCAGGAGGTCAACGAATTTGTATACCTTGGCAGCAGAGTAGTAGAAAATGGAGACAGCACAGAGGACATCAACAGCAGACTTACTAGAGAAAACCAGGCTTTTGCAATGCTACAGAATATATGGAAATCAAATAAACTAAGCATAAATATGAAAATCAGGATATTTAAGAGTAATGTTCTAAGTGTACTACTCTATGGAAGTGAATGCTGGAAAATCACCAAAACCATAGAAAACAAGTTGAATTCTTTCCAGACTAAATGTTTACGTAGAATTAAAAAAATATTTTGGCCAAACACCATAAGAAATAACATTTTATTGGCAGAAATGCAGATGAAACCACTGACAACAATTATTGAGGAAAGACGCTGGCGATGGTTGGGACATGTGCTCCGAATGACTGACAACTCACTACCAAAAATAGCACTAAGATGGACACCACAGGGGAGCAGAAGTAAGGGTAGACCAAAAGAGACACGGAGAAGAACAACAGAAAGGATGTTGAGCAATAGAGGGCTCACCTGGGCAAGAGCAGAAAAAAAGGCGAAAGACAGGCATTTGTGGAAAACCCTTGCGGAAGCCACATGTGCCCTGGGCACTTAAGGTTCAGAGAGATGATCTGCTACCTGCTTACCTGTAAGAGTTTTCCATCCTCTATTAGTGTAATCTTTGTACTTCTTCCAGTGCTCTCATCATTTAACTGTTTGATTAGTTTCTTCCATCCTTTTCAAAGTTTAGGGACTCTGTTTTCTCTCTCCAACTTTCCCGTATGGCTTGCAGTTTGCCTCTCTGAAATTTGGCCTTAGAATGTTGGTAATTATTGTGGTGTTCTTGGCATGGTCTATTTTCTGCTTGCTTTCGAGCTGTTTCCACATCATCATGGAGTTTTCCCAGCTCACTAGACCAGTATGGTTTATAGTCTCTTTGAGTTCCTCTGGGAATAGTTTCTTGGGCTGCCTGAAGGATACAAGCATTGAATTCCTTCACTATGCTGTTAGAATCCTTACCTTCTATGGACAGCTGTCCCACCAGGATACCTGTACGATGTCTGTACATTGTCCAGTTTGCTTTTTTATAGTTCCATCTGGGGAGAGGGCTACTGGTGTTAAGGAGTTCATTTTCTATTGTCAGGAAGACTGGTCGATGGTCGCTACCTCCAAGTTGTTTTCCAACTTCACGTGTAATGTTCCACTACAGATCTGGAGAGTGGAATGCCAGATCTGGTGTTGAGGTTGTACGCCAAGCCCTTGAGTAAAATGTTGGGGGATCCATTGGCTGGTTGATCAGGAGAAGTCCATTATCATCCTGCCAGCTCTCAACTTCCTCTCCTCTCTTGTCTATGTGGTCATAGCCCCAGCTCTGGGAATGGCTGTTAAAATCACCACAGACCATCAGTCTCTCTTTATGTGGGATTGTTTCTAAAGCAAGTGGGCGGCCATTAGGACAGTAATATTTAAGGAGGTGGAAGTCTGTATTACTGGTTTTTAGATGGATCATCTGGTATTCAGCTCCTTCCATGTATACTCCCACGTGACATGCGCTGATGTTATTCTTAACAAGTGTGAGTACTCCTCCTTTTCTTCTGTTCTGTCAGTCTGATCTAAAACACTGGTAGCCTCTGATTTTAAAGCCGGCATTTTTGGTTAAATGTGTCTTCTGTATGCAGCATATACTTACCTGCTCTGCAAAGAGTATGTTCTCTAGTTCCACCTTTTTACTGTAGCCATCTCTAACACTGCTGACACCCTCAGCATTCCATTGCATTGTTTTAAGTTCTTGCTTTTTTGGCAGTTTTCTGCTGTTGTATTTTTTGGGCTGTAGCTCTACTCTTATGTCTCCTGGCTCCACAAGACGAACTGAGAGGACCTCCAGTAGCATTGGGTGGACCCTTTCAAGACAGGGGGCCCGGCACTGCACCTGTCTGGTTAGTCTTCACAGGGTGAGCACCATGTTTGAAAACTGCAGATAGAGACATTTCATTAGCGATAATGCGTGTTACTCTGATTTTTGCGATGCGCCTTTTGGCTGGGTAACTCCGACTTCAGCAGCTTTCCTTGCTAGGGCAGTCTGTGGTCTTGTTCGGACTGCCATGAAGACAGAAGACAGTGGTGTAGGCTGGTCTGGCCAAAACTTTGTTTTCCATCCTCTGGTAGCTGTACTTAAACCCCTTCTCCACGTCAGACGCCTTTGAGACAGTTCCACAGAGACACTCTGACTTTGGGATGAGGAATCCGATGAGTGCTTCAACGATATCCATTCCCTGCCACCTATAGTCTTCTGGGTCTGTTTTCTTTACATTGTTCTAATAGCCATTGTTGTAAAGACCCATAGGCTTGTCACGTCCTGGATTCATTGGTTTCACACCAGATTTTCCTCATCCCCGCCAGAGATCTCCATGTCCCCATCCGTCCACCAACCTGACATTACATTTTACACAAATAACAATTATAATTAGTGTTGATTGTTAAGGTTTCTGGGCTACAGAAGTAGGTCAAGGTTTTTAAGCAAACAAATCTATGTTCCCTGTCTCACAAAGACTCTGTGGAAAGATAAGTGAGTTCTTAACGCAGCTGTTCCCAGGAGATGTTTTAGCGATGTTGTTGGTGTGTCTTCGGAGAACCTGATCAATCTGGTTCCTGTTTTGTTTTGTTTTATTTTGCATATTTGACTAGAGTAATATCTGGCAGTGACACATATTCTGCTTCGTCTGGTGTAAAGAAAGTGGCTTCCCTTTGGGGCGATTTTCCGTTCTCTGTCAGTCAACGTCACGGGACACGAAAATCTAGCAAATCGTAGAAGGTGGGTAGACCTTGTCACCAACAAGGGACCAATACGATCCCTTCTTTCGGATTTTCCTCCGAGCTATAATTTCGTATCATTTGACTCTCTCCAGCTACTCACAGAATAGTGGCTGAGAGGGACTGCTAGCACAGCTTACTATCACAGAAACTAGGCGAAACTGCCCAGACACATGCTGCAAGTTATAGCTAGCACGGCTTACTATCACAACAGCAGGTGAAACTGACCAGACACAGCCTGCAGGTTATAGCTAGCACAGCTTACTATCACAGACAGCAGGTGAAACTGACCAGACACATGCTGCAGGTTATAGCTAGCACAGCTTACTATCACAGACAGCAGGTGAAACTGACTAGACACATGCTGCAGGTTATAGCTAGCACAGCTTACTATCACAGACAGCAGGTGAAACTGACTAGACACATGCTGCAGGTTATAGCTAGCACAGCTTACTATCACAGACAGCAGGTGAAACTGACTAGACACATGCTTCAGGTTATAGCTAGCACAGCTTACTATCACAGACAGCAGGTGAAACTGACTAGACACATGCTGCAGGTTATAGCTAGCACAGCTTACTATCACAGACAGCAGGTGAAACTGACCAGACACAAGCTGCAGGTTATAGGTAATGCTACCACTGCTGTTCTTGGCTGAACTAAAGTTGATACTACTATATAAGCAGCAATTTTATTTACTGTTGTAGTTGTTGGTATATTGATATTGTAGTTGTTGGTATGTTCATGTTGTAGTTGTTGCCGAAGTAATATAAAAGCAGTAATCCCCCTTGCATGAGATGTTCACAGAAAACACACACACGCCATAACTAGGCTAGGACTTACCAGCAGCTGACAGTAACCTCCACATTGTGCCATGTAAAGTGTCGAGTTCACTCATTCTTTGGCTGAGAGATAGAGAGAAAGCAAAATGGAACATCCATTACTCCCCCCCCCCCCCCCTTTTCAAGTAACTCACGTGACTCTAGAACTCACAGTAGAGTCACGTACGTGTGCCTTCACAGAAACCACTCACCATTTTTTTGCGTCTTATAACCTATTAAATCTACATCAAAGACTTTTAAACAAAACGAATATTTGGACATTTGGAGCCCCATAGTCTGTTTGTTTGGCTCCCTTCATTAGAGTATCTTTGTTCAGATATAAAGTAGATTGCGCCAGTTTGGTATTGTTGACATGGTACACATATAATTTTGTTTTTAATATCTCCAAAGCAAACAATGTGACGTCTTATCTTTGTTTGCCTACCAAATATTCCTACTTTATCATTCATGAAATGTATAAAACCATTGAGTTAGGAGAGAGATGTTTGTCATTCAGCGCTCCTCAACCGTTTTATCACACGACCCCTGGATTAATTTTGTAATATTCGCAAATCTAAAGAAGCGTTTCCGAGAGAGACGATAGTTTTGTGGACAAGTCCATATGTGCCCAGTTGTCATTCGTGGAAAGAGGATTTCCTGCACTTCCTAGCACCATGAGAATCCTTATCGATTAAAAAAGCAATGACAGCGGGGGGGGGGAGGGGGGGGGAGAGAAATTAGGGGATGCGGAGGGCTGTCTTCAGTCAGAAAAGCGGCATCGACAGCATCCCAATTCTCCCCCATCCACACTCAGACTATCTATCTACCTACCTACCTACCTACCTACCTAACTACCTACCTACCTACCTACCTACCTACCAACCTTCCTACCTACCTACCTACCTACCTATCTATCTATCTATCTATCTATCTATCTATCTATCTATCTATCTATCTATCTATCTATCTATCTATCTACGAGGTGTGATTGATAAGTTCGTGGCCTAAGCTACAAATATTTGAAACACACAGTTGATATTAGGTGGATTTGTAGATCAGGTTAATGTAAGATTAAACACCAAGTTTCAAAAAATTAACTGCAATTAATTTTTTTACAGGCTACTGAAGTAGTAAGGGGTGGCAGAAAATGAGACAATGAGTGAAATTTCTTATCGAGCAGTCACTTGCTACCTCTGCATCAAGGGCTTATCGTCGAAGGAGATCCATGAGGATATGGTAGAGACTCTAGGGGAGAGTGCCCCTTCTTACATCACAGTGAAGAAATGGGCAGCTCAATTCAAACATGGAAGGGAGAGTCTGGAAGATTATACCCATCCAGGAAGACCAAGAACGGTAACCACCGATGAAACTACAGGCAGAATCCATGGCATGATAATGGAGGATCGACGACTAACTGAGCGATACATTGCCACTGAGTTGGGCATCTCCTAGTAACGTGTTCATGCAATTACTCACAATGATCTTCAAATGACAAAGGTCTCTGCTCGATGGGTCCCGAAACTTCTTGGAGCTGATCACAAACGACAGCGTCTCAACACGTCAAGAGACAATCTTGGCCATTTTTCTGCAGATCCTGAAAAGTTTCTTCAGCAATTTGTGACTATGATTGAGACTTGGGTTCATCATTTTCAACCAGAAACCAAAGGACAGTCAAAGCAGTGGAAACATCATGGATCCCCACCTCCAAAGAAAGCAAGGGTGGTTCTGTCTGCAGACAAAGTGATGGCTTCCATTTTTTGGGATTCAGAAGGTGTGCTATTAGTATCTTCAAAAGGGCAGAATGGTCACTGGGGCCTATTACGCTAATCTTGTGAAGCAACTGCGGGTCAAAATGAAGGAAAAGCGTCGATGAAAATTGACGAGAGGAGTCATCTTTCATCAAGACAATACTCCAGTTCACATGCCGGCGGTGGCAATGGCTGCCATTCATGAATGTGGCTTCCAGCTTCTTGAACATCCTCCTTATTCCCCAGATTTGGCCCCTTCGGACTATTACCCGTTTACCAAACTCAAAAAGGAGCTCAGTGGTCACAAATTTGCTTCACATAATGACGTCATTCATGCTGTAGACCACTTTCTACTGGCACAAGATGCTGACTTTTACAAAGAACGGATCCGTATGCTCCAGGATCTCTGGACTAAGGGCATAAACTTGCAAAGGGAATATGTTGAGAAATAACCCCAAAAAAGTTGACCACAAATAATCCGTTGCACCTAAGGCCATGAACTTATCAATCACCCCTCGTATCTATCTATCTATCTATCTATCTATCTATCTATCTATCTATCTATCTATCTATAAGACATAAGACATGTCCTTAGGTTTCATATCTCCAGAAATAAAATAACATGTATTGATTATTTTCTTGTTTCTTTCATGAAAGGAGAATTGATTCATTTTTGTTTGTGAATGTGTGTGTGTATATATAAATATATATATATATATATATATATATATATATATATATATATATATGTGTGTGTGTGTGTGTGTGTGTTTATGTTTGCGAGTGGCATGTGCACATACGGGTGTACGTCTTTCACTTGATAATAAACAAGACCCTCATGCAACTGTTTACCTGATGCAATATTTGCACTCGGACGAGTCGTGTTCTACTAACAGACAGGGAACTAGCTACATGTGGTACTACTCGCATGTTTTGAATATCACAACAAAAGGAAATATCACGGAACATATCCAGCATCCAGACCAATTGCTATCTGTACTAGAGCTGTACTGAATATTACTCCTTTTTTAAAAACTATTTGCACGGACATAGATAATTGGTTATGGTCATAATTCATATCCGAACCAGTTCAGTTCAGCTTGACAGAGGCTAACTTTAGGCAAGGGAAATAACAGAAACGAAGGGAAATAACAGAAACAATGAATGGAACCGACTTTGTTCGGAACAAAAGTAAGGCGGGTCATAACAATGTCTAACTATGACAATACTGGAAGGACAATTATTTGTCTAGGACAGACATACGATACAGTGCAAATAGCAGGGCAATTAATATTGCAGAAGCAAGTAGAATACTAGCTCGGTGCCGTGTCTGCAGGAGTTTGTGATCTTATTTATCCTTTTCGTCAGACTTAGTGATAAAAATAGTTATCCGTTTTTGCCAGTTAGTGATAATAATATTTATTCGTTTTGCCAGTGTTAGTGATAACAAAATTTGTTCGTTTTGAAGAAATATAATAAAGAAGAAAGACTCAGCAATGCCATATGAACGTTTTGTTGAGATTGGCCGTGTGGCCTATATTGCCCATGGGGATGACAAAGGCAAACTTGTGGCCATAGTTGATATTATAGACCAGAATAGAGCACTGGTTGACGGCTCATGTTCTGGTGTGACCCGCAAGGACCTGAACTTCAAGGCGCTGCACCTCACACAGTTTAAACTTGGCACTGGTCACTCTGCTCGCAGAGGGACTGTCAGAAAAGCCTGGGAGAAGGAAGACATTAACAAAAAATGGGAACAGACAACCTGGGCTAAGAAGTTGGCAGCTAGCCAGAGGAGGGCAGAACTGACTGACTTTGAGAGGTTTAAACTGATGAAAGCCAAGCAAGCTCGCAATCGGCTGATCAATGTTGAGTTTGGCAAGTTAAGAAAGGCTGCTCGCAAGGCACCAGCCAAGCCCAAGAAGCTGAAGAAAAGGGGAAAAGCCAAGTCAGCTCCAAGAAGAAGTAAAAAAAAAATTCTACCTGATTATCTAGTATGACATTAAATTTTGTTGTCAAAAAAAAAAGAAGAAGAAGAAAATATAATACTTACCTGGCACGGAAGGCACCATGAAATAAATTTTTTTAAAAAGGTGGTCTTTCTACCAAGGCTAAGTAGATTTTGGTCTACAAACCCTCACCACACACGTGGTAAAGTTATCTAGCGAGCCCGTGCGGGCATTAAAAAAAAAAAAAGAAGAAAATATAATAATGAAGAAAAAAGATGGCCTTTTGGCAAAGATCGAAGATCAAAGTGTAGTTCTACCCTCTGTAGTATCTACACTTTGATCGTTATTTTGGAACAAACGAGATGTTCGAGGCCTGCCCTACACTTTGAATGCCGGGGGTATGGTCCACATCTCGTTACGGGTGGACCCGGTTTGCAGTACCACCAGGTCACGGCCTGTTGTTTTCGTCGCTTAAAAAAAAATATTATCCTGTTTGTCAGAGTTAGTGATCTTGTTTATCTCTTTTGCCAGTGTTAGTGATAACAAAATTTGTTCGTTTTGAAGAAAATATAATAAAGAAGAAAGACTCAGCAATGCCATATGAACGTTTTGTTGAGATTGGCCGTGTGGCCTATATTGCCCATGGGGATGACAAAGGCAAACTTGTGGCCATAGTTGATATTATAGACCAGAATAGAGCACTGGTTGACGGCTCATGTTCTGGTGTGACCCGCAAGGACCTGAACTTCAAGGCGCTGCACCTCACACAGTTTAAACTTGGCACTGGTCACTCTGCTCGCAGAGGGACTGTCAGAAAAGCCTGGGAGAAGGAAGACATTAACAAAAAATGGGAACAGACAACCTGGGCTAAGAAGTTGGCAGCTAGCCAGAGGAGGGCAGAACTGACTGACTTTGAGAGGTTTAAACTGATGAAAGCCAAGCAAGCTCGCAATCGGCTGATCAATGTTGAGTTTGGCAAGTTAAGAAAGGCTGCTCGCAAGGCACCAGCCAAGCCCAAGAAGCTGAAGAAAAGGGGAAAAGCCAAGTCAGCTCCAAGAAGAAGTAAAAAAAAATTCTACCTGATTATCTAGTATGACATTAAATTTTGTTGTCAAAAAAAAAAGAAGAAGAAAATATAATACTTACCTGGCACGGAAGGCACCATGAAATAAATTTTTTTAAAAAGGTGGTCTTTCTACCAAGGCTAAGTAGATTTTGGTCTACAAACCCTCACCACACACGTGGTAAAGTTATCTAGCGAGCCCGTGCGGGCATTAAAAAAAAAAAAGAAGAAAATATAATAATGAAGAAAAAAGATGGCCTTTTGGCAAAGATCGAAGATCAAAGTGTAGTTCTACCCTCTGTAGTATCTACACTTTGATCGTTATTTTGGAACAAACGAGATGTTCGAGGCCTGCCCTACACTTTGAATGCCGGGGGTATGGTCCACATCTCGTTACGGGTGGACCCGGTTTGCAGTACCACCAGGTCACGGCCTGTTGTTTTCGTCGCTTAAAAAAAAATATTATCCTGTTTGTCAGAGTTAGTGATCTTGTTTATCTCTTTTGCCAGAGTTAGTGATCTTGTTTATGTCTTTTGCCAGAGTTAGTGATCTTGTTTATCTCTTTTGCCAGAGTTAGTGATCTTGTTTATGTCTTTTGCCAGAGTTAGTGATCTTGTTTATGTCTTTTGCCAGAGTTAGTGATCTTGTTTATCTCTTTTGCCAGAGTTAGTGATCTTGTTTATCTCTTTTGCCAGAGTTAGTGATCTTGTTTATCTCTTTTGCCAGTTAGTGATCTTGTTTATCTCTTTTGCCAGTTAGTGATCTTGTTTATCTCTTTTGCCAGAGTTAGTGATCTTGTTTGTACTTTTTGTCAGAGTTAGTGATCTTGTTTGTACTTTTTGCCAGAGTTAGTGATCTTGTCTGTACTTTTTGTCAGAGTTAGTGATCTTGTTTATCTCTTTTGCCAGAGTTAGTGATCTTGTTTATCTCTTTTGCCAGACTAAGTGATCTTGTTTAGCTCTTTTGTCAGAGTAAGTGATTTTGTTTATCTCTTTTGCCAGAGTTAGTGATCTTGTTTATACTTTTTGTCAGAGTTAGTGATCTTGTTTGTACTTTTTGTCAGAGTTAATGATCTTGTTTGTACTTTTTGTCAGAGTTAGTGATCTTGTTTGTACTTTTTGTCAGAGTTAGTGATCTTGTTTGTACTTTTTGTCAGAGTTAGTGATCTTGTTTGTAATTTTTGTCAGAGTTAGTGATCTTGTTTGTACTTTTCGTCAGAGTTAGTGATCATGTCTGTACTTTTTGTCAGAGTTAGTGATCTTGTCTGTACTTTTTGTCAGAGTTAGTGATCTTGTCTGTACTTTTTGTCAGAGTTAGTGATCGTGTTTGTACTTTTTGTCAGAGTTAATGATCTTGTTTGTACTTTTTGTCAGAGTTAGTGATCTTGTCTGTACATTTTGTCAGAGTTAGTGATCTTGTTTGTACTTTTCGTCAGAGTTAGTGATCATGTCTGTACTTTTTGTCAGAGTTAGTGATCTTGTTTGTACTTTTTTGTCAGAGTTAGTGATCTTGTTTGTACTTTTTGTCAGAGTTAGTGATCTTGTTTGTACTTTTTGTCAGAGTTAGTGATCTTGTTTGTACTTTTTGTCAGAGTTAGTGATCTTGTTTGTAATTTTTGGTCAGAGTTAGTGATCTTGTTTGTACTTTTCGTCAGAGTTAGTGATCATGTCTGTACTTTTTGTCAGAGTTAGTGATCTTGTTTGTACTTTTTGTCAGAGTTAGTGATCTTGTCTGTACTTTTTATCAGAGTTAGTGATCGTGTTTGTACTTTTTGTCAGAGTTAATGATCTTGTTTGTACTTTTTGTCAGAGTTAGTGATCTTGTCTGTACATTTTGTCAGAGTTAGTGATCTTGTTTGTACTTTTCGTCAGAGTTAGTGATCATGTCTGTACTTTTTGTCAGAGTTAGTGATCTTGTTTGTACTTTTTTGTCAGAGTTAGTGATCTTGTTTGTACTTTTTGTCAGAGTTAGTGATCTTGTTTGTACTTTTTGTCAGAGTTAGTGATCTTGTCGGTGGACAGATTCCTGCGCGGACGTTGTGACAGCTACAAGTGCGTCAGAGGCTTTCTGGTCTTTAATGTGTTATCAAATCAGACATGGTCAAGACCCCATTCTGTCTTCATGTCGTGTTTTTTAACAGACATTGCAGCCTGACTAAAAAAAAAAAAAACTAATCCCATGGTAGTGAAGCCTTCGAAGGCGTCTGCCTCTTAGATACATTTTGAAAAAATGCAGGGAAACCGCCTGTCGGATACCTGCCCTCGGGGGACGATCGTCTAAGCCAAACCTTACGCCGTAGGGCGTATTTCATGGAGGAAGTAAAAATCATCTCTATGTTTGTCACAATCTACAACCAGGACATCCATCGCTCTTCAAAAAGTAAAACAATTAAAGAATCTGTGGAGAGGAACAGACAGAGCTACAAAAATAAGATTTTAAGGGCATGCATCTTTCCCATCGCAACATATGCCTGTGAGACCTGGACACTTAACAAAACAGCTAAGAAACACATAAATGCCTTTGAATGTAAATGGTACAGAAGAGTTCTTCAAATACAATGGACACAAAAAATAACAAATATATCCATACCACAAGAGCTTAATATTGAAGAAGGTTGGCTAGTAAAAAAGATTAAGCAGAGAAAACTTAAATATTTTATAAATATTAAACGTCATGATAATCTAGAGAAGACAGTCTTGGAAGGGAAAACGAAAGAGAGGAAGACGAAGGCGAAGATGGCTGCAAGACATCGTTGATGATCTGTGAATGGCGCATCATTAGCAGGCCATCCTGCTCACAACTGAGAGGCCTACAGGAAAGCTGTTAGCGAGGCAAAGTTCTGCACGGGACATGCAATTGACTGACTACCAGCCACTGTTTGATGCCTCCCTCTCAGCTTTCGGTGCTCTTCTACAGTAGGAGCTGAACTTCCTTCTGCCTTGTTCTAGAAAAAAATACTGTTGGAGGGTTTTACCGAGCACATGATTGCTCCATTTTCATCTTCTCTTCGCTGTAATCACAGACATCATCAATCCATCCATCCTTGTCTGTGGTCGGCCATCGGCTAAGCAATCACCACCCAGTACGCCTTGTGGCATCTTGCATAGCAGCAACAAATTCTCTACCTCTCATGATTTGCGCCCAGCCTTTAATCCAAGACGTGGCCAATACCATTTTCATCTTCTCTTTGCTGTAATCATAAACTTTGCTGTAATCATAAACTTTGCTGTAATCATAGACTCTGCTGTAATCATAAACTTTGCTGTAATCATAGACTCTGCTGTAATCATAGACTCTGCTGTAATCATAAACTCTGCTGTAATCATAGACTCTGCTGTAATCATAAACTTTGCTGTAATCATAAACTCTGCTGTAATCATAAACTTTGCTGTAATCATAAACTTTGCTGTAATCATAGACTCTGCTGTAATCATAAACTTTGTTGTAATCATAGACTCTGCTGTAATCATAAACTTTGCTGTAATCATAGACTCTGCTGTAATCATAAACTTTGTTGTAATCATAGACTTTGCTGTAATCATAGACTCTGCTGTAATCATAGACATGATTCGATGTTACACGTTAAAAGCTTATTTTTAGCGTAAATGTTGATAAGTCAATAGAGGAATTAGTTCTCATACCAAGACAGTCTTGTCTTCTATCTTCCCATGAAGCGCGACCTCTTGTTCTTTGCAGCCGACGCGGTGGAGATGCTGAGATACAACATAGTGTCGGATTGGGAGCGGGTTACCACGGCTACTTTCTTTTTCACTCCGTGAGTGGAACTAAAAAGCAAGGGAAACGCAATACTTCTTTAGACGGCTCCACCACCATCAATTATAATAATAATTGTAATAATTTCAAGTTATTTTCACTGTTCCTAATCCTCGCATCTATCATATTCTATATAATTCGTGACGTCAAAAGTACTTGAAAACTGAACACGAAAATCGATGCCCTCAAAATGTCCTCCAGGCGTGGACACATAAATGCCTTTGAATGTAAATGGTACAGAAGAGTTCTTCAAATACAATGGACACAAAAAATAACAAATATATCCATACCACAAGAGCTTAATATTGAAGAAGGTTGGCTAGTAAAAAAGATTAAGCAGAGAAAACTTAAATATTTTATAAATATTAAACGTCATGATAATCTAGAGAAGACAGTCTTGGAAGGGAAAACGAAAGAGAGGAAGACGAAGGCGAAGATGGCTGCAAGACATCGTTGATGATCTGTGAATGGCGCATCATTAGCAGGCCATCCTGCTCACAACTGAGAGGCCTACAGGAAAGCTGTTAGCGAGGCAAAGTTCTGCACGGGACATGCAATTGACTGACTACCAGCCACTGTTTGATGCCTCCCTCTCAGCTTTCGGTGCTCTTCTACAGTAGGAGCTGAACTTCCTTCTGCCTTGTTCTAGAAAAAAATACTGTTGGAGGGTTTTACCGAGCACATGATTGCTCCATTTTCATCTTCTCTTCGCTGTAATCACAGACATCATCAATCCATCCATCCTTGTCTGTGGTCGGCCATCGGCTAAGCAATCACCACCCAGTACGCCTTGTGGCATCTTGCATAGCAGCAACAAATTCTCTACCTCTCATGATTTGCGCCCAGCCTTTAATCCAAGACGTGGCCAATACCATTTTCATCTTCTCTTTGCTGTAATCATAAACTTTGCTGTAATCATAAACTTTGCTGTAATCATAGACTCTGCTGTAATCATAAACTTTGCTGTAATCATAGACTCTGCTGTAATCATAGACTCTGCTGTAATCATAAACTCTGCTGTAATCATAGACTCTGCTGTAATCATAAACTTTGCTGTAATCATAAACTCTGCTGTAATCATAAACTTTGCTGTAATCATAAACTTTGCTGTAATCATAGACTCTGCTGTAATCATAAACTTTGTTGTAATCATAGACTCTGCTGTAATCATAAACTTTGCTGTAATCATAGACTCTGCTGTAATCATAAACTTTGTTGTAATCATAGACTTTGCTGTAATCATAGACTCTGCTGTAATCATAGACATGATTCGATGTTACACGTTAAAAGCTTATTTTTAGCGTAAATGTTGATAAGTCAATAGAGGAATTAGTTCTCATACCAAGACAGTCTTGTCTTCTATCTTCCCATGAAGCGCGACCTCTTGTTCTTTGCAGCCGACGCGGTGGAGATGCTGAGATACAACATAGTGTCGGATTGGGAGCGGGTTACCACGGCTACTTTCTTTTTCACTCCGTGAGTGGAACTAAAAAGCAAGGGAAACGCAATACTTCTTTAGACGGCTCCACCACCATCAATTATAATAATAATTGTAATAATTTCAAGTTATTTTCACTGTTCCTAATCCTCGCATCTATCATATTCTATATAATTCGTGACGTCAAAAGTACTTGAAAACTGAACACGAAAATCGATGCCCTCAAAATGTCCTCCAGGCGTGGACACATACACGAGTGAAATGCATTACACGCACAACAAAACTAGATAAATAGAGCTACACTGAACAGAACTCAGGTTTAAAACAGAGTAATAGAAAAGGCTGTAAATAGAATAATAGAATGTAGTAAGATCAATGAAATTACTGTTATGTGGTTTATAGCAATGCGAAGGCCAAATTTACTTTGAACAGTTCATTAAGATCTGGGTAAGTGAGACGAAGGTCAAAATTGAAGATAAAGTTTCTGTAGGGAAAAGATAAGCAATAGTTACCGGGGTTGATTGGCAACCCTAAGAGTAGAAATAATGTCTCAGTTACCTGTCAGTTTTGCAATACGTCAATATGTGGTCTTATTAATGACTTAAAATAATACAAATAAAAAATACAGTATAGACAACATTATAAATAACAGACAGTATTACCCCCTCCCCCCCCCCCCCATAAAAACGTTACTACATACACAGGTGTAAGGAGACTAGCTCTTGTAAAACAAATCTTGTTTGGTGTAACTCTGGCGTATTTTCTAACTCTGGCATACGATGTAACTCTAGCGTATTGTGTAACTCTGTGTAACTCTATCATTCGTAGGAACAGCCATGACAAAAAGTTGATAAGCAAGAAAAGCCTGGAAAGTTTCACCACTCTAAAGTCGGTCAGAAACAGACATCAGCACAGTAAAGTCAGTCAGACACAAACATCAGCACAGTAAAGTTAGTCAGACATAAACATCAGCACAGTAAAGTTAGTCAGACACAAACATCAGCACAGTAAAGTTAGTCAGACACAAACATCAGCACAGTAAAGTTAGTCAGACACAAACATCAGCACAGTAAAGTTAGTCAGACACAAACATCAGCACAGTAAAGTTTGTCAGACACAGACATCAGCACAGTAAAGTCAGACACAGACATCAGCACAATAAAGTCAGACACAAACATCAGCACAGTAAAGTCAGACACAGACATCAGCACAGTAAAGTCAGACACAGATATTAGCAAAGTAAAGTTAGTCAGACACAAACATCAGCACAGTAAAATTAGTCAGACACAGACATCAGCACAGTTAAGTTAGTCAGACACAAACATCAGCACAGTAAAGTCAGACACAGACATCAGCACAGTAAAGTCAGTCAGACACAGACATCAGCACAGTAAAGTCAGACACAGACATCAGCACAGTAAAGTCAGTCAGACACAGACATCAGCACAGTAAAGTCAGACACAGACATCAGCACAGTAAAGTCAGACACAGATATTAGCAAAGTAAAGTTAGTCAGACACAAACATCAGCACAGTAAAGTTAGTCAGACACAGACATCAGCACAGTTAAGTTTGTCAGACACAAACATCAGCACAGTAAAGTCAGACACAGATATCAGCACAGTAAAGTCAGACACAGATATCAGCACAGTAAAGTCAGACACAGATATCAGCACAGTAAAGTCAGTCAGACACAGACATCAGCACAGTAAAGTCAGTCAGACACAGACATCAGCTCAGTAAAGTCAGTCAGACACAGACATCAGCACAGTAAAGTCAGTCAGACACAGACATCAGCACAGTAAAGTCAGTCAGACACATACATCAGCACAGTAAAGTCAGTCAGACACAGACATCAGCACAGTAAAGTCAGTCAGACACAGACATCAGCACAGTAAAGTCAGTCAGACACAGACATCAGCGCAGTAAAGTCAGTCAGACACAGACATCAGCACAGTAAAGTCAGTCAGACACAGACATCAGCACAGTAAAGTCAGTCAGACACATACATCAGCACAGTAAAGTCAGTCAGACACATACATCAGCACAGTAAAGTCAGTCAGACACATATATCAGCACAGTAAAGTCAGTTAGACACAGACATCAGCACAGTAAAGTCAGTCAGACACAGACATCAGCACAGTAAAGTCAGTCAGACACAGACATCAGCACAGTAAAGTCAGTCAGACACAGACATCAGCACAGTAAAGTCAGTCAGACACAGACATCAGCACAGTAAAGTCAGTCAGACACAGACATCAGCACAGTAAAGTCAGTCAGACACAGACATCAGCACAGTAAAGTCAGACACAGACATCAGCACAGTAAAGTCAGACACAGACATCAGCACAGTAAAGTCAGACACAGACATCAGCACAGTAAAGTCAGACACAGACATCATCACAGTAAAGTCAGTCAGACACAGACATCAGCACAGTAAAGTCAGACACAGACATCAGCACAGTAAAGTCAGTCAGACACAGACATCAGCACAGTAAGTCAGACACAGACATCAGCACAGTAAAGTCAGTCAGACACAGACATCAGCACAGTAAAGTCAGACACAGACATCAGCACAGTAAAGTCAGACACAGACATCAGCACAGTAAAGTCAGACACAGACATCAGCACAGTAAAGTCAGACACAGACATCAGCACAGTAAAGTCAGACACAGACATCAGCACAGTAAAGTCAGACACATATAAAACTATTCTAATAGGAAAAGTTCCGCTGTTGTAAGATCTTGAATAGACAAATGTCTGAATATGAACAATGTCCTGATCCATAGACTGTCTTGGTGGCTGGGTTTGGAAAATAGCATCCCAACAAAAAGGTAAATGTTTGTTTCTGTTTAATGTCCCTTTTGTCCCTTTTATCAAAATGCAAACTGTCACCGCAGAGCACGAAGATGGGAACTGGAAGCTACGAAACTTACGTCTCTGAACTGTAACTGGTTTTAAGCGGTGTTATTAAGTTGTCTTTAGAAATGTTGGCCTTGAGAGTTCACAGACACTTTTAACGTAAAGACAAAGCTATCAGGCCACGGAGGTAGGTACGGGATGTTGTCGTGTGGGGGTAAGGATGGGGGGTGGAGAGGTACAGGCTTGTATGAGCATGATCGTCATGGAAATACAGGAAAACGTGATAATCATAATGATGATGATACATCTTTTTCGTAATATGTCTCCCTCTTTCTTTCTCTCTCTCTCTCTCTCTCTCTCTCCCTCTCTCTCTCCCTCTCTCTCTCTCTCTCCCTCTCTCTCTACTTCTCTCCCTCTCTCTCTTCCTCTCCCTCTCTCTCTACTTCTCTCTCCCTCTCTCTCTACTTCTCTCTCCCTCTCTCTCGACCCCTCTCTCCCTCTCTCTCTCCTTCTCACTCCCTCTCTCTCTCCCTACTTCTCTCTCCCTCTCTCTCCCTCTCTCTCCCTCTCTCCCTCTTTCTCTACCCCTCTCTCTCTCCCTCTCTCTCCCTCTCCCTCTCTCTCTCCCTCTCTCTCCCTTCTCTCCCCTCTCTCTCCTCACTCCCTCTCCCTCTCTCTCCTCACTCTCCTTCTATTTCTCCCTCTCTCTCTCCCTCTATTTCTCCCTCTCTCTCTCCCTCTATTTCTCCCTCTCTCTCTCCCTCTCTCTTTACCTCTCTCTACCTCTCTCTTCCTCTCTCTCTACCTCTCTCTCTCCCTCTCTCTCTCCCTCTCTATCTCTCTCCCTCTCTCTCTCTCTCCCCATTTTAGCATACGAACCGCAAAACAAAACATTTGAGAGCACATTGATCTAAATCCCTCCGCCCCGCCTCCTAACCTTAAAATTCCCGGGGGGGGGGAGCTACCCACTGTTTCAGAATCCCTGGTATAATCAATCAAAGAAGTCTTTACCGTGTCCGTGAGTCGTTTAAAGACTAATTCGATAAATCATGAGTAACATTGAGCGAAAAAAACAGAAGCGGGAGTGAATGAATTTATTGTACAAGGGAAATTACTTATAAAAACCTGAACTGTAAAATAATTCCTCGATTATGTGCCTTCTCACGCTGCGTAATACAAAATGTTCCACGAAGATTCAAATGTCATTCATTCAATCATTTGCATGTCCCTTGCTGAACTTTGCCTCCCTAACAGCTCTCCTGCAGCCCTCTCGAATGTGACCAAGATGGCCTGCTGCTAGTGCATCCATTTGCAGATTATCAACGATGTCTTGCAGCCATCTTCGCCTTGGTCTTCCTCTCTTCCTTTTTCTCATTATGTACCCTTCCAAGACAGTCTTCTCTGGATTATCATAAGCTGTTTTGTCAAGTGTCCAGGTCTCACAGGCATATGTTGCGATGGGAAAAATGCAAAACAAAACAGCTGAGAAACACATAAATGCCTTTGAATGTAAGTGCTACAAAAGAGTTCTTCAAATATCATGAACACAAAAAAGAACAAATATATCCACACTACAACAACTTAATGTTGAAGAAGGTTGACTAGTAAAGAAGATTAACGAGAGAAAACTTAAATATTTTGGACACGTTAAACGTCATGAGAATTTAGAAAAGACCGTCTTGGAAGTGTACATAACGGGAAAACAAAGAGAGGAAGACCAAGGCGAAGATGGCTACAAGCCATCGTTGATAATCTGCAAATGGATGCACTAGCAGCAGGGCATCTTGCTTACAGCAAAAGGCCTGCAGGAGAGCTGTTAGGGAGGCAAAGTTCCGCAAGGGACATGCAAATGTCTGACTGACTGAATGACTGTGGCTTCACCCCCACGGGCATAAACAAGCTGACACGACACCGACCTGGGCAAGAACACAAAGCGATGAGTCCTGACAACATCCAGGATGTATGTTCCTTCTGTGAATGAACGGAGCCGAGAAGAGCCGAAGCCAGCGCCGGAAATGACGTCAGGGGGAGAATGACCTGGGGGGGGGGGGGGGTCACATGAGAAAGACAAAAGAGAGGGGGGAGAGAGATGAGGCAGCTGAATATCCAGTAGGTCCAGGACAAGTGAGGTTGAGTATAAGACCCAGATGTAAGGGAGAGAGTGAAGGGAATGAGGGACTTAAGAGAACGGTAATTAAGTAATTAAATTCTCCCAATGGTACACACGTAGTGTGATCCTCCCCCACCCTCCAAGAGCACTTTTGTAACTTATCTGACCACATCCATCCTGGTTAGCCAACAGTTCAACCTATAGATATCATGTCTGTTTTCTCATCATCTCTCATACCAAATACAAAACAAATATCTCAGTGTGTAAAACAACAAAATAAGTTTATTACGACAACATCTCGTTATGAACACATACAATAAGAGTAACGGTTCAGACCACATTCCATACATAAGGACCATATATGTATGTATGTATGTATGTATGTATGTATGTATATATATATATATAATCACTGAAACAAATATACAAGTCAATAATCCTCACTCATATCAACCTTTGTTGTCATAAGAAGCTTTAGTAATCAATACAATCAGTATATATACATACATACATTCACTGAATATTAACATCACACACAGATAAATCATTGTCAAAATAGTGAGGGCTCTCATAACAGCATTTATGATGAACAGTAGAACATATAAAACTGTAACTCAGAACAGCTGTAATAAGCATCATATCACAACTCAGCATTGTATGTATACTATATGTGCTTGGCAACGACATCAAAACTCATATCAAGAAATATGCATAACTGAACCATCGTTCAAGGTCTCTTACATAAATAAATCATTGCATGTTTGTCAGCTAAACCAAAAGCATTATTGTGTGACCCTTTTTTTTGGTGCTAGTTGGCTAAGTCTATAGTACGCTGTTCTCTCGTGGCTAGACGGCTGCCCGTCCTACCGGAATCCCAGGTAATTCTCTTCTGATTTTTCTTTCTCTCACGTCTCACTAAAATGCTTTGTCTACGATTTTTTCGAGGTCTAATCCTACAAAACTGCTCTCTTACTTTATTATGTGGCAGCCCATATCAGCCTATATAATATATAAAAAGTAAAATTCACGTTTCCATGCCATTAAGGCATATTGGGGAATACGGTGTTAGGCCCGTTTTTTTCATGATCTTCGGCACATAAAATGTGGTCAGTATCACGCCTATATAATATATCTAATCGTATATCCTTCCCGTGCCGTTAAACGTCACATAGGGCTCGCAAAGTAGTTCGCCAATTTTTCCTGTCTTCGGCGAATCTTTCAACCTCATCAAGGGATTTTATGCCTGTTAATTTGGCCTCTCTTAACAATGACCTCACGCGATCTGCCTTTTTTTTTTTTTTTTGATCTGTTGTGTTCCACTTGATAGCTTGTTTTGGGATTCTCTGATCATTTCTTCTCATCAAGTGACCAACATATGTCCATCTCCTTCTCCTGATCACCCATGAGACTGGTTGTTGTTCAGTCATCTGTCTTATCTCTGCATTGTTCTTGAATTCGTTCCACTTGATGCCGTGTTTTTTCCTTAGGCATTTGTTTTCAAAATAATCTAATTTCATGTTTATTTCTTTAGTTGTTTTCCAGCTTTCGCATGCATAAATGAGGGTGGGTATTACACTTGAATATAACATATATTAACACCATATTCCCAACACATACTACACCCTTGCCACACATACCTATGGGTGCACCCAACACATATACTAATATCCTTAGAAATCATCTCTACTTTCCCAACTCATACACAACCAATCTGACTGTGCCAGGGGTGCTCGATGAGGTTATATCTAAGAAACAGAATCCACCAGCATGCAGTATAGAATTAAACGGAACTATTCTAAAGCAGGTGCAGAAATTCAAATACCTTGGAGCAGTAATAACTTCAGATGGGAAATGCAGAACAGAAATTAGGAACAGAATAGGTCAAGCAAAGATTGCATTTCAGAGAATGAGAAACATATTAGCCAGCACATCCTTATCAATGAATGTTAGAAAACTAGTCCTACAATGCTATATTGAACCTATCTTGTTATATGGAAGTGAATCATGGACAATAGGCAGGTCTGCACAAAAATCATTGGAAGCAGCAGAAATGTGGTTTATTAGAAGAATGTTGCGAATCCCCTGGACAGCAAAAAAACTAATGAAGAATGTATGAGAAGAGTTGGAGAGACAAAAACAATCTTGTCAAAAAAAATAAGAGAGAGACAATGTACTTTCATAGGACATGAAGAGGGGGCATTGAAAATATTATAACAACAGGAAAAAACAGAGGGACGAAAAGCCAGGGGAAGAACAAGAGAAATGATACTGGACAGTCTGACGGGATGGTGTGAGAGGAGATCACCAACTGAGGTGATGGCCTGCATGAAGGATCGTGTACTCTGGAAAAGCATAATAGCCAACGCCAGTCGGCAAGGCACCTGATGATGATGATGGTATTTTTCTTTGTTGTTTTTTTCCTCCTCCTCTTGCTCATCAGTCCCAAGATGTCATCTGTTATCCATTTATTCTTGGGTGCTTCTTTTTTCAGTGGTATTATCTCTTTAATAGCATGGTGGATGGAATCTCTTTACATTGCCCATTGTTCATCTATACTATTTATCACATTGCCATTGCATTGCATCTATTTGTTATAATAACTCTGTATTGTTATCGCCGTTCTTTGTCATTGTTAAGGAGTTCTGCGTTCAGTTTGATGTTTCTCACGTTTCTGCATGCTATCTTTAGTTTTATTCTAACTTTTCCACAGAGTGGATCATGGTCACTATTGCAGTCAGCTCCTGGCATAGTTTTTGTTGTCAATAATGCATTCCGGAATCGTTTGTTGATTAATACGTAGTCTATCTGGTTAAAGTCTTTTTGTCTGGGCTGCACCACGTTGCCAGTCATCGAGGATGTTGCTTAAACCAGGTGTTTCTTACAACCATGCTGTGTATTCTTGCCCATTCAATTAATTTATAACCTCTGTCATTCACCTCCCCCAGTCCATAGTCACCAACGATGTCTGAAGTTCCTCATTTACCAACTTTGGCATTAAAATCTCCCATCACTATAGTGACTTCATGCGACTTTGTGTGTTTCAGGTCTGTCTCTATGTTATTATAAAATAGCTGTACGTCTTCTTCAGAACTTTCAGATGTTGGAGCGTACACTTGTATAATATTTATGTTTACTGGGCTTCCTTTCAGTTGGGCTAGCAGGACTCGGTCCGAGATGTTCAAATATCCTACAGTTGTCCTTGCTGTTTGTTCGTCAAATATTATTCCTACTCCTCATTCATGTTTCTCACCTCCTGATTATATTATTGTACATTTATCAGAGTTTATCTTCCCTGCACCTGTCCATCTAACTTCACTCATTCTTAATATGTTGATGTTCACCCTTTCCATTTCCCTATTTACACTTTCTAATTTTCCAGCCTGGAATAAAGTTCTAACATTTCATGTTGCTATTTTGAACTTGTTAGTTTTCACAAGTAGCTTGATGACGATTATAGAGATACGTCTACCAAGGTGATAGAGCTAAGTCTGCCAAGGTGATAGAGATACGTCTGCCAGGGTGATAGAGATAAGTCTGCCAGGATGATAGAGATACGTCTGCCAGGGTGATAGAGCTAAGATTGCCAGTGTGATAGAGTTAAGTCTGCCAGGGTGATACAGCTAAGCCGGCAAGGGTGATAGAGATAGGCCTGCCAGGGTGATAGAACTAAGCCTTCCAGGGTGTTAGAGCTAAGTCTGCCAAAGTGATAGAGCTAAGTCTGTCAGGGTTATAGAGCTAAGTCTGCCAGGGTGATAGAGCTAAGTCTGCCCTGGTGATAAAGCTAAGTCTGCCAGGGTGATAAGGCTAAGTCTGCCAAGGTGATAGAGCTAAGTTTGCCAGGATGATAGAGCTAAGTCTACCAGAGTGATAGAGCTAAGTCTGCCAGAGTGATAGCGATACGTCTGCCAGGGTGATAGAGATAAGTCTGCCATAGTGACAGAGCTAAGTCTGCTAGAGTGATAGAGCTAAGACTGCCAGAGTGATAGAGCTAAGTCTACCATGGTGATAGTGATAAGACTGCCAGGGTGATAGAGCTTAGTTTGCCAGGATGATAGAGTTAAATCTGCCTAGGGGATAGAGCTAAGTCTGCCAGAGTGATAGCGATGAATCTGTCAGGGTGATAGAGATAAGTCTGCCAGGGTGATAGAGCTAAGTTTACCAGGGTGATAGAGATAAGACTGACAGGGTGATAAAGCTAAGTCTGCCAGAGTGATAGAGATACGTCTGCCAGAATGATAGAGCTAAGTCTGCCAGTGTGATAGAGCTAAGACTGCCATGGTGATAAAGCTAAGAATGCCAGGGTGATAGAGCTAAGTATGCCAGGGTGATAGAGCTAAGAATACCAGGCTAATAGAGCTAAGACTGACAAGGTGATAGAGATAAGTCTGCCAGAATGATAGAGATAAGTCTGCCAGGGTGATAGAGCTAAGACTGCCAGGGTGATAGAGATACGTCTGTCAGGGTGATAGAGCTACGTCTGCCATGGTGATAGAGCTAAGTCTGCCAGGGCGATAGAAATAAGTCTGAAAGAGCGATAGAGATAAGTCTGCCAGGGTTGTAGAGCTAAGTCTGCCACAATGATAGAGCTAAGTCTGAAAGGGTGATAGAGCTAAGTCTGCCACAATGACAGAGCTAAGTCTGAAAGGGTGATAAAGATAAGTCTGTCAGTGCAATAGAGCTATGTCTGCCACGGTGATAGAGCTAAGTCTGCCAGGGTGATAAAGATAAATCTGTCAAGGTGATAGAGATAAGTCTGCCAGGGTGATAGAGACAAATCTGTCAGGGTGATAGAGATAAATCTACAAGGTGATAGAGCTAAGACTGCCAGTGTGATAGAGCTAAGTCTGCCAGGATGATAGAGCTAAGCCTGCCAGGGTGATAGAGATAAGCCTGCCAGGGTGATAGAGCTATGTCTGTCAGGGTTATAGAGATAAGTCTGCGAGGGTGATAGAGCTAAGCCTGCCAAGGTGATAGAGCTAAGTCTGCCAGGGTGGTAGAGATAAGTCTGCCAGGGTGCTAGACCTAAGCCTGCCAGGGTGATAGAGCTAAGTATGCCAGGGTGATAGATCTAAGTCTGCCATGGTGATAGTGATAAGTCTGCCCTGGTGATAGAGATAAGTCTGCCAGAGTGACAGAGCTAGGTCTGCTATAGTGATAGAGCTAAGACTGCCAAGGTGAGAGAGTTAAGGTTGCCAGGATGATAGAGCTAAGTCTGCCAGAGTGATAGAGCTAAGTCTGCCAGAGTGATAGCGATAGGTCTGCCAGGGTGATAGAGATAAGTCTGCCAGGGTGATAGAGCTAATTCTGCCAGGGTGATAGAGATAAGACTGACAGGGTGATAAAGCTAAGTCTGCCAGAGTGATAGATCTAATTATGCCAGGGTGATAGAGATAAGACTGACAGGGTGATAGAGATAAGTCTGCCACAGTGATAGAGCTAATTCTGCCATGGTGATAGAGATAAGACTGACAGGGTGATAAAGCTAAGTCTGACAGGGTGGTAGAGCTAATTCTGCCAGAGTGATAGAGATAAGACTGACAGGGTGATAAAGCTAAGTCTGCCAGAGTGAACATCACACAGAAACACATAAAAACACTGACTAGATACAACAAAACATCACACAGAAACACATATAAACACTGACCAGATACAACAAAACATCACACAGATACACATAGAAAACACTGACCAGCTACAACAAAACATCACACAGAAACACATAAAAACACTGACTAGATACAACAAAACATCACACAGAAACACATAAAAACACTGACTAGATACAACAAAACATCACACAGAAACACATAAAAACACTGACTAGATACAACAAAACATCACACAGAAACACATAAAAACACTGACTAGATACAACAAAACATCACACAGAAACACATAAAAACATTGACTAGATACAACAAAACATCACACAGAAACACATAAAAACACTGACTAGATACAACAAAACATCACACAGATACACATAAAAACACTGACTAGATACAACAAAACATCACACAGATACACATAAAAATACTGATCAGATACAACAAAACATCACACAGATACACATATAAACACTGACCAGATACAACAAAACATCACACAGAAACACATATAAACACTGACTAGATACAACAAAACATCACACAGATACACATAGAAAACACTGACCAGATACAACAAAACATCACACAGATACACACATAAAACACAGAACTACATCAACAACAAAACATCACACAGATACACACAGATACACACAGGCTACATCCAGAACAACGAAGGCGTGTGAGGCTTCCCTCCTGCCTGGTACAATCAATCTTTAGCCTTGTGCCTCGTGTCCGTCACACCTGCCGCTCAGAACTGAGCGTGCGTCAAAATTTCAGTTGCCATAGCAACACGTTTCTGCAGCAGGCGCTTAAGAAAAGAGGGGGGGGGGGTGTTGTTCCAGACTAAACTGAGCTCATTACCTGGTCACGTCACGTGACAGTCAGGATTTTAAATGGCAGACAGGCAAGAACGTTACAAACACACCTGTTCACACCTTGTCACACCTTGTCACACCTGTCTATGTTATTTACACCTGGAGTATATCTGCGTTAGCCTAGTTCGTGTTTCGATTCAAGGTGATTTCTGAGTTTGTTTGTTTTTTTTCCTTTCACGTAAGTACCTCATATGTATGATTGTATGAATGAATGTATATGTGTATGTACGTATGTGTGTATGTATGTTTGTAAGTATGTATGTGTGAATGTATGTGTGTATGTATGTATGTATGTATGTACGTATGTGTGTATGGATGTTTATATGTATGTATGTGTGCTTGTCTGTATATATGTATGTACGTACGTATATGTCTATGTATCTATGTATGCGTGTATGTATGTGTATGTATATATATATGTGTGTGTGTATGCATGTATGTATATACTCGTGTGTGTATGTATGTATATATGTATGTGCATATTATGTATGTGTGTGTATGTATGTGCGTATATATATATGTGTGTGTATATGTATGTACGTGTGCATGCATGTATGTATGTATGTATGCGTGTGTGATTGTTTGTATGTGTGTATGTATGCATTTGTGTATGTATGTATATATGTATATGTGTATGTATGTGTGATATATTATGTATATATGTATGTGTATGTATATGTGTGTATGTATGTATAAATGTGTGTATGTATGTATATACTCGTGTGTGTATGTATGCGTGTATGTATGTGTGTATGTATGTATATGTGTATGTGCATATGTATGTATAGATGCATGTAAGTATGTATTCGTGTGTGTATATATGCGTGTATATATGTTTGTATATGTATGTGTGTATATGTGTGTATGTATGTATATGTGTATGTATATATGTATATACTCGTATGTGTGTATATATGTGTGTGTATGTATGTTTGTATGTATGTATGTATGTGTGTATTTATTTATGAATATGTGTATGTATGTATACATGTATGTATGCACGTATGTGTGCGCGTATGTGCGTATGTATGTATGTATGTATGTATGTATGTATGTATATATGTATTTATCTATGTATGTGTTGTAGCATTGTACCTTGTAAGTTATGATTATTGCATTCTGATTATTATTATTATTATTGTTAGAAAAGATGGAACATATAGGAGAGCAAAGCTCCCAGGGTAGTAGAAAACCGATTCTCATCATGACGGGAGCTAACAGGTGTAACTGAAGAAGCAGATAAAGATAAGGGGGGGGGGGGGGGGGAGGGTGGACATCTGTACTAGAAATGTATGACTCGAGAAGCAAATGACACGCATCTAAGAGACAGATGGACACAGCCTTGCAGAGAGACTAGTAAGACGAAGTTAGACAGAGCTTCTAGAACGAGAAGCAGTTTTAGAGCAGACAGAGGAAATACTTTAAGTTAGAAAGCGACTTTAGTACTACAGTGTGTGATATGCAAGTGTGATATTTTGGAAAGCTGTGAAAAATCCTTTTTGTTGCTTTAATCTGAAACCTGTGACCTTCGTTTGATGAGTATTAAAGTGAGGTATATAAATTTGACACAAAAACAAAACCACATAGAGTTTTGTTATGCTAATGTGTGCATTAAGAGTTCAGTCTTGTGATGAACCGTGTAGTACTCTGCGCAGTGACATCCTGGTGAATTGTTGAAACAAAATGAAAGGAATATCAAACGTTATCGAAGCCACAGGGGAAAACAGCATTGAGAGAAAGTACAATCAACAGTCATATAAAAGAACAATCAAGACAAGACTACAGAAGAAGACAAAGAACATCGTATGCCTCAATAATAATAATAATAATAATAAGATCACGAACTAACAATATTATACTGTGTGTATGTATGTATATATGTGTGTATGTATGTATGTGTATATGTATGTATGTGTATATGTATGTATGTGTATATGTATGTATGTGTATATGTGTGTATGTATGTATGTATGTATGTATATATGTATGTGTATATGTGTGTATGTATGTATGTATGTATGTATGTATGTATGTATGTATGATGTATATATGTGTGTATATATGTATGTGTATATGTAAGTATGTGTATATGTATGTGTATATGTATGTGTGTATATATGTGTGTATATATGTGTGTATGTATGTGTCTATGTATGTGTGTATATATGTATGTATGTATGTATGTGTGTATATATGTATGTATGTATGTATGTATGTATGTACGTATGTATGTATGTATGATGTATATATGTGTGTATGTATGTATGTGTATATGTAAGTATGTGTATATGTATGTGTATATGTATGTGTGTATATATGTGTGTATATATGTGTGTATGTATGTGTGTATATATATGTATGTATGTATGTATGTATGTATGTATGTATGTATGTATGAGTATGTATGTACGTATGTACGTATGTATTATATCTTCTTCTACTTAAGTCTTCTTTCCAGCCGGTGTTGTAAAGTGCTGAGGCACGGCATAATGTCGGATTGGGAGCGGGTTTTGGCGGTTATTTTTTTTCAGTCCCTGGACGCAGCCAAAGAGCAAGGGGCATGCAATACTTCTTTAACAGACTCCACCACCGTGGGGACTATGACAATCCCTGCCCTGTTAGCCAGACTAGGCCTGCTACTGAGGATGGATACCAACGGAGAGGTGGGACAGGGTCTTGATCAGCCATGATTCGCCAACCCTTACGCTGGTATGCCAGCAATGAGTCTCTGATTGCCAAAACGGACAGAGGAATACAAACAATTAAGGGTTTATGGTACTCCAGTATTACTTATAAGATTCTGGCCCCACAAATTACACGTACGCGAAAAAGTGGCCCTTTGATGTAAAAAGACTGGCAATCACTGCTGATAATGTGCCACGCCCTGGTTTAACAACAAATAACACGTGATCACTTTTTTTTTATTAAGTCACACACGATGCCTTGAGAACACGTAGGACGGCGTGACATACTTGTATTTCATAAACAGAAATGGCGACTGCGGTAAAACTGGTTCCAGAGATAAAGATAGACAGAGGTGTATGGTTCAGTTTTGTAACAAGAAAGATAGAATGAGGAAAGTCCTTTGTTTATCTTTATTACATAAAACAAAACAGTCAGTAAAGAGAGAAACATTTTAACCTTAGAAATTGAACAATGATAAACCACAGAATGTTATAGTCGGTTATCTGAACCACTTCTAGTTATAACAATTTACTGGAAACCATCTCGATTGGATAGGTCTTGACAGTTAGTGAGTGAGAGAGAGAGAATGAATGAATGAATCGTTATTTTTAAAGGGTAAAGAATTGGGCACGCAGGCCCGTCTTACATTCTGCCCTTCATCACTCCATCTTTCATTCTTCCCACACACTCGATTTAATACAAGTACACAGCTCACTAGCTCTGGTCAAACATAGAACAGCACATCGTGTTTTATTTATTCAGTTTTTTTGTTACATAATTTACATTCATAGTTTCCATGGTGGTGGAGTCTGCTAAAAAAAGTATGGCATTCTCTGCTTTTTTAAAATCAATTCAGGGACTTTAAAAATGACTGTCGTAACCCAGCCCCAGTCCGAGATACGATGCTGTGTCTTAATATCTTCACAGCATCGACCTCAAAGAACATTAGATTGCAGTTCAAGGAGGTAGTAGTAGTAGTAGTAGTAGTAGTAGTAGTAGCAGTAGTAGTAGTAGTAGCAGTAGTAGTAGTAGTAGTAGTAGTAGTAGCAGTAGTAGTAGTAGTAGTAGCAGCAGTAGTAGTAGTATCACTAGTAGTAGTAGTAGTAGTAGTAGTATTAGCAGTAGTAGTAGGAGTAGTAGTAGTAGTAGTAGTAGTAGTAGTAGTAGTAGTAGTAATAGTAGTAGTAGTAGTAGTAATAGTAGTAGTAGTAGTAGTAGTAGTAGTAGAAGAGAAAAAAGAAGAAGAATGATGATGATGATGATGATGATGATGATTCATTTTGCACCCAACAATTTGTTGTTAATTATGATATCAAGTTGTCACAGATCAGATAACTTTGACATTTCTTCAGCAGGAACTCCGCAATGAGTGAACCTCTTGCGAGTCCACGTGGAGATAAAGGCTTGGAGGTGCACGAGCCGTGGGTCACCAGTGGCTCGGCGAAGGAAAGTTCAGCAACAGGAGACAGGTCACGGACCAGCGCCAAACCCAAGAAGGTTTGCTACTCGCTAGTTTCACCTAAACGCTTTATCCTTCATTTTTTCCGTGACTTCTTCTGTCACTCTTTCACTTCCTCGTTCATTCTTTCACTCCTTGAGTCATTCTCATCAGTCATTTACTTACTCTGTCATTCTTTTATTACCTCAGTCTTTTACTGGCTCATTTTTTTAATCACTCATTCGGTAATTTATTTATTCACTCCTTTGGTCATTCAGTCGTTCATTCTCTCTCAGTTTCAAGTCATTGACTTCTTCAATTATTTATTCGTTGACTTCATCAATCATTCTCTCGTTTCCTCAATTCTATACTCATTATCTCCTCGGTCATTCACTCAATCACTTCCACAGTCATCTATTTATCTATCTATCTAATCTATCTATCTATCTATCTATCTATCTATCTATCTATCTATCTATCGATCGATCGATCGGTCGATCGTCATTCCAGATTCATGTCTAAATCCTGAATTGGTTGAGCCTTGTTCTCGATTCATTTTTAAATATTGAATTGGTTGAGCCTCACATTTGATTCATTTGTAAGAACTGAATTGACTGAGCCTCACTCTTGATTCATGTCTAAATATTTAACTGACTACTCTTGCTCTTGAATCAAATTTAAATACTGAACTGGTTGGTCTTCGCATCTGTTTCATGTTTAAATACTGAAATGGTTACGGCTCGCTTCTACCTCATGTTTAAAATATGAATTAGTTGAGCCTACCTCTTGACTCATTTCTAAAAACTGAATTGACTCAGCCTTGCTATTGACTGAGGTCTAAATACTGAACTTGTTAAGTCTCACTATTAATGTATGTATAAATACTGAAATGCACTAAACTCCAAATAGTGAACTAGTTATTATTAATGTGATTGATGTTTAAATACTGAATTAGTTGATTCTTGCTGCTGATTCATGTGTAAATACTGAATTAGTTGATTCTCGCTGTTGATTCATATGTAAATACTGCGCTGGTTATGCCTGACTCTTGTCTGACTCATATATTTTATTTTTAATTGCCCCCCCCCCACACACAGAGACTAAAATGGCGGTGGTACTGGAAGAAGAAAGATCTCCGACCACCTCCCGTCCCTCAGTTTTCCCACAATCCTCCAGGACACACGTGCGGACTTCCGTGTTGTAACCAAGACAACGAACCTCAACAAACGCAACTGTCCAGCTGTCAGCGGGGCTGTGTGTCTGTTCCGATCTTGTCCCAGGCTGAAGTTTCCGAGAACAACTTCTTTTTGAAACGAAAATCCGGGAAATGGGTTCTGGAGAAGACAAGCAGCCAAAATGATGTGGATGACGACGATTTGATGACCACGTTGAGAGGCCCTTATGGAAACGGCAACAAAAGTCTAAACTTCTCAAGCTGTCCTGACCTGACCCTTGACCCTGACACGACAACCAAGCAGGGGACTGAACTTACCAACGAGAAATCCAATAAAATAATTCGACACCGGAAGCAAAATGTTTTGCTGCCATGGGAACGGATACGAGAAAGGCACATAACTCTTCCGGATTGCCCGGAAACACAGCACAGAATGATTTTCCTGCATCACCAGCCCGGGGAAACGTCTGACTTTGTCGATGTGGCGATGGCTCGGCGAGTTCTAGAAGATCCGACCACAAACATTCAAAACACAAAAGATTCAGAAGGAAGCGCCAGCAACAACGTCCAGGACAAAAATGATATTCCCAGAAGGGCGGGTAACGTCTTTGCTCATGACAATCTGTCAGTCGCTGACTCTTCTATTGGTTGCCATGACGACGTGAATGACGCAGGAAGCCAGGCTTACAAAAAGCGGCGTGTCCACTCCAAACTGCCGGCGGTTCCAGTGGAAAATCGGGACTTGAAGTGGACCTTGGGGCAAACATGGCTTGTGAATGATGAGGAGGACGACTTAAGTATGGAGGACAAAAATTCCTTGTTCAACGATCACGTTTACGACGTCCTCAGTGAGGTCAAGGCCATCGCAGACGTGCTTTCGCAGGATTCAGGACCTGCAGATCTCATTTCAGTATCTGGCGCGGCCTTGACCGGCTCCACATCTGAGTACACGCCCTCGGGCAGTGTCACTTACCGAGCCTCGATCAGCGATATCAATACCGAGTGCTACGTGTACAATGGATCTTTGCTCAGTCAGGGAACGGACGATACTGACTCATGGTTTTGTTATCCTACTCTTCTAGGCAGGCATCGATACCTCGTGGACAAATCCGACTACCCTCCTTCCGTTTTTCGAGAGGGGTGCACTGACTCTGGATCCCCAGGCCCGGTTACATTCATCACGGCAGGACAATCATTGGTCCACCCAGAGCAGTCAATGAAATGGGATCGTGGATCATCAGAAGATGACCACATTGTGGATAGCCTCAACAAAGAAAATGACTCTCGCTTTAAAACCTACGGCGACTTGGGTGTTCCAAAGGTGACGATCCACAAGCCTTCGCTAGAGGCGTACACCTGTTGGCCTGGCCTTGATACTCGAGTGCCTTATAACCTTATCTCTGACGACAGGTCTAAGCTGAAACTTTGGGATCTTAGACTTCTGACCACCAACACGGAACAGAACCACTACTCGACGTTTCCTCTGCGGGGATGGAAGACTGAGGAGGCCAGCGTGGGGCCCTTCACGAGAACTCCCGACCTCGGCCACCTTCCCCGGCACAACAGCGACGTCAGCGCTGACCACCTCGTCACGTGGAAGATAGAACGTCTTCTACGAGCTCCGATCCTAACAAAATACCTGGAGACTGACAATTTCCCGTGCCTTGATCACAGCCCAACATTCAAGAACTCGGACACAATTTCTGGGAATGACAAGGAGATCATGAATAGCTGGAAACATGTAATCCAGGACAGGGATCACGAGGTGGACACGAGTTCTATCTCAGTGCCAGTGAGTGACCAAAACAAAGGCTGGGCTAACCCACGACCATCAAGCTGGGCACAGTGGCTTGAGGAGTCCACATACGGCCCTCCCTCTTATCATGAAAGATATAACCAGACCAAGCAAAGCCAGGCTGCTTCTGGTAGGAGCGATAGCTACAAAAGCAGTGCTAATGTCAGCACAAACAAACACCGTCTCGGCCTGTCACCGCCGTTGGGCCATAATCTTGAAGACTCAATGAGCTGTGGCGAAAGTGAGTACGGTAGCTCTGACCTCTATAGTTTGAGCAGCATCTACAGCCTCAACCCCCGCAGCGCTGCTAATGGAAGCATCCGCTCTGGGTCAAAGGTCAGCGGCAGGTCAGTTAGTTCGGGATCAAGGGAGTATGAATACAAAGGTAAGAGTGACCAAAACAATAACAGCCAGAACGTGATCTCAAACAGGGTGGTGGACTGGAGGCGGCAGTCGGAGCTGTATCGAGACAAAACATTGATTACACTCATTCTGTGACTTGAAAACTAAAAATATCATCAAACTCATAAAAGATTTAATTATCACAATTAGAAATACCAATATGTTGAGAATATCATGGAAAAAGTATTCATTTCTTAAGAAAACTGTGTTACTGTTATCGATTATATCATCAAAACTTCATTAAAATTGTATTGCAGCATCATCAATATTATCAGAAGGATCATCAATATTATAAAAAAAAAGAATTCATGAATGTTTTTAATCTTTACCGTCGTCGTTACAAACATATGGGCACTAACACCATATCCCTATGTGCCTCTAAGGCATGACAGGATTACCTTTACCTTTTTTTTTAACCATACCATCATAAGATCATCACACATATCGTCCACATCATCATAAACGTTATAAGCGTCCAGAAACGCAGTTAACGTCATCACTTGTCTTATCAATATCGTCACAAAGGCCATAAATGTGATATAAATAGTGCCATCACCAGCTACGAGTAGATACGTCAGACAGGTCGTTAAACATGGTCGCAAACATCATTTGTATTATCAGAAACACAGTCATCAATTATGTTAGATATTGTAACAAACAGCACTTCTTCACCGAGCTCCTCTGTTAATGTAACAAACAATGGTTCTTCACTGAGCTCCTCTGTTAGTTTCGTAACAAACAATGCTTCTTCATTAAGTTTCTCTGTTAGTCACTGTAATAAACAGTGCATCTTCATTGAGCTCCTCTGTTAGTCACTGTAATAAACAGTGCCTCTTTCTATTAGATGCTGTAACTTCTTCTCTACTTCTTCGTACGCACACTGGCGATGATGCTTGGTACCCCGATTTTTGCGATGCCACTTTTGGCTGGGTATCTCCGAATTCAGCACCAGATACTGTAACAAACAATGCTTCTTCAGTAAGCTTCTCTATCACACCTTCAGCCACGCAAGTTTTGTTATCGTAAAGTTTATGAAACTTCATGAGAAAGTTTTCCCCCTGTGCTTTGGATATTTCAACCCAGTGCTGGATCACCATCAGCCATGCCATTGGGCTAAACTCATTCCCTCACTCTCCGAGCATATAATCTGTAATTGTATATGTTACGAGCTTAAACCCCGTTGTGGTTTTGATGGAGACGCCCATGATTTAATGTTTACATTTTTCTGAGCTGCGTTCCTTAATGACTGTCTTCGTTTCCTTATTTGATATTCGAGTCTACGAGAAGTGGTCCAAGCTGGTTTCAGGCAAGGAAGAGGGTCAAGAGATCATATATTCAATCTAAGATTAATAATAGAGAAATGCAGAGAGTTTAATGTGAATCTATATGTATCCTTTATAGACTACTCAAAGGCATTTGATTGTGTACAACACCAGAAACTTTGAGAAATAATGGGAAAAAAGGGATTTCCAACACATTTGATACAATTAACATCACTGCTGTATCTAGACCAACAAGCAGCAGTAAGAATAAATGGTGTAACAACAACTTGGTTTGACATAAAACAATGGGTCTGTCATAGTGCATATTGTCACCCTACTTGTTTAACTTGTATACTGAAAATATAATGAGGAATGTTAGAGAAGATGTAGACAAAGAATATTACGATGCCATAACAATTGGAGGTTATGAAATACCAGAGATTAGATATGCTGATGACACAGTGTTACTGTCCACAACACAAAAAGGAATGGAAAAACTAATTATGTCAGTCCGTAAGAGCAGCGAAGAGCAAAACCTCTATCTTAATGCAAAGAAAACTAAATTGATGACAACTGACAAAACAAACAAGGCAGCTGAAATATATATAAATGAGGAAAAATTGGAAGAAGTGGAGAGTTTTGAATATCTTGGATCACTGCTAACTGATAATGGATATACACTGAGGGAAATTAAAAGGAGGAGATCTATTGCTCTTCAGAAAGTAAAATAAATAAAGAATCTGTGGAGAGGAGCAGACAGAACTACAAAAAATAAGATTTTTAAGGGCATGTATCTTTCCCATAGCAACATATGCCTGTGAGACCTGGACACTTAACAAAACAGCTGAGAAACACATAAATGCCTTTGAATGTAAATGCTACAGAAGAGTTCTCCAAATATCATGGACACAAAAAAGAACAAATGTATCTATAGTACAAGAGCTTAATATTGAAGAAGGTTGGGTAGTAAAGAGGATTAAAGAGAGACAACTTAAATATTTTGGACACATTAAACGTCATGATAATTTAGAGAAGACCGTATTGGAAGGATACATAATGGGAAAAAGAAAAAGAGGAAGACCAAAACGAAAATGGCTGCAAGACATCGTTGACGATCTGCAAATGGATGCCACAGCAGCAGGCCATCTTGTTCACAACCGAGAGGCCTACAGGAGTGCTGTTTGGGAGGCAAAGTTCCGCAAGGGACATGCAAATGAATGAATGTCTACGAGAAACGGACAGCGCCTACTTGGCGGGCTTTAGCTTGGTATGCGGGTGTGTTCAGTGAAAGGAGAGAACAAAATGGATGCTTGACCGGTGCGGATGTGTTTACTCGTCGCTGTATTATAGTATTAGGTAGTTTGGGAACTGGTGACATGTTTCATTCTAAGTCTAGTCACCTGTTTGTCTAGAATGGAAGCTTTATATCAGCTATATTGCCTAAGTGTTTGTCCAGAATTAAAGCTTTATATCAGCTATATAGTCTGACTGTTTGTCTAGAATGGAAGTTTTATATCAGCTATATAGTCTGACTATTTGTCTAGAATGGAAGTTTTATATCAGCTGTATGGCCTAATTGTGTGTCTAGAGTGAAAGACTTATATCAGCTATATGGCCTGACTGTTTGTCTAGAATGGAAGCTTTATATCAGCTATATGGCTTGACTGTTTGTCTAGAATGGAAGCCTTATATCAGCTATATGGCCTGTTTATCTAGAATGGAACTTTATATCAACTATATGGCTTGACTGTATGTCTAGAATGGAAGCTTTATATCAGCTATATGGCTTGTTTGTCTAGAATGGAAGCTTTATATCAGCTATATGGCCTGACTGTTTGTCTAGAATGGAAGCCTTATATCAGCTATATGGCCTGACTGTTTGTCTAGAATGGAAGCTTTATATCAGCTATATGGCCTGACTGTTTGTCTAGAATGGAAGTCTTATATCAGCTATATGGCCTGACTGTTTGTCTAGAATGGAAGCCTTATATCAGCTATATGGCCTGACTGTTTGTCTAGAATGGAAACCTTATATCAGCTATATGGCCTGACTGTTTGTCTAGAAATGGAAGCCTTATATCAGCTTTATGGCCTGACTGTTTGTCTAGAATGGAAGCCTTATGTCAGCTATATGGCCTGTTTGTCTAGGACGGAAGCCTTATATCAGCTATATGGCCTGTTTGTCTAGGACGGAAGCCTTATATCAGCTTTATGGCCTGACCATTTAACGGTTGAGCTGAAGACCTGTAATTCGACATACTGCTCAATGTATTTATCATCCATCAAATATCCATCATCATCGTGTTCCATCCAATAAACTTCACCTTGTCGTACTGTCAGCACCGGACTTGCTAGCTTATTATATTGTAGTGTCTCGACAAAGAAAACATCCTGGAAATCGCTGCAACAGTGAATATTAATTCTGAGTTTCTCTCCTATGCTACGCCATGTTGGGTTATACAGGCGGTACAGCAGCTGCACGGTCAAACATCTCCTGATACAAAATTCATAATCAGTAGTCATTATTTATAAAAACGCCATATTAAACATGATCAGCTTTCTATGTGTATATAAAAAATATATATATATATAAAAGATAGTCCTCGCTTTCCCACCCGGTTCTATTCGCACGGCTCAGTAGGGAAGAGAGATGAACGTAAAGTGAATTTCACACAGTAGTGAATGTGCAGTATTTGACTGTCAATCTTATATCCTTCCTGTGCCGTTAAACGTCACATAGGGCTCACAAGGTAGTTCGCCAATTTTTCCTGTCTTCGGCGAGTCTTTCAACCTCATCAAAGGATTTTATGCCTGTTAATTTGGCCTCTCTTAATAATGTCCTCTTCAGAGTTTCACGCGGTCTGCCTCTTTTTCTTTGTCCTGTTAAGTTCCACTTGATAGCTTGTTTTGGGATTCTCTGATCATTTCTTCTCATCAAGTGACCAACATATGTCCATCTCCTTTTCCTGATCACCCATGAGACTGGTTGTTGCTCAGTCATCTGTCTTATCTCTGCATTGTTCTTGAATTCGTTCCACTTGATGTTGAACATTTTCCTTATGCATTTGTTTTCAAAAGAGTCTAATTTCTTTTCTATTTCTTTAGTTGTTTTCCAGTTTTCACATGCATAGATTAGAGTGGATATTACATTTGAATTGAATAGTCTTAACTTGGTTTATAGACAGGCATATATATTGGTCAAGTGATGAGAAGAAACAATCTGGGAATCCCAAAACAAGCTATCAAGTGGAACATAAGAGGCTGAAGAAAAAAGAGGTCCTCCACGTAAAATGTCTAAAAAGGACACTCTTATGAGAGTCCAGTTTAGTGGGCACAAAATCTCTTGATGAGGTTGAAAAGCTCCCTGAAAACAAGAAAGCTTGGCGAACTATCGTGCGAGCTTTGTGTGACGTTTAACGCCACGGGAAGGATGTAAGATGATAGGCATTTTTCAAAAGCCTTCTTCTTCTTCTTCTTTAATCTCTAACTGACAGCTGGTGCTCTTTGCGGTTGATTCAGTGAAGATGTTGAGGCACAACATCGTGTCGGATTGGGAGCTGGTTATAACAGATCTTTTTACAGCTAAAAAGTGGGACTGTACAACACTTCTTTAGCAGGTTACACCACCACGGGGGACAATTCCTGCCTCATTAGCCAGGCTTGACCTGTTACCAACGGAGAGGTAGGACAGGGTCTTGATCAGCTATGGTTCCTCAGCACTGACGCTATCATGCCAGTTATGCTTTCCCAGACACGTCTGTTATATTTTCCCAGGCCTGATGCTATCATGTCAGCTATGTTTCACCAGCCCTGACGCTATCATGTCAGCTATGTTTCACCAGCCCTGACGCTATCATGTCAGCTATGTTTCACCAGCCCTGATGCTATCATGTCAGCTATGTTTCACCAGCCCTGATGCTATCATGTCAGCTATGTTTCACCAGCCCTGACGCTATCATGTTAGCTATGTTTCACCAGCCCTGACGCTATCATGTTAGCTATGTTTCCCCAGCCCTGACGCTATCATGTCAGCTATGTTTCCCCAGCCCTGACGCTATCATGTCAGCTATGTTTCCCCAGCCCTGACGCTATCATGTCAGCTATGTTTCCCCAGCCCTGACGCTATCATGTCAGCTATGTTTCCACAGCCCTGACGCTATCATGTCAGCTATGTTTCCCCAGCCCTGACGCTATCATGTTAACTATGTTTTCCACAGCCCTGACGCTATCATGTCAGCTATGTTTCCACAGCCTTGACGCTATCATGTCAGCTATGTTTCCACAGCCCTGACGCTATCATGTTAACTATGTTTTCCACAGCCCTGACGCTATCATGTCAGCTATGTTTCCCCAGCCCTGACGCTATCATGTCAGCTATGTTTCCACAGCCCTGACGCTATCATGTTAACTATGTTTTCCACAGCCCTGACGCTATCATGTCAGCTATGTTTCCCCAGCCCTGACGCTATCATGTTAACTATGTTTTCCACAGCCCTGACGCTATCATGTCAGCTATGTTTCCACAGCCCTGACGCTATCATGTCAGCTATGTTTCCACAGCCCTGTTGCTTTCCTGTCAGCTTTGGTTCTCCACCCCGTACACTGTCATGCCAGTTATAGTTCCCCAGCCCTGAAGCTAACGTACCAGATAAGGTTCCCCAGCCCTGACGCTAACATGCCAGTATGGTTAACCAGCCCTGACGCTAACATGCCAGTATGGTTATACAGCCCTGACACTAACATGCCAGCTATGGTTCCCCAACCCCTGACGCTAACATGCCAGCTATGGTTCCCCAGCCCCTGACGCTAACATGCCACATAAGGTTCCCCAACCCTGACGCTAACATGCCAGCTATGGTTCCCCAGCCCCTGACGCTAACATGCCAGCTATGGTTCCTCAGCCCCTGACACTAACATGCCAGCTATGGTTCCCCAACCCCTGACGCTAACATGCCAGCTATGGTTCCTCAGCCCCTGACGCTAACATGCCAACATTGGATCGCTGATCGCGAAAAGGGAGCTCGAAAATCGCCCTTTTTAAAACAGGAAAATATAATAGGGTGACTTTAGAATTTGTACACAGCTACACATGTAAGTAGCTTTACATTATATAAGTACTGTATATTCTAAGAAAAAAATATATTTATACATTTGCAATAAGAAGTCTCTGAAATGAACTGTTGGAAAAGCGAATCGCTGTACAGCGGGTGACTACCTGTATACGCATCACCGACTCGTGTAACTCGTATATTTGTGATAGGTCCCGCAAAATTATACATTTTTTTTTTCATTTCGTAATTTGTTAATATTTGGCTACACGGCCAAAAGAGCAATTCTTGTCGAGTCTTTTTCATCCTGCTTTCTTACTTGCAGGCAACTGAAACGTTCTCGGCTTATTCTGTTTCAACTTACGACTGTTTCAACTTGCGATGGGTTTGTCAAAACGTAATCGCATCGCAAGCGGAAGACTCTGATATAGAATAGCTGTAAGAGCTTATATTACTGATTTGGTATAATACTAAAAAAATCTAGCTGTTATATAAGAATCTATCTATGTATAGCCCTGCCGGCTGGCGTTGGCGATCATGCTTTCCCGCAGTTCTCTTTTCTGAGTGCTGAGTGTAAGCTGTGCTGGCCTTCTCTGTTCTTGTTATCTTGTTAGTCTGCCCAGCATTCTTTCTCTCTCTCTGTCTTTCTCTGTCTCTGTCTCTCTGTCTCTCTCTGTCACTCTCTCTGTCTCTGTCTCTTTCTGTCCCTGTCTCTCTCTCTCTCTGTCTGTCTCTGTCTGTCTCTCTGTCTGTCTCTGTCTGTCTTTGTCTCTCTCTGTCTCTCTCTCTGTCTCTGTCTGTCTCTGTCTCTCTGTCTCTCTCTGTCACTCTCTCTGTCTCTGTCTCTTTCTGTCCCTGTCTCTCTCTCTGTCTCTGTCTGTCTCTCTGTCTGTCTCTGTCTGTCTTTGTCTCTCTCTGTCTCTCTGTCTCTCTCTGTCTTTCTCTGTCTCTCTCTGTCTCTCTCTATGTCTGTCTGTCTCTCTCTGTCTCTCTCTGTCTCTCTCCGTCTCTGTCTGTCTGTCTGTCTGTGTGTCTCTCTCTGGCCCTCTCGTCGTTCCCGTTCTCACAGAATGTTGTTCTGTTACAGATATTGTGTGAGAAACCCTGTTGTTGGGATCAAACAGTTACAGACCACAACTCGCCTGTTTATGCTAGCTCGGAAAAAAAGTATCTCCGTGTTCCGATTGGGGAACTCAGTCACGTGATCTGAGTGGCGGGAGATACGAATGAGGCAGTTTTTTCCTCTGAACGTTGTAGAGACATGTCGTGTGTGAGTTTTCTCTTTAAAAAAAACATGTTTGTATGTTTGTTAGGACTTGGTTCGTCATGTAAGTTTTGTAATTGATTGTCCTTGTTAGGAGAAATGTGTGTTTGGGATAGAATGTAGTTTCTGGTAGTTGATTTGTCCTTTTTAGGACAAAATGTGATTCTTTGTTGGAAGATTGTGTTTGGAATTTTTCAGTATATATGAGGTTAGTATGTTGTTTTTATGTTGTTTTTATGTTGTTTTTATGTTTATGTTAGTGAGGGTCCCATGGCTGGCGATGCTAATCGCCCGGACAGTTTTTGTATCCTCATGGTAATTGTTTCCATCAGTTACACACCACATCCACTTACACCACGCATTTAACAAATCATCATTAATTCATCATTAAACTATGGTAATTTCTGTACCTGTTGAATCATGTGATAACTGGATTCATGTTGAGTGTCAGCTGTGTTGTTGAGTGAGTTGATTACATGTAACTGGTCACATTCATGCACGAATATGTAGTGGTTGTTGTCCTGGTTTTTCGTGTGTCACAGGATGTATAACAATGTGACGTCTGTTGTGTCACGTGTAGCAGTCATGTAAATCTCCTCAGTAAATAGTGACGTTTTTAACAGTAAAATGAAGATGACTCAGTTCACTTCTTCAAGACAGTTAGCCACACACACACACATACATACACAAACACACATACTAGCACATGACAGTGTGTGGGCGAACTACGTGTTTAGTATTTTGTAGTAATGAACTAATACGTCTATACCCAGGTAGTTCCTGCTAGATTTTTAGTATGTTGTGGTTTGCTCCCCTACTTATAGTAAAACTACCATCGAAGGGTGACCTCAGAGATTGCGGGAACTGGAGAGGCATTACCCTACTGCCACTCACCAGTAAAGTATTTTGCAGAATAATCATCAACAGAATTGTACCAACACTTGAGGAAAAACTTTGGAAAGAGCAGGCATGATTTAGGAAAGGAAGATCATGCATAGACCACATATTTGTACTTAGACAAATATTAGAACAGGCAAATGAGTGGCATAGCACAACATATGCATTGTTTATAGATTTTGAGAAAGCCTTTGACAGTGTCAACAGAGATGCACTGTGGAAAATCCTAAGATGGCATGGCCTCCCCCATAAGATAGTGAATGTAATCAAAGCCCTATACGAGGGTTTTCAGTGCAAAGTTATATGTGGAGAACATACCTCCAGCAGCTTTAGGGTACAAACAGGAGTGAAACAGGGATGTGTACTATCACCAACATTATTTATCTTGGCAGTAGACTGGTTAATGAAGGAGGCAACATCAGACAAACGCAGAGGATTAAAATGGACCCTTGACACAGTGCTGGAGGACCTTGACTTTGCGGACGACATTTGTCTACTATCAAGCAGCCACAAAGATATGCAAGATAAAATAAACAAGCTAACTCAGAATGCAAACAACATAGGACTAAAGATCAACGTAGGAAAGACAAAGTTAATGAAGCAAAATGTGAACAATAGAAATGTACTCAGAGTAGATAGCAAGTTAGTGGAGGAAGTCAATGAATTTGTATACCTTGGCAGTAGGGTAGTAGAAAATGGAGACAGCACAGAGGACATCAACAGCAGACTTACTAGAGCAAACCGGACTTTTGCAGTGCTGCAGACTATATGGAAATCAAATAAACTAAGCATAAATATGAAAATCAGGATATTTAAGAGTAATGTTTTAAGTGTACTACTCTATGGAAGTGAATGCTGGAAAATCACCAAAACCATAGAAAACAAGTTGAATTCTTTCCAGACTAAATGTTTACGAAGAATTAGAAAAATATTTTGGCCAAACACCATAAGAAATAACATGTTGTTGGCAGAGATGCAGATGAAGCCACTGACAGCAGTTATTGAGGAAAGACGCTGGCGATGGCTGGGACATGTGCTCCGAATGACTGATAACTCACTACCAAAAACAGCACTAAGATGGATACCACAGGGGAACAGAAGTAAGAGTAGACCAAAAGAGACATGGAGAAGAACAACAGAGAGGATGTTGAGTAATAGAGGGCTCACCTGGACAAGAGTAGAAAAAAAGGCAAAGGACAGGCATTTGTGGAAAACCCTTGCGGAAGCCCCATGTGCCCTGGGCACTTAAGGTTCAGAGAGAGAGAAAGAGTTTGCTCCCCAGATAATTCCTACTAGTTTTTAGTATGTCGTGGTTTGCTCCCCAGATAGTTCCTGCTAGTTTTTAGTATGTCGTGGTTTGCTCCCCAGATAGTTCCTGCTAGTTTTTTAGTATGTCGTGGTTTGCTCCCCAGATAGTTCCTGCTAGTTTTTTAGTATGTCGTGGTTTGCTCCCCAGGTAGTCCCTGCTAGTTTTTTAGTATGTCGTGGTTTGCTCACCAGGTAGTCCCTGCTAGTTTTTTAGTATGTCGTGGTTTGCTCCCCAGGTAGTCCCTGCTAGTTTTTTAGTATGTTGTGGTTTGCTCCCCAGGTAGTCCCTGCTAGTTTTTTAGTATGTTGTGGTTTGCTTCCCAGGTAGTCCCTGCTAGTTTTTTAGTATGTTGTGGTTTGCTCCCCAGGTAGTCCCTGCTAGTTTTTTAGTATGTCATGGTTTGCTTCCCAGGTAATCCCTGCTAGTTTTTTAGTATGTTGTGGTTTGCTCCCCAGGTAGTCCCTGCTAGTTTTTTAGTATGTTGTGGTTTGCTCCCCGGGTAGTCCCTATTAGTTTTTTTTGTTTTTTTGTTAACCATTTCCATTCTTTGACATGTGTTTTTAAAAACTTTTGTTGATACTGTTTTTCCAGGTCATGCAGGGGTCTAGTGACTTAACTATGTTGTGCTGTCTTCCACTGGGAGGTTGTGCCCGTTAATTTTTAGATCTAGGCCTTGTATTTTGTCTGATAATGAGAAGATTCGAGTATGCTGATTTTTTTTCCCTCCTTAACAATCATCAGCCATGTTTTGGTCTAGTATTTAAGCTTTCTGAGAGTTTTGTATCAGCCATCTTTTGGTCTAGTCTTTAAGCTTTCTGAGTCTTGTATCAGCCATCTTTTGGTCCAGTCTTTAAGCTTTCTGAGAGAGAGTCTTGTATTAGCCATCTTTTGGTTCAGTCTTTAAGCTTTCTGAGAGTCTTATATCAACCATCTTTTGGTTCAGTCTTCAAGCTTTCTGAGAGAGTCTTATATCAGCCATCTTTTGGTCCAATCTTTAAGCTTTATGGGTGCGTCTTGTATCCTGTTGGTGGCTACTGGTGTGTTTTGTTCTGATGTCCACGTTGCTACATCACCTGCATATAATGTGTCATGTAAGTATTTTCTGATGCATGTCATCTGCAATGTCATTTATATCAGAAATAGTGCGGGAGTGGGGGGGGAGGGGGAGGGGGGGGACAGTTTTGCATCGATTTACAAAATTCCTGTCGGGGGCCCGGTATTGTAACATATTATTATTAGATGTTAATCAACTTCACCTTCAAATCTTATAACAAAATTAAGTTCTAAACATGTACTTAAATTTAAAAGCAAACGAGCTCCGACATGCAAAGTTATATAAATAATTATATTTTATTTCAGTGTGAGATTCTAAGGACTGTAATAGCCGGAGGTGGAGAGGGGGATACGCTCTCCACTCCAATAAAATGTCTCCAAGGCGTGCAGCTCAAATAGCCTCTGACAGTAAAGTCCAGCTCCTGGTCTTCTCGTGGCAAAACTGTTCAAATTGACAGGAGAAAGGGCGAAGGCGAATATCTGGCGCCTGAAAACCAGACGCTTTGGGTAGACGAGAGTCATGAGAGAGAAGCAAAACTCTGATTTAAAACTCCCTGGTGGCGAGATTCTTCAACTGCCGTGCGCGGAGTGGGGCTCCTCCTGTCCAATGATGAAAGGTGCGAATGGGGTTGCCGAGTGGCGCCACTGTGGAAAAGGTGAAAGAAAGGATTAAATGAAGTAATCAGCAGTCTCGAGGTCAGGGCTGCTCAAATCACGGCACCTCTGCTCTGGAGGTTGGCCACGTCCCATCTGCACTCATACCGGGAGAATTGCTTGAACCGGCTTAACTCAGGGGTTAAGACACTGCTGGCGAGATTCTTCGGATGCGCGCGTGGAGTGAAATTCCTCCCTGTCAATGAAGAAAATGCGAAAAAAAACAATTAGGGTTGCCGTGCGGCGCCGATGTGAAATGGTGATGGAAAGGATAAAGTGAATCTTAGTCGGTATGTCTAGTAGTCTCGCGGCGAGAGCTACTCCTACCACGGCAACTCTGCTCTAGAGGCCGGCCAAGTCCGATATACACCCATAATAGTGAAATATGCCTAAACCGGCTTAAACCAGAGGTGAAACTTGATGGTTACTCATGTCACGGTACCTCCGCTCTAGAGGTCGGTCACGTCCTAAACACTCTCATACTGGGATAATACGCCTAAACCAGCTCAACGGAAGGGTGAAACTTACTAGTGGCGAGGATTCGTCCTCCTGGACAAAAGCTCTGTCCTGGTCACAACTAGGAAGGGTAGCAGCCACGACCACAAAATGCTGAAGTCGGAGACACTGGATCAGGGCAGTCTAGATGGGCAACCAACTCTCACCCGACGGGGATGTATGTGTATCCTAATCACGCTGAGGTTTTCCGGTGATAAAGTCCAACTCTAGATTAAACTGGTGCAACGAAAACCACGGTGTCACGCAATCCCGCTTCTGAGACCCACCGAGAAATCAGACTCAAACCCTACGATACTCTGAACCTCTTGTAGTCCTCTCGGGGATCTCATGTGGTCCTTTCAGGGACCATAGGGGGCCACTGGACCTATCGAGGACCACAGGAGTAAATTCAGTAGGGTAATGGAGGGGGTGTTGGTGGTAGAAGAAGAAGAAGAACAACAACAACAACAACAACAAGAATAATAAGAAGAACAACAACAACAACAACAAGAACAACAACAAGAACAAGAAGAACAAGAAGAACAACAACAACAAGAATAAGAAGAACAACAACAACAACAACAACAACAAGAATAAGAAGAAGAAGAACAACAGCAACAACAACAAGAATAAGAAGAAAAAGAAGAAAAACAATAACAAGAAGAAGAACAAGAACAAGAGGAATTAGAACAAGAACAAGAAGAACAAGAACAAGAAGAAGAAAAAGAAGAACAAGAAGAAGAAGAACAACAACAACAACAAAGAGGAAGAAAAAGAACAAGAATAAGAACAAGAAGAATAAGAAGAGCAACAACAACAACACCAAGAAGAAGAACAACAACAACAACAACAAGAAGAGCAAGATTAGAAGAAGAAGAGAAACAAGAAGAAAAAGAAGAAGGAAAAGAAGAAGAAGAAGAAGAAGAAGAAGAAGAACAAGAAGAAGAAGAACAACAACAACAAGAACATGAAGAAGAACAACAACAAAGAGGAAGAAAAAGAACAACAAGAATTAGAACAAGAAGAAGAAGAACAACAACAACAAAAAGAACAACAACAAGAAGAGCAAGAAGAAGAACAACAACAACAACAACAAGAAAAAGAAGTTGAAGAACAAGAAGAACAAAAACAAGAAGAAGAAGAACAACAACAACAAACTGTGAATATTGCGTAAATAATAACAGTGATAATTTTCTCACAAGTTATCATATTTTCTAATGATATGTTATAGTCAGGCGAAAAGAACTTTAATACACAAGTGAAGTATTAACTTTTAAAGACAAACATTTCTGCAACCTGAGACTACATGAGACATACATCGTTGAGTCTTCTGTACCGATGCCAAGAGTGACCAGAAATCCCTCAATGAAAAGCTGGCAATCCCCTATGAGGTGTCTGGAAATCTGACAATGAAAAGCTGGCAATCCCCTATGAGGTGTCTGGAAATCTGACAATGAAAAGCTGGCAATCCTCTATGAGGTGTCTGGAAATCTGATAATGAAAAGCTGGCAATCCTCTATGAGGTGTCTGGAAATCTGACAATGAAAAGCTGGCAATCCTCTATGAGGTGTCTGGAAATCTGATAATGAACAGCTGGCAATCCTCTATGAGGTGTCTGGAAATCTGATAATGAAAAGCTGGCAATCCTCTATGAGGTGTCTGGAAATCTGACAATGAAAAGCTGGCAATCCTCTATGAGGTGTCTGGAAATTTGATAAGGAAAACCATGGCAATCCTCTATGAGGTGTCTGGAAATCTGACAATGAAAAGCTGGCAATCCTCTATGAGGTGTCTGGAAATCTGACAATGAAAAGCTGGCAATCCTCTATGAGGTGTCTGGAAATCTGATAATGAAAACCATGGCAATCCTCTATGAGGTGTCTGGAAATCTGATAATGAAAACCATGGCAATCCTCTATGAGGTGTCTGGAAATTTGATAAGGAAAACCATGGCAATCCTCTATGAGGTGTCTGGAAATCTGACAATGAAAAGCTGGCAATCCTCTATGAGGTGTCTGGAAATCTGACAATGAAAAGCTGGCAATCCTCTATGAGGTGTCTGGAAATCTGATAATGAAAACCATGGCAATCCTCTATGAGGTGTCTGGAAATCTGATAATGAAAACCATGGCAATCCTCTATGAGGTGTCTGGAGATTTGATAATGAAAACTATGGAAATCTTCTATGAGGTGTCTGGAAATCTGACAATGAAAAGCTGGCAATCCTCTATGAGGTGTCTGGAAATCTGACAATGAAAAGCTGGCAATCCTCTATGAGGTGTCTGGAAATCTGATAATGAAAACCATGGCAATCCTCTATGAGGTGTCTGGAGATTTGATAATGAAAACTATGGAAATCTTCTATGAGGTGTCTGGAAATCTGACAATCAAAACCATGGCAATCCTCTATGAGGTGTCTGGAGATTTGATAATGAAAAACTATGGAAATCTTCTATGAGGTGTCTGGAAATCTGACAATGAAAACCATGGCAATCCTCTATGAGGTGTCTGGAAATCTGACAATGAAAAGCTAACAATCTTATATGGGGGTATTTTGGAATCTGACAATGAAAATGTAACAATCCTATACGGGGTATCTGGAAATCGGACAGTGAAAAAGTACTAACCTTTTAAGTGTCTCGAGAATGATGCAAGATAGCAAAGTTTATTAAAGTCTTGTTCGCTTTCGGCCAAACGGCCGCTCATCCTACCAGATCCGTGGTTTCGTGTCTCAGTTTACTCTCTTATCAGTTTTCTTTCTCTCCGCTTTAAAAATGCTTTTTCTATGATTTGTTTTCGAGGTCTAACCACACTGCACCGTCTTCTGTTACTTTACTGTACGAGGCTTCATTTTTTCTCCTATTTTGTAAAAACTGGAACTTTTCAGCTACCATAAATGCTTAAAATAGGCACCGGTAATTTCCTGGTTAAAAGAAACGATAACTTTGATGAGCGATTTTAAAAAAGTATATATATTCATTTCTTGGGCACTGTTTTGGTAGTCCAAGAGTTAACTTCATTCGAAAGGACCTGTCAGTATATACGTTTATGCTGCTTAGTATCGGTAACAACAGATGATATGCGTATTAAAAATGAGCATATACTCAAGGAAAAATGTAAGTGTGCAGTGGTGTCAAGCTTATCAATCACGTTGTCACGAGTCACGTTGTCAGATTTGGCACGAAGTTTTGTCTGAGTATTGTCCACTTCCCCGTGCTGCACGAAGTTGATCGCACTATTCATGGGGAGATAACCACAGCTCCAGTGAAATCATGTGCGTGATCCATGATTGGTTACTTACCACGGATAAAATGAGGGTAAGTGTGTAATTCTGTTCTCAGAGATCTCTTCACGTAATCGTTGAAGAAAGAAATAGTGGAATTCCAATATAAACATCTTTTTCATCATGCCAAGATTGAATGAACATCAGCGAGAAATAGCTGTTGGGATGTTAACTGCTGGATCAACAGTAGCAGCAGTATCTCAATATTTTAATGTTCACAGAAACGCAATATCACGCCTTCAATGTCGTTTTAACCAAAATGGTTCCGTTGCTGACCGCTATAGAAGCGGTAGACCACGAGTTACCACCCTTGTACAAGACCGCTACATCCACCTCATGCACCTTCGTAACAGGTTTCTCCAGGCAACATGGACTGCTTGCAACATTCCAGGTGTAAGACGTGTGTCGGGCAGGACAGTGACGAACAGACTCAGAGAGGTAAATATCTTACCTCATAGGCCTGTAGTTAGACCAGTACTGACAGTTCGCCACAGACAAACCCGCTTGAACTGGGCCAGGCACCATGTGGCATGGCTTTATCATCAATGGAGACGGATCCTATTCACTGATGAGTCCAGATTCTGTCTGCAAGGCCATGATGGGCGTGCTTTAGTGTATAGGCGAAGAGGAGAACGCTTTGCGAATAACTGTGTGCTAGAGGTGGATAGGAGAAGAGGAGGCAGTGTAATAGTTTGGGGAAGAATTTCCTATGCTGGCCGAACAAACCTAGTCTTCCTCAATGGCAACCTTACAGGTTTACGATATAGGGACGAAATCATTACACGCCACGTAATGCCTTTTCTGGATGCTAATGGACAAGACCTGATACTACAGCAGGATAACGCTCGTCCACATGTCGCACATGTGGTCAGGGACTACTTTCAACAACATCAGATTACTGTCTTGCCATGGCCAGCAGTTTCACCGGACCTGTCACCTATCGAGCACATTTGGGATGAACTGGACCGCAGGTTGAGAAGACGACACAATCGTCCTGGAAACCACCAAGAATTAGCCCAAGCGTTGCAAGAAGAATGGAATAACATGTCTCAACAACTGATACAACGTGTCATTGGTTCGATGAGAAGGCGGTGTCAAGCAGTGATAACTGCCCGAGGAGAACACACACGATATTTAAACTTTGATTTTCTGTTCTTGGGGTGGTGTGCCACATTAGGTGAGTTTTTTTTTACTTCTTTGTGACATGTGACTGGCCTGAAAGTTATCACTTTATCTGTTATTGGATAATCAAACATAATGTGTGCCAAATTGTATTTCAGTCATCACCTGAGCACGTTCATTGTGCTTTTTAAAGCATTGCACATTTACTTTTTTCCGTGAGTATATATCATGCCTTGTATCATTCAGTCGCTAGTGATACTAGTCCTGAAATATCATGAGCACTGAACCGCTAGTGATAGTAGTCCTGAAATATCATGAGCACTGAACCGCTAGTGATACTAGTCCTGAAATATCATGAGCACTGAACAGCTAGTGATACTAGTCCTGAAATATCATGAGCACTGACTGAAAGTTCTGCATAATATCCACATCGCTGGTGTTGATATCTGGCAGCCACATTTTGTTGAGAACCGGGGGAGAGGAGAGAGACTTGGGGTTGAATCCCAGTGGGTTGATGTACGCCCCGGAGCTGCAGTCCTTCAGCCACCACCCGGCCCCAAACAAGGCAGCACAGTTCTGACTGTCTTGGTCCTTGCAAGAAATAAAGATAAGTATAAATTAGATTCTTTTGAAAACAAAAGCTTAGTAAGGAAAATACCTGGTATAAAGTGCAGCAAATTCAAGAACAATGCAGAGATAAGGCAGATGAGCAAACGACAACCTGTCTCATGGGTGATCAGGACAAGGAGATGGACATATGTAAGTCACGTGATGAGAAGAACAATCAGATAATCCCAAAATGAGCTATCAAGTGGAACAGAACAGGTCAAAGAAAAAGAGGTCGACCACGTGAAACTCTAGAGAACATTGTTAAGAGAGGCCAGTTCAGTGGGCATAAATCCGTTGATGAGATTGAAAAGCTTGCCGGAAACAGTCAAACATAGAGAACTACCATGAGAGCCCTATGCGATGTTTAATGGCACGGAAAAGGTATAAGATGTAAATTAGATAAGAATAAACTGCCACGTGCTAAGTGGGTCAAGATAACACCAAAAGAAGCAAACTCTTCTGGAACCAGCTAAAAGGAACTTATTTCTGATATACACACAGTTCCAGGATTACGAACAAGTCCCGTTTCTAAGTCTGTACGTAAGTCCAATTTGTACGTAAGCTGACAGTTAGGCACGGTCCATATATAAGCTCTGTTATTCAGTATGTTGTCTACCTTTATGTAAATAACAACATTAAAGAAATCGACAAACCGCTGTAGACGAGCAATGTTTTGATGCGCTCCACACAGCAACGCCCTTCTGTTATTACGAACCACAGTAGTTTTACTACGTGTAATAGACTATGAGTTGCACGTAAATCGGACGTTCGTAACCCGGGAACTGCCTGTATTGACGTATATTTCTTTAGAATTTCATAGTGTGGCATGAAAATAAGTGTTTCTTAGCAGTCTTGACTGAGAAAAGTTAATCATGTCAGAACTGTGTCTGTAAGTATATCAGCCTGCCTACATATGTATCTGTCTGTCTGCCTGCTTGCATGCATTCTGTGTAGCAGTTTGTCTGTCTGTCTTTATGTCTCTCTTTTTTGCCTGTCTGTTGAGAGCATTAGAGACAAATGAAATGTAGTTCCTACGAAGAATGTAAAGAATGGCATGGACAGCTAGAATAACAAATGAAGAAGGCCTAAGAAAAGCCAATGAGAAACGAACCTTAATAAACACACTATAAGGCAGACAGTCTTGTCTCATTGACCACATTATTAGAAGAGGAGGAATTGAAAATATTATGACAATGGGGAAAACTGGAGGCAGGAAAGGGAGAGGTAGACCAAGAGAGAAAATCTTAGATGGCTTGACAAAATGGAATGGGAGGAACACAACAACAGAACTGATGAACAACATGAAAGATCGGAAACTGTGGCGAGACATGGTCGCCGATGTCTCCAAACAGGGCACATGATGATGATTCATATATCTCTGTTATATACTGCTCTCCATAAAGTTTACAGATTTAAGAGTCTGCTTTATTGTCTATTTGTCTATTTGTCAGTCTGTTTATCTGTCGATCTGAATGTTGTCTATTTATTTTTCTGTCAGTTTGGCAGACTATATATAACAGCCTTTCTATAAGTAAATAAGTTGTCTTTGTATCCGTCTGTTTGTCTGTATTTTTTTTCTGTTTGTCTGTCTCACTGTTCACACATTTCACTCTTTCCCACAAGAAAACATGGCGGCACAACAGAAATTATGTACAAATAGCAAATGGTTACCTTATCCATATCTGAAGTGGAGAAAGGGAGTCCCTGGCTCATGCTGATGATGTCGCGAAGAGTGTACTTATTTGGCAGGGCGTAGTAGCCATAGGTCGTGCTGAAGTTGTTGCTGCACGTGAAGGAATACCTGCGTGATAAATCGAGGGCGAGTTACTTTATCTTCTAATAAAGTTCTGGCCTTTGTTGTTTCTTCTTCACAATGAGAATATACGTAGTGTGTTGTTAGCAAATACGAATAGATAGATAGATAGATAGATAGATAGATAGATAGATAGATAGATAGATAGATAGATAGATAGATAGATAGATAGATAGATAGATAGATAGATAGATAGATAGATAGATAGATAGATAGATAGATAGAGTCCATTCGTTCATTCTCTTCTCTCTTGGGCACTTCAAGATCCTAAATCTGTTACAGCCTCTAGTCTCCAGAATACATCTTGCAAACCAGCACTTTCTACACAGACTTAAGAAACCAGACCTGGCCCCCTACACTGATGGGAAACTGGATCACACATGACGAACTCATTTCATGTAGGGTGTCTGATATTTTATGTAGGGTGTCTGATTATATTTCATGTAGGGTGTCTGATTATATTTCATGTAGGGTGTCTGATTATATTTCATGTAGGGTGTCTGATATTTTATGTAGGGTGTCTGATTATATTTCATGTAGGGTTTCTGATTATATTTCATGTAGGGTGTCTGATTATATTTCATGTAGGGTGTCTGATGATATTTCATGTAGGATATCTGATGATATTTCATGTAGGGTGTCTGATGATATTTCATGTAGGGTGTTGATTATATTTCATGTAGGGTGTCTGATGATATTTCATGTAGGGTATCTGATGATATTTCATGTAGGGTGTCTGATATTTCGTGTAGGGTGTCTGATTATATTTCATGTAAGCTGTCTGATGACATTTCATGTAGGCTTTCTGAGGATATTTCATGTAGGCTGTCTGAGGATACAAGTGTATGATAATGACAGACGAAATGAACTTTGAACTCTAGCACACCTGATCAGATACCCACCCTGAACTAGCATCCTGCATGCTGAAGTTCTTGCAGCCGATCTCAAGCACAACATTGCTGGGAGAAGGTTGCAGCACAACATCTAGCGCAACTTGAGCATGCCCCATGCTGTTAAAAGCCAGAATATTCTCCAGCCCCAGCCAGATATTCCAGGGTCCCTGCTCGTAGCCAAGAACGTAGTCCGTCCATGTTCTGTTGTGACTCTGTGTACCATCGCTGGCGAACAAGTAAGTCTGCCAAGTGTTTGTGTTGATATAACACTGGGTGAACACAAGACGGGACTGGTTCTTGAAGACATCAATGAGAACCCTGTGCATTCCGGGATTGTAGCCGAATGTGAGCAGTTCTTGACACTTGTAGGGTTGCCGCTCGCATCTGCTTCCTAGAGAATGTAAAATTGACAAACACTGTTAAAATATCGCCATGGTTGTTCTTCGAACAAAAAAAAAGAGACATTATTTTAATCCTTCCCTATACTGAGTAATTTTAGCTCTCACAAACGCAGAAGAAGAAGAAGAAGAAGAAGAAGAAGAAGCTCATTTACAGGTTTATCTTCCCCGTCATCATCAGGTGCCATGCCGACTGGCGTTAGCTATTATGCTTCTTCATTGTGTCCGATCCTTCATGCAGGCAATCTGTTCAGCTGGCGATCTCATCTCACGTCATCTCGTCAGACTCTCTAGTATCATTTCTCTCGGCCTTCCCTTAGCTCTCTTTCCCTCTGTTTTTCCTGTTATAAATTTCTCAGTGTCCCCTCTTATGGGTGCATGTCCTATGAAAGTACATTAGTTGTCTGCTATTTTTTTTAATTGGCTGTAAAATTTCCCACTTTCTGACATTTAAAATTATGAAGAGAATTTGTTCTTGAAAATATCAGTTGATTCGAATAAATTATCTTTCCTTCTGTTTAATCAATGATAAAATCTATGCCTATGTCTAGCACAAAGTTAATGAAGCAAAATGTGAACAATAGAAATGTACTCAGAGTAGATAGCAAGTTAGTGGAGGAAGTCAATGAATTTGTATGCCTTGGCAGTAAAGTAGTAGAAAATGGAGACAGCACAGAGGACATCAACAGCAGACTTACTAGAGCAAAACAGGCTTTTGCAGTACTGCAGACTATATGGAAATCTAAAAAACTAAGCATGAATACGAAAATCAGGATATTTAAGAGTAATGTTCTACGTGTACTACTCTATGGATGTGAGTGCTGGAAAATCACCAAACCATAGAAAACAAGTTGAATTCTTTCCAGACTAAATGTTTACGAAGAATTAGAAAAATATTTTGGCCAAACACCATAAGAAATAACATGTTGTTGGCAGAGATGCAGATGAAGCCACTGACAGCAGTTATTGAGGAAAGACGCTGGCGATGGTTGGGACATGTGCTCCGAATGACTGACAACTCACTACCAAAAACGGCACTAAGATGGACACCACAGGGGAACAGAAGTAAGGGTAGACCAAAAGAGACATGGAGAAGAACAACAGAGAGGATGTTGAGCAATAGAGGGCTCGCCTGGGCAAGAGCAGAAAAAAAGGCAAAGGACAGGCATTTGTGGAAAACCCTTGCGGAAGCCCCATGTGCCCTGGACACTTAAGGCTCAGAGAGAGATGTCTAGCACTTCAGTATTAAATCTTTGAAAAAGGATAAGAAATGGTTAAAATATTGACTTCTACAGCAGCAAAGAAGTTTAAAGACAAAAGACACAAGAATTAGTAGACTGGACCACGAGAAACACGTTTTACTATCGTTCTGGCCCTTCATCTTATCTTATATCTTATATCCTTCCCGTGCCGTTAAACATCACATAGGGCTCGCAAAGTAGTTCGCCAATTTTTCCTGTCTTCAGAGAGTCTTTCAACCTCATCAAAGGATTTTATGACTGTTAATTTGGCCTCTCTTAATAATGTCCTCTTCAGAGTAGAATGGCCCTTCATGCGAATGAAATATTGTTGGAATTGTTAAAATAAGTGAGACCCAGTCAGTCAACTTCCGGTACTGAGTACAGCACACAGGAGGGACATGATATAAACGAAATTATTTCTGACTGTCCAGAGCTACATAAATACAGTGTTAGAAATACTGTAGAAAATCAAGTTTTCGTTATAGAAATACAGTAGAAAATCAAATTCTCGTTATAGAAATACTGTAGAAAATCAAGTTCTCGTTATAGAAATACTGTAGAAAATCGAGTTCTCGTTATAGAAATACTGTAGAAAATCAAGTTCTCGTTATAGAAATACTGTAGAAAATCGAGTTCTCGTTATAGAAATACTGTATAAAATCGAGTTCTCGTTATAGAAATACTGTAGAAAATCGAGTTCTCGTTATAGAAATACTGTATAAAATCGAGTTCTCGTTATAGAAATACTGTATAAAATCGAGTTCTCGTTATAGAAATACTGTAGAAAATCGAGTTCTCGTTATAGAAATACTGTATAAAATCGAGTTCTCGTTATAGAAATACTGTATAAAATCGAGTTCTCGTTATAGAAATACTGTATAAAATCGAGTTCTCGTTATAGAAATACTGTAGAAAATCGAGTTCTCGTTATAGAAATACTGTAGAAAATCGAGTTCTCGTTATAGAAATACTGTATAAAATCGAGTTCTCGTTATAGAAATACTGTATAAAATCGAGTTCTCGTTATAGAAATACTGTATAAAATCGAGTTCTCGTTATAGAAATACTGTAGAAAATCAAGTTCTCGTTAACCACGTAAGGAAAAAAAAGACCAGCCTATTAAAACAACAACATCAACCGATGGACTATCCTCTCGGCGATCAGCAGACAATATTTCAATCAACAGGCCAGCGAACAATCAACTGACAAACCAACCAATATGGCAGCCAATCAACAAATCAGCGTACCAACCCATAAGCCAACCAACGTAGTAAGCAAACGACAAACTGGCCGACTAACTAACTAACATAGCAACCAATCAATAAACCAGAAACTACCAATAAACCACCAACCATCTAACAAACCAGCTAGCCTCCAATCAACAAAGGTACCACCAATCAACTAACAAGTCGATCAACAAACCAGCTATATCACTGACAAACCACTAAACATACAAGCCAACCACCAACCAACCAACATTCCTAAAAGAATGTACATACTAAAATCACTTACCAACCCAGCCATTGATACATACACAAGATTTCCTCTGCTCATCCCACTGTCCTTCATTCTGGCAGAACACAGGCGCTGGCTGTTTCTTGCTCGCATAAATTCCTGGCACAACGGTCGGACATGTCAAATTTGTAAAGCAGCCATCTTGAAGAAATGAGCAGTTGCCACCAGTGTCGAAAGAAAACCCTGCACATACCGTTGCATTGCTGCAGAGATAGGCGCATTCTAGGCGGTTTCTTGTTTTTCCCCTGTTTTCCGTCACACAATTTTGATCTGGACACAAAAGACTTCTTCTGAAGTTGAAACCAGGTAAGACGACATCTTGTGATGCGCTGGATATAAGAAGCGCCATCCATGGCAGAGCAGGTACAGGCAGAAGAAAACTGTGATACAGCGCCATCTTTGCCCCTCGATTATACAAAAAGACCATGAACAGCCAACCAACAAACGAAAATCACACTAAAGTTTTCATTTAAAGATTAACATTAGTAACAATAATAAAAAAAAACAATAGTAACTGTAATAATTTCAAACAAAAAACCTATAAATTCGTACTGGTCAAAGTACGTATACTAGCAATATTACATATGTGAGTACGGCTGTCAGCGTTTAAACTTATCATTAATGTCCTCATTTTATTCGAAATTCAGCCTTTGCATTGATTCATCATTAATACATCCTTGTCCGCTCGCTTATACTAATCGATCTTTTGAACAGTTAACATCAAATGCGAACAACGAAAGCAGAGATCATGGTTTATGTGACAACACTCTCTGATCATACTTTTCTTCGATCTCTCAGAGAAAGCTATGCCACTGAATGAAAAACGCGATTCCTCTTCTCTCTCTCTCTCTCTCTCTCTCTCTCTCTCTCTCTCTCTCTCTCTCTCTCTCTCTCTCTTATTTTAATTCACGGAACCGATCATCCTTACCTGATACACATTATCGACATATTTTCTGAAGGATAAAGTTTACATTGCCAGGACATAAGAACGCGATGAAGGCCATCTCAAGAGTTGATACAGTAAAACCATAAAAAGGTAACCAATTACAAAAAATAAACTGGCTGGCATTGTTAACTCCACCAGGAACCAGCGGCCGTTCAGACCACTACAGCTGATCCAGATAAGATTCTAAGCAGTGTTTCTCAAGCAGGGTGAGTATCATGACTCCTTAACTGTCCACAAATTTCCTGGAATTTATAGTCTTCTGTCTTTTTCCTTTGTTTCACCACGATAACGATAACCAGATTATAGAAGCAATTTATTTACATAGCTCTTAGTTTACAGACAAAAAACCAAATCAGCAAATTTTCCAACTTGAAGAATCGTTGGTAGAAACAAAGCCAAAGGTTGTGGTTCATATTTGTGAACTGTTTTAAAAGCACAGTATAACATTTTTAAAAATTCCTGAATCTCTAATCAGGTAACACAATACATGGTATTTCATAAAAACATAAAATGTAGTTCGAAAAAATGTCGATGTAGTCATTTATGGTTATTTTCTTTTCATATAAGCTGTTCAAATAGCCCAGCAGACTGTGTGAACAAGGACATTATATAGATAGTTTTCTGGGGTGCACCTTCTGATGCCTTTAGTCTGCCCAGAGTTTTCAGAATATTTCCATATTTGGTTCAGTTATCTTTAAAGTTGCAGCGAATTCTGTCCAATCTCTTCATATTTCCAATATCTTTCTGAAGTTTTGAGACATTCATTTTAACTTTTGCAGCATTTGTCAAACATCTTCAGCTCTTCTTATCTAATATCTTATATCCTTCCCGTGCCGTTAAAAGTCACATAGGGCTTGCAAAGTAGTTCGCCAATTTTTCCTATCTTCGGCGAGTCTTTCAACCTCATCAAATGATTTTATGCCTGTTAACTTGGCCTCTCTTAATAATGTCCTCTTCAGAGTTTCACGCGGTCTGCCTCTTTTTCTTCGGCCTGTTGTGTTCCACTTGATAGCTTGTTTTGGGATTCTCTGATCATTTCTTCTCATCAAGTGACCAACATATGTCCATCTCCTTTTCCTAATCACCCATGAGACTGGTTGTTGTTCAGTCACCTGTCTTATCTCTGCATTGTTCTTGAATTCATTCCACTTGATGCCGAGTATTTTCCTTAGGCATTTGTTTTCATAATAGTCTAATTTCTTGTCTATTTCTTTAGTTGTTTTCCAGCTTTCGCATGCATAAATGAGCGTGGATATTACATTTAAATGAATAGTCTTAACTTGGTTTTTGTGCTTATAACTTTTGAATTCCGTATGTTCTCAAGATTCTTGAAAATTGATGCTGCTTTTGCAATTCTGATTCTTTCTAGTGTCACCATCCTGGTCTATGTAGCTGCCAAGGTATGCAAATTGATTGACTTCTTCAATATCTGTCCCTTCTGATCAGTTCTGGAGACACACAAAACTCTGACTAAAACTCTGATATTCATCTCAGTCTTGCATTTATCTTTCTATTTTCTCTTCGTTATTCTTCTTTTTCTTCTCCTTTCTTCTTCTTCGTGCACTATATAAAAAGATACGGTATTCAGGTATTGGCCAAAAGAATGGAAAAGAACAGTATTCATACCACTGCCGAAAAAGGGTAACCTGAAATTATGCACAAACTACAGAACTGTTGCCCTGATTAGTCACGCCAGTAAGGTACACAATCAGTCACTACAGATTATCACAGGTGCCATGAGGTCCACACCAGTAGTAGAAATGCAGAAAATAGTTGCTGTCAAGCGCTAAAGGAACGTAGAGACACAAAGGTCATGACCTTGGGAGAGAAATTCCTCAGCTCTGTAAGCCATCCCCTGAAGGAGAGACTCAATAACTTGGCACTAAGACGGCTTAAAAGAAGCAACTTCATTCATCAGGCCACGCGTATGTGTTAGCTGATACTTGACCTTCCAATTGTAGTCGCTCTGTTATCATCTGTACCAGAGCATACACCATGGAAAGAAGCAGATTATACACAAATAACTATTCAAACTGAAGTGAAAGGTGTGCAGAATGGTGAGATGCAGAGCAGTCTTGTAAGATCAACAGCCACACTTAGTGTTCTAGATGATAAATATCCATGTGACACCTGGATACGTGTGTATACAGATGGATCTGCACATAATGCCATAAAGAATGGAGGGGCAGGAGCACATACTGAATATCCAAACAACACCACTGACACGATTTCCATACCCACTGGAAAATACTGCAACAACTATGATGCAGAAGTTAGGGCAATTATTGCTGCAGTTGAAAAACTATCAGACTTCAGAATTGATACATGTCCCGTAGTAATTCTCACAGATGCAAGATCAGTATTGGAAACTCTTCAGTGCAACAAACTATCAGACCTTAAGGATGCCTTGTCAAAAATTGGCTTACAACATGGAGTCACTTTGCAGTGGATTCCCTCCCACTGTAGGATACCAGGCAATGAGAAAGCTGACCGTCTGGCCAAAGAGGGCACCGAAGTAAAGCAGCCAGACATATCAATCACCTATAATCAGAAGAAAAGTATGATAAAAACCTACAAGAAGCCACAAACACCACCACATAATGACTATCACATGCTAAATAGAAAGGAACAAGTCACCATTTTCCGTCTCCGAACAGGACACTGTCGACTCCGAATCTTATGTATACAGTGTTTAAGGTTGGTACTACCACTTCTTGTTGAGAGTTTTGAATATCTTGGATCATTACTAACAATGGAGAATATAATGAGGGAAATTAAACGGATATCTATCGCTCTTCAAAAAATAAAACATCTTTAAAATAAATCTGTGGAGAGGAACAGACAGAAGTACAAAAATAAGATTTTAAAGGGCATGCATCTTTCCCATTGTAGCATGGCCTTGTAAGTAATGATTATAGATGTTGTTATTATTATTATTATTATTGAATATGATTATGAAAAAATACGGTAAACAAAGTAGTAACATAGAACAGCGACAGAGAAATGTAAGTAGAAAGGGAAGAGAAACGTATAAAACTTCCATGACACGGGAACAAGACTCGGACAAAAGTAAACGGTGGAAACAGTGAATAGAAAAAGACGAGACTCAGTGACGCTGATGTTTAGGTAATACAAAGGAAGGACGCCAGAAAGTAGGATGGTCCAGTGATAACAATGCATCGACTTGATGTTGACACGTGTAAACAAAATAGTAAAGACGAATAGAAAAGGCAGACACAATGAAAAGCGAGGACACAATAAAATCTCCGACATGAAAAAGCAAGATAATGTCTTAGCTAAATGACAATTGTATAGACGGAGTTGACACTTTGACACCTATTAGCTTTTATAACGCTATTGCACATGGATTTTAAATAAAGGAGTGACCAACTCGGCCAGCTAACCAATTAAATATTTGAAGGCGTGGCCTATTGGACAATTGACTTACGAGAGATAAGTCATAGGGCAGTTTGAATGACGGACAATCAGAACGCTCATGGGAACCAGTGGACATCTGAAGGGTGGAGACAAAATACTTATTGGTTAATCCATCAGGCTGCACTTGAAGATAAAAAGGAGAGAGGAGAGACAGGATGAGGAACGAGGAAGAAGAAGAGACAGAGGAGGGGCCCTGAATACGGAAGAACAGACAATCAAGACGAAGAGGTACGAAAGTCCTGGAGAGAGGAGACTGAGGAGGAGGCCTGAAGACGGAAGAACAGACAGTCAGAAAACCAAGTAGGACGAAGAAGTAGGGGAATACAAGAGGAAGAAAGAAGGTCCGACCAGAACAGCCGAGAAGCCCTCAAATGAGAGATATTAACAGAAGTCCAGAGAAGAGGCAAGCAGACTTTACTCGTTGGTACACTGCGATTGAGAGACGACCGAGGAAGACCGTTAGAAGAAATCAGAGAAGAACAGCAAAAGGAGAACACACACCAGAAAAGAGGCAAGTAGACTCTGCTCGTTAATACACTGCGATTGAGAGACGGCAGAGGAAGATCGTCAGAAGAAATCAGAAGACAGACAAGAGAAGAAAGAGGACGAGACGCTATAAAATCCGAAGCAGCGTTAGACGAAGTATGGTTTTCAAGTGATTAAGAAGAACTGACACTTTTGAAACTTTGAGTACAATGATTTTAGACGAGAAACAAGTTGGCCACGTGTTACAGATGTGATATAATACTGAGATAGGAAATGTTCTCGTATCAAGTGTAGAATATTGTGAATTTGAGAAACTGAGAAATGCTGCATGTAGAATATGATAGAGTTTGATACTGTGAACAAATGATTAAGTGTTTCGATCCAAGTGACGTAGTCGACAATACATCTTGAACTTATTTGTCAGAATTAAATAATGGAGGAACATTTCATCGGATTTGCTCTGAACTAGCATATGTGGCAATGTTTGTGAAACGTAATCTAAACAACAGAAATCTGGATGTGTGTGAAGATAAAGTCGATATTAATCAAGAACATCTTCTTTATTCAGAAATATATGTTAATCAGTCTACAATATTATACCATCGCAACATATCCCTGTGAGATCTGGACACTTAACAAAACATCTGAGAAACACACAAATGCCTTTGAATGTAAATGTTACAGAAGAGTTCTTCAGATATTATAGACACAAAAAAGAACAAATATATCAATATTACAAGAACTTAATATTGAAGAAGGTTGGTTAGTAAAGGAGATTAAACATAGAAAACTTAAATATCTGGACACATTAAACGTCATGATAATTTAGAGAAGACAGTGTTGTAAGGGTACATAATGGGAAAAAAGAAAGAGAGGAAGACATAAGCGAAGACGGCCGCAAGACATCACACTTTCATGTGCCGAAGGTCCTGGAAATACGGGCCTAACACTTATCCCCAAAATAACTTAATGGCATGGAAACGGGAATTTTATCTTTACCTTACCTCACAACTTACCTCAGATCCTTGTGGCCTCTATGACGCGATTTGAATTTGGGAACCACTGCACGGCATCATCGTGGAAAAGCCGCACTATTTTTTTTTCTTTATTATGGCTTATTTTGTCATGAGATGGTTATGTGGGGGGTCTAGGGTTTTGCTAAGGAAAAGTGGTTGCGCAATACCTGGAGATCTGGTATAGATAAACTCAGCTCCTGTTGTACAATAATATTAGAGCCTTTCAACAGCGCATGCGGCCGTGATCTCTGGTACACTCTCTCGATCGTATCGGAAACCAATTTTAATTGAACATCTCGGAGCGTGTCCTCGTCCTCCTTCTTGATATTTGTCTAGTTGCTTTGTGTCATGCGAGAGGCCCAACTCTGACAATCGTTAGCAGAAACATGGTCGAATGTTTATTGTTGTTCACATTTGTGAACTGTCGGCGCCGGTTCAGTGTTGACAGAGAGTTAATTACGCTAAGATCTGCCAATTACTTGTCACCGGTAACAAATAAATATCTCCCAGTAGTTAATTATTAACAACGATCCTTTAAAGCACGTTAATGATTACAATGTAAGTATTGGGGGAGGGGGCATTCTTCACAAAACAGTTTCGTTATTAACCACTGAGTTTCCTTTGTTTGAGGTTGCTTATATTATAACCAAGTTAGAAAACTTTGGCCGCCATATTTAAAAAAACACAGATCAAACAAGTATATAAGGAATCAAAGACAGCTCGGTTTTTATTTCAACAGACTGTATACTAGAGCTTTGTCTTTACTATCAACGAATGAAGTACCGAACTTTTGTCCTTGAAAAGAAAATACAAAGGAGCGAAATTTTAGCATTACAGGCCCATATCGTCTATTTGCATTGATATTAATATTTAAAGATTTTCTTATACAATTTATTTTAAACACACACACAGAGACAGAGAGAGAGAGAGAGAGAGAGAGAGAGAGAGAGAGAGAGAAACGTGAGATCGCTTTAAGAATTCTTTTATGTTTTAAGGTTACAAAAAATTGTTCTCGTTTCTTTTTAACTGTCTTATGGTATCTTTCTCCCATGGTGGTGGAGTCTGCTATAGAAGCATTGCAACCCCCCCCCCCCCCCAACTTCCTTTGCATTTAGCTCCACTATGAGAGTTTAAAAAATACCCACTGTACTCCCAATCTGATACAACGCTGTTCTTCAACATCTCCACTGCATCGGCTCCAAAGAACACCAGCTCCCAGTTCTAGTAAGAAGAAGAACTGGCTTTCAAGATTTCTCTTGGAGGCCCTTGTAGTAAGTAGTTCAATTCCTCATTGGGGGGGAAGACACACTAATTAGCGTATAAGTATTCAACTATACTTTAAGCCACTGCAGTGAAACTGTGATAGCAAAAAGTACAAACTAGGAAAAAAGTAGGGGCAGCTTTATTACTTAACGATTACAAAGTTGTAACGTTTCGGCGTGAGCCTTAATTATTCAAAAACATACAGGACTAAGAAATAGAGAGAGGAGATAAAGTATAGACACATATGAATGCTATTTAAGAAAAAAATAATAATGAATAGAGCACTTAGCTGTAACTGTAAGAAGATGTGGCTTGTCCGACGCTGTGTGTCAGAAATGAGCATAGTAGGCCGTAGAGACTGTTTAAATGGAGATTTGTGATGTGTGATGGGTAGGTTGTAACTGGGGGTGGTGGATGGGGAAACCGTGGAGGGGAGAGAGAGTAGTATAATGTTAACCTATCAAGGAGAAGGTGAAATAGGTGATTATAGTTAGGGTAGAGGGGTTGTAATGTGATGCTATGAAGAGGTTCTGAACTATGTGTAACAAGTGAGAAGAGAGTGGAGCTTAGTGGAGAGGGATTATAATTGTTGAAAAGGAGAATGTCAGATGTAGCTGAATAGCAAGTTTAACCCGTGTGGTTTCAGCGTCCCATAATCGTAGATCACCTTTCCCAAACCTACCCTCACTCTTCATGAGGGATTCACATGCGAGTCCCGTAATACGATATAATCGTATGCAAAAGATGCAGGATAACGTATATTGTTGAGACTGGCCTCAGATTAGAGGACTGCATGCTGAAACATCTGTACGATATCACCCAGCATGCTTCGAAACCAGTCCCAAATCATTTCAATGGCCCCAACTACAGAGGCAAATCTGATTTTCTGGTAACAGCCATAAAACAATGTGACGCAGAAGACACAAGCCGCCTAGAGCTTGAGAAACGCTATATTCAGGCACCTTTCCCAAAACTATCCTCACTCTTCATGAGGGATTCACATGCAAGTCCCGTAATGTGATACACGTCATCATATAGCGCTTGAGAATAGCTATATCCAGGATTATGGGACGCTGGAATCACACGGGTTAAATTCGCTATTCAGCTATATTTAACATTCTCCTTTTCAACAATTATAATCCCTCTCCACTAAGCTCCACTCACTTCTCACTTGTTATATATAGTTCAGAACCACCTCACAGCATCAGATTACAACCCCTCTACCCTAACTATAATCATCTATTTCACCTTCTCCTGGCTAGGTTAACATTGTACCACTCTCTCTCCCCTCCACGGTTTCCCCACCCACCACCCCCAGTTGCAACCTACCAACCACACATTACAGGTCTCCATTTAGACAGTCTCCACGCCTTACCATGCTCATTTCTGACACACAGCGTCGGACAAGCCACATCTTCTTACAGTTACAGCTAAGTGCTCTATTCATTATCATTATCATTATTATTATTATTATAATTATTTTAATAACATTTATGTGAATCTATACTTTATCTCCTCTCTCTATTTCTTCGTCCTGTATGTTTTGAATGATTAAGGGCCACGCCGAAACGTCGCAACTTTGTACTCTTTAGGTAATAAAACTGCTGCTACTTTTGTCCTAATTTATACACTGGGGAGGAAGTTTTTTTTTTAACTGCCTGAACCAGGGTTGGCTTCCTCGACAAACCGATGTGGGTGGCTTCCTTTGGAAAACAAGCGAGGACACATTCTGACCTCCTTAACTCAAAACACAGTGGCCTAGATATGTGAAGAAACTAACTCCTCATCCTCCTCCTTCTTCTTCTTCTTCAGCATTGTTTGTCTATATCTGCAGTCCTGTCCCTTGGATAAATTTCACTGTTTTTTGTGTAATTCATATAATGAACCTTAGAGCTTACATTCTTTGATGGTTTCACTGGCCCAGGAATTACTTCTCAGTGTCTCGTAGTTGGTGCAGTTTTGAAGGATATTTTCCACAGTCTGGGGCACTTGGTCACACCTACAAAGAGTAGTAGTATCAACCTTACACTTTGTATACATATGACTTCGGAGTTGGCTGTGTCCTGTTCGGAGACAGAAAATGGTGACTTGTTCCTTTCTGTTTAGCATGTGATAGTCATCATGTAATGGGATTTGTTGCTTCCTGTAGGTTTTTTCCATGCTTTTCTTCTGATTATAGCTGAATGGTATGTCTGGTTGCTCCATTTCAGTGCCCTCTTGCCCAGACGGTCAGCTTTCTCATTGCCTGGTATCCCACAGTGGGAGGGAATCCAGGTGCTAGGTGACTCTATGTGTTGTGAGCCAGTTTTTGACAAGGCATCCTTATGGTCTGGTAGTTTGTTGGACTGAAGAGCTTCCAGTACTGGTCTTGCATCTGTGACAATTACTATGGGGCATGTATCAATTCTGAAGTCTGATAGTTTTTCAACATAGCAATAATTGCCCTAACTTTTGCATCATAGTTGTTGCAGTATTTTCCAGCAGGTACGGAAATCTTGTCAGTGGTGTTGTTTGGATATTCAATATGTGCTCCTGTCCCTCCATTCTTTATGACATTGTGTGCAGATCCATCTGTATACACACGTATCCAGGTGCCACATGGATATTTGTTATCTAGCAAACTAAGTGTGGCTGTTGATCTTACAAGACCTCATTGCATCTCACCATTCTGCAAACTTCAGTTTGAATACGTATCTGTGTACAATCTGCTTCTTTCCATGGTGTATGCTCTGGTACAGATGATAATGGAGCAACTACAATTGGAAGGTCAGGTATTAGCTTACGCATACCCTTGGCCTGATGAATGAAGCTGCTTCTTTTAAGCCGTCTCAGTGCCAAATTATTGAATCTCTCCTTCAGGGAATGGCTTACAGAGCTGAGGAATTTCTCTCCCAAGGTCATGACCTTTGTGTCTCTACGGTCTTTTGGCGCTTGAAGACCTAATGTTTTTCGCATTTCTACTACTGGTGTGGACCTCATGGCACCTGTGATAATCTGTGGTGACCTTGTCTAGATTATGCAGCGTAATGTTTGATGCTCTGCAACAAGATGTTGAGACATATTCTAAATGTGGTAGAGTACTTTGCTGATATACATTCTTAAGGATTATTTCACTAGCTCCCCATGTGTTTCCACTCAATTTTCTTATTATGGTTAGCTTTCTCCTGGCTTTTGCTTCTGCATTGCTGTTGTGCTGCTTCCAGGTCAGGAAGAAACTAACATTTCACCCTTCCACCGTTCACGGCATGTAAAAGCCAAAGGACATTTTGCAGTATCAGGTGGAGCCTAGAAACATAAAGAGGAAATACATAAAAAGAAGAGAATGAAAAGTTGCAAGAGAATAAACGAGTATGAACTCTCAGATTTTAGAAGGATGAACAACTGTCTAGGCACGCATGGACAGTGCACTCTTCTATTCATTCACGGAGAATCTCAGTAACAGAGTGAGAGTAGACGTAGCGAGCACGAGTTTCAAATGTGCCACGGGATTTAAGTTAAAAAAAAAACAAAACTTTAGTGGCACAGAAAATTATAAACTATTTGATGTTCTTTCGGGCATTTGAAGAGTGTGGTAAAATTTCCTTGAGAAAAATTAATGGTCAAAATTAAAATCAGATTTCCATTACTTCTCCCAATCATTTTGACAAGTTACTGGACTTTATTTTAATTTACACGAATCCAAACTATATAAGTAAGCACACAACTACCGATAACATATATATATATATATAACTTTCAGCAGCGTTCCGAGCTACTGAGGCTCATTGCTGCACACAAGACACGTCTCCATTCCTCTTTATTCTTCATCTTTTCTTGCCATTTGTCAACTCCCGGAGCACGTATTTCTTCATCTAGATTGTCTCGCCATTGTTGCCTTGTTTATCTCTTGGTCTACCTCCTTTCATCATTTCTGTATAGGCCATCTTTGCCTATCCTCCTCCGTTCTCTCTGAAATACCCGAGCCACCTCAATCTGTTGTTTTTCATAACGGCTGTTACAAGCCGGGAGGTTCTAAGGAATGTTATAGCCAGAGGTTGGGTAGAGGATATGCTCTCCACTCCAATTAAATGTCTCCAAGGCATGCATCTCAAACAGCCTCTGACAGTCAAGTCCAGCTTCTAACCTTCTCGTGGTAGAACTGTTCAAACTGACAGACGAAGGCGACAATATGGTGCCTGAAAACCAGACGCTTTGGGTAGATGTTTGGTAACTCATCTATCGCTGCTGGCGAGATTCTTCAGCTGCCGTGCGTGGGGTGAAACTCCTCCCGGCCAATGAACTATAACAATGCCAATATGGTTGCAGCATAGTGCCGTCGTGGAAAAGTTGAATGATTAAGTGAAGTGACCAGTAGTTTCGAGGTCAGGACTATTCAAATCACGGCACCTCTGCTCTAGAGGCCGGCCACGTCCTATACATACCCATACTGGGGCAGATACCGGCAAGACCCAGGAGTTAAACTAAGACATTGCTGACGAGATTCTTCGGCTGCCACGTGTGGAGCGAAACTCCTCCCGGCCAATAAAGAAAATGTGAAAAAGCAATTAGGGTTGCCGTACGACTCCGATGTCAAAAGGTGATTGAAAGGACACAGTGAAGCTTAATCGATATGTTCAGTAGTCTCGCGGCGAGAGCTACTCATACCACGGCACCTCTGCTCTAGAGACCGGCCACGTCCGATATACACCCATACTAGTGAAATATGCCAAAACTGGCGTAAACCAGGGGTGAAGCTTGATGGCTACTCATGTCACAGTACCTCTGCTCACGTCCTAAACATGCCCATACTGGGATATTATGCCTAAACTAGCTCAACCCAGGGGTGAAACTTACTAATGGCAAGGATTCGTCCTCCTGAACAAAAGCTCCGTCCTGGTCACAACTAGTAAGGGTAGCGGCCACGACCACAAAATACTGAAGTCAGAGACACTGGACCACCGCAGTCTAGATAAGCAACCACCTCTCACCCAGCAGAGATGTATGCGTATCCTAATCATGCTGAGGTTTTCTGGTGATAAAGACCAATGCTGGACTGGATGGGCAACCACCTCTTATCCGGCGGGGATACACGGATATCACAAAAACACGTCGAGGTTTTCCAGTGAGAAAGTCCAACTCTAGATTAAACTGGTGCAACTAAAATCATGGTGTCACGCAATCCTGCTTCTGAGACCCACCGAGAATACAGGCTCAAGCCCTGCGATACTCTGAATCTTTTGTGGTCCTCTCTGAGACCACGGGACCTATCGAGGACCACAGGAGTAAATTCAGTAGGATCACAGGGTGGTAGAAGTGAACAAAGAAGAAGATAAGCAGAGAATTAAACAATGTGTAGATTTCTTTGTTACTTCTTATCTTCCATTGTTGTTCTATAAGGTCTCTTACCAGTCCATAAATTCTTCTCAGGATTTTATTCTCAAAAGTTTGTATTTGATTTTCATCTTTAGTTGTAAATCCATGTTTCTGACCTATATAGCAGAACTGGTCTAATCTGTGTCTTATACATGTTTAGTTTGGTGTTGTGGGATATAAGTTATGATTGTAACAATTACCTAAGGACAAAATATGTCTCGCTTAAATCTTGTATTCTAGTCTTTAGTTTAAACATAAAAGATAAGCATATTAACATAAACATACCTAGCAAGTAAAGAGAGAGAAGTAACAATGTAACAGATTTGACAATACAGAAAGATAGCAAGTCTCATCTAACAAAAATCATGAACAAAGACTGAGTGTGATGACACATATAATTTTAATTTGTTGCAAGAAACTTGGTACAAGAAATATGGACATATTTGAGACTCTTAATTAAAAAAAAAAAAAAAGAAGTGGCCTTAATATATAGCAAAAAAAAAAAAAAAATCACAACTGTTCATATCAAGAAGTCCCATACTGTCAATTCAATCATCCACTACATACTTTCTTCCCATTCCCCATAAGAATCCACCCAGGTTTACTTTTTTAAAAGCTAATCCCAAAGTTGAGAAAATATAAACCAGGTGCAGCAGAATGAGATGTCAAACTTTAGGTAACACTTTCTTAACATTGTGCCAAGTAACAGAAGTTTCCATACAAGTGAGATGAGATGTCTGAGAGAGAAGTTTCCATACAAGTGAGATGAGACACCTGAAAGAGAAGTTTCCACACAAGTGAGATGAGACACCTTAGAGAGAAAACCATCAACAAGACTCGGGGAGAATCTGTTTGTAATGAAACCTCAGACATGACCTCTGCAAGAAAATGACAAATGAGGTGGTTTTCTACCAGAAGGCCAGATCAGTCAGCTAGAAGGGCATATGGAACCAAAACAGAAGCAATCAGCAACTGTGGATGCCCCACTTGGGTAGGTAAATACATCCGAGTGAAACACCACATCATATATATATATATAAAAAAAACGTCATATCAGCACATCATTTTATGCTAAAAGATGGACAAAAATTTCACTAACTTCATAGCAACAGAGGTAGACTAACATTACACAGTTCAAATGCCTTCACATGCTCCTTGCCATCATATGCTCATATATAGATTGACATTCTGCTCCATAAACAAATGATATACACGATGACGGGGCTCTCAGACATCACTGGCTTCTCTTCATCTGCCATTGTAATAGATCTTTCCTCCCATCAGTTGAAACAGAAATAGTAAACTGAAGTTAATCATCCCTCTTCAAGTCAGTGTTAACTCTTTATAAAGCTCTTTCAATCAGTGATAGTTTAATCATGTCACGTAAAAAAAAGTTTGTAAACATTTTGTCACCAAAATGAATGATAAGGCTTATTTTGTCATCAAAATCAATGGTAAGCCTTATTTTGTCATCAAAATCAATGATCAGCCTTTTTCTGTCATCAGAAGTCAGTTGCAACTGTTACCACATGTCTAAATTTTGGCAATTTTATCACTTTCTCTCTTTCCATCAATGTTCTTTTCCCGTTCCTTCGACGTGTACATCAATTTTATCATATCATGTCAATAGCTAATGATTACTTAATCCACCCTAGATGTGTGCATCACATGTCCAAGCTCGCACAACACTTGAAATGATCGAAATCAACCATAACAATTTATTAACCAGACCAGACCAAACGTTTTAAATCTGATTAAAATGCAAAACAGGTGTAAATGACAGCAGCAGCTGAAAAACTCTCACCAAAACTGTACATGGAAATAAACTTTAAGTCCTGGGTAATACTACCATGGTCTACAAAGTTCCCTCCCACAAATCACTTTTCATGATAAATATATGGACATGAACAAAACAACTGAGCATTTGATTAATAAACACATTTACTTTTGGGGGTCAGTGGACTTCAGTCTTCAAATTCTAACTACAAAGAGGAACAACTGGTGACCAGCTCTCTCAAAGATTCTCTTCAGCAGCACATACAAAATATGAGGCTTTCATAGTAATCTTATAAATAGAAAACTACAAAAGCTTGGATTGGCAAGTGATAATAATACACATCAAGCTAAGTATGAAAACCCCCCCCCCCCCGTTAACTCCTTCTTATCCAGTTTTTAAGGACAAAGACTTCTTGGACAATCCAATTTCCTTATGGCTTCATTTGCCAAATTTTTTTGGTTTAATTATTTTCTTTTTTATTTTTAACTTTCCACATGTTCTAAATAAATTTTCTTTCTTTCTTTTATTATTTTGCTGGTAAGCTATTCAATACATCACTTCATAAAAGATATTTTAAACTCGTGAGTGATATTTAACCTGAAAGAGTTATTGTTTGGACATATAATGTGAAAAACTTTGGTTTTTAAAAAATAAAATTAAATAAAAAATTAATAATAATTAAAAAAAAATAAAATGTGACAGGTTTAAGATACCAAAATGTGTTTCAGAAATCTTTTATTCAGGACAAGAAAAGATCACAACAGCATCATTATCCCCCACAAATTGGTGACGCTTATCATTCTACATTCCCATCTCCCAAAAACAAGTTTTCTTTCTCATTTTCATGGATACACAACCGTATGGATATAGCAAAATAAAAATGGGAAATATGCAAACAAAATTTGCTCAAAGCAAAACCCCTCCTCTATACTGTAGTCACGGCTGCCGCCACATATACAGTAGTCAATGATCCTGTGAGATCTTGGCATGTGGTTCCAAGACTATAATGGATGCATTCTTCATGCTTCTCATTGGACATGGTTCTGCTACTAACACTGAAAATGCCATTTGTGACATGTAAAAAGACATACTAAAACTGCATAGTGAATGACACTTGATCATTTTATGACAATGAAAACAAAAACTACGGGCCGGCACACTCAATAAATTCAGGAATTAAAAAAAAACACATCAAAAATTCGTGACAATTATAAAAATACATCAAAGTAGTGTTGTGTGTGCATGTTCTAGTGCTATATGCCTGTATTTGTTTGTGGTCCTCCAAACGTTTGTCTCTGCCAGCATGTATCATGCCTGTCCGACTGTTGCCTCTCCAATGTCTGCACATTTCAACCACACATTTGACAGCCACAGTTACAAAGCATAGCAAATTCGATTTCCATTTATATTTTAAAAAGAAAAAGAAACTTCCTGGAGATTTTCTGTTATCAAACTTGGCATCACTTGACAAAATTCTCCATTTCCTGTTGCCATCTCCAAATAAAAAAAAAAAAAAAATTCAAATATATTGTCCAACATCAGCTTCGTGCAAATCTAGTATATGGAAACATCACGTATTTCATCATCACAATCAACATCAACATATCTAACCAACTTTTCAGATGAAAGTAACCAACAAATACAAACTACCAAACACATTATTATACTTTCAGGGTCATCTAAATTAACATAACAGCTTCAAAGAAACCTGGCCACCACTTCTGAACTGAAAATTTTCTCGTAACATTTCAAAATGACTACATTTTTACACCAGCTCAAGTTTGGTGATTTACATTTTTGTTACAAAATCATCTTACGCTGAATAGTTTTCCCTACATTTTAAAAAAAACTGACCTTCACCCCCTTAATAGAAAGGTGAACGACATGTATTTTTAGTAGTATGTCTCCCTCTCTACAAATCCGCCGGGACTTCTTCGCAGGATCCATTTGCGTATTTCATCATATATAAAAATGACCAAGCTGTAGGGAAGGGCAACCAACCACCATGTGAACCTGATAAGAGAAATACCAAGTGAGGTTTAACACAGCATGTTCATTTTATTAGTGTAAATTAACCCCTTCATTTCTCCAACTGGAATCTATTAAAAAAAACACACACACAAAAATACTAGCGTATTTAATTTGCCATAAAAAGTACCCTGAGCCCAAAATGTATGTCAATTTTTCTCAGTGTTTTTAAGATGTCTGTGTTGTGAGGCAGTTAGTTCACTTGCAAAGCAGTCGGACACGGTGCTAACTACATCATCCTCTAGTGTACCAAAAGGGCACAAGACTACCATCATCCTTTTTTTAAAACTGTTTTAAGCTTATTAGCAGCACTTATCAACATCAACGATATGCTATTTTGTCTCAAGTAAGGCTAGCAGTCTTCATGCAGAAAATTAATTCGTAATGAAAGGGTTCAAGTACCAAAATGATTTTTTTTTTTTTTTAAATGACAAATGGTAGTGGATACATAACAAACTGCTACATGATCTGAGACCATGGAAGATGCCACATGCATGACTTACCTGAGTGGCTGCATACGCAGACCTTTGTCCAGTCCAGGGCAGTAACACAGGAATGCAGCCAGGGCAGTTTCAAAAAACAGGCCAAAAGTAAGATGATGGTTTCTGTGAAATAATGAATGACATTGCTGATAACCATGAAAATTTCTCTTATAAATCTGAAAATAACTTGCAAGAGAGAGAGAGAGAGAGAGAGAGAGAGAGAGAGCATGACAATATATAAATTAATCTCTAACATTATGATCTGGTAAAGCATGATTTTTTGACAATCTTTGGGCATGTTACAAGATGACAAAAGAGAACCTGATTGTTGCTGGAAAACCCATGAGGATGAGAGAGAAAGAAGAAGAGAGAAAGAAGAAGAGAGGAAGAGAGAAGAAAGGAGAGAGAGGGGGAGAAAAGAAGAAAGAAAGGGAGAGGGAAGAAAGGAGAGAGAGAAATATCTTATGGACTAGCCTGACTGAAAGGAATCATAGAAGGGGGAGAGGGTGAATGAGTAAAATGGAGGAAAATGGTTAATGATGTCTTTTAGCATGGTACAAAATGAATCTTTCAAAAATCTTCCCATCTGGACTTTGAAATAGTTTTACATGCACAAAAGTGGTTGGGGCAAATATTAGCATGACATCTCCCAGTATTAACACCATATGCTGGAATTTGAGTCACATTATCCATATCTAAATCTGCCCTTTGTTTTTGCAGTTCACCTGATTAAGCTGAATCCACCCCACCTCTTTATATTACCCACTTATATTACTTTTAACTCATCGAGTGCCCTGGTTCAAGCTTGCGACTCTTCCTGTATACACTGTCGGTGCTTGGTGTCACATCTGCGGCCCATGTTTTGTTTCATTAAAAACCAGTGTAAATTTTTATTGTAAACAATTTCTTTACACATGTCCAGTGATCCTTCTTCACCCTCTTGGAAGTGTGATTAGCAACAAATGTGAAATTCGAAGTTTCGATCGAAAATATTTAATTTTTGGTGACTTAAGTAGGCATACAGACATGCCCTATGACCAGACAACTGTTCATGAATGTACCCCAAGTAGATCTAGACCTATTAGACAGACTGGAGAAGTAGTTAGAAGGTTATTTCAGACATTATTTTTTGTAAGCATGCCAAATATCATCACAAGATGAGATCATATAGATCTACAAGTAGATCTAGACACCACCAATAGTTAGTAGGACACAATCATCGTGTGTTTTTTTTGTTGTTGTTGGTGGTAAAAAAAGTTCTACTATTTTCACACCATTTCTTTTTCTCTAATAAAAAAAAAAAAACTGCATTTATGCATACACTCATACATTCCGTTATTTTGATGCATATAAGTATACTTTTAACGTGGAAATAATTTGTTACATTCACTTTTTCAACAATACCCCAAAAATATCACAACACGGTGCATTTCATTTGGCATAGACGTTGTTGTCTGCGTTGTTATCCAAGATATCCGAAGAGTTAATCTTTTTCCTCCAACTTTCCCTCATGCATGGTTGTCATTATTGCATTATCCCTTTACTGACTTTTTGATATTACTAAAATGTCTGTATTGTCAGAAGCAATAAGAAGAACAAGCCAAACAAGAAAATGAATTTTAAGAAGTGCAGAAAGAAATAAAATCACAAATGTTTGTGCGTTAGCAAGAGGACAAGAAAAACAGTAAGGAGACTTCCTTACTTCATTCCCTGCTGGAATAGTGACAGGCGTCTGGTCTTGCAAATAATCAAATCTGCCCACTGGACAATCACAATGGAGACGAAGAAAGCCGTGTGACATGTGTACTCTAGTTTCTTCCTCTGGGAATAGGTCTGCAGACAAAAAAAAAGTTTGTTATGAGAAAGTACATACAAGTACAACAACATTAATCTGCAATGTTACAGATGAAAATCAAGAATAATTATCGCCTAACAACACCTGACTTTGTTGAAAAAGTGACAATCAAGTCATTTATTTTCTGGTTTTATTTTCTTCACTAATAACTTAACTCTTCCTGTGCCATAGTCGCTATAGTGAGGATTTCCGATTACTGAGTTGCGTGCCATAGTTGTTATAATGACAATTCATTTGTTTCAATAAAACCAACCGGTGTAACATTTAGATTGTACATATTTCGTTCGCATTTCCGGTGACACTTTTCAAAATAATGGAAGAGTCCTTAGTTACGAGCGATGTCGAGTGAGAAAAAGGAAGAGAAACATCGAAATTTTTCAATTTTTGACGATGTAGATAGGGGTATGGACATAGCCTGTGACCACCCTATTGCTCTGAAATGTATCCTAAGTAGATTTAGACGACTGGAGAAATAGTTAGTAGGTTATTTCAGACATTAATTTAGCGAGAATGCAACACAGAATCACAATACGAGATCGACAAGTAGATCTAGACATCTCAGATGGTAAATAGTGCATATCTAGACCTAGCTGATGGTGAGCTGGGCACGATCATTGTCTAAAAACACATTACTTCTTTTTTCCTAAAAAAACTCTGCATTTATGAAATTTTCATACATTTAGTTATACTTTGAAACATAATAAGTACACGAAAGTACATGTAAATACTATTTTCCATTCCATTTTACAACTATGCCCACTATACAGATCAGGACCCATGCTTTTTGTGTGCATGGATGGGAACGTCTGCATTTTTTTCTTGGGCATGGGAAGAGTTAACCATTTTCCTACATAACAATCAGATCTCAGCTGTAGTTTATACTGAGCCATCTTCACAAAAACTTCCTTAGTAATCTACCAGCTCTTGAGATCACTGTAAAATTTGTTTCTGATACTGGATTAACCATCTCTGAAGCAGGAAGAAGAAGAAAATAGCTGTCTAACACACAGTTATAGCTGTTTAACACACACACACAGCCAATCTGTTCTCTGCCTTACTTTCTTCTAGTAGATCAGAAACAAAGAAGTTTATGCACAAGAAGGTGACATGGTATAGTGTGGATGATTAGTCTAGAAAAACAGTAGACATGGCACTTCAGACTTGAGAGAAAGAAAAACAGTACACAAAGTACTTTAGATAGGTGAGAAAGAAAAATAGTAGACAAAGCACTTTAGATCTAGGAGGAAGAAAAATAGTAGACAATGCAGTTTACATTTAGGAGAAAGAAAATAGTACACAAATCACTTTAAGAGAAATAAAAATAGCACACAAAGTGCATTAGACCTCAGAGAAAGAAAAATTGTAGATAAATCACTTTAGACACGAAAGAAAAATAGTAGAGAAATCACTTTAGACATAAGAGAAAGAAAAATAGTAGATAAATACATTTAGACATAAGAGAAAGAAAAATAGTAGATAAATCACTTTAACCATAAGAGAAAGAAAAATAGTAGATAAATCACTTTAGACCTGAGAGAAAGAAAAATAGTAGATAAATCACTTTAGACATAAGAGAAAGAAAAATAGTAGATAAATCACTTTTGACACAAGAGAAATAAAAATAGTAGATAAATCACTTTAGACATAAGAGAAAGAAAAATAGTAGATAAATCACTTTAGACCTAAGAGGAAGAAAAATAGTAGATAAATCACTTTAGACATAAAAATAGTAGATAAATCACTTTAGACCTAAGAGGAAGAAAAATAGTAGATAAATCACTTTAGACACAAGAGAAAGAAAAATAGTAGATAAATCACTTTAGACATAAGAGAAAGAAAAACAGCAGTTAAATCACTTTAGACATAAGAGAAAGAAAAATTGTACACAAAGCACTTTAGACATGGGAAAGGCAAAACAGCAAGAGAATGTACATGACCCAAACCACATATGGAGTTTATAGTGGCCGTCCTCACACAACCAGGCAGCTAGCTGCTCATCTTGCCTAAGCCCATGGTTCAAATCATGATCATTGCCTTCCAACTTTTTTCTCTTGCATGATGCAAGACTGAAAACACAATGATTATTGTAATTTGTAACAAAAAAAAAAACAAGGCTGTTTCTATCTCTTTTTCTTTTACCTTTGATAAAGCTCCCACTCTTTCACATACAACATATTCTTACCCATTCCTGCCCATAAGAATCCTCCAAATCGTTGACACCAACTGAGTCCCACTCCATACGTAGTCCTAACAGCCGGGACATCCAGAACCCATTCTCACCCATTATGACAAAATACGTGAAGAAGCCAGCTGTTGCCTGGATCATACCAATCTGACCATATGCCATACTAATCAATCTGGAACAGATGTACATACGTCCATGTAAACATATTTCAAGAACATACAGCTACATGTAGATTTCACTGTTGACTCTGAAACACTACACATATATTCATTAACGTTACCATTAAATACCTTTCATTCCAAAAGACCTCTTAAATCAATGTTTGTTATGGCTTTAAAAGACAGGTGTATTGCAAAAAGCAAATAGAAAAGCATGGATATCCTAGAACACATGGAAAACATACATGAAAGATGAGCAGCCAAATTAGCCCTGTTGAATGTAAAGACAGATCGTGGAAAAGATTTGGCAAAAGCAACATACAAAGAACTAGACAATAAAGTAAAAAGTTCATCTAGAAGAGATAAGACAGAATATATAGAAAATATGACAAAAGAAGCAGAGAAAGCAGTGAAATCAGGAGACAGCAAAACTCTATATAACATACAAAAAAGGCTAACAGGTACTATTAGATGCAAAGAAAGATCAATCTTTAGCAAAACTGGCACCCTATTAACATCAAGTAAAGACCAAAGACAAAGATGGGCCGAACACTTCCAAGAAATACTTAATCGACCACACCCAAAAGAACTGACAGACCTTGAAACTGCCTACCAAAGCAAATTCCACAATTAAATGTCAACCTGGAAGAAATTACACTGAACAAAATTGAAACAGCCGTGAATCTAATGGGTAACAACAAAGCTGCAGGTGAAGATTAAATAACAGCTGAAATGTTAAAAGCTATTAACTGTGACAACATGAGACTACAGAGAATGTTTAATAAAGTCTGGAAAAGAAGAAAAGGTCCCTTCAAAATGGAAAAAAAGAATCATTGTTAAAATAAAAAATTTTTTAAAAAAAAAAAAAAAAGGCAATCTCACCAACTACAACATCAGTTGTGTCAAAGGTATTCTGCAGAGTCATTCTGAATAGACTCGAAGATATAGTGGATAATGCACTGAGAGAAGAATAAGCAGGATTTCGAAAAGGCAGAAGCTGTCTCGCCCAAAATCTTTACTCTAAGAATAAAATGTATAAACTAGGAAAAAAGTAGGAACAGCTTTATTACTTAGCAATCACAAAGGTGTGACGTTTCGGTGTTAGCCTTAATCATACAAAAACATACAGGATGAAGAATATACCTATACACTATATACTTATACACTAATTATTGTGTGTACTCTAATAATAATACTTGAAGAACATATTGAAAAGCAAAAACCATTAATCCTGAACTTCATAGACTTTAAAAATGCATTTGATAGCATATATAGAGATCCACTGTGGGGAATTCTAAGACTATATGGAATACCATCTAAAATTGTCAACATCATTAAGGACCTCTGCAATGGATATGTTTATGCAGCCAACACAGAAAAAGGAATGAGCAAACAGTTCCAGATTGAAACAGGTGTGAAACAAGGATGTATACTATCTCCCTTGCTTTTTGGAATTGCCATAGACTTCATATTGAAAAAATGCTGCACAGACCAGGCATTGATTGGGTACATAGGACCAAACTAGAAGATCTTGATTTTGTAGATGACATACGAGGGTCATACCAAAAGTCATGAGCAAAGCTTTCTAAAAATCAAAATTTATAAATAAAGAAAATATAAATGTATCACCTTAGCCTGCATCTTTTGCACTTCATGTAGAAGTCACATGATGTCATGTGACCATGCGGAGCAGAAACAAAATGGCAGGTGCTAAAGTTTTGTTTCGTCAACATGCTGTTATTGAGTTCCTTGTTAAAGAGGAAATCCCCGCTACTGAAACTCACCAAAAACTTCAACTTGCTTATGGAGATGTGTGTATGGGTGCTAACAGTGTTAGGAAGTGGGTGAAACATTTCAAAGATGGAAACACAAGCATTTAAGATATGCCTCGCAGCGGTCACCCTCAAACTGCCTCCACTGAACACAATGTGGAAAAAGTTGATGACATCATTAAAGAAGACAGACATGTCACAGTACCTGAAATCGATGTAAATCTTGGAACAGGACACAATGCAGTACAGGAAATGATTGAAAACCTAGGCTACAGAAAAGTTTGTGCCTGCTGGATCCCACAGGAGAGAACGTCCAGAAAGCAGTGTGTCTGTGCCTTCGGTCAGCTGGAACAGAATTCTACCAGGAGGGTGTTTTCAAACTTGCAGAGTGATGGGGAAAAATGTGTACAGAGAAATGGAGATTATGTTGAAAAGTGAAGAAAAGGAAGCGGATTAAGGTGTTACATTTATATTTTCTGTATCTATAAATTTTGATTTTAAAAACATTTTTGCTCACAACTTTTGGTATGACCCTCGTATCTCTTATTAGTGACAATGTGAATTCAATGCAAGAAAAAAACAGACATTCTATCTTCACTGGCTAGCAAAATAGGACTTGAAATTAGCAAGGAAGTTAGAATTGCAAAAGTAGCATTGACCTTCAAGAATCTTGAGAACATACGGCACTCAAAAGTTATAAGCACAAAAAACAAGTTAAGATTATTCAATTCAAATGTGATATCCACCCTCATTTATGCATGTGAACGTTGGAAAAGAACTAAAGAAATAAACAACAAATTAGACACTTTTGAAAACAAATGCCTAAAGAAAATACTCTGTATAAAGTGGAACGAATTCAAGAACAACACAGAGATAAAGCAGATGAGCAAACAACAACCTGTCTCATGGGTGATTAGAAAAAGGAGATGGACATAGGTCGGTCATGTGATGAGAAAAAACAGTCAGAGAATCCCAAAGCAAGCTATCAAGTGGAACACAACAGATCAAAGAAAAAGAGGTCGGTCACGTGAAACTCTAAAGAGGACACTGTTAAGAGAGGCCAAATTAGTAAACAACAATCCCTCAATGAGACTGAAAAACTTGCTGAAAACAGGAAAACTTGGCAAACTACCATGCGAGATGGAGAACTATGTGACATTTAATGGCATGGAAATGATGTAAGATGTAAGAAGGATGTAAGATGTACCGGACTGATGGAATGGTTATAGCAGTCAACAAACCGTGGCTGATCAAGATCATATCCTACTTCTCTGATGCTGCTCCTTGTACAAGGCTGATGCACTCTTTCAACCTGGCTACTGGTATAGGGCTTGCCTGGTGTCAGTGGTTGTGGTGTCTGCTGAAAAGCTCACTCTTGTTTTTTTAACCCGCTCTTGGTCTTCAAGTAAATCACAGTAATCCACTCCCAACCCTACAAGATACCTGCCTTCCAACACCACCTCAATGTTGGCTGCTAAGAACATCCTACTTTCATTTCCAGGAAGATAAAATCCTACTTGACCAAATGATGACAATGATCAGATTTTTTTTGGTGATAGCAGACTGAAATGGATTTCCTCATGTTCCAGGATATGTACTACTATCAAGCTTCATAAAGATTACATCAAACATTTAGCTTATTCTGGGAAACAAGTTGAGGAAGCATAGGTAAATGATAAAAACTTTGGTTCTTCTATTGTTCAGTGTTAAAAAAAATACAGAGGGCTCCATCAGGTCCACTATGTATCCTCCTTTCTCTTTTTCATTCCTTCACACTCTGAATTCTGGCCTCAGATATAAACCACACTGTTGTTTTATGAGACATATCTCCAAGTACTCGTAACCTTCCTTACAGCAGGATGGCTGATGGCCTCAAAACTATTTCCTCAACTGTTTATTTAGACTACAATTATGCATGAGATAAATATCATTTCTGCTGTAATTCACTGAAAGTAGGTGGGACTGATTCATATGTTTTAATTTAATATACAGGCTATGTTTACAATACCTATAAGATATGAATAGGAAGACACAAAAAGCACATGCATCTCACAATACTGACACCAACACAAGGCGTAATATACCTTTCATTTACCAACTTGTCTGTGATTGGGTTACGAGGGTTACGCTTCATGATATCCAGCTCCGCCTGCTCATAGGCTAGAGAGATAGCTGGAACCATGTCTGTGCCTAGATCAATGCACAAGATAGTGATGGTGCCCAACGGCAGAGGGATATCAGCAATGATGAAAAACAAGAACGGTGAGATCTCAGGAATGTTGGAGGTCAGGGTGTAAGCAATTGATTTCTTCAAGTTGTCAAAAATCAGACGCCCTTCCTCGACACCCGTCACAATGGATGCAAAGTTATCGTCCAACAAGATCATGTCTGCAGCTTGTTTACTCACATCACTGCCAGCAATGCCCATGGCAACACCTGATTATGGATTTATAAAAAAAAAAAAAATTAAAAATGTAAAAGTTTACAAAAATCTTTCACGTCTTATAATCGAATATCTGGACTGTGTAGCAACAGTTCTCTGTCTCTACAAAAGATTCTGAAGAACACAGAGATGCCAGTTGTTTGCGAAAACTGGCAAGCATTTTCTACAGTTTCTCACTGCTCAGTCTGCCATATATCTGGCACAATCAGGAACAGCAATAACAAAACATGTGTATGTAATCTATCTCTTTAGCCTGCCAGGACTTGAAATCTTTTCTTTGACAAGCAAATGCCTCTACCACTGAGCTGTCATCATTTTTCAGATCCAGGTGAGTGGTAATTGTAAATGTTTTCTTTCTGTTTCATATGGCACATTACATTTGCCTGGCCACAGAGAAAGAAGACTGCTTCTGATGCCTTTCAGAACACGACATTCAAATAAGTGGCAGTTTATGATCTCACAAGGTCACTCACATTTCAGCACAATGGATAGCTATGTGGCAGTATTCTGTCAGCTGCCTGACCTCCAGACAAAAGATCCTGATTCAAAACACTAACGGCATCAAAGTTTTCATTTCTATTCACTTGCACAATTAAACTCACTTAATTTTTTAAAAAAAGAAAGAAAAACTTGCTACATAGTCTGCGACTCTCTTTTCTCATTTCAACCTAATCAGAATATTACAACAATCCCTATTCAAAGTCTCCCCTTCCAACTTATTGAAAATGTTACAAAAATCCCTATCCAAGGCTGGCCTGGCTAGCTGAATGGTTAGATACTTGGTTTACTAATCTAATGGTACCAGGTTCAGTGGGTTTTTTCTGCTACATATCAAAATACAAAAAAAAAAAAAAAGGCCCTGGGGTCACCCCAGCCTCTAAAAATGGGTACCAGGGAAATCTGGGAAGCTAAATGTGGTAAGGCGTGATTTTGACCACATAACACTTTCGCATGCAGAAGGTCATGGAAATGCGGACCTAACGCCATATCCCCAATGTTCCCAAGTGGCATGGAAATGGGAAATTTACCTTTTTTACCTTATCTATTCAAAGTCTCCCCTCCCAACTTATTGAAACTGTTACAACAATCCCTAACCAAAGTTTTTTTTTTGGTCACATTACACCTAGCTTCTGCAGAGCTACTTACCAATATCAGCTTTTTTGAGGGCAGGAGAGTCATTGACACCATCACCAGTGACAGCAACAATCTGACCCTGACGCTGGCAGCCTTCCACGATGATCAGCTTCTGTTGGGGGGAGGTACGAGCAAAGACAATTTCTGCATGGTTGATAAGGATCTCATCAATCTGAGCAGGTGTCATGTCCCTCAGGTCACCACCGTGGATGACAGCAGCCTTGGCCTCTCTGTGGATTGATCAGACACATAAATCATGTTACTCAGATCTATAGTTGCCCAAGTAGTGAATCATGTGCTAGTTTTTCAAGGCAAGGCTAGTAATTTACATCTGAGCTGAGGAGATGCCAACTCCACTGCCCTATAATGTGCAATAACATCAAGGCAAATATGAGCACTAATACCTTATTCCCTAGGAACCTTTAAAGCATTACAGGGTTTCCTTTATTTGTTTTCGAACATTTCAGACTTACTAGAAAAAACACACATTCCATTATTAGTGCCATCAACCTTGTTTTGCCCCAAGTCTCCTTTCTTTTTTATCCACCAGCCTCATTCACTAGATTTTTTGGCCAAACCAATGGGATTTTTCAAGTTGGTGGAAATGAACAAGCTGATGCTCTTCCCAAAGAAGGCAGTAAAATGCAACAATGTAGCAAGCCATCACATATTGAGACAGAAATCATTATACAGAATCATGACAAACAGAAGGATGGATGTATGCACTGAACATGATTCAACTCCATCTCTCTGGCAATACACAGATACAGTCTGATATTCAATAAGTTCTAAATCGAGTCAATGTATTTGAGTTCTTTCAAATCTAGAAAAGATAAATGCCTCTGACATACCGTGGATCCACCTCCTCCACAGGGATGCCCCTCTCAGCAGCAATGTCTTCTACTGTCCTGCTTCCCTCTGATATAATGCCAACGCCCTTGGCAATAGCTTTAGCTGTGATTGGATGATCACCTGTTACCATGATAACCTGCAACGTAAACAATTCATCATTAGCTAAACCATCCTAAATTTTTACCAGTTTTAGTTTACCAGATGAAAAAAATATCTGCACAGTATGAATGTGCATATTATATGGTCTGTACTCATGGAAAAAAGTACTTTAGCCGAAAATGTAACTCATAATAATCTTCACCAGCCACTGCAAACTAAAAGTGTTATGTGAATTCTCTAATTTATCTTTTGTGCTCGCTTGATATGTAGAAAAACGTAGCCAACAGGATGAACTCGTAAGAAGAAATAATTCAAGGTAAACTCAGAGGTATATGATGTTTTCAGAGTGTCATAAATGCCACAATATGTATTAAAAAAACCAAGATGAGAAATAGAAAGGAAAGCTCACCCAGCGGGGATATACTGATATCCAAAACATGTCGAGGTTTTCCGGTGAGAAAGTCCAACTCTAGATTAACAGGTACAGCGAAAACCACAGTGTCACGCATTTCCACTTCTGAGACCTACCAAGAATATGGGCTCAAGCCCTGCGATACTCTGAACTTCTTGTGGTCCTCTCGTAGATCTCGTGTGGTCCTTTCGGAGACCACAGGACCTATCGAGGACCACAGGAGTAAATTCAGGAGGATCACGGAGCGGTCTTGGTGGTAGAAGTGAATGAAGAAGAAGAAAGGAAAGCTCTGGACCAAGTCAGATGGAGAGATCTCTTCTCTGCTTTATATATCTCAGGATGCAAAAAAGACTGACAATGGTTGTGAACTGCTCACTACACTACTGACTAAAGAACCTGAAAAATCATCTACTCTATCAGAACAAAGAGCACAACTAACACAGAAAAACCTCCTGACATAGTACTCACATACACGAGACCCTAGCATGGATTCCTAATGCAGAGGAAGGCACAATTAAGGAAAGTTTCACTGAAAAGATGATGAAATATTCAAACTGTTTAGAGGAGAGGGTCAACAATGCAGCATGTAAGCTGAATGAGATAGTGGTCAGAGATCTATAGCTCAGCTGGCTGACCACATCTGGGCAGGCCAACCAAGGTTCTACTGTATTTCCCAGGAGTCTGGCCAAATGAGAAGGGGTCATCTGGAGAGGCATCATGCTAAAGTCAGATGTATCAGGCCAATGACTGCAAGCCATGACACAACCACTACCCTTTTCAGAGAGAATACAAAAGAACATAGGGAACAAACCAGAAATGATTTAGTTCTTACTGGGTATATATAGTCAAGCATTTCCGAGGCTATAAAGCTGATATTCTAAACCTTCAGCTCTGGCTCATTTTTATACCGACTCAACAGCCCTGAATGTACCTCAACACTTTAATGACCATTACTCTCTTTCTATGCCTCTGAGTGACAAGGACATCACAGCAAAAGTTACATTTGTAAACAACTGACTGAGATGGATCCTTAAGGTTAAATGGAAGGACAAGATGAGAAATGAGGAAATTCGGGGACAAACAGAACAAGAACCAATCAATGTACAGATCACAACTAGAAAACAGAAGTGAATTGGACATATGCTGAGAAAGTAGAGACGGCATAGAACCTGCAAGAGAAGTAAAAAACAGGGAAGACCAAATAATACATGGGGAAATGGTAAAATGGAGGTTCTAAAAGTTATAGAGAGACACACGGAATGACTTGAAGAATGTCAAAGATAAAAATAACTGAAAAGCCTTTGTCTGTGGTTTACACACTAGAGGGCCCACAGGCATTGACTGACTAAATTCAATAAACTGATCAAAAGCTTAAATACAGGTAACTACAGTTTCAGATCTCTAGAGGACAAAATTTGTACCCGTGTGAACTCCCTTAACGCGAGCTGTTGTTATTTGCAGCCAATGCTGTAGAGATGTTGAGGCACAGCATTGTATTGGTGTGGGAGCGGGCTATGGTGGCTACTTTTTCAGTCCCGGAGTACAGCTAAAAAAGCAGGGGGTGTGCAATGCTTCTTTAGCAGACTCAACTACCATGGGGACTATGGCGATCCCTGCCCCGTTAGCCAGGCTAGGCCTGTTACTGGGGGTACCACGGTGAGGTGGGACAAGGTCTTGGTCAGCTGTGGGTCACTGATTGCCTCATCACCCCCAGATGACTTAACAAGAAGAGATAAGTAGTTAAGTTTGAGAGTTCACCTCGTTAAGATATCAATCAAAGCAAGTGCACTCACTTTAATACCAGCACTTCTACATTTGCCAACAGCATCAGGTACAGCAGCTCTGGGTGGGTCAATCATGGACATCAGCCCCACAAACCTGAGACCTGTTATAGGGAAGTTTGGACCGTCCGGGTCAAACTGGTAGTTAGGGGGGAATTCATCAGAAGGTAGAGTATAATCACAGAAACCTGTCAGAATATTTGAAAACAAAAATTAATATACAGGAACTTGTTAAAACATTTTAAAACAAAACAATACAAAGTAACATAACAGTATACTTGATAACTTTAACTCACAAGACATGCAAGAGTATTTAAACTAGAATTAACTCTTTAAAGACAACAAGAACATTTTCTTCCATAAACCCACCATTCTTAAAGAACTATGTCTTCTTTACTTACCACATCAATTTTTTAACTTAAGGGAAAGATCAACAGATACAAATACTTAGGTACAGTCACAACACCTGATGGCAGATGCACAGAAGAAACCACAACCAGGATAGCATTAGCAAAGACAGCTTTTGGAAAAACAAGAAACATATTAACAAATCAAAAACTGCCATAGCCAATAAGAAAGAGGGTTCTAAAATGTTATATAGAACCTATTCTACTTTGTGCGAGTGAAACACGATGGCTCTGAATGTCTAAATCAGAACGAAGAATAAAGGCTACCAAAAGGTGGTTCTTAAGAAGGCTGTGTTACATTCTATGGACAGCCAGAAAAGCACATGAAGCAGGCAAATGAATGTGTTAAACTGGTGCAGGACATAAGAAAAAGACAAGTTCTCAGACATAGCAAACATGAAGGTCTAGAAAAGTTGGTCATGATCGGAAAGATAAATAGCAGAGAGGGTAGACAAGACAGAAATACTAGGATGGTTTGCCATGAAAACAGCAATTAGTTTGATCTCAGATACAGAGGACTGAGCAAGATGAGGAGATGTTTATCGACATTACTATCTGATTTGATATGAAGGAAAATCATTATGATAAAAAAAAAACTGACGCCCAAAAAACAAACCTCCAAAATATTTTTTTGTGAGTCAAAACATTCTGAAACATACCGAGGACTCTTTCGCCAAGACCTCCCAACTCTAGATAAGCAGCATTGAAAGCTTCTCGGAAGTTGTCATCCAAAGGTTGATCTTTACCATGCATAAGAATTGATGAACAGCGGTCCATGATTCTCTCAGGAGCTCCCTTCATTACCAGCAAGTAACGGGGATCATTTGGATCATCAGTCTCATGAATGGACAACTGGAGGCAGTACAAAGCAACATATTAGTTCAGGATTCCCTTTCTGCTAATTATTCAGTTACATGAATAACGCTATCCTAACAGCTCTGCCAACTTCCTATTTTTTCTAAGCCATTATACAGACCACCATGAGAGCCTCAGACAGTGTGAGGTGCATGGTTCAGTTTTACAAAAAGAAAGAAAAAGTGACCAGAAATAAGAATCGCAGAAAGTAAGAATATGCAACAATTCAATATTTTGACAAAAGCCTTTTTCAAGGACCACACACAAAAACAACAGATGCCAATGGCATTTTGTACCCATCTTTCTTACAAGAAGAAGACCAAAAAAGTCAAGTGTTTCATTTGTCATGTTTTTATCTGTCGTGTTGTTTATGTCGACAAGATGTGATAGCAAGGAAAGGAGCAGATGTAAGAAGAGATCACAATCTTCTGGTATTGAAAATAAGACTAAAATTAAGGAAAGCCAAAATCAGAGAACCAAGAAAAGCACGCTAAGATACAACAAAACTGAAAGACCAGCAAACAAGAAATAAATTCTTGATAGTACTTTAGAACTGCTTCAGTGTCCAACAAGACAAAGCAGAAAGGTCTAGAGTTCAGTGACACACTACAGGAAATGCCAAAAGAGGTGCTGGGATATCGGAAAATTAGAAAAGAGGAATGGATAAGCAAGACCACATGGGAAAAGATAAAGCAAAGAAAGTAAATCTAGAAAAAATTACTGAGCACCAAATCACAACGGCTGAAAGAACAAGTTTTAAATAAATATGCACAAAAAGACAAAGAGGTGAAGGAATCATGCTGCCAAGATAAATGTCAATACGACAACTTAGCAGAAGCAGCAGAGAAAGCAGCATATGCAAATGATATGAAAACCATTTACAAAATCACAAAGCAGATGACAGGTAACTTCAGCACAAGATGTGAAAGTGCAATAAGGGCAAATAAGGGACAACTGGTCAGTGGAAAAAGAGAAAAAATTGAAAGATGGAGGGAACACTTTACCACCCTACTAAACAGAACACAAGCAGTACAAACAATAGACATACCTGAAGCAAAAATGGAACTAAACATCAATACAGGACCAATAACAATAAGTGAATTAAAGGAGGCAATAAAGAAGCTAAAATTAGACAGAGCACCAAGTGAAGACTGAAGTGACTGCTGAGATGTTGAAAGCAGAAGAGATAGAAACAGCAAAACAACACTGCCAGATATTACAACAAATTTGGGATATAGAAAAAACTCCGGAAGAGTGGAAAACTGGCCATATAGTAAAACTACAAAAGAAGGATGATCTCAGACATTGTGGGAACTGGAGAGGCATTACCCTCCTGCCACTCATCAGTAAAGTATTTTGCAGAATAATCATCAACAGCACTTGAGGGAAAACTTTGGAAATGCTCTTGGCAGGATTTAGGAAAAGAAGGTCATGCATAGACCACATATTTGTACTTAGACACATATTAGAGCAGGCAAATGAGTGGCATAGCACAACATATGCACCACTTAGAGTATTCTGAGAAAAGTCTTCAACAGTAAGAACTTGCACTGTGAAAAATTCTAAAATGGCATGGTCTCCCTCAAAAGACAGTGAATGTCATCAACGCCCTATATGAGGATTTTCAGTGCAAAGTGATCTGAGGATAACACACATCCAACAGCTTTAGGGTACAAACAGGAGTGAAGCAGGGATGTATAATATCACCAGCATTATTTATTTTAGCAGCAGATTAGTTAATGAAGGAGGCAACATCAGACAAACGCAGTGGATTACAATAGACCCTCAACACAGTATTGGAGGACCTTGACATTGCCAGCGACATTTGTCTACTGTCAAACAGGCACCAAGATATGAAAGATAAAATAACCCAAAATGCCAGCAAAATAGGATTAAAGAGCAATGTAGGAAAGACAAAATTAATGATGAAAAGTGTGAACAGAAATGTACTGAGAGAAGACAAATTAGTGGAGGAGGTCAACTAATTTGTATACCTTGGCAGCAGAGTAGGAGAAGATGGAGACAGCACAGAGGACATCAACAGCAGACTTACTAGAGCAAACCAGGCTTTTGCAATGCTGCAGACTATACGGAAATCTAAAAAAGCTAAGCATGAAGACAAAAATCAGGATATTTAAGAGTAATGTTCTAAGTGTACTATACTATGGAAGTGAATGCTGGAAAATCACCAAAACGATAGAAAACAAGCAGAATTCTTTCGAGACTGAATGTTTACATAAAATCAGAAGAATATTTTGGCCAAACATCATAAGGAATAACATCTTATTGGCAGAAATGCAGATGAAGCCACTAAAAGTGGTTATTGAGGAAAGATGCTGGCAATGGTTGGGACAAGTGCCCTAGATGACTGATGAGTCACTACCAAAAATAGCACTAAGATGGACATCGCAGAGGAACACAAGTAAGGGTAGACCAAAGGAGACATGGAGAAGAACAACATAAAGGATGTTGAGAAATAAAGGGCTCACCTGGGCAAGAGTGGAAAATAACAAAGGACAGGCATTTATGGAAAACCCTTGCAGAAACCCCATGTGAGTTGGGCATTTAAGGTTCTGAGAGAGAGAGAGAGAGAGAGAGAGAGGAGTTGTTTTTGTATGTAATACCTGAAAAAGGCCTTTGCTAAAATACTGGATTGGTGTGTGTTATTCATTTATATGTACTCATCTTCTGTCACTCTTGTCTCTATCCACTTCCTCACCCTTTCTGTTCTGACACATCATATCTGTCCTCAATACTAGAACCAGTTTTTACCAGTCATAATTTCTTTTACCTCTCATTATGACTAACCACATCTACCATTATATTCAGCTATAAAAATATCAACTCTAGCCATGAATGATCAACTTCTTGTTTTTTCTTACCACTATGCCATCTCAAAAAACTGTGAGCTGCTATGGGTTAAGTACAGATAAAGAAATCTTCAATCATGGGCACTGAATCAAATTAAGAATGAGCTGGAGGGAATTAATTCTTATCGACCCCTGGTTGCATAAACAGTTCTTTTTAAAGGCTCTGTTCTGTACTTGGGAGTCGACTGACATGTATGCTTAAAACAGGCACAGTGTAGTTTTCATACAAAACACACTGCCAGCATTATGTGGTTACAAAAGTGTTTGTGTGATCTGGGGTTCTGGTGTGTTTACACAGCAAATTGCTTAGTACAGTTAACAAATCCAACCCCACCCTGTTGGCCAAGCTCTTTTAAACCGAGGACTGGTGAGACCTAACCTGACCAAGTCTGGCTTACTGGCAATAACCATATAGCTCTTCTTGTGCTCATCTCTGACCCATGCAATACAAACGACATAAAAACAAAAAAAAACAAAAAAACACAAGTCATTTATCATGACAAAACTGACCTGGTATTTGTTGGTGGAGTTGAATGGAATCTCAGAGATCTTCTTGTTCCTGCGACGGAACTCTGTGACATTGCCAATGGAAAGTTCCACACACTTAAGCAGGGCAGACTCGGAAGCATCACCATTACATTCTCTGTAAAAACAATGAGACCAAAAATTAAACTTTCATAATTGGTAACTCTCCCTCATTAATCGCTGACAGTCAAGTCAGATTATATTCACCTTGTCTCCTTCTTCACACACCTTTCAATGTTAAGCCAATGAGGCTTTACCACTATGCCCTTAAACTACAAATGATCTTGTAAACTGCCAGTGGATTCCTTTACCAATCACAGAAAATACTGGAAGCACTGACATCTGCTATCATTTGACAGTATAATGGCAAAACCTGTGGCTGTCAAACTGTGGGTGACCCAAATCAAAGGTTGTTTGTTACATGAGGGTAAACTCTCACAGAAAAATCTCATGAGAATCTTTCTAACCCATCTTTTGGCATTCCCTTCAACTCTGCAAGATTTCCAGATGTATGAATCTCACCCTTCTTTTGGAGCTGAACAGAAAGAATTAAGAATAGGTTAGCACAACATAGGGTGTCTGAGTGGCGAAGTGGTTAGTGCACTGGTCTCTCATGGCGAAGGTCGGGGGTTCGAATCCGGCTGGCGGCACCCCAGTCACCCAGCTGTAGAAATGGGTACCCGACTTCTTCTGGAGTTGGGGAAGGAAAGGCAGCCAGGCGTGATACTGACCATATCACCCTCTAGTGTGCTGATAGGTCAAGGAAAATATGGGCACTAACACCATATCCCTATGTGCCTCTAAGGCATGACAGGGTTACCTTACCTACTACTTAGCACAGCATCAGCAAAGGACTTTCTCCACTCAAGTTTGCCCAAGTGAAGCATCTATCTACTAAAAAATTATCTAAAAGAAAACAAGCCACTGCTAACAAGCAGTTTATATATCTATCTTGCCTTCTTTACCCCTATCAGGAGTATAAGTCATCAACATCTTGAAATTTTTTTTTTTCTGTCCTAATCTGTTTCTTCTATCCATCTCCAGGTGTACTTGATCATTTTGATCTCTGTTTCAAGACTCCCTCACCAGATGTTTCTAGTCTTCCTCATTTCTTCTTTCCCTGGGAATTCCAGGTGAGAGTTTGTCTGGTTATGTTTGTGGTATTCTTACTTCAAATACAATCATCACTATAATATTAACAACAACAAATAACAAAAACATTCTGCTGATGCTAATCTAACTGCGAAAAACAAAACACTGCACATTACTGATGCCTGTCAGAACAAAAAATAGATCGTCCTTATTCCAAGGTGGAGTTTGTGATTTAAAATAAAACTCGTATACACATACAACATACCCACTAGCACACTGACCTTTTCAGGACTGCCACATTCTCCTGCCCAGCCTTAAACTCGGCACGGTTACACAGCATTGCAATTCTGGCGAGACTCATCCATGTCCAGTCATTGCGAGAGTATGAGGCATCTGAAATGAAGTACAAAATGGTTTGAACACCCTCCACATGTAAAACTGGCAAACAACAAGAGCAGCTTCTAAACTAAGCCATTAAGCACAGACAGCTATAAGACTGAGCTCAGACTAAAGATCTTCATCTTCAATCTGGCTGGAAATGCGAGCTGGTGTTCTTTGTGGTCAATGTCATAGAGTTGTTGAGGCACAACATCATGTCAGGTTGGCGGCAGGTCATGGTGGCTATTTTTTTTAGTCCCTGAATGCAGGTAAAGACCAGGCAGTGTGCAGTACTTCTTTAGCAGGCTCCATTGACATGGGGACTATGGTGATCCCTGGCCTGTTAGCCAGGCTAGGCATGTTACTGAGGAGACCCATCTGTGAAGTGGGTCAGGGTCTTGGTCAGTTATGGTTCTCCAACCCTGACGCTAGTATGTCAGCTATGGGTCACCGACTGCCAAGACTATAGAAAACACTACAGTTAGAGCACCTCGATAACATTATTAAATAAATAATCTATATATTATACAAGACAATATTAGTATGAATAACGTCCATTTTAATCGTCAGTTTTTCATTTTTACATATACAGACCAGCAGTCCTGACATAAGACGACCAACAATTTTTTTTTCGAAGCCCAACAGAAAAACTATGGAACAGGTATATATACACCAAGAATATTCACAGGTCATGCATATGCATTTTAAAAATGTGTATTTCATGAAAATAAACTGCCATGAATCAACATGAATAGATGAGCCATATTTCTCACTAACTGATCTACAAAACTGGAAGGCATACTACAAATTGGAAGGCATAAGGCAGGAAAATCCTTTTTTTCTGTTGACATATTCACTTATCAGCCACCAGGTCTAATCATCTATGCGACTGAACATATAAAACTTAACACAGTCTACAAACTTGATTGGTCCTCGCTGGTGTCAGCCTCCACTATACGGCCATCGAACCACATATGGGCAACTGTCATTCTGTTCTGTGTCAAAGTCCCTGTTTTGTCAGAGCAGATTGTGGATGTGGAGCCGAGAGTTTCCACAGCTTCAAGATTCTTCACCAGACAGTTCTTCTTGGCCATGCGTTTAGCAGTCAAAGTCAGACACACCTGGCATTTGAAAGATTTAAAAATTTAACTTGGTGAGAGATAAAAATTGAGAAATTATCATTTTTTTCACACTTTGAACTCAGCTTTGTATCAAAGGTTTGTATGGCTAGTTCTGTATCAAAGTTTCACTAGCTCAATATCAGGGGTCTGTATCACTAGTTCAGTATCAGGGGTCTGTATCACTAGCTTGGTATCAGGGGTCTGTATCGCTAGCTTGGTATCAGGGGTCTGTATGGCTAGCTCTGTATCAGGGATCTGTATGGCTAGCTCTGTATCAGGGGTCTGTATCACTAGTTTGGTATCGGGGGGTCTGTATCAATAGTTCAGTAACAGGGGTCTGTATCACTAGTTCAGTATCAGGGGTCTGTATGGCTAGCTCTATATCAGGGGTATGTATCACTAGCTCTGTATCAGAGGTCAGTATCACTAGTTCAGTATCAGGGGTCTGTATGGCTAGCTCTATATCAGGGGTATGTATCACTAGCTCTGTATCAGAGGTCAGTATCACTAGTTCAGTATCAGGGGTCTGTATCACTAGTTCAGTATGAGGGGTCTATATCATTAGCTTGGTATCAGGGGTCTGTATGACTAGCTCTGTATCAGGGGTCTGTATCACTAGCTTGGTATCAAGGGTCTGTATCACTAGTTCAGTATCAGCAGACTCCACTGCCATGGGGACTATGGTGATCGCTGGCCTGTTAGCCAGGCTAGACCTGTTACTGAAGAGACGAACTGTGAAGTGGGACAGGGTCTTGGTCAGCTATACCAGCTGTTATACTAGCTTGGTATCAGGGGTCTGTATCAGTAGATTGATATCAGGGGTCTGTATCATTAGTTCAGTATCAGGGGTCTGTATCACTAGCTTGGTATCAGGGGTCTGTATGGCTAGCTCTGTATCAGGGGTCTGTACCACTTGTTCAGTATCAGGGGTCTGTATCACTAGCTTGGTATCAGGGGTCTATATCATTAGCTTGGTATCAGGGGTCTGTATGGCTAGCCCTGTATCAGGGGTCTGTATCACTAGCTTGGTATCAGGGGTCTGTATCACTAGCTTGGTATCAGGGGTCTGAATGGCTGGGTCTGTATCATTAGTTCAGTATCAGGGGTCTGTATCACTAGCTTGGTATCAGGGGTCTGAATGGCTGGGTCTGTATCATTAGTTCAGTATCAGGGGTCTGTATCACTAGCTTGGTATCAGGGGTCTGAATGGCTGGGTCTGTATCATTAGTTCAGTATCAGGGGTCTGTATCACTAGCTTGGTATCAGGGGTCTGAATGGCTGGGTCTGTATCATTAGTTCAGTATCAGGGGTCTGTATCACTAGCTTGGTATCAGGGGTCTGAATGGCTGGGTCTGTATCATTAGTTCAGTATCAGGGGTCTGTATCACTAGCTTGGTATCAGGGGTCTGAATGGCTGGGTCTGTATCATTAGTTCAGTATCAGGGGTCTGTATCACTAGCTTGGTATCAGGGGTCTGTAAGGCTAGCTCTGTATCAGGGGTCTGTATCACTAGCTAGGTATCAGTGGTCTGTATCACTAGCTAGGTATCAGTGGTCTGTATCACTAGCTAGGTATCAGGGGTCTGTATCACTAGCTAGGTATCAGTGGTCTGTATCACTAGCTAGGTATCAGTGGTCTGTATCACTAGCTAGGTATCAGGGGTCTGTATCACTAGCTAGGTATCAGGGGTCTGTATCACTAGCTAGGTATCAGTGGTCTGTATCACTAGCTAGGTATCAGGGGTCTGTATCACTAGCTAGGTATCAGGGGTCTGTATCACTAGCTAGGTATCAGGGGTCTGTATCACTAGCTAGGTATCAGGGGTCTGTATCACTAGCTAGGTATCAGTGGTCTGTATCACTAGCTAGGTATCAGGGGTCTGTATCACTAGCTAGGTATCAGTGGTCTGTATCACTAGCTAGGTATCAGTGGTCTGTATCACTAGCTAGGTATCAGCGGTCTGTATCACTAGCTAGGTATCAGTGGTCTGTATCACTAGCTTGGTATCAGGGGTCTGTATCACTAGTTCGGTATCAGGGGTCTGTATCACTAGCTTGGTATCAGTGGTCTGTATCACTAGCTTGGTATCAGGGGTCTGTATCACTAGCTAGGTATCAGCGGTCTGTATCACTAGCTCTGTATCACTAGCTCTGTATCAGGGGTCTGTATCACTAGCTTGGTATCAGAGGTCTGTATCACTAGCTCTGTATCAGGGGTCTGTATCACTAGATTGGTATCAGAGGTCTATATGACTAGTTCTGTATCAGAAGTTTACATCCGAAGCTCTGTATTTGAGGTCTGTATGGCTAGCTCTGCATCGGAGGTTTGTATCATGGTTTTGTATGGCTAGCTCTGTATCAAGGTTTTGTATGGCTAGCTCTGCATCAAAAGTGTGCATGCCTAGCTCTGTATCTGAGGTTTATATGGCCAGATTATGCTACTTCATCATCATCATACTATGCTCTCTATCCAGGAATGGTTAGCCGAAATGGTTCTCCAACTTGCTATCCTTTGTATTCAGTGTGCCCAAAAAAAAAAAAAAAAGAAGCTGAATCCAGCCCATCTATTTATACTGTTCATCATTCTAGATTACTATATTTTCCCTTCTACTTGTCCTCATTTTTCCTTTACTGTATTATGCTAATATGATAATTTTAGTTGTCTGGTCCTTAGGTTTTCCATTATTTTTCTTTCCAGTTTCAGTTTATCATTTTTCTAGTGAAAACACACATAAAAGAGTGATATATATTGACAACACTGGTTGGAGTATCAGTCTACTTACTGTCACTGTAGCCAAAAGACCCTCTGGAACATTGGCCACAATAATACCAATGAGGAAGATGACAGCATCCAACCAGAAATAGCCCAGAATGAAAGCAATTACGAAGAAAGTCACTCCGAGGAACACAGCCACACCAGTGATAATGTGGATAAAGTGAGCAATTTCCTTGGCGATCGGGGTCTCTCCTACTTCCAGACCAGAGGCCAGGTTGGCAATACGTCCCATCACAGAATTGTCACCAATCTTTACCACTATTCCACGGGCTGTACCTGATGAAATAAACTTGGCTGGCTCAGAACATGCAAATTTAATTATGGCGAGGAGACAGGTAACTCTATTGTAGAGAGTAAAACAACAGCACAACTCCTCAGATCATCAGAAGTACATACTTCCCCCTCCACCCCACCCCCACAGGGCAAGCATTTCTGAGTGACAAGCTGTCATAAACTATAGCAAGTCACTTTAAAAATTAAGAAAATGCCAAAAAATACCACTGCATTTCAATTATATAACAGGAACTCCAATCTCCTTGGAGTCCTTACTGACTTGGTGAGTCGACAGATGGAGCAGAACCCAGTGCCTTCTGTTCAATAAGTCATGTTGCTGTTTATTCAGTCACTCCCATTCTCAAGTTTGTTAACTCTTCCTGAGCTTATGGTCACGATCCTGACATTTCCGGTTTCCCATTGCGGCCGTATGGTCAGGATCCTGATATTTTTAACTGTCGAAATCACTCTAATCCACCTTTTACTTTGAATATTAACTGCGCATGTCAGAAATAACCTTCTTCCTGTTTACTCAGCGTGGGCGCGAAACGGACATTTTCTGAAGCTTTGTGTTCATTTTTTTTTTTTCAATTTGTGTAAAAAGTGATATTTCTTGGATGGAATTCATTTTATCTTCAAATTGTGTGTAACAAGTGGATATTTACAGCTCCTGGTAAGTAGACAACCATTAGTTTAGTGTTTTAGAGATTTTTTTTGGGGGGAGGAGGGCTAAATATTTTGTCTTATTTTCTCAACAGTTATTTTTTCCTACAAAAACTAGACATTTCTGGAACCTGTATTCATTTACCTTTTTTTAAATGTATATTTAGTATTTTTTAAACATGGAAATAATATTTTAAATTCACTTTTTCAACTATACCCGTCAATCTTCTAAACACCCGTGCATTTTGCTCCGCACCCTACGGTACGTCCGCTTGTCCCGCCCGCCCGGGAAGAGTTAATAAGGACAGGCCATATATTGCATTTGCAAGCAGAATTTTTGGCTTTTTTATATTAATTCTAAAATACACTAGCCTTCAACAGCACTGGTGAAAGCAACTTCTAAAATACAAACTTTCAACAGCATTGGTGGAAGCAACTTCTAAAATACACTAACCTTCAACAGCATTGGTGGAGAAGAAAGCCAAGTTTCGTGTTTCCAGGGGGTTTTCATGAGTAAACTCTGATGTGCGTGTCTGAGGTTCTGATTCTCCAGTCAGGGAGGAGTTATCTACCTGTAACAAACATCAGGCACATTTCTTTGTCAATTTCTTCTTATACAAATTCACTTGCTAGATTTTAATCTTACCATTTATCTTCATTTTATAAAATCATGCGATTCAAGTTCATGTGATTTTAATTTCACTAAATTTCTCACTTGCAATTTCTTGGATACATCAAGGTTCATGAAATGGCTAAATGTGAAAAATACATAAGGCAAAGGGAAAAAAACAAAAAAAAAACACAGAATAAAAACAACTGCACCTTATAGCTCTACTGGATGCACATGACAGTCCTCCAACAACAGAGACAAGAACTTAATCATCCAACCACAAAGTAACATGCTCCTTATTTTTTATTTATCCTACATTTCTAAAAAATTCTTATTGGAAAGCTGATTAATAGCATAATCTTTATGCTGGAAATATTTTTTTGTTTAAGCTGGCTAGCAGTAAAAGTTTGTGAAAGATGCCAAGCATCAAATTTTTTACCTGCCTCTCTCACTGCTAATTCTATCAATAACAGACTTCATCACATGCTATGTTTGTGATGCAAAAGTTCAGTCCATGTGCTTTGCGTTTCTTGTTCTCATAAAAATGTCCATCTCCTCCAATCCCCTAATATAAAGCTGACTGAGACATCTTTTCTTCCCGAAATGTATGACCCCTAGTATTCTTTTCCTATCTGCTTCACTAAGAAAAGCAATACCGTATTCATGGAGTTTTCAAAGAATTTAACAATCATTAATATTGAAGACTGACTGTATGTTACTTTGACATGTTCTACATTATGACATGCATGGCTATAACAGTCTAAGACATGGACACCTTTCATCACCAACTGATGACATAGCTGGCTATGACAATTTCTTACCTTAAAACCGTGAGCAGTGATAACTCTAATGTCAGCTGGAACGCGGTCACCAAACTTGACCTCTACGATGTCACCGAGTACCAATTCTTCTGCATGAACGCTGAGCTTCTGACCTCCACGGACTACAATGGCGTACTAAAAAAAAAAAAAAAGCCGTTCCTAGAATACACTTACAAAGCCCATGAGGATGTAAGTAATGTAAATACTGAAAGCAATGTTTAAAATCTTCAAATAAAAATTCTAAGGTACGGAACCAAAGCTGCAAAAGTACATCAATTTTCTCAGCCCATAAACCAATCTTTATTGTTGCAAACAAGTTTCAATACAGTTTTCACCAGAAATGTGCATCCACATTTGTCATTATATTCATCACTGCCCATCACTCCTTGGAAACACCGGCCATGGATAAAGTCTCTCCAGTCGTCCCAGTTCTTGGGTTTCTTCTCTACTTCCCTTGTCTCTGAGCATTTTCATAATTTCCCTTCTCCAGGTACTTCTGGGCCTTTCCTGGTTTCTATTTCCCTAGAGATTCATGTCTGTGCCATCTTGTTATGCTGATGCCTGGTTTCCTCAGTGTGTGGCCACATATGTAACCATATCATGACCCTCAAGATCTTGTCCTCACATATGTAACCATATTATGACCTTCAAGATCTTGTCCTCATATATATAACCATATCATGACCCTCAAGACTTGTCCTGACATAGGTAATCATATCATGACCCTCAAGATCTTGTCTTAAAATATGTAACCATATCATGACCTTCAAGATCTTGTCCTCATATATGTAAACCATATCATGACCCTCAAGATCTTGTCCTCATATATGTAACTATATCACGACCCTCAAGATCTTGTCCTCATATATGTAACCATATCATGACCCTCAAGATCTTGTCCTCATATATGTAACCATATCATGACCTTCAAGAACTTGTCCTCATATATGTAACCATATCATGACCCTCAAGATCTTGTCCTCATATATGTAACCATATCATGATCTTCAAGATCTTATCCTCACATATGTAACCATATCATGACCCTCAAGATCTTGTCCTCACATATGTAACCATATTATGACCCTCAAGATCTTGTCCTCATATATGTAATCATGACCCTCAAGATCTTGTGCTCATATATGTAACCATATTATGACCCTCAAGATCTTGTCCTCATATATGTAATCATATCATGACCCTCAAGATCTTGTTCTTATATACATAATCATATCATATGACCCTCAAGATCTTGTCCTCACATATACAACCATATCAAGACTTTCAAGATCTTGTCCTCACATATGACCCTCAAGATCTTAACCTCACAAATATAACCATAATATGACTCTCACTATATTGTCCTCTCATATTTAACCGTATCACTATCCTCAATATCTTGTCCTCACAAATATAACCATAATATGACCCTCAAGATCTTGTCCTCACATATAGTATGATATCATGACCCTCAAGATCTTGACCTCATATATGTTTGCTCACCTGTGGGACCATGTTCTTGAATGAATCCATGATACGTGAACTCTTCGCCTCCTGATAGTATGAAAATATTCCAGTTACCACAACAACAGCAGTCAACACAATCCCAAGATACAGCTGTTGAATAAAGATTGAGACAAAACTAATTAGCTGCATGTTTTATGACCATCTCCTTGACTGTTAATATGTCTGTTTGTGCAGTCAGTCCAAGTTGAGAGATTTAATTCAAAATATTTTTCACATGATCAGTTAAGGAGATAGTTTTTTTTTTAACTCATAAAGCATTGTTCAAGAAAGTGGATGATTCAAGAATTTTTATTGTTCTTGATCAAATCTCTCTATCCGAACCTTAAGTGTCAAAGGCACAAGGGGCTTAATTTTTTTTTTAATTCACAAAGAATTATTCAAGAAAGTGGATGATTCAAGAATTGTTACCGTTCTTGACCAAATCTCTCTCTCTGAACCTTAAGTGCCAAAGGCACAAGGGGCTTCTGCAAGGGTTTTCCAAAAACACCCGTCTTTTGCCTTTTTTTCCACTCTTGGCTAGGTGAGCCCTCTACTGCTCAACATCCTCTCTGTTGTTCTTCTCCGTGTCTCTTTTGGTCTACCCTCCTGTTCCCCTATAGTGTCAATCTTAGTGCTACTTTTGGTAGTGAGTTGTCAGTCATTCGAAGCACATGTTCCTACCATCGCCAGCGTCTTTCCTCAATAATTGCTGTCAGTGGCTTTATCTGTATATCTGATTTCTGCCAACAAGATGTTTTTTCTTATGGTTTTTGGCCAAAACATTTTTTCTAATTCTTCATAAACACTGAGTCTGGAAAGAATTCAACTTGTTTTCTATTGTTTTGGTGATTTTCCACCATTCACTTCCATAGAGTAGTACACTTAGAACATTACTCTTAAATATCCTGATTTTCGTCTTCATGCTCAGTTTTTTTAGATTTCCATATCTCCAGCAGTGCAAAAGCCTGGTTTGCTCTCGTAAGTCTTGTGTTGATGTCCTCTGTGGTGTCTCCATTTTCTACTAATCTACCATCAAGATATACAAAGTCGTTGACCTCCTCCACTAACTTGCTATCTACTCTGAGTACATTTCTGTTGTTCACATTTTGCTTCATTAACTTTGTCTTTCCTACGTTGATCTTTAGTCCTATGTTGTTTACATTCTGAGTTAGCTTGTTTATTTTATCTTGCATATCTTTGTGGCTGCTTGATAGTAGACAGATGTCGTCTGCAAAGTCAAGGTCCTCCAGCACTGTGTCAAGGGTCCACTGTAATCCTCGTTGATCTTTAATCCTATATTCTTAGCATTTTGAACTAACTTGTTTATTTTATCTTGGATATTGGTCCTGTATTGATGTTTAGTTCTGTTTTTGCGTCAGGTGTATCTATTGATTGTGCTTCCTGTGTTCTTTTTAGTAGGGTGTTAAAGTGTTCCCTCCATCGTTCAATTTTTTTCTCTTTCTCCACTGATCTGTTGTCCCTTACATGTCCTTACTGCATTATCACATCTTGTGATAAAGTTACCTGTCATCTGCTTTGTGATTCTGCAGATGGTTTTCAGATGGTTTTCATATCATTTGCAAATGCTGTTTTCTCGGCTGCTTCTGCTAAGTTGCTGAAAGCTCCTCCTGTCAAGCAGAGCTGGACTCAGTATGCTCCTGAAAGTGGTGGAGTCTGCTAAGTAGACTGCTACGGAGTCCACTCTAGGTCTTCAGACAAGCAAGCCATACCAACCTACTCTCAAACTCCCAAATGATACCATGCACAAGCTTCAACAAGTATAGCAGTATCATGTGTGAAAAGCAAGTTCACAGTTCAAATATCATGATAAAAAAGCAAGAAGAAAAACACAAACAAAAATGAAGCAGAAGCTTACAGAATTTCACCCATTCTGGCGTGGTCTTTGGTGGGGTCAGGGCATTGGGGCCATCACGGAGAAGAATCTCTTTGGCCCTCTCCGGGGAATGACCCTATTATAGATTGGATAAAAATCACACAATAAGTTCATTCATTCTTCAAATGTTGGTACTGCCACAGCTGTTACATACTGCACAAGTAATGAGATTATAATATGGACATTTATATGAAATACATATGTGATGCATAAGGCATATATATATATATCTTCTTCTTCTTCTTCGCTTGCTTCTACCACCAAGACCGCCCCATGATATTACTGAATTTACTGCTGTGGCCGGCGATAAATCCCATGGTCCACGACAGGATCACACAGGATCCCCGAGAGGACCACAAGACGTTCAGAGTATCGCAGGGCTTGAGCCTGTATTCTCTGTGGGTCTCAGAAGCGGGATTGCGTGACACTGTGGTTTTCATTGCACCAGTTTAATCTAGAGTTGGGCTTTCTCATCGAAAAACCTCAATGTCTTTTGGATATCAGTATATCCCCGCTGGGTGAGAGGTGGCCACTACTCTTCCTAGTTGTGACCAGGATGGAGCTTTTGTCCATGAGGACGAATCCTCACCACTAGTAAGTTTCACCCCTGGGTTGAGCCGGTTTAGGCATTTTATCCCCGTATGGGGGTGTTGTGTTTAGGATGTGACCAACCTCTAGAGCGGAGGTACTGTGACATTAGTAGCCATCAAGTTCCACCCCTAGTTTAAGCTGGTTTAGGCATATTTCACCAGTACGGGTGTATATCGGACGTGGCCGGCCTCTAGAGCAGAGGTGACATGGTATGAGTAGCTCTCGCAGCGAGACTACTGGACATACCAATTAAGCTTTTCACATTGGCGCCATACGGCAACCCTAATTGCTTTTTCGCATTTTCTTCATTGGCCGGGAGGAGCTTCACTCCACATGCAGCATCCAAAGAATCTCGCCACCAGTGTCTTAACCCCTGAGTTAAATCGGTTACGGCAATTCGCCCAGTATGAGTGCATACAGTACGTGGCCGACCTCCAGAGCAGAGGTGCCATGATTTGAGCAGTCCTGACTTTGAGACTACTGATCACTTCACTTAATCCTTTCTTTCACCTTTTCCACAGTGGCGCCACGCGGCAACCCCATTTGCACCTTTCTTCACTGGCAAGGAGGAGCCACACTCCACGTACGGCAGCCAAAGAATCTCGCCAGAAGCAGCAGATGAGCAACCAAACATGACTCTCATCTACCGGACAAGGTATGGTTTTCAGGCGCCAGATATTCGCCTTCGCCCCTTCTCCTGTCAGTTTTAACAGTTCTGCCATGAAAAGGCCAGGAGCTGGACTTGACTGTCAGAAGGCTATTTGAGATGCACGCCTTGGAGACGTTTCATTGGAGTGGAGAGCGTATCCCCTACCCCACCTATAACAGTCTTAGAACCGCATATATATATAAACAAAAGGAAAAAACCTGCAATAACTACTCATAACTTTACTAATTTCCACCCTTTTTTAAAAAATTATTCTGTTCTTTAAACTCCCAGACAAACTGTTGTATACAGACTAATAGCTGAGAGAAGCACTTGATGCAGTGGTAAAACTTGTGGACAAGATGAAGGACTATATGGTGGGCTCAATCTTAGACAAAAATAATTTTTAAAAAAATTCCAGTTAGATTTAAAAAAAAAAAAACAAAATTGCATGCACAGGCAACTGCATAAACAGGCATGACTTTTATAATGTTCACAGAGCAGAGTAAAATTCTGAGTTCTGTGGTGACTCTCGGGGTATAAGAATTGAAGCACAAATCCTGATTAACTTGAGAACATGAAGGAACTGAGGAACAGAAATTTTCAGAAGACAGGTTGCAAGATTCATATTTTTATTATTCTCGCCATTATATTCCATTGGCTTAAGCTCATGTGTAATATTATTTTCTAGATTTGTAGTATTATGGGTCTAAAATATAGCAGTAATCTGAAAGTCTATCTGCATATGCTGGCGATGGATCTCCCAGTTGCTGTGAGCTACAAGCTCCTGCCAACTGATAGCAAGGTGAAGAACTTGATTGCCCTTTGAAATCTACTTTGCATGTAAGGAAAGACTGAAGTCCTTTAAAAAATGTACCATTCTTATATGTACTGTCATGTTATTACTGATAATAATTATATGCGAAATTACCATCCCTGTTCTTCTCTAAGTATTTCCAATCAAGTCAAAGTGACTTTTATTTTTTCCTAATAATGAAATGAATATTCACTCACACACTCGCTCCCTCCCTCCCACCCACCCACTCAGTCACTCAGAGAGTGAGAGAGACAGTTGAACCCACTTAATATCACATCACTTTTATGTCACGATCCGGATATTGTCACAGAAATTCGTATCCCCGGCCAACTCCCTTAAGCAAGTAATGATAGGCTTTACTCCAGTTACTATCACACCGTCAATGGCACAAATCAGTTAGTGTCATATTATTTTTGCACCCAGAAGAGTTAAAGACTCCACTTTGTATCACAAACTGGGTGAGTCCAAGCTATAAACATCTCAAGAAGCCTTATCACCTTCGCAACTCATCAAAGAAGGGGTCAGCAGTTTGATCACAGAGTACATGCCACATCAACCTTTTGAACATGTGGGCATCAAAACTCAGATGGTGTAAATGAATGGCTTACCACAGCTGCCCTTTAGTGATTAAAATCTGGCTTCTTACAGTCACTGTCTTCTTTATCAAGACATGGGCAGTGTTAAGCTGGCAATGTTGATAGTTTGTCAGTCTCAAATAGTGTACTGTGAATCATATAATGGAGAAACTCTCTCTGGTTCTCATTGTGATAGATAATGGCTACTAAACCCAAATGTGCTGATCTGGATTTGAGTACTCTTCTTCTTCTTCGTTTGCTTCTACCACCAAGACCACCCTGTGATCCTACTGAATTTACGCCTGTGGTCCTCGTTAAGTCCTGTGGTCCCCCAAAGGACCACACGAGATCCCCTAGAGGACCACAGGAGGTTCAGAGTATCTCAGGGCTTGAGCCTGAAATTCTTGGTGGGTCTCATAAGCGGGATTGTGTGACACCGTGGTTTTTGTTGCAGCAGTTAAGTCTAGAGTTGGACTTTCTCACAGGAAAACCTCGACGTGTTTTGAGATACCCGTGTATCACCACCGGGTGAGAGGTGGTTGCCCATCCAGTCCAGTGTTGGACTTTCTCACCGGAAAACCTCAGCATGATTAGGATATGCATACATCCCTGCTGGGTGAGAGGTAGCTGCCTATCTAGACTGCACTGGTCCAGTGTCTCCAACTTTAGCATTTTGTGGTTGTGGCCGCTACCTTTCCTAGTTGTGGCCAGGATGGAGCTTTTGTCCAGGAGGACAAATTCTCGCCACTAGTGACTTCCACCCCTGGGTTAAGCCGGTTTAGGCATATTATCCCAGTATGGGCGTGTTTGGGATGTGACCGACCTCTAGAGCAGAGGTACCGCGACATGCGTAGCCTTCAAGTTTCACCCCTGATATGCACCGGTTTAGGCATATTTCACCAGTGTGGTGTATATCGGGCGTGACCAACCTCTAGAGCGGAGGAGGTGTAACATGTCTAGCCATCAAGTTTCACCCCTGGTGTGTGCTGGTTTAGGCATATTTCACCAGTGTAGGTGTATTTCGGACGTGGCCGGCCTCTAGAGCAGAGGCGCCGTGGTATGTGTAGCTCTCGCAGCGATACTACTGGACATATCGATTAAATTTCACTTGATCTTTTCCTTCACTTTTCCACGTCGGCGCCACATAGCAACCTTTATTTCTTTTCCACATTTTCTTCCTTGACCGGGAGGAGCTTCATTCCACGAGCAGCATTCGAAGAGTCTCGTCAGCAGTGAGATTTGAGCACTAAAATGGATATTCTGAAGCAAGTTAATAAAAAAGTTACAAGAAAGGACGCAGCAGATAAATTTGAAATTGACATTTCAACTGTATTGAAACTTGTAAAAAGCCGAGACAAAATTGAACGAGACTTTCACTCGTCTTTAGTTAAGTCAAACTCTAAGCAAAGATGTGCGAGTTCTTACATGGATATAGAGTGTCATCATCCAGTCATCCACATTCTTGGAATTATTCTCTGCTTCCTTCCATGTTTATCCCTTGTCTCTGAGCACTGTCATAACTTCTCTTCTCCAATTAAGTATAGGTCTTCCTCGTTTTCTATTTCCTTGAGGATTCCATGTCGATGCCTGTCTTGCTATGCTAGTATCGGGTTTTCTCAGAGTGTGGCCAATCCACCTCCACTTCCTAGACATGATTTGTAGGTTCATAGGTTCTTGTCCTGCCATTTAATGTTTAAAATCCTCTTCAAGCAGTAGTTTATGAATGTTTGTATCCTCTGTTGTATTGTCTTGGTCATAACCCATGTCTCCAAACCATATAGCAGGACAGTCTTTACGTTTGTATTAAAAATTTTGGTTCTTATTTTGATGTTCTTTGATGACCATACTTCATTCATTCATTCACTCATTTGCATGTCCCTTGCAGAACTTTGCCTCCCTAACAGCACTACTGTAGATCTCTCGGTTGTGAGCAATATGGTCTGTTGCTGATGCATGCATTTGCAGATCCTCAAAGATGTCTTGCAGTCATCTTCGCCTTGGTCTCCTTTCTTTCTTTTTCCCATTATGTACCCTTCCAAGACGGTTTTCTCTAGATTATCATGACATTTAATGTGTCCAAAATATTTAAGTTTTCTCTCTTTAATCTTCATTACTAGCCAGCTTTCTTCAATATTAAGTTCTTGTAGTATGGATATATTTGTTCTTTTTTTGTGTCCATGATATTTGAAGAACTCTTCTGTAGCATTTACATTCAAAGGCATTTATGTGTTTCTCAGCTGTTTTGTTAAGTGTCCAGGTCTCACAGGCATATGTTGCGATGGGAAAGATACATGCCCTTAAAAATCTTATTTTTTTAGTTCTGTCTGTTCCTCTCCACAGCTTCCACAGTTGTTTTATTCTTTAAGAGCGATAGATGTCCTCCTTTGAATTTCTCTCATTGTATCTCCATTGATGTGATGAGAAGAAACAATTAGAGAATACCAAAACAAGCTATCAAGTGGAGCACAACAGGCTGAAAAAAAGAGGTCGACCACGTGAAACTCTAAAGAGGACATTGTTAAGAGAAGCCAGTTTAGTGAGCACAACATGCCTTAATGAAGTTGAAAGACTCACAGAGAAAAGGAAAACTTGGCGAACAACTATGCGAGCTCTATGATAAGTTTAACGGCACAGCCCATCCAACCTAGAGTTGGACTTTCTCACCGGAAAACCTCGACTTGTTTTGGGATACCTGTGTATCCCTGCCGGGTGAGAGGTGGCTGCCCATCCAGTCCAGCATTGGACTTTCTCACTGGAAAACCTCAGCATGATTAGGATACCCATACATCCCTGCCGGATGAGAGGTGGTTGCCTATCTAGACTGCACTGGTCCAGTATCTCTGACTTAAGCTTTTTGTGGTCGTGGCCGCTACCCTTCCTAGTTGTGACCAGGATGGAGCTTTTGTCCAGGAGGACAAATCCTCGCCACTAGTAAGTTTCACCCCTGGGTTGAGCCGGTTTAGGCGTATTATCCCAGTATGGGCCTGTTTAGGACATGACCGACCTCTAGAGCGGAGATACCTTGACATTAGTAGCCATCAAGTTTCACCTGTGGTTTAAGACGGTTTAGGCATATTTCACCAGTACGGGTGTATATCGGAGGTAGCCAGCCTCTAGAGCAGAGGTGACATGGTATGAGTAGCTCTCACCACGAGACTATTGGACATACCGATTAAGCTTCACTTTATCCTTTCCATCATCTTTTAACATCGGCGCCACATGGCAACCCTAATTGCTTTTTCACATTTTCTTCATTGGCCGGGAGGAGTTTCACTCCAAGTACGGCATCCAAAGAATCTCACCAGCAGTGTATCAGCATGTCTAATCTCTTGTATTTCATAACCTCCAATTGTTATGGCATCATAATATTCTTTGTCTACATCTTCTCTTATATCCCTCATTATATTTTCAGTATACAAGTTAAATAAGTAAGGCAACAATATGTACCCCTTGTTAAGTTGGATAAATGCTGTCCTGGCCTTGGTTATTCTATCTTTAACATCCTTTTCCACTGCCACGTATTTATCCACAATGCTGCCTAAATATGTGAAATACTATACTTCCTCAATTGGCACTCCTTGAGTTACCATGAGGCTATTGCATGCACTATTACTTTTCATTACTTTTCAGTTTGTTTTTTTGTCTGTTAATGTATAGTCCCAGTTTAGCTGAATTCTTGCTTAAGATCTGAAGTTTCTCTTGCATTTGTTTGTGGCTGTGTGCCAGAAGTGCCACATCATCTGCAAAATCAAGATCTTCCAATTGTTTCCACAATGTCCATTGTATCCCATTTCTTTTTCTTTGTGTGGTAGTTTTCATGATCCAGCCTACTGCTAGAAGAAATAGGAATGGTGATAGCAAACATTCCTGATGCACGCCTGTTTCCACTTTAAAACTTTCTGTGAGAGTTCCTTCATGCATGATTCTACAAGTTGTTCCTTCATATACAGTCTTTATAAGGTTTGTTATCTTGGCTGGGATACCATAGTATTCCAGTAATTTCCACAGCATTCTACAATCTAAACTATCAAATGCATTCTCGTAATCTATGAATGTAACTAACAGTGAAGAATTCCATTCCACTGACTGTTCTATTATTGACACTGTAACAATGTGGTAAGTATAGGATCTTCTTTGCCTGAAACCTGCTTGCTCCTCTCTTAGTTTACTATCTACTGATGGTTATTCTGCAAAATTCTGGATGCATACAACCCAGATGAATTGTTAACATGGATGAAACAGGCTTGTTTTATAAACTGCTACCAAACAGGACTTTGAGCTTTTGTGATGAGAAGTGCCATGGTGGTAAATGTTCTAAAGATCACTTAACAGCTGTCATGTGCTGTAACATGTCTGGCACTGGGAAACCTACACTGGCAGACTTCCAGAATTCTATAAAAGGTACATCGATGATGGCATTAGAATCACAAGTATGCCACAGGAAGAGCTAAAAATATTTATTAAATTCACCAAATCACTCAATAACAACATAAAATTCACTTATGAAATTTCTGACAAGTCTGTTAACTTTTCAGACACTAAAATTTCTATTGGCACAAACAGGCTTGTCACCTCTGTATTTTACAAGCCCACCAACAGCCACACCTATTTGCTTTACACCTCCTCCCATCCTGAAGCCTGTAAGAACTCCATCCCATACTCCCAACTCCTCCGTCTTCGCTGCATATGTCAGGATAATTTGGACTTTATAGATCAGTCCAACAAGTTATTAGAATATTTCCGTCATCGCCACTACCCACAAAAGGTCCTTAGTGAAGCCTTCAACCGCATCCAACTAGTGAGCCGCAAAGAAGTATTCAGGAAAAAGCCTGTTACTCCATCTGACAGAGTTAAGTTAGTACCTTTCCACCCGCATGGTCAGATGGTTAAGAAACTTCTTTATCGTCATCTGCCGCTAATCCAACTCGACCCCGACACTCGCAACATTTTCTCTGATCCACCCCTATTGGCATACAAACATGAGCCAAACCTTAAGGACATCCTCGTCCACAGCCACTTGAAGCAGAGCCTTACATATGTTGGCACCAGAAAATGTAACCGCCCCCACTGCGTCACCTGCCCGGTGGTCTGGGAAACGAAAACAATCACCTTTCCCAAAACTATCCTCACTCTTCATGAGGGATTCACATGAGAGACCCGTAATGTGATACATGTTATCATTTGCAAAAGATGCAGGATAACGTATATTGATGAGACTGGCCTCAGATTAGGGGACCGCATACAAAAACATCTGTACGACATTGCCCAGCATGCTTCGAAACCAGTCCCAAATCATTTCAATGGCTCCAACCACAGAGGCAAATCTGATTTTCTGGTAACAGCCATCAAACAATGTCACAAAGATGACACAAGCTGCCTGGTGCTTGAGAGCTGCTGCATTCAAAATTATAGGACGCTGGAGCCACATAGGTTAAACTCGCTGTTTAGCTACACTTAAAATTCTCTTCAATCATTATAGTATCTCTCCACTAAGCTCCACCCCTTCTTACTTTTCAAACCTCCTCACGGCATCACTTTACAACCCCTCTTCCCCAATCATTTATTTCAACTTCTCCTAGCTAGGTCAACATTGTATCACTCTTTCTCCCCTCCCCAGTTCCCCATCCACCACCCCCAGACCACATGTCACAGGTCTCTATTTAAACAGTCTCCATGTTCTACTAAATCAATTCCTGACACACACCGCCGGACAAGTCACATCTTACAGTTTACAGCTAAGTACTGTTTAAAAAAAATTTTTTTTTTCTTTTTGTATTCATGTGAATCTATACTTTATCTCCTCTCTCTATTTCTTCATCCTGTATGTTTTTGTATGATTAAGGCTCACGCCGAAACATCACAATTCTGTGGTTGTTAAGTAATAACGCTGTTCCTACATTTTTCCTAGTTTATACATTCTGGTATCACAGCTTTACTGCAGTGCTTCGTGTATAGTTATATACTTATACACTAATTATTGTGTGGCACTGAGAAGACGCTGCTCCTTGTTATTGGAAAGTCACAAAATCCGCGGTGCTTCAAGAATGTAAAGACCCTGCCTGTCACTTACAAGGCCAACCAACTTGCTTGGATGACAAATGAACTGTTTGAGGACTGGGTCATTTCTTTCAACAACAAAATGAACCAGATGGACAGAAAAGTTTTGTTATTCGTTGATAACTGTCTGACACACATTGATGTCACCAATCTGATGGCTACAAAGCTTATTTTCCTGCCACCTAACACAACAAGCATGCTGCAGCCATGCGACCAAAGTATTATTTACGCCTTCAAGCAACAGTAAAGAAAGTGAATAGTGCATCATGTGCTGCATGCTGTGGAACAAAAGCATGTCACCAAGATTAACATCAAGATAGTGATTAATTTTATGCATGCTGCATGGAATAGCATCAGTCAGTCAACGATTGTGAACTGCTTTTGTAAACTGCAGTTTACTTTCTTGCCCATCTCAGTGATCAATACAAATGCCAGCGATATTTGTGACGTTCCCCTGGACTTGACCACAGATGAAGAGTGGACAGCAATTTCTGACGCAAGTGTCACGTTTGATCAGTTCGTTTCAACTGATGGTGGCCTGCTTATCAACAGAAATGTATTCAGTCGAAGAGATTGTAGCTAGTTGCAGTAATAGTAAGATAGACAGTGATGCTAAGGAGAGTGCTGATGACGTCAGTGAATCTGTCACGGACCAGACGCCCACCAAAACTGTTTCTTACGCTCAGTCTGTAAGCGTGTTCGAGACTGTGCACTCGTTCATTTACAGTATGCCTGACGTGACGCAGGACATTTTTAGTGCTGTATCATGTTTAAATTACTTTTTTTATTAATAGACCGGTTATACAATGCAAAATCAAGCATTTTTTAGTACTACTGCTGACAAGTCAGATGCTGCTTGATTATAGTGTTTTCTATATTGAAAGACTAAGACTTACTGTATTTTGTGACTAATATATTTTGTGATTAGTACATACTGTTTCCGATGATGATAGCATTGACTGTTTGTTATGTGTTTAGTGAAGGAAATGTGGGATGGACAGACACATACACTGGCCCAGTTAAATCCCTTGTAATGAACCCAGCTTTATGTCAACTCTGGTTATTGTCATCATATTTTGAGTCCCAATGATGTGACATTAAATGGGTTCAACTGTATAGTTTTAAATAAAGATCATATTTTCATTTCTTCTCCTGCCATTTATTTACTATTACAGATAATTATATTTATGAAATAAATATATGATCTTAATACAATGATAGGAATATGTGTTACTTGTATGTGCAATCTCTACAACTACCTATTAGCCAAATGGAATTAATTATTTATACTTATTGGAAACTCTCTGTATGCAAGAGTCCCCTACATTTACTTTCATGTACTTACATTTTGGGGATCTGCTCCAAATCTCTCATACAACTCCTCAATAGGAATTTTGTGCTCATCCATATCCAACTCCTGCTTAAGTTCATCCAAGTCATCTCCCTTCTTCTTCTTTTTCTTCTTCTTCTCTTCACCTGATGGAGTAACTGCATATCGATAGCTTTCAGCCCTAGGGCCTGCCTATAAAATGGAAGTAAAATATTTATATACATGTGGCTCCCAGAATAAATTTTGTTCAAGTCTTTCCTTGTGTTCTGGCAGCCTAGTTGGCTGAGTGGTTAGGAGCTCTGTTTATTAATCTGGTGCTTCTGGGTTCAAGATCCAGCAGTGGGATTTTTTTCTGGTACACACCAAAAAGGCCCCAAGGTCCACCCAACCTCTAAAAATGGATACCAGAGAAATCTAGGAAGGTGAATGTGGCCAGGCGTGATACTGATCACATCACGCTTTTATGTGCCTACAGTTACAGAAATACAAACCTAACACCATATCCCCAATATGCCTTAATGGCATAGAAATAGGAATTTTACCTTTTTTTTTTTTAACCCTTATGTCTCAGCATAATTAAAAACAATACATCTATTGGATCATTTACTGGGTGTCATATGATGTACACTGATAATCATACAACTTCTTTCTGGGTTGTCCTTAAAGGTAACCCATTCATGCCTTACAGGCACTAGGAAATACAATCTTTGTGCCCACATTTCTACTGACCTACTGACACTAGAATGTGATGTGGTTAGTATCATCCCTGGATGTCTTTTCTTGTCCAGGTCCTCCAGAGGCCAGGTAAGCTGCAGTGTCTCCAGCCAGATTCAAACCAGTGATTTCACCATGATAGCTGAGTGCACTACTCACTTTGCTACTCTGGTGCCTGTGTAATCCTTGGTTCTTCTAATAAGATCACTTTTTTTTCCCTCCTATGCCACTAGGTCAGCTCCTTGAAATATTTCCTCCCAATCTCCTCTTTCTTCTTCTCTGAGTATTTCTGAACCAGTATTTTCCTACGCTTGTGAGATTTCAGAAGAAACATAATGAAGCAGAAATTGAAAGAACCAGAAATGTTGTTTTAAAGAAAGATGGAGCATAAACCCTGGAAGATCGGAAGAAACAAACTGAGGCCTCACAAAAGTTGCAGAACATGAAAAACTTAAACCAAAAGGAAACTATAACCTTTTTCTTACTCTTCAAACATTCTCAGGTAACTAGTTAGATATCTCAGAAGAAAGCAAAGTCACCATACAGATTGGCCTGGATAGATACCAATGACAGTCATGTGTGCCTTCTTGGCTCCTCTTATGCAAGATAAACAAATGCTGTCATTTTTCTTGTGCCACTGGAGCATTCATCAGGTGTACCTATCTACAGCTTGTTTGAAGGTGATATTTTAATCTGTTCTGGCCTGTAGAGTTTAATTCTTTCACTCCAAAGCAACATGGCTGGCGTTTGGTGATCTCGCACAACCATGCCAACCAGTGCTCAAAGTCTAAATAAAATGAAAACTAGCACATTTTTAATCCAACCCATACGTTAAATCACAGAGCAACCTCATTCCAATTTCTTCCTACCAAAATTTCTCACCAAATTTTATTCTGGCAGAACATGGAAATCTCAACTCAGGACCAAAAGAATTAAGATCTTGATCTGTTCTATGTCCAATTACTGATTCAGGTTGGGGGGGGGGGGGTGCCATTCCTATTATAACATGGATGCTCTCTTTCCCTCACTTTGCTTTTTGCCTGGCTTTGATCAGTGTTTTTGGCTTTGTTGAAAACATCAAAACTCATTATGCACTTCAGTATTATAAAGAGATACAAGATAAACAGCATTATAATCACTGGAAAACCCAATAGAAATCCATCATTTATGAACAAATTGGAGCTGGACAATAAGAAAAACAGAAGAGTCAAAGGTCTGGTATACTAACTCATCGCCCTGTCTACATTGTATATAGAATTAACAAAATTAGTTTGCTACATAATCAAGAAACCTGCTTTAACCTACCGCCCGAGGGCAGTTGCTAATGAATATAAATTTATGATCACGCAAAGAAAAACGATATCTGACGATAGCTATCTTAATTAAAATAAGACATGAAATGGAAAATAATTTGCATAATAAATGCAACAATTTAAGCAAAACAACATTACACAACAAAAATAAACCTCTATAAATGCTAGAAACTCAATCTTATGCCTGCCCCAAACAGCTCATAACATATTTATGAGATGCTGTCTGCTGCATAGCATTTATTATTGCACAGAATTCTATCATGTATTTTGATCCTTATGAACACATGTTTAAAAAATACTTTCACAACGCTTCGATTCTGTTGTTTTAATCACGTTAGGAAATAATCGTTTGATTCATTTTACGAGCACTGTCCCAAGCCTTCCACACACTGAGGAAGCAGAACACGGAAATGGCGATGGGGGTAGGACATGCTGCCGTTGCTGGAGGTCATTGACTTTTACAGCGAAACAAATCTCACGAATTAAGAACAAATATGTTAATAACTACATGTGTGAGCCAAGCCACATCACTGCCCCACTTGAAATACAACTCACAAACTGAAAAGTATCCTACAATTTTTTAAAACTCGCAGCGGCCTCCTTACCTGTTTGTTAACTTTACTCGACGCCATTTCGTCTGTGCTCGCTCTGTAGAGGGCGCTATGGGGCTAGTGACGTCACTAATCGTTATCGCTGGAGAGCAATACTTTCCGACGGTACCTGTCATGAGTGCAGAAATGATGACACATAGCAATATTCACTTACTTAATATCTAATTGGACTCGTTTATTGCTACTATTAACGTCATTGTATATTTTTTAATGATTCCTTGTGCGATTGTTACAGAAGATCTAATTACAGGACAGGGTGTGGAATTTGTCGCGCCACGTACTTATGTTCCAAGCTCTGCTTGCGACATAAAGCGGGCTCATATTGCTCGGTCACGCACGGAGTGTGGTAGAGTCGCATGTGAAAGAAGGAAAGCGTTATCTTTCTGTGTCGTCGCCTAAAGTGGCTGTTCTTCTTCTTTCCTTCCTCGCTTTCTTGACCTTTATTTGAGGCATATGCCAACAACAAAGGTCTTCATTTATTTCTATGGAGTGATTATGTACACGCGAGTGTCAGTAGTTACACCCCCGGGTGTAGCCTTTTTTCTATCCTCTGCTATTTCTTCTATCCGTAAGCAGGTTTCGATCTTTTTAATCTCTGCTTCAAGACTCCTTTGCCAGGTGTTTCTAGGTCCTCCTCGTTTCCTCTTTCCCTGAGGATTCCATGGCTTGTCTGGTTATGTTTGTGGCAGGCTTTCGAAGCGTATACAGGAAACTCTCTACTGTAGAGAGCGGAGCATCAACACAACTCCTTCAGATCATCAGAGGAAGTACCCTCGGCGCCCCCCCCCCCAGACAAGTGTTTATGCCCTATTAAACTCCTGACACTCTAAAAGGGGTGGGGGGAGGCCTTCTGGGTCATGACTCCCAAAGGTCTTGTGAGTTGTTGCTTTTTTCGTCCCGGGATTGTGTAGGCACTGCACGTTGAAGTGCGTCTTTAGCGATTTAGCTACGGAGGACTGGTAGTGGTTGTGGCAAACGACTTTTATGTTCTCAATGCTTGTTTCGTGTATGTCCTATTCATCTCCCAATGTCATTTCATTATCATTTCTTTCACTGTGGGTTAGTTCGTTTTCTGCGATAGCTCTTCGTAACTGATGGTATCTGCCATCTAATCTAAAGGATCTTCTTTAGACAAGTGTAAACAAGGGCCTGTAATCTTTTGGTAATTGTGGCTAATGATGTCCGTGCTTCTAATCCATACAGCAGGACCAACTTAACGTTTGTATTGAACAGTCTAAGTTTTGTTGTTAGGGATATGCCCCTGGCCTTCCAGAAGTTTCTCAGCTGCAGAAATGCTACTCTGATCTTTCCAATCCTTGCTGTAATATCAGCTTCTGTACCACCCTCTCTGTCTTTAATGCTGCCGAGATATGTGAATGTGTCTATTTCTTCTCATTTCTTGCCTTCTAAGGTGATTGAATTTGTGTTGGTTGTGTTCCGACAGTTTTCGTTTCTCCTTCATTTTCTTTCAGTCCAACTTGTGGCGATATCTTTGATAACCGCTGATCTTTTATTTCAGCTGTCATTAATTGTGTGATAGCTATGCCAAATCATCTGCAAACTCCAGTTCTTCGAATTGTGTCCATGGAGTCCACTGAATTCCGTTTCTATTCTATTCTTGTAGCCGTTTTCGCAATCCAGTCTAATGCTAACAGAAATACGAATGGTGACAGTGTGCATCCTTGTATAACAATGTAAAGCTGTGAATTATCATATTATTGATGAAGATAGAAGATGATTAAGTTGTTATTTTGATCATAACACATCAGAGGTTTCACCACATTCGCTAGACTAGAGCAAATGTTCACTGCATTATTTAATTCTGACAAATAAGTTCAAAATGTATTGTCGACAACATCACTTGGATTGAATCACTTAATCATTTGTTCACAATATCAAACTCTATCATATTCTACTGCATTTCGGCAATGTTCTCAACTTCATAATATTCTACACTTGATACGAGAACATTTCATAACTCAGTATTATATCAGGTCTGCAACACGTGGTCAACTAGTTTCTCGTCTAAAATCACTTTACTCGAAGTTTCAAAAGTATCAATTCTTCATAATCATTTCAATCTCTTGAACCACATCTTCAGTGTAACTCTACTTTTTCAAACCTGCTTTTCTTGAGTATCTATTTCTCTTATTGTCCATCTGTCGTTACCTACGTCTTCTTTTTCTCTCTTGTCTTCTCTGGTGTGTGTTCTCTTTCTGCTCCTCTTCTCTGATTGTCTGTCCTTCTGTTCTTCTCTTATCGGTCTACTTCTGACGATCCCTCTCATTTGTTCGTAGCCTCTAGACTTCCTCTTCCTGGGGGCTCCTTACTTTGACGTCTGGACTGGTCTCTCTCTATTCACGGACAGTCCTTGTTCCTCCGTCTTCGGGCTCCCTCCTCTGTCTCTTCTCTTCTGTACTTTCGTAACTTCTTACTCGTCATTTCCTGTCTCTCCGAACGCCTTTTTGTCTTCAAGTCCGGCTTGATGGATTAACCAATAAGTATTTTGGCTCCAACTTTTCAGATGTCCACTGGTTCCCATGAGCGTTCTGATTATCTGTCATTCAAACTGCCCCGTGACTTATATGTCATAAGTCAATTGTCCAATAGGCCATGGGTCAGCTGGTCGAGTTGGTCACTCCTTTATTTAAACACTGTGTGCAATAGCGTCCTAACGCGTGTCACCTAACAGGTGTCATGCGTGTCGGCCTACGTCAATTTCGTCTATACAATTGTTATTTACCTAAGTCACTATCTTGCCTTTCATGTCGGAGATTTTATTGTGTCCTCGCTTTTTCATTGTGTCTGCCTTTTCTATTCGTGTTTTCTATTTTGTTTACACGCGTCGACGTCCAGTCATACTAGTGTAATGGAAGTTTTTTTTTTCTCTACCTTGCTCTAATTTTCCTATTTACTTTTTTCTGTTGCTATTAGATGTTACTATTATGCCTACACTATATTAATAATATTTTTTTTTATACAAAAAAGCTACACTTGTCTACCCCGGTTCTTACTTCAAATCTTGTTGTAAGTAGCCAAATCTGCAGGTAATTCCGTCATACGAGTTTTTAGTAATTTTGACAAGTTTAGCTGGTACTCCGCAGTGTCTAAGTAGTTTCCAAAGGCTGTTTCTGTGGCTGTTGCTCTACGGAATTGCGAGCAGGATGTTCTCTGTAGTCGTTGCAGTAAAGGTATTTGAGGCGCAGGAATAGTTCAACTGAACTGATGGCCTGCATGAAGGATCGGGTATTCTGGAGAAGCATAATAGCCAACGCCAGTCGGCACGGCACCTGATGATGATGATGATGAATAGTTCAGATGGGGAGTGTGTTGCGGCGGCAACCAGAAGGAAGGGAAGAGTGGGGAAAGTGATGCGATTCTTTCACAGACTTCACCGCAGTGTGGACTGCAGCGATCCCTGCCCCCGTTACCCAGACTGAGTCTGCTATTGGAGGGTCACCGAGGCAGAGGTGAGACAAAGTCTTGGTCGGTTACGGTTCACCAGCACTAACTCTAGCAGCCGTCTACGGGTCACTCTCCGCTGTTTCACGTGAAGACTGACTGCACATTATCTTCAGTTCTCTTTTGTCTCCTCGTTTGATGACCTATGTTGGAGATTTCTGTCAATAACCTCGGTGGGGGACGGTGGGGGGCTTTAAAATAATTGGTGGCCAGGTTCTTTCTTATCCACTTCCTGGAGTTCGCTTCAGTCTCTCTCTCTCTCTCTCTCTATATATATATATATATATATATATATATATATATATATATATATATATGTCCCCTCTTCTGCTCCTAATTTTGGTATACAGGGTTGGGCTCTGCGTGGCCCCCTTCTGCTGAAAAGCTTTTTTTCTTGAATCCTATCCTTAGCACTGATACATGGGAAAAACAGAGAACTTTGAGAACTACACGATGTCCTATATCATCATCATCATCATCATCAGGTACCTTGCCGACTGGTGTTGGCTATTACGTTTTTCCATAGTACCCGATCCTTCATGCAAACCATGACTTCAGCTGGTGATGCTCTCTCACACCATCTCGTCCAACTATCTTGTATCATTTCTCTCGGCCTACCTCTGGCTCTTCTTCCTATAGTTTTCCTGTTTTTACAAATTTTCCATGCCCTTCTCTTCTCGTTGCGTGTCCTACGAAAGTATAATGTCTCTCCCGTATTTTTTTTTTACATTTTTTGGGGGGAAAAGGGGGAGTTGGTCCTCTCCAAGCTTTTCTCCTATATTCTGTAGTTAGTAATCTTTCCTGTCCAGGGAATTCGCAACATTCTTCTGATAAACCACATTTCTGCTGTTTCCAATGATCTGTGTGCGGACACGTCTATTGTCCATGATTCACCTCCATATAACAAGATAGGTTCAGTATAGCATTTTAGAACTCGTTTTCTAACATTCATTGATAAATGTGTTGCATAATATGTTTCTCATTCTCTGACTTGCAGTCTTTGTTTGGCCTATCCTGTTTTTAATTTCTGTTCTACATTTACAAAATATTGAAAGGTGGAGCCAAAATACTTTGTTTTAATAATCCATAAAGCAGCATCGATCTTCAAGAGTCTTGAGAACATATGGAATTCAAAGGTTCTCTCTCTCTGAACCTTAAGTGCCCAGGGCACATGGGGCTTCCGCAAGGGTTTTCCACAAATGCCTGTCTTTCGCCTTTTTTTCTGCTCTTGCCCAGGTGAGCCCTCTATTGCTCAACATCCTTTCTGTTGTTCTTCTCCATGTCTCTTTTGGTCTACCCTTACTTCTGCTCCCCTGTGGTGTCCATCTTAGTGCTATTTTTGGTAGTGAGTTGTCAGTCATTCGGAGCACATGTCCCAACCATCGCCAGCGTCTTTCCTCAATAATTGTTGTCAGTGGTTTCATCTGCATTTCTGCCAATAAAATGTTATTTCTTATGGTGTTTGGCCAAAATATTTTTATAATTCTACGTAAACATTTAGTCTGGAAAGAATTCAACTTGTTTTCTATGGTTTTGGTGATTTTCCAGCATTCACTTCCATAGAGTAGTACACTTAGAACATTACTCTTAAATATCCTGATTTTCATATTTATGCTTAGTTTATTTGATTTCCATATATTCTGTAGCATTGCAAAAGCCTGGTTTGCTCTAGTAAGTCTGCTGTTGATGTCCTCTGTGCTGTCTCCATTTTCTACTACTCTGCTGCCAAGGTATACAAATTCGTTGACCTCCTCCACTAACTTGTTATCTACTCTGAGTACATTTCTGTTGTTCACATTTTGCTTCATTAACTTTGTCTTTCCTACATTGATCTTTAGTCCTATGTTGTTTGCATTCTGGGTTAACTTGTTTATTTTATCTTGCATATCTTTGTGACTGCTTGATAATAGACAAATGTCGTCCGCAAAGTCAAGGTCCTCCAGCACTGTGTCAAGGGTCCATTGTAATCCTCTGCGTTTGTCTGATGTTGCCTCCTTCATTAACCAGTCTACTGCCAAGATAAATAATGTTGGTGATAGTACACATCCCTGTTTCACTCCTGTTTGTACCCTAAAGCTGCTGGAGGTATGTTCTCCACAGATAACTTTGCACTGAAAACCCTCGTATAGGGCTTTGATTACATTAACTATTTTATGGGGGAGGCCATGCCATCTTAGGATTTTCCACAGTGCATCTCTGTTGACACTGTCAAAGGCTTTCTCAAAATCTATGAATAATGCATATGTTGTGCTATGCCACTCATTTGCCTGTTCTAATATTTGTCTAAGTACAAATATATGGTCTATGCATGATCTTCCTTTCCTAAATCCTGCCTGCTCTTTCCGAAGTTTTTCCTCAAGTGTTGGTACAATTCTGTTGATGATTATTCTGCAAAATACTTTACTAGTGAGTGGCAGTAGGGTAATGCCTCTCCAGTTCCCGCAATCTCTGAGGTCACCCTTCTTTGGTAGTTTTACTATAAGACCAGTTTTCCACTCCTCTGGGGCTTTTTCTAAATCCCAAATTTGTTGTAATATCCGGCAAAGTTGTTCTGGTGTTTCCGTTTCTTCTGCTTTCAACATCTCAGCAGTCACTTCATCTTCACCTGGTGCCCTGTCTGATTTTAGCATCTTTATCGCCTCTTTTACTTCATTTATTGTTATTGGTCCTGTATTGATGTTTAGTTCCACTTTTGCTTCAGGTATATCTATTGCTTGTGCTGCTTGTGTTCTGTTTAGTAGGGTGTTAAAGTGTTCCCTCCATCTTTCAATTTTTTCTCTTTCTCCACTGACCAGTTGTCCATTTTGTGTTCTTACTGCACTTTCACATCTTGTATTGAAGTTACCTGTCATCTGCTTTGTGATTTTATATATGGTTTTCATGTCATTTGTATATGCTGCTTTCTCTGCTGTTTCTGCTAAGTTGTCATAATATTGACGTTTATCTTGACGGCATGATTCCTTCACTTCTTTGTCTTTTTGTGCATAATTACTTAAAACTCGTTCTTTAAGCCGTTGTGATTTGGTGTTCAGTAATTTTTTCTTGATTTCTTTTCTTTGCTCTATCTTTTCCCATGTGGTCTCACTTATCCATTCCTCTTTTCTCCTTTTCCGATATCCCAGCACCTCTTTTGCTGTTTCCTGTAGTGTTTTATTGAACTCTAATATGGACATTTCTGCTTCATCTTGTAGGACACTGAAGCGGTTCTTAAGTATTATTGAGAATTCATTTCTTGTTTGCTGGTCTATCAGTTTTCTTGTATCAAAATGTATCTTTCTGTGTTCTCCGATTCTGGCTTTCCTTAATTTTAGTTTTATTTTTGCTACCAGAAGGTTGTGATCACTTCCTATATCTGCTCCTTTCCTTGCTCGCACATCTTGTAGTGACCGTTTCCACTTGTTGTTTATTAGTATGTGATCGATTTGGTTTTCTGTGGTTTTATCTGGTGACCTCCAAGTCACCTTATGGATGTTTTTGTGTTGGAAAATTGTCCCTCCGATGGTCATCATGTTTTCTTCACAGAAACTGCACAGTCTTTCTCCATTTTCATTTATTTCTCCGATTCCTTCTCTTCCCATGATTCTTCTTCTATCTTCATTTCCTTCACCTACTTTTGCATTGAAGTCGCCCAAGATGAGTAGCATATCATGCTTGGGTATTGTTTCTACTGTGGCTTGGAGGCTGTTGTAAAAATCTTCTTTTAATTCCTCTTCAGCTGCTTCTGTTGGTGCATAACAAACTATAATAGACAGCTTCGTGAATCTTGAGTTGAACCGTGCATATAATAATCTCTGATTTATTGGGGTCCATTTCAGCAATGCTCTTGATGCTTCTTTTGTTATAATCAATGCTACTCCTCCTTCATGAAGATCTTCTTTACCTGACCATATTATTGTATCTTCTGTGTGCTGTGTTGTTAATTTCCTTCTGCCTTGTCCTGTCCATCTTGCTTCTTGTATTCCTAGTATGTCTAGTTTGTATCTGTGCATTTCCTTGATGGTTTGTGCTAGTTTTCCAGTCTGGTTTAGTGTTCTTACATTCCAGCTGCCTATTTGCATCTTTTGTTTAGGTTCCAGGAGGTCTGCAGTCGGGCTGGGGACTTCCAGTGGCTGGCTTTCATCCACAACCTTCATGGGCTCAGTTTCCTGATAAGCATTTCTCCTTCCACCTGCATTTGCTTTTTCCCTTGCTTCTGTTTCTGTAGCAGTCTGATAGTTTTTACCAGATAGGGTTGCTGGCCCTATGCTGAACCCTCCTTAGTCGCCTTTTACGATCATGCATGGTAGGGTACAGTGGTCCTATTCTTTGCAGATCCCGGGTACCACACGGGGGAATTCAAAGGTTATAAACACAAAAATCAAGGATTAAGACTATTCAATTCAAATATAATATCCACCCTCATTTGACTAAAGAAATAGACAAGACATTAGACTCTTTTGAAAACAAATGCTTAAGGAAAATATTCGGCATCAAGTGGAATGAATTCAAGAACAATGCAGAGATAAGACAGATGACTGAACAACAACCAGTCTCATGGGTGATCAGGAAAAGGAGATGGACATATATTGGTCACTTGATGAGAGGAAACAATCAGAGAATCCCAAAACAAGCTATCAAGTGGAACACAACAGGCCAAAGAAAAAGAGGCAGACCGCGTGAAACTCTGATGAGGACATGTTATGAGAGGCCAAATTAACAGGCATAAAATCACTTGATGAGGTTGAAAGACTCGCCGAAGACAGGTAAAATAGGCGAACTACTTTGCGAGCCCTATGTGACGTTTAACGGCACGGGAAGGATATAAGATAAGATGTGACGTTTAACGGCACTGGAAGGATATAAGATATAAGATTTACCATCCAAGGTTATAACTGTACTAAAGTATCTGAAATTCTGCACGTGATTTAGAATTGTTCCATTTAACTTTATACTGCAATTTGGTGAATTCAGTTTATTATGTATAACCATAGTCGCTGTCATTTTGATTTTAAGAGTTATTATTCACTTTCTTAGCAACTTTATCCAAGAAATGTTGCAACTATCAGAACTATGTCGTCAACATACCGAAGGTTGTTAATATTGTATCTTCCGACTTTTATTATACATGGTTCCATAATGATCGTTCTTAGTGTATTCTCGCTGTACAGATAAAAATGATCTGGAGATAGTACACATCCATGTCGCACTCCTTGTTTTATTGGTTGATATTATCCAGCTTTATTTTCAACCCGAATCACTGCTTCCTGCTGCCAGTATGGATGTTTTACAGTGCTCGTGTATTTGTTGTCTATGTTTATGTCTTCAAGCATTTTAATAATCTGATCATATTTCACCTTGTACAATCATCATCATCGTCACTATCACTTTTCACTCTCTTGAGAGCATATGTCACGGACAAAGGCTCTCTAGTCATCCATGTTCTTGGAATTATTCTCTACTTCCTTCCATGTGTATCCTTTGTCTCTGAGCATTGTCATAGTTTCTCTTCTCCAAGTAAGTCTAGATCTTCCTCGTTTTCCATTTCCTTGAGGATTCTATGTCACGTGCCTGACTTCCTATGCTGGTGTCGGGTTTTCTCAGAATGTGGCCAATCCACCTCCATTTCCTAGACATGCTTTGTAGGTTCATAGGTTCTTGCCTTGCCCCTTCCCAAACCTCGTTTCTGATCTTGTCCTGCAATTTAATATTTACAATCCTCCTCAAGCAGTAGTTCATGGATGTTTGTAACTTCTGTTGTATTGTCTTGGTCATAACCCATGTCTCCGAACCATGTAACAGGACAGTCTTTACTTTTGTACTGAAAAGCCTGTTTGGTTCTTGTTTTGATATTCTTATATGATCATATTTTGTTAAGTTGGATAAATCCTGTCCTGGCCTTGGTTATTTTATCTTTAACATTCTTTTCCGTTCCCCCGTATTTATCCTCTATGCTGCTTATGTGAAATATTCTACTTCCTCAAGTGGCACTCCCTCGATTACAGTGAGGGTATTTCCTGCACTATTACTTTTTATTATCTTTGTACAATGCTTTGTATAATCAATGAAACAAAGGCATATGTATTTCTAAAACTCTTTGTGTTAGTGTTCACAAGACGTAAATGGCATCATGTGTTCCTTTTACTTCAACAAATCCAAAATCTATTTCCATTATCCTTTTCCTCGTTCTTCTCATGATAATCCTCAGATGTAGCTCTGTTACGTGACATGAGAGGCTGATAGTCCTGTGGTTCTCACATTTCTTTGCACTTGGTTTCTTTGGTAGTGCTATAAACGTGGATTTAAGTAGGTCACAAGGTATATTTGTTTTTTTTTTCTGTTGTGCTGTCAGATCCAGTTGCTTTTTCTTTCTTCATGTGTTTGATGGCATATCTGATTTCATCTTCAAATAACGGTGGCCATTTGCAGTTGTTGGCATTGGGTGTTAATATGAGTCTTTCTCCTCCATATAGCTCACCGATGTACTCTGCCCACCTGGTCTTCTTTTCTCATTAACATTTTACCTTCTTTTGATTTCAGCCATCCTGTGGTATATTTTGTCTTCCTGACTGTGAGCTCACTAATTCGTTTGTGCATGTTTTTGCTGTCTTTATAATGAGAATCCTCTATGTGTCTGAGTTGTACATTTAATCACATTTCCTTTGTATTTGCTTTTTATTTCTTTATTTATCCTGCTATATTCTTCTTTGTTATTTTTACTCCTCTTTCTCATGTCCATCAATCCCAATATGTCGTCTGCCATCCATCTATTCCTGGGGGGGGGGGGGGGGGGGGAATTCCGTTTCTGATGGTATTATCTACTTCACCGTTTGATATTCTATTTATTTTTGCTATTGCATTGTATCTGTTTGTTATAGCTCTGTATTATTCTCGCAGTTATTGGTTATTTTGAAGGAGCTGTGCATTCAGTTTGATGTTTCTCGCTTTTCTGCTTCTCCAGGTGTCCACCCTCACCACAGGGGAACAGAAGTAAGGGTAGACCAAAAGAGACATGGAGAAGAACAACAGAGAGGATGTTGAGCAATAGAGGGCTCACCTGGGCAAGAGCAGAAAAAAGGCAAAGGACAGGCATTTGTGGAAAATCTTTGCGGAAGTCCCATGTGCCCTGGGCACTTAAGGTTCAGAGAGAGAGAGAGAGAGAGAGAGAGAGAGAGAGAGAGAGAGGTGTCCACCCAGTGTTGGAAACATTTCATGAAGACCTTTTTGGGAACAGGATAAGGCTCGGTCGTCATAACGTCTTCTTGTGATTCAAATCGGGTCCTTTTCATCGACATTTTCGGTTTGTGCAACAATCAAACATAGCAAGGAGACATGTCAGGAGAGTATAAAAAAGGGACGAGGAGAGATAATGAATAAAGAACATAAACACCTGCAGGAAGAAAATGTGAAAATGGTGAATAGGACAAGACCCTATAAGCACCAATATGTTGGCAGAGCTTGGCAGTTAAAAACATACATAAAGTTCTTCGTTTTTTTTGTCTCGTTGTGCATGTAATCCTCGAAAAAGGCTCACGCCCAAATATCGGATGTTGTATGTTTTTCATTTATACATTCTCATACTTTCTATTCGTTTTTTTTTCTCACCTTACTCCCTCCCTCCCTCACTTTGTAAAACTGCACCATACACCTCTATCTACCTTTTTTTTTTTTTTTTAATTTAAACCAGTTTTACTGCAGTCGCCGTCCGTTTTATCTGTCAGGAGAGTATGAACCAGATGAATCTTGTACTTGGCCTGTAAAGTTTGAATCAGATGCGAAGAATAGGCTAGCGCTTTGTCATGATGGAGCTGCCACATGTCATATACTACGTTAGCAGACGTTCCAAATTAGCACCCCCCCCCCCCCCCATTTGTTTCCGTTGATTTCCCTTTTCGTAATTTTCATCCAATTTTGTCACGTGATAAGACTGTATCAACTTCCTGTCGCAAAGAAATCATGGGTGAGGAGTCGGTTATATATACAATACGATGAACATGACGGTTTAGTGAAATAGTGACATTTGTCATTCATTCATTCATTTGCATGTCCCTTGCGGAACTTTGCCTCCCAAACAGCACTCCTGTAGGCCTCTCGGTTGTGAGCAAGATGGCCTGCTGCTGATGCATCCATTTCCAGATCATCAACGATGTCTTGCAGCCATCTTCGCCTTGGTCTTCCTCTCTTTTTTCCCCCATTATGTAGCCTTCTAAGACGGTCTTCTCTAGATTATCATGACGTTTAATGTGTCCAAAATATTTAAGTTTTCTCTCTTTAATCCTCTTTACTAGCCAGCCTTCTTCAATATTAAGCTCTTGTAGTATGGATATATTTGTTTTGTTTTGTGTCCATGGTATTTGAAGACCTCTTCAGTAGCATTTACATTCAAAGGCATTTATGTGTTTCTCAGCTGTGACATTTGTAGGTTAACTTATTTAGACATCATCATCATGTGCCGTGCCGACTGGCGTTGGCTATTATGCTTCTCCAGAGTACCCGATCCTTCATGCAGGCCATCAGTTCAGTTGGTGATCTCCTCTCACACCATCCCGTCAGACTGTCCAGTATCATTTCTCTTGGTCTTCCTCTTGATCTTCTTCCTTCTATTTTTCCTGTTATAATATTTTCAATGTCCCCTCTTCTCATTGCATGTCCTATGAAAGTACACTGTCTCTCTCTTATCCTTCTGACAAGGTTTTTTGTCTCTCCAGCTCTTCTCATACATTCTTCATTAGTTATTTTTGCTGTCCAGGGGATTCGCAACATTCTTCTAATAAACCACATTTCTGCTGCTTCCAATGATTTTTGTGCAGACTTGCCTATTGTCCATGATTCACTTCTATATAACAAGATAGGTTCAATATAGCATTTTAGAACTCGTTTTCTAACATTCACTGATAAAGATGTGTTAGCTAATATGTTTCTCATTCTCTGAAATGCAGTCTTTGCTTGGCCTATTCTGTTCCTAATTTCTGTTTTGCATTTCCCATCTGAAGTTATTACTGCTCCAAGGTATTTGAATTTCTGCATCTGCTTTAGAATGGTTCCGTTTAATTTAATACTGCATGTTGGTGGATTCTGTTTCTTAGATATAACCATAGTCTCTGTCTTATTATTTAGACAACAGTAGTTAAAAGTTACAAGAATGTCTTGTCTGAGGCTTTTCGGTGGCTGTGGTGCTGTGAAGCCTGTTGTGACTGCAGTAACAAGAGGCAGAATCCTAGAGTGTACATGTATGACAAAGATCTCCTGCAGTAGCGAGAGCTTCAGCATAAACTGGCCACAATCAGAGAGAAACATAAGGTAATTTCTGACAAAACGTTTAAGCATTGCACACTCTCCATGGAGAGCAACTTAACAAAAAGATTTGAAGTAAGGACCGGGATTAGACAAGGATGTCTACTGTCACCATTCCTGCTCCTGTTAGCAATAGACTGGATCATGAAGACGGCTGTAGAACAAAATAGAAATGGAATACAGTGGATTCCATGGACATAATTCGAAGTCCTGGATTTTGCATATGACTTGGCACTGCTATCACACAATCAACAACAATTTCAAGAAAAGACCAACAGGGTGTCCATGATATTGGCACAAGTTGGACTAAAATAAATGGAGAAAATTCTCAGAATAAATAAAACCAACACAAATTCAATCAGTTTAGAAGGCAAGAAATGAAAAGAAATAGACACATTCACATATCTTGGCAGCATCATAGACAAAGAGGGTGGTACAGAAGCTGATATTACAGCAAGGATTGGAAATGTCAGTAGCATTTCTGCAGATGAGAAACTTCTGGAAGGCCAGGGGAATATCCCTAACAACAAAACTTAGACTGTTCAATACAAACGTTAAGTTGGTCTTGGTGTATGGATCAGAAGCATGTACAGCATCAGCCAGAACTACTAAGAGACTGCAGAGCCTTGTTTACACTTGCCTAAGGAAGATCCTTTAGATTAGATGGCAGATGCCATCAGTAATGAAGAGCTATGGCAGAAAATGAACCAACCCACAGTGAAAGAAATGATGATGAAATGATGTTGGAGATGGATAGGATATACACTTTGAAAGTTACAAACATAATCAGACAAGCTCTCACCAGACCCAGGAAAGGAGTCTTGAAGCAGACATCAGAAAAGATCGAAAGCTGCATATGAATAGAAGGAACAGCCATGTATAGAAATAAATTGACTGCAAACACCTGGTGAAGGAGTCTAGAAGCAGAGATTAGAAAGATAGACCACACATGGAAATGTTTAGAAGAAGCAGCCCAGGATAGAATTAAATAGAAAGCCCTTTTTGATGGCCTATGCCCAAGGTAGGGTTAAAAAAGGTGTGAATGGTTGGATTACACATGCTCATTGTACAAGACACCGTGATCTTGGAGATATGGGCATATAGTCAAGTACAAAACCAATGGAGCTTTGCCTCAGGATGGTATACCAGTGAAATCTTTGCCTCCATATAGACCCAAAGATAACTGGTCAACAGAATGTGCACTATTTGGTCAGCATGATTACATAGACATCCTTGATGGTGGAGACATTCATCCTGTTGGCTTCCTGATAGGACTAAGTTTGGCTTCAAAGGAAATGAGAGAGAAAGGTTTATGAGGCAAGCTGAATGGGAGGGCCCACAATGACTATATAGAGAAGCAAATATGTTATTTGACAAACTTGTAGAACATGAAGAGGAAGGTTAGATGGACTATTGAAAAAGCAAGGAAGTGTCCTGGTTTACAGCACCTGAGGAGCTTTATAAATAAAAAAAAAATACAGGACAGGCACTATCAGCCACAGAACTGATGGATGTGTTGAAGGGGGATGTGAGCACCTATGGACATGTCCAGAGTGCAATGATGATGACCCAGGCCATAAACTATAAAGTTTGTAAATATTAGTAATAAAGTTTTAAAAATGATTTTTTAAAAAATTCTGCATTTATATTAGACAAAAGAAATTAACCAGAGATATGCAGATATTGAATATTACTGGATCCTGACACATTTTTCCGAGGGTACTTCATAATTCTTTATTGGGGATTCTTGCAAATGTCAGTGAGAAAACATGTTTTGCTAAACTACAGTAGAGTTCTTCTTATCTTTGAGGCCAGAATTTTTAAACAGTTTTGTCAGAATTATTTTCTCTTGAAAATTAGTGGATATTTATTTTAAAAAAAAATTTTTTTTTTTCTCCTCAATCTTTGCACATGGAAGACACATTTATGATACATGAAAGTGAGGATACATTTATGATACATGAAAGTGAGGATACATGAAAGTGAAGACACATTTATGATACATGAAAGTGAAAACACATTTATGATCCATGAAAGTGAAGACACATTTAGGATACATGAAAGTGAAAACACATTTATGATCCATGAAAGTGAAGACACATTTAGGATACATGAAAGTGAAGACACATTTAGGATACATGAAAGTGAAGACACATTTAGGATACATGAAAGTGAAGACACATTTAGGATACATGAAAGTGAAGAATGCAAAATTCAAGAACTACAACTTTCACATTCCCCTTGCTCCATGCTCATACAAACATCATTTTGTACTTAACATCATTTAATTACTGTTCTTATGGCGGGGCATGGAGGAGAAGGTAGGAAAGAGTACTTTCCCTTACATAATGAGCATTTTATTCTTTCTTACTATTTTGATTATTTTTATTTGTTTATATTCCTTGAATCTCCCAGATATACATAAAGTTACTAGTGTAGGAAAACAATTTTTTATAAATAGGAAACTACGAGGCTTTGGGACAGTAAAGTAAGAGAACAAATTTTGTATGATTAGACCTCGAAAAAATCGTAGACAAAGCACTTTAGTGAGACGTGAGAGAAAGAAAAATCACAAGAGAATTACCTGGGATTCCAACACGGACTCTGGTAGGACGACCAGCCGTCTAGCCACGAGAGAACAGCTTACTATCGACTTAGCCAACTAGGTCTAATCATACAAAATTTGTTCTCTTACTTTAGTGTAGGAAAAGTGTTGATGCAGAAATTGGCTTCTCAAGCAAATATAATGTATTGTAGAGATGCTACTAAGAGAAAACTAATTAATATCATATTCCTACCAACACTGTGCTACCAATGCCAGACATGGGCACTTACTAAGAAACAACAGAATAAAATAACCACATGTGAAATGAAACGTCTTAGGAAAGCAGCAAATATGATCAGGTTTATGAGGCTACAAGTGCTTTCGACATGACAGACCGAACAGACCAAAAGGCGGAATAATGACCCTAATCAAAAACATCCATCCCAGCTGTAGAAACAAGCAGATCCACAGAAGGCGAGCCAGAACACCTAACAGTGAAACTCCTTCTAACCAGTAGAGACATACAAATTACAAACTGTTACAGTCCTCCTGCCACAGCCCTACAGTTTCACAAAATAAAAGTCGAAAGCACAAAACACCCTGTTGTTGGGGACTTCAACAGCCACTCTCCAAGCTGGGGTTATGAGATGCTGAGCCATAGAGGAGAAGAACTGGATGACAGACAACAAACTAACCCTCATTAACTGATCAAAAGACAAACCAACCTTCTATTCCAGAGCATGGAAAAAATCAAGCACACCTGATCTTGCTGCAGCAACAGACGACATACATCGACTTACAGTCAGAACAGTCAGCACGCAAATAGGGGGAAGTGACCATGTGCCAGTCACACTCAAAATCTATGGAGAAGAGTACCAAAAATAACCTAACATGGCAGCTGCCAGGAACTTCAAAAAAACAAACTAGGACTAATACAGAGAGCAAACACACAGCAGTGCCTGCAGATCACTGACCACAATGTGACAGTCTTAACAAACATAATCCTGGAAGCTGCCAAGAAGTACATACCTAAAGGCAGAAGAAACAGCTACAAACCCTACTTTTTCTGGAGAAAAAGCAGTAAAAAATGGAAGTTTATATAAGATGCACAGATGGGAGACACACCAAAAAGGCCTTCGTGATAGGAACGATTTCATCCAACTACAGGGCAGAAACAACAGCCCTCCTTGAAGCACTCAGAGCACTTAAAACAGAAAACCAGCACCCACCACACAAAATAGCCTTCTTCACAGACTGCATGACACTTCTAGAATCTCTAAAAACAACAAAGAACCCACAGACAAACATATAGGAAATCACAACAGAACTGAAGCACCATACATTGTCAACAACCATGGCCCTACAATGGGTGCCAAACCACTATGGAATAGCAATGAAATATCTGACAGCCTATCTAAACCTGGCAGCAGTCAAGATCCAGTAAACTACCAAGAGGCGGAAACCATAATCCGTAACCAATGCAGATCTGAATGGAAAAAGAAACTGAAATGCAGTGATGAACCAGATCCAATACACTAACTACAAAGACACATCCTCTTTCACCTAAGGACAGGCCACTGCAGACTACTGAGCCACTTGCATCAACTCAAAATGTCTCACACAGATGAGTGCCCATGTGGCAATGGAGTCCAGACTCCAGAACATATCTGAAGTGACCAACAACCTCGAACGCAGAAGAAGAAGATCAGGTTTGACAAGCTAAGAAATGACACCATAAGACAGATGGTAGGAACTACATCATGTCTACAACATGCAGAGAAGCAAAGAATAAAGTGGTTTGGCCACTTAATGAGAATGACACAAGCACAGCCAGTTACAAGAGTTTTCAGTCAAAGAACCACAGATCTACATAGATCAAGAGTTATGCCAAGAAAGAAGTGGATAGATGATATCAAAGAGACACTTGCTAATTATGACATGACTATCACTGAGGCCACCAATTTGGGCCAAAAACATCAGTTGATCTCCCCATGACACTTCACAGTACAAGAGGAAGGATAAAAGTAAAAGCAGAGATGCTCCCAGCATGCATCATTCAATATGTCTGTGAAAATAGTAACCTATTATAATATTGTCCATGAAGTCTGTGAGATGTGAATTTTAGGTGAACAAATGAATGAACATACTTTATTTTCAAAGGGTTAAGAATTGGGCATGCAGGCCTGTCTATCATTCTGCCCTTCATCATACAGCTTTCACTCAGTCACAGTAATTCAGCATTTGTTAATGAGCAAAATAGTCATGAAGACACATTAAATGATTACATAAATAAATAATAAACTTATCTCATGTCCATACACTCTACACTCTGAATTATGCAACAACACGAAATAAAATTGCATTCTTACATTCATTCAAAACTAACAAATTTATAGAAAAGCAGTATTAAAAAAAAAATTACAACACTCAAGCCATACTTTAAACTATGCTTAGGGAGGCATATAGTCCATATCAAACAGATGTTGACAAGTTTAAAGTTATAAGAACGAATATTACTTATAAGTTTTACATGAATTGGTAGGGCATTCCAAAGTGGGCAGCTGAGTAAGAGAAGCTTTTTTTTAAATATGTCAAGCCTTGGTTTTGGGAGGATACAATTGCTTAAGTGTTGACTGTGTTTTGGGTTGTATTTGAACAACCACAGATCGCTGCTGGTGAGATTCTTCAGCTGCCGTGCATGAAGCGGTGCTCCTCCCGGCCAATGAAGAAAGGTGCAAATGGGGTTGCCACGCAGTACCACTGCGGAAAAGGTGGTAGAAAGCATAAAGCGAAGCAAACAGTCAAATCACGGCACCTCTGGTCTGGAGGTCAGCCACGTCCTGAGTGCAGTCATATCGGGTGAAATGCATGAACCGGCTTATCCCAGAGGTTAAGACACTGCTGGCAAGATTCTTCGAATGCCGCGCGTGGAGTGAAGCTCCTCCAGGTCAAGGCAGAAAATACGGAAAAGAAATAAAAGTTGCTGGCTGATGTGAAAAGGTGGTGGAAAGGATAAAGTGAAGTTTAATCAGTATGTCCAGTAGTATCGCTACGAGAGCTACACATACCATGGCACCTCCGCTCTAGAGGCCGGCCACATCCGAAATACACCTACACTGGTGAAATATGCCTAAACCGGCATACACCAGGGGTGGAACTTGATGGCTAGACATGTCATACCACCTCCGCTCTAGAGATCGGTTACGCCTAATATACACCCATACTGGTGAATTATGCCTAAACCGGCCCACACCAGGGGTGAATCTTGAAGGCTACGCATGTCACTGTACCTCTGCTCTAGAGGTCAGTCATGTCCCAAACACGCCCATACTGGGATAATATGCCTAAACTGGCTCAACCCAGGGGTGGAAGTCACTAGTGGCGAGGATTCGTCCTCCTGGACAAAAGCTCCATCCTGGTCACAACTAGGAAGGGTAGCGGCCATGACCACAAATGCTGAAGTCGGAGACACTGGACCAGGGAAGTCTAGATAGCAACCACCTCTCACCCTTGTGGGGATGTTTACGTATCCTAATCACGCTGAGGTTTTCTGGTGAGAAAGTCCAACTCTGGACTGGATGGGCAACCACCTCTCACCCGGTGGTGATACACGGGTATCTCAAAACACGTCGAGATTTTCCGGTGAGAAGGTCCAACTCAGGCCTGGGTGGGCTACCACCTTCACCCAGCGGGTATGCACTGATATCCTAAACACGTCGAGGTCTTCCAGTGAGAAAGTCCAACTCTAGACCAAACTGGTGCAATGAAAACCATGGTGTCACACAATCTGCTTCAGAGACCCACCAAGAATACAGGCTAAAACCCTGCGATACTCTGAACCCCTTGTGGTCCTCTCGGGGATCTCATGTGGTCCTTTCGGGGACCACACAGGAAACCACGGGACCTAATGAGAACCACAGGCATAAATTCAGTAGGATCACAGTGTGGTCTTGGTGGTAGAAACAAACGAAGAAGAAGAAGAAAGAACAACCACAGATAGGGTAGAGCATTGTGCAATAGAATTTTGTGAATTAACTTGGCCTTGTTTAAAAGAAATCTCTTCTTGAGGGGTATAAAATCAAGATGTTTGTCCTTATTTGTAATACGTGGTGCATGTTTGTCATCTATAAGCTTTACTTGCTTGTTTTTGAAAAAGCTCCATGCTTGTTTTTGAAGTGAGTAAAGTCTTTTCATGTTTGACATGGAACAACCATCCCAGACTGTGAAGCAGTAATACAAGTATGTTTGTATCTGTGATATGTAGTATGTTTTTCTGGCGTCTGTGTCAAGAACATGTTTAATTTGAGTAAATTGGTCAACTTTTTGTGCAGTGAGTTTGGTTAGATTGTCTACATGATGATTCTATCTGATGTGGTGGTCAATCATGAGACCTAGAGTTTTATGTTCACTAACATTCTCTATCTGTGAAGTTCCACCATGGAGCTGTAGTGGTGTTGTTGGTGAATTTGTTAATTTCTGTCTTGTTGTAATGACCATGGATTTTGTTTTGCTGGTGTTTATGAGCATGCTGTTGTTGTTGCTCCAGTTAATTAGACTGTTTATTTCAATCTGAAGAGCTGACTCAAGGTGTCATTAGTGTAAACTGTGCAGTGATCAGCAAAGAGGTCACAAGATGATTTTTTGAGATGAAGTGGAAGATCATTATCAACCACAGATGAACTTGACTTATTGAGGCAAACTACTTGTTGTCTATTGGAGAGACAAACTAAGAGCAATGTACAGGTAACTTTTAGTGCAATAATTAAAAAGTGGTTCTTGTCATCTCCTGATTATGTGACAGTTCACAGTGGCTAGAGATACACAAAAGAAAAATTAATTTTTATTTAAGTGACTGTCCAAAACTTTCTATATATTGTAATTAGGTTTAGGTCAAAGGTGACTTTTACTCAAGAGAAGCTATGCTCAGAAACTATGGAAACATGACAGAAACAGAGGAAACAACTTGGATAAAACAAGAACAGGTCAGTAAAGTAAGCGTTTTTTAATTGGAAATTGGCTGTAAGAGATAAATTATTTATCTGTTTCTGAAACAGAATAATTGCAATATTTAGAGCAACACATTTACACTGTGTTGGATGTACAAACACTTATGGACAATTCCAAAGTCTGGTATAAGTATGGACTTCATAAATGCTAAATATGTAAAGATTATGATGGTACAGAATACAGTTGGCAAAGTACTGAAAAAGACAGCGGCAAAAGATGTAGCATTTATGATTAAAGCATTAAGAGTTATCTCATCTCATCAGTCCTCTGTACTCCCAGTGGAGCTTAAGGCATCAACAAAGGTTCTCCAGCCAGACCTGTCCTGAGCAGGTTGTGATGCCTCAAACCATGCCTTTCCTCCTTTCTTTAGTTCTTCCTGTATTGTGCTGTATACTCTGTGCTTATTGAATACAGAAAACATGGAGCTTATGGGAATCCAGCCAGTGTTCTGTCTTCTCCCAGTCATGCTCAAGCATCTCATGATGTATAACAGGTTATTGAAGCTAATGGCCAGAACATTTTTTGAACTGTTTCTCCATAAAGTTCAGAATGACAGCCCAGATAGTATTAAACAAAGTTCTAGTTAAATTACAGATAGAACCACTTACTTTAGTTCTTACTCAACAATTCTGATCCCTAAAACTGTCAGACAGGACTGCCAGAAAACATTTTGCTGCCTTTTTTCCCCCGTGCTTCACATTCATACGGCATATTCACTTTTATGATGAACAAGCTGATTACCCGGTGTTGCTCGTGAATTTATTTATCTCAATTGTCTATTAGACAGGAAAAGGAATGAGTTCTATCTATAGTGTAAAATCGAAGTAATTTTATCTACATAAAGTCTTTTACAAATTCACTGTAATATTAACTAAAAACAACCAGGAGCAAGAATAAATAAATTCTTAGGTGAACCCCACCCTTGAGCAAGCAACATAAAGTTGTCCGTAGGAGAAACATGGCGATCTCAAATCCACTCCGCAATACTTAATAGACTGCCCCTGTGACTTGTTGATCATGATTGAGAATGCAAGTCTCACCATAAATTGAGTCTCTTAAAGTTAAAAGGGAGATCCATCAGAATGACTGGTATCCGTGGGATAAAAACTTTTTCACCCTCTCCGTTTCCTGTTAAGATAGATGATTCAATTACATTGCTCAGCATCTTGTGCTGCTACAAAGTTTTGGTGGGTCGAGGTTCCGTAGTAAAATAATTGGAGATCCTACTTTAAGCAAAAGATGATGTGGTGGCTATCCACCTGGATCAAGTGAATTTAGGAACTCTGGTGGGAAACTGACGACTTCATCTGCATCTACTACAGTATTGATAGACTTGTATTCACTGACTACACCTGGTAACATGGCAAGTATTTGATGTTTATATCGTGGACATCTTCATTTTTAGCAGCAAGAATGGCCCTCTCTCGCAGCATGATAGTTTTGGAAAACAGCTGGATAGACTGCATCTATTAACTTTGCGACAGACGACACCAGAGTAAAAAAAATCGGATGGCAATTTTATCTTGCCAGAAGACTCGACTGCTAATCTGGCCTTCTCCGATCTCCAGTAGTTTGAGAAAATTTGAGCCCTCATCCTCCAGATGTACATCTCATATAAACTCTGATAGACACTGAGGTGAACAACAGTAGGGTGTCTTTCATGATTCTCCAAACTGCCTCGCTGCTAATGTACCTTCCCAACTGATATCACATCACTTCATCGTTTGTTTTGTTGTTGGTTATGCTGAAAACAGCCATATCACTACCTTTGTTACACTGCTGGCGAGACTCTTCAAATGCAGAGTGTGGAGTGAAGCTCCTCCCGGTCAAGGAAGAAAATGCGGAAAAGAAACAAAGGTTGCTGTGCGGCGCCGATGTGAAGGGGTGGTGGAAAGGATAAAGTGAAGTTTAATCGGTATATCCAGTAGTATCGCTGCAAGAGCTACACATACCATGGCGCCTCTGCTCTGGAGGCCGGCCACGTCCGAAACACACCTACACTGGTGAAATATGCCTAAACCGGCATACACCAGGGGTGGAACTTGATGGCTAGACATGTCATGCCACCTCCGCTCTAGAGGTCGGTCATGTCCCAAACACGCCCATACTGTAATATGCCTAAACCGGCTCAACCCAGGGGTGGAAGTCACTAGTGGCGAGGATTCGTCCTCCTGGATAAAAGCTCCATCCTGGTCACAACTAGGAAGGGTAGCGGCCACGACGCAAAATGCTGAAGTCGGAGACACTGGACCAGGGCAGTCTAGATAGGCAACCACCTCTCACCCAGCGGGGATGCTTGCGTATCCTAATCACGCTGAGGTTTTCTGGTGAGAAAGTCCAACCCTGGACTGGATGGGCAACCACCTCACCCGGCGGTGATACACGGGTATCTCAAAACACGTCGAGGTTTTCCGGTGAGAAGGTCCAACTCTGGCCTGGTTGGGCTACCGCCTCTCACCCAGCAGGGATGCACTGATATCCTAAACATGTCGAGGTCTTCCAGTGAGAAAGTCCAACTCTAGACTAAACTGGTGCAATGAAAACCATGGTGTCACGTAATCCGCTTCAGAGACCCACCAAGAATACAGGCTAAAGCCCTGCGATACTCTGAACCTCTTGTGGTCCTCTCGGGGGATCTCGTGTGGTCCTTTCGGGAACCACACAGAAGACTATGGGACCTAAGGTGTAAATTCAGTAGGATCACAGTGCGGTTTTGGTGGTAGAAGCGATCGAAGAAGAAGAAGAAGACTACCTTTGTTAACATATATATTTAATTGATTTCACACTGTTACAGTACTCCACAATGACTTGTGACTGAAACGTTTTTGACAGCAGCGGCGAAAATGGCACAACCCACCTATTGTTGATTTCTGTTTCTGTGATTCTTCGTATCTTTAGTTTCACTGTGAACCCTCCATTTTCTAGAGCTCGCCGTCTATGTAGAGGATAACCATCATGTCTAATCTGTGTCTCATTAATCAATTTTCTTGGGTACTTCTTGGTACACTTTCCGTCCTTCATACACTGAGAAACTGGATTGAGATCTCCACATTGTCCGTGGATCATATTTTTCATTACCATTGCAAAAAGTTCAGGATCTTGTGTTGGGTCAGGCAACTCAGCAGATATAATGCCATTGATTTGTGTGGGCTGAATTTTGTCTGCCAATCAGATTAAATTGTGTGAGTGTGGCAGTTCTCGTTTTTACCATTCAATCATGTAAATCTAGCATCTTGGCACTCCAAAGACATGACCCTTTGTTATAATGTCAGTTAGTTTCAACTGATTCTGTTTAAATAATCTCGCAATCAAGTTGTGGCGCTCACTGGGTAACTGACCAATGGTAAGCATCTCTTTGATCTGTCAAGTCGGATTGGAGGTGATTAAATAGGTCTGGTCTCCTGTACGTCCTCACATACGTCATAGCATTTTGTGTGTATTTGTGCATGTGTCTGGGGCTGCCTGTTAACATAGCTGGTGGTATGACTAAGACATCAAGCTTTTCAATGTTCCTCTCATTTGACACAGCATCTCTCAGGTGAATATATTTCTTATCTCTCAGTTTACGTTGATTTAGATGAATGTAAAGAAGACATTCCCTCTCAATTTGTGCATACATATCAACGATGAATTGATGAAACAGTTGTCTGCAGTTTATTATGTAGTTCTATTCAGTACCCAAGAAGATAAGCCAGACAAGCTTAGATCACACTCATCCTTATCTGGGGGTCCAAGAAGATAAGCCACAAGCTTAAATCACACTCATCCTTATCTGGGGCTCCAAGAAGATAAGCCAGACAAGCTTAAATCACACTCATCCTTATCTGGGGCTCCAAGAAGATAAGCCAGACAAGCTTAGATCACACTCATCCTTATCTGGGGCTCCAAGAAGATAAGCCAGACAAGCTTAGATCACACTCATCCTTATCTGGGGCTCCAAGAAGATAAGCCAGACAAGCTTAGACCACACTCATCTGTATCTGGGGCTCCAGGAAGATAAGCCAGAAAACCAAATGCAGAATATTCTAAAGCAATGTTTTAAGTGTCTTACTATATATTTGAGCAAATGCTGGAAAAAAAAAATACATATGCACTTGATACATAAGCACTTGACACCTTCCAAACCAACTGTTTATGTAAGATCAAAGAAATGTTCTGGCCAAATACCATAAGTTATGACTTCTTGTTATGAGAGAAAGACATAATATGACTTTCAGTAGTAATAAAAAGGAGAAAGTGGCAATGGATTGGCCACATTATGAGAATGACAGATGAAAAATTACCACAAACAGATTTGATGTGTGGACTCCACAGGGTAAAAGATATGTGTGACAACACAAAGAAACAGGGAGTCATACAGCTAAAGAAATGCTAGTAAACAAAGGACTGATATAAGAAACAGTCAAGAACATAGCACTGGACTGACATAAGAGACAGTCAAGAACATAGCAAAGGACTGACAGAACCTGAAATCTCTTGCTACCAGCAGTCCCATCAGAAATGATGATAGGACTTTGAAAATATAATTTTTATACTTGGAATTAAGCAAGCATTATTAAGCTACATACTGCTCACAACGTGCCAAGGATCACTTTTTCTTGTGTGCACTGGCAAAAAATGTTTTGTATCTTCATCACAGTAACTTTCTGCCATGTAATCATAAAAATCTAGGTCATGGTAGTCCATGTTTGCAAGCACGAAGCACACGGATATTGTTACCTCTAAAATTTGACTTCAGCAAAGCATGTGGCAGAATATAATTTTGAGATGTGTAAGCAAGGTGGTCAGATGAGTCCAGATTTTGTCTTGACTGACAGATTGCTTGAGGAGAATGTGGAGATGAATAATGTGGCCAGACATGACCGCTATAGAGGTGGCTCAATCTTATTGTGGGGAGGAATCAGTTTATATGATAAAACGGACCTTCATATCTTCCAGAATGGCCTGAGAGTGGAGTTCAGTACAGTGATGAAATCCTCAACCTTAGTGTCAGACCATACGCTGGTGCCGATGGTCCTGAGTTTATTCTTCTGGATGATAATGCAAGGCCTTGTCATGCCGGGTTGGTAGACCAATACCTGGAAGCCAAAGCCATGGAGTGCCTGGACTGGCCAGCTTAATTTCTAGACTTAAAATCTAATCAAACATGTCTGGGACATACCTGGTAGTGTTGTGCAAGCCAGAACATACCAGCCTAAGTAGCCTTCAAGAGCTGACAAACAGCCTTCAACAGAAGTAGGGAAGAATTCCACAGCATCATACCAGAAACATCATCTGTAGCATAAGGAGGCATTGGTGACAGATGACATTAGGTCAAGAGGGGGTCATTCATGCTATTAAAACCCATTTGTTTTCTTTTCAGCATTCTTGGACATGATTTTTTTACCTTTGTTGGATTGCATTACACTGAAAATAGTGTGACATTTTGTTACGAGAAGGAGATATCCCATGTTTTGAAAGGGGTTACCATGCTTTAAAGAAGAGATACCCCAGTTTATATTAGGAATGATACAGAATTATGGACAGTAGTCTCCTGTGTTATATCAATAGTTTCTGGCTAAATTGGGGGCAGGTCTGTGTAAGAGCACAATAAAACCTTTTGCCCCTAGCAGTGATCCTTTATACTCTCAATTGTTTGTATTTGTTCTTCATGGTGGAGTGGTATGCATGGAAGAAAACATATGTTTAAGGGGTACAATGCTGGTAGGAGCAAAAGGTTACACGCTTGAGTTTAGGCAAAGACAATAGGTCAAAATCCTCAGCTTCTAGAAGTCATAAGTCATCAGTCCTTGTCCTGCTATCTGTCCTGAATACAAAGCTCCACAGCCACTCATCAGCATCACAACAGCGACAATTGTGATGGGCCATTACTAGAAAGATGAAATTATAGAGCAGGAATACACGAGAAGAGTGAGAGAGACAAAAAAAAAACATAAAAAAACATGTAACAACAGGAAAAATGGAGGGAAGAAGAGCCAGGAGAAAGCTGAGAGAAGTGATACTGGATGATCTTCTTCTTCTTCTTCATTCACTTCTACCACCAAGACTGCCCCATGATCCTCTAGAATTTAATCCTGTGGTCCCTGAAAGGACCACATAAGATCCATGAGAGGACCACAAGAGGTTCATAGTATCACAGGGCTTGAGCCTGTATTCTCGGTGGGTCTCAGAAGCAGGAATGCATGACACCATGGTTTTTGTTGCACCAGTTTAATCTAGAGTTTGACTTTCTCACTGGAAAACCTCGGCGTGTTTTGGATATCAGTATATCCCCACTGGGTGAGAGGTGGTTGCCCATCCAGCCTAGAGTTGGACTTTCTCACCAGAAAACCTCAATGTGTTTTGGGATACATGTATATCCCCGCCGGGTGAGAGGTGGTTGCCCATCCAGTCCAACTTTGGACTTTCTCACTGGAAAACCTCAGCATGATTAGGATACACATACATCCCCGCCAGGTGAGAGATGGTTGCCTATCTAGACTGCACTGGTCCAGTGTTTTTGACTTCAGCATTTTGTGGTCATGGCCGCTACCCTTCCTAATTGTGACCAGGACGGAGCTTTTGTCCAGGAGGATGAATCCTTGCCACTAGTAAGTTTCATCCCTGGGTTGAACCGGTTTAGGCATATTATCCCAGTATTGGTGTATTTAGGACGTGACCGACCTCTAGAGCGGAGGTACCTTGACATGTGTAGCCATCAAGTTTCACCCCTGGTTTAAGCTTGTTTAGGCATATTTATACTATGGTTATATCTAAGAAACAGAATCCACCAGCATGCAGTATTACATTAAACGGAACTATTCTAAAGCAAGTGCAGAAATTCAAATACCTTGGAGCAGTAATAATTTCAGATGGGAAATGCAGAACAGAAACAGAATAGGCCAAGCAAAGACTGCATTTCAGAGAATGAGAAACATATTAGCTAACACATCTTTATCAATGAATGTTAGAAAACGAGTCCTAAAATGCTATATTGAACCTATCTTGTTATATGGAAGTGAATCATTGACAATAGGCAAGTCTGCACAAAAATCATTGGAAGCAGCAGAAATGTGGTTTATTAGAAGAATGTTGCTAATCCCCTGGACAGCAAAAATAACTAATGAAGAATGTATGAGAAGAGCTGGAGAGACAAAAAACCTTGTCAAAAAGATAAGAGAGAGACAATGTACTTTCACAGGACATGCAATGAGAAGAGGGGGCATTGAAAATATTATAACAACAGGAAAAATAGAAGGAAGAAGATCAAGAGGAAGACCAAGAGAAATGATACTGGACAGTCTGACAGGATGGTGTGAGAGGAGATCACCAACTGAATTGATGGCCTGCATGAAGGATCGAGTACTCTGGAGAAGCATAATAGCCAACGCCAGTCGGCACGGCACATGATGATGATGACGAGTGTATATCGGACGTGGCCAGCCTCTAGACATAGTTGTCATAGTATGAGCAGCTCTCATCACGAAATCACTGGACATACCAACTATGCTTCACTTTATCCCTTCCATCACCTTTCCACATTGGTGCCGCACAGCAACCCTGATTCCTTTTTCGCATTTTTATTGTTGGCTGGGAGGAATTTTACTCCACATGCGGCATCTGAAGATTCTCACCAGCAGTGTCTTAACCTCTGGGTTAAGCCAGTTCAGGCATTACACCTGATATGAGTGCACTTATTATGTGGCCGACCTCCAGACCAGAGGTGTTGTGATTTGACTACTGTTTACTTCACTTAATCCTTTCTTTCACCCTTTCCACAGTGGTGTCACGCGCAACCCCATTCGCGCCTTTCTTCACTGTCAGGGAGGAGCCCCACTCCATGCACGGCAGCTGAAGAACCTCGCCAGCAGCGGTCATGACTCTTATCTACCCGAAGCGTCTGGTTTTCAGGCACCAGATATTCGCCTTCGCCCCTTCTCCTGTCAGTTTAAACAGTTCTGCCACGAGAAGGCCAGGAGCTGTCAGAGGCTATTTGAGATGCACACCATTGGAGTGGAGAGCGTATCCTCCACCCCACTTCTGGCAATAACAGTCTTTAGAACCATACTGGATGATAATAATGATTTGAAATCAGATCACCAATTATGCTGTGGAGAAGCATAATAGCCAATACCATTTGGCATGGCACATGATGATGAAAGAGTAAAGCTAATATTCAGTTCAAAGCAAATGATTCTGCTGGGTACAGAATGTGTTAGCTATGATATAGTGCCCAGGAAAACAAAAATATGCAAAACAAAAGTAATGTTCATGTAACATTTCACTGACTTGACAAAATATTCCTATAAAAGATATTTATAGTACAAAATTTGTATTGTTTTCATTGTGTTTCTTACAGAGGTGTATTTTTTCTGCAGTAAATGAGTGTTTGAGAATGAAATTATTATATTATTATTTTTGAATTGTATACTTTATATTTGTTTACTTTGTTAACTGTCTCCTAAAAATGTAAACTGAGAGGTCATCTGATTCAGACTGCCTGTTACAGTTAGCAGATCCAATTTTTACTTAAATTTTGGGTGATGTAAGAGTAAGTGCTTGTATCTGTTATATTTAGTTTGCCTGTCTCATTATCTTTCAGAGCACTGATTGTTCCAGCTGTAAGCAAGAATTCATCACTCAAGTCTTAGAAGATGATAACAATAGCAGAAACTTGTTGAGAGTGAAATGTGAAGGTCATGTTTGTTGTGGAAGAGATGAAGGTAATTATAATCAGAAGAAAACTTTGAGATTTGAAATAGAGATAACACTCTATTCCAGTTTGATCCAAGATCCTAAGTGGTTAAGTTTTGAGTAAAGTATATTTATGTACATATAAATGTCAACAATTTAAGGTATGCAGGAGATACAGTCCTTCTAACAGAGAAAATGCAGGAGTTAATAGATAAGATATACAATGCAAGCCAAGAATGGGGGCTAGAGGTCAGTATGAAAAAGACCAAAAGTGGAGAAACTGGAAGAAGAGACAAACTACTGCCACCTAGGACATACACTAACTGAAGATGGGAGAAGTGGAATGGAGATAAAGAAAAGAATAGGAATGGCAAAACATACATTTAACATCATGAAGGCAGTGTTGTTATTCAGGAATCTGCCCACAGAAAAGAAACTGAGATTGGTAAAATTGTGTATCTGCTCTGTTTGATTGTATGAAGCAGAGAATGAACTCTAAGCTAAAGGTTGGAGAGAAGGATTAATGCAGCAATTTGTGATTCTACAGAAAACTAGGTCATATAACATGGAGAATGAAAATAACAAATGCAAAGTTTTTAAGAATGAGGAGAACAAATGCACAGTTTTTAAGAATGAAGGGAACAAACAGACAATTTTTAAGAATGAAGAGAACAAATGCACAATTTTTAAGAATGAAGGGAACAAACACACAATTTTTAAGAATGAAGAGAACAAATGCACAATTTTTAAGAATGAAGGGAACAAACTGACAATTTTTAAGAATGAAAAGAACAAATGCACAATTTTTAAGAATGAAGAGAACAAACACACAATTTTTAACAGTGAAGAGAACAAATGCACTATTTTTAAGAAAGAAGAGAACAAATGCACAATTTTTAAGAATGAAAAGAACAAATGCACTTCTTCTTCTTACACATTGTCTGTCTATATCTGCAGTCTTGTCCTTTGGATAAATTTCACGGTTTTTTTTGTTTGTTTGTAATTCATTTATGGAATCGTTGATCTGATCTTCTTTAGTGGTTTCACTGGGCCAGTAATTATTTCTCAGTATCTCATAGTTGGTGCAGTTTTGGAGGATATGTCCAACAGTTTGGGGCACCTTGGCACATGTACAAAAAGTAGTAGTGCCAACCTTAAACTTTGTATATGACTTCGGAGTTGGTTGTGTCATGTTCAGAGATGGAAAATGGTGACTTGTTCTTTCTGTTTAGCATGTGATAGTCATCATGTGGTAGTGTTTGTGACTTCCTGTAGGTTTTTATCATGCTTTTCATCTGATTAAAGGTGATCAGTATTGTCTGGTTGTTCCAATTCAGTGTCCTCTTTGGCCAGATGGTCAGCTTTCTCATTGCCTGGTATCCCACAGTGGGAGGGAATCCACTGCAAGGTGACTCTGTGGTGTGAGCCAATTTTTGACAAGGCGTCCTTAAGATCTAGTAGTTTGTTGCACTGAAGAGCTTCCAGTACTTCTTCTTTGTTTGCTTCTACCACCAAGACCGCCCTGTGATCCTACTGAATTTATGCCTGTGGTACTTGATCGGTCTCATGGTTCCCCCATGCAGTCCCCGAAAGGACCACAAGAGGTTCAGAGTATTGTAGGGCTTGAGCCTGCATTCTTGGTTGGTCTCAGAAGCGGGATTGCGTGACACCGTGGTTTTTGTTGCACCAGTTTAATCTAGAGTTTGACTTTCTCACTGGAAAACTTTGACGTGTTTTGGATATCAGTATATCCCCACTGGGTGAGAGGTGGTTGCCCATCCAGGCTAGAGTTGGACTTTTTCACTGGAAAACCTCGATGTGTTTTGAGATGCCCGTGTATCATTGCCGGGTGAGAGGTGGTTGCCCTTCCATTCCAGCGTTGGACTTTCTCACCGGAAAACCTCAGCATGATTAGGATACGCATACATCCCTGCTGGGTGAGAGATGGTTGCCTATCTAGACTGCACTTGTTCAGTGTCTCCGACTTCAGCATTTGTGGTCATGGCCGCTACCTTTCCTAGTTGTGACCAGGATGGAGCTTTTGTCCTTGAGGACAAATCCTCACCACTAGTGACTTCCAACTCTGGATTGAGCCGGTTTAGGCATATTATCCCAGTATGGGCGTGTTTAGGATGTGACCGACCTCTAGAGCGGAGGTACCATGACATGCGTGGCCATCAAGTTTCACCCCTGGTGTAAGCCAGTTTTGGCATATTTCACCAATATAGGTGTATTTCGGATGTAGCCAGCCTCTAGAGCAGAGGTGCCGTGGTATGAGTAGCTCTCGCTGCGATACTACTGGATATACAGATTAAACTTCACTTTATCCTTTCCACATCTGCGCCACACAGCAACCCTAATTGCTTTTCCGTATTTTCTTCCTTGGCTGGGAGGAGCTTCACTCCACATGCAGCATCTGAAGAATCTCGCCAGCAGTGTCTTAACCCCTGGGTTAAGCCAGTTCAGGCATTTCACCCGATATGAGCACACTTAGGACGTGGCCGACTTCCAGACCAGAGGTGCCGTGCTTTAGCTACTGTTTACTTCGCTTAATCCTTTCTTTCATCTTTTCCACAGTGGTGCTGTGGGGTAACCCCATTTGGATCTTTCTTCACTGGCCAGGAGAAGCCATGCTCCATGCACGACAGCTGAAGAATCTCACCAGCAGTGGTAGATGAGCTACCATACATGACTCTCATCTACCCGAAGTGTCTGGTTTTCAGGCGCCAGATATTCGCCTTCGCCCTTTCTCCTGTCAGTTTAAACAGTTCTGCCCTGAGAAGGCCAGGAGCTGGACTTGACTGTCAGAGGCTGTTTGAGATGCACGCCAATGGAGTGGAAACCGTATCTTCCATCCTACCTCCAGCAATAATGGTCCTTAGAACCAGTTCCAGTACTGATCTTACATCTGTGAGAATTGCTATTACTTTAATTCTGAAGTCTGATAGTTTTTAAACTGCAGCAATAACTGCCCTAACTTCTGCATCATAGTTGTTGCAGTATTTTCCAGTAGGTATGGAAATCTTGTCAGTGGTGTTGTTTGGATATTCAATATGTGCTCCTGCCGCTCCGTTCTTTATGGCAATGTGTGCAGATCCATCTGTATACACACGTATCCAAGTGTCACATGGATATTTGTCATCTAGCAAACGAAGTGTGGCTATTGACCTTACAAGATTTCTTTGTATCTCACCATTCTGCACATCTTTCACTTCAGTTTGAATAGTTATTTGTGTACAATCTAGTTCTTTCCATGGTGTATGCTCTGGTACAGATGATAATGGAGCAACTACAGTTGGAAGGTCAGGTATCAGCATACGCATACGCTTGGTCTAATGAATGAAGCTGCTTCTTTTAAGCCATCTTAGTGCCTAGTTATTGAATCTCTCCTTCAGGGGATGGCTTATAGAGCTAAGGAATTTCTCTCCCAAGATATAACCTTTGTGTCTCTACGTTCTTTTAGCGCTTGAACACTGTTTTCTGCATTTCTACTACTGGTTTCCACCTAATGGCATCTGTGATAATCTGTAGCGATTTATTTTGTACCTGGTAGAATACTTTGCTGATATAAATTTTTGAGGATTCTTTCACTAGCTCCCCATGTGGTTCCACTCAGTTTTCTTAATATGGCTAGTTTTCTTCTGGGTTTTGCTTCTGCACTGCTGATGTGTTGCTTGCAAGTCAGTTTTGAGTCAAGAGCCACTCCTAAGTAAGTGGGCTGGTTGTCCATCCTTAAGTATATTTCGTTTACAAAGATCTTACCTACTTTTTGTTTAGATGAGAGAGTGAACAGAGTGGTACTTGATCTCTCTGTCTTGATACACACCATTTGTTTGTCCATGAAGTAAAGATGTCTGCTGCTCTTTGGAGTCTCTGTGTAGCGTGGTCATATAAGAATGAAAAAAACAGATGCACAACTTTTAAGAATTAAAAGAACAAATACGCAATTTTTAAGAATGAAAAGAACAAATGCACAGTTTTTAAGAATGAAAAGAACAGATTCACAATTTTTAATAATGAAAAGAAAAAAAATGTGCCATTTTTAGGAATGAAAAGACCAAATGCATAGTTTTTAAGAGTGAAAAGAACAAGTACATAATTTTTAAGAATGAAAAGAACAAATGTGAATGATGGACAATCAGAACGCCATTGGCGATCAGTGGAAATCTGAAGGGTGGATCCAAAATACTTATTGGTTAATCCATCAAGCTTGATTTGAAGATAAAAAGGTGAGGTGAGAGACAGGGGAAAACCAAGAAGTATGGAAGTAGAAGAGAGAGGAGACAGAGATGGGAGATCGTCAGAACACCGTCGGTCCGGCAAGTAGCTACTGACCAGAACTGCAAGAAGGATGGTCAGTGCATGTGGACAGTCAAGATTGAAGAAAGAAGGTCTGACCAGAACAGCCGAGAAGCCATCAGATGAGAGATAAAAACAGAAGTCCAGAGAAGAGGCAAGTAGACTTTGCTTGTTAGTACACTGTGATTGAGAGACCGCAGAGGAATACCGTCAGAAGAAATCAGAAGACAGACAAGAGAAGAAAGAGGATGAGATGATATAAAATCAGAAGTAGTTCTAAGGACTGCAAACGTGCCACAAACAGCCTCTGGCAGTCAAGTCCAGCTCCTGGCCTTCCCGTGGCAGAACTGTTTAAACTGACAGGAGAAGGGGCGAGGGCGAATATCTGGCGCCTGAAAACCAGTTACTTAGGGTAGATGAGTGGAACGTTTGGTAGCTCATCTGCCACTGTTGGCGAGATCTTCAGCTGCCATGTGTGGAGCGGTGCTCCTCCCGGCCAATGAAGAAATTTGCAAATGAGGTTGCCGCACAGCATCACTGCAGAGAAGGTGGTAGAAAGGATCAAGCGAAGCAAACAGTCAAATCACGGCACCTCTGGTCTGGAGGTCGGCCACGTCCTGAGTGCAGTCATATCGGGTGAAATGCATGAACCGGCTTGTCTCAGAGGTTAAGACACTGCTGGCTTGACTCTTCAAATGCCGCGCGTGGAGTGAAGCTCCTCCCGGATAAGGAAATAAATGCGGAAAAGAAATAAAGGTTGCTGTGCGGCGCCGATGGGAAAAGGTGGTGGAAAGTGAAGTTTAACCGGTATGTCCAGTAGTATCGCTACGAGATCTATACCACGGCACCTCTGCTCTAGAGGCCGCCCATGTCCGAAATACACCTACACTGGTGAAATATGCCTAAACCGGCACACACCAAGGGTGGAACTCAATGGCTAGACGTGTAATGCCACCTCCGCTCTAGAGGTCGGTAACGCCTGATAAACACCCATACTGGTGAATTTTGCCTAAACCGGCTCATACCAGGGGTGAATCTTGAAGGCTATGCATGTCACAGTACCTCTGCCCTAGAGGTCGGTCCCATCCCAAACACGCCCATACTGGGAAATGCCTAAACCGGCTCAACCCAGGGGTAGAAGTCACTAGTGGCGAGGATTCGTCCTCCTGGACAAAAGCTCCATCCTGGTCACAAATAGGAAGGGTAGCGGCCACGACCGCAAAATGCTGAAGTCGGAGACACTGGACCAGGGAAGTCTAGATAGGCAACCACCTCTCACCCTTGTGGGGATGTCTGCGTATCCTAATCACGCTGAGGTTTTCTGGTGAGAAAGTCCAACCCTGGACTGGATGGGCAACCACCTCTCACCCGGCGGTGATACACGGGTATCTCAAAACACGTCGAGGTTTTCCAGTGAGTAAGTCCAACTCTGGTCTGGTTGGGCTACCGCGTCTCCCCCAGCGGGGATGCACTGATATCCTAAACACGTCGAGGTCTTCCAGTGAGAAAGTCCAACCCTAGACTAAACTGGTGTAATGAAAACCATGGTGTCACGCAATCCCGCTTCCGAGACCCACCAAGAATACAGGCTAAAGCCCTGTGATACTCTGAACCCCTTGTGGTCCTTTCGTGGATCTCGTGTGGTCTATTCTGGACCACACAGGGGACCACGGGACCTAACGAGGACCACAGGCGTGAATTCAGTAGGTTCACAGTGCGGTTTTTGGTGGTAGAAGTGAACGAAGAAGAAGAAGAAGAAGAAGAAAATCAGAAGTAGTGTTAGACAGAAGATGGTTTTTAAGTGATTAAGAAGAATTGACACTTTTGAGACTTTGAGTACAGGGATTTTAGACGAGAAACAAGTTGACCACATGTTGCAGATAGGAAATGTTCTCATATCAAATGTAGAATATTGTGAAGTTGAGAGCATTGAGAAAGTTGAGATGCTGTTGTTTGTGATCAGCTCCAAGAAGTTTCGGGACACATCAAGAAGAGTCCTTTGTCATTTGAAGATCATTGTGGCATGAACACGTTCCTGGGAGATGCCTAACTCAATAGCAATGTACCGCTCAGTTAGTTGTCAATCCTCCATTATCATGTCATGGATTCTGCCGGTGGTTTCATTGGTGGTTACCGTTCATGGTCTTCCTGGACAGGGATCATCTTCCAGACTCTCCCTTCTATGTTTGAATTGAGCTGCCCATTTCTTCACTGTGATGTAAGAAGGGGCACTCTCCCCTAGAGTCTCTACCATATCCTCATGGATCTCCTTCAATAATAAGCCCTTGATGCAGAGGTAGTGAATGACTGCTCAGTGAGAAATGTTATCCATTTTCTCAATTTCTGCCACCCTTTACCACTTCAGTAGCCTGTAAAAAAATTGGTTGCAGTTAATTTCTTGAAATTTGGTATTTGATCTTACATTAACCTGATCTACAAATGCACCTAATATCAGCTGTGTGTTTCAAGTATTTGTACCTTATGCTGAGAACTTATCAGTCACCTCTTGTATATGTAGGGGAAAAAAAAATGGGTATTTGGCTGATTTTAATGAAACAAATTTTTTATCATAATTTAAGATCTTTTTGGTTTGTCACAGTCATAGTTTTTTTCTTTGTTGCAATTAGAAATCCTGTCCCACAGCACCAAACTAATTTATACAAGACACAAGATTAGACCAGTTGTCTTGCCTGGATCAGAAAAATGTAGCACTACAAAACAAAATGAAATGGCTACAAACCTTTGAAAATAGAATCTTGAGAATTTTTGAACCAAGCAGAGATCCTATATCACAAGAACTGAAAATTAGAAACAACAAAGAAATACACACAATATTCCAGTCTCCACTTATAACTACCATTATGAAAAAACAACACATTGAGATGGCTCAGACATTTTGAGACAACGGATGAGAACAGACAGACAAAAAAAGGCTTGTACAAGCGTGAATAAAGGATAGACCAAGAGGCAGACCAAGACAACAGTGGTGTGACAACTTGGAAGAAGAGCTATGAGCCCTTGGAGTGGACAGTTGGCAGGAAAAGACTAAAAGAAAAGAGAAGGATGGAGACACGTTTTGTCTGCTGCAGTTAGCCGCAATAGCTTGGAAAGCTGAATGAATGAATAGTTTTTTTTCTGTGATATCACTCACGAACTGGGAGATGCAGACAACAAACAGTCAATTTCAAAAAGCTGGTTACTTTGTGCTACCACTAGAAGAACTAATGTTTTGATTAAAAAAAAAATTTCAGTTGTGAAAACAGGATGATACATTACTTCAGTCTGATAAGATCTGCATGATTCTGTAATGAAAGAATTTGGATAAAGTCTACTTCTTGAATTAAATAAAGTTTAGATAAGTCTACTGGATAATAATCTCCCCTGGGAACAACTCTTAAGAACATTGTTATCTTAACATAGTCCTTGTGAGACAGGGAACATAGATCTGATTGATTAAAAACTCTGACCTACTTCTGTAGTCCGGAAACCTGTAGCAATCAACACTAATTGTAACTGTTATTTTTGTAAAATGTAATGTCAGGTTGGTGGACGAATGGGGACACAGAGATTACCGGCAGGGATGAGGAATATCTAGTGTGAAACCAGTGAATCCAGGATGTGACAAGCCTATGGGTCTTTACAACAGCGGCTATCAGAATGATGTAAACAAAATTGAGTCAGCAGACTATAGGTGGCAGGGAATGGATATCGTTGAGGCACTCATCAGATTCCTTATCCCAAAGTCGGAGTGTCTCAGTGGAACTGTTTCAAAGTCGTCTGACCAGCCAGCATTGCATACTGGATCTGACATGGAGAACTGACATAAGTACAGCCATCTGAGGCTGGAAAACAAAGTTTTAGCCAGGCTAGCCTACACCAATGTCTTTATGGCAGTCCAACCAAGACCACAGTCTGCCCTAGCAAGGAAAGCTGCTGAAGTCTGAGGTACCCAGCCAAATGGCCCATCACAACAATCAGGGTACCATGCATCATCGCCAGTGTGCGTACGAAGAAGAAGAAGAGGATAAAAGTCTACTTCTCCATGAATTAAAGAAAGTCACTCCATCGCATTGCTGCAGTCAGTAAAAAGTTTTTATTTCAAATCTTCATCACTGCATCAGCTGCAGATAATTCAAGTTTGTGGTTTCAGAAGATAACCAGCAAAATATTACTTTGACAACAGAGTTTTTTCTATGTACTAATGTGATATATTCACATATAACATTATAGATACACATTAACTGTCTTTGACTTGCTATTTTAATATTTCAGAGCCTGATTCCTGTTTAAAGCTCTGTCATGAGACACAGAGTACAGCATCACTTGTTTGTAAATGCTTGGAGCTGCAGCATAATGAATCTTTAGATATGTTACCTAAATACTTAGTAAATTTCAGTGCAGAAAGTGGATCAAGTGACTTGTCACAAATCTGTAACTCTGAACCAGAAATGATGAAGACTGAAATGTCTGTGGGTTCCATTGACTTTCAAGAAAGTTCAGAAGTTGTTAGCAGGACACACAATGATTATAATAAAACACTGCCATATGAAAGGAACTGCTTGGAGACACATGAAGTTTTTCATATAAATGAAACTGATGAAATCCTAGACAAGGATTTGACTTACAAAATGGAAAGCAGTGAACAAGTAAAAAACTGCAGGAAACTTTCTGATGAAGAGAAACAAAGAATCCATTCAGGAGATGAACCTGAGAAGTGTGATGTCCGTAGTGTAAGATTTACTAAAAACAGTCTCTTGAATAAAAATAAAAGAATCTACACAGGAGAGAAAGCTTATAAATGTGATGTTTGTGGTGCACAATTTACTGACAGCAGTGTTTTAAAAAGACATGAAAGAATCCATACAGGAGAGAGACCTTATAAATGTGATGTTTGTGGTGTAGGATATACTTCTTCTAACAGTTTAAAAATACATAAAAGAATCCATACAGGAGAGAGACCTTATAAATGTGATGTTTGTGGTGTAGGATATACTTCTTCTAACAATTTAAAAATACATAAAAGAATCCATGCAGGAGAAAGATCCTATAATTGTAATGTTTGTGGTGTAGGATATACTTCTCCTTCCAGTCTATATAAACATAAAAGATCCCATACAGGAGAGAAATCTTATAAATGTGATGTTTGTGGTGAAGGATATAAATTTTCTAGCTGTCTAAATAAACATAAAAGAATCCATATAGCTGAGAAATCTTATAAATGTGATGTTTGTCATGGAGTATATACTTCTTCATATGGTCTAAAAATACATAAGAGAATCCATACAGGAGAGAGACCTTATAAATGTGATGTTTGTAGTTCAGGATTTACTACTTACAGCAATCTAAAATACCATGAAAGAATCCATACAGGAGAGAAACCTTATAAATGTGATGTTTGTGGTGTAGGATATAGTTCTTCCTATGGTCTAAAAATACATAAAAGAATCCATACAGGAGAGAAACCTTATAAATGTGATGTTTGTGGTGCAGGATTTACTACTTACAGCAATCTAAGGGACCATGAAAGAATCCATACAGGAGAGAAACATTATAAATGTGATGTTTGTGGTGTAGGATATACTTCTTCTAATAATTTAAAAATACATAAAAGAACCCATACAGGAGAGAGACCTTATCAGTGTGATGTTTGTGGCTTTGGATATAGTTCTTCTAACAGTCTAAAAGTACATAAACGAATCCATACAGGGGAGAAACCTTATAAGTGTGATGTTTGTGGTGTAGAATATACTTCTTATAACAATCTAAAAATACATAAAAGAATCCATACAGGAGAGAAACCTTATAAATGTGATGTTTGTGGTGCAGGATTTACTACTTACAGCAATCTAAGGGACCATGAAAGAATCCATACAGGAGAGAAACATTATAAATGTGATGTTTGTGGTGTAGGATATACTTCTTCTAATAATTTAAAAATACATAAAAGAACCCATACAGGAGAGAGACCTTATCAGTGTGATGTTTGTGGCTTTGGATATAGTTCTTCTAACAGTCTAAAAGTACATAAACGAATCCATACAGGGGAGAAACCTTATAAGTGTGATGTTTGTGGTGTAGAATATACTTCTTATAACAATCTAAAAATACATAAAAGAATCCATACAGGAGAGACACCTTATAAATGTGATGTTTGCGGTGTAGGACATACTTCTTCTAAAAGTCTAAAATTACATAAAAGAATCCACACAGGAGAGAAACCTTAAAAATATGTTTGTGGTGTACAGTTTAATTTTAGAAGTGGTTTAAAAAAAGACATCAAAGAATCTGTACAGGAGAGAAACTTCATAAATGTGATGTGTGTGGTATAGAATTTTCTTATAGCAGTCTAAAAAAGACATCAAATTATCCATACAGGTGATATCTTATAAATGTGATGTTTGTGGCATAAGATGTTCTTCATCCAGCAGTTTAAAGCTGCATGTAAGAATCTACTCAGGAGAGAAGCCTTATAAATGTCATGTTTATGTAGAATGTACTTCCTCCAATAGTCTAAAAGAAAGTTTAAAAAATATAGGAAGAAACCTGTTAATATGATGTTTGGAGAATTTACTTCCTTTTATGATTTAAACACATATAAAAGAATCTGTGCTAAAGAGAAGGCTTATAAATATGATTTGTGGAATCTAAAGAGTCATAAAAGAATCCATATGTGGGATAAGCCTGTGATCTTTGTGATGTAGGATTTACTTATGATAGTAAGCTAAAAAGAATAAAACAAGAAAGTCCATGTTCCTACTCAGAGTTAGCCACTAGAGCTGTAAGGAGTTCTTGAGTCCCTCTCTCCATATAGTAGAGAGCAGCCCACTTGTAATTGCCCAGAGCAAGTTATAATTAGTCAGCTCTTACTCAGAATGTTCTAGAAGTGGCAAAACTTAACCTGCCATAATAGTTTTGTTTGTTTGTCAGGACTTTCCCTGGTATTTAACCTTTCTGGGATGTTGCTGGAACCAAATTTTGCAAATGGCCATGTCAAGGATTTTTGTCCAGTCAACAGTTTTGTTTCCTCAGTTCGTTTTGCAAGACCAAAATGTTGTACATGATCTTCCAACTTAGAATTCTGTCAGACTTACAAATTTTCTTGTTCTTGTCTTGTGCATAAATTATACAAAACTAACCTGTAGTGGTGATCTTCCATAGCTAATGGCATAAAGATATAGAGAAGGATTTCTCAAAGTGTGATCCACTTGAAAACCAAATGTAGAATATTCAAAAGAAATATTTTAGTGTGTCTTACTATATTGGAGTGAATGCTGGAAACTGACATAGACAACTACACATACACTTGACACATCCAAGTCAACTGTATGTATAAGATCAAAGTTGTGTATGACCCAGCCACTATAAGTAATGACCATTTGTTAAAAGAGAGACATGACAACAGTGATTGACAGGAACTGATAGCAGTAGACTGGCTAAAGTATGAGAATGACAGATGAAAAATTAAAAAGAGACATGGAGTCATACAGCAGAGAAAATGCTGGTAAACAATGAATTGACATAGGAGAAAGCCAAGAAGATAGTAAAGGACTGTCAAAAGTGAAAACCTCTTGTTACTAGCTGTCCCATGTATCGTAGCCACTGAAATGACAAGAGAGAGATAATATGAAGAGCTATTATTAGTCTTTGTTGTTCACACCTCAGAGTCTGTATTCCTATGCAGGAAACTCTCTGCTGTAGAGATCTGAACAACAACACAACTCCTTCAGATCATCAGAGGAAGTTACCCCCCCCCCCCAGACAAGTGTTTCGGCCCTATTAAACTCCTTATTAGATTTTAATACTTCGTAGAATCAAAATAAATGATTGTTGGATGATTGATGAAGTTGTAAAGTATATATTGTGTTTTATTTATTTTACTTTAAATGCTGTTGGCGAGATTTTCAGCTGCCGTGCGTGGAGTGGTGTTCCTCCCGGCCAATGAAGAAAGGTGCAAATGAGGTTGCCGCGCAGCATCACTGCGGAAAAGGTGGTAGAAAGGATAAAGCAAAGCAAACACGGCCCCTCTGGTCTGGAGGTCGGCCACGTCCTGAGTGCAGTCATATCGGGTGAAATGCATGAACAGGCTTGTCCCAGAGGTTAAGACACTGCTGTCGAGACTCTTCAAACGCTGCGCGTGGAGTGAAGCTCCTCCCAGTCAAGGAAGAAATGCGGAAAAGAAATAAAGGTTGCTGTGCGGTGCCGATGGGAAAAGGTGGTGGAAAGGATAAAGTGAAGTTTAATCGGTATGTCCAGTAGTATCGCTACGAGAGCTATACCACGGCACTTCTGCTCTAGAGGCCGGCCATGCCCGAAATACACCTACACTGGTGAAATATGCCTAAACCGGCACACACCAGGGGTGGAACTTGATGGCTGGACATGTCATGTCACCTCCGCTCTAGAGGTCGGTAACGCCTGATATACACCCATACTGGTGAATTTTGCCTAAACTGGCTCACACCAGGGGTGAATCTTGAAGGCTATGCATGTCACAGTCCCTCTGCTCTAGAGGTTGGTCTCGTCCCAAACATGCCCATACTGGGATAATGCCTAAACCGGCTCAACCCAGGGGTAGAAGTCACAGTGGCGAGGATTCGTCCTCCTGGACAAAAGCTCCATCCTGGTCACAACTAGGAAGGGTAGCGGCCACGAACGCAAAATGCTGAAGTCGGAGACACTGGACCAGAGAAGTCTAGATAGGCAACCACCTCTCATCCGGCGGGGATGTTTGCGTATCCTAATCACGCTGAGGTTTTCCGGTGAGAAAGTCCAACTCTGGACTGGATGGGCAACCACCTCTCACCCAGCGGTGATACACGGGTATCTCAAAACACATCGAGGTTTTCCTGTGAGAAGGTCCAACTCTGGCCTGGGTGGGCTATCGCCTCTCACCCAGTGGGGATGCACTGATATCCTAAACACGTCGAGGTCTTCCGGTGAGAAAGTCCAACCCTAGGCTAAACTGGTGCAATGAAAACCACGGTGTCACGCAATCCCGCTTCTGAGACCCACCAAGAATACAGGCTAAAGCCCTGTGATACTCTGAACCCCTTGTGGTCCTCTCGGGGATCTCGTGTGGTCTTTTCGGGGACCACACAGGGGACCAAGGGACCTAATGAGGACCACAGGTGTAAATTCAGTAGGATCACAGTGTGGTTTTGGTGGTAGAAGCGAACGAAGAAGAAGAAGAAGAAGAAGAAGAAGATCACTTTAAAAACTCCAAAGTCTTTGTGTAGACTAAAATAAATCACTGCTAGTAATGCTGAGCTGGTACCAACACAAGTATTTTTTTTTTTTTTTGAAGTTTGTTTTATGGTATTGAGACTTGAAGCTTCTTGCAAGGGGTTGAGACTTGGCATGAAGAACTTGAGTGAATATCTGCCAGTATAATGTACAGCCATCTCCATCTGTGTAGTATAGAGCATCTACTTAACTTTGTTTTCCAGATTCAAATTTAACTGCTACATGTAAAAAAAAAAAAGAAAACTGGTCATTTCACAATAAAAATATGGCAGTTACGTTTTTATTTCTTTTTTTTAAGTGTCATCTTGTGATTTTTGTTTGGCATGGAGAGAAACATATGCCCACATCTGCTGCATTTTGTGTGAATCCTGCCAATGCAGCTGTAGTTGTCTTTCAGTTTTTGCATTGACCTAATCATATTAAGTACCAAGAGACTGCAGACCTTTGGTAACACCTGACTAAGGAAGATCCTTTAGATAGCCAGATAACATAAGCAAAGAAGAGCTATGGCAGATAAAGCAACCAACCCACAGTGAGAAAAATGATAATGGAAAGATGCTGGAGATGGATAGGATATACACAAGCACTAACATAACCAGACAGTCTCTCACCTGGAATCCCCAGGGAAAGAGGAAACAAGGAAGACCAAGAAATACCTGGGGGAATCTTGAAGCAGAGAACAGAAAGATGTACTACACCAGCAAACAGATAAAAGAAACAGTCCAGGACAGAAAAAGAGAGTCCTTGTTGGTGGCCTTTGCCCAAAATAAAGTAAGAAGGCATAGATGGATATTAAGAGGATTTTCAATATATTGTTATGTCATATTACTGTGCTCACATACTGACAAGATCTCTGATTTTGAATTGGGGGGGGGGGGGGTTGGACCAGCCAGCACTGATGTAAACCTACCTCCAAGACATGGGTACCCATATACCTTCTTCAGAATGAAGGTTGGCAGCAAAGAATCTCCAGTTTCTTGGCTCTGTTGCCTTGATGCAGCATTCAGCCAGGCTGTCCTGTCTATTCTCCTATGTTATCTTCCCATCTACATCTCTGTCTACCTCTTACTCTTTTTTCTTTGCACCTTTCCTTATAGCATGGTATCCATTATGTTGTTGTGACTTTTGACATGGCCAAAGTGCTTTGTTTACTTGATCCTTATTTCTTTGAGAGATTCACACTGAATTTCATTGTCCAGGCTACAAGACAGGTGACACAGTGAGGGTGGTTACATTTTCTAGTTCCGGAAAATGCTGGATCAACATATAAATGTTTTCTTTTCCTTTCCTTAGCACAGCCACAACTAAAAGATGTAAATGCTTTTTCTCTAGTGACTGGGTTAGAAAATGTATTTATTGTAGCATGTGCATGCCACAGCGATGTGAAGTGTTACTGCCTTCACATTTATAGACCACTACAGCAGTTGAGGTAGGGATGCCAGCATAAGTCCTTCCTGCTTTTGTTTTCCTAAGGAAACCCAGGTTACCCAATTTTTGGCCTGGGTTAGCCCTCTGTGCCAGTCAAGGTGTGTCCCATCTGGGACAAGTGCAGACGTGGCAGCAGGGCACCACTGAACTAGTATTAGTGTAATACTGTGATGTGCCAGTAGAGCACCCATAAACTGGTATTAGTGTATTACTGTGACATGCCAGCAGGGCACCGCTGAACAAGTATTAGTGTATTACTGTGACATGCCAACAGAGCACCCCTGAACTAGTATTAGTGTATTACTGTGATGTGCCAGCAGGGCACCACTGAACTAGTATTAGTGTATTACTGTGACATGCCAAAAGGGCACCACTGAACTAGTATTAGTGTATTACTGTGATGTGCCAGCAGGGCACCACTTAACTAGTATTAGTGTATTAGTGTGACATGCCAAAAGAGCACCCCTGAACTAGTATTAGTGTATTACTGTGATGTGCCAGCATGGCACCGCTGAACTAGTATTAGTGTATTATGCCAGCATGGCACCGCTGAAGTAGTATTAGTGTATTACTGTGACATGCCAGCAGGGCTCCACTGAACTAGTATTAGTGTATTACTGTGACATGCCAGCAGGGCACCGCTGAAGTAGTATTAGTGTATTACTGTGACATGCCAGCAAGGCACCGCTGAACTAGTATTAGTGTATTACTGTGACATACCACAGGGCACTGCTGAATTAGTATTAGTGTATTACTGTGACATGCCAGCAGGGCACCGCTGAACTAGTATTAGTGTATTACTGTGATGTGTCCAAGGCATCAAGAGATGGAATTTGTGGACTGTACTTTGATAGACTTACATGTTGTTGCATGTAAGAGTTGGTTACACTACTCTACCAAAAAAGGCAATCTTGTCACTATGGTGCACCCTGAGTGACACAACAACAATGCCAGGTTTGCAACTGTTACAACAAAAACTACAGTGTCACATATGGAAACTCTGGCAGAACTTCCCACTCACTCGACAGGACTAACAGCTAGGTAACTCCATGAAGATAATGATAGTCCAGCTACAAGGATAAGCATCAAAACATTTACTGAATGAAGAAATGAACGATGAAAAATGGAGATGAGAAAAGAGGACAAGCTGCCAACATGGCAGGTTGAATCAACAAATATTACAAGAACTTCCCAGGCACATAGTTAACGCCATGGGGAAGAAGTTTCTGACAACTAATAACTACTATAACCATCTACTTACTAAATAGTGAATTTCCTAAAAATATTAGCTAACACATCTTTATCAATGAATGTTAGAAAACAAGTCCTAAAATCCTATATTGAACCTATCTTGTTATATGGAAGTAAATCATGGACAATAGGCAAGTCTGCACAAAAATCATTGGAAGCAGCAGAAATGTGGTTTATTAGAAGAATGTTACTAATCCCCTGGACAGCAAAAATAACTAATGAAGAATGTATGAGAAGAGCTGGAGAGACAAAAAGCCTTGTCAAAAAGATAAGAGAGAGACAATGTACTTTCATAGGACATGCAATGAGAAGAGGGGGCATTGAAAATATAACAACAGGAAAAATGGAAGAAGATCAAGAGGAAGACCAAGAGAAATGATACTGGACAGTCTGATGGGATGGTGTGAGAGGAGATCACCAACTGAACTGATGGCCTGCATGAAGGATCGGGTACTCTGGAGAAGCATAACAGCCAACGCCAGTCGGCACGGCACATGATGATGATGATGATCCAGAAGATAACTTCCAAAAGTTGGAAGCCAATACAACACAACTCTGTCCTGGTAAGGACAACACTACTAAGAGCTTACAATTTACTGACAAAGAAAACTTGTCCTAAGGACAATATTCTGAAACTGAGTCTACTTACATAAATGAAACTGACTACTTGCATAATTCTCTACTTGAAAAACATGACTACTGAGCAAAATTACTACAAAATAATCCTCCTTTCAAAAACTTACACAAACTTAAATATCCCATACTAATTCTTCCAATGATTCCTGAATATTCTGTCATGAAGAAAAAGCTCTCCATGTGAATAATCAAATTTTTATGACTTTTGGTTTCTTAAACAATTTCCTAAAAAAAACAAAGTAAGTCTCTATCACTAAATTTAGTAATGTTGATACAACAGACATTCCAAAGTTGACACCTAAAACTTGTCATTAATCTAAGTTCAGATATCCCGTGCAAATTTACCTGAGCTGAGACTAGTATTTTCATGTGGAACATGAGATGACTTATTCTTAAAAAATCGATATACAACCAGGGACTGAACCAACTACCTTTACCTTTAACATGTATTACTTCCCTTTAACAATACACTATCACACTAGTTGGTGGTCCATAGAAATTCGGCCCAAGAACAAACTTGAACTGATCAGCAGGCGAGTACACTGGGTTAGTGGGAGTCACGATTAGAAAAAAAAACAAACTGAAAAACCATCCTGCATTATGCAATTTAGAGGGAAAAAAAACCGGTTCAGAAGATAAAAACCACTCATGTAACTGAGACCGTTTTTTTTTTTTTATGGTAATGTCTTCATAGTAGTCAAGACATTCTTGTATCTGCTCAGACCTCTGCTCCATTTATCATCTCAGAACAAGTGTCATAATCAGCATAGACAATGCAAGCATCTCTACCAGTTTCTGTGGTAGATTTACAAGAATTTTTACTTGGACAGCGGTCTTCTGACTATGACTGTGTAGACCAGTGGCTATCTGGCAACACTATGACTATGTAGACCAGTGACTGTCTGGTAACACTATGACTATATAGACCAGTGGCTGTCTGACAACATTATGACTGTGTAGACCAGTGGCTGTCTGACAACATTATGACTATGTAGACCAGTGGCTGTCTGACAACATTATGACTGTGTAGACCAGTGGCTATCTGGCAACACTATGACTATGTAGACCAGTGACTGTCTGGTAACACTATGACTATATAGACCAGTGGCTATCTGGCAACACTATGACTATGTAGACCAGTGTCTGTCTGGTAACACTATGACTATATAGACCAGTGGCTGTCTGACAACACTATGACTGTGTAGACCAGTGTCTGTCTGGTAACACTATGACTATATAGACCAGTGGCTGTCTGACAACACTATGACTGTGTAGACCAGTGTCTGTCTGACAACACTATGACTGTGTAGACCAGTGACTGTCTGGCAACACTATGACTGTGTAGACCAGTGTCTGTCTGACAACACTATGACTGTGTAGACCAGTGTCTGTCTGACAACACTATGACTGTGTAGACCAGTGTCTGTCTGACAACACTATGACTGTGTAGACCAGTGGCTATCTGGCAACACTATGACTGTGTAGACCAGTGGCTGTCTGACAACATTATGATTGTGTAGACCAGTGGCTGTCTGACAACATTATGACTGTGTAGACCAGTGGCTGTCTGACAACATTATGACTGTGTAGACCAGTGTCTGTCTGACAACATTATGACTGTGTAGACCAGTGTCTGTCTGACAACACTATGACTGTGTAGACCAGTGTCTGTCTGACAACACTATGACTGTGTAGACCAGTGGCTATCTGGCAACACTATGACTGTGTAGACCAGTGGCTGTCTGACAACATTATGACTGTTTAGACCAGTGGCTGTCTGACAACATTATGACTGTGTAGACCAGTGGCTGTCTGACAACATTATGACTGTGTAGACCAGTGTCTGTCTGACAACATTATGACTGTGTAGACCAGTGTCTGTCTGACAACACTATGACTGTGTAGACCAGTGTCTGTCTGACAACACTATGACTGTGTAGACCAGTGTCTGTCTGACAACACTATGACTGTGTAGACCAGTGTCTGTCTGACAACATTATGACTGTGTAGACTAGTGTCTGTCTGACAACATTATGACTGTGTAGACTAGTGTCTGTCTGACAACATTATGACTGTGTAGACTAGTGTCTGTCTGACAACATTATGACTGTGTAGACTAGTGTCTGTCTGACAACATTATGACTGTGTAGACAGAGGTCTGTCTGACAACACTATGACTGTGTAGACAGAGTCTGTCTGACAACACTATGACTGTGTAGACAGAGTCTGTCTGACAACAATATGACAGTGTAGACAGAGTCTGTCTGACAACACTATGACTGTGTAGACAGAGTCTGTCTGACAACACTATGACTGTGTAGACAGAGTCTGTCTGGCAACATTATGATTGTGTAGACCAATGTCTGTCTGACAACACTATGAATGTGTAGACAGAGTCTGCCTGACAACACTATGACTGTGTAGACAGAGTCTGTCTGACAACAATACAACTGTGTAGACAGTCTGTCTGACAACACTATGACTGTGTAGACCAGTGTCTGTCTGACAACACTATGACTGTGTAGACCAGTGACTGTCTGACAACACTATGACTGTGTAGACCAGTGACTGTCTGACAACACTATGACTGTGTAGACCAGTGACTGTCTGACAACACTATGACTGTGTAGACCAGTGACTGTCTGACAACACTATGACTGTGTAGACCAGTGACTGTCTGACAACACTATGACTGTGTAGACCAGTGACTGTCTGACAACACTATGACTGTGTAGACCAGTGTCTGTCTGACAACACTATGACTGTGTAGACCAGTGTCTGTCTGACAACACTATGACTGTGTAGACCAGTGACTGTCTGACAACACTATGACTGTGTAGACCAGTGTCTGTCTGGCAAGGCAGTGACTGTGTAGACCAGTGTCTGTCTGGCAATGCAGTGACTGTTTAGACCAGTGACTGGCAAAACACTATGACTGTGTAGACCAGTGACTGTCTGGCAAAACGCAGTGACTGTAGACCTGTGTCTGTCTTTCAAAACACTATGACTGTAGACCAGTGTCTGTCTGGCAAAACACTATGACTGTGTAGACCAGTGTCTGTCTGACAACATTATGACTGTGTAGACCAGTGTCTGTCTGACAACATTATGACTGTGTAGACCAGTGTCTGTCTGACAACATTATGACTGTGTAGACCAGTGTCTGTCTGACAACATTATGACTGTGTAGACCAGTGTCTGTCTGACAACACTATGACTGTGTAGACCAGTGTCTGTCTGACAACATTATGACTGTGTAGACCAGTGTCTGTCTGACAACATTATGACTGTGTAGACCAGTGTCTGTCTGACAACATTATGACTGTGTAGACCAGTGTCTGTCTGACAACATTATGACTGTGTAGACCAGTGTCTGTCTGACAACATTATGACTGTGTAGACCAGTGTCTGTCTGACAACATTATGACTGTTTAGACCAGTGTCTGTCTGACAACATTATGACTGTGTAGACCAGTGTCTGTCTGACAACACTATGACTGTGTAGACAGTCTGTCTGACAACACTATGACTGTGTAGACCAGTGTCTGTCTGACAACACTATGACTGTGTAGACCAGTGTCTGTCTGACAACATTATGACTGTGTAGACTAGTGTCTGTCTGACAACATTATGACTGTGTAGACTAGTGTCTGTCTGACAACATTATGACTGTGTAGACTAGTGTCTGTCTGACAACATTATGACTGTGTAGACTAGTGTCTGTCTGACAACATTATGACTGTGTAGACAGAGTCTGTCTGACAACACTATGACTGTGTAGACAGAGTCTGTCTGACAACACTATGACTGTGTAGACAGAGTCTGTCTGACAACACTATGACTGTGTAGACAGAGTCTGTCTGACAACACTATGACTGTGTAGACAGAGTCTGTCTGGCAACATTATGATTGTGTAGACCAATGTCTGTCTGACAACACTATGAATGTGTAGACAGAGTCTGTCTGACAACACTATGACTGTGTAGACAGAGTCTGCCTGACAACACTATGACTGTGTAGACAGTCTGTCTGACAACAATACAACTGTGTAGACAGTCTGTCTGACAACACTATGACTGTGTAGACCAGTGACTGTCTGACAACATTATGACTGTGTAGACCAGTGTCTGTCTGACAACACTATGACTGTGTAGACCAGTGTCTGTCTGACAACACTATGACTGTGTAGACTAGTGTCTGTCTGGAAAACACTGACTGTGTAGACCAGTGTCTGTCTGACAACACTATGACTGTGTAGACTAGTGTCTGTCTGGAAAACACTGACTGTGTAGACCAGTGTCTGTCTGACAACACTATGACTGTGTAGACTAGTGTCTGTCTGGAAAACACTATGACTGTGTAGACCAGTGTCTGTCAGGCAAATCACTGACTGTATAGACCAGTGTCTGTCTAGTAACACAGTGACTATGTCTGGGTCTGCTTGTGTGATTGATAAAGCACTGCCCTTCACTCACTCAAAACATACAGACCACAAAAAAACTTGGCTGGTTTAGTCAAGATTAATCAAATTCAATCTGCTGGCTGTTGTTAAACATCATGGAGGACATCAACATTTGGAGAGAAAAATATTTTGCTTTTACAGATGCATGTCTAAACAGCATCCCACACATACAAGTATGTTTACAGAAGCAACTATAACTCCTATTTGTATGTAAGTATCAGTGAATCTTTTGAATTACCAACTCATGGACACGTCACCGAGTTAGACAAAAATCGGGATTCATGCAGAAAATAATAATTGTAAGATATACAAGAGAATGCACATAATATAAAGCTGGTATTTGACATATGAGAATTAACTTGCCCTGTTGCCAGTAGCTGGCTGTGAACTGTGAATCCAGGTTCTGTTCGATGATGGTCATGTCTTTGTTCTATGTATACTGGGTTGAGCTGCTTAGTTGTTGGACTACAAATTATGACTAATTAGTTTTTAACATGTTACCTTCTTTAAGTCGGCTAACTTTCAGTATCACAAACAAGTGCTGCAAATTTTCAAAATTTTAAATACTGAAACGTTGATTTCACATACTGAGATAAAAATTATCTAGATTTAATTTTTAAAATATCTTGATTTATAGCAAATGTCTAGATGACTATATTCATTATCTAGGTAGGACCAAGTTTATATATATATATATATACAAAACTGACCAAGACTATCATTCATCTTTAGTGAGGTCAAACTGTAAACGAAAGCATGCAAATTCTTATATAGATGTTGAGTGTGTTCTGCTGAAATGGTTCAAGCAGACACGTTCTGCACGTTTGTCTGAGTGTGGGCCTATGTTGGTGGAAATCGCAGAATGTTTTGCTAAAGAAATGGATATACCTGACTAAAAGTGTTCGAACGGCTTTCTTGGACTCTTTAAAAAGATAAAGCAGCATATGTAAATGACATGAAAACCATATACAAAATCACAAAGCAGAAGACAGGTAACTTCAGCACAAGATGTGAGAGTGCAGTAGGGTCATATAAGGGACAACTGGTCAGTGGAGAAAGAGAAAAAATTGAAAGATGGAGGGAACACTTTAACACCCTACTAAATAGAACACAAGCAGCACAAACAATAGACATACCTGAAACAAAAACAGAAATAAACATCAATACAGGACCAATAACAATAAGTGAAGTAAAGGAAGCAATAACAAAGCTAAAATTAGACAGGGCACCAGATGAAGATGAAGTGACTGCTGAGATGTTGAAAGCAGAAGAAACAGAAACACCAAAACAACTCTGCCGGATATTACAACAAATTTGGGATCTGGAAAAAGCTCCAGAGGAGTGGAAAACTGGCCTTATAGTAAAATTACTAAAGAAGGGTGACCTCAGAGACCGCGGGAACTGGAGAGGCATTACCCTCCTGCCACTTGCCAATAAAGTATTTTGCAGAATAATCAACAGAATTGTACCAGCACTTGAGGGAAAACTTTGGAAAGAACAGGCAGGATTTAGGAAAGGAAGATCATGCATAGGCCACATATTTGTACTTAGACAAATATTAGAGGAGGCAAATGAGTGGCACAGTACAACATATGCATTGTTTATAGATTTTGAGAAAGCCTTTGACAGTGTCAACAGAAATGCACTGTGGAAAATCCTAAGATGGCATGGCCTCCCTCATACAATAGTGAATGTAATCAAAGCCCTATACAAGGGTTTTCAGTAAAAGTGATCTATGGAGAACATACCTTCAGCAGGGATGTGTACTATCACCAACATTACTTGTCTTGGCAGCAGACTGGTTGATTAAGGAGGCAACAAACTCAGATGATTACAACGGAGCCTTGACACAGTGCTGGATGACCTTGACTTTCCAGACGACATCTGTCTACTATTAAGCAGCCACAAAGAAATGCAAGATAAAATAAACAAGCTAACTCAGAATGCAAACAACATAGGACTAAAGATCAACGTAGGAAAGACAAAGTTAATGAAGCAAAATGTGAACAACAGAAATGTACTCAGAGTAGATAGCAAATTAGTGGAGTAAGTCAGCAAATTTGTATATCTTGGCAGCAGAGTAGTAGAAAATGGAGACATCACAGAGGACATCAATAGCAGACTTACTAGAGCAAACCAGGCTTTAGCAATGTTGAAGACTATATGGAAATCTAAAAAACTAAGTACGAAGATGAAAATCAGGATATTTAAGAGTAATGTTCTAAGTGTACTACTCTATGGAAATGAATGCTGGAAAATCACCAAAACCATAGAAAACAAGCTGAATTCTTTCCAGACTAAATGTTTACAAAGAATTGGAAAAATACTTTCGCCAAACATCAAAAGAAATATCATCTTGTTGGCAGAAAAACAGATGAAGCCACCAACAGCAATTATTGAGGAAAGACACTGGTGATGGTTGGGACATTTGCTCCGAATGACTGACAACTCACTACCAAAAATAGCACTAAGATGGACACCACAGGGGAATAAAAGCAGGGCAGACCAAAACAGACATGGAAAAGAACAACAGAGAGGACGCTGAGCAATGGAGGGCTCATCTGGGCAAAGAGCGGAAAAAAGGCAAATGACAGGTATTTGTAGAAAACCCCTTTGTGGACGCCCCATGTGCTCTATGCACTTAAGGTTCAGAGTGAGACAGTGTTTCAATCTTGGCATGAAGAAACTTTAAGACATTAAAGACATAAAATTTGGTTTGGACTTTTATTCTCTGCATCTAAGACTTCCGTTTCTGTAATGTGTATGACCTTCTCTGGCCTGTATCAGAGAATGACATTTCCTTGACATGGATCTGATTAGCAATTGGATCTGTTGTTGTGGGATGGCTGCCCACTCTTCCTGTGGTGCAAGAGACAACTGTCGGAAACTGGTTGGTGCCACATCTCACTGGCGGACTTGTCCGTTGAGTTCATCCTATGAGTGTTCTATTGGGTTCATGTTTGATGACATGGATGGCCATGGAATGGTCTGGACATTGGTGTCAGTGAGGAACTTGGTGGTGAGTTGTGCCACATGACTTCTGTAGGGTCTTCTAGTCCAAAGACCAGCTATGTGCAGTGGTCCCTGACCATTTGATCTGAAATTTTACAAGCTGCTATCATTGACTTAACTGTTGAGGACGCAGATGCAAATTGATTTCTATGGTAACATAGCTGTATGAAGTGGTCTTCGCCAGGAGTTATGACTATGGGTCTTCTACTGTGTGGCCGGTCTGCAACTGAGCCAGTTTCTTGAAATTATCTCCAAAGGTGACTAATGCCGCTTCTAACCACATTAAATTGTCCGGCCACTACACTGTGTGAATGTCCAGTCTATAAACATCAAACTGTCATTTTTATTTTTTATCTTCATGTCTGCTATTAATGACTCAAAGTCTGTGTCACAATCAGCACCTGGTAAAGGTTTTGCTGATGTTATACTTGATCTCAACCTTCTTTGCACTAAAATGTAATCTATTTTATTCTTGGTTTTCCCATCAGATGATGTCCACATCTTGTCAAGAAAATAAGAGAGACAATGTACTTTCATAGGACATGCAATGAGAAGAGGGGGCATTGAAAATATCGTAACAACAGGAAAAATAGAAAGAAGAAGATCAAGAGGAAGACCAAGAGAAATGATACTGGACAGTCTGACGGGATGGTGTGAGAGGAGATCACCAGCTGAGCTGATGGCCTGCATGAAGGATCGTGTACTCTGGAGATGCATAATGGCCAATGCCAGTCAGCACGGCACCTGATGATGATGATGATGTCCACGCATAAAGTTTTCTCGGATGTTGTTTAAAATGTATATTAGTGATCATTAGCTAATTTTCCATGCAAAAAGCCATTAGATTGTTACCTGCTTCATTTCTATGTCCTATGCTAAATTTCCCCACAACATATCCTTTATCTCCTGCTCTTTCTGTACCAATCTTTGCATTAAAATCCCCCATTATTAATACAATATCATTTTTCCGTACTTGGTCTATCATCGTTTGCAGTGTGTTATAAAGTCTTCTACTTCCTATTCTTCTGCTACTGATGTAGGTGATATATATCTGGATGATTGTTACATTTTTAGGAGTGCCCTTAAGTCTGATAGTGAGGATTCTATCACTTACTGGATTGTAACCTAGTAATGCTTTTGATGTTGATTTGTCCAAATAAAAAACTACTCCATTCTTTCCTCCTAATTTTCCACCAGAGTATATAAAGATATTATAATTCTCACTCCTGAAGTGTCCTGATCCTTTCCATCAATGTTGGCAGATTCCAAAAATATGTATCCCTTTCTGTTCATCTCGTCACTTATTATTTGATACTTTCCCTCATACATACTTCTTATATTCCATGTTCTTACTCTTATTTTTCTTTTTAGTTTGATGCAGGGATTTTCCTTAGTAACACTGTCAGGATTTTGTCCGTCATCACAATTACTAGTACTGACCTCTGTCTCACACTCTTCCCCAGTGTTAAAATTAGATCTATCTGGCCTGGGGGACTCACCACCAAATCTTTTTCCTATCTGACTTTCTGTGTTGCTGTTTGGGTTTCCTAGTATAATTCCAGAAGACAGTTTACCATTGCTTCTCTTCCATGCAGTGACTCTACTAGTCAGTGATCATAGCCATTGTCCAGACATTGAGATCATCTGCCTACCATCATAGAATGGTGACCATAACCAACATTATCTGTCGGCTGCTCTCCCATTCCATCCACCACATGCTCTCATGGTTTCATGACACCCTGATCGGGGGGGGGGGGGGGGGGGGGGGGGGGCTATAGAGGTACTCCACCTTGCCCAAGGGTGTCCCATAGACTGACGGAGGTAATGAATCATTTGCTGAGTACAATTCAGGTCAGCATGTGAGGTTGACGTCCTAGTGAATGTTTCAGGCAATTTGCCCTTGTCTGATCAGCAAACTTCAGTTTAAATCAATACATCATATTTGTTGTGTTTCTTTTTTTTTTAACAATATATATATATATATATATATATATAAGGTCTTCAGCAGGATTTTGCTAAATAGAATTAAAACATCATTAGACAGTAAACTATGAGAAGAGCAAGCAGGTTCCAGGCAAGGAAGATCCTGTACTTACCACTTTGCTACAATGCGAATAACAGTAGAACAGTCAGTGGAGTGGAATTCTTCACTGTTAGTTACACTCATTGATTACAAGAAAGTATTTGATAGTTTAGATCATAGAATGCTGTGGAAACTACTAGAACACTATCCTGGCCAAGATAACAAAGCTTATAAAGAACAACTTGTAGAATCGTGATGGAGGAACTCTCACAGAAAGTTTTAAAGTGGAAACAGGCGTGCGGCAGGGATGTTTGCTATCACCACTCCTATTTTTTCTAGCAATTGATTAGATAATGAAAACTACCACACAAAGAAAAAGAAATGGGATACAATAGACATTGTGCAACCAATTGGAAGATCTTGACTTCACAGATGATGTGGCACTTCTGGCACACAGCCACATACAAATGCAAGAGAGACTTCAGATTTTAAGCAAGAATTCAGCTAAACTGGAACTATATATTAACAGACAAAAAACAAAGATAATGAAAAGTAATAGTGCAAGCAAAAGTCCTCATGGTAACTGAGGGAGTGCCAATTGAGGAAGTAGAGTATTTCACATATTTAGGCAGCATAGTGGATAAATAAATGGAAATGGAAAAGGATGTTAAAGCTAGAATAACCAATTCCAGGACAGCATTTATCCAACTTAACAAAATGTGGTTATCTGAGAACATAAAAACAAGAACCAAACTTAGGCTTTTCAATACAAACATAAAGACTATCCTACTATCCATGGTTCAGAGACATGGGTTATGACCAAGACAATACAACAGAGGATACAAACATTCAAGAACTACTGCTTGAGGAGGATTTTAAACATTAAATGGCAGGACAAGATCAGAAATGAGAAGATCTGGGAAAGGGCAGGACAAGAACATATGAGCCTACAAATCATGCCTAGGAAGTGGAGGTGGATTGGCCACACTCTGAGGAAATCCAACACCACCATAGCAAGACAGGCACTGACATGGAATCCTCAAGGAAATATAAAATGAGGAAGACCTAGATTTACTCGGATAAGAGAAATTATGACAATGCTCAGAAACAAGGGATACACATGTAAGGAAACAGAGAATAATTCCAAGAACAGGGAAGACCAGAGAGCCTTTATCCGTGGCCTATGCTCTCAAGGGAGTAAAAGGCGATGATATATACTACTGGACAAAAGTTAAAGGCGGGCTTTTTTCCAATTCTAACAAACAAACAAACAAACAAACAAAAATCAACTGACTAACAAACAAGCCATTAGTACCAAAGAAAACAGCATTTAAAACTGAAAAAATTCAATCATTTCATTTGCAAATCGGAATAGGAATATACATACAGCAAGCTGGCGAAATCACTCACCCCTCGTCCAAAAACTCACAAGAGTGGTCTTGAAACAAGAAACATGTCAGTTTCACGTGTAGCCACTACTCGCTGCCGGACATTCGACGCACCGTTGTCTCATCGAGTTAACCTGGGTTGTTAGGACATTCTGTGGAATGGCCTGCCACTCTTGTTGAAGGAAAAGGGTCAGCTGGGTGACATCGACAGGTGGAGGATGATTTGTCGAAACCCGTCTGCCTAGGACATCCCAAATGTGCCCAATGTGTGACCGAGCTGGCCAATCGATTCTAATGATCCTTTTCTGTTGATGAAAATCTTCTACGACACGACCTCGATGTAGTCTTATACTATCGTCTTGTATGATTGCCCATGCACCCATGGCTTGCAAGGTAGGCTGGACAATGGGTTGCAGAATTTCATTCAGGTATCTCTGGGCGGTTAGGGTGCCATGAATGACATGGAGGGGAGCCCTGCCGTAGCTGCCGATGCGATCCCAGACCATGATTGATCCCCCTCCGTAACGATCTACCTCTTGGATAGTGGCGTCATGGAACCGTTCCTCTGGCCTTCTCCAAACACGGATTCTGCCATCATTGAAGGATGCACTGAAGCGGGATTCATCCGTGTAAAGAATTTCACCCCACTGGCACCTCGTCCAACGGATGTGCTGCCGGCACCAGGCAACTCTAGCTCTATGGTGAGCTGGAGTAAGAGGTATTCTTATTGCTGGTCGTCGTGAAGCCAGCTCAGATTCTCTTAAACGCCTATGAATTGTTCTTCCGCTAACATTGAAGTCTGCCGTATTCATAATCTGGTTTCTGAGAGTGGAAGACGTTACTGTCCGGTTGCGAAGTGTTGACAGCTGCAGGTATCTGCCACCTTGTCTACTCGTACAACGAGGTCGGCCTGAACGATGCTTGTCTTCGATTCCTCCGGTTGCGCGAAATTGCTCCAAATGCCTTTGGATGGTAGATTGGGAAATCCCCAAACGCCGTGCAACTTCACGGCCAGATAAACCGCTTTCAACCAAGGATATGACCAGATGGCGCTCAACGGTGCTAAAACACCTTCGCGATGGCACGGGGTTTTTCAAATGACAAAAATACCCCTAAACCGCTTTAATAAAAATGATTGGAATGTGAGAAATGTTCACTAAGGAACGTGCAGCATATATCAGCGCGATTTAATTACCTGCTGGGTCATTCTGACACTTTTAAAAATGCCCTAAAATGTTGTCTAGAACGTGATTTTTACACTTGTTCTGATGAACAGTTTGTGTTGTTTATGTCCCGGCTGTAAATAGGATTGCCTGAGAATGCAATTTAATCAAGATTCTAATATAAAAATTAATGTATTTACAGTTTTAGTACGGCAATCAAAATAAACATATGCTTTAAATTAAATAACTGACCCTTAACTTTTGTCCAGCAGCATATGTGTGTGTGTGTATATATATATATATATATATATATATATATATATATATATATATATATACTTCATTCATTCATTTGCATGTCCCCTTTGGAACTTTGCCTCACAAACAGCACTCCTGTAGGCCTCTCGGTTGTGAGCAAGATGGCCTGCTGCTGTTGCATCCATTTCCAGACCGTCAACGATGTCTTGCAGCCATCTTCGTTTTGGTCTTCATCTTTTTCTTTTTCCCATTATGTATCCTTCCAATACGGTCTTCTCTAAATTATCATGACGTTTAATGTGTCCAAAATATTTAAGTTTTCTCTCTTTAATCCTCTTTACTAGCCAACCTTCTTCAATATTAAGCTCTTGTAGTATAGATATATTTGTTCTTTTTTTTGTGTCCACGATATTTGGAGAACTCTTCCGTAGCATTTACATTCAAAGGTATTTATGTGTTTCTCAGCTGTTTTGTTAAGTGTCCAGGTCTCACAGGCATATGTTGCGATGGGAAAGATGCATGCACTTAACTGTAACTTGTAAGAAGCTGTGGCTTGTTCGACGCTGTGTGTCAGAAATGCGCATGATGGAGTGTAGAGAGTATTTAAACGGAGACTTGGGATGTGTGATAGGTGGGTCGTAACAGAGGGTGATGGATGGGAAACCGTGGAGGGGAGAGAGAGTGATACAGTGGTAATCTAGCTGGGAAAAGGTGAAAAATGTGGTTATAGTTGGTGTAGAGGGGTTGTAATGTGGTGCTGTGAAGAGGTTCTTAGCTATGCGTAACAAATGAGAAGGGAGTGGAACTTAGTGGAGATGGATTATAATTGTGCAAGAGGAGAATGTTATGTGTAGTTGAATAACAAGTTCAAACCATGTGGTTCCAGAGTCACATATCTCAAGCGCCATGCTGCTTGTGTCATCTGCGTGACACTGTTTGATGGCTGTTACAAGTCAGGTTTGCCTCTGTGGTTGGGCTATTGAAATAATCCGGGAACGGCTTCGAAGCATGTTGGATGATAACGTAGAGATGCTTTTGCATGCGGTCCCATAATCTGTGGCCAGTTTCACCAATATAAGTTGTTCTGCATTTTTTGCATACAATGACATATATCACGTTGCTGGACTCGCATGTGAATCCCTCATGGAGAGTGAGGATAGTTTTGAGAAAGGTGATCGTTTTCGATTCCCAGATTACAGGGAAGGTAACACAGCAAGGGCGGTTACATGTTTTAGTGCCAACATATGAAAGTTCTACTTCCAGAGCTATGGACGAGGATGTCAGATTTGGTTCCTGTTTGTATGCCAATAGAGGTCGATCAGAGAAAATGTCGCGTGTGTCAGGGTCGAGTTGGTTTAGTGGCAGATGACGATAAAAATTTTTCTTAACCATCTAACCATGTGGGAGAAAAGGAAGTACTAATTTAACTCTGTCAGAGTTTTAACAGGTTTTCTTCCTGAATGCCTCTTTGCGGCTCACTAGTTGAATGCGGTTGAATGCTTTCCGAATGACATTTTCTGGGTAGATGACATAACTCTGATCAGTGACGATGTGAATTTGATGCAAGAAAAAGCATACCCTGTCTTCACTAGCTAGCAAAATAGGACTTGAGGTTCCAAAAATTGAGCTAAGATTATCCACTTCAAATATAATATCCACCCTCATTTATGCATGCGAAAGCTGGAAACAACTGAAGAAATAAACAGCAAATTACTCTTTTGAAAACAAGTGCTTACTCGGTATAAAGTGGAACGAATTCATGAACAATGCAGAGATAAGGCAGATGAGCGAACAATATACTGTTGATCTGGCTGATAAGAAAATAGAGACGGACATTATGTCGGTCACGTTACGAGAAAAAACAATCAGAGAATCCCAAAACAAGATATAAAGTGGAACACACCAGGCTGAAGAAAATGAGGTCGACCACACAAAACTCTAAAGAGGACATTGTTAAGAGAGGTTAGTTTAGTGGGCATAAAATCCCTTGATGAGGTTGAAAAGCTCGCCGAAAACATACTTCCAAGCGAGCCTTATGTGACGTTTAACGGCACCTGAAGGATAACGTTTTTCTGTTGATTCCGTTTCGTAATTTTCATCCAGTTGTGTCACGTGATCCTTATCAATGGATGTTAGAAAACGAGTCCTAAAATGCTATATTGAGCCTATCTTGTTATATGGAAGTGAATCATGGACAATAGGCAAGTCTGCACAAAAATCATTGGAAGCAGCAGAAATGTGGTTTATTAGAAGAATGTTGCGAATCCCCTGGACAGCAAAAATAACTAATGAAGAATGTATGAGAAGAGCTGGAGAGACAAAAAACCTTGTCAAAAAGATAAGAGAGAGACAATGTACTTTCAAAGGACATGCAATGAGAAGAGGGGGCATTGAAAATATTATAACAATAGGAAAAATAGAAGGAAGAAAATCAAGAGGAAGACCAAGAGAAATGATACTGGACAGTCTGACGGGATGGTGTGAGAGGAGATCACCAACTGAGCTGATGGCCTGCATGAAGGATCTGATACTCTGGAGAAGCATAATAGCCAACGCCAGTCGGCACGGCACATGATGATGATGATGATGATGTGTCACGTGATAAGTCTGTATCAACATCGTGTCGCAAGGAAAACATGGGTGAGGAATTTGTTTATCTGCTTTTTTATACAGTACGATCAATATGACGGTTTAGTGAAATAGTGACATCTGAAGGTTATCATATATAGACAAGAGTAGTTAAAAGTTACAAGAATGTCTTGTTTAAGGCTTTTCGGTGGCTCTAGTGCCGTGACTGCAGTAACATGTGGCCTTGAATGCATGACAAAGATCTCCTGCACTAGCGAGCCTTCAAGTACAAACCATAAACTGGCCACCATCAATGTTACATGAAAGTGAAGACAGAGTTATGTTACATGAAAGTGAAGACACAGATATGTTACATGAAAGTGAAGACAGGTTTATGTTACATGAAAGTGAAGACACGTTTATGTTACATGAAAGTGAAGACAGGTTTATGTTACATGAAAGTGAAGAATGCAGAATTCAAGATCTTAATTTTCACATTCCCCTTGTTCCATGGTTGTACAGACATTATTTTGTATTAAAAAAAAAGTAAAGATAGTCCCATAGCAAATGCCGTAGGGGTGAAGCGTTAGATACCTCATTATGCTGGGTCATCAGCGTATGAGGTAGGGTGACCAGTTCCTTTCCTCGCTGCCTTTACTTCCCAGATTTTCTCTGGTACCCATTTTACGAGGCTGGGTCGACCTCGGGATTGGTCGGAAAAAAATCCCGCTCAGCTGGATTTTGTACTTAACATCATTTAATTACTGTTCTTATGGTGGGGGATGGAGGAGAAGGTAGGAAGGAGTACTTTTCCTTACATAATGAGCATTTCATTCTTTCTTACTATTTTGATTATTTTTATTTGTTTATATTTCTTGAATCTCCCAGATATACATAAAGTTACTAGTGTAGGAAAAGTGTTGATGCAGAAATTGGCTTCTCAAGCAAATATAATGTATTGTAGAGATGCTACTAAGAGAAAACTAATATCATATTAATACCAACACTGAGTTACCAATGCCAGACATAGGAACTTACTAAGAAACAACAGAATAAAATAACCACATATGAAATGAAATGTTTTAGGAAAGCAGCAAACATCAGGTTTGACAAGCTAAGAAATGACACCATAAGATAGATAGTAGAAGCTAAGTCATGTCTACGACACATAGAGAAGCAAAGAATAAAGTGGTTTGGCCACTTAATGAGAATGACACAAGCACAGCCAGTTACAAGAGTCTTCAGTCAAAGAACCACAGATCTACATAGATCAAGAGTTATGCCAAGAAAGAAGTGGATAGATGATATCAAAGAGACACTTGCTAATTATGACATGACTATCACTGAGGCCACCAATTTGGGCCAAAAACATCAGTTGATCTCCCCATGACACTTCACAGTACAAGAGGAAGGATAAAAGTAAAAGTAGAGATGCTCCCAGCATGCATCATTAAATATGTCTGTGAAAATAGGAACCTGACACCTATATTGTCTATGAAGTCTGTGAGACAGACTAAGAGTAATGTACAGATGACTTTTAGTGCAATAATTAAAAAGTGGATCTTGTCATCTCCTGATTATGTGACAGTTCTCAGTGGGTAGTGATACACAAAAGAAAAATGAATTTTTAAGTGACTGTCCAAAACTTTCTATATATTGCAATTAGGTTTAGGTCAAAGGTGACTTATACTCAAGAGAAGGCATGCTCAGAAACTGTGGAAACATGATGGAAACAGAGGAAACAACTTGGATAAAACAAGAACAGGTCTGTAAAGTAAGCGTTTTTTAATTGAGAATTGGCTGTAAGAGATAAATATTTATCTTTTTCTGAAATTGAATAATTGTGTTGGGAATATAAGTGTTCAGATCAATACTTTTACAGAGTGTTAGACATACAAACATTTATGGACAAATCCAAAGTCTGGTATGGACTTCATAAATGCTAAATATGTAAAGATTATGATGGGACAGAATACAGTTGGCAAAGTACTGAAAAAGACGGCGGCAAAAGATGTAGCATTTATGATTAAAGCATTAAGAGTTATCTATCATCTCATCAGTCCTCTGTACTCCCAGTGGAGCTTAAGACATCAACAAAGTTTCTCCAGCCAGACCTGTCCTGAGCAGGTTGTGATGCCTCAAACTAAGCCTTTCCTCCTTTCTTTAGTTCTTCCTGTATTGTGCTGTATACTCTGTGCTTATTGAATACAGAAAACATGGAGCTTATGGGAATCTAGCCAGTGTTCTGTCTTCTCCCAGTCATGCTCAAGCAGCTCATGATGTATAACAGGTTATTGAAGCTAATGGCCAGAACATTTTTTGAACTGTTTGCTTCATAAAGTTCAGAATGACAGCCCAGATAGTATTATACAAAGGTCTAGTTAAATTACTGATAATTACTTTGGTTCTTTCTCAACAATTCTAAACCCTAAAAATAACAGACAGGACTGCCAGAAAATATTTTGCTGCCTTTTTTTTCTGTTTCTCATTCATATGGCATATTCACTTTTATGATGAACAAGATAAAATAGAAGGTAAAATACAACAACAAAAAAAAAACCCAAAAAAACTAATGAAAATGATTGTCATCATTACTACTTCAGGTCAGGCAATATTTGTGCTGAAGTTAATATATATAAACATAAATTTATCAAGAAAATGATCTGTAACATTTTATCTTGTCTGTTTCCTCTTATGCCTTTCGGTGTTGAGGAGACAAACAGATGGTTTGGTAAGGCTCAGTAATTTACTTCATTTAATGGGATTATTAAAGGTTTCTGTAATGTAATTTCCTTCCTGCACCTGTTACATGGGTGGCATCACCCTCTGTTTCCCACAGTTCTTAGCCTGAATGTTTCTGTGGTATACTTCAAAGTTCAGACTCCGGCTTCACTGCATTTGGGACAACCCCATATATGCTCCACTGCATGCCACAGCAATCATCTATGAGTATGTTTGCAAATAGTTCCTGCAAATGTTGGTTGTTTGCTATGTGTTTTCTGCCACACAGTTCAGATTTCCTGCTAGCATCTTTAAATTGTCCTAGTTCTAGCAATCTCTTCAGATGACATTTTTCTTCCATTCTCGCTCTTCATTTTCCTGCAGACTGTCCATTACATCCTTAGCAATGTCCCTCTTATCCATTGTCACCCTGCCATTTATTTTAACCTGTCCAGCTAGTCTGTCTGCCAAATCTTTGCAATGTACTCCCACATGCCCTGGACAGTAAAGCCATGTTAGGCTTGTCACAGTCGACTGACTTAACAGATGAACCCATTCTTTTTTTAAACAATTTCTTCTCAATCTTACAAAGCATACTCTGAGCCATCTGTGTATATTCCGTGTCAGAAGTTCTGTGGTATACTGTTTGGTGGTGGTCATAACTAGCACACACATTTGTTTTCTGTTCAACCAGACTGAGAGAAATATTGAAACTCACATCCTTGATGTTGTAATGATCATAAAGATAAAGCCAGATTCTGATACACGTCCTATGTTGTTTTCTTTTATTGTTAACAGAAACAATCAAGATACTTTCTATGTGACTGATGTGTTCATTTGGCTGAGGGCCTGGACATTAGTCAGTTCAAATGCTTTTCTTTCTCAGTGCTGTTGAGATATTTTTCTCTTGGCCTTCCTCTCCTTTTTTTATCCTTGAAATTTCCAGTCACTTATTAAGCTATCTAACTTAAGTTTTCTCATAACATGTCCATGAAATTTTGACCATCTGTTCTTGCCAGTGGAAGAAGTGAAGGAATCCACATAGCTTTGTAGTAGAGTAGCAGCAGATGGAGACAGTAGTAAAGAAGCAGAAGTAAGAATAATAGAAGCCAGACAAGATTAGACCGCACTCATCCTTATCTGGGGGTCCAAGAAGATAAGCCAGACAAGCTTAGATCATACTCATCCTTATCTGGTGCTCCAAGAAGATAAGCCAGACAAGCTTAGACCACACTCATCCTTATCTGGGGGCCAAGAAGATAAGCCAGACAAGCTTAGACCACACTCATCCTTATCTGGGGCTCCAAGAACATAGCAAAGGACAGACATAAGAGACAGTCAAGAACATAGCAAAGGACAGACATAAGAGACAGTCAAGAACATAGCAAAGGACAGACATAAGAGACAGTCAAGAACATAGCAAAGGACAGACATAAGAGACAGTCAAGAACATAGCAAAGGACAGACATAAGAGACAGTCAAGAACATAGCAAAGGACAGACATAAGAGACAGTCAAGAACATAGCAAAGGACAGACATAAGAGACAGTCAAGAACATAGCAAAGGACAGACATAAGAGACAGTCAAGAACATAGCAAAGGACAGACATAAGAGACAGTCAAGAACATAGCAAAGGACAGACATAAGAGACAGTCAAGAACATAGCAAAGGACAGACATAAGAGACAGTCAAGAACATAGCAAAGGACAGACATAAGAGACAGTCAAGAACATAGCAAAGGACAGACATAAGAGACAGTCAAGAACATAGCAAAGGACAGACATAAGAGACAGTCAAGAACATAGCAAAGGACAGACATAAGAGACAGTCAAGAACATAGCAAAGGACAGACATAAGAGACAGTCAAGAACATAGCAAAGGACAGACATAAGAGACAGTCAAGAACATAGCAAAGGACAGACATAAGAGACAGTCAAGAACATAGCAAAGGACAGACATAAGAGACAGTCAAGAACATAGCAAAGGACAGACATAAGAGACAGTCAAGAACATAGCAAAGGACAGACATAAGAGACAGTCAAGAACATAGCAAAGGACAGACATAAGAGACAGTCAAGAACATAGCAAAGGACAGACATAAGAGACAGTCAAGAACATAGCAAAGGACAGACATAAGAGACAGTCAAGAACATAGCAGAGGACTGACATAAGAGACAGTCAAGAACATAGCAAAGGACAGACATAAGAGACAGTCAAGAACATAGCAAAGGACAGACATAAGAGACAGTCAAGAACATAGCAGAGGACTGACATAAGAGACAGTCAAGAAGATAAGCCAGACAAGCTTAGACCACACTCATCCATATCTGGGCTCCAAGAAGATAAGCCAGACAAGCTTAGACCACACTCATCCTTATCTGGGGCTCCAAGAAGATAAGCCAGACAAGCTTAGACCACACTCATCCTTATCTGGGGCTCCAAGAAGATAAACCAGACAAGCTTAGACCACACTCATCCTTTTCTGGGGCTCCAAGGATATAAGCCAGACAAGCTTAGACCACACTCATCCTTATCTGGGGCTCCAGGAAGATAAGCCAGACAAGCTTAGACCTCACTCATCCATATCATGGGCCAAGAAGATAAGCTAGACAAGCTTAGACCTCACTCATCCTTATCTGGGGCTCCAAGAAGATAAGCAAACCAAGCTTAGACCTCACTCATCCATATCTGGGGCTCCAAGAAGATAAGCCAGACAAGCTTAGACCACATTCTACCTTATCTGGGGCTCCAAGAAGATAAGCCAGACAAGCTTAGACCACACTCATCCATATCTGGGGCTCCAAGAAGATAAGCCAAACAAGCTTAGACCACACTCATCTTTATCTGGGGCTCCAAGAAGATAAGCCAGACAAGCTTAGACCACACTCATCCATATCTGGGAGCCAAGAAGATAAGCCAACCAAGCTTAGACCACACTCATCCTTATCTGGGGCTCCAAGAAGATAAGCCAGACAAACTTAGACCACACTCATCCTTATCTAGGGCTCCAAGAAGATAAGCCAGACAAGCTTAGACCACACTCATCCTTTTCTGGGGCTCCAAGAAGATAAGCCAGACCACACTCATCCTTATCTGGGGCTCCAAGAAGATAAGCCAGACAAGCTTAGACCACACTCATCCTTATCTGGGGCTCCAAGAAGATAAGCCAGACAAGCTTAGAGCACGCTCATCCATATCTGGTAGCCAAGAAGATAAGCCAACCAAGCTTAGACCACACTCATCCATATCTGGGCTCCAAGAAGATCAGCCAGACAAGCTTAGACCACACTCATCCTTATCTGGGGCTCCAGGAAGATAAGCCAGACAAGCTTAGACCACACTCATCCTTTTCTGGGGCTCCAAGAAGATAAGCCGGACAAGCTTAGAGCACGCTCATCCATATCTGGTAGCCAAGAAGATAAGCCAACCAAGCTTAGACCACACTCATCCATATCTAGGCTCCAAGAAGATAAGCCAGACGAGCTTAGACCACACTCATCCTTTTCAGGTTCTCCAAGAAGATAAGCCAGACAAGCTTAGACCACACTCATCCTTATCTGGGGCTCCAAGAAGATAAACCAGACAAGCTTAGACCACACTCATCCTTTTCTGGGGCTCCAAGGATATAAGCCAGACAAGCTTAGACCACACTCATCCTTATCTGGGGCTCCAGGAAGATAAGCCAGACAAGCTTAGACCTCACTCATCCATATCATGGGCCAAGAAGATAAGCTAGACAAGCTTAGACCTCACTCATCCTTATCTGGGGCTCCAAGAAGATAAGCAAACCAAGCTTAGACCTCACTCATCCATATCTGGGGCTCCAAGAAGATAAGCCAGACAAGCTTAGACCACATTCTACCTTATCTGGGGCTCCAAGAAGATAAGCCAGACAAGCTTAGACCACACTCATCCATATCTGGGGCTCCAAGAAGATAAGCCAAACAAGCTTAGACCACACTCATCTTTATCTGGGGCTCCAAGAAGATAAGCCAGACAAGCTTAGACCACACTCATCCATATCTGGGAGCCAAGAAGATAAGCCAACCAAGCTTAGACCACACTCATCCTTATCTGGGGCTCCAAGAAGATAAGCCAGACAAACTTAGACCACACTCATCCTTATCTAGGCTCCAAGAAGATAAGCCAGACAAGCTTAGACCACACTCATCCTTTTCTGGGGCTCCAAGAAGATAAGCCAGACCACACTCATCCTTATCTGGGGCTCCAAGAAGATAAGCCAGACAAGCTTAGACCACACTCATCCTTATCTGGGGCTCCAAGAAGATAAGCCGGACAAGCTTAGAGCACGCTCATCCATATCTGGTAGCCAAGAAGATAAGCCAACCAAGCTTAGACCACACTCATCCATATCTGGGGCTCCAAGAAGATCAGCCAGACAAGCTTAGACCACACTCATCCTTATCTGGGGCTCCAGGAAGATAAGCCAGACAAGCTTAGACCACACTCATCCTTTTCTGGGGCTCCAAGAAGATAAGCCGGACAAGCTTAGAGCACGCTCATCCATATCTGGTAGCCAAGAAGATAAGCCAACCAAGCTTAGACCACACTCATCCATATCTAGGCTCCAAGAAGATAAGCCAGACGAGCTTAGACCACACTCATCCTTTTCAGGTTCTCCAAGAAGATAAGCCAGACAAGCTTAGACCACACTCATCCTTATGTGGGGCTCCAAGAAGATAAGCCAGACAAGCTTAGACCACACTCATCCTTATCTGGGGCTCCAAGAAGATAAGCCAGACAAGCTTAGACCACACTCATCCATATCTGGGGGGCCAAGAAGATAAGCCAACCAAGCTTAGACCACACTCATCCTTATCTGGGGCTCCAGGAAGATAAGCCAGACAAGCTTAGACCACACTCAACCATATCTGGGGGCCAAGAAGATAAGCCAGACAAGCTTAGACTACACTCATCCATATCTGGGGCTCCAAGAAGATAAGCCAGACAAGCTTAGACCACACTCATCCATATCTGGGGCTCCAAGAAGATAAGCCAGGAAACCAAATGCAGAATATTCAAAAGCAATGTTTTAAGTGATTACTATATATTTGAGCAAATTGGTGGAAAAAGACAAATACTTGATACACTTGATACATAAGCACTTGACACCTTCCAAACCAACTGTCTATGTCAGATCAAAGAAATGTTCTGGCCAAATACCATAAGTTATGACTTCTTGTTATGAGAGAAAGACATAACATGACTTTCAGTAGTAATGAAAAGGAGAAAGTGACAATGGATTGGCCACATTATGAGAATGACAGATGAAAAATTACCACAAACAGATTTGATGTGTGGACTCCACAGGGTAAAAGACATGTGGGACAACACAAAGAAACATGGAGACCTACAGCTGAGAAAAGTCTAGTAAACAAAGGACTGACATAAGAGACAGTCAGGAACATAGCAGAGGACTGACATAAGAGACAGTCAAGAACATAGCAAAGGACAGACATAAGAGACAGTCAAGAACATAGCAAAGGACTGACAGAATCTGAAATCTCTTACTACCAGCAGTCCCATGAGAGAGAGAGAGAGAGAGAGAGTAATATTATTTTTATGTTGATGAATTCAACATTCTTACATTGTGTGTCACATGGCAGTGAAGTGCAAAATGTGGTTTATTTTACTTCATGCCAAAAAAGCTTTGGGGCTCCTAACAGGATCTGGAGAGGGCTGTGGGCTTTGCCCTGTGGACAGGTACAGGATTTGATGTGACCAATAACCTTGAAAAAAAGAAGAAGATTTCATATCAAAAATGCATTTTCAAAACAATTAATTATCAGTAATCTGACATCTATGATCAGGTTGAAGGAAGAACTGAAACACATGTCCCAGATGTGACTATATTGGAGACAGATTCTGATGTAAGTGAAATATTTTATTTTCAGTACTGACAGTTAAGTTTCATTCTCTCCATTTAATATCTACTCTGTGTGTGTCTGTCTCTCTCTCTCTCTCTCACTCTCTGTCTCTTTATCTAATATGTACTCTGTCTCTCTCTAATTGTTCTGTACTCTGTCTCTCTCTCTCTTTTTAATATGTCTCTCTCTCTCTCTCTTTCATTTTAATATATACTCTGTCTCTCTATTTAGTATGTACTCTGTCTCTTTGTCTCTCTCTCTATCATGTTAATATATATATATATATACTCTGTCTTTCTCTCTCTCTCTCTCTATTTAATGTGTACGCTATCTCTTTCTCTATTTAATATGTACTCTGTCTCTCTCTCTTTTAAATATGTCTCTCTTTCTCTCTCTGATTTTAATATATACTCTTTCTTTGTCTCTCTCTCTATGGATGCATGTATATAATTTTTAGTCTGCTTTATTTTGAAGATACCTTTCCTCATGTTCCAGTGATCATTTACCTATATTCCAGTTGCAGCCCATCAGAAATGATGACAGGACTTTGAAAATATGATTTTTATACTTGGTACTAAGCAGCCATTATTAATCTGTTTGCTTCTATTAAGCTCACAACATGCCAAGGATCACTTTTTCTTGTGTGCACTGGCAAAAAATGTAACTTGTCATTGAAAATTGTTTTCTATCTTCATCACACGTAACTTTCTGTCATGTAATCATAAAAATCTAGGTCACGGTAGTCCATGTTTGCATGCTTGAAGCACATGGACATTGTTACCTCCAAAATTTGACTTCAGCAAAGTATGTGACAGAATATAATTTTGAGATGTGTAAGTAAGGTGGTTATTTGAAGTGTTCACACTACATGATGATGCATTGATAAGTGATAATAAGACATTTGGCTGATCCCGAGATGACTAGAAGCATAGCATTGCTGGAAATTGGCACCTCACAACAGCAGGTTGCAACAGCCCTAAATGTCAGTCAAAGCGTGATTTCCAGGATGTGGAATAGGTACCAGACAATGGGTTCTATACACCAAATGCATTCTTGATGTGAACAAAGCTTGACAACACTCAGAAGTGACTGCTTTCTGACTCTTCTGGCATGAAGTAATCTTTTCATGAATACCGCCCAACTCAGAATTCATCTACAAGATGCAACAGCCAAACGAATTTGTACTCAGATTGTAAGAAATATTCTTTGTGAGGGTGGCCTTCAGTCTAGAGCAGCAACAGTTCACAACATTTTGTCCAGAGACCACAGACTACGTTGGGCAAGGGGATATGCAAATTGGACTGTTGCTTAATGGGCTCTTGTCTTGTCCACAGATGAGTCCAGATTTTGTCTTGACTGATAGATTGCTTGAGGAGAATGTGGAGATGAATAAAGTAACCCAACATGAGCGCTATAGAGGTGGCTCAATCTTATTGTAGGGAGGAATCAGTGTATATGGTAAAACAGATCTTTATTGTAAGGAGGAATCAGTGTATATGGTAAAACAGATCTTTATTGTGGGGAGGAATCAGTGTATATGGTAAAACAGATCTTTATTGTAGGGAGGAATCAGTGTATATGGTAAAACAGATCTTTATTGTGGGGGGAGGAATCAGTGTATATGGTAAAACAGATCTTTATTGTGGGGGGAGGAATCAGTGTATATGGTAAAACAGATCTTTATTGTGGGGGGAGGAATCATTGTATATGGTAAAACAGATCTTTATTGTAGGGAGGAATCATTGTATATGGTAAAACAGATCTTTATTGTAGGGAGGAATCATTGTATATGGTAAAACAGATCTTTATTGTAGGGAGGAATCAGTGTATATGGTAAAACAGATCTTTATTGTAGGGAGGAATCAGTGTATATGGTAAAACAGATCTTTATTGTGGGGGGAGGAATCAGTGTATATGGTAAAACAGATCTTTATTGTAGGGAGGAATCATTGTATATGGTAAAACAGATCTTTATTGTAGGGAGGAATCATTGTATATGGTAAAACAGATCTTCATATCTTCCAGAATGGCCTGGTGAGTGGAGTTCAGTACAGTGATGAAATCCTTGACCTTAGTGTCAGACTATACGTTGGTGCCGTCAGTCCTGAGTTTATGTTAAGAAAGGAGATATCCCATGTTTTGAAGGGGGTTACCATGCTTTAAAGAAGAGATACCCCAGTTTATGTTAGGAATGATACAGAATTATGGACAGTAGTCCATTATTTGTTCTTCATGGTGGAGTGGTATGCATGGAAGAAAACATAGGCCTCAGGGGTACAATGCTGGTAGGAGCAAAAGGTTACACACTTGAGTTTAGTCAAAGACAATAGGTCAGAATCCTCAGCTTCTAGAAGTCACAAGTCATCAGTCCTTGTCCTGCTATCTGTCCTGAATACAAAGCTCCACAGCCACTCATCAGCATCACAACAGCGACAGTTGTGATGGGCCACCATTACTGGAAAGATGAAATCGTAGAGCCGGAATACATGAGAAGAGTGAAAGAGATAAATCATTTAAAAAAACATACAAGAGAGACAATGCACCTTGAGAATTGTGATGAGAAGAGGGGGCATTGAAGAAGATGCATGTAACAACAGGAAAATAGAGTTAAGAAGACCCAAGGTAAGGCTGAGAGAAGTGATACTGGATGATAATAATGATTTGAAATTAGATCACCAATTATGCTGTGGAGAAGCATAATAGCCAATGCCATTTGGCATGGCACATGATGATGAAAGAGTAAAGCTAATATTCAGTTCAAAGCAAATGATTCTGCTGGGTACAGAATGTGTTAGCTATGATATAATGCCCAGGAAAACAAAAATATACAAAACAAAAGTAATGTTCATGTAACATTTCATTGACTTGACAAAATATTCCTATAAAAGATATTTATATTACAAAATTTGTATTGTTTTCATTGTGTTTCTTACAGAGGTGTATTTTTTCTGCATTAAATGAGTGTTTGAGAATGAAATTATTATATTATTATTTTTGGATTATATTCTTTATATTTGTTTACTTTATTAACTATTCATGAATTCTCTTAAAATTGTAAACTGAGAGATCATCTGATTCAGACTGCCTTTTACAGTTAGCAGATCCAATTTTTACTTAAATTTTGGATGATGCAAGAGTAGGTGCTTGTATCTGTTATATTTAGTTTGCCTGTCTCATTATCTTTCAGAGCATTGTTTGTTCCAGCTGTAAGCAAGAATTCATCACTCAAATCCTAGAAGATGATAACAATAGCAGAAACATGTTGAGAGTGAAATGTGAAGGTCATGTTTGTTGTGGAAGAGATGAAGGTAATTATAATCAGAGAAAAAAACTTTGAAATTTGAAATAGAGATAACACTCTATTCCAGTTTGATCCAAGATCCTAAGTGGTTAAGTTCTGAGTAAAGTATATTTATGTACATATAAATGTCAACAATTTAAGGTATGCAGGTGATACAGTCCTTCTAACAGAGAAACTGCAGGAGTTAATAGATAAGATATACAATGCAAATCAAGAATGGGAACTAGAGATCACTATACAAAAAACTAAGGTAATAGTGTTTGGCAGGAAAGACCAAAACTGGAGAAACTGGAAGAAGAGACAAACTACTGCCACATAGGACATACACTAACTGAAGATGGGAGAAGTGGAATGGAGATAAAGAAAAGAATGGCAAAACATACATTTAACGCCATGAAGGCAGTTCTGTTATTCAGGAATCTGCCCACAGAAAAGAAACTGAGATTAGTAAAATGCTATCGTCTACTGTTTTACTGTATGACTCAGAAACACAGGCGCTAAGCAAAATGTTGGAGAGAATGATTCATCATCATCAGGTGCCATGCCAACTGGCATTGGCTATTATGCTCCTCCAGACTACACAATCCTTCATGCAGGCCATTAGCTCAGTTGGTGATGATCTCCTCTCATGCCATCTCATCAGACTGTCCCGTATCATTTCTCTTGGTCTTCCTCTTGATCTTCTTCCCTCTGTTTTTCCTGTTGTTATAATATTTTCAGTGCCCCCTCTTCTCATTGCATGTTCTATGAAAGTACTTTGTCTCTTATTTTTTTTACAAGAATTTTTATATCTCCAGCTCTTCTCAAACATTCTCTATTAGTTGTTTTTGCTGTCCAGGAAATTCACAACATTCTTCTGATTAACCACATTTCTACTGACATGAGAGGCTGATAGTCCTGTGGTTCTCACATTCCTTTGTCCGTGGTTTCTTTGGTAGTTCTATAAACATGGATTTAAGAAGGTCACTAGGCATATAACCACTGTTGTAAATGTCACTCATTAACTTGGTTATTATTTTTATTCCTATCTCCTCTAGTGCATCTATTTCTTCTATTGTTATATTATTAGGCCCAGTCGCTTTCTTCATGTGTTTGATGGCTTCTATGATTTCATCTTCCTGTATTGGTGGTCCATCACAGATTTCAGTATCTGATGTTAATTCTGGCCTTTCTCCTCCTTATAGCTCACCAGTGTATTCTGTCCATCTGTCCACAATGTCTTCTTTTCCTATAACTTGTATATTTTACCTTTTTTTAATTTCAGGCATCCTGTGGTGTATTTTGTCTTCCTGCCTGTGAGTTCACTAATTCGTGTGTGCATGTTCTTTGCTGTCTTTATTATGGACGTCCTCTATTTGTCTGTATTGTTCATTTAACCACACCTCTTTTGCTTCTCTACATTTGAGTCTTATTTCTTTATTTATCTTGCTATATTTTTCTTGGTTATTTTTACTCCTCCTCCTCTCGTCTATCAGTCCCGGGATGTCATCTGTTATCCATTTATTCTTGGGGGGATTCTTTTTTTCAGTGGTATTATCTCCTTAACAGTTTGGTGGATAGAATCTCTTAACACTGCCCACTGTTCATCTATACTATTTATCTTTGCTATTTCATTGTATCTATTTGTTATAATAACTTTGTATTGTTCTCACATTTCTTGGTCATTTTTAAGGAGTTCTGCATTCAGTTTGATGTTTCTCACTTTTCTACATGCTATCTTTAGCTTTATTCTAATTTTTCCACAGAGTGGATCGTGGTCACTATTGCAGTGTGCTCCTGGCATGGTTTTTGTTATCAGTAATGCATTCCGGAATCGTTTGTTGATTAATACGTAGTCTATCTGGTTAAAAGTCTTTTTATCTGGGCTGCACAACGTTGCCAGTTTTCGGAGATGTTGCTTAAACCAGGTGTTTCCTGCAATCATGCTATGTATTTTTGCCCATTCAATTAATTTACTACCTCATTCATTCCTGTCCCCCAGTCTGTAATTACCAACAATGTCTGAAGTTCTTCCTTTACCAACTTTGGCATTAAAATCTCCCATCACTGTAGTGACTTCATGTGACTTTGTGTGTTTCAGGGCTGTCTCTGTGTTATTATAAAATAGCTGTACATCTTCTTCAGAACTATCAGCTGTTGGAGCGTACACTTGTATAATATTTATGTTTATTGGTTGTCCTTTCAGTTTGGCTAGTAGGACTTGGTCCGAAATATTCAGATATCCCACAACTGTCCTTGCTGTTTGCTCATCAAATATTATTTCTAATCCTCTTTCATGTTTCTCACCTCCTGAATATATAATTGTATATTTATCAGAGCTTATCTTCCCTGCACCTGTGCATCTAACTTTACTCATTCCCAGTATGTTTATCTTCATCCTTTCCATTTCCCTATTTACATTTTCTAATTTCCCAGCCTGAAATAGAGATCTAACATTCCATGTTGCTGTTTTGAACTTGTTAGTTTTGCCACCAGTAGCTTGATGATGATCTGGTCTCACCTGTGGCTGGTGAGCTGACCTTCCAGAGGAACATCCATTAATGTTGTTCATGATGAATCTAAATCCTTATTCACAGTGATCCTCCATATCTGGCAGACTTTCACCATCCCCACCTATGATGCGCTGGGTTGGGGATGGTCACCCCACCTTTACCCCAGAGAAAGGTTAATGCAGCAAAATGTTTTTCTACAGAAAACTAGGTCATATAGCATGGAGAATGAAAAGAAGAAATGCAACATTTTTAGAACAACTCTAAGTGCAGTGTGAACCTATGAGAGAAATAAAGATCAAGAACACAAAATACTTTGACCATATCAAGAGACATAACAACATACTGAAGACCATACTAGAAGGAAGGCACTAAAAAGAGCAAGGGGTAGACAGATGTAGATGGGAAAACAACATACAAGAATGTACAGGACACAGCCTGGCTGAATGCTCTGTCAAGGTGAGGGAGTGAGAAAACTGGAGATTCATTACCTCCAACCATCATTCTGAAGAAAGCACATGATGATGATGATAGTCATATGGTTAAGTTCTTCCTAAATATACACATCATGAACTGTCTGAGATAGTACATCTTTTAGATTATCTTCTTTAAACTGAAGCTATATGGAGAATCCAACTGAGTATTTGGCTGATTTTAATGAAAAAAACATTTTTATCATAATTTAAGATCTTTTTGGTCTGATACAGCCATAGTTTTTTTCTTTGTTGCAATCAAAAGTCCTGTCCCACAGCACCAAACTAAATTTATACAAGACACAGATGAGACCAGTGGATCAGAAACATGGATCACTACAAAACAAGATGAAACACAGCTACAAATCTTTGAAAGTAGAATTTTGAGGAGAAATTTTAGACCAAGTAGAGGTCCTATATCACAGGAATGGAAAATTAGAAACAACAAAGAAATACACATGCTATTCCAGTCTCCACTTATAATTACCATTATGAAAAACAATGGATTGAGATGGCTCATACACTTTGAGACAACGGATAAGAACAGACAGAAAAAAAGGCTTATACAAAAGTGATTAAAGGACACAGACCATGAGACAGACCGAGACAATGATTGTGTGACAATTTGGAAGAAGAACTATGAGTTCTTGGAGTGGACAGTTGGCAAGAGAAGACTAAAGAATAGAGAGAAATGAGCCACAATAGCTTGGAAAGCTGAATGAATGTTTTTTTTTAATGTAAAATGAATTGAGAAATGCAGACAACAAACAGTCGGTTTAAAAATGCTGATATCATTAAAGTCTACTTTTTCTTGAATTAAAGAAAGTCACTTCATCTCATTGCTCCAGCCAGTAAAAAGTTTTTATTTCAAATCTTCATCTCTGCATCAGCTGCAGGTAACTCAAGTTTGTGGTTTCAGAAGATAAAACCAGCAAAATATTACTTTGACTACAGAGTTTTCTCTATGTACTAGTGTGATATATTCACATATAACCAATATAACATTATAGGTACACATTAACTGTCTTTGGCTTGTTTAATATTTCAGAGCCTGATTCCTGTTTAAAACTCTGCCAAGAGACACAGACTACAGCATCACTTGTTTGTAAATGCTTGGAGCTGCAGCATAACGAATCTTTAGATATGTTACCTAAATACTTAGTAAGTTTTAATGCAGAAAGTGGATCAAGTGACTTGTCACAAATCTATAACTCTGAACCAGAAATGATGAAGACTGAAATGTCTGTGGGTTCCATTGACTTTCAAGAAAGTTCAGAAGTTGTTAGCAGGACACACAATGATTATAATAAAACACTGCCATATGAAAGAAACTGCACGGAGACACATGAAGTTTTTCATATAAATGAGACTGATGAAATCCTAGACAAGGATTTGACTTGCAAAATGGAAAACAGTGAGCAAGTAAAAAACTGCAGGAAACTTTCTGATGAAGAGAAACGTGCAGGATGTTCTACCTGCAGTAATCTACAAAAAATCCAAATACATTCAGGAGATGAACCCGAGAAGTGTGATGTCTGTAGTATACAAATAATTAAAAATAGTCTCTCAGATACAAGTAAAAGAATCCATACAGGAGAGAAATGTTATAAATGTGAAGTTTGTGGTGCAGGATTTGCTACTTACAGCAATCTAAAAGACCATCTAAGAATCCATACAGGAGAGAAACCTTATAAATATGATATTTGTGATGTAGGATGTACTTCTTCTAAAAATGTAAAAGTACATAAAAGAATCCATACAGGAGAGAAACCTTATAAATGTGATGTTTGTGGTGCAGGATATACTTCTTCTAACAATTTAAAAATACATAAAAGAATCCATACAGGAGAGAAACCTTATAAATGTGATGTTTGTGGTGTAGGATATACTTCTTCTAACAATTTAAAAATTCATAAAAGAATCCATACAGGAGAGAAACCTTATAAATGTAATGTTTGTGGTGTACGATATACTTCTCCTTCGATTCTAAATAAACATAAAAGATCCCATACAGGAGAGAAACATTATAAATGTGATGTTTGTGGTGTACGATATACTTCTTCTGACAATTTAAAAATTCATAAAAGAATCCATACAGGAGAGAAACCTTATAAATGTGATGTTTGTGGTGTAGGATGTACATCTTCTCACAATTTAAAAATTCATAAAAGAATCCATACAGGAGACAAACCTTATAAATGTGATGTTTGTGGTGTAGGTTATATTTCTTCTGACAATTTAAAAATTCATAAAAGAATTCATACAGGAGAGAAACCTTATAAATGTGATGTTTGTGGTGTAGGATGTACTTCTTCTCACAATTTAAAAATACATAAAAGAATCCATACAGGAGAGAAACCTTATAAATGCCATGTTTGTGCTAAAGCATTTACTACTTCCACCAATGTAAAGGAGCATCAAAGATTCCATACAGGAGAGAAACCTTATAAATGTGATGTTTGTGGTGTAGGATATACTACTTCTCACAATTTAAAAGTTCATAAAAGAATCCATACAGAAGAGAAACCTTATAAATGTGATGTTTGTGGTGTGCAGTATACTTCTCCTTCCAGTCTATATAAACATAAAAGATCTCATACAGGAGAGAAACCTTATAAATGTGATGTTTGTGGTATAGGATATACTTCTTCTGACAATTTAAAAGTTCATAAAAGAATCCATACAGGAGAGAAACTTTATAAATGTGATGTTTGTGGTGTAGGATATACATCTTCTAGTAGTCTAAATAAACATAAAAGATCCCATACAGGAGAGACACCTTATAAATGTGATGTAGGATATACTTCTTCTAACAATTTAAAAATACATAAAAAGAATCCATACAGGAGAGCAATCTTATAAATGTGATGTTTGTGGTGTAAAATATACTTCTTCTAACAATTAAAAATTTGTAAAAAAATCCATACAGGAGAGAAACCTTATAAATGTGATGTTTGTGGTGTAGGATAGACTTCTTATTCATTCATTCGTTCATTTGCATGTCCCTTGCAGAACTTTGCCTACCTGACAGCTCTCATGTAGGCCTCTCGGTTGTGAGAAAGATGGCCTAATGCTGATGCATCCAATTACAGATCATCAACGATGTCTTGCAACCATCTTCGCCTTGGTCTTCCTCTCTTTCTTTTTCCAATTATGTACCCTTCCAAGACGGTCTTCTCTAGATTATCATGACGTTTTATGTGTCCAAAATATTTAAGTTTTCTCTCTTTAATTCTCTTTACTAGCCAGCCTTTTTCAATATTAAGTTCTTGTAGTATGGATATATTTGTTCTTTTCTGTCGCTGTTGGCGAGATTTTTCAGCTGCCGTGCGTGGAGCAGTGCTCCTCTCGGCCAATAAAAGTGAAGAAAGGTGCAAATGAGGTTGCCGCGCAGCATCACTGCGGAAAAGGTGGTAGAAAGGATAAAGCGAAGCAAACAGTCAAATCACGGCACCTCTGGTCTGGAGGTCGGCCACATCCTGAGTGCAGTCATATCGGGTGAAATGCATGAACCGGCTTGTCCCAGAGGTTAAGACACTGCTGGCGAGACTCTTCAAATGCCACGCGTGGAGTGAAGCTCCTCCTGGTCAAGGAAGAAATGCGGAAAAGAAATAAAGGTTGCTGTGCATTGCTGATGGGAAAGGTGGTGGAAAGGATAAAGTGTAGTTTTACCGGTATGTCCAGTAGTATCGCTACGAGAGCTATACATACCACGGCACCACTGCTCTAGAGGCCGGCCATGTCCAAAATACACCTACACTGGTGAAATATGCCTAAACCAGCACACACCAGGGGTGGAACTTGATGGCTAGACATGTCATGCCACCTCCGCTCTAGAGGTTGGTCACGCCTGATATACACCCATACTGGTGAATTTTGCCTAAACCGGCTCACACTAGGGGTGAATCTTGAAGGCTATGCATGTCACAGTACCTCTGCTCTAGAGGTTGGTCATGTCCCAAACACGCCCATACTGGGATAATATGCCTAAACCGGCTCAACCCAGGGATGGAAGTCACTAGTGGCGAGGATTCGTCCTCCTGGACAAAAGCTCCATCCTGGTCACAACTAGGAAGGGTAGCGGCCACGACCGCAAAATGCTGAAGTCGAGACACTGGACCAAGGCAGTCTAGATAGGCAACCACCTCTCACCCGGCGGGGATGTTTGCGTATCCTAATCATGCTGAGGTTTTCCAGTGAGAAAGTCCAACTCTGGATTGGATGGGCAACCACCTCTCACCCAGCGGTGATACACGGGTATCTCAAAACACGTCGAGGTTTTCTGGTGAGAAGGTCCAACTCTGGCCTGGGTGGGCTACCGCCTCTCACCCAGAGGGGATGCACTGATATCCTAAACATGTCGAGGTCTTCCAGTGAGAAAGTCCAACCCTAGACTAAACTGGTGCAATGAAAACCACGGTGTCACGCAATCCTGCTTCGGAGACCCACCAAGAATACAGGCTGAAGCCCTGTGATACTCTGAACCCCTTGTGGTCCTCGCGTGGATCTCATGTGGTCCTTTCGGGGACCACACAGAAGACCACGGGACCTAACGAGGACCACAGGTGTAAATTCAGTAGGATCACAGTGCGGTTTTGGTGGTAGAAGCAAACGAAGAAGAAGAAGAAGAAGTTCTTTTCTGTGTCCATGATATTTGAAGAACTCTTCTGTAGCATTTACATTCAAAGGCAATCATGCATTTCTCAGCTGTTTTGTTAAGTGTCCAGGTCTCACAGGCATATGTTGATTTTGCTCTTCACTGTCCTTACGGACTGACATAATTAGGTTTTCCATTCTTTTTTTGTGTTGTGGACAGTAATACTGTGTCATCAGCATATCTAATCTCTGGTATTTCATAACCTCCAATTATTATGGCATCATAATATTCTTTGTCTACATCTTCTCTAACATTCCTCATTATATTTTCAGTATACAAGTTAAATAAGTAGGCGATGATATGCACCCCTGACAGACCCTTTGTTTTATGTCAGACCAAGTTGTTGTTTCACCATTTATTCTTACTGCTGCTTGTTGGTCTTAATACGAAAAGTATTTATAACAAAGTTTCTGGTGTTGTACACAATCAAATGCCTTTGAGTAGTCTATAAAAGATAAATATAGATTCACATTAAACTCTCTGCATTTCTCTATTATTAATCTTATATTGAATATATGATCTCTTGATCTTCTTCCTTGCCTGAAACCAGCTTGGACCATATTGACTTCTTCTATTTTCTTACGAAGTCTCCCCATTACGATTTTTAACAGAATTTTACTGGCATGACTAATCAGGGCAACAGTTCTGTAGTTTGTACATAATTTCAGGTTACCCTTTTTTGGCAGTGGTATGAATACATTTCTTTTCCAATCTTTTGGCCAAATACCTGAATGCCATATCTTTTTACATAGTTCCTGCTTTAATATGTTCAGCTGTTATCTCATCACATCCTGGTGATTTACCATTTTTCAGATTCTTTATTGCCCATAAAACTTCTTCTATTGTCGGTTCAGGTTCTTTCTCATCCAATAATAATTCATACTGTTGATTTCTGCTTTTACTTCTTACTATAGTCTAAAAATACATAAAAGAATCCATACAGGAGACAAACCTTATACATGTGATGTTTGTGGTGTAGGATATACTTCTTCTAAGAATTTAAAAATTCATAAAAGAATCCATGCAGGAGAGAAACCTTAAAAATGTGATGTTTGTGGTGTACAGTTTACTTATAGAAGTAGTTTAAAAAGAGATTAAAGAATCTACAAGTGAGAAACTTCATAAATTTGATTTTTGTGGTACGTGATTTACTTCTTATAGTAGTCTAAAAATACATCATTTATTATCCATACAGGAGATACCCTATAAATGTGATGTTTGTGGCATAAGATGTTCTTCATCCAGCAGTCTAAATTAATAATAAACTCAGAAGAGAAGCCTTATAAATGTCTTGTTTATGAAGTAGAATGTACTTTCTCTAGCAGTCTAAAAGAAAGTGAAAAAAAATATAGGAAGAAACTTTTATGATCTAAACACATATAAAAGAATCTGTGCTAAAGAGAAAGCTTATAAATATGATTTATGGAATGCAATATTTATTAGAAACAGTAATCTAAAGAGCCATAAAGGAATCCATATATGGGATAAGCCTGTGATCTTTGTGGTGTAGGATTTACTTATGATAGTAAGCTAAAAAGAATGAAACAAGAAAGTCCATGTTCCTACTCAGAGTTAGCCACTAGAGCTGTAAGGAGTTTTTGAGTCCCTCTCTTCATATAGTAGAGAGCTGGCCACTTGTAATTGCCCAGAGCAAGTTATAATTAGTCAGCTCTTACTCAGAATGCTCTAGAAATGCAAAGCTTAGCCTGCCATTATAGTTTTGGTTCTTTTCATCAGGACTTCTTTGGGGTGTTTCTGGAACTGAATTTTGCAATTGACCATGTCAAGGATTTTTGTCCATTCAACAGTTTTGTCTCCTCAGTCGTTGTTTTGCATGACCAAAATGTTGTACATGATCTTCCAACTTGGCATAGAGTTCTTTTAGACTTACAATTTTTTTCTTTTCTTGTGCATAAATTATACAAAAATAACCTTTAGTGATGAGCTTCCATAGGTAATGGCATAAAGATATAGAGAAGGATTTCTCAAAATGTGGTCCACTTGAAAACCAAATGTACAATATTCAAAAGAAATATTTTAGTGCGTCTTACTATATTGGAGTGAATGCTGGAAACTGACATAGACAACTACACATACACTTAACACATTCCAAGTCAACTGCATGTATAAGATCAAAGTTGTGTATGACCCAGCCACTATAAGTAATGACCATTTGTTAAAAGAGAAACATGACAACAATGATTGACAGGATATGATGGCAATAGAGTGGCCACATTATGAGAATGACAGATGAAAATTACCACAGACAGCTTTGATGTGTGGACCCCACAGGGTAAAGGAAGCATGGGACAGCCAAGAGACATGGAGTCATACAGCAGAGAAAATGCTGGTAAACAATGAACTGACATAGGAGAAAGCCAAGAAGATAGTAAAGGACTGACAAAAGTGAAAACCTCTTGTTACCAGCTGTCCCATGTATCATAGCCACTGAAATGACAAGAGAGAGAGAGATGTATGAAGAGCTATTATTAGTCTTTGTTGTCCACACATCAAAGTCTGTATTCCTATGCAGGAAATTCTCCACTGTAGAGAGCAGGATAACAACACAACTCCTTCAGATCATCAGAGGAAGTAACCACCCCCCCCCCAACAAGTAAGTATTAAACTCCATATTAAATATTAATACTTGGAGAATTAAAATAAGTAAATGATTGTTGGATGATTGATGAAGTTATAAAGTATATGTTGTGTTTTATTTATTTTACTTTACTTTCATCACTTTAAAAACTCCAAAGTCTTTGTGTATGCTAAAATACATATAAATCACTTCTAGTGATGCTGAGCTGGTGATTGAAACAATTTTTTTTCTTTTTTTTGGTCAGGTTTTTTTTAGAACAGACTGTTTTATAGAATTGAGACTTGAATTGAAGCTTCTTACAAGGAGTTGACACTTGAAGCTTCTTACAAGGAGTTGAGACTGGCCATGAAGAACTTGAGTGAATTTGTGACAGTATAATGTACAACCATCTCCATCTGTGTAGTATAGAGCATCTACCTAGCTTTGTTTTCCAGATTCAGATTTAACTGCTACATGTTAAAAAAATAAAACTGGTCATTTCACAATAAAAATATTTTTTAAAATGTCATCTTGGGATTTTTGTTTGGCAAAGAAATAAGTACAAACATTTGTCCATCTGCTGTGTTCTTTTGCCAATTTTATGTGAATCTTGCCAGTGTCGCTGTAGTTGTCTTTCAGTTTTTGCAGTGACCTATTCATATATATAAAAACCACTCTATGTAACTGAAACTACAACTCCTATGTGTACATACGTATCAGTGAATCTTTTGAATTACCAACTCATGGACACTGCACTGAGTTAGACAAAAATCAGAATTCATGCAGAAAATAATCAGCTGTAAGATATACAGGAGAATGCCTATAATATAAACCTGGTATCTGACATTTGAGAATTAACTTGCCCTGTTGCTAGTGGCTGGCTGTGAACTGTGAATCCAGGTTTTGTTGGATGATGGTCATGTCTTTGTTCTATGTATGCTGGGTTGATCTGCTTTAGTTGTTGGATTGTCTTATGACCTGATTAGTTTTTAACCTGTTACCTTATTTAAGACAGCTAACTTCCAGTATCACAAACAAGTGTTACAAATTTTCAGAACTTTAAATACTGAAATGTTGATTTCATATCTCTCTTCTCAGATCTTAAGTGCCCAGGGCACATGGGGCTTCCGCAAGGGTTTTCCACAAATGCCTGTCCATTGCCTTTTTTTCTGCTCTTGCCCAGTTGAGCCTTCTGTTGCTCAACATCCTTTCTGTTGTTCTTTTCCATGTCTCTTATGGTTTACCCTTACTTCTGTTCCCCTGTGGTGTCCATCTTAGTGATATTTTTGGTAGTGAGTTGTCAGTCATTCAGAGTACATGTCCTAACCATTGTCAGCGTCTTTCCTCAATAATTGCTGTCAGTGGCTTCATCTGCAATTCTGCCAACAAGATGTTATTTCTTATGGTGTTTGGCCAAAATATTTTTCTAATTCTTTGTAAAAATTTAGTCTGGAAAGAATTCAACTTGTTTTCTATGGTTTTGGTGATTTTCCAGCATTCATTTCCATAGAGTAGTACACTTAGAACATTACTCTTAAATATCCTGATTTTTGTATTTAAGCTTAGCTTTTTTTTTTTTTTTTAGATTCCCATATAGTCTGCAGCACTGCAAAAGTCTGGTTTGCTCTAGTAAGTCTGCTGTTGGTGTCCTCTGTGATGTCTCCATTTTCTACTACTCTACTGCCAAGATATACAAATTCATTGACCTCCTCCACTAACTTACTATCTACTCTGAGTACATTTCTGTTGTTCACATTTTGCAACATTAACTTTGTCTTTCCTACGTTGATCTTTAGTCCTATGTTGTTTGCATTCTGAGTTAGCTTGTTTATTTTATCTTGCATATCTTTGTGGCTGCTCGATAGTAGACAAATGTTGTCCGCAAAGTCAAGGTTCTTCAGCACTGTGTCAAGGGTCCATTGTAATCCTCTGCGTTTGTCTGATGTTGCCTCCTTCATTAACCAGTCTACTACTAAGATAAATAATGTTGTTGATAGTACACATGCTCACCTGAGCAAGAGCAGAAAAAAAGGCGAAGGACAGGTATTTGTGGAAAACCCTTGCGGAAGCCCCATGTGCCCTGGGCACTTAAGGTTCAGAGAGAGAAAGAGATAGTACACATCCTTGCTTTACTCCTGTTTGTACCCTAAAGCTGCTGGAGGTATGTTCTCCACAGATCACTTTGCATTGAAAACCTTCATATAGGGCTTTGATTACATTCACTATCTTATAGAGGAGGCCATGCCATCTTAGGATTTTCCACAGTGCATCTCTGCTGACACTGTTAAAGGTTTTCAAAAATCTATAAACAGTGCGTATGTTGTGCTATGCCACTCATTTGCCTGTTCTAATATTTGTCTAATGATTTCATATACTGAGATAAAAATTATCTAGATTTAATTTTTAAAATGTCTTGATTTATAGCACACATCTGACTATGTTCATTGTCTAGGCAGGACCACATTTATCTACATATATTCTTCATTCGCTTCTACCACCATATATATATATATATATATATATATATATGGTTATATATATATATGATGGAACCCACTTAATATCACATCGCTTCATGTCATAACCTGGATATTGTCACATAAATTTGCATTCCCGGCCAACTCCCATAAGTAATTAGTGGGCTTTACTTTGGTTAATATCACCCCTCTTACTTCCACAATTCGGATTATATTACGTAATTTTTGCATCCTGGGGAGCTACAGAACCCGCTTTTTATCACAGACTGGGCCAGTACAAGCTATAAACATCTCACAAAGCACTGTCAGCTTCACGATTCATCAAGGAAGGGGCCGGCAGTTTGATCACCGAGTACCTACATCATCAAGCTTTTGAACATGTGGGCATTGAAACCCAGGTGGTGTGAATGATAGATTTGCCCCGCCCCGCCACGCCCCCTCCTTTTTCGTGTTTAAAATTGAGGTTTTTTTCCGATCATTGTCTTCTTTATCAAGACATGGGCGATGTTAAGTTGGCAATGCGAGTTGATAGGTGGTCAGTCGAGTAGTGTACCGTGAATCGTATAATTTCGGGAAGTGTATTTTGAATCGTTTAGTCTGGAACTTCCCTCTGATTCATGGTGTGACAGATAATGGGAAACGTGGTGTTCTTGATTTGAGCACTAAACTGGATATTCTGAAGCAAGTTGATGAAAAAGTTACAAGAACTGACACAGCAGATAAATTTCAAATTGACGTTTCAACTGTATCAAAACTTGTTAAAAACCGAAACAAAATTGAACGAGACTTTCACTCGTCTTTGTTAGGTCAATCTGTAAACGAAGGCGCGAGAGTTCCTACATAGATATTGGGTGTGTTCTGCTGAAATGGTTCAAGCAGACAAGTTCTGCACAGTTGCCTGTGCGCGGTCCTATGTTGGTGGAAATTGCAGAACCTTTTTGCTAAATAAATTCATATGCCCAACTGAAAGTGTTCGAACGGCTTTCTTGGACCCTTTACTAAAGTCACTTTGGGTGAAGCAGCCCGAATTATCACCGATATTGTGATTGGATTGCGCGCTTGCAAGAAATTTGGATGCGGGTTCGACTGTGTGTGTGTGTATGTGTGTGTATATATATATATATAATCTAAGTGCCATGCCGAATGGCGTAGGCGATTATTTCTCTCCACAATTCCGTCTTTTGCGTTGATTATGAGATCCGCCGGTGACTTTCTTCCTAGCCACACAGACAGCCCATCCAGTAACTTCCCTCCCTCTCTCTCTCTCTATCTCTATCTCTCTCTCTCCCTCTCTATCTCTCTCTCACTCAGTATGCAAGAAACTCTCTGCTGTAGAGAGCAGAACAACAACACAACTCCTTCAGATCATCAGAGCAAGTACCCCCCACCCTCCACCCTCAGACAAGTTTTCCAGTTGCCACATATCAGAAGCATTATTTCATTCATTTGCTTGTACCTTGCGAAACTTTGCCTCCCTAACAGCACTCCTGTATGCCTCTCGGTTGTGAGGAAGATGACCTGCTGATGATGCATCCATTTGCAGATCCTCAACTATGTCTTGCAGCCATCTTCGCCTTGGTCTTTCTCTCTTTCTTTTTCCCATTATAAGTACCCCTCCAAGACGTCTTCTCTAGACTATCATGACGTTTAATGTGTCCAAAATATTTCAGTTTTTTTCTCCCTAATCCTCTTCACTAGCCAGCTTTCTTCAATATTAGGTTCTTGTAGTATAGATATATTTGTTCTTTTTTGTGTCCATGATATTTGAAGAACTCTAACATTTACATTCAAAGGCATTTATGCGTTTCTCAGCTGTTTTGTTAAGTGTCCATGTCTCATAGGCATATGTTGCGATGGGAAAGATGTATACCCTTAAAAATCTTATTTTGATCAGAGGCAGACAAGTGAAATATATAGGAGATTTCCTGAGAAGAGAAAAACTGAAACACACTGTGGCAACTGGAAAAATTTAGCAAAGAAGACGCACTTCAAAGTACGGAGCCAACTCAATCCCGGGACGACAAAAAAAAAAAAATGCAACAACTCACAAGACCTCTGGGAGTCATGATCCAGAGGGGCCCCCTCCCCTTAATAAGGAGTTTAATAGGGCCGAAACACTTGTCGGGGTGGGGGCGGGGGTACTTGCTCTGATGGTCTGAACTAGTTGTGTTTTTGTTCCGCTCTCTACGGTAGAGAGTTTCTTGCATACTGAGTGAGTAAGTGAGAGAGATTGATTGATTGATTGATCTTTATTTCAAGAGAGAGAGAGAGAGAGAGAAGGAGAGATGTTACTGGATGGGCTGTCTGTGTGACTAGGAAGAAAGTCACCGGCGGATGTCATAATCAACGCAAAAGACAGGTAATTGTGGAGAGAAATAATTGCCTACGCCATTCGGCATGGCACTTAGATTATATATATATATATATATATATATATATTTTGTGTGCGACCCGTATGTGACGTTTAACGGCACAGGAAGGATATAAGATATATATATATATCATCAGTTTCCGTGTCGACTGGCGTTGGCTATTATGCTTCTCCAGAGTACCCGATACTTCATGCAGGCCATCAGTTCAGTTGGTGATCTCCTCTCACGCCATCCCGTCAGACTGTCCAGTATCATTTCTCTTGGTCTTCCTCTTGATCTTCTTCCTTCTATTTTTCCCATTGTTATAATATTTTCAATGCCCCCTCTTCTCATTGCATGTCCTATGAAAGTACATTGTCTCTCTCTTATCTTTTTGACAAGGTTTTTTGTCTCTCCAGCTCTTCTCATACATTCTTCATTAGTTATTTTTGCTGTCCAGGGGATTCGCAACATTCTTCTAATAAACCACATTTCTGCTGCTTCCAATGATTTTTGTGAGACTTGCCTATTGTCCATGATTCACTTCCATATAACAAGATAGGTTCAATATAGCATTTTAGAACTCGTTTTCTAACATTCATTGATAAAGATGTGTTAGCTAATATGTTTCTCATTCTCTGAAATGCAGTCTTTGCTTGGCCTATTCTGTTCCTAATTTCTGTTCTGCATTTCCCATCTGAAGTTATTACTGTTCCAAGGTATTTGAATTTCTGCACCTGCTTTAGAATAGTTCCGTTTAATTTAATACTGCATGCTGGTGGATTCTGTTTCTTAGATATAACCATAGTCTCTGTCTTTTTGATGTTCAAAGTAAGGCCTTTCTGTTCACTTTCTTTGGCGACTTTATCCAAGAGATTTTGCAGGTCTTGTTGGTTCTCAGCTATCGGTACTGTGTCGTCAGCATACCGAAGGTTGTTAATATTGTATCCTCCAATTTTTATGCCTGGTTCTGTGATGATTGTTCTTAGAATATTCTCGCTATACAGAGAAAAAAGGTCTGGAGATAGTACACATCCTTGTCGCACCCCTTGTTTATAGGTTGATATTTTCCAACTCTATTTTCAACTCGAACTGCTGCTTCTTGCTGCCAGTATAGATATTTTACAATCCTCAGGTCTTTGCCGTCTATATTGATGTCTTCAAGCATTTTAATAATTTCATTATGTTTCACCTTGTCAAATGCCTTGGTGTAATCAATGAAGCATAAGATCTTTCTTTACTTCTAAAGCTCTTTCTGTTAGTGTTCGTAAAGCATAAATGGTATTGTGTGTTCCCTTTCCTTCAACAAATCCAAACTGTTCATCTGCTATTTCCATTTTTATCTTTTTCCTTATTCTTCTCATAATGATTCTCAGAAGTAGCTTCGTTATGTGACATGAGAGGCTGATAGTCCGGTGGTCGTCACATTCCTTTGCACCTGGTTTCTTTGGTAGTGCTATAAAAGGTGGATTTAATCAGGTCACTAGGAATATAACCACTGTTGTAAATGTCATTCAGTAACATGGTTATTATTTTTATTCCTATCTCCTCTAGTGCCTCTATTTCTTCTATTGTTATATTATCAGGCCCAGTCGCTTTTCCTTTCTTCATGTGTTTGATGGCATCTATAATTTCATCTTCAAGTATTGGTTGTCCTTTCAGTTGGGCTAGTAGGACTCTGTCCGAGATGTTCAAATATCCTACAATTGTCCTTGCCGTTTGTTCATCAAATATAATTCCTACTCCTCGTTCATGTTTCTCACTTCCTGAATATATTATTGTATATTTATCTGAGTTTATCTTTCCTGCACCTGTCCATCTAACTTCTCTCTCTCTCTCTCTCTCTCTCTCTCTCTCTCTCTCTCTCTCTCTCTCTCTCTGAACCTTAAGTGCCCAGGGCACATGGGGCTTCCGCAAGGGTTTTCCACAAATGCCTGTCCTTCGCCTTTTTTTCTGCTCTTGCCCAGGTGAGCCCTCTATTGCTCAACATCCTTTCTGTTGTTCTTCTCCATGTCTCTTTTGGTCTACCCTTACTTCTGCTCCCCTGTGGTGTCCATCTTAGTGCTATTTTTGGTAGTGAGTTGTCAGTCATTCGGAGCACATGTCCCAACCATCGCTAGCGTCTTTACTCAATAATTGTTGTCAGTGGTTTCATCTGCATTTTTGCTAATAAAATGTTATTTCTTATGGTGTTTGGCCAAAATATTTTTCTAATTCTTCGTAAACATTTAGTCTGGAAAGAATTCAACTTGTTTTCTATGGTTTTGGTGATTTTCCATCATTCACTTCCATAGAGTAGTACACTTAGAACATTACTTTTAAATATCCTGATTTTCATATTTGTGCTTAGTTTTTTAGATTTCCATATAGTCTTCAGCATTGCAAAAGCCTGGTTTGCTCTAGTAAGTCTGCTATTGATGTCCTCTGTGCTGTCTCCATTTTCTACTACTCTGCTGCCAAGGTATACAAATTCGTTGACCTCCTCCACTAACTTGTTATCTGCTCTGAGTACATTTCTGTTGTTCACATTTTGCTTCATTAACTTTGTCTTTCCTACATTGATCTTTAGTCCTATGTTGTTTGCATTCTGAGTTAGCTTGTTTATTTTATCTTGCATTTCTTTGTGGCTGCTTGACAGTAGACAAATGTCGTCCGCAAAGTCAAGGTCCTCCAGCACTGTGTCAAGGGTCCATTGTAATCCTCTGCGTTTGTCTGATGTTGCCTCCTTCATTAACCAGTCTACTGCCAAGATAAATAATGTTGGTGATAGTACACATCCCTGTTTCACTCCTGTTTGCACCCTAAAGCTTCTGGAGGTATGTTCTCCACAGAAAACTTTGCACTGAAAACCCTCGTATAGGGCTTTGATTACATTAACTATTTTATGGGGGAGGCCATGCCATCTTAAGATTTTCCACAGTGCATCTCTGTTGACACTGTCAATGGCTTTCTCAAAATCTATGAATAATGCATATGTTGTGCTATGCCACTCATTTGCCTGTTCTAATATTTGTGTAAGTACAAATATGTGGTCTATGCATGATCTTCCTTTCCTAAATCCTGCCTGCTCTTTCCGAAGTTTTTCCTCAAGTGTTGGTACAATTCTGTTGATGATTATTCTGCAAAATACTTTACTGGTGAGTGGCAGTAGGGTAATGCCTCTCCAGTTCCCGCAATCTCTGAGGTCACCCTTCTTTGGTAGTTTTACTATAAGACCAGTTTTCCACTCCTCTGGGGCTTTTTCTAGATTCCCAAATTTGTTGTAATATCCGGCAAAGTTGTTTTGGTGTTTCTGTTTCTTCTGCTTTCAACATCTCAGCAGTCACTTCATCTTCACCTGGTGCCCTGTCTAAGTTTAGCTTCTTTATCCCCTCCTTTACTTCATTTATTGTTATTGGTCCTGTATTGATGTTTAGTTCCGTTTTTGCTTCAGGTATGTCTATTGCTTGTGCTGCTTGTGTTCTGTTTAGTAAAGTGTTAAAGTGTTCCCTCCATCTTTCAATTTTTTCTCTTTCTCCACTGACCCCATCTAACTTCACTCATTCCTAATATGTTGATCTTCATCCTTTCCATTTCCATCTTTACATTATCTAATTTTCCAGCCTGGAATAAAGTTCTAACATTCCATGTTGCTATTTTGAACTTGTTAGTTTTGCCACCAGTAGATTGATGACGATCTGGCCTCACCTGTGGCTCGTGAGCTGCCCTACCGGACGAGGCTGTTCCAGAGGAACATCCATTAACGTCGTTCATGACAAATCTATTACTCTGAATAAGCATAATTGCTCTTTGGAGCTACAACAGTGGTTTCCCGTTGCCTTCTGCCGGTTTGTGTACGGACTCTCCGCTAGCCTTTGGACTCCCTGTCCTACCCGCAAGGCAGCGGGAGCGAGAGGTTTTAAAGCGCCTCTGACCCGCCTGGTATTCCCTTCACTGAGCACCTGAGGCACTTTATAGTATATATATATATATATATATATATATATATATATATACACACACACACACACACACACACACACACACAGTCGAACCCGCATCCAAATTTCTGGCAAGCGCGCAATCCAATCACAATATCGGTGATAATTCGGGCTGCTTCACCCAAAGTGACTTTAGTAAAGGGTCCAAGAAAGCCGTTCGAACACTTTCAGTTGGGCATATCCATTTATTTAGCAAAAAGGTTCTGCAATTTCCACCAACATAGGACCGCACACAGGCAACTGTGCAGAACTTGTCTGCTTGAACCATTTCAGCAGAACACACCCAATATCTATGTAGGAACTCTCGCGCCTTCGTTTACAGATTGACCTAACTAAAGACGAGTGAAAGTCTCGTTCAATTTTGTTTCGGTTTTTAACAAGTTTTGATACAGTTGAAACATCAATTTGAAATTTATCTGCTGTGTCAGTTCTTGTAACTTTTTCATCAACTTGCTTCAGAATATCCAGTTTAGTGCTCAAATCAAGAACACCACGTTTCCCATTATCTGTCACACCATGAATCAGAGGGAAGTTCCAGACTAAACGATTCAAAATACACTTCCCGAAATTATACGATTCACGGTACACTACTCGACTGACCACCTATCATCTCGCATTGCCAACTTAACATCGCCCATGTCTTGATAAAGAAGACAATGATCGAAAAAAAAAAACCAATTTTAAACACGAAAAAGGAGGGGGCGTGGCGGGGCGGGGCAAATCTATCATTCACACCACCTGGGTTTCAATGCCCACATGTTCAAAAGCTTGATGATGTAGGTACTCGGTGATCAAACTGCCGGCCCCTTCCTTGATGAATCGTGAAGCTGACAGTGCTTTGTGAGATGTTTATAGCTTGTACTGGCCCAGTCTGTGATAAAAAGCGGGTTCTGTAGCTCCCCAGGATGCAAAAATTACGTAATATAATCCGAATTGTGGAAGTAAGCGGGGTGATATTAACCAAAGTAAAGCCCACTAATTACTTATGGGAGTTGGCCGGGAATACAAATTTATGTGACAATATCCAGGTTATGACATGAAGCGATGTGATATTAAGTGGGTTCCACCATATATATATATATATATATATATATATATATATATATATATATATATATATATATGACATGTGTAGATCGCCTTTGGCGTGATTTTTCAGCTTCCGTGCGTGGGGTGAAACTCCTCCCACCCAATGAAGAAAATTGCGATTGGGTTTGCCGCGCTCCGCCACCGTGAAAAGATGAAGGAAAGTATTAAATGAAGTAACCAGTAGTCTCGAGGTCAGGGCTACTCAAATCATGGCACCTCTCTCTAGAGGCCGGCCACGTCCTAATTACACCATACTAGGGCAGATTGCCTAAACTAGCTTAACTCAGGTGTTAAACTTAGACACTGCTGGCGAGATTTTTCGGCTGCCGCATATGGGGTGAAACTCATCCCGGCCAATGAAGAAAATGCGAAAATGAGAATAGGGTTCCCGTGCGGCGGCGCTGTGAAAAAGGTGATGGAGAGGATAAAGTGAAGTTTAATTGGTATGTCCAGTAGTCTTGCGAGAGCTACTCATACCATGTCACCTCTGCTCTAGAGGCCGACAACGTCCTATATTCACCCATACTGGTGAAATATGCCTAAATTGGCTTAACCCAGGGAGTGAAACTCGATGGCTACGCATATCACGGTGTTTCTGCTCTGGGAGACCGGTCACGTCCTATATACACCCATACTGGGATAATGCACCTAAACTGCCTTAACTCATGGATGAAACTCACTAGTGGCGAGGATTCGTCCTCTTGGACAAAAGCTCCGTCCCGGTCACCACCAGGAAGGATAGCTGCCATGACCACAAAATGCTGAAGTCAGAGACACTGGACCAGTTTACTCTAGATAGATAACCATCTCTCACCCAATGGGGATATATTCATATTTAAATCACGTTGAGATTTTCCGGTGAGAAAGTCCAACTCTAGACTAAAGTGGTACAACAAAAACCAATGTCACACAGTGCCGCTTCTTGACCCACTGAGAAAATAGGCCCAATCCCCACAATGCTCTGAGCCTCCATCCTAAATGAGAGTATCACAAGAACCACAGGAGTAAATTCAGTAGGATCACGGGGTAATCTTGGTGGTAGAAGCGAATGAAGAAAAGGAATATATGTAGATAAATTTGGTCCTGACTAGATAATGAACATAGTCACCTAGACGATTGCTACAAATCAAGATATTTTAAAAATTAAATCTAGATAATTTTTATCTCTATATGAAATCAATATTTCAGTATTTAAAGTTTTGAAAATTTGTAACACTTGTTTGTGATACTGGAAGTTAGCTGTCTTAAATAAAGTAACATGTTAAAAGCTAATTAGGTCATAATTTGTAGTCCAACAACTAAGGCAGGCAAACCCAGCATACATAGAACAAAGACATGACCATCATCCAACAAAACTTGGATTCTCAGTTTACAGCCAGCCACTGACAACAGGGCAAGTTAATTCTCATATGTCAGATACCTGCTTTATATTATGTGCATTCTCCTGTATATCTTACAATTATTGTAGTTGCTGCTGTAAACATACTTGTGTGTGTGGGATGCTGTTTTGACATGCATCTGTAAAAACAAAACAGTTTTCTCTCCAACTGTTGATAAACTCCATGATTGATTATTGATCTTTATTTCAAAAGGGTTATGGATTGGGCATGCAGTCCGGTCTGACATTCTGGCCTTTATCATACATCTTTCACTCTATTCCAGACTTTCTACAAATATGCTGTTCATGTAACAAACATAGTTAACATTGAAGCTGAGAGACATAAAATAAAATATAACATTTACGTTTCGCTCTTAAACATTCACTCAGTACAGAAGTAACTACATACATTATAAATGACTATCTACTAAACAAAATTTTTGGGACTATACAGAAAACAATTAATTATATTCGGTGTCTGTAAGAGCAGTTTAAGATAACTTTTAAGTGTTATAATTCATGGAGGCCTGTAGTCGACATCAAATAGATATTGGGAAAGCTTGTAGTTGTAGGAAGGAGTATAATTTATATTTTTTATATTGGATGGGTGGGTACTCCAAAGATGAGCAGAAGAATAACTAAAGCTTTTCTTGTAAAGATCAAGTCTAGGTTTTGGAAGACATATGTTGTTCAAGCATTGGCTGCACTTTGGACTAAATTTAAACAGGTTCCATAGATAAGGCGGGGCATGCTGTGAAAGAATTTGATGTACTAACTTGGCTTTGTTGAAGAGGAACGTGTTCTTAAGAGGCAGTATTTTGATATGTTTGTGCTGGTTAGTTTAACATGATGTTTAACAACAGCCTGCAGATTGAATTTTATTAATATTGACTAAACTAGCCAAGTTTTTTGTGGTCTGTATGTTTTGAGTGAGTGAAGGGCAGTGCTTTATTATTCACACAAGCAGACCCAGACATAGTCTCTGTGTTGCCAGACAGCCACTGGTCTATATAGTCATAGTGTTGCCTTACAGTCACTGGTCTATATAGTCATAGTGTTGCCAGACAGCCACTGGTCTATATAGTCATAGTGTTGCCAGACAGCCACTGGTCTACATAGTCATAGTGTTGCCAGACAGCCACTGGTCTACATAGTCATAGTGTTGCCAGACAGCCACTGGTCTATATAGTCATAGTGTTGCCAGACAGCCACTGGTCTATATAGTCATAGTGTTGCCAGACAGACACTGGTCTACACATTCATAGTGTTGCCAGACAGCCACTGGTCTACATAGTCTTAGTGTTACCAGACAGCCACTGGTCTACATAGTCTTAGTGTTACCAGACAGCCACTGGTCTACACAGTCATAGTGTTGCTAGAAGACCACTGCCCAAGTAAAAATTCTTGTCAATCTACCACAGAAACTGCTAGAGGTGCTTGGGTTGTCTATGCTGATTATGACACCTGTTCTGAGATGATAAGTGGAACAGAGGTCTGTGCAGATACAAGTAGGTCTTGACTACTATGAAGCCATGCACCATGCAAAGAACAGTTTCAGTTACATGGAGTGGTTTTTATGTTCTGATCTGTTAATTTTTTTCCCCTTAAATTCCCTAATGTAGGATGGTTTGTCATGTTTTTTTGTTTTTTTCTAATTGTGACTCCTACCCAGTTTTTTAAATTGTAATATTTTATATCTCTGCGATGGAAATATATAATGAAAAAATACGCATAGAAGGTACTTCAAATACTGAAGAAGTCAATCAATTTGCATACCTTGGCAGCTATATAGACCAGGATGGTGACACTAGAAAAGAAGTTAGAATCAGATTGCAAAAGCAGCATCGATCTTCAAGAATCTTCAGAACATATGGAATTCAAAAGTTATAATAACAAAAACTAAGTTAAGACTATTCAATTCAAATGTAATATCCACCTCATTTATGCATGTGAAAGCTGGAAAACAACTAAAGAAATAGACAAGAAATTAGATCTTTTGAAAACAAATGCCTAAGGAAAATACTCATCATCAAGTGGAATGAATTTAAGAACAATGCAGAGATAAGACAGATGACTGAACAACAACCAGTCACATGGGTGATCAGGAAAAGGAGATGGACATATGTTGGTCACTTGATGAGAAGAAACAAACAGAGATTCCCAGAACAGGCTATCAAGTGGAAAAAAAGGCTGACCGCATGAAACTCTGAAAAGGACATTGTTAAGTGAGGCCAAATTAACAGGCATAAAATCCCTTGATGAGGTTGAAAGACTCGCCGAAGACAGGAAAAATTGGCGAACTACTTTGCGAGCCCTACGTGAAATTTAACGGCACGGGAAGGATATAAGATATTTTATATGACTCCCGCTAACCCAGTGTACTTGTCTGCTGATCAGTTCAATGTCACAGTTGGGTGGAATTTCTATGGGCCAGCTGGCACAAAAGGGGCTAACCCAGGCCAAAAATTGGGAAACCTGGATTTCCTCAGGAAAACAAAGGCAAGGAGGACATGCTGGCATGCCTACCTCAATTGCTGTAGTGGTCTAGAAACATGAAGGCAGTAACACTTCACATCCCTGTGGCGTGCACATGCTACAATAAATACATTTTCTAGCACAGTCACTAGAGAAAAAACATTTACATCTTTTAGTTGTGGCTGTGCTAAGGAAATTAAAGCATTTATACGTTGATCCAGCAAATTTCTGGTACTAGAAAATGTAACTGCCCTCACTATGTCACCTGTCTTGTAGTCTGGACAATGAACTTCAGTGCGAACTTCTCAAAGAAATAAGGACCAGAAAACATGGGAAAAAGAAACTGGAAATCCTTTACCGCCAAACGTCTTTCTGAAGAAGGTATACGGGTACCCATGTCTTGGAGGTAGGTTTACACTAGTGCTGGATGGTCCAAAAAAAAAAAAAATCTGACCCAGTTCAAAATCAAAGAGAGATCTTGTCAGTATGTGAGCTCATTAATATGACATAACAATATATTGAAAATCATCTTAATATCCATCCATGCCTTCTTTACCCCTATTGTGGGAAAAGGCCATCAACAAGGACTCCCTATTTCTGTCCTGGACTGTTTCTTTTATCTGTTTTCAGGTGTAGTCCATCTTTCTGTTCTCTGTTTGAAGACTCCCCCAGGTGTTTCTTGGTCTTCCTTGTTTCCTCTTTCCCTGGGGATTCCAGGTGAGAGACTGTTTGGTTATGTTAGTGCTTGTGTATATCCTATCCATCTCCAGCATCTTTTCATTTTTTTCACTGTGGGCTGGTTGTTTTTTCTGCCACAGCTCTTCTTTGCTTATGTTATTTGTCCATCTAATCTAAAGGATCTTCCTTAGTCAGGTGTTACCAAAGGTCTGCAGTCTCTTGGTACTTAATATGATTAGGTCAATGCAAAAAGTGAAAGACAACTGCAGCATCACTGGCAGGATTCACATAAAACTGGCAAAAAAACATAGAAGATATTGACAGACGTTTGTACTTTTTTCTATGCCAAACAAAAATCACAAGATGACACTTAAAAAAAAAATTAAACCATAGTTGCCATATTTTTATTGTGAAATGACCATTTTTTGTTATTGACATGTAGCAGTTAAATCTGACTCTGCAAAACAAAGCTAGGTAGATGCCCTATACTACACAGATGGAGATGGTTGTACATTATACTGTCAGAAATTCATTCAAGTTCTTCATGGCAAGTGTCAACTACTTGTAAGAAGCTTCAAGTGTCAACTCCTTGTAAGAAGCTTCAAGTGTCAACTCCTTGTAAGAAGCTTCAAGTCTCAATCCACTGCAAGAAGCTTCAAGTGTCAACCCCTTGTAAGAAGATTCAAGTGTCAAACATTGTAAGAAGCTTCAAGTGTCAACCCCTTGTAAGAAGATTCAAGTGTCAAACATTGTAAGAAGCTTCAAGTGTCAACCCCTTGTAAGAAGCTTCAAATGTTAAACCTTGTAAGAAGCTTCAAGTGTCAACCCCTTGTAAGAAGATTCAAGTGTCAAACATTGTAAGAAGCTTCAAGTGTCAACCCCTTGTAAGAAGCTTCAAATGTTAAACCTTGTAAGAAGCTTCAAGTGTCAACCCCTTGTAAGAAGCTTCAAGTGTCAACTCCTTGTAAGAAGTTTCAAGTATCAAATCATTGTAAGAAGCTTCAAGTCTCAACCCCTTGTAAGAAACTTCAAGTGTCAACTCCTTGTAAGAAGCTTAAAATCTCAACTCCATGTAAGAAGCTTAAAGTCTCAACTCCATGTAAGAAGCTTCAAGTGTCAACTCCTTGTAAGAAGTTTCAAGTATCAAATCATTGTAAGAAGCTTCAAGTCTCAACCCCTTGTAAGAAACTTCAAGTGTCAACTCATTGTAAGAAGCTTAAAGTCTCAACTCCATGTAAGAAGCTTCAAGTGTCAACTCCTTGTAAGAAGTTTCAAGTATCAAATCATTGTAAGAAGCTTCAAGTCTCAACCCCTTGTAAGAAACTTCAAGTGTCAACTCATTGTAAGAAGCTTAAAGTCTCAACTCCATGTAAGAAGCTTAAAGTCTCAACTCCATGTAAGAAGCTTCAAGTCTCAACCTTTTGTAATAAGCTTCAGGTCTCAAAACCTTGTAAGAAGCTTAAAGTGTCAACTCATTGTAAGAAGCTTCAAGTGCCAACTCCTTGTATGAAGATTCAAGTCTGAACCCATTTTAAGAAGCTTCAAGTCTCAACTTCTTGTAATAAGCTTCAAGTCTCAAATCCTTGAAAGAAGCTTCAAGTGTCATCTCATTGTAAGAAGTTAAAGTGTCAACCCATTGTATGAAGTTTCAAGTGTCAACTCATTGTAAGCAGCTTCAGGTCTCAACAACTTGTAAGAAGCTTCAAGTCTCAACTCCTTATAAAAAGATTCAAGTCTCAACTCATTGTAAGAAGCTTCAAGTGTGATCCCCTTGTAGAAAGCTACAGGTCTCAACTCCATGTAAGAAGATTCAAGTCTCAAACTTTTGTAAGAAGCTACAGGTCTAAACCCATTTTAAGAAGCTTCAAATCTCAACTGCTTGTAAGAAGCTTCATGTCTCAACTCCTTGTAAGAAGCTACAGGTCTCAACTCCTTGTGAGAAGCTTTATGTCTCAACTCCTTGTAAAAAGCTTCAAGTGTCAACTCCTTGTTTGAAGATTCAAGTCTGATACCATTTTAAGAAGCTTCAAGTCTCAAGTTCTTGTAAGAAGCTTCAAGTCTCAAATCCTTGTAAGAAGCTTCAAGTGTCAGCTCCTTGTAAAAAGCTTCAAGTCTGAACCCATTGTAAGAAGCTTCAAGTCTCAACTCAATGTAATAAGATTCAAGTCTCAACCTCTTGTAATAAGTTTCAGGTCTCAACTCCTTGTAATAAGCTTAAAGTGTCAACTCCTTGTATGTAGTTTCAAGTGTCAAATTATTGTAAGAAGTTTCGAGTCTCAACCCCTTGTAAGAAGCTTCAAGTGTCAACCTCAAGTAAGAAGCTACATGTCTCAAATCCTTGTAAGAAGCTTCAGGTGTCAACAACTTGTAAGAAGCTTAAAATGTCAAATCCTTGTAAGAAGTTTCAAGTCTCAACTACTTGTAATAAGCTTCAGGTGTCAACTCCTTGTAAGAAGCATCAAGTGTCAACTCACTGTAAGAAATTTCAAGTCTCAACTCCTTGTAAAAAGCTTCAAGATTCAACTGCATAAAACAAGCTTCAAGTGTCAAATCTTTGTAAGAATCTTCAAGTGTCAAACCATTGTAAGAAGCTACATGTCTCAACTCCTTGTAAGAAGCTTCAAGTTTCAACTCCTTGTAAGAGACTTCATGTCTCAACTACTTGTAAGAAACTTCAAGTCTCAAACCCTTGTAAGAAGTTTCAAGTCTCAACCCCGTGTATAAAGCTTCAAGCCTTAAACCCTTGTAAGAAGCTTCAAGTTTCAACCTCTTGTAAGAAGCTTCAAGTCACAACCCCTTGTAAGAAGCTTCAAGTGTGAACTCATTGTAAGAAATTTCAAGTCTCAACTCCTTGTAAAAAGCTTCAAGATTCAACTGCATAAAACAAGCTTCAAGTGTCAAATCTTTGTAAGAATCTTCAAGTGTCAAACCATTGTAAGAAGCTACATGTCTCAACTCCTTGTAAGAAGCTTCAAGTTTCAACTCCTTGTAAGAGACTTCAGGTCTCAACCCCTTGTAAGAAGCTTCAAGTAGCAAACCATTGTAAGAAGTTTCAAGTCTCAAACCTTTGTGAGAAATTTCAAGTCTCAACCACCTGTATGAAGCTTCAAGCATCAAACCTTGTAAGAAGCTTCAGATCTCAAACCCTTGTAAGAAGCTTCAAGTTTCAACCCCTTGAAGAAGCTTCAAGTCTCAACCCCTTGTAGGAAGCTTCAAGTCTCAACCCCTTGTAAGAAACTTCAAGTTTCAACTCCTTGTTTGAAGATTCAAGTCTGTTCCCATTTTAAGAAGCTTCAAGTCTTAACTACTTGTAATAAGCTTCAAGTCTCAAATCCTTGCAAGAAGCATCAAGTGTCAACTCATTGTAAGAATCTTGAAGTGTCATCTCCTTGTAAGAAGCTTCAAGTGTCAACTAATTTGTAGAAGTTAAAGTGTCAACCCATTTTATGAAGTTTCATGTGTCAACTCATTGTAAACAGCTTCAGGTCTCAACCCCTAGTAAGAAGTTTCAAATCTCAACTCCTTGTTAAAAGCTTCAAGTGTCATCCCCTTGTAAAAAGCTTCAAGTGTCATCCCCTTGTAAAAAGCTTCATGTCTTAACTCCTTGTAAGAAGATTCAAGTCTCAAACTTTTTAGAAGAAGCTACAGGTCTAAACCCCTTTTAAGAAGCTTCAAGTCTCAACCTCTTGTATTAAGCTTCAGGTTTCAACTCCTTCTAAGAAGCTTCAAGTCTCTACTCCTTTTAAGAAGCTTCAAGTGTCAACTCCTAACAGGAAGTTTTAAGTCTCAACTCCTTGTAAGAAGTTTCAAGTGTCAGCTCCTTGTAAGAAGCTTCATGTCTTAACTCCTTGTAAGAAGATTCAAGTCTCAAACTTTTTAGAAGAAGCTACAGGTCTAAACCCCTTTTAAGAAGCTTCAAGTCTCAACCTCTTGTATTAAGCTTCAGGTCTCAACTCCTTCTAAGAAGCTTCAAGTCTCTACTCCTTTTAAGAAGCTTCAAGTGTCAACTCCTAACAAGAAGTTTTAAGTCTCAAATCCTTGTAAGAAGTTTCAAGTGTCAGCTCCTTGTAAGAAGCTTCAAGTCTCAACTCTTTGTAATAAGCTTCAAGCGTCAAATCCATGTAAGAAGCTTCACATCTCAACTGCTTATAAGAAGCTTCATGTCTCAATTCCTTGTAAGAAGCTACAGGTCTCAACTCCTTGTAAGAAGCTTAATGTCTCAACTCCTTGTAAAAAGCTTCAAGTCTCAACTTATTGTAAGAAGCTTCAATTCTCAAATCCTTGTAAGAAGTTTCAAGTGTCAGATCCTTGTAAAAAGCTTCAAGTCCAAACCTATTGTAAGAAGTTTCAAGTCTCAACTCCATGTAATAAACTTCAAGTGTCAACCTCTTGTAATAAGCTTCAGGTTTCAGCTCCTTGTAAGAAGTTTCAAGTGTCAACTCCTTGTAAAAAGCTTCAAGTGTCAACTCCTTGTATGAATTTTCAAGTCTCAACTTCTTGTAAGAAGTTAAAGTGTCAACTCATTGTATGAAGTTTCAAGTGTGAACTGCTTTTAAGAAGTTTCAAGTCTCAACCCCTTGTAAGAATCTTCAACTGTCATCTCCTTGTAAGAAGCTTCAAGTCTCAAATCCTTATAAGAAGCTTCAAGTATCAACCCCAAGTAAGAGGTTACAGTTCTCAACTCCTTGTAAGAAGCTTCAGGAATCCAAACATTGTAAGAAGGTACAGGTCTCAACCCCTTGTAAGAAGTTTCAAGTGTCAACTCCTTGTAAGAAGTTTCAAGTCTCAACCCCTTGTAAGAAGCTTCAAGTTTCAACTCCTTGAAGGAGGCTTCAAGTGTCAATTTCTTACAACAAGCTTCAAGTGACAATTCCTTGTATGAAACTTTTAGTCTCAAACCCTGTAAGAAGTTTCAAGTCTCAACCCCTTGTAAGAATCTTCAATTGTCAAACCCTTGTAAAAAGCTACATGTCTCAACTCTTTGTAAGAAGTTTCAAGTCTCAACCCCTTGTAGGAAGTTTCAAGTTTCAAACCCTTGTAAGAAGTTTCAATTCTCAAAACATTGTAAGAAATTTCAAGTCTCAACCCCTTGTATGAAGCTTCAAGTATCAAACCTTGTAAGAAACTTCAGGTCTCAACCCTTTGTAAGAAGCTTCAGGTCTCAACCCTTTGTAAGAAGATTCAGTTCTCAACCCCTTGTAGGAGTCTTCAACTGTAAACTACTTGTAAGAAGCTTCAAGTGTCAACTCCTTGTAAGAAGCTTCAAGTGTCAGCTCCCTGTAAGAAGCTTCAAGTGTAACTCCTTCGAAGAACCTTAAAGTGTCAATTCCTTGTAAGAAGCTTCAAGTTTCAACCTCTTGTAAGAAGCTTCAAGTCTCAACCCCTTGTAAGAAGCTTCAAGTGTCAACTCCAAGTAAGAAGCCACAGGTCTCAAATCCTTGTAAGAAGCTTTAGGTCTCAAATCCTTGTAAGAAGCTTTAGGTCTCAACCCCTTGTAAGAAGCTACAGGTCTCAACTCCTTGTAAGAAACTTAAGGTCTCAATCTGTGTAAGAATCTTCAAGCATCAACTCCTTGTAAGAAGATTCAAGTGTCAACTCTTTGTAAAAATCTTCAAGTGTCAATCCTTGTAAGAAGCTACAGGTCTCAACTCCTTGTACGAAGCTACAGGTCTAAACTCCTTGTAACAATCTTCAAGTGTCAAACCTTGTAAGAAGCTTTAGGTCATAACCCCTTGTAAGAAGCTTCAGGTCTCAAACCCTTGTAAGTATCTTCAGGTCTCAAGTCCTTGTTTGAAGTTTCAGGTCTCAACTGCTTGTAAGAAGCTTTAGGTCTCAACCCTTTGCAAGAAGATTCCGATCTCAAACACTTGTAAGAAAATTCAGGTCTCAACCCCATGTAAGAAGCTTCAGGTCTCAACCTCTTGTAGGAAGCTACAGGTCTCAATCCCTTGTAAGAAGCTTCAAGGTTCAAATCCTTAAAACAAGCTTCAAGTGTCAACTCCTTGTAAGAAGCTACATGTCTCAATTCTTTGTAAGAAGCTTCAAGTCTCAACCCCTTGTAAGAAGTTTCAAGTCTCAAACCACTTGTAAGAAATTTCAAGTCTCAACCCTTTGTATGAAGCTTCAAGTGTCAAACCTTGTAACAAGCTTCAGGTCTCAAACCCTTGTAAGAAGCTTCAGGTCTCAAACCCTTTTAAGAAGCATCAAGTTTCAAACCCTTGAAAGAAGCTTCCAGTCTCAAACCCTTGTAAGAGGCTTCAAGTCTCAATCTTTTTAATAAGTTTCAGGTCTCAATTCCTTGTAAGAAACTTAAAGTGTCAACTCCTTGTAAGAATCTTCAAGTGTCAACTCCTAATAAGGAGCTTCAAGTCTCAACTCCTTGTAAGAAGCTTCAAGTATCATCTCCGTTTAAGAAGCTTCAAATCTCATCTGCTTGTAAGAAGCTTCATGTCTCAACTACTTGTAACAAGCTATAGGTCTCAACTCCTTGTAAGCAGCTTCATGTCTCAACTCCTTGTAAAAAGCTTCAAGTCTCAACTTCTTGTAAGAATATTCAAGTATCAAATCCTTGTAAGAAGCTTCAATTGTCAGCTCCTTGTAAAAAGCTTCAAGTCTGAACACCTTATAAGAAGCTTCGAGTCTCAACACCATGTAATAAGCTTCAATTCTCAACCTCTTGTAATAAGCTTCAGGTTTCAACTCTTTGTAAGAAGCTTAAAGTGTCAACTCCTTGTAAGAAACTTCAAGTCTCAACTCCTTGTAAGAAGCTCAAAGTGTCAACTCAATGTATGAAGTTTCAAGTGTCAACTACTTGTAATATGTTTCAAGTCTCAACCCCTTGTAAGAATCTTCAAGTTTCAAATCCTTGTAAGAAACTTCAAGTCTGAAATTTTTGTAAGAAGCTTCAAATGTCAGCCCCAATTAAGAAGTTCAGGTCTGAACTCCTTGTTAGAAGCTTCAGTTCTCAAACCCTTGTGAGAATCTACAGGTCTCAACACCATGTAATAAGCTTCAAGTCTCAATCTCTTGTAATAAGCTTCAGGTTTCAACTCTTTGTAAGAAGCTTAAAGTGTCAATTCCTTGTAAGAAGCTTCAAGTCTCAACTCCTTGTAAGAAGCTTCAAGTCTCAACTCCTTGTAAGAAGCTCAAAGTGTCAACTCATTGTATGAAGTTTCATGTGTCAACTACTTGTAAGAAGTTTCTTCTTCTTCTTCTTTCGCTTCTACCACCAAAACCACAGTGTGATCCTACTGAATTTACGCCTGTGGTCCTCGTTATGTCCTGTGGTCTCCTGTGTGGTCCCGAAAAGGACCACACGAGATCCACGAGAGGACCACAAGGGGTTCAGAGTATCGCAGGGCTTTAGCCTGTATTCTTGGTGGGTCTCTGAAGCGGATTGCGTGACACCGTGGTTTTCATTGCACCAGTTTAGTCTAGGTTGGACTTTCTCACCGGAAGACCTCGACGTGTTTAGGATATCAGTGCATCCCCGCTGGGTGAGAGGCGGTAGCCCACCCAGGCCAGAGTTGGACCTTCTCACCGGAAAACCTCGACGTGTTTTAAGATACCCGTGTATCACCGCCGGGTGAGGTGGTTGCCCATCCAGTCCAGAGTTGGACTTTCTCACTGGAAAACCTCAGCGTGATTAGGATACGCAAACATCCCCGCAGGGTGAGAGGTGGTTGCCTATCTAGACTGCCCTGGTCCAGTGTCTCCGACTTCAGCATTTTGCGGTCGTGGCCGCTACCCTTCCTAGTTGTGACCAGGATGGAGCTTTTGTCCAGGAGGACGAATCCTCGCCACTAGTGACTTCCACCCCTGGGTTGAGTCGGTTTAGGCATATTATCCCAGTATGGGCGTGTTTAGGACGTGACCGACCTCTAGAGCAGAGGTACTGTGACATGCATAGCCTTCAAGATTATCCCCTGGTGTGAGCCGGTTTAGGAAAAATTCACCAGTATGTGTGTATATCAGGCGTGACCGACCTTTTAGAGCGGAGGCGGCATGACATGTCTAGCCATCAAGTTTCACCCCTGGTGTGTGCCGGTTTAGGCATATTTCATCAGTGTAGGTGTATTTCGGATATGGCCGGCCTCTAGAGCAGAGGTGCCGTGGTATGTATAGCTCTCGCAGCGATACTACTGGACATACCGATTAAACTTCACTTTATCCTTTCCACCACCTTTTCACGTCGGCACCGCACTGCAACCTTTATTTCTTTTCCGCATTTTCTTCCTTGTCCGGGAGGAGCTTCACTCCACCTGCGGCATTCGAAGAGTCTCGCCAACAGTATCTTAACCTCTGGGACAAGCCGATTCATGCATTTCACCCGATATGACTGCACTCAGGACATGGCCGACCTCCAGACCAGAGGTGCCGTGATTTGACTGTTTGCTTCGCTTTATCCTTTCTACCACCTTTTCCGCAGTGATGCTGCGCGGCAACCCCATTTGCACCTTTCTTCATTGGCCGGGAGGAGCACCGCTCCACGCACGGCAGCTGAAGAATCTCGCCAACAGCGAACTCCACCTTTGATCTTCATTTACTGTCATCAAGACTACAAGAAAGCTTTCTTAAAATTCTTCCCATCAAAAGATATCATTATCACGCCTGTAGATTTAAGACTTTCATAAATAAACAAATAAGAAATAAAATGCATATAACTTATTTAAAACTTAAGAACTACAAGCTACATGAGGATATTCTTGTAGTGTATTTTTTTTATCTTTAATTCACAGATTTTGTGCTTTCAGATGAAACAATTTCAAGTACTCTTGACTTTACCAAATAATGATCCAGTATACACAAGTTTATGCATCTCTGCATAGTTGTGGCCCAGAAACCAGCATTCTTTACCTTATATGTACACCAGCATGCAGAGTCCACACCCCATGCATGCAGCTCAAGTGGAACATTGCCAACAGCGTGAGCTAGGTCCCAGCCCACATGGCAACCCTTTGCCTGAGCTGCTTTAAACAGTTCTGCCACGGGAAAGCCAGGAGCTTCAGGTCTCAACCTCTTGTAAGAATCTTCAGGTCTCAACTCTTTGTAAGAAGCTTCAGGTCTTAAACCCTTGTAAGAAGCTTTAAGTGTCAACCCCTTGTAAGAAGCTACAGGTCTCAACCCCTTGTAAGAAGCTACAGGTCTCAACCCCTTGTAAGAATCTTCAAGTGTCAACTCCTTGTAAAACGCTTAAAGTGTCAAGTCCTTGTAAGAAACTTCAAGTGTCAACTCCTTGAATAAGCTTCAAGTCTCAACACCTTGTAAGAAGCTTCAAGTCTCATCCCCCTGTAAGAAGCTTCTAGTTTCAATTCATTGTAAGAATCTTCACGTGTCAACTCCTTGTAAGAAGCTTTAAGTGTCAACTTCTTGTAAGCAGCTTCAAGTCTCAACTCCTTGTAAGAAGCTTCAAGTCTCAAACCCTTGCAAGTAGCTTCAAGTGTAAACTCCTTGTAAGAAGCTTCAAGTGTCAACTCCTTGTAAGAAGCTTCAAGTGTAAACTCCTTGTAAGAAGCTTCAAGTGTCAACTCCTTGTAAGAAGCTTCAAGTGTCAACTCCTTGTAAGTAGCTTCAATTGTCAACTCCTTGTAAGAAGCTTCAAGTGTCAACTCCTTGTAAGAAGCTTCAAGTGTAAACTCCTTGTAAGAAGCTTCAAGTGTCAACTCCTTGTAAGAAGCTTCAAGTGTCAACTCCTTGTAAGAAGCTTCAATTGTCAACTCCTTGTAAGAAGCTTCAATTGTCAACTCCATGCAAGAAGCTTCAGGTCTTAAACCCTTGTAAGAAAGTCTCAAAGCCTTGTAAGAAGCTTCTGGTCTGAACGATGCCTGTCTTCTACTCCTCCGGTTGAGCGAAATCACTCCAAATGCCTTTGGATGGTAGATTGTGAAATCCCCAAACGCCGTGCAATTTCACGGCCGGATAAACCTCTTTCAACCAAGTATATAACTCGATGACGCTCAAAGGTGCTAAAAAGCCTTGGGTTGGCACGGGGTTTTTCAAATGACAAAAATACCTATAAACCGCTTTAATAATAATGATTAGAAGGTGAGAAGTATTCACCAAGTATGCCTCTTGCACGTGAAGCACATATCAGCACGATTTAATTACCTGCTGGGTCATGCTGACACTTTTAAAAATGCCCTAACATTTTGTCTAGGACGTGATTTTTACACTTGTTGTGATGAACATTGGTGAGGATAGTTTTGAGAAAGGTGATCGTTTTAGTTTCCCAAACTACAGGGCAGGTAACACAGCGAAGACGGTTACATTTTCTAGTGCCAACATATGCAGAGTTCCACTTCCAGTGGGTATGGACGAGGATGTCCTTAAGATTTGGTTCCCGCTTTGTTTGCTAATAGTGGTGGATCAGAGAAAATGTTGCGAGTGTCGGGTTCGAGTTGGATTAGTGGCAGATGGCGATAAAGAATTTTCTTAACCATCTGACCATGTGGGAGAAAAGGAAGTACTAATTTAACTCTGTCAGATGGGGTAACAGGTTTTCTTCCTGAATGCCTCTTTGCGGCTCACTAGTTGGATGCGGTTGAATGCTTTCCGAAGGACATTTTCTGGATAGATGACATAACTCTCATCAGTGACGATGTGAATTTGATGGAAGAAAAAGCTTACTCTGTCTTTACTGACTAGCAAAATAGGACTTGAAATTAACACAACAAAAGCAAAAATAATGAAACCTCTCATTTATCATGAAGGAAAAGTATACACGGAAGGAATAACTGTTGAAGAAGTACATCAGTCTGCATACCTCGGTAGCTACATCGACCAGAAAGGAAGTTAGAACTGCATAAGCAACCTTAACCTCCAAGAGAATCCAGAACGTATGACACTCAAAAGTTATAAACACAAAAATCAAGTTAAGATTATTCATTTCAAATGTAATATCCACCCTCATTTATGCATGTGAAGGCTGGAAAACAACTGAAGAAATAAACAGCAAATTACTCTTTTGAAAACAAAAGCTTACTCGGTATAAAGTGGAACGAATTTATGAACAATGCAGAGATAAGGCAGATGAGCGAACAGCATCCTGTCTCATGGGTGATAAGAAAAAGGAGAATGAAATTATGTCGGTCAAGTTACGAGAAGAAACAGTCAGAGAATCCCAAAACAAGATATAATGTGGAAAACATTAGGCTGAAGAAAATGAGGTCGACCACACAAAACTCTAAGGGCATTGTTAAGAGAGGCTAGTTTAGTGGACATAAAAAGCTCGCCGAAAACAGGAAATCTTTCACACTTCAAGCGAGACCTGTGTGACGTTTAACGGCACGGGAAGGATAAAGTTTTTCTTTTGATTTCCGTTTCGTAATTTTCATCCAGCTGTGTCACGTGATAAGTCTGTATCAACTTCCTGTCGCATATGAGGTGAGGAATTAGTTTATCTGCATCTATATACAATAAAAAAAAATGCTATATTGAACCTATCTTATTATATGGAAGTGAATCATGAACAATAGGCAGGTTTGCACAAAAATCATTGGAAGCAGCAGAAATGGGGTTTATTAGAAGAATGTTGCAAATCCCCTTGACAGCAAAAAGAACTAATGAAGAATGTATGAGAAGAGCTGGAAAGACAAAACACCTTGTCAAAAAGACAGTCTGACGAGATGGTGTGAGAGGAGATCACCAGCTGTGCTGATGGCCTGCATGAAGGATCGTGTACTCTGGAGAAGCATAATAGCCAATGCCAGTCGGCACGGCACCTGATGATGATGATATACAATACGATCAACATGACGGTTTCGTGAAATAGTGAATCTGAAGGTTAACATATTTAGATAAGAGTAGTTAAAAGTTACAAGAATGCCTTGTTTGAGGCTTTTCTGTGGCTCTGGTGCTGTGAAGCCTGTTGTGACTGTAGTACCATGTGGCCTTGAATGTGTCACAAAGATCTTCTGCAGTAGCAAGCCTTCAAGCATCAGCAATAAACTGGCCACCATCAGAGAGAAACCTAAGATAATTTCTGACAAAACGTTTGAGCATTGCACACTCTCCACGGAGGACAACTTAACAAAAAGATTTGAAGTAAGGACCGGGATTAGACAAGGATGCCTACTGTCACCTTTCCTGTTCCTGTTAGCAATAGACTGGATCATGAAGACGGCTGCAGAACAAAATAGAAATGGAATACAGTGAACTCCATGGACATAATTCGAAGTCCTGGATTTTGCATATGACTTGGCACTGCTATCACATAATCAACAACAGTTGCAAGAAAAGGCCAACAGGGTGTCTACAATATTGGCACAAGTTGGACTAAAATAAATGGAGGACGAATGAAAATTCTCAGAATAAACACAACCAATACAAATTCAATCAGTTTAGAAGACAAGAAATGAGAAGAAATAAACACATTCACATATCTTGGCAGCATCATAGACAGAGAGGGTAGTACAGAAGCAGATATTATAGCAAGGATTGGAAAGGATGGATTTACACATGCTCACAATATAGGACACCAGGATCTCAGAGATATGGACATATAGTCAAGTACAAAACTCATTCAACCAAGTGCCGTACCATGTGGCATAGGCGATCATTTCTCTCCACAATTCCCAGTCTTTAGACTTGATTATGAGATCTGCCGGTGACTTTCTTCCTAGCCACACTGACAGCCCATCCAGTAACTTCTTTCTCTGTCTTCCTCTTCTCTTCTTCCCTCAGTTTTTCCAGTTGCAACAATGTGTTCCAGTTTTCCTCTTCTTAGAAAATGCTCTACAAATCTCACTTTTCTGCCTCTGATCTTTGCTGTAATTTGCCTTTTAACTCCAGCCTCTTAAGTCTTAAGACTTCTTCATTGGTTTTCTTGGCTGTCCATGGTACCTTCAACATCCTTCTTATGAACCACATTTTCATGGCCTCTATTTCTTGCCATACTCTCTTATTCATGGACCATTCTTCATGTCCATAAAGCAAAATTGGCTTGATGTAACATTAAAGTACTTGAAATCTTGTTTCTGTTGATATAGATCTGTTGCACAAGATGTTTCTCATTTTCTGGAATGCTGACTTGGCCTGAACATGTCTGCTTTTTATTTCATTGTGACATTTTCCATCAGCTGTTATAAAAAGCTCAAGATGGTATACCAGTGAAATCTTTGCCTCCATATAGACCCAAAGATAACTGATCAACAAAATGTGCACTGTTTGGTCAGAATGATTACATAGACATCCTTGATGGTGGAGACATTCATCCTGTTGGCTTCCTGATTGGACTAAGTTTGGCTTCAAAGGAAGTGAGAGAGAAAGGTTTATGAGGCAAGCTGAATGGGAGGGCCCACAATGACTAGATAGAGAAGCAAATATGTTATTTGACAAAGTTGTACAACATGAAGAGGAAGGTTAGATGGACTGATTGAAAAAGCAAGGAAGTGTTCTGACTTACAGCACCTGAGCAGCTTTATAAATAAAAAATACATTACAGACACTATCAGCCACAGAACTGATGGATGTGTTGAAGGGGTATGTGAGCACCTATGTACATGTTCAGAGTGCAATGATAATGACCCAGGCCATAAACTATAACGTTTGTAAATATTAGTAATAAAGTTTTAACAATGATTTTTTTAAAAATTCTGCATTTATATTAGACAAAAGAAATTAACCAGAGATTTGCAGATATTGAATATTACTGGATCCTGAAACATTTTTCAAGGGTGCTTCATAATTCTTTATTGGGGATTCTTGCAAATGTCAGTGAGAAAACATGTTTTGCTAAACTACAGTAGAGTTCTTCTTATCTTTGAGGCCAGAATTTTTAAACAGTTTTGTCAGATTTATTTTCTCTTGAAAATTAGTGGATTTTAAAAAAAAAAAAAAGTTTTTTTTTTTTTTTTCTCAATCTTTGCACATGGAAGACAATTTTATGATACATGAAAGTGAAGACACAGTTATGATACATGAAAGTGAAGACACAGTTATGATACATGAAAGTGAAGAATGCAGAATTCAAGATCTTAATTTTCACAATCTTAATTTTCACATTCCCCTTGTTCCTTGCTTGTACAAACATCATTTTGTACTTAACATCATTTAATTACTGTTCTTATGATGGGGGATGGAGGAGAAGGTAGGAAAGAGTACTTTCCCTTACATAATGAGCATTTCATTCTTTCTTACTATTTTGATTATTTTGATTTGTTTATATTTCTTGAATCTCCCAGATATACATAAAGTTACTAGTGTAGGAAAAGTGTTGATGCAGAAATTGGCTTCTCAAGCAAATATAATGAATTGTAGAGATGCTACTAAGAGAAAACTAATATCATGTTAATACCAACACTGCATTACCAATGCCAGACATGGGCACTTACTAAGAAACAACAGGATAAAACAAGAACAGGTCTGTAAAGTGTTTTTTAATTGAGAATTGGCTGTAAGAGATAAATTATTTATCTGTTTTTGAAGTTGAGTAATTGTGGTGGGAATATATTTGGAATATTCAGAGCAATACTTTTACAGAGTGTTAGACATACAAACACTTCTGGACAAATCCAAAGCCTGGTATGGACTTCATAAATGCTAAATATGTAAAGAATTATGATGGTACAGAATACAGTTGGCAAAGTACTGAAAAAGACGGCGGCAAAAGACGCAGCATTTATGATTAAAGCATTAAGAGTTATCTTATCTCATCAGTCCTCTGTACTCCCAGTGGAGCTTAAGACATCAACAAAGGTTCTCCAGCCAGACCTGTCCTGAGGAGGTTGAGATACCTCAAGCTATGCCTTTCCTCCTTTCTTTAGTTCTTCCTGTATTGTGCTGTATACTCTGTGCTTACTGAATACAGAAAACATGGAGCTTATGGGAATCCAGCCAGTGTTCTGTCTTCTCCCAGTCATGCTCAAGCATCTCATGATGTATAACAGGTTTTTGAAGCTAATGGCCAAAACATTTTTTGAACTGTTTGCTTCATAAAGTTCAAAATTACAGCCCAGATAGTATTATACAAAGTTCTAGTTAAATTACTGATAGAACCACTTACTTCAGTTCTTACTCAACAATTCTGATCCCTGGACTGCCAGAAAATATTTTGCTGCCTTTTTTTTTTTTCTGTTTCTCATTCATAAGGCATATTCACTTTTATGATGAACAAGATAAAAGTTAAAATACAACAGCAAAAGAAACAAACAAACTAATGAAAATGGTTATCATCATTACTGCTTCAGATCAGGCAGTATTTGTGCTAAGTTAATATATATAAACATAAATTTAGCAAGTAAATGATCTGTAACCTAACTATTTGTCTTGTCTATTTCCTCTTATGCCTTTCAGTGTTGATGGGACAAACAGATGGATTGGAAAGGATGGATTTACACATGCTCACAATATAGGACACCAGGATCTCAGAGATATGGACATATAGTCAAGTACAAAACTCATTCAACCAAGTGCCGTACCATGTGGCATAGGCGATCATTTCTCTCCACAATTCCCAGTCTTTAGACTTGATTATGAGATCTGCCGGTGACTTTCTTCCTAGCCACACTGACAGCCCATCCAGTAACTTCTTTCTCTGTCTTCCTCTTCTCTTCTTCCCTCAGTTTTTCCAGTTGCAACAATGTGTTCCAGTTTTCCTCTTCTTAGAAAATGCTCTACAAATCTCACTTTTCTGCCTCTGATCTTTGCTGTAATTTGCCTTTTAACTCCAGCCTCTTAAGTCTTAAGACTTCTTCATTGGTTTTCTTGGCTGTCCATGGTACCTTCAACATCCTTCTTATGAACCACATTTTCATGGCCTCTATTTCTTGCCATACTCTCTTATTCATGGACCATTCTTCATGTCCATAAAGCAAAATTGGCTTGATGTAACATTAAAGTACTTGAAATCTTGTTTCTGTTGATATAGATCTGTTGCACAAGATGTTTCTCATTTTCTGGAATGCTGACTTGGCCTGAACATGTCTGCTTTTTATTTCATTGTGACATTTTCCATCAGCTGTTATAAAAAGCTCAAGATGGTATACCAGTGAAATCTTTGCCTCCATATAGACCCAAAGATAACTGATCAACAAAATGTGCACTGTTTGGTCAGAATGATTACATAGACATCCTTGATGGTGGAGACATTCATCCTGTTGGCTTCCTGATTGGACTAAGTTTGGCTTCAAAGGAAGTGAGAGAGAAAGGTTTATGAGGCAAGCTGAATGGGAGGGCCCACAATGACTAGATAGAGAAGCAAATATGTTATTTGACAAAGTTGTACAACATGAAGAGGAAGGTTAGATGGACTGATTGAAAAAGCAAGGAAGTGTTCTGACTTACAGCACCTGAGCAGCTTTATAAATAAAAAATACATTACAGACACTATCAGCCACAGAACTGATGGATGTGTTGAAGGGGTATGTGAGCACCTATGTACATGTTCAGAGTGCAATGATAATGACCCAGGCCATAAACTATAACGTTTGTAAATATTAGTAATAAAGTTTTAACAATGATTTTTTTAAAAATTCTGCATTTATATTAGACAAAAGAAATTAACCAGAGATTTGCAGATATTGAATATTACTGGATCCTGAAACATTTTTCAAGGGTGCTTCATAATTCTTTATTGGGGATTCTTGCAAATGTCAGTGAGAAAACATGTTTTGCTAAACTACAGTAGAGTTCTTCTTATCTTTGAGGCCAGAATTTTTAAACAGTTTTGTCAGATTTATTTTCTCTTGAAAATTAGTGGATTTTAAAAAAAAAAAAAAGTTTTTTTTTTTTTTCTCAATCTTTGCACATGGAAGACAATTTTATGATACATGAAAGTGAAGACACAGTTATGATACATGAAAGTGAAGACACAGTTATGATACATGAAAGTGAAGAATGCAGAATTCAAGATCTTAATTTTCACAATCTTAATTTTCACATTCCCCTTGTTCCTTGCTTGTACAAACATCATTTTGTACTTAACATCATTTAATTACTGTTCTTATGATGGGGGATGGAGGAGAAGGTAGGAAAGAGTACTTTCCCTTACATAATGAGCATTTCATTCTTTCTTACTATTTTGATTATTTTGATTTGTTTATATTTCTTGAATCTCCCAGATATACATAAAGTTACTAGTGTAGGAAAAGTGTTGATGCAGAAATTGGCTTCTCAAGCAAATATAATGAATTGTAGAGATGCTACTAAGAGAAAACTAATATCATGTTAATACCAACACTGCATTACCAATGCCAGACATGGGCACTTACTAAGAAACAACAGAATAAAATAACCACATGTGAAATGAAATGTTTTAGGAAAGCAGCAAACATGATCAGGTTTGACAAGCTAAGAAATGACACCATAAGACAGATGTTGGGATCAACATCATGTCTACGACACATAGAGAAGCAAAGAATCAAATGGTTTGGCCACTTAATGAGAATGACACTCACAGCCAGTTACAAGAGTCTTCAGTCAAAGAACTACAGATCTACATAGATCAAGAGTTATGCCAAGAAAGAAGTGGATAGATGATATCAAAGAGACACTCACTAATTATGACATGACTATCACTGAGGCCACCAATTTGGGCCAAAAGCATCAGTTGATCTCCCCATGACACTTCACAGTATAAGAGGAAGGATAAAAGTATAAGTAGAGATTCTCCCAGCATGCATCATTCAATATGTCTGTTAAAATAGGAACCTCATACTTATATTGTCCATGAAGTCTGTGAGACAGATTAAGAGTAATGTACAGATGACTTTTAGTGCAATAATTAAAATGTGGATCTTGTCATCTCTTGATTATATGTCCCTTTCCAGCAGCTGCACATACACAAAAGAAACATTAATTTTTATTTAAGTGACTGTCCAAAACTTTCTGTATATTGTAATTATGTTTAGGTCAAAGGCGACTTATACTCAAGAGAAACCATGCTCAGAAACTGTGGAAACATGATGGAAACAGAGGAAACAACTTGGATAAAACAAGAACAGGTCTGTAAAGTGTTTTTTAATTGAGAATTGGCTGTAAGAGATAAATTATTTATCTGTTTTTGAAGTTGAGTAATTGTGGTGGGAATATATTTGGAATATTCAGAGCAATACTTTTACAGAGTGTTAGACATACAAACACTTCTGGACAAATCCAAAGCCTGGTATGGACTTCATAAATGCTAAATATGTAAAGAATTATGATGGTACAGAATACAGTTGGCAAAGTACTGAAAAAGACGGCGGCAAAAGACGCAGCATTTATGATTAAAGCATTAAGAGTTATCTTATCTCATCAGTCCTCTGTACTCCCAGTGGAGCTTAAGACATCAACAAAGGTTCTCCAGCCAGACCTGTCCTGAGGAGGTTGAGATACCTCAAGCTATGCCTTTCCTCCTTTCTTTAGTTCTTCCTGTATTGTGCTGTATACTCTGTGCTTACTGAATACAGAAAACATGGAGCTTATGGGAATCCAGCCAGTGTTCTGTCTTCTCCCAGTCATGCTCAAGCATCTCATGATGTATAACAGGTTTTTGAAGCTAATGGCCAAAACATTTTTTGAACTGTTTGCTTCATAAAGTTCAAAATTACAGCCCAGATAGTATTATACAAAGTTCTAGTTAAATTACTGATAGAACCACTTACTTCAGTTCTTACTCAACAATTCTGATCCCTGGACTGCCAGAAAATATTTTGCTGCCTTTTTTTTTTTTCTGTTTCTCATTCATAAGGCATATTCACTTTTATGATGAACAAGATAAAAGTTAAAATACAACAGCAAAAGAAACAAACAAACTAATGAAAATGGTTATCATCATTACTGCTTCAGATCAGGCAGTATTTGTGCTAAGTTAATATATATAAACATAAATTTAGCAAGTAAATGATCTGTAACCTAACTATTTGTCTTGTCTATTTCCTCTTATGCCTTTCAGTGTTGATGGGACAAACAGATGGTTTGGTAAGGCTCAGCATTTGCTTCATATAATGGGATTATTAAAGGTTTCTGTAATGTAATTTCCTTCCTGCACCTGTTACATGAGTGGCATCACCCTCTGTTTCCCACAGTTCTTAGCGTGAATGTTTCTGTGGTATACTTCAAAGTTCAGACTCTTGGCTTCACTGCATTTGGGACAACCCCATATATGCTCCACTGCATGCCACAGCATCCATCCATGAGTATGTTTGCTAATAGTTCCTGTCAAATGTTGGTTGTTTGCAGTGTGTTTTCTGCCACACAGTTCAAATTTCCTGCCAGCACCTTTAAACTGTCCTAGCTCCAGCAATCTCTTCAGATCACATTGTTCTTCCATTCTTGCTCTTCATTTTCCCGCAGACTGTCCAATACATCCTTAGCTTCTTCTTCTTCTTTGTTCGCTTTTACCACAAAGACTGCTCCATGATCCTCCTGAATTTACTCCTGTGGTCCTCTATAGGTCCTATGATCCCCAAAGTACCACATGAGATCCACGAGAGGACCACAATAGATTCAGAGTATCGCAGGGCTTGAGCCATCATTCTTGGTTGGTCTCAGAAGCGAGAATGCATGATACCGTGTTTTTCATTAGTTTAGTCTAGAGTTGGACTTTCTCACCGGAAGACCTGAATGTGTTTTGGATATCAGTATATCCCCGCTGGGTGAGAGGTGGTAGCCCACCCAGGCCAGAGTTGGACTTTCTCACCAGAAAAACTTTACGTGTTTTGAGATACCCGTGTGTCACCGCCGGGTGAGAGGTGGTTGCCCATCCAGTCCAGTGTTTGACTTTCTCACCGGAAAACCTCAGCGTGATTAGGATACGCAAACATCCCTGCCGGGTGAGAGGTGGTTGCCTATCTAGACTGCCCTGGTCTAGTGTCTCTGACTTCAGCATTTTGTGGTCGTGGCCGCTACCTTTCCAAGTTGTTACCAGGACGGAGCTTTTGTCCAGGAGGACGAATCCTCACCACTAGTAAGTTTCTCCTCTGGGTTGAGCCATTTTAGGCATATTATCCCAGTATGGGCGTGTTTAGGACGTGACTGACCTCTAGAATGTAGGTACTGTGACATGCATAGCCATCAAGTTTCACCTCTGGTTTAAGCTAGTTTAGGCATATTTCACCAGTGTGTGTGTATATCGGACGTGGCCGACATGTAGTGCAGAGGTGGTGTGGTATGAGTAGCTCTCACTACGAGACCACTGAACATGCCGACTAAACTTCACTTTATCCTTTCCATCACCTTTTCACATCGGCGCCACATGGCAACCTTAATTTCTTTTTTGCAGTATCTGAAGAATCTCACCAGCAGTGTCTTAACCTCTGGGTTAAGCCGGTTCAGGCATTTCACCTGATATGAGTGCACATAGGATGTGCCCAACCTCCAGACCAGAAGTGCCATGATTGACTACTGTTTACTTCACTTAATCATTTACATCCTTAGCAATGCAATATCTCCCTTATCCATTGTCAGCCTGCCATTTATTTTAGGTAGACAGCAGTGTATAATGCAGTTTTACAAAGTGAGGGAGGGAGTGAGTAAGGTGAGAAAAAAACGAATAGAAAGTATGAGAATGTATAAATGAAAAACATACAACATCCGATATTTTGGCGTGAGCCTTATTCGAGGATACATACACAACAAAACAAAAACACGAAGAACTTATCTGAATGTGTCTTACTCCAAGTAGAAAACAGATTTATTTTAGCCTCTTCAGCAGGTCTGTCTGCCATATCATTGTCCTGGACAGTAAAGCCATGTTAGGCTTGTCAGAGATGACTGACTTAACAGATGGACCCATTCTTTTTTAAGCAATTTATTCTCATTCTAACAAAGCATACTCTGAGCTATCTGTATATATTCAGTGTCAGAAGTTCTGTGGTATACTGTCTGGTGATAGTCATAATTAGCACACACATTTGTTTTCTGTTCAGCCAGACTGAGAGAAATATTGAAACTCATCTCCTCGATGTTGTAATGATCATAAAGGTAGAACCAGATTCTGATACAGGTCCTATGTTGTTTTCTTTTATTGTTAACAGAAACAATCAAGATACTTTCTCTATGACTGATGTGTTCATTTGGACATTAGTCAGTTCAAATGCTTTTCTTTCTCAGTTCTATTGAGATTTTTTCTCTTGGCTTTCCTCTCCTTTTTTTCCTTGAATTTTCCAGTCACTTATCAATCTCTCTAACTTCAGTTTTCTCATAACATGTCCAAGAAATGTTGACCATCTGTTCTTGCCAGTAGAAGAAGTGAAGGAATCCACATAGCTTTGTAGTAGAGTAGCAGTAGATGGAGACAGTAGTAAAGAAGCAGAAGTAAGAATAATAAAAGCCAGACAAACTTAGATCACACTCATCTTTATCTAGGGCTCCAAGAAGATAAGCCAGACAAGCTTAGATCACACTCATCCTTATCTGGGGCTCCAAGAAGATAAGCCAGACAAGCTTAGATCACACTCATCCTTATCTGGGGCTCCAAGAAGATAAGCCAGACAAGCTTAGATCACACTCATCCTTATCTGGGGCTCCAAGAAGATAAGCCAGACAAGCTTAGATCACACTCATCCTTATCTGGGGCTCCAAGAAGATAAGCCAGACAAGCTTAGACCACAGTCATCTGTATCTTGGGCTTCAAGAAGATAAGCCAGGCAAGCTTTGATCACACTCATTCATATCTGTGGGCCAAGAAGATAAGCCAGACAAGCTTAAACTGCACTTATTTGTATCTAGGGCTCCAAGAAGATAAGCCAGACAAGCTTAAACTGCACTTATTTGTATCTAGGGCTCCAAGAAGATAAGCCAGACAAGCTTAAACTGCACTTATTTGTATCTAGGGCTCCAGGAAGATAACCCAGACAAGCTTAGACCACACTCATCTGTATCTAGGGCTCCAAGAAGATAAGCCAGACAAGCTTAGATCACACTCATCCTTATGTCTGGCTCCAAGAAGATAAGCCAGACAAGCTTTGACCGCACTCATTCATATCTGTGGCTCCAAGAAGATTGTTTGTGGATCATTAGTTTTTCTTTGTGTCGGACCTCAAAAGGTTGAATTTGTGTGTATTTCTCCATCTCTGTGATGGGAGTGCTCTTCATTCCTCCCATGATCAGCCGCAGGCCAGTGTTTTGCACTTTTGTTAGGCAAGCAATGTTTAGTTGGAGGCTGTGGCCCAGGCTGTCATGCCATATTCGAGTGTTGGCCTTATGGTGTCCACATATGCTTTTTTTTAGTATGTTGCTGTTGGCTCCCCAGGTTGTGCCTGCCAGCTTTTTGACCACAGGTAGCTTTTTAATTGCTTTGTTTTCTGTGTCCAGCAGGTGTGGTTTCCAGGTTAGCCTCTTGTCCAGTTTCACTCCGAGGTATGTTGGCTGTTCTGTCTGTGTAAGCTCTCTTCCTTGTATTTCTAGTTTAAAGTTTTCTGTCTTGTTGGACAATAAGAAGCAGGTGGCTGTTGACTTTGTGGGGTTTATCATCACTCCCTATTTTGTGGCCCAATCTTCTATGGTATTTAGTGCTTCCTGTATTCTGTGGGTTGCTGTTGATGTTTTTTCTGCAGCATTCCACACAGTGAGGTCATCTGCGTGCAAGGCATGTGTTATACTGTTGTGCAGTTTGTCTGTGATATCATTTATGTATATCAGGAACAGAGTGGGATAAATAACTCCTCCCTGAAGAACGCCTTGGCTCAGGGTGACTCTGTGGCTTAGTTTTCCATTCATTTTGACCCTGGCTGTTCTGTATCTCAAGAAATCCTGTATCTACCAAAACATTGTTCCCTCACCTTGTTGTTGAGTAGTTTCAGGAGGAGACCTTTTTTCCATACTTTGTCAAATGCTTGTGTCTACAAAGGTGGCCAGAACTTTTTTCTTCTCCTGAAAATAGTTTTCTATTTCTTGGGTTAGGTAAATGAGCTGGTCTTCTGTGCTGTGCTGTTTCCTGTATGCTGACTGTGCATTGTTTATCAGGTGATTTTTTTTCTAGGTGTTGTATGAGTCTGGTGTTGACCATCCTTTCCATCACTTTGCCCATGCAGCTTAGGAGGCTGACTGGTCTGTAACTGGATTTGTTGTGTTTGTTTTTTTTCTTTTTTCCTGATGGGAGTGATAATTACCTCTCTCCATCTGTTGGGAAATTTTCTGAAGCTCCAGGACTGGTTGTAGATGTGAAGGAGGGCCATTTTTGTTGCTGACTCCAAGTTCTTTATCATTTCATTTGTTATTCCATCTTTTCCTGGTGATTTCTCGTCTTTTTGTTTTTGTGTAGCCATATTGAGTTCTTCCATGGTGAATGTTGCCATCATGCATGGGTCTGGATTTTGCTGTTTAATCCTTTCTTTGAGTTCTGCTTTTACTTCCTGATTGTTGTGATGCTCTCATCTCTGTAGTGATCTGCCAGGATGTTTGCTGCCATTTTCGCATCAACACGGCAATGAAGTGCAAAATGTGGTTTATTTTACTTCATGCCAATAAAAGCTTTTGTGCTCCTAATGGGATCTGGAAAGGACTGTGGGCTTTGCCTTGGGGACAGGTACAGGATTTGATGTGACCAACAACCTTGACAAAAGAAGAAGATTTCATGTCAAAAATGCATTTTCAAAACAATTAATTATCAGTAATCTGACATCTATGATTAGGTTGAAGGAAGAACTGAAACACATGTCCCAGATGTGACTGTATTGGAGACAGATTCTGATGTAAGTGAAATATTTTATTTTCAGTACTGACAGTTAAGTTTCATTCTCTCCATTTAATATCTACTCTGTGTGTGTGTGTCTCTCTCTCTCTCTCTCTTTCCCTCTGTGTTTAATATGTACTCTGTCTCTCTCTCTATTTAATATGTACGCTGTCTCTCTCGCTCTCTCTCTATTTAATAAGTACTCTCTCTCTCTCTATTTTATATATATGCTGTCTCTCTCTCTCTCTCTCTCTCTCTCTCTTTCTATTTAATATATACTATCTCTCTCTCTCTCTCTCTTTCTATTTAATATATATACTCTCTCTCTCTCTCTCTCTCCCACTCTCTTTTTATTATGGATGCATGTATATAATATTTAGTCTATTTTGAAGATAACTTTCTGTCATGTAATCGTAAAAGTCTGGGTCACGGTAGTCCATGTTTGCATGCTTGAAGCACACAGACATTGTTACCTCCAAAATTTAATTTCAGCAAAGCGCTTGGCAGAATATAATTTTGAGATGTGTAAGCAAGGTGGTTATTTGAAGTGTTCACACTACATGATGATGCATTGATAAGACATTTGGTTGATCCGAAGATGACTAGAGGCATAACAATGTAGGAAATTGGCACCTCACAACAGCAGGTTGCTACAGCCCTAAATGTCAGTCAAAGCATGATTTCCAGAATGTGGAACAGGTACCAGACAATGGGTTCTATACACCAAATGCATTCCTGATGTGAACAAAGCTTGACAACATTCAGAAGTGACTGCTTTCTGACTCTTCTGGCAAAAAGTAATCTTTTCATGAATACCACCAACTCAGACTTCATCTACAAGATGCTTCTTCTTCTTCTTCTTTCACTTCTACCACCAAGACCGCCCGTGATCCTCCTGAATTTATACCTGTGGTCCTTGACTGGTCCTGCCAAGAGGACCATAGGAGATCCACGAGAGGACCACATGATATTCAGAGTATCGTGGGGCTTGGGCCTGTATTCTCGGTGGGTCGCAGAAGCGGGATTGCGTGATGCTGTGGTTTTCATTGCACCAGTTTAATCTAGAGTTGGAGTTTCTCACTGGAAAACCTCGACGTGTTTTGGATATCCATACATCCCCGCCGGGTGAGACGTGGTTGTCCATCTAGTCCAGCATTGGACTTTCTCACCGGAAAACCTAAGTGTGATTCGGATATGCATATATCCCTGTTGGGTGAGAGGTGGTTGCCTATCTAAACTGCACTGGTCCATTGTCTCTGAATTCAGCATTTTGTGGTCGTGGCCACTACCCTTCCTAGTTGTCACTATGATGAAGCTTTTGTCCAGGAGAACAAATCCTCGCCACTAGTAGTTTTCACCCTGGGTTTAGCCAGTTTAGATGTATTGTCCCAGAATGGGCGCATTTAGGACATTTTCAATCTCTATAGTGGAGGTACCATGACATGAGTACTCATCAAGTTTCACTCCTGGGTTAAGCCGGTTTAGTCATATTTCACCTGTATGGTTGTATATCAGTTGTGGCTGGCCTCTAGAGCCATGGTATGAGTAGCTCTCATCGCGAGAATACTGGACATACCAATTAATCTACACTTTATCCTTTCCATCACCTTTTCACAGCGGTGCCGCTTGGCAACCCTAATCGCATTTTCTTCATTGGCCAGGAGGAGTTTCACCCCAAAGATGACAAACAGCCTTCAACAGAAGTGGGCAAGAATTCTGTAGCATCATACCAGTCTAGTAGCCTTCAAGAGCTGATGAACGGCCTTCAATAAAAGTGGGCAAGAATTCTACAGCATCATACCAGCCTAGTAGCCTTCAAGAGCTTTCAGACAGCCTTCAACAGAAGTGGGCAAGAATTTCACAGCATGATACCAGCATAGTAGCCTTCAAGAGCTTTCAAACAGCCTTCAACAGAAGTGGGCAAGAATTTCACAGCATGATACCAGCATAGTAGCCTTCAAGAGCTTTCAAACAGCCTTCAACAGAAGTGGGCAAGAATTCCACAACATCATACCAGAAACATCATCTGTAGCATGACCAGGCATTGGTGTCAGATGACATTAGATCAAGAGGGGGTCATTCATGCTACTAAAACCCAGAAAACATATGCTTTGGGGGAAGGGGGTATGTGCGGGTAGGAGAAAAAGGTTATGCTTCTGAGTTTCCCTGGTTAGGTTTAGGAAAAAGGGTGTGACAATATGTTAAAATCCTCAGCTTCTAGAAGTCACAAACCATCAGTCCTTGTCCTGCTATCTGTCCTGACTACAAAGCCCCACAGTCGCAGCCACTCATCAGCATCACAACAGCGACAATTGTGATGGGCCACCATTACTTGAAAAATGAAGTCATAGAGCAGGAATACGTGAGAAGAGCGAAAGACAAAGAAAAACTCTTGTCAAAAAACATGCAAGAGAGACAATGTACCTTGTGAATTGGGATGAGAAGAGGGTGCATCGAAGAAGATACATGTAACAACAAGAAAAATAGAGGAAAGAAGAGCCAAGGTAAGGCTGAGAGAAGTGATACTGGATGATAATAATGATTTGAAATTAGATCACCAGTTATGCTGTGGAGAAGCATAATAGCCAATGCCAGTTGGCATAGCACATGATGATGAAAGAGTAAAGCTAATATTCAGTTCAAAGCAAATGATTCTGCTGGGTACAGAATGTGTTAGCTATGATATAGTGCCCAGGAAAACAAAAATATGCAAAACAAAAGTAATGTTCATGTAACATTTGACTGACTTGACAAAATATTCCTATAAAAGATATTTATAGTACAAAATTTGTATTGTTTTCATTGTGTTTCTTACAAAGGTGTATTTTTTTCTGCATTAAATGAGTGTTTGAGAATGGAATTATTATTATTATTATTGTTATTATTATTTTTGAATTCTGTTCTTTATATGTTTTTACTTTGTTAACTGTCCATGAATTCTCCTAAAAATGGAAACTGAGAGGTCATCTGATTCAGACTGCCTGTTATAGTTAGCAAATCCAATTTTTACTTAAATTTTGGATGATGCAAGAGTGCTTGTAGTTTGCCTGTCTCATTATCTTTCAGAGCATTGTTTGTTCCAGCTGTAAGCAAGAATTCATCACTCAAGTCCTAGAAGATGATAACAATAGCAGAAACATGTTGAGAGTGAAATGTGAAGGGCATGTTTGTTATGGAAGAGATGAAGGTAATTATAATCAGAAAAGAAAACTTTGAGATTTGAAATAGAGATAACACTCTATTCCAGTTTGATCCAGGATCCTAAGTGGTTAAGTTAAGTATAAATGTCAACAATTTAAGGTATGCAAAACGATACAGACCTTCTAACAGAGAAACTGCAGAAGTTAATAGATAAACAACGCAAGCCAAGAATGGGGACAAGATATACAATGCAAGCCAAGAATGGGGACTAGAGATCAATATAAAAAAGATGAAGGTAATGGTGTTTGGCGGGAAATACCAAAACTGGAATAAGAGACAAACTACTGCCACCTAGGACATACACTAACTGATTATGGGAGAAATGAAATGGAGATAAAGAAAAGAATGGCAAAACATACATTTAACACCATGAAGGCAGTGTTGTTATTCAGGAATCTGCCCACAGAAAAGAAAGTGAGATAGTAAAATGCTGTATCTACTCTGTTTTACTGTAAGAAGCAGAAACATGGACTCTAAGCAAAAGGTTGGAGAGAAGGATTAATGCAGCAAAATGTGATTCTACAGAAAACTAGGTCATATAACATGGAGAATGAAAAGAAGAAATGGACAATTTTTAGAACAACTCCAAGTGCAATGTGAACCTCTGAGAGAAATAAAGATCAAGAACACAAAATACTTTGACATGTCAAAGACATAACAACATACTGAAGACCATAATAAAAATAGCAAGGGGTAGACAGATGTAGATGGGAAAACAACATACAAGAATGTACAGGACACAGCCTGGCTGAATGCTACATCAAGGTGAGGGAGTGAGAAAACTGGAGATTCATTACCACCAACCTTCATTCTGAAGAAAGCACATGATGATGATGATAGTCATATGGTTAAGTTCTTCCTAAATATGCACATCATGAACTGTCTGAGATAGTACATCTTTTAGATTATCTTCTTTAAACTGAAGCTATATGTTAAAAAAAAAAAAGGATATTTGGCTGATTTTAATGTAAAAAAAAGGATATTTGGCTGATTTTAATGTAAAAAAAATTCTTTTAGCATAATGTAAGATAAGATCTTACTGATTTTGCACAACCATAGTTCTTTTCTTTATTGCACTCAAAAATCCTGTCACACAACACCAAACTAAATTTATACAAGACAAAGAAATACACACGCTATTCTAGTCTCCACTTGCAACTACCATTATGAAAAACAACAGTTTGAGATGACTCAGACACTTTGAGACAACGGATGAGAACAGACAAACAAAAGAGGCTTATACAAAAGTGATTAAAGGACACAGACCATGAGGCAGACTGAGACAACGGTGGAGTGGCAGGAGAAGACTAAAAGAACAGAGAAGAATGGAGACAAGTTTTGTCTGCCGCAGTGATCTGCAATAGCTTGGAAAGCTGAATGAATGAATAGTTGTTTTTTTTTTTTCATCTAATATCACTCATGAACTGTGAGGTGCAAACAGCATAAAGTCAATTTTTAAAATGCTAGTATCATTAAAGTCTACTTCTCCATGAATTAAAGAAAGTTTGGATATGTCTACTTCTCAGTGAATTAAAGAAAGTTTAGACATGTCTACTTATCAATGAATTAAAGAAAGTTTAGATATGTCTACTTCTCAGTGAATTAAAGAAAGTTTAGATATGTCTACTTCTCAATGAATTAAAGAAAGTTTAGATATGTCTACTTCTCAGTGAATTAAAGAAAGTTTAGATATGTCTACTACTCAATGAATTAAAGAAAGTTTGAATATGTCTATTACTCAATGAATTTTTAAAAAAAGTTTAGACACGTCTACTTACCAATGAATTAAAGAAATTTTAGACATGTCTACTTCTCAGTGAATTAAAGAAAGAGTTTGTATAAAAGTCTACTTCTCCATGAATTAAAGAAAGTCACTTCATCTCATTGCTCCAGCCAGTGAAAAGTTTTTATTTCAAATCTTCATCTCTGCATCAGCTGCAGGTAACTCAAGTTTGTGGTTTCAGAAGATAAAACCAGCAAAATATTACGTTGACCACAGAGTTTTCTCTGTGTACTAGTGTGATATATTCACATATAACATTATAGATACACATTAACTGTCTTTGACTTGTTATTTTAATATTTCAGAGCCTGATTCCTGTTTAAAACTCTACCATGAGACACAGAGTACAGCGTCACTTGTTTGTAAATGCTTGGAGCTGCAGCATAACAAATCTTTAGATATGTTACCTAAATACTTAGTAAGTTTCAGTGCAGAAAGTGGATCAAGTGACTTGTCACAAATTTGTAACTGTGAAACAGAAATGATGAAAACTAAAATGTCTGTGGGTTCCATAGACTTTCAAGAAAGTTCAGAAGTTGTTAGCAGGACACACAATGATTATAATAAAACACTGCCATATGAAAGAAACTGCATGGAGACACATGAAGTTTTTCCTATAAATGAGACTGATGAAATCCTAGACAAGGATTTGACTTACAAAATGGAAAGCAGTGAACAAGTAGAAAACTGCAGAAAACTTTCTGATGAAGAGAAACAAAGAATCCATTCAGGAGATGAACCTGAGAAGTATGATGTCCGTAGTGTAAGATTTACCAAAAACAGTCTCTTGAATAAAAATAGAACAATCCATACAGGAGATAAGTCTTATAAATGTGATGATTGTGATGCAGGATTTACTACTTCCAGCAACCTAAAGGAGCATAAAAGAGTCCATACAGGGGAGAAACCTTATAAATGTGATGTTTGTGATGTAGGATATACTTCATCTAATAGTCTAAACAAACATAAAAGAATCCATACAGGAGAGAAACCTTATAAATGTGATGTTTGTGGTGCAGGATATACTTCTTCTAACAATCTAAAAATACATCAAAGAATTCATACAGGAGAGAAACCTTACAAATGCGATGTTTGTGGTGTAGGATTTACTACTTCAGGCAACCTAAAGGAACATAAAAGATTCCATACAGGGGAAAAACCTTATAAATGTGATATTTGTGGTGCAGGATTTACTACCTATAGCAATCTAAAGGACCATGAAACAATCCATACAGGAGAGAAACCTTATAAATGTAATGTTTGTGGTGTAGGATATACTTCTTCTAACAATTTAAAAATACATAAAAGAGTCCATACAGGAGAGAAACCTTATAAATGTGATCTTTGTGGTGTAGGATATACTTCTTCTTATAATTTAAAAATACATAAAAGAATCCATACAGGAGAAACACCTTATAAATGTGATGTTTGTGGTGTAGGATATACCTCTTCTAACAGTCTTAAAATGCATAAAATAATCCATACAGGAGAGAAACCTTATAAATGTGATGTTTGTGGTGTAGGATATAATTCTTCTAATAGCTTAAAAATACATAAAATAATCCACACAGGAGAGAAACCTTATAAATGTGATGTTTGTAGTGTAGGATATACTTCTTCTAACAGTCTAAAAGTACATAAAAGAATCCATACTAGAGAGAAATATTACAAATGTGATGTCTGTAGCATAGGATGTACTTCTTCTAAAAGTTTAAAAATACACAAAAGAATCCATACAGGAGATAAATCTTACAAATGTAATGTTTGTGGTGTAGGATGTACTTCTTCTAAAAGTCTAAAAATACATCAAAGAATCCACACAAGAGAAAAACCATTTCAATGTGATTTTTGTGATATAAGATGTACTTCTTCCTACAGTCTAAAAATACATACAAGAATTCACACAGGAGAGAAACCTTATAAATGTGATGTTTGTGGTGAAGATTATAAATCTTCTAGCTGTCTAAATAAACATAAAAGAATCCGTACAGGAGAGAAACCTTATAAATGTGATGTTTGTGGTGTAGGATATACTTCTTCCAACAATTTAAAAATACATAAAAGAATCCATACAGGAGAGATAGCTTATAAATGTGATGTTTGTGGTGTAGGATCTACTTCTTCTTATAATTTAAAAATACATAAAAGAATCCATACAGGAGAAAGACCTAATAAATGTGATGTTTGTGGTGTAGGATATACTTCTTCTAACAGTCTAAAGATACATAAAAGAATTCATACAGGAGAGAAACCTTATAAATGTGATGTTTGTGGTGAAGGATATAAATCTTCTAGCTGTCTAAATAAACATAAAAGAATCCATACATTAGGGAAACCTTATAAATGTGATGTTTGTGGTGTAGGATATACTTCTTCCAACAATTTAAAAATACATAAAAGAATCCATACAGGAGAGATAGCTTATAAATGTGATGTTTGTGGTGTAGGATCTACTTCTTCTTATAATTTAAAAATACATAAAAGAATCCATACAGGAGAAAGACCTAATAAATGTGATGTTTGTGGTGTAGGATATACTTCTTCTAACAGTCTAAAGATACATAAAAGAATTCATACAGGAGAGAAACCTTATAAATGTGATGTTTGTGGTGAAGGATATAAATCTTCTAGCTGTCTAAATAAACATAAAAGAATCCATACATTAGGGAAATCTTATAAATGTGATGTTTGTGGTGCAGGATATACTTCTTCTAACTATTTAAAAATACATAAAAGAATTCATACTGGAGAGAGACCTTATAAATGTGAAGTTTGTGGTGTAGGATATACTTCATCTGACAGTCTAAATAAACATAAAAGATCCCATACAGGAGAGAAACCTTATAAATGTGATGTTTGTGGTGCAGGATATACTTCTTCTTATAATTTAAAAATACATAAAAGAATCCATACAGGAGAGAAACCTTATAAATGTGATGTTTGTGGTGTAGGATATAGTTCTTCTAACATTCTAAGTGTACATAAAAGAATCCATACAGGAGAGAGACCTTATAAATGTGATGTTTGTGGTGTAGCATATACTTCTTACAACAATCTAAAAATACATAAGAGAATGCACACAGGAGAGAAACCTTATAAATGTAGTGTTTGTGGTGTACAGTTTACTTATAGGAAAGGTTTAAAAAGACATCAAATTATCCATACAGGAGATACCTTATAAATGTGATGTTTGTGGCATAAGATGTTCTTCATCCGGCAGTCTAAGGTTACATGTAAGAATCCACTTAAGAGAGAAGCCTTATAAATGTCATGTTTATATAGAATGTACTTTCTCTAGCAGTATCAAAGGAAGTGAAAAAATATAGGAAGAAACCTGTTAATGTGATTTTTGGGCGGTAGAATTTACTTCTTTTTATAATCTAAACACATATAAAAGAACCTGTGCTAAAGAGAAGGCTTATAAATATGATTTGTGGAATGCAAAATTTATTAGAAACAGTAATCTAAAGAGCCATAAAAGAATCCATATGTGGGATAAGCCTGTGATCTTTGTGGTGTAGGATTTACTTATGATAGTAAGCTAAAAAGAATAAAACAAGAAAGTCCATGTTCCTACTCAGAGTTAGCCACTAGAGCTGTAAGGAGTTCTTGAGTCCCTCTCTCCATATAGTAGAGAGCAGCCCACTTGTAATTGACCAGAGCAAGTTATAATTAGTCAGCTCTTACTCAGAATGCTCTAGACGTGGCAAAACTTAACCTGCCATAAAAGTTTTGGTTGTTTGTCAGGACTTTCCCTGGTATTTAACCTTCCTGGGATGTTGCTGGAACCAAATTTTGTAAATGGCCGTGTCAAGGATTTTTGTCCAGCCAGCAGTTTTGTCTCCTCAGTTAGTTATGTTTTGCATGACCAAAATGTTGTACATGATCTTCCAACTTGGCATAGAATTCTTTCAGACTTTTTCTTGTTCTTGTCTTGTGCACAAATTATATAAAAATAACCTTTAGTGATGATCTTCCATAGGTAATGGCATACAGATATAGAGCAAGATTTCTCAAAGTGTGGTCCACTTGAAAACCAAATGTACAATATTCAAAAGAAATATTATAGTGTGTCTTACTATACTGGAGTGAATGATGGAAACTGACATAGACATCTACACATACACTTGACACATTCCAAGTCAACTGTATGTATAAGATCAAAGTTGTGTATGACCCAGCCACTATAAGTAATGACCATTTGTTGAAAGAGAAACATGACAACATTGTTTGACAGGATATGATGGCAATAGACTGGCCACATTATGAGAATGACAGATGAAAAATTACCACAAACAGCTTTGATGTGTGGACCCTACAGGGTAAAGGAAGCATGGGACAACCAAGAGACATGGAGTCATAAAGCAGAGAAAATGCTGGTAAACAATGAACTGACATAGGAGAAAGTCAAGAAGATAGCAAAGGACTGACAAAAGTGAAAACCTCATGTTACCAGCTGTCCCATGTATCGTAGCCACTGAAATGACAAGAGAGAGATGTATGAAGAGCTATTATTAGTCTTTGTTGTCCACACATCAAATTCTGTATTCCTATGCAGGAAATTCTCTACTGTAGAGAGCAGGATAACAACACAACTCCTTCAGATCATCATAGGAAGTATCCCCCCCCCCCTCGAAAAGTGTTTTGGTCCTGTTAAACTCCTCATTAGATGTTAATACTTCGTAGAATTAAAATAAATAAATGGAAAGGAGTTGAGACTTCAGGCTTCTTACAAGGAGTTGAGACTTGAAGCTTCTTACAAGGAGTTGAGACTTGAAGCTTCTTACAAGGAGTTGAGACTTCAGGCTTCTTACAAGGAGTTGAGACTTGAAGCTTCTTACAAGGAGTTGAGACTTGAAGCTTCTTACAAGGAGTTGAGACTTGAAGCTTCTTACAAGGAGTTGAGACTTCAAGCTTCTTACAAGGAGTTGAGACTTCAAGCTTCTTACAAGGAGTTGAGACTTGAAGCTTCTTGCAAGGAGTTGAGACTTGAAGCTTCTTACAAGGAGTTGAGACTTCAGGCTTCTTACAAGGAGTTGAGACTTGAAGCTTCTTACAAGGAGTTGAGACTTGAAGCTTCTTACAAGGAGTTGAGACTTGAAGCTTCTTACAAGGAGTTGAGACTTGAAGCTTCTTACAAGGAGTTGAGACATGAAGCTTCTTACAAGGAGTTGAGACTTGAAGCTTCTTACAAGGAGTTGAGACTTGAAGCTTCTTACAAGGAGTTGAGACATGAAGCTTCTTACAAGGGGTTGAGACTTGAAGCTTCTTACAAGGAGTTGAGACTTGAAGCTTCTTACAATGAGTTGAGACTTGAAGCTTCTTACAAGGAGTTGAGACTTGAAGCTTCTTACAAGGAGTTGAAACTTGAAGCTTCTTACAAGGAGTTGAGACTTAAATCTTACAAGGAGTTGAGACTTGAATCTTCTTACACGGGGTTGAGACTTCAAGCTTCTTACAAGGAGTTGAGACCTGAAGCTTCTTACAAGGGGTTGAGACTTGCCATGAAGAACTTGATTGAATGTCTGACAGTATAATGTTCAACCATCTCTGTAGTATAGAGTATCAGCCTACCTTTGTTTTGCAGGTTCAGATTTAACTGCTACATTAAAAAAATAAAAAACTGGCCATTTCAGAATAAAAATATGGCAGCAATGTTTTTATTATTTTTTTAAAGTGTCATTTTGTGATTTTTGTTTGTCCATCGGCTGTGTTCTTTTGCCAATTTTATGTGAATCCTGCCAGTGCCGCTGTAGTTGTCTTTCAGTTTTTGCATTGACCTAATCATATTAAGTACCATGAGACTGCAGACCTTTGGTAACACCCGCCTAAGGAGGATCCTTTAGATTGACTTTTGACTTTTACTTTTCTGATCCCCGGGTTTACAAGTTTTCACTCTTTTTCCTTTGTGTCAGATAATGAAACATACAAGTCCTCTTCAGTTGTTCTACATGTCCATACAGAATGTCAGTGATTTAGGATTTTGGTGGAATCAGTTTCTTCCAAAGTTCCTTCAGTGCACTGCAGTCCAGCAGATGGTGTTTAACAGTTTCTTTTTCTTGTCTGTTGAAGTGCATGCAGCATGGTGTGTGGTCAGCGGTCACTCTGTGTAAGTGCTTATTGAGGGTAAATGTGTCCTCTTCTTAACCCGAAAACTGTGCACTGGTCTCTATGACATAAGCTGTTGATGTGGTCTCCAGGGTTAGGCTTTGGCAGGTGTGTATATAGGGATCTTCCAGGTGGATAACTGGCCCAGCTGTCCATCCACTGCTGCTTGCAGTTGTTGTGTATAATGTGTTTAGCTGTTCTTATGTTGATGGGGATGTGGGGCTGTGACATGGTGGCTCCACTCTTTGCCAGTCTGTCAACAAATTCATTTCTTCTGATATCTATGTGCCCTGGTATCCACTGTAGGGTGGTCTTGATGTCATAGGAGGCGAGTTGGTTTATTGCACTGAGTATGTCAGTTGTAATGTGATCACCTGATGGTATCCAGTTTTCAAGGGCCTGAAGAGCAGACTGGGAGTCTAAGAAAATAACAAGTTTTTTGGGTGGGAGGCATTGATTTTGTGTTTGGTGGTGGTGGCTGCCAGAGCTGCTAATATTGCCTACATCTCTATATCATAATTAGAGCAGCAAGATCCACAAGCAGCAGAAATGTGGCTTGTTGTTTTGTCTGGAAACATTATGAGAACCCCATATCTTGCACTGTCTGTTTCCTTGAATGCTGACCCATTAGTCTATGCATGGATCCAGTCCTTGGTGTAGGATTCTATGGTCTCCAGTGAACACAGCTTTAGGTTGTTGGGATCTGATGATTTCTTCACCAATTTGTTTTTGAGTCTGGTGTTAGTTTGAGGAAATGTTTGGTGGTATGTCTGGTGCTTTTATAAGTTCATCTCTGCCTTCAGAGAGTTTGTGGCTTGTATTTAACTGTTCTGCTATGTGCACTGGAGTTTTCAATTTCAGTCTATTATTATGCTTCCATTCATCAACCACTATTCTGTTAGGGTGGTCTGGGGGCATGTATGTATCTCTCTACTGCCTCAGTGGTTGACTTTTCGCATCTTATATCTAAACCACTACACCACTCAGACACCCTTACTGGTGAGTAGCAGTAGGGTAATGCCTCTCCAGTTCCCACAGTCTCTGAGGTCACCCTTCTTTGGTAGTTTTACTATAAGGCCAGTTTTCCACTCCTCTGGAGCTTTTTCTAGATCCCAAATTTGTTGTAGTATCTGGCAGTTGTTTTGGTGTTTCTGTTTCTTCTGCTTTCAACATCTCAGCAGTCACTTCATTTTAACCTGGTGCCCTGTCTAATTTTAGCTTCTTTATTGCCTCCTTTAATTCACTTATTGTTATTGGTCCTGTATTGATGTTTAGTTTCATTTTTGCTTCAGGTATGTCTATTGTTTGTGCTGCTTGTGTTCTGTTTAGTAGGGTGTTAAAATGTTCCCTCCATCTTTCAATTTTTTCTCTTTCTCCACTGACCAATTGTCCATTATGTGTCCTTACTGCACTCTCACATCTTGTGTTGAAGTTACCTGTCATCTGCTTTGTGATTTTATATATGGTTTTCATGTCATTTGCATATGCTGCTTTCTCTGCTGCTTCTGCTAAGTTGTCATATTATTGATGTTTATCTTGATAGCATGATTCCTTCACTTCTTTGTCTTCTTGTGCATAATTACTTAAAACTTGTTCTTTTAGCCTTTGTGATTTGATGTTCGGTAATTTTTTCTTGATTTCCTTTCTTTGTTCTATCTTTTCCTATGTCGTCTTGCTTATCCATTCCTCTTTTCTTCGTTTCCGATATCCCAGCACCTCTTTTGCCATTTCCTGTAGTGTTTTATTGAACTCTAGTATGGACATTTCTTTTTCGTCTTGTAGGACACTGAAGCGGTTCCTAAGTACTATTGAGAAATCATTCTTTGTTTGCTGGTCTTTCAGTTTGTTGTGTCAAAATGTGTCTTTCTACAGTAGTATTCTCTTGACTATGGGATATAAGCAGGATTGGTACTCGGGAAACAATTAATAGAGTTTTAATTAATAGTTTTAACCCTTGTTAAAAGGTAGGTTGGTTGAGACCATTGAGCGGGGGTCTTGGGAAAGCATGCAGCATGGAGAAAACTGAGTGGGTAGGGATAGTATAAATACCATTCACGATTAGTCAAAGGAGAGGTGGTTGCCTATCTAGACTGCCCTGGTCCAGTGTCTCTGACTTCAGCATTTTGCGGTCGTGGCTGCTACCCTTCCCAGTTGTGACCAGGATGGAGTTTTTGTCCAGGATGACGAATCCTCGCCACTAGTGACTTCTACCCCTGGGTTTGAGCTAGTTTAGGCATATCCCAGTATGGGCGTGTTTGGGACGTGACCGACCTCTAGAGCAGAGGTACCGCGACATACATAGCCTTCAAATTTCACCCCTGGTATGAGCCGGTTTATGCATATTTCACTGGTATGGGTGTATATCAGGCGTGGCCGACCTCTAGAGCGGAGGTGGTGTGACATGCCTGACCATCAAGTTTCAACCCTGGTGTGTGCCGGTTTAGGCTTATTTCGCAAGTGTAGGGATATTTCGGACGTGGCCGGCCTCTAGAGCAGAGGTGCCGTGGTATGTGTAGTTCTCGCAGCGATACTACTGGACATACCGATTAAATTTCACTTTATCCTTTCCTTCACCTTTTCACACCGGCGCCGAACAACAACCTTTATTTCTTTTCTGCATTTTCTTCCTTGACCGGGAGGAGCTTCACTCCACGCGCGGCATTCGAAGAGTCTCGCCAGCAGTGTCTTAACCTCTAGGTTAAGCCGGTTCATGCATTTCACCCGATATGACTGCATTCAGTACGTGGCTGACCTCCAGACCAGACGTGCCGTGATTTGACTGTTTGCTTCGCTTTATCCTTTCTACCACCTTTCCCGCCGTGGTGCCGCGAGGCAACCCAATTTACATCTTTCTTCATTGGCCGGGAGGAGCACCGCTCCACGCACGGTAGCTGAAGAATCTCGCCAGCAGCGGTAGATGAGCTACCAAACATGCCACACATCTACCCTAAGTGTCTGGTTTTCAGGCGCCAAATATTCGCCCTCGCCCCTTCTCCTGTCAGTTTAGACAGTTCTGCCACGGGAAGGCCAGGAGCTGGACTTGACTGCCACAGGATGTTTGAGACGCACGTCGTTGGAGTGGAGATCGAATTCTCCACCCCACCTCCAGCAATAACAGTCCTTAGAACCGCAACCATAGCAACTGGAAGGGGTCCATCAGGTGTGCATATTGTCACCTTATTTATTTAACTTGTATACTGAAAATATAATGAGGAAGGTTAGAGAAGATGTAGACAAAGTATATTACGATACCATAACAATTGGAGATTTTGAAATACTGGAGATCAGATATGCTGATCTCTCTCTCTCTCTCTCTCTCTCTGAACCTTAAGTGCCCAGGGCACATGGGGCTTCCGCAAGGGTTTTCCACAAATGCCTGTCCTTCGCCTTTTTTTCTGCTCTTGCCCAGGTGAGCCCTCTATTGCTCAACATCCTTTCTGTTGTTCTTCTCCATGTCTCTTTTGGTCTACCCTTACTTCTGCTCCCCTGTGGTATCCATCTTACTGCTATTTTTGGTAGTGAGTTGTCAGTCATTCGGAGCACATGTCCCAACCATCGCCAGCGTCTTTCCTCAATAATTGTTGTCAGTGGTTTCATCTGCATTTCTGCTAATAAGATGTTATTTCTTATGGTGTTTGGCCAAAATATTTTTCTAATTCTTCGTAAACATTTAGTCTAGAAAGAATTCAACTTGTTTTCTATGGTTTTGGTGATTTTCTAGCATTCACTTCCATAGAGTAGAACACTTAGAACATTACTCGTAAATATCCTGATTTTCATATTTATGCTTAGTTTTTTTTATTTCCATATAGTCTGCAGCATTGCAAAAGCCTGGTTTGCTCTAGTAAGTCTGCTGTTGATGTCCTCTGTGCTGTCTCCATTTTCTACTACTCTGCTGCCAAGATATACAAATTTGCTGACTTACTCCACTAATTTGCTATCTACTCTGAGTACATTTCTGTTGTTCACATTTTGCTTCATTAACTTTGTCTTTCCTACGTTGATCTTTAGTCCTATGTTGTTTGCATTCTGAGTTAGCTTGTTTATTTTATCTTGCATATCTTTGTGACTGCTTGATAATAGACAAATGTCGTCCGCAAAGTCAAGGTCCTCCAGCACTGTGTCAAGGGTCCATTGTAATCCTCTGCGTTTGTCTGATGTTGCCTCCTTCATTAACCAGTCTATTGCCAAGATAAATAATGTTGGTGATAGTACACATCCCTGTTTCACACCTTTTTGTACCCTAAAGCTGCTGGAGGTATGTTATCCACAGATAACTTTGCACTGAAAACCCTCGTATAGGGCTTTGATTACATTAACTATTTTATGGGGGAGGCCATGCCATCTTAGGATTTTCCACAGTGCATCTCTGTTGACACTGTCAAAGGCTTTCTCAAAATCTATGAATAATGCATATGTTGTGCTATGCCACTCATTTGCCTGTTCTAATATTTGTCTAAGTACAAATATGTGGTCTATGCATAATCTTCCTTTCCTAAATCCTGCCTGCTTTTTCCGAAGTTTTTCCTCAAGTGTTGGTACAATTCTGTTGATTATTCTGCAAAATATTTTACTGGTGAGTGGCAGTAGGGTAATGCCTCTCCAGTTCCCACAATCTCTGAGGTCACCCTTCTTTGGTAGTTTTACTATAAGCCCAGTTTTCCACTCCTCTGGAGCTTTTTCTAGATCCCAAATTTGTTGTAATATCCTGCAAAGTTGTTTTGGTGTTTCTGTTTCATCTGCTTTCAACATCTCAGCAGTCACTTCATCTTCACCTGGTGACCGTTTCCACTTGTTGTTTATTAGTATGTGATCGATTTGGTTTTCTGTGGTTTTATCTGGTGACCTCCAAGTCACTTTATGGATGTTTTTGTGTTGGAAAATTGTCCCTCCGATGGTCATCATGTTTTCTTCACAGAAACTGCAGTCTTTCTCCATTTTCATTTATTTCTCCGATTCCTTCTCTTCCCATGATTCTTCTTCTATCTTCATTTCCTTCACCTACTTTTGCATTGAAGTCGCCCAAGAGGAGTAGCATATTATGCTTGGGTATTGTTTCTACCGTGGCTTGGAGGCTGTTGTAAAAATCTTCTTTTAATTCCTCTTCAGCTGCTTCTGTTGGTGCATAACAAACTATAATAGACAGCTTCGTGAATCTTGAGTTGAACCGTGCATATAATAATATCTCATTTATTGGGGTCCATTTCAGCAATGCTCTTGATGCTTCTTTTGTTATAATCAATGCTACTCCTCCTTCATGAAGATCTTCTTTACCTGACCATATTATTGTATCTTCTGTGTGCTGTGTTGTTAATTTCCTTCTGCCTTGTCCTGTCCATCTTGCTTCTTGTATTCCTAGTATGTCTAGTTTGTATCTGTGCATTTCCTTGATGGTTTGTGCTAGTTTTCCAGTCTGGTTAAGTGTTCTTACATTCCAGCTGCCTATTTGCATCTTGTGTTTAGGTTCCCGGAGGTCTGCAGTCGGGCTGGGGACTTCCAGTGGCTGGCTTTCATCCATAACCTTCATGGGCTCAGTTTCCTGATACGCATTTCTCCTTCCACCTGCATTTGTTTTTTCCCTTGCTTCCATTTCTGTAGCAGTCTGATAGTTTTTGTTTTTTTTTTACCAGATAGGGTTGCTGGCCCTATGCTGAACCCTCCTTAGTCGCCTTTTACGATCATGCGTGGTAGGGTACAGTGGTCCTATTCTTTGCAGATCCCAGGTACCACACAGAGGAGATATGCTGATGACACAGTATTACTGTCCACAACGAGCATATTTTGAACTTAACAAGAGGAGCATTTCTGAAAGAATGTCGGAAAATCTACATATTCTTTCAAGCTAAGTATTCTATTTATTTTGTTTATTTTTTAACATAGGATTCATATGAATCTATACTTTATCTCCTCTCTCTCTATCTCTCTCTCTAATTCTTCATCCTGATTGTGTTTGCATGATTAAAGCTCATGCTGAAACGTCACAATTTTGTAGTCGTTAAGTAATAAAGCTTTTTTTTTTTTTTTACCAGTTTATACATTTTGGTATCACAGCTTTACTGCAGTGCTTCGTCTTAACTGGCTAGCAAAATAAGACTTGAAATTAACATGGTAAAAGCAAAATTAATTAAATCTCTCATTAATCAAGAAAGAAAATTCTACGTAGAAAGAATAACTGTTGAAGAAGTACACCAGTTTACACACCTTGGCAGCTACATGGACCAGAAAGGAAGTTAGAACTGCATAAGCAGCACTGACCTTAAAAAATCTTGAGAACGTATGGCACTCAAAAGTTATAAACTCCAAAAACCAAGCTATGATTATTCAAATGTAATATACACTCGTTTATGCTTGTGAAATCTGGAAAATATCAAACGAAATAAACAACAAAATAGACTCTTGAAAACAAGTGTCTACGGAAAATACTCAGTATAATATGTAACACGCAAACTTCCCGCATTGTGATATATGCCATTGCTTGCAAAAGATGCAGAATAACTTACATTGGTGAACTTGCCTCATATTATGGGACAGCATGCAAAAACATCTGTACGATATCACCCAGCATGCTTCAAAACCAGTCCCAGAACATTTCAGTGGCCTCATTCACAGAGGCAAATCTGACTTTATGGTAACACCCATCAAACAGTGTCACGCAGATGACGCAAGCCGCCTAACACTTGAGGTATGGGACTCTGGAACAACATGGTTTGAACTCTGCCTTCTCACTTGTTACACATAGCTTAGGATCACTTCACAGCATCATATTACAACCCCTCTACCCCTACTAGAATCACATATATTTCACCTTCTCCCAGCTAGATTACCATTGGGTCAATCTCTCTCCTCTCCACAGTTTCCCCACCCACCACCCTCAGTGACGACCAACCTATCATACATCCCTAGTCTCCATTTAATGTGCATACAATCCTCCGATGAGATTTAAAAGCTCGCCTAAAACAGAAAAAAACTTGGCAAACTACCATGCGAGACCTATGTGACGTTTAACAGCACGGGAAAGATGTAAAGTGTTTCCGTTTCGTAATTCTCATCCATTTTTCTCAAACCGAGAGGCATACAGGAGTGCTGTTAGGAAGGCAAAGTTCTGCGAGGTACATGCAAATGAACGAATTTGGGAGTGCTTATCAGTAATAAACTACGGATAAGTACGTCCCGGGGGACTGCTTATTCGTAGTATAGCAACTGCGCATGTCTTCTGCGCACCACTGGAGAGCGCCTTTTTTGTTTCGGGGAGAAAGGATTATGTACTACAAAAATGATTAATTAATCTTTGGACCGTCCGGCTATCTCAGTCGGTTAAAGCATGACTCTAGTAACATCGGGGCATGTATTCGGTTGGCGATTTTTTTTTCTTTTCATAGTTATAGTTTAGATTATGACACTCTTTATTTCTCTTTTTTATTAAGAAAAAGTATACGTTTAACTTTTAGACAAACTAGCAATTTTCAACAAAGTGAACACACCTGATTCAACAAACTCTCAGAAAGTACTGTCTGAGCCATTACTGTCCACCACATCCTCGATGGGCAATGGGATCCCCCTTAAAGATATTTTTTTTAACCGACGACGTAGCACTTCCATGACTCGGACTGCGAAGCTTGACAGGTAATCGTTAAGTAATAAAGCTGTCCCTACTTTGTTTGTTTCTAGTTTATACATTCAGGTATCAAGTAAAGTCGGCTGTTCTGTTGTTGCCATGGGGTCAATTGCCGCGGGACATGCGCAGTCTCAATGTAGTGTACTACAATTGTGTCACGTGACAGTCTATATCAACTTCCCGTCGCAAGAAAGCATGGGTGAGGAATTGTTTTATCTGAGTCTTTATACAATACGATCAACATGACGGTTTAGTGAAATAATGACATCTGCAGGTTATCATATGTAGACATGAGTATTTAAATTTACAAGAATGTCTTGTTTGAGGCTTTTCGGTGGCTCTGGTGAAGCCTGTTGTGACTGCAGTAACTTGTGGCCTTGAATGTATGACAAAGATCTCCTGCAGTAGCGAGCCCTCCAGCGCCAGCAATAAGCTGGCCACCATCAGAGAGAAATATAAGATAATTTCTGACAAAACGTTTGAGCATTACACACGATCCATTGAGGGCAACTAAAAAAAAAAAATTGAAGTAAGGACCGGGGTTAGACAAGGATGCCTACAGTCACCATTCGAATTTCTGTTAGCAATAGACTGGATTAAGAAAACGGCTACAGAACAAAACAGAAATGGAATACAGTGCAGTCTACGGACACAAGTCGAAGATCTGGATTTTGTAGATGACTTGGCATTGCTGTCACATAATCAACAACAGTTGCAAGAAAATGTCATGTCCACGACACTGGCACAAGTTGGACTAATTATAAATGGAGGAAAAACGAAAATTCTCAGCACAAACACAACCAGCACAAATTCAATTGCCTTAGAAAATAAGAAATTAGAAGAAATAAGACACATTCATTTATCGCATCTGCATCAGTGGCAGAATCGGTGGTACAGAATCAGATATTACAGCAAGGATTGGAAATGTCAGAGTATCATTTATGCAGCTGAAAAATTTCTAGAAGTCCAGGGGCATATCCCTAACAACAAAACTTAGACTGTTTAATATAAACGTTAAATGGTCCTGCTAAAAGAATTAGAAGTAGGGATAGCATCAGCCAAAATTACCAAGAGATTGCATACCCTTGTTTACACTTGCTTAAGGAAGATCCTTCAGATTAGATGGTAGATACCATGAGCAATGTGGAGCTATAGCAGAAAATGAACCAACCCATAATAAAAAAAAAAATAATAATAAAATGATAATGGAGATTTATAGGATATACACTTTGAAAGCTTCCACAAACATAACCAGACAAGCTGTCACCTGAAATCCCCAGAGGAAAAGGAAACAAAGAAAACCTACAACTACAAACACCTGGTGAAGAAGTATTGAAGCAGAGATCATAAAGATGGACCATACATGGAAACAGAAGAAGTGGCCCAGGACATAATTAAATGGATAACTAAGAAGAAAGGTGGAACAGCACTATTATTTAATGCTAATAAACTTGTAACATGTCGGCGTGAGCCTTTATCAAACAAAAACAAACAGAATGAAGAATTAGAGAGAAGAGACAAAGTATGGATTACATCAAACTAATGTAAGAGAAATAACAAACAAACAACAAAAAAATCAGTGAAAAAAGTAAAGAAAAATAGTAACAAAATGAAAACTTATCTCAGATTTGTGTGTTATAATTAAATGTTGATGGCCCCATGCTCCAGGTAAAGGTAAAGAAGGTGGATTGATGGATTACACATGCTCAACATACAAGACACCAGGATCTCGGATATCAGGATTGATGGATGTGTTGAAGGGGGATGTGAGCACCTATGGACATGTCCAGAGTGCAATGATGACCCAGGCCATAAACTATAAAGTTTGTAAATATTAGTAATAAAGTTTTGAAAATGATTCTTTTAAAACAAATTCTGCATTTTTATTAGACAAAAGAAATTAATCAGAGATATGCAAATATTAAATATTATTGGATCCTGACACATTTTTCGAGGGTGCTTCATAATTCTTTATTGGGGATTCTTGCAAATGTCAGTGAGAAACCATGTATTGCTAAACTACAGTAGAGTTCTTCTTATCTTTAAGGTCAGAATTTTTAAACAGTTTTGTCAAAAATTTGTTACCCTTTATCTTTGCACATTAAAGACATATTTATGATACATGAAACTGAAGACACATTTATGATACATGAAAATGAAGACACATTTATGATACATGTAAGTGAAGACACATTTATGATATGTGAAAATGAAGACACATTTATGATACATGAAAGTTAAGACATATTTATGATACTTGAATGTGAAGACACATTTGTGATATGTCAAAATGAAGACACATTTATGATACATGAAAGTGAAGACACATTTTTGATAATTGAAAGTGAAGACAAATTTATGATACTTGAAAGTTAAGACACATTTATCATACATGAAAGTGAAGAATGCAGAATTCAAGACCTACAACTTTCACATTCCCCTTGTTCCATGCTTGTACAAACATCATTTTGTACTTAACATCATTTAATTACTGTTCTTATGGTGGGGCATTATAGGAGAAGGTAGGAAGGAGTACTTTCCTTACATAATGAGCATTTCATTCTTTCTTACTATTTTGATTATTTTTATTTGTTTATATTCCTTGAATCTCCCAGATATACATAAAGTTACTAGTGTAGGAAAAGTATTGATGCAGAAATTGGCTTCTCAAGCAAATATAATGAATTGTAGAGATGCTACTAAGAGAAAACTAATATCATATTAATACCAACACTGTGTTATCAATACCAGACATGGGCACGTACTTAAAAACAACAGAATAAAATAACCACATATGAAATGAAATGTCTTAGGAAAGTAGCTTCTTCTTCTTCTTCTTCTTCTTCTTCTTCGTTCACACTGTCTGTCTATATCTGCAGTCCTGTCTCTTGGATAAATTTCACTGTTTTTTGTAATTCATGTATGGAACCATAGAGCTTATCTTCTTTAGTGGTTTCACTGGGCCAGTAACTATTTCTCAGTGTCTCGTAGTTGATGCAGCTCTGGAGGATATGTTCCACAGTTTGGGGCACCTGGGCACATGTACATACATTAGTAGTACCAACCTTAAACTTTGTATACATATGACTTCGGAGTCGGCTGTGTCCTGTTCGGAGACGGAAGATGGTGACTTGTTCCTTTCTGTTTAGCATGTGATAGTCATCATGTGGTGGTGTTTGTGGCTTCCTGTAGGTTTTTATCATGCTTTTCTTCTGATTATAAGTGATTGGTATGTCTGGTTGCTCCATTTCAGTGCCCTCTTTGGCCAGGTGGTCAGCTTTCTCATTGCCTGGTATTCCACAGTGGGATGGAATCCATTGCAAAGTGACTCCATGTTGTAAGCCAATTTTTGACAAGGCATCCTTAAGGTCTGGTAGTTTGTTGCACTGAAGAGCCTCCAGTACTGATCTTGCATCTGTGAGAATTACTACAGGACATGTATCAATTCTGGAGTCTGATAGTTTTTCAACTGCAGCAATAATTGCCCTAACTTCTGCATCAAAGTTGTTGCAGTATTTACCAGTGGGTATGGAAATCTTGTCAATGGTGTTGTTTGGATATTCAATATATGCTCCTGCCCCTCCATTCTTTATGGCATTATGTGCAGATCCATCTGTATACACACGTATCCAGGTGTCACATGGATATCTGTCATCTAGAACACTAAGTGTGGCTGTTGATCTTACAAGACTGCTCTGCATCTCACCATTCTGCACACCTTTCACTTCAGTCTGAATAGATATTTGTATATAATCTGCTTCTTTCCATGGTGTATGCTCTGGTACAGATGATAATGGAGCGACTACAGTTGGAAGGTCAGGTATCAGCTTACGCATACGCTTGGCCTGATGAATGAAGCTGCTTCTTTTAAGCCGTCCTAATGCCAAGTTATTGAATCTCTCCTTCAGGGGATGGCTTACAGAGCTAAGGAATTTTTCTCCCATGGTCATGACCTTTGTGTCTCTACGTTCCTTTAGCGGTTGAACACCAACTATTTTCTGCATTTCTACTATTGGTGTGGACCTCATGGCACCTGTGATAATCCGTAGTGACTGATTTTGAAAGGAAAGTAGCAAACATCAGGTTTGACAAGCTAAGAAATGACACCATAAGATAGATAGTAGAAGCTAAGTCATGTCTACGACACATAGAGAAGCAAAGAATCAAGTGGTTTGGCCACTTAATGAGAATGACACACTCACAGCCAGTTACAAGAGTCTTCAGTCAAAGAACTACAGATTTACATAGATCAAGAGGAAGGCCCAGAAAGAAGTGGATAGATGATATCAAAGAACCACAGTACATAGATCAAGAGGAAGGCCCAGAAAGAAGTGGATAGATGATTTCAAAGAGACACTTGCTAATTATGACATGACTATCACTGAGGCCACCAATTTGGGCCAAAAACATCACCTTGACACTTCACACTATAAGAGGAAGGATAAAAGTAAAAGTAGAGATGATCCCAGCATGCATCATTCAATATATCTGTTGAAATAGGAACCTGACACTTATATTGTCCATGAAGTCTGTGAGACAGACTAAGAGTAATGTACAGGTGACTTTTAGTGCAATAATTAAAAGTTGGATCTTGTCATCTCCTGATTATGTGTCAGTTTCCAGTAGCTACACGTACACAAAAGAAAAATTATTTTTATTTACGTGACTGTCCAAAACTTTTTATATATTGTAATTAGGTTTAGGTCAAAGGTGACTTATACTCAAGAGAAGCTATGCTCAGAAACTGTGGAAACATGATGGAAACAGAGGAAACAACTTGGATAAAACAAGAACAGGCCTGTAAAGTAAGTGTTTTTTAATTGAGAATTGGCTGTAAGAGATAAGTTATTTATCTGTTTCTGAATTAGAATAATTGTGTTGGGAATATAATTGCAATATTCAGATCAATACATTTACAGAGTGTTAGACATACAAACACTTATGGAGAATTCCAAAATCTGGTATGGGTATGGACTTCATAAATGATAAATTAGTATAGAATTATGATGGTGCAGAATACAGTTGGCAAAGTACTGAAAAAGACGTAGCATTTATGATTAAAGCATTAAGAGTTATCTCATCAGTCCTCTGTACTCCCAGTGGAGCATAAGGCATCAACAAAGGTTCCACAGCCAGACCTGTCTTGAGCACGTTGAGATATCTCAAACCAAGCCTTTCCTCCTTTCTTTAGTTCTTCCTGTATTGTGCTGTATACTCTGTGCTTATTGAATACAGAAAACATGGAGCTTATGGGAATCCAGTCAGTGTTCTGTCTTCTCCCAGTCATGCTCAAGCAGATCATGATGTATAACAGGTTTTTGAAGCTAATGGCCAAAACATTTTTTGAACTGTTTGCTTCATAAAGTTCAGAATGACTGCCCAGATAGTATTAAACAAAGGTCTAGTTAAATTACTGATAGAACCACTTACTTCAGTTCTTTCTCAACAATTCTGATCACTAAAACTATCAGACAGGACTGCCAGAAAGCAATTTACTGCCTTTTTTTGTCCCGTTCTTCTCATTCATACGGCATATTCACTTTTATGATGAACAAGATAAAATAACAGTTAAAGTACAACAGCAAAAGAAATAAAAAAACTAATGAAAATGGTTATCATCACTATTAATTCAGGTCAATCAATATTTGTGCTGAAGTTAACATATTCATTCATTCATTTACATACCCTTTGCGGAACTTTGCCTCCCAAACAGCACTCCTGTAGGCCTCTCGGTTGTGAGAAAGATGGCCTGCCCCTGATGCATTCATTTGCAGATCCTCAATGATTTCTTGCAGCCATCTTCGGCTTGGTCTTCCTCTCTTTCTTTTTCCCATTATGTACCCTTCTAAGACAGTCTTCTCTAGATTATCATGGCGTTTAATGTGTCCAAAATATTTAAGTTTTCTCTCTTTAATCCTCTTTACTATCCAGCCTTCTTCAATATTAAGCTCTTGTAGTATGGATATATTTGTTCTTTTTTGTGTCCATGATATTTGAAGAGCTCTTCTGTAGCATTTACATACAAAGGCATTTATGTGTTACTCAGCTCTTTGTTAAGTGTCCAGGTCTCACAGGCATATATAAACATAAATTTAGCAAGAAAACGATCTGTAACCTAACTATTTGTCTTGTCTATTTCCTGATTTGCCTTTCAATTTTGTGGGGACAAACAGATGGTTTGGTAAGGCTCAGTAATTTGCTTCATATAATGAGATTATTAAAGGTTTCTGTAATGTAATTTCCTTCCTGCACCTGTTACATGGGTGGCATCACCCTCTGTTTCCCACAGTCCTTAGCATGAATGTTTCTGTGGTATACTTCAAAGTTCAGACTCTGGCTTCACTGCATTTGGGGCAACCCCATATATGCTCCGCCGCATGCCACAGCATCCATCCATGAGTATGTTTGCTAATAGTTCCTGTCAAATGTTGGTTGTTTGCTATGTGTTTTCTGCCACACAGTTCAGATTTCCTGCCAGTACCTTTAAACTGTCCTAGCTCCAGCAGTCTCTTCAGATCACATTGTTCTTCCATCCTCGCTCTCCATTTTCTGGCAGTCTGTCCAATATAGCCTTAGCAATGTCCCCCATATCCTTTGTCAGCCTGCCATTTATTTTAGTTTGTTCAACAAGTCTGTCTGCCCTGGACAGTAAAGCCATGTTATGCTTTTAACAGTTGACTGACTTAACATTCTTTTTGAAGCAATTTTTTCTCAATCTTACAAAGCATGCTCTGTGAATCCGTCACTGTGACACTATTAACTACATCATGAGCATCTAGCTATTCCATTACCACCAGCACAGCCTCAGTTTCCATTAGCATGCTTGATGTGATGACTTCAAAGAATCGCGAACCCTGTGCCACTACTCCTCCATTTCGGTAGACAACAAAACCCCAACTACTTCTGCTTTTTCGAGTCACTGAGCCATATGTGTATATATTACCGTTACAGAAATTCTGTGGCATACTGTTTGGTGGTGGTTATAACTAGCATACATATTTGTTTTTATTTCAGCCAGACTGAGAGAAATATTGAAACTCATCTTCTCGATGTTATAATGATCATAAAGGTAGAACCAGATTCTGATACAGGACTTTGAAAATATGATTTTTATACTTGGAGTTAAACAGTCATTACTAAGCTACATACTGCTCACAACGGGCCAAGGATCACTTTTTCTTGTGTGCACTGGCAAAAAATGTAACTTGTCATTGAAAATTGTTTTCTATCTTCATCACACATAACTTTTCATCATGTAATTATAAAAATCTTGGCTACAGTAGTCCACGTTTGCAAGCAGGAATCACACGGATATTGTTACCTCCAAATTTTGACTTCAGCAAAGCGCTTGGCAGAATGATTTTGAGATGTGTAAGCAAGGTGGTTATTTGAAGTGTTCACACTACATGATGATGCATTGATAAGTGATAAGAAGGGACATGCAAATTGGACTGTTGCTTAATGGGCTCTTGTCTTGTTCACAGATGAGTCCAGATTTTGTCTTGACTGACAGATTGCTTGAGGAGAGAGTGGAGATGAATATTGTGGCCAAACATGACCGCTACAGAGGTGGCTCAATCTTATTATGGGGAGGAATCAGTGTATATGGTAAAACGGACCTTCATATCTTCCAGAATGGCCTGAGAGTGGAGTTCAGTAGAGCGATGAAATCCTGAAACTTAGGGTCAGACCATACATTGGTGCCATCAGTCCTGACTTTATTCCTTGTCATGCCAGTTTGTAGACCACTACCTAGAAGCCAAATCCATGGAGCGCCTGGACAGGCCAGCTTAATTTCTGGACTTAAATCAAACATGTCTGGGACATACCTGGTACATGCCTAGTAGCCTTCAAGAGCTGACAAACAGGCTTCAACAGAAGTGGGCAAGAATTCCACACCATCATATCAGAAACATAAGGAGAGGGCATTGGTGTCAGGATGTCATTAGAGCAAGAGAGGGTCATTCATGCTAGTAAAACCCATTTGTTTTTTTTTTTTTTTCAATATTCCTGGATATGATTTTTTTTACCTTTGTTTGATTGTGTTGCACTGAAAATAGTGTGACATTTTAGGAGGTGGGAACCTTATGGAGCCCAACTGTTTGGCATGTTTCTGTGTATTTACTGGTTCTGTGTCCTTTTCAGTAAATCTTAGTCATTTAAATTATGTCATTTGACCTTGATTACATTAAATTTTAAAATCATACTGTGTACCTTTCCAAGTGATCCCTAGCACGATGTGAGTAGTATATTCATAAATATATTTGGCTTACCAAAATAGACAACAATCTCTCTCTCTCTCTCTGAACCTTAGGTGCCCAGGGCACATGGGGCTTCTGCAGGGTTTTCCACACATGCCAAAACAGTCAACAATAGTTAGCTTATTTTGATAATTTTCCTACATGTTTTCAAGTTGTTTCTCTGTTACGGAAGGATGACTGCTATTATAAGTGCAGCATTGCTCTGTATTATTGTATATCTTATATCCTCCCCGTGCCCTTAAACATTACATACAGCCCGCAAGGTAGTTTACCAGTTTTTCCAATTTCTGGCAAAATTTTCGAACTCATCAAGGGATTTTATGCCTATTAATTTAGCCTCTCTTAACGATGCCCTCTTTAGAGTTTCACATGGTGTGCCTCTTTTTCTTTGGCCTGTTGTTTTCCACTTGATAGCTTGTTTTGGGATTCTCTGATCATTTCTTCTCATCACGTGACCAACATACGTCCATCTCCTTTTCTTGATCACACATGAGACTGGTTGTTGTTTACTCATCTGTCTTATCTCTGCATTGTTCTTAAATTCGTTCCAGTTGATGCCAAGTATTTTCCTCAGGCATTTGTTTTCAAAAGAGTAATTTATTTTCTGTTTCTCTAGTTGTTTTCCAGCTTTAACATGCATACATGAGGGTGGATATTACATTTAAATTGAATAGTATTAATTTGGTTTTTATGCTTATAAATTTTGTTTGTCACATGTTCTCAAGATTCTTGAAGATTGATGCTGCTTTTGCAATTCTAACTTCCTTTCTGGTGTCACCATCCTGGTCTGTATAGCTGATAAGGTATGCAAATTGATTGACTTCTTCAACATCTGTCCCTTCTACATGTTTTTTTTTTCCATTTTGATTAATGGGAATTTTCATTATTTTTGTGTATCTGTAAGTCTGTATTGCTGTATCAATAAAAGTGTCCATCAGTCAGGATACTGCACTGCAGTTATATGAAACTGCTGGCTTAAGAGAGAGACAGTGTACATTGTATGAGTGATGAGGAGAGGAGGGTCTGGGTGTTATGTCTCACTGATGAGATAATGTTTTGTTTTATGAGGAGGAGATAGCCCATGCTTTAAAGAAGAGACACCCCAGTTTATGTTAGGAATGATACAGAATTATGGACAGTAGTCTCCTGTATTATATCAATAGTTTCTGGCTAAATTCAGGACAGGTCTGTGTAAAAGCACAATAAAACCTTTTGCCCCTAGCAGTGATCCTTTATACTCTCAACTTAAATTTTAGGTGATGCAAGAGTAAGTGCTTGTGTCTGTTATAATTAGTTTGTCTGTCTCATTATCTTTCAGAGCATTGTTTGTTCCAGCTGTAAGCAAGAATTAATCACTCAAGTCCTAGAAGATGATAACAATAGCAGAAACATGTTGAGAGTGAAATGTGAAGGACATGTTTGTTATGGAAGAGATGAAGGTAATTATAATCAGAAAAGAAATCTTTGAAATTTGAAATAGAGATAACACCCTATTCCAGTTTGATCCAAGATCCTAAGTGGTTAAGTTCTGAGTAAAGTATATTTATGTACATATAAATGTCAACAATTTAAGGTATGCAGGAGATACAGTCCTTCTGATAGAGAAACTGCAGAAGTTAATAGATAAGATATACAATGCAAACCAAGAAAGGGAACTAGAGATCAGTATAAAAAAGACTATTATAATGGGTTTGGAAAGACCAAAACTGGAGAAACTGGAACAAGAGACAAACTACTGCCACATAGGACATACAGTAACTGAAGATGGGAGAAGTGAAATGGAGATGAAGAAAAGAATAGGAATGGCAAAACATACATTTAACACCATGAAGGCAGTGCTGTTATTCAGGAATCTCCCCACAGAAAAGAAATTGAGATTAGTAAAATGCTATATCTACTCTGTTTTACTGTATGAAGCAGAGACATGGAATCTAAGCAAAAGGTTGGAGAGAAGGATTAATACAGCAATATGTGATTCTACAGAAAACTAGGACGTATAACATGGAGAATGAAAATAACAAATGCAAAGTTTTTAAGAATAAAAAGAACAAATACACAATTTTTAATAATGAAAAGAACGAATGCACAATTTTTAAGAATAAAAAGAACAAATGCATAATTTTTAATAATGAAATGAACAAAAGGACAATTATTAAGACTGAAAAGAACAAATGAGCAATTTTTAAGAATAAAACAAACAAATGCACAATGTTTAAGACATGCACAATTTTTAGACCAAATCCAAGTGCAATGTGAAGAAATTAAGATCACGAACATAAAATACTTTGGTCATATCAAGAGACATAACAACATACTGAAGACCATACAAGAAGGAATGATGACAGGAAAAAGAGCAAGGGGTAGACAGATGTAGATGGGAAAACAACATACAAGAATGTACAGGACACAGCCTGGCTGAATGCTACATCAAGGTGAGGGAGTGAGAAAACTGGAGATTCATTACCACCAACCTTCATTCTAAAGAAAGCACATGATGATGATGATGTTCATATAGTTAAGTTCTTCCTAAATACACAAATTATGAAATATCTGAGATAGTACATCATTAAGATTATCTTCTTAAGAAGAAAACAAGAAACAAGAAAAGCCTTGCATGCTCTCCACTTACAACTACCATTATGAAAAACAACAGATTGAGGTTCTTTGAGAAAACAGATGAGAACAGAAACAAAAAATGTTTATACAAAAGTGATTAAAGGACACAGATCATGACGCAGACTGAGACAACGGTGATGTGACCACAGAGTTTTCTCTTTGTACTAGTGTGATATATTCACATATAACATTATAAGTACACATTAACTGTCTTTACTTATTATTTTAATATTTCAGATCCTAATTCCTGTTTAAAGCTCTGTCATGAGACACAGAGTACAGCATCACTTGTTTGTAAATGCTTGGAGCTGCATCATAATGAATCTTTAGATATGTTACCTAAATACTTAGTAAGTTTCAATGCAGAAAGTGGATCAAGTGACTTGTCACAAATCTATAATTGTGAAACAGGAATGATGAAGACTGAAATGTCTGTGGGGTCCATTGACTTTCAAGAAAGTTCAGAAGTTGTTAGCAGGACACACAATGATTATAATAAAACACTGCCATATGAAAGAAACTGCTTGGAGACAAGTGAAGTTTTTCCTATAAATGAGACTGATGAAATCCCAGACAAGGATTTGACTTACAAAATGGAAAGCAGTGAACAGGTTAAAAACTGCAGGAAACTTTCTGATGAAGAGAAACATAATGTTTGTGATGCACAGTGTTCTACCTGCAGTAATCTGAAAAAAAAACAAAGAATACATTCAGGAGATGAACCTGAGAAGTGTGATGTCTATAGTGTAAGATTTACTAAAAACAGTCTCTTGCATAAAAATAAAAGTATCCATGCAGGAGAGAAGTCTTATAAATGTGATGATTGTGGCGCAGGATTTACTACTTCCGGCAATCTAAAGGAGCATAAAAGAATCTATACAGGAGAGAAACCTTATAAAAGTAATGTTTGTGGTGTAGGATATACTTCTTCTAAAAATTTTAAAATTCATAAAAGAATCCATACAGGAGAGACACTTTATAAAAATAATGTTTGTGGTATAAGATATACTTATTCTGACAGACTAAATAAACATAACAGATCCCATACAAGAGAGAAAACTTATAAATGTGATGTTTGTGGTATAAGATATACTTCTTCTAACAGTCTAAAAATACATAAAAGAATCCATACAGGAGAGAAACCTTATAAATGTGATGATTGTGGTGTAGGATATACTTCTTCTAACAGTCTAAAAATACATAAAAGAATCCATACAGGAGAGAGACCGTATAAATGTGTTGTTTGTGGTGTAGGATTTACTTCTTCTGGCAGTCTAAATAAACATAAAAGATCCCATACAGGAGAGAAACCTTATAAATGTGATGTTTGTGGATTTGAATATACTTCTTCACATAATTTAAAAATACATAAAAGAATCCATACAGGAGAGAGACCTTATAAATGTGATGTTTGTGGTGTAGGACACACTTCTTCTAACAGTCTAAAAATACATAAAAGAATCCATACAGGAGAGAAACCTTATAAATGTGATGTTTGTGGAGTTGAATATACTTCTTCTAAAAATCTCAAAATACATAAAAGAATTCATACAGGAGAGAAACCTTATAAATGTGATGTTTGTGGTGTAGGATATACTTCTTCTAAATGTCTAAATAAACATAAAAAATCCCATACAGGAGAGAAACTTTATAAATGTGATGTTTGTGGTATAAGATATACTTATTCTAACAGTCTAAAAATACATAAAAGAATCCATACAGGAGAGAAACCTTATAAATGTGATGTTTGTGGTATAGGATATACTTATTCTAACAGTCTAAAAATACATAAAAGAATTCATACAGGAGAGAAACCTTATAAATGTGATGATTGTGGTGCAGGATTTACTACTTCCAGCGATCTAAAGAAGCATAAAAGAATTCATACAGGAGAGAAACCTTATAAATGTGATGTTTGTGGTGTAGGATATACTTCTTCTGGCAGTTTAAAAAAACATAAAAGAATCCATACAGGAGAGAACCCTTATAAATGTGATATTTGTGGTGTAGGATATACATCTTCTAAGACTTTAAAAACACATAAAAGAATCCATACAGGAGAGAAACCTTATAAATGAGGTGTTTGTGGTGTACAGTTTACTTATAGAAGTGGTTTTAAAAGACATCAAAGAATCTCTACAGGAGAGAGACTTCATAAATGTGATGTTTATGGTATAGGATTTACTTGTAGTGGTCTAAAAATACATCAAAGTATCCATACAGGAGATACCTTATAAATGTGATGTTTGTTGAATAAGATGTACTTCATCCAGCAGTCTAAAGTTACTTGAAAGAATTCACTCAGGAGAGAAACCTTATAAATGTTATATTTATGATGTAGAATGTACTTCCTCTAGCAGTCTAAAAGAAAGTGAGAAAATATAGGAAGAAATATTTTAATGTGATGTTTGGAGAATTACATTTTTTATGATCTAAACACATATAAAAGAACCTGTGCTAAAGAGAAAGCTTATAAATATGATTTGTGGAATGCAAAATTTATTAGAAACAGTAATCTAAAGAGTAATAAAGGAATCCATATGTGGGATAAACCTGTGATCTTTGTGGTGTAGGATTTACTTATGATAGTAAGCTAAAACAAATGAAACAGGAAAGCCTACGTTCATTCTCAGAGTTAGCCATTAGAGATGTAAGGAGTTTTTGAGTCCCTCTCTCCATATAGTAGAGAGCAGGCCACTTGTAATTGCCCAGAGCAAGTTATAATTAGTCAGCTCTTATTCAGAATGCTCCAGAAGTGGCAAAACTTAACCTGCCATAAAAGTTTTGTTTGTTTGTCAGGACTTTCCCTGGTATTTAACCTTTCTGGGATGTTGCTGGAACCAAATTTTGCAAATGGCCATGTCAAGGATTTTTGTCCAGTCAACAATTTTGTCTCCTCCGTTGGTTATGTTTTGCATGACTAAAATGTTGTTCATGATCTTCCAACTTGGCATAGAATTCTTTCAGACTTACAATTTTTCTTATTCTTGTCTTGTGCATAAATTATACAAAAATAACCTTTAGTGATGATCTTCCGTAGCTAATGGCATAAAGATATAGAGCAAGATTTCTCAAAGTGTGGTCCACTTGAAAATCAAATGTACAATATGAAAAAGAAATATTTTAGTGTGTCTTACTATACTGGAGTGAATGCTGGAAACTGACATAGACATCTACACATACACTTGACACATTCCAAGTCAACTGTATGTATAAGATCAAAGTAGTGTATGACCCAGCCACTATAAGTAATAACTATTTGTTAAAAGAGAGACATGACAACAGTGATTGACAGGAACTGATAGCGGTAGACTGGCCACATTATGAGAATGACAGATGAAAAATTACCACAAACAGCTTTGATATGTGGACCCCACAGGGTAAAGGAAGCATGGGACAACCAAGAGATATGGAGTCATAAAGCAGAGAAAATTCTGGTAGACAATGAATTGACATAGGAGAAAGTCAAGAAGATAGTAAAGGACTGACAAAAGTTAAAACCTCTTGTTACTAGCTGCCCCATATATCATAGCCACTGAAATGACAAGAGAGAGATGTATGAAGAGCTATTATTAGTCTTTGTTGTCCACACATCAGAATCTGTATTCCTATGCAGGAAACTCTCTGCTGTAGAGAGCAGGATAACAACACAACTCCTTCAGATCATCATAGGAATTATCCCCCCCCCCCCCCCCCCAGAAAAGTGTTTTGGTTCTAATAAACTCCTCATTAGATGTTAATACTTCGTAGAATTAAAATGAATAAATGATTGTTGGATGATTGATGAAGCTGTAAAGGATATGTTGTGTTTTATTTATTTTACTTTACTTTCATCACTTTAAAAACTCCAAAGTCTTCATGTAGACTAAAATAAATCACTACTAGTAATGCTAAGGTGGTAACCAACACAATTATTTTTTTTCTTTAGAACAGTTTGTTTTATGGAATTGGGACTTGAAGCTTCCTGCAAGGAGTTGAGACTTGAAGCTTCTTACAAGGAATTGGGACTTGAAGCTTCTTACAAGGAGTTGAGACTTGAAGCTTCTTACAAGGAGTTGAGACTTGAAGCTTCTTACAAGGAGTTGAGACTTGAAGCTTCTTACAAGGAGTTGAGACTTGAAGCTTCTTGCAAGAAGTTAAGACTTGAAGCTTATTGCAAGGAGTTGAGACTTGAAGCTTCTTACAAGGAGTTGAGACTTGAAACTTCTTGCAAGGAATTTAGACTTGAAGCTTCTTACAAGGAGTTGAGACTTGAAGCTTCTTGCAAGGAGTTGAGATGTGAAACTTCTTGCAAGGTGTTGAGACTTGAAACTTCTTACAAGGAGTTGAGACTTGAAACTTCTTGCAAGGTGTTGAGACTTGAAACTTCTTACAGGGAGTTGAGACTTGAAACTTCTTGCAAGGTGTTGAGACTTGCCATGAAGAACTTGAATGCATGTCTGACAGTATAATGTACAGCAATATCCATCTTTATAGTATAGAGCATCTACTTGGCTTTGTTATGCAGATTCAGATTTAACTACTACATTTTAAAAAAAAAAAACTGGCCATTTCAGAATAAAAATATGGCAGCAATATTTTTATTATTTTTTTAAAGTGTCATTTTGTGATTTTTGTTTGGCAAGGAGAGAAACATTTGTCCATCTGCTGTGTTCTTTTGCCAATTTTATGTGAATCCTGCCAGAATGGCTGTAGTCGTCTTTCAGTTTTTGCATTGACTTAATCATATTAAGTACCAAGAGAATGCAGACCTTTGGTAACACCCGCCTAAGGAAGATCCTTTAGATTGACTTTTGACTTTTACTTTTCTGATCCCCGGGTTTATGAGTTTTCACTCTTTTTCCCTTGTGTCAGATAATGAAACGTACAGGTCCTCTTCAGCTGTTCTACATCTCTGTACAGAATGTTGGTGATTGAGGAGTTTGGTGGTATCAGGTTCTTGCGAAGTTCCTTCAATGTACTGCAGTCCAGCAGATGGTGTTAACAGTTTCTTATTCTTGTCTGCTGCAGTGCATGCAGTTTGGTGTGTGGCCAGCGGTCATTCTAAGTGCTTATTGAGGGTAATGTGTCCTGTTCTCAACCTGAAAATTGTACATTGGTCTCTACGACATAAGCTGTTGATGTGGTCTCCGGGGTTAGGCTTTGGCAGGTGTGTATATAAGGATCTTCCAGTTGGATAACTGGCCCAGCTGTCCATCCACTGCTGCTTGCAGCTGTGTATAATGTGTTTAGCATGATAGACTGTGGTACACTCTGTATAATGTTTATTGTCCCCCAAATTCTAAAAGTCAAATCAACATACACTGCAGAAAACTATCATTGCAGGAGATTTTAATGCATATCTACCATCACTAGGATGCAAAGCCTGAAACCCTATGGGGAACAACATTGAAGAGCTATGCAACACCAGCAACATGATAATATTGTAAGACTCCTCCTTTCCATCAGCACTCCTCCACACAGCCACTGGATGCACATACAGACCTGACCTCGCCATTGTCTCAGCAGACACCCACAACAATTGTACTCTCAGAGTGCTTGATGACATAGGAAGCGACCATCACCCCAGTTTTCTACAAATTTCTCACACATGAAACCGAAGACCACACAAACTCCCACACTGGAATTATAGAAAAACAGATTGGGAAAAATTCAGAACACAAACAGATGAAAACCTATCAAAATTAAATGACAACACAAACACTGACACACTCTATGCCAATATAATCCACACCATACTTGGAGTAGCCTACAAAACATTCCCCTGAGGATGCAGAAAGAAATATAGACCCTTCTGGACAAAATCTCTGGAAGACTTAGTCAAAAAAAGAAGAGCAGCCAGGAAGAATGCAGAGAAAAACCCTACTCCAAAAAACAGAATAGAGTACAATAAACTAACAGTAAAGGTAAGACTTGAAACTAAAAAAGCAAAGAAAGAGAAGTGGTTAAACACATGCAGCAATCTCAACCTCAGAACTGAAGGAAAGACGGCTTGGAAACTCTGATAACATGTCAAGAAAAAACAAACCTTAAACCAATGTGAATCTCTGGTTGAGTCCTCTCGAGTGACTCAGACAAAGCCAGTACTAAAAGTAAAACAAATTCTTTGCTGCCACCAAAAAATCCTCCAACAGGAAAGTACTTGACAAGGTGCTGGGAAAAGTTCTGAGAAGTAAAGAGAAATCTAGCTTGGCAAACATTCCACTTTTTCAGGAAAACTTTATCCATCCATGAACTCTAAAGTATTATGGGTAAGCTACAGCTAAGAAAAGCACCAGGACCAGACAAAATATCAAATGAAATGATCCTTCATCTGGGCCATGTAGGAAAGTCCACATTACTCAACTTCATTAACAAGATCTGGCAAAGTGGAGTACTGCCAAAATCTTGGAAGTCGGACATAGTTACCTATCCTGAGAAAAAGAAAGTCAGAAGATGACCTAAAAAGGTTCAGACTAATCTCACTGGCTTCCAACACTGGTAAGCTAGCAGAACGAATACTTAACAATAGGCTGTACTGGTGGATGGAATCCTCTGGGTACCTCAATAACTTTCAGGCAGGCTTCCACAAAGGATCAAGAACCAAAGACCAGCTATTTCTCCTCACTCAAAGTGTAAAAGACAGTTTTTTACAAGAGAAACTCTGTAGCTGTCTTTGTAGACTTCCAGTAGGCATATGACAGGTCTTGTGAAAAAGTCTACTGTTAATGATGCAAAACATGGGCATACATGCAAAAATGTATCAATGGGTTAAAAACTACCTGAGTAACAGGACCATACAAACTCAGGTCAATAACAGACTGTCAAACAAATGCACCCTGGAGGAAGGTCTGCCACAAGGTTCTGCTCTTAGCTGCACCTCGTTCCTAATCTTTATAAATGACCTCCGCAACCTGTTGAACACCCACAAAGCCATGTTTGCCGATGACCTTGTCATATGGACTGGTGGAACAAACCTGCAGCTGGCTTAACTTGATGTGAAACTAGACAGAAAATTGAACTTTAAAGAGTTCATGGATGGACTAGCAGAAAAAGCATCCAAAAGACTAAACTTACTCAAGCGACTTACAAGAAACATCCTGGGGTGCTGACAAAGCAACACTCACACATCTGTAGACAGGATATATTAGATCTATAATAGATTACAACCTCCCCCTACAGGTCACAGCATCAAAGAGCTCTCGTACACAAGTAGACAGAATCCAGAACCAGGCCATTCATCTCATTTGTGGAGCAATGAGAACAACACCCACAGCTTATGTGAAACTGATGCAAATATAGAACCATTAGATATAAGACGCGAAAAGCCAACCACTGAGGCAGTAGAAAGATATATACATGCTCCCAGACCACCCTAACAGAATAGTGCTTGATAAATGGAAACATAATATTAGACTGAAACTGAAAACTCCAATGCACATAGCAGAACAGTTAAATACAAGACACAAACTCCCTGAAGACAGAGAAGAACTTAGAAAAGCACCAGACATACCACCAAACACTTCCTCAAACAAACACCAGACTCAAAAACAAATTGGTGAACAAATTATCAGATCCCAACAACCTAAAGCTGTGTTCACTGGAGACCATAGAATCCTACCCCAAGAACTGGATCCATGCATAGACTGATGGGTCAGCATTCAAAGAAACAGACAGTGCAGGATATGGGGTGCTCATAATGTTTCCAGACACAACAAGGCACATTTCTGCTGCTTGTGGATCTTGCTGCTTCAATTATGATGCAGAGATGCAGGCAATATTAGCAGCTCTGGCAGCCACAACCAAACACAAAAACAGTGCCACCCTCCCAAAAGCCTTGTTATTTTTTTAGACTCCCAGTCTGCTCTCCACGCCCTTGAAAACTGGATTCCATCAGCTGATCACATTACAATTTACATACTCAGTGCAATAAACCAACTCACTTCCTATGACATCAAGACCACCTTACAGTGGATACCAGGGTTCATAAATATCAGAGGAAATGAATGTGTTGACAGACTGGCAATGAGTGGAGCCACCATGTCACAGCCCCACATCCCCATCAACATAAGAACAGTTGTTATCTCTTGGATATAATTCTCATTGCACTTTCTGTTTTTAACTTCTCCTTGGATGTCATTTTTCGAGTGTGGCAATACATTTACGACATTCACATTTGTACATGGTGTATCCAGTCACTGAGTGATCTTTTCCATATAGAAGTGTTTCTTGTATGATTGCAATATGGACGTTGACTTTTTTCAGGTGTCTGCTTAATTCTGAGGCCTTTGGTTAAGTCCAGAAATGTTGATTTGAAGAATGTTTAGTGTGCCCCCCGTAGCTGACTTTTCACTCAGGGTAGCTGGGGGGAGGGAGAGAACCACCTAGTGTGGACCTTTTGAGGCAACATCTGGGCTCAGTTTGTTGTATCAGAACGTTTCTTTCTGCGTTCTCTGATTTTGGCTCTCCTTAATTTTAGTTTTGTGTTTGCTACCAGAAGGTTGTGATCACTTCCTGCATCTGCTCCCTTTCCTTGCTCGCACATCTTGTAGTGACCGTTTCTACTTGTTGTTTATTAGTATGTGATCGATTTGGTTTTCTGTGGTTTTATCTGGGGACCTCCAAGTCACTTTATGGATGTTTTTATGTTGGAAAATTGTCCCTCTGATGGTCATTATGTTTTCTTCACAGAAACTGCACAGTCTTTCTCCATTTTCATTTATTTCCCTGATTCCTTCTCTTCCCATGATTCTTCTTCTATCTTCATTTCCCTCACCTACTTTTGCATTGGTTGATCCTTTAGATTAGATAGCATAGGCAATGTATATATATATATATATATATATATCTTATATCCTTCCCGTGCCGTTAAATGTCACATAGGGCTCGCAAAGTAGTTCGCCAATTTTTCCTGTCTTCGGCGAGTCTTTCAACCTCATCAAAGGATTTTATGCCTGTTAACTTGGCCTCTCTTAATAATGTCCTCTTCAGAGTTTCACGCTGTCTGCCTCTTTTTCTTCGGCCTGTTGTGTTCCACTTGATAGATTGTTTTGGGATTCTCTGATCATTTCTTCTCATCAAGTGACCAACATATGTCCATCTCCTTTTCCTGATCACCCATGAGACTGGTTGTTGTTCAGTCATCTGTCTTATCTCTGCATTGTTCTTGAATTCATTCCACTTGATGCCGAGTATTTTCCTTAGGCATTTGTTTTCAAAAGAGTCTAATTTCTTTTCTATTTCTTTAGTTGTTTTCCAGCTTTTGCATGCATAAATGAGGGTGGATATTACATTTGAATTGAATAGTCTTAACTTGGTTTTTGTGCTTATAACTTTTGAATTCCATATGTTCTCAAGATTCTTGAAGATTGATGCTGCTTTTGCAATTCTGATCCTAACTTCCTTTCTATATATATATATAATATCTTAAAAAGGGGCATATATATATATATATATAATATATATATATATATATATGAAATAGTAACCAACATGTTAAAAGCTATTAACAGTGACAAAATGATCCAACTACAAAGACTGCTTAATAAAGCTGGAAAGAAGAAAAGGTATCTTCTAAATGCAAAAAAGGAATCACTGTTAAAGTATCAAAAAAGCAACCGTACCAACTGCAAGTGGTCTGTCAGATGTGCATATTGTCACCTTAGTTATTTAACTTGTATACTGAAAATATAACGAGGAAAGTTAGAGAAGATGTAGACAAAGAATATTACGATGCCATAACAATTGGAGATTATGAAATACCGGAGATCAGATATGCTGATGACACAGTATTACTTTCCACAACACAGAAAGGAATGGAGAAACTAATTATGTCAGTCCATAAGAATAGTGAATAGCAAAACCTCTATCTTAATGTGAAGGAAACTAAATTGCTGACAACTGACAAAACAAATAAGCCAGCTGAAATGAGGAAAAATTGTAAGAGCTGGAGAGTTTTGAATATCTTGGATCACTACTAACTAACAATAGAGATACAATGAGGGAAACTAAAAGGAGGACATCTGTTGCTCTTCAAAAAGTAAAACAACTAAAGAAACTGTGGAGAGGAACAAACAGAACTACAAAAATTAGATTTTAAGGGCATTCATCTTTCCCATGTCAACATATGCCTGTGAGACCTGGACATTTAACAAATCAGCTGAGAAACACATAAACGCCTTTTACTGTAAGTGCTGCAGAAGAGTTCTTCAAATATCATAGGCACAGAAAAGAACAAATATATCCATACTACAAGAACTTAATATTGAATAAGGTTGACTATTAAAGAGGATTAAACAGAGGAAATTAAATATTATGGACATATTAAACGTCATGAGAATTTATAGAAGACTGTCTTGGAAGTATACATAATAGGAAAAAGAAAGAGAGGAAGACCAAGGCAAAGATGGCTGCAAGACATCATTGATAATCTGCAAATGGATGCATGAGCAGCAAGGCATCTTGCACACAATTGAGAGGCCTACAGGAGAGCTGTTAGGGAGGCAAAGTTCTGCAAGCGACATGCAAATGACTGAGTGACTGCAATAATTGGAGAGGAGTAACCTTACAATTTGTGTCAAAAGTATTTTGCAAAGTCATTCTGAATACTCTTAAAGATATAGTGGATACTCCAGTGAGGTAAGAACAAGCAGCATTTCTAAAAGGGAAGAGCAGTCTTGACCAGGTCTTTACTCTAAGAATAATACTTGAAGAACATATTGGAAAGCAAAAACCATTAATCCTCAGCCCCATACTATACTCACGGAAAAAAAGTAAGTGTGCAGTGGTGTCAAGCTCACCAATTACGTTGTCATGAGTGAAATGAAATCAAATTTGGCACAAAGTTTTGTCTGAGTATTGTCCACTTCCCCGTGCTGCACGAAGCTGATCGCACTATTCGTGGGGAGATAACCACAGATCCAGTGAAATCCCGTACAGTGATCCATGATTGGTTACTAACCACGGATAAAATGAGGGTAAGTGTGTAATTCTGTTCTCAGAGATCTCTTCACATAATCATTGAAGAAAGAAGTAGTGGAATTCCAACATAAACATTTTTTTTCATCATGCCAAGATTGAATGAACATCAGTGAGAAAGAGCTGTTGGGATGTTAATTGCTGGATCAACAGTAGCAGCAGTATCTCAATATTTTAATGTTCACAGAAACACAATATCACGCCTTCAAAGCCGTTTTAACCAAAATGGTTCCGTTGCTGACCGCCATAGAAGCGTCAGACCACGAGTTATCACCCTTGCACAAGACCGCTACATCCACCTCATGCACCTTCGTAACAGGTTTCTCCAGGCAACATGGACTGCCTGCAACATTCCAGGTGTAAGACGTGTGTCGGGCAGGACAGTGACGAACAGACTCAGAGACTTAAATCTCTTACATCATAGGCCTGCAGTTAGACCAGTACTGACAGTTCGCCACAGACAAACCCGCTTGAACTGGGCCAGGCACCATGTGACATGGCCTTATCATCAATGGAGATGGATCATATTCACTGATGAGTCCAGATTCTGTCTGCAAGGCCATGATGAGCGTGCTTTAGTGTACAGGCGAAGAGGAGAACGCTTTGCGAATAACTGTGTGCTAGAGGTGGATAGGAGAAGAGGAGGCAGTGTAATGGTTTGGGGAGGAATTTCCTATGCTGGCCGAACAAACCTAGTCTTCCTCAATGGCAACCTTACAGGTTTACGATATAGGGACGAAATCATTACACGCCACGTAATGCCTTTTCTGGATGTTAATGGACAAGGCGTGATACTGCAGCAGGTTAACGCTCGTCCACATGTCGCGCGTGTGGTCAGGGACCACTTTCAGCAGCACCAGATTACTGTCTTGCCACGGCCAGCAGTTTCACCGGACCTGTCACCTATCGAGCACATTTGGGATGAACTGGACCGCAGGTTGAGAAGACGACACAATCGTCCTGGAAACCGCCAAGAATTAGCCCAAGCGTTGCAATAAGAATGAAATAACATGTCTCAACAATTGATACAACTTGTCATTGTTTTGATGAGAAGGCGGTGTCAAGCAGTGATAACTGCCAGAGGAGGATACACATGATATTGAAACCCTGATTTTCTTTTCTTGGGGTGGTGAGCCACATTAGGTGAGTTTTTTTCACTTTTTTGTGACATGTGAATGGCCTGAAAGTTATCATTTTATCTGTTTTTGGATAATCAAACATAATGTGTGCCACATTTTATTTCAGTCATCACCTGACCACGTTCATGGTACTTTTTAAAGCATTGCACACTTACTTTTTTCCGTGAGTATATTTTAAAAAGCACTTGATTACATACACAGAGATTCATTGTGTAGAATTTTAAGACTACATAGAGTACCATCTAAAATTGTCAACATATTTAAGGATCTCTATAACAGATATGAGAATGCAGTCAACACAGAAGAAGGAATGAGCAAAGTGTTCCAGACTGAAACAGGCATGAAACAAGGATGTATACTATCACAGTTGCATTTTAGGAATCGCCATAGACTTAACAGGACAATGATCAGAGAATCCCAAAACAAGCTATCAAGTGGAACACAACAGGCCGAAGAAAAAGGGGCAGACCGCGTGAAACTCTGAAGAGGACATTATTAAGAGAGGCCAAAGGCCAAGTTAACAGGCATAAAATCCTTTGATGAGGTTGAAAGACTCGCCGAAGACAGGAAAAATTGGCGAACTACTTTACGAGCCCTATGTGACGTTTAACGGCACGGGAAGGATATAAGATATAAGATAGACTTAATCAAAAACATGTTAAACAGGTAAAACAGGCATTGATTGGGTATATAAAAATGTATAATTTAGGAGAAAACTAGGAACAGCTTTATTTACTTAACGACTACAAAATTGTGACATTTTGGCGTGAGCCTTAATCATACAAACACATACAGGATGAAGAACTAGAGAGACGAGATCAAGTATAGATTCAAATGAATCCTGTGTTAAAAAAAAATAAAATGAATAGAGCACTTAACTTGAAAGAATATGGAGCTTTTCCGACATTAGTTCAGAAATGTACCAGTTGTTACATTCAAAATGTGCTCTTACAGAAATGAGCAATGTGAAGCGTAGAGAATGTGCAAATAGAGACTTGTGATAGGTGGATCTAACTACATGATAACTGTGTAGAGAGACATTATGACTGTGAAAGAGGAGAATGTTGTGTGTAGCTGAACAAATTATATTGGTGAAACTGGCCTCAGACTATGGACCGCATGCAGAAACATCTGTATGATATCACCGAGCATGGTTCGAAATCAGTCCAGAATCATTTCAGTGGCCCCAACCACAGAGCCAAATCTGATTTTCTGGTAACAGCCATCAAACAATGTCACGCAGATGACACAAGCCACCTATTGCTTGAGAACCGCTACATTCAGGACTTTGTGATGCTGGAACCGCATGGTTTGGATTCGTTATTCACCTACACATAACATTCTCCTCTTCCACAATTATAATCCCTCTCCCCTAAGCTATCATGTAGTTAGATTCACCTATCACAAGTCTCTATTTACACATTCTCTACGCTTCACCACGCGCATTCTGAACGAGCACATTTTGAACGTATGAACAGGCGCATTTCTGAAAGAATGTCGGAAAATCTACATATTCTTTCAAGCTAAGTGCTCTATTCATTTTATTTTTTTTAAAACATAGGATTCATTTGAATCTATACTTTATCTCCTCTCTCTAATTCTTCATACTGATTGTGTTTGTATAATTAAAGTTCATGCTTTAACGTCACAGTTTTGTAGTCGTTAAGTAATAAAACTTTTCCTACTTTTTTTTTTTTTTACCAGTTTATACATTTTGGTATCACAGCTTTACTGCAGTGATTCGTCTTAACTGGCCAGCAAAATAGGACTTGAAATTAACAGGGAAAAAGCAAAATTAATGAAATCTTTCATTAATAAAGAAAGAAAATTAGACGTAGAAGGAATAACTGTTGAAGAAGTACACCATTTTACATACCTTGGCAGCTACATCGACCAGAAAGGAAGTTAGAACTGCATAAGCAGCACTGACCTTTAAAAAACTCGGTATAATGTGTAACACACAATAATTCCCACGTTGTGATATATGTCATTGCGTGCAAAAGATGCAGAATAATTTACATCGGTGAAACTTGCCTCATATTAGGGGACAGCATGCAAAAACATCTGTACAATACCACTGAGCATGCTTCAAAACCAATCCCGGATCTTCTTCTTCTTCTTCTTCGTTCGCTTCTACCACCAAAACCGCACTGTGATCCTACTGAATTTACGCCTGTGGTCCTCGTTAGGACTCGTGGTCCCCTGTGTGGTCCCCGAAAGGACCACACGAGATCCACGAGAGGACCACAAGGGGTTCAGAGTATCACAGGGCTGTAGCCTGTATTCTTGGTGGGTCTCGGAAGCTGGATTGCGTGACACCGTGGTTTTCATTGCACCAGTTTAGTCTAGGGTTGGACTTTCTCACCGGAAGACCTCGACGTGTTTAGGATATCAGTGCATCCCCGCTGGGTGAGAGGCGGTAGCCCACCCAGGCCAGAGTTGGACCTTCTCACCGGAAAACCTCGACGTGTTTTGAGATACCCGTGTATCACCGCCGGGTGAGAGGTGGTTGCCCATCCAGTCCAGAGTTGGACTTTCTCACTGGAAAACCTCAGCGTGATTAGGATACGCAAACATCCCCGCCGGGTGAGAGGTGGTTGCCTATCTAGACTGCCCTGGTCCAGTGTCTCCGACTTCAGCATTTTGCGGTCGTGGCCGCTACCCTTCCTAGTTGTGACCAGGATGGAGCTTTTGTCCAGGAGGACGAATCCTCGCCACTAGTGACTTCTATCCCTGGGTTGAGCCGGTTTAGGCATATTATCCCAGTATGGGCGTGTTTTGGATGTGACCGACCTCTAGAGCGGAGGTACTGTGACATGCATAGCCTTCAAGATTCACCCCTGGTGTGAGCCAGTTTAGGCAAAATTCACCAGTATGAGTGTATATCTGGCGTGACCGACCTCTAGAGCGGAGCTGGCATGACATGTCTAGCCATCAAGTTCCACCCCTGGTGTGTGCCAGTTTAGTCATATTTCACCAGTGTAAGTGTATTTCGGACGTAGCCAGCCTCTAGAGCAGAGGTGCCGTGGTATGTATAGCTCTCATAGCGATGCTACTGGACATACCGATTAAACTTCACTTTATCCTTTCTGCCACCTTTTCCCATCGGCACTGCACAGCAACCTTTATTTCTTTTCCGCATTTTCTTCCTTGACCGGGAGGAGCTTCACTCCACGCGCGGCATTCGAAGAGTCTCGACACCAGTGTCTTAACCTCTGGGACAGGCCGGTTCATGCATTTCACCCGATATGACTGCATTCAGGACGTGGGCCGACCTCCAGACCAGAGGTGCCGTGATTTGACTGTTTGCTTAGCTTTATCCTTTCTACCACCTTTTCCACAGTGATGCTGCGTGGCAACCCCATTTGCACCTTTCTTCATTGGCCGGGAGGAGCACCGCTCCACGCACGGTAGCTGAAGAATCTCGCCACCAGCGGCAGATGAGCTACCAAACTTGCCACTCATCTACCTTAAGTATCTGGTTTTCAGGCGCCAGATATTCGCCCTCGCCCCTTCTCCTGTCAGTTTAAACAGTTCTGCCACGGGAAGGCCAGGAGCTGGACTTGACTGCCGGATGCTGTTTGAGACGCAATAACAGTCCTTAGAACCAAATCCCGGATCATTTCAGTGGCCCCAATCACAGAGGCAAACCTGACTTTCTGGTAACAACCATCAAACAGTGTCACGCAGATGACATAAGCCACCTAGCACTTGAGATATGGGACTCTTTAACCACATGGTTTGAACTCGTTATTCAGCTATGCCTAACATTCTCCTCTTCCACAATCATAATCCCTCCCCACTAATTTCCTCTGCCTTCTCACTTGTTACACACAGCTTAGAATCTCTTCACTGCATCATATTACAACACCTCTACCCCTACTAGTATCATATATTTCTCCTGGCTAGATTACCATTGTATCACACTCTCTCCTCTTCACCATTTCCCCACCCACCACCTCAATTAAGACCCACCTATCACACACCCTAAGTCTCCATTTAAATACTCTCTACACTCCACCATGCACATTTCTGACGCAGCGTCGGACAAGCCACAGCTTCTTACAAGTTACAGCTAAATGCTCTATTCATTTTATTTATTTTTTTTTTTAACATGGCATTCATATGAATTTATATTTAATCTCCTCTCTATTTCTTCGTCCTGTGTGTTTTTTATGAATAAAGGCTCACACCGAAACGTCACAACTGTGTACTCGTTAGGTATTACAGCTGTTCCTACTTTTTTTCCCTAGTTTATACATTTCGGTATAACGTGGGACGAATTCATTAGCAATGCATAGAGAAGGATTTTTTTTTAACCGCGAAGTAGCACGTTCCATGATGGGGACAGCGAAGCTTGACGGATAATCGTTAAGTAATAAAGCTGTTCCTATGTTGTTTGTTTCTAGTTTATACATTCAGGTATCAAGTAAATTCAGCTGTTCTGCCCGCAATGTTGTTGCCAGGGGGTCAATTGCCGCGGGACATGCGCAGTCTCAATGTAGGTTGTACACTGTACTACAATTGTGTCACATGATAGTCTATATCAACTTCCCGTCGCAAGAAAGCATGGGTGAGGAATTGATTTATTTGGGTCTTTATACAGTACGATCAACATGACGGTTTAGTGAAATAATGACATCTGTAGGTTGTCATATATAGACAAGAGTAGTTAAAAGTTCCAAGAATATCTTGTTTCAGGCTTTTCGGTGGCTCTGGTGCTGTGAAGCTTATTGTGATTGCAGTAACTTGTGGCCTTGAATGTGTCACAAAGATCTCCTGCAGTAGCGAGCCCTCCAGCACCAGCAGTAAGCTGGCCACCATCAATTATAAATGGAGGAAAAGCGAAAATTCTCAGCACAAACACAACCAGCACAAATTCAGTTGCCTTAGAAAATAAGAAATTAGAAAAAATAAGACACATTCATTTATCACATCTACATCAGTGGCAGAATCGGTGGTACAGAATAAGATATTACAGCAAGGATTGGAAATGTCAGAGTATCATTTATGCAACTGAAAAATTTCTGAAAAGCCAGGGGCATATCCCTAACAACAAAACTTAGACTGTTTAATATAAACGTTAAATGGTCCTGCTGAAAGGATTAGAAGTAGGGATAGCATCAGCCAAAATTACCAAGAGATTGCAGACCTATGTTTACACTTGCTTAAGGAAGATCCTTCAGATTAGATGGTAGATACCATGAGCAATGTGGAGCTATAGCAGAAAATGAACCAACCCATAATGAAAAAAAATGATAATAAAATGATAATGGAGATGTATAGGATATACACTTTGAAAGCTTCCACAAACATAACCAGACAAGCTGTCACCTGAAATCCCCAGAGGAAAAGGAAACAAAGAAAACATACAACTACAAACACCTGGCAAAGAAGTATTGAAGCAGAGATCATAAAGATGTACCACACATGGAAACAGAAGAAGTGGCCCAGGACATAATTAAATGGATAAACTAAGAAGATAGTCGGAACAGCATTATTATTTAATGATAACAAATTTGTAACGTTTCGGCCCGAGCCTTTATCAAACAAAAACAAACAGAATGAAGAATTAGAGAGAAGAGACGAAGTATGGATTACATCAAACTTCTTATATCTTATATCCTTCCCGTGCAGTTTAACGTCACATAGAGCTCGCAAAGTATTTCGCAAATTTTTCCTGCGTGTTCCATTTCTTCCGGCGTGACGTGCAAGATGGCGGTCGTTTTTAAAACGCTCTCGCCGGCATGCAGAAATCAGCGGAATTCCGCTTGATCTGTTACATATCATGTACCTGGAGTTGGGCATAAGGCTAACAACCTTATCCTGGGACCTATCTAGAGGCAACTCCAGATGGGAAAAAAAGATATCTTTATGGAAACTCGCAGAGAAACCAACCGAGCATCAGGGATGCCAACTCCGAAGAGCTCATTCGTCGGCTCCAAACACGTGACATCAAACTAATGTAAGCAAAATAACAAAAAGTAAAAAGATCAGTGAAAAAAGTAACGAAAAATATTAACGGAATGAATACTTATCTCAGATTTGTGTGTTATAATTAAACGGAGAGCCCTTGTTGATGTCCCATGCCCCAGGTAAAGGTAAAGAAGGTGGATTGATGGATTACACATGCTCAACATACAAGACACCAGGATCTCGGAGATCAGGATTGATGGATGTGTTGAAGGGGGATGTGAGCACCTATGTACATGTCCAGAGTGCAATGATGATGACCCAGGCCATAAACTATAAAGTTTGTAAATATTAGTAATAACGTTTTAAAAATGATTTTTTTTTTTAATTCAGCATTTTTATTAGACAAAAGAAATTAATCAGAGATATGCAGATATTGAATATTACTAGATCCTGAAACATTTTTCAAGTGTGCTTCATAATTCTTTATTGGGGACTCTTGCAAATGTCAGTGAGAAACCATGTATTGCTAAACTACAGTAGAGTTCTTTTTATCTTTAAGGTCAGAATCTTTAATCAGTTTTGTCAGAAATATTTTCTCTTGAAACTTAGTGGATTTTTTTAAAAAAAAGTTTTTTCCTGTCAGTCTTTGCACAATGAAGACATATTTATGATACATGAAAGTGAAGACACATTTATGATACATGAAAGTGAAGACAAATTTTGTGATACATGAAAATGAAGACACATTTATGATACATGAAAGTGAAGACACATTTATGATACATGAAAGTGAAGACACAGGTATGATACATGAAAGTGAAGAATGCAGAATTCAAGATGTACAACTTTCACATTCCCCTTGTTCCATGTTTGTACAAACATCATTTTGTAGTTAACATCATTTAATTACTGTTCTTATGGTGGGGGATGGAGGAGAAGGTAGGAAAGAGTACTTTCCCTTACATAATGAGCTTTTCATTCTTTCTTACTATTTTGATTATTTTTATTTGTTTATATTCCTTGAATCTCCCAGATATACATAAAGTTACTAGTGTAGGAAAAGTGTTGATGCAGAAATTGGCTTCTCAAGCAAATATAATGTATTGTAGAGATGCTACTAAGAGAAAACTAATATCATAATCATACCAAGGCTGTACTATCAATGCCAGATATGGGCAATTACTAAGAAACAACAGAATAAAATAACCACATGTGAAATGAAATGTCTTTGGAAAGCAGAAACCATGGTCAGGTTTCACAAGCTAAGAAATGACGCCATAAGACAGATGGTAGGATCAACATCATGTCTACGACACATAGAGAAGCAAAGAATCAAGTGGTTTGGCCACTTAATGAGAATGACACACTCACAGCCAGTTACAAGAGCCTTCAACCAAGGAACTGCAGGACATAGATCACGAGGAAGGCCCAGAAAGAAGTGGATAGATGATTTCAAAGAGACACTTGCTAATTATGACATGACTATCACTGAGGCCACCCATTTGGCCCTAAAAAAAATCAGTTGCATTTCCCCCTGACACTTCACAGTACAAGAGGAAGGGTAAAAGTAAAAGTAGAGATGATCCCAGCATGCATCATTCAATATGTCTGTAAGTTATTTATCTGTTTCTGAATTAGAATACTTGTGTTGGGAATATAATTGCAATATTCAGATCAATACATTTACAGAGTGTTAGACATACAAACACTTATGGACAATTCCAAAGTATGGTATGGATTTCATAAATGATAAATTAGTATAGAATTATGATGGTGCAGAATACAGTTGGCAAAGTACTGAAAAAGATGGCGGCAAAAGATGTAGCATTTATCTTCTTCTTCTTCGTTCACATTGTCTGTCTATACCTGCAGTCCTGTCTCTTGGATAAATTTCGCTGTTTTTTGTAATTCATGTATGGAACCGTAGAGCTTATCTTCTTTAGTGGTTTCACTGGGCCAGTAATTATTTCTCAGTGTCTCATAGTTGATGCAGTTCTGGAGGATATGTTCCACAGTTTGGGGCACCTGGGCACATGTACATAGATTAGTAGTACCAACCTTAAACTTTGTATACGTATGACTTAGGAGTCGGCTGTGTCCTGTTCGGAGACGGAAGATGGTGACTTGTTCCTTTCTGTTTAACATGTGATAGTCATCATGTGGTGGTGTTTGTGGCTTTCTGTAGGTTTTTATCATGCTTTTCTTCTGATTATAGGTGATTGGTATGTCTAGTTGCTCCATTTCAGTGCCATCTTTGGCCAGATGGTCAGCTTTCTCATTGCCTTGTATCCCACTGTGGGAGGGAATCCATTGCAAAGTGACTCCATGTTGTAAGCCAATTTTTGACAAGGCATCTTTAAGGTCTGGTAGTTTGTTGCACTGAAGAGTTTCTAGTACTGATCTTGCATCTGTGAGAATTACTACAGGACATGTATCAATTCTGGAGTGTGATAGTTTTCAATTGCAGCAATAATTGCCCTAACTTCTGTATCATAGTTGTTGCAGTATTTTCCAGTGGGTATGGAAATCTTGTCAGTGGTGTTGTTTGGATATTCAATATGTGCTCCTGCCCCTCCATTCTTTATGGCATTGTGTGTAGATCCGTCTGTATACACACATATCCAGATGTAACATGGATATTTGTCATCTAGCACACTAAGTGTGGCTGTTGATCTTACAAGGTTGCTTTGCATCTCACCATTCTGCACACCTTTCACTTCAGTCTGAATAGTTATTTGTGTATAATCTGCTTCTTTCCATGGTGTATGCTCTGGTAGTAGCATTTATGATTAAAGCATTAAGAGTTATCTCATCTCATCAGTCCTCTGTACTCCCAGTGGAGCTTAAGACATCAACAAAGGTTCTCCAGCCAGACCTGTCCTGAGCAGGTTGTGATGCCTCAAACTAAGCCTTTCCTCCTTTCTTTAGTTCTTCCTGTATTGTGTTGTATACTCTGTGCTTATTGAATACAGAAAACATGGAGCTTATGGGAATCTAGCCAGTGTTCTGTCTTCTCCCAGTCATGCTCAAGCAGCTCATGATGTATAACAGGTTATTGAAGCTAATGGCCAGAATATTTTTTGAACTGTTTGCTTCATAAAGTTTAGAATGACAGCCCAGATAGAATTAAACAAAGGTCTAGTTAAATTACTGATAGAATCACTTACTTCAGTTCTTTCTCAACAATTCTGATCCATAAAACTATCAGACGGGTCTGCCATAAAACATTTTACTCCTTTTTTTTTGTCCCGTGCTTCTCACTCATACGGCATATTCACTTTTATGATGAACAAGATAAAATAACAGTTAAAGTACAACAGCAAAAGAAACAAAAAAACTAATGAAAATGGTTATCATCTTTACTAATTCAGGTCAAGCAATATTTGTGCTAAGTTAATATATATAAACATAAATTTAGCAAGTAAATGATCTGTAACCTAACTATTTGTCTTGTCTATTTCCTCTTATGCCTTTCAGTGTTGATGGGACAAACAGATGGTTTGGTAAGGCTCAACAATTTGCTTCATATTATGGGATTATTAAAGGTTTCTGTAATGTAATTTCCTTCCTGCACCTGTTACATGGGTGGCATCACCCTCTGTTTCCCACAGTCCTTAGCGTGAATGTTTCTGTGGTATACTTCAAAGTTCAGACTCCGCCTTCACTGCATTTGGGACAACCCCATATATGCTCCACTGCATGCCACAGCATCCATCCATGAGTATGTTTGCTAATATTTCCTGTCAGATGTTGGTTGTTTGCAGTGTGTTTTCTGCCACACAGTTCAGATTTCCTGCCAGTGCCTTTAAACTGTCCTAGCTCCAGCAATCTCTTCAGATCACATTGTTCTTCCATCCTCGCTCTTCATTTTCTGGCAGTCTGTCCAACATAGCCTTAGCAATGTCCCCCATATCCATTGTGAGTCTACCATTTATTTTAGCCTGTTCAGCAAGTCTGTCTGCCATATCATTGCCCTGGACCATAAAGCCATGTTATGCTTGTCACAGTTGACTGACTTAACAGATGAACTAGCCATTCCATTACCACCAACATAGCCTCAGTTTCCATTAGCATGCTTGATGTGATGACTTCAAAGACTCCCAAACCCTGTGCCACTACTCCTCCATTTCGGTAGACAACAAAACCCCAAACACTTCTGCTTTTCCGAGTCAATGAGCCATCTGTATATATTACTGTGTCAGAAGTTCTGTGGTATACTGTTTGGTGGTAGTCATAACTAGCACACACATTTGTTTTCTGTTCAACCAGACTGAGAGAAATATTGAAACTCATCTCCTCGATGTTGTAATGATCATAAAGGTAGAACCAGATTCTGATACAGGTCCTATGTTGTTTTATTTTATTGTTAACAGAAACAGTCAAGATACTTTCTATGTGACTGATGTGTTCATTTGGCTGAGGGCCTGGACATTAGTCAGTTCAAATGCTTTTCTTTCTCAGTTCTATTGAGATTTTTCTCTTGGCCTTCCTCTCCTTTTTTTTCCTTGAATTTTCCAGTCACTTATCAATCTCTCTAACTTCAATTTTCTCATGACATGTCCAAGAAATTTTGACCATCTTTTCTTGGCAGTGGAAGAAGTGAAAGAATCCACATAGCTTTGTAGTAGATTAGCAGCAGATGGAGACAGTAGTAAAGAAGCAGAAGTAAGAATAATAAAAGCCAGACAAGCTTAGACTGCACTCATCTTTATCTGGGGCTCCAAGAAGATAAGCCAGACAAGATTAGACCACATTCATCCTTATCTGGGGCTCCAAGAAGATAAGGCAGACAAGCTTAGATCACACTCATCCTTATGTGGGGCTCCAAGAAGATAAGCCAGAAAACCAAATGCAGAATATTAAAATGCAATGTTTTTAGTGTTTTACCATATGTTTGAGCAAATGCTGGAAAAAGACAAATCTCTCTCTCTCTGAACTTTAAGTACCCAGAGCACATGGGGCTTCCGCAAGGGTTTTCCACAATTGCCTGTCCTTTGCCTTTTTTTCTGCTCTTGCTCAGGTGAGCCCTCTATTGCTCAACATCCTTTCTGTTGTTTTTCTCCATATCTCTTTTAGTCTACCCTTACTTCTGTTCCCCTGTTGTGTCCATCTTAGTGCTATTTTTGGTAGTGAGTTGTCGGTCATTTGGAGCACATGTCCCAACCATCGCCAGCATCTTTCCTCAATAATTGCTGTCAGTGGCTTCATCTGCATTTCTGCCAACAAGATGTTATTTCTTATGGTGTTTGGCCAAAATATTTTTCTAATTCTTCATAAACATTTAGTCTGTAAAGAATTCATCTTGTTTTCTATTGTTTTGGTGATTTTCCAGCATTCACTTCCATAGATTAGTACACGTAGAACATTACTCTTAAATATCCTGATTTTCATATTTATGCTTAGTTTTTTAGATTTCAATATAGTCTGCAGCACTGCAAAAGCCTGGTTTGCTCTAGTAAGTCTGCTGTTGATGTCCTCTGTGGTGTCTCCTTTTTCTACTACTCTACTGCCAGTATATACAAATTCATTGACCTCCTCCACTAACTTGCTATCTACTCTGAGTACATTTCTGTTGTTCACATTTTGCTTCATTAACTTTGTCTTTCCTATGTTGATCTTTAGTCCTATGTTATTTGCATTCTGAGTTAGCTTGTTTATTTTATCTTGCATTTCTTTGTGGCTGCTTGATAGTAGACAAATGTCGTCCGCAAAGTCAAAGTCCTCCAGCACTGTGTCAAGGGTCCATTGTAATCCTCTGCATTTGTCTGATGTTGCCTCCTTCATTAACCAGTCTACTGCTAAGATAAATAATGTTAGTGATAGTACACATCCCTGCTTCACTCCTGTTTGTACCCTAAAGCTGCTGGAGGTATGTTCTCCACAGATCACTTTGCACTGAAAACCTTCATATAGAGCTTTGACTACATTAACTATTTTATGGGGGAGGCCATGCCATCTTAGGATTTTCCACAGTGCATCTCTGTTGACACTGTCAAAGGCTTTCTCAAAATCCATAAACAATACATATGTTGTGCTATGCCACTTATTTGCCTGTTCTAATATTTGTGTAAGTACAAATATGTGGTCTGTGCATGATCTTCCTTTCCTAAATCCTGCCTGCTCTTTCTGAAGTTTTTCCTCAAGTGCAGGTACAATTCTGTTGATGATTATTCTGCAAAATACTTTACTGGTGAGTGGCAATAGGGTAATGCCTCTCCAGTTCCCACAATTTCTGAGGTCACCCTTCTTTGGTAGTTTTACTATAAGGCCAGTTTTCCACTCCACTGTAGCTTTTTCTAGATCCCAAATTTGTTGTAGTATCCGGCAAAGTTGTTTTGGTGTTTCTATTTCTTCTGCTTTCAACATATCAGCAGTCACTTCATCTTCACCTGGTGCCCTGTCTAATTTTAGCTTCTTTATCGCCTCCTTTAATTCACTTATTGTTATTGGTCCTGTATTGATGTTTAGTTCCATTTTTGCTTCAGGTATGTCTATTGTTTGTGCTACTTGTATTCTGTTTAGTAGGGTGTTAAAGTGTTCCCTCCATCTTTCAATTTTTTCTCTTTCTCCATTGACCAGTTGTCCATTATGTGTCCTCACTGCACTCTCACATCCTGTGCTGAAGTTACCTGTCATCTGCTTTGTGATTTTATATATGGTTTTCATGCATATGCAGCTTTCTCTACTGCTTCTACTAAGTTGTCATAGTATTGACATTTATCTTGACAGCATGATTCCTTCACTTCTTTGTCTTTTTGTGCATAATTACTTAAAACTTGTTCTTTAAGCCGTTGTGATTTGGTGTTCAGCATCTTTTTTCTTGGTTTCTTTTCTTTGCTCTATCTTTTCCCATGTGGTCTTGCTTATCCATTCCTCTTTTCTCCATTTCTGATATCCCAGCACCTCTTTTGCTGTTTCCTGTAGTGTTTTATTGAATTCTAGTATGGACATTTCTGCTTCGTCTTGTAGGACACTGAAGCAGTTCTAAGTACTATTGAGAATTCATTCCTTGTTTGCTGGTCTCTCATTTTTCTTGTATCAAAACGTATCTTTCTGTGTTCTCCGATTTTGGCTTGCCTTAATTTTAGTTGTATTTTTGCTACAAAAAAGGTTGTGATCACTTCCAACATCTGCTCTTTTCCTTGCTTGCACTGCTTGCACATCTTGTAGTGACCGTTTCCACTTGTTGTTTATTAGTATGCGATCGATTTGGTTTTCTGTGGTTTTATCTGGGGACCTCCAAGTCACTTTATGGATGTTTTTATGTTGGAAAATTGTCCCTCTGATGGTCATTATGTTTTCTTCACAGAAACTGCAGTCTTTTTCCATTTTCATTTATTTCTCCGATTCCTTCTCTTCCCATGATTCTTCTTCTATCTTCATTTCCTTCACCTACTTTTGCATTGAAGTCGCCCAAGATGAGAAGCATATCATGCTTGGGTATTGTTTCTACTGTGGCTTGGAGGCTGTTGTAAAAATCTTCTTTTAATTCTTCTTTAGCTGCTTCTATTGGTGCATAACAAACTATAATAGACAGCTTCGTGAATCTTGAGTTGAAGCGTTCATATAATAGTCTCTCATTTATAGGGGTCCATTTCATCAATGCTCTTGATGCTTCTTTTGTTATAATCAATGCTACTCCTCCTTCATGATGATCTTCTTTACCTGACCATATTATTGTATCTTCTGTGTGCTGTGTTGTTAATTTCCCCCTGCCTTGTCCTGTCTATCTTGCTTCTTATTTTTCCTAGTATGTCTCATCATCATCATGTGCCGTGCCGACTGGCGTTGGCTATTATGCTTCTCCAGAGTACGCAATCCTTCATGCAAGCCATCAGCTCAGTTGGTGATCTCCTCTCACACCATCCCATCAGACTGTCCAGTATCATTTTTCTTGGTCTTCCTCTTGATCTTCTTCCTTCTATTTTTCCTGTTGTTATAATATTTTCAATGCCCCCTCTTCTCATTGCATGTCCTATGAAAGTACATTGTCTCTCTCTTATCTTTTTGACAAGGTTTTTTGTCTCTCCAGCTCTTCTCATACATTCTTCATTAGTTATTTTTGCTGTCCAGGGGATTCGCAACATTCTTCTAATAAACCACATTTCTGCTGCTTCCAATGATTTTTGTGCAGACTTGCCTATTGTCCATGATTCACTTCCATATAACAAGATAGGTTCAATATAGCATGTATAGTATGTCTAGTTTGTGTATTTCCTTGGTGGTTTGTGCTAGTTTTCCAGTCTGGTTAAGTGTTCTTACATTCCAGCTGCCTATTTACATCTTGCGTTTAGGTTCCAGGAGGTCTGCAGTCGGGCTGGGGACTTCCAGTGACTAGCTTTCATCCACAACCTTCATGGGTTCAGTTTCCTGATAAGCATTTCTCATTCCACCTGTATTTGTTGTTTACCTTGCTTCTGTTTTTGTAGCAGTCTGATGATTTTTTACCAGATAGGGTTGCTGGCCCTATGCCGAACCCTCCTTAGTCGCCTTTTACGATCATGCGTGGTAGGGTACAGTGGTCCTATTCTTTGCAGATCCCAGGTACCACACGGGGGAAAAAGACAAATACTTGGTACATATTTGATACACTTGAAACATAAGCACTTGACACTTTCCAAACCAACTGTCTATGTCAGATCAAAGAAACATTCTGGCCAAATACCATAAGTTATGACTTCTTGTTATGAAAGAAAGACATAACATGACTTTCAGTAGTAATGAAAAGGAGAAAGTGACAATGGATTGGCCACATTATGAGAATGACAGATGAAAAATTACCACAAACAGATTTGATGTGTGGACTCCACAGGGTAAAAGATATGTGGGACAACACAAAGGAACATGGAGTCATACAGCTGAAGAAATGCTGGTAAACATAGGACTGACATAAGAGACAGTCAAGAACATAGCAAAGGACTGACATAAGAGACAGTCAAGAACATAGCAAAGGACTGACATAAGAGACAGTGAGGAACATAGCAAAGGACTGACATAAGAGACAGTCAAGAACATAGCAAAGGACTGACATAAGAGACAGTCAAGAACATAGCAAAGGACTGACATAAGAGACAGTCAAGAACATAGCAAAGGACTGACATAAGAGACAGTCAGGAACATAGCAAAGGACTGACAGAATCTGAAATCTCTTACTACCAGCAGTCCCATGAGAGAGAATGTAATATTATTTTTATGTTGATGAATTCAACATTCTTATATTGTGTGTCACATGGCAGTGAAGTGCAAAGTGTGGTTTAGTTTACTTCATGCCAAAAGAAGCTTTGAGGCTCCTAACAGGATCTAGAGAGGACTGTGGGCTTTGCCCTGGGGACTGGTGCAGGATTTGATGTGACCAATAACCTTGAAAAAAAGAAGAAGAAGATTTTTTGTCAAAAATGCATTTTCAAAACAATTAATTATCAGTAATCTGACATCTATGATCAGGTTGAAGGAAGAACTGAAACACATGTCCCAGATGTGACTATATTGGAGACAGATTCTGATGTAAGTGAAATATATTATTTTCAGTACTGACAGTTAAGTTTCATTCTCTCCATTTAATGTCTATTCTGTCTCTATTTCTCTATTTAATATGTACTCTGTCTCTTTTTCTCTGTTTAATATGTACTCTGTCTCTTTTTCTCTGTTTAATATGTACTCTGTCTCTCTTTCTCTGTTTAATATGTACTCTGTCTCTCTTTCTCTATTTAATATGTACTCTGTCTCTCTTTCTCTATTTAATATGTACTCTGTCTCTCTTTCTCTGTTCAATATGTACTCTGTCTCTTTTTCTCTATTTAGTATGTACTCTGTCTCTCTTTCTCTATTTAATATGTACTCTGTCTCTCTTTCTCTATTTAATATGTACTCTGTCTCTCTTTCTCTATTTAATATGTACTCTGTCTCTCTTTCTCTATTTAATATATACTCTGTCTCTCTTTCTCTATGTAATATGTACTCTGTCTCTCTTTCTGTATTTAATATGTACTCTGTCTCTCTATTTAATATGTAATCTATTTCTATCTCTATATCTCTCTCTCTCTCTCTCTTTTAATGGATGCACGTATATAATTTTTAGTCTGCTTTATTTTGAAGATACTTTTCCTCATGTTTCAGTGTTCATTTACCTATATGCCAGTTGCAGCCCATCAGAAATGATGATAGGACTTTGAAAATAAGATTTTTATACTTGGAACTAAGCAGTCATTATTAAGCTGTATGCTTCTGTTAAGCTCACAACGTGCCAAGGATCACTTTTTCTCATGCGCACTGGCAAAAAATGTCATTTGTCATTGAAATTTGTTTTCTATCTTCATCACACGTAACTTTCTGTCATGTAATCATAAATCTCTGGGTCATGGCAGTCTATGTTTGCAAGCATGAAGCACACGGACATTGTTACCTCCAAATTTTTACTTCAGCAAAGCACGTGCCAGAATATGATTTTGAGATGTGTAAGCAAGGTGGTTATTTGAAGTGTTCACACTACATGATGATGCAGTGATAAGTGATAAGAAGACATTTGGTTGATCCTAAGATGACTAGAGGCACAGCAATGTTGGAAATTGGCACCTCACAACAGCAGGTTACTACGACCCTAAATATCAGTCAAAGCATGATTTCCAGGATGTGGAATAGGTACCAGACAATGGGTTCTGTACACCAAATGCATTCTTGATGTGAACAAAGCTTGACAACACTCAGAAGTGACTGCTTTCTGACTCTTCTGGCATGAAGTAATCTTTTCATGAATACCGCCCAACTCAGAATTCATCTACAAGATGCAACAGCCAAACGAATTTGTACTCAGATTGTAAGAAATAGTCTTCATGAGGGTGGCCTTCAGTCTTGAGCAGCAGCAGTTCACAACATTTTGTCTAGAAACCACAAACTACGTTGGGCAAGGGGACATGCAAATTGAACTGTTGCTTAATGGGCTCTTGTTTTGTTCACAGATGAGTCCAGATTTTGTCTTGACTGACAGATTGCTTGAGGAGAGAGTGGAGATGAATAATGTGGCCAAACATGACCACTACAGAAGTGGCACGATCTAACTGTCCATGAATTCTCCTAAAAATGTCAACTGAGAGATCATCTGATTCAGACTGCCTTTTACATCCAATTTTTACTTAAATTTTGGATGATGCAAGAGTAGGTGCTTGTATCTGTTATATTTAGTTTGCTTGTCTCATTATCTTTCAGAGCACTGTTTGTTCCAGCTGCAAGCAAGAATTCATCACTCAAGTCCTAGAAGATGATAACAATAGCAGAAACATGTTGAGAGTGAAATGTGAAGGATGTGTTTGTTATGGAAGAGATGAAGGTAATTATAATCAGAAAAGAAATCTTTGAAATTTGAAATAGAGATAATACCCTATTCCAGTTTGAACCAAGATCCTAAGTGGTTAAGTTCTGAGTAAAGTATATTTATGTACATATAAATGTCAACAATTTAAGGTATGCAGGAGATACAGTCCTTCTGACAGAGAAACTGCAGAAGTTAATAGATAAGATATACAATGCAAACCAAGAAAGGGAACTAGAGATCAGTATAAAAAAGACCAAAAGTGGAGAAACTGGAAGAAGAGACAAACTACTGCCACCTAGGACATACACTAACTAAAGATGGGAGAAGTGGAATGGAGATAAAGAAAAGAGTAGGAATGGCAAAACATACATTTAACACCGTGAAGGCAGTGCTGTTATTCGGGAATCTGCCCACAGAAAAGAAACTGAGATTGGTAAAATTGTGTATCTGCTCTTTTTGATTCTATGAAGCAGAGACATGGACTCTAAGCTAAAGGTTGGAGAGAAGGATTAATGCAGCAATATGTGATTCTACAGAAAACTAGGTCATATAACATGGAGAATGAAAAGAACAAATGCACAATTTTTAAGAATGAAAAGAACAAATGCACAATTTTTAAGAATGAAAAGAACAAATGCATAATTTTTAAGAATGAAAAAAACAAATGAACAATTTTTAAGAATAAAACAAACAAATGCACAATACTTAAGAATAAAAATTGTTCATATGGTTAAGTTCTTCCTAAAGATACAAATTATGAACTGTCTGAGATAGTACATCTTGTAAGATTACCTTCTTAAGAAGAAAACAAGAAACAAGAAAAGCCTTGCATACTCTCCATTTAAACTATGATTATGAAAAACAACAGATTGAGGTGGCTCAGACACTTTGAGACAACGGATGAGAACAGACAGACAAAAAAGGCTTATACAAAAGTAATTAAAGGACACAGATCATGACGCAGACTGAGACAATGGTGATGTGACAACTTGGAAGAAGAACTGTGAGTCCTTGGACTGTACAGTTGGCAGGAGAAGACTAAAAGAATAGAAATGAGCTGTGATATGTGGTGTTTGGATATGTCTGCTTCTCAATGAGTTAAAGAAGAGAGTTACAATAAAAGTCTACTCCTCCATGAATTAAAGAAAGTCACTTCATCTCATTGCTCCAGCAAGTAAAAGGTTTTTATTTCAAATCTTCATCTCTGCATCAGCTGCAGATAACTCAAGTTTGTGGTTTCAGAAGATAAAACCAGCAAAATATTACTTTGACCACAGAGTTTTCTCTATGTACTAGTGTGATATATTCACATATAACCAATATAACATTATATGTACACATTAACTGTCTTTGGCTTGTTATTTTAATATTTCAGAGCCTGATTCCTGTTTAAAACTCTGTCATGAGACACAGAGTACAGCATCACTTGTTTGTAAATGCTTGGAGCTGCAGCATAATGAATCTTTAGATATGTTACCTAAATACTTAGTAAGTATCAATGCAGAAAGTGGATCAAGTGACTTGTCACAAATCTATAATTGTGAAACAGGAATGATGAAGACTGAAATGTCTGTGGGGTCCATAGACTTTCAAGAAAGTTCAGAAGTTGTTAGCAGGACACACAATGATTATAATAAAACACTGCCATATGAAGGAAACTGCTTGGAGACACATGAAGTTTTTCCTATAAATGAGACTGATGAAATCCTAGACAAGGATTTGACTTACAAAATGGAAAGCAGTGAACACGTAAAAAACTGCAGGAAACTTTCTAATGAAGAGAAACAAAGAATCCATTCAGGAGATGAACCTGAGAAGTGTGATGTCTGTAGTGTAAGATTTACTAAAAACAGTCTCTTGAATAAAAATAAAAGTATCCATACAGGAGAGAAGTCTTATAAATGTGATGATTGTGGTGCAGGATTTACTACTTCCAGAAATCTAAAGAAGCATAAAAGAATCCATACAGAAGAGACACCTTATAAATGTGATGTTTGTGGTGTAGGATATACTTATTCTGACAGACTAAATGAACATAAAAGATCCTATACAGGAGAGAAACCTTATAAATGTGATGTTTGTGGTGTAGGATATACTTCTTCTAACAGTCTAAAAATACATAAAAGAATCCATACAGGAGAGAAACCTTATAAATGTGATGTTTGTGGTATAGGTTATACTTCATCTACCAGTCTAAACAAACATAAAAGAATCCATACAGGAGAGAAACCTCATAAATGTGATGTTTGTGGTGTAGGATATACTTCTTCTACCAATTTAAAAATACATAAAAGAATCCATACAGGAGAGAAACCTTATAAATGTGATTTTTGTGGTGTAGGATATACTTCTTCTAACAGTCTAAAACTGCATAAAAGAATCCATACAGGAGAGAAACCTTATAAATGTGATGTTTGTGGTGTAGAATATACTTCTTATAGCTATCTAAAAATACATAAAAGAATCCATACCGGAGAGACACCGTATAAATGTGATGTTTGTGGTGTAGGATATACTTCTTATAACAATCTAAAAATACATAAAAGAATCCATACAGGAGAGAAACCTTATAAATGTGATGTTTGTGATATAGAATATACTACCTCTACTAATTTAAAAATACATAAAAGAATCCATACAGGAGAGAAACCTTATAAATGTGATGTTTGTGATGTAGTATGTACTTATCCTACAGTCTAAACATACATAAAAGAATCCATACAGGAGAGAAACCTTATAAATGTGATATTTGTGGTGTAAAATATATTTCTTCTGACAGTCTAAATAAACATAAAAGATCCCATACAGGAGAAAAACCTTATAAATGTGATGTTTGTGGTGTAGGATATACATCTTCTAACAATTTAAAAACACATAAAAGAAAACATACAGGAGAGAAACCTTATAAATGTGATGTTTGTTGTGTACGATATACTTCTTCATATAATTTAAAAATACATAACAGAACCCATACAGGAGAGAGACCTTATAAATGTGATGTTTGTGGTGTAGGATACACTTCTTCTAACAGTCTAAAAATACATAAAAGAATCCATACAGGAGAGAAACCTTATAAATGTGATGTTTGTGATGTAGAATATACTTCTTCTAAAAGTTTAAAAATACATAAAAGAATTCATACAGGAGAGAAGCCTTATAAATGTGATGTTTGTGGTGTAAGATATACTTCTTCAAAAAGTCTAAATAAACATAAAAGATCCCATACAGGAGAGAAACCTTATAAATGTGATGTTTGTGGTGTAGGATATACTTCTTCCTACAATCTTAAATTACATAAAAGAATCCATACAGGAGAAAAACCTTTTAAATGTGATGTTTGTGGTGTAGAATATACTTCTTATAGTTATTTAAAAATACATAAAAGAATCCATACAGGAGAGAAACCTTATAAATGTGATGTTTGTGGTGAAGGATATACTGCTTCTGGCAGTCTAAATAAACATAAAATAATCCATACATAAGAGAAACCGTACAAATGTGATGTTTGTGGTGTACAGTTTACTTATAGAAGTGGTTGAAAAAGACTTCAAAGAATCTCTACAGGAGAGAAACTCCATAAATGTGATGTTTGTGGTATAGGGTTTACTTCTTGTAGCAGTCGACATCATATTATCCATACAGGAGATACCTTATAAATGTGATGTTTGTGGTATAGGATTTACTTCTTGTAGCAGTCTACATCATATTATCCATACAGGAGATACCTTTTAAATGTGATGTTTGTGGCATAAGATGTTCTTCATCCAGCAGTCTAAAGTTAAGAATCCACTCAGAAGAGAAGCCTTATAAATGTCATCTTTATGAAGTAGAATGTACTTTCTCTAGCAGTCTAAAAGAAAGTGAAAAAAAAAAATATATAGTAACAACTTTTATGATCTAAACACATATAAAAGAATCAGTGTTAAAGAGAAAGCTTATAACTATGGTTTGTGGAGTGCAATATTTATTAGAAACAGTAATCTAAAGAGCCATAAAGGAATCCATATGTGGGATAAGCCTGTGATCTTTGTGGTGTAGGATTTACTTATGATAGTAAGCTAAAACAAATGAAACAGGAAAGTTGAAACTTGAAGCTTCTTACAAGGAGTTGAGACTTAAAGTTTCTTACAAGAGGTTGAGACTTACCATGAAGAATTTGAATGCATGTACAGCCATCTCCATCTGTGTAGTATAGAGCATCTACCTAGCTTTGTCATACAGATTCAAATTTAACTGCTACATGTAAAAAAAAAAAATGGTCATTTCACAATAAAAATATGGTAGGTATGTTTTTAAAGTGTCATCTTGCAATTTTTGTTTGGCATAGAAAAAAGTACAAATGTTTGTCCATATCTGCTATGTTCTTTTGCCAATTTTGTGTAAGTCCTGCCAGTGCCACTGTAGTTGTCTTCAGTTTTTGCATTGACTTAATCATATTAAGTACCATGAGACTGAAGACCTTTGGTAACACCCGCCTAAGGAAGATCCTTTAGATTAGATGGCCAGATAACATTGGCATTGATGAGCTATGGCAGAAAAAACAGTCAACCCACAGTGTAAAAAATGATAATGGAAAGATGCTGGAGATGGATAAGATATGCACAAGCACTAACATAACCAGACAGGCTCTCACCTGGAATCCCCAGGGAAAGAGGAAACAAGGAAGACCAAGAAACACCTGGGTGAGTCTTGAAGCAGAGAACAGAAAGATGGACTACACCTGGAAACAGATGAAAGAAACAGTTCAGGACAGAAATAGGGAGTCCTTGTTGGTGGCCTTTGCCCAAAATAGGGGTAAAGAAGGCATGGATGGATATTAAGATGATTTTCAATATATTGTTATGTCATATTAATGAGATCACATACTGACAAGATCTCTGTTTGATTTTGAACTGGGTCACATTTTTTGTTTTGACCAGCCAGCACTGGTGTAAACCAACCGCCAAGACATGGGTACCTGGGTACCTAAATACCTTCTTCAGAATGAAGGTTGGTGGTAAAGAATCTCCAGTTTCTTGGCTCTGTTGCCTTGATGCTGCATTCAGCCAGGCTGTCCTGTCTATTCTCCTATGTTATCTTCCCATCTACATCTCTGTCTACCTCTTACTCTTTTTTCTTTGCACCTTTCTTTTTAGAATGGTATCCACTATGTTGATGTTTCTTTTGGCATGGCCAAAGTCTTTTGTTTTTTGTTTTTTTTAATCATTATTTCTTTGAGAAGCTCACAATGAAGTTTATTTCCAGACTACAAGCTGGGTGAATCACAGTAAGGTTGGTTACATTTTCTAGTAATGAAAAATATGGATCATCATATAAATGCTTTCATTTCCTTTCCTTAGCACAACCACAACTAAAAGATGTAAATGTTTTTCTCTAGTGACTGGGTTAGAAAATGTATTTATTGTAGCATGTGCATGCCACAGGGATGTCTTCTTCTTCTTCTTCTTCTTCGTTCGTACTGTCTGTCTATATCTGCAGTCCTGTCTCTTCGATAAATTTCACTGTTTTTTGTAATTCATGTATGGAACCGTAGAGCTTATCTTCTTTAGTGGTTTCACTGGGCCAGTAATTATTTCTCAGTGTCTCATAGTTGATGCAGTTCTGGAGGATATGTTCCACAGTTTGGGGCACCTGGGCACATGTACATAGATTAGTAGTACCAACCTTAAACTTTGTATACATATGTTGTAAGCCAATTTTTGACAAGGCATCCTTAAGGTCTGGTAGTTTGTTGCACTGAAGAGCCTCCAGTACTGATCTTGCATCTGTGAGAATTACTACAGGACATATATCAATTCTGGAGTCTGATAGTTTTTCAACTGCAGCAATAATTGCCCTAACTTCTGCATCAAAGTTGTTGCAGTATTTTCCAGTGGGTATGGAAATCTTGTCAATGGTGTTGTTTGGATATTCAATATATGCTCCTGCCCCTCCATTCTTTATGGCATTATGTGCAGATCCATCTGTATACACACGTATCCAGGTGTCACATGGATATTTGTCATCTAGAACACTAAGTGTGGCTGTTGATCTTACAAGACTGCTCTGCATCTCACCATTCTGCACACCTTTCACTTCAGTCTGAATAGTTATTTGTGTATAATCTGCTTCTTTCCATGGTGTATGCTCTGGTACAGATGATAATGGAGCGACTACAGTTGGAAGGTCAGGTATTAGCTTACGCATACGCTTGGCCTGATGAATGAAGCTGCTTCTTTTAAGCCGTCCTAATGCCAAGTTATTGAATCTCTCCTTCAGGGGATGGCTTACAGAGCTAAGGAATTTTTCTCCCATGGTCATGACCTTTGTGTCTCTACGTTCCTTTAGCGCTTGAACACCAATTATTTTCTGCATTTCTACTATTGGTGTGGACCTCATGGCACCTGTGATAATCCGTAGTGACTGATTTTGAACCTTGTCTAGATTATGCAGCGTAGTGTTTGATGCTGTGCACCAAGATGTTGAGCCATATTCTAAATGTGGTAGAATACTTTGCTGATATACATTCTTGAGGATTCTTTCACTAGCTCCCCATGTGGTTCCACTCAATTTTCTTAATATGGCTAGTTTTCTTCTGGCTTTTGCTTCTGCACTGTTGATGTGTTGCTTCCACGTAAGTTTTGAGTCAAGAGTCACTCCTAAGTAAGTGGGTTGGTTGTCCATCCTTAAGGGTATTTCATTTACAAAGATCTTACCTGCTTTCTGTTTAGATGAGAGAGTGAACAGAGTGGTACTTGATTTCTCTCCACAGGGATGTGAAGTGTTACTGCCTTCACATTTCTAGACTACTACAGCAGTTGAGGTAGTTCCCCTGGACTGTGTCCTCCTTGCCTTTTCCTGAGGAAACCCAAGTTTCCCAATTTTAGCCTGGGTTAGCCCCCTGTGCCAGTTGGTCCATAGAAAGTCTGCCCAAGTGCGAAATTGAACTGATCAGCAGACAAGTACACTGGGTTAGTGGGAGTCGTATAAAATACTCCAAATAAAAAAACTAGGTAGGAGTCACAATTACACAAAACATGACAAACCATCCTGCATTAGAGAATTTAAGGGGACAAAAATTAACAGATCAGAACATAAAAACCACTCCATGTAACTGAGACTGTTCTTTGCATGGTACATGGCTTTATAGTAGTCAAGACATTCTTGTATCTGCTCAAACCTCTGTTCCATTTATCATCTCAGAACAAGTGTCATAATCAGCATAGACAACCCAAGCACCTCTAGCAATGTTTGTGGTAGATTTACAAGAATTTTTACTTGGACACAGTCTTCTGGCAAAACTATGACTGTGTAAACCAGTGTCTATCTGGCAAAACTATGACTGTGTAGACCAGTAACTGTCTGGCAACACTATGACTGTGTAGACCAGTGTCTGTCTGGCAGCACTATGACTGTAGACCAGTGTCTGTCTGGTAACACTATGACTATGTGGACCAGTGTCTGTCTGGTAACACTATGACTGTTAGACCAGTGTCTGTCTGGTAACACTATGACTATGTGGACCAGTGTCTGTCTGGTAACACTATGACTATGTAGACCAGTGTCTGTCTGGTAACACTATGACTATGTGGACCAGTGTCTGTCTGGTAACACTATGACTATGTAGACCAGTGTCTGTCTGGTAACACTATGACTGTTAGACCAGTGTCTGTCTGGTAACACTATGACTATGTAGACCAGTGGCTGTCTGGCAACACTATGACTGTGTAGACCAGTAACTGTCTGGCAACACTATGACTGTGTAGACCAGTGGCTGTCTGGTAACACTATGACTATGTAGACCAGTGTCTGTCTGGTAACACTATGACTATGTAGACCAGTGGCTGTCTGGTAACACTATGACTATGTAGACCAGTGGCTGTCTGGTAACACTATGACTATGTAGACCAGTGGCTGTCTGGTAACACTATGACTATGTAGACCAGTGGCTGTCTGGCAACACTATGACTGTGTAGACCAGTAACTGTCTGGTAACACTATGACTATGTAGACCAGTGGCTGTGTGGCAACACTATGACTATATAGACCAGTAACTGTCTGGCAACACTATGACTGTGTAGACCAGTGTCTGTCTGATAACACTATGACTATATAGACCAGTAACTGTCTGGTAACACTATGACTGTGTAGACCAGTGTCTGTCTGGTAACACTATGACTGTATAGACCAGTGTCTGTCTGGCAACACTATGACTATGTAGACCAATGTCTGTCTGGCAGCACTATGACTATGTAGACCAGTGTCTGTCTGGCAACACTATGACTATGTAGACCAGTGTCTGTCTGGCAACACTATGACTATGTAGACCAGTGTCTGTCTGGCAACACTATGACTATGTAGACCTGTGTTTGTCTGGCAACATAGTCTGTCTGGGTCTGCTTGTGTGATTGATATAACACTGCCCTTCACTCACTCAAAACATACAGACCACATAAAACTTGGCCGGTTTAGTCAAGATTAATAAAATTTATTAATATAAATTTAATAATATTATAAATAAAATAAAACAAGTATGTTTACAGCAGCAACTACAAATCCTATATGTATGTATGCATCAGTGAATCTTTTGAAATACCAAATCATTGACATTGCACTAAATTAGACACAAATCAGATTAATGCAGAAAACATTGATTGTAAGATATACAAGAGAATGTACTTAATATAAAGCTGGGATCTGACATATGAGAATTAACCTGCCCTGTGACCTGTGGCTGGCTGTGAACTGTGAATCCAGGTTTTGCTGGATGATGGTCATGTCTTTGTTCTATGTATGCTGGGTTGGTCTGCCTAAGTTGTTGGATTGTCTTGTGACCTAATTGGTTTTTAGCTTGTTGCCTTATTTAAGACAGTTAATTTCCAGTATCACAAACAAGTGGTCCCAAGATCATGACCTTTGTGTCTCTACATTCTTTTAATGCTTGAACATCAACTATTTTCTGCATTTCTACTACTGGTGTGGACCTCATGGCACCTGTGATAATCCGTAGTGACTGATTTTGAACCTTGTCTAGATTATGCAGCGTAGTGTTTGATGCTGTGCACCAAGATGTTGAGCCATATTCTAAATGTGGTAGAATACATTTCTGATATACATTCTTGAGGATTCTTTCACTGGCTCCCCATGTGGTTCCACTCAATTTTTTTAATATGGCTAGTTTTCTTTTGGCTTTTGCTTCTGCACTGTTGATGTGTTGCTTTCAGGTCAGTTTTGAGTCAAGAGTCACTCCTAAGTAAGTGGGCTGGTTGTCCATCCTTAAGGATATTTCATTTACAAAGATCTTACCTGCTTTCTGTTTAGATGAGAGAGTGAACAGAGTGGTACTTACACACCATTTGTTTGTCCATGATGTCAAGATGTCTGCTGCTCTTTGGAGTCTGTGTAGCAACTGTCACGTATTCATCTGTACACCACATGACCAGATCACCTGCATGCAGCTTTGACTCCATAGGGAAGTTCCTTGACCAGGTCATTAATGAATACTAGGAATAGTGTAGGCTAAAGGACTCCTCCTTGTGGTACACCATGTCACAGCAGTATTTTTTGGCTTTTGTGTCCATCCATTACTACACTTGCGCTTCTATTGTGTAAATAGAACTTTATCCAGTTGTACAGTCTTCCATTCACATTGCAGTTTCTTAGTTTCCACAGCAGACCTTTTTTCCATACTTTATCAAAGGCTTTCTTCAGGTCTATTCACGCTGCTAGTACAAGGTTTTTGTCGTGGAATGCATCCTCAATCTCTTGAGAGATGTAGGTCACTTGATCTTCTGTACTGTAGTACTGCCTAAATCCTGCTTGTTTTGGAATGTGGTTTTCACTTTCTAGGTACCATTTTAGCCTCAGGTCAATGATGCGTTCCATCGTTTTGCAAAGGCAGCTAGTGAGACTGATTGGCCTGTAGTTGGATGCCGTATCACTGTTTTTCCCTGGCTTTAGCAGTGGTACCATGCTTGCTTCCTTCCAGATTTGAGGTAACTTACCTGTGCTCCAACACATATTGAAAATATCCAACAGCTTTCCCATTGCTGCCATTCCCAGGTTTTTGATCATTTCATTGGACACTCCATCTGGTCCTGGTGGTTTCCTTGGTTTCAGTTTACTGAGTGCTAGATCTAACTCACTGCATGTGATTGGTGCATCCATGACATCCACTTTTCTGCCTTGTTCCTCTTCTTTCTGTGGGTCAATGTGCACTGTACGCTCTTTCTCCTGATGGATATCAATATTGCAGTCTTGTGGAAACATGCGAGCAAAGTGATCTGCTACCTGCTTACCTGTAAGAGTTTTTCCATCCTCTGTTAGTGTAATCTTTGTACTTCTTCCAGTGCTCTCATCGTTTAACTGTTTGATTAATTTCCACAGTTTCCTTCCATCCTTTTCAAAGTTTAGGGACTCTGTTTTCTCTCTCCAACTTTCCCATCTGGCTAGCAGCTTGATTCTCTGAAATTTGGCCTTAGCATGTTGGTAATTATTGTGGTGTTCTTGGTATGGTCTATTTTTTGCTTGCTTTCGAGCTGTTTCCACATCATCATGGAATTTTCCCAGCTCACTAGACCAGTATGGTTTATAGTCCCTACTAGCTCATCTGGGAATGGTTTCACGGCTGGCCTGAAGGATACAAGCATTGAATTCCTTCACTATGATGCTAATATCTTTACCTTCTATGGACAGCTTTCCCACCAGGATACCTGTATGATGTCTGTACATTGTCCAGTTTGCTTTTTTATGGTTCCATCTGGGGAGAGGGCTACTAGTGTTAAGGAGTTCATTTTCTATTGTCAGAAAGATTGGTCGATGGTCGCTATCTCCAAGTTGTATTCCAACTTCACACGTAATGTTCCACTTCAGGTCTGGAGAGTGGAATGCCAGATCTGGTGTTGAGGTTGTATGCCAAGCCCTTGAGTAAAATGTTGGGGGATCCGTTGGCTGGTTGATCAGGAGAAGTCCATTATCATCCTGCCAGCTCTCAACTTCCTCTCCTCTCTTGTCTATGTGGTCATAGCCCCAGCTCTGGGAATGGCTGTTAAAATCACCACAGACCATCAGTCTCTCTTTATGTGGGATTGTTTTTAGAGCAAATGGGCAGTCATTAGGACAGTAATAGTTAAGGAGGTGGAAGTCTGTATTACTGGTTTTTAGATGGATCATCTGGTATTTGGCTCCTCCCATGTACACTCCCACCTGACATGCACTGATGTTATTCTTAACAAATGTGAGTACTCCTCCTTTTCTTCTGTTCTGTCAGTCTGATCTAAAACACTGGTAGCCTCTGATTTTAAATGTGGCATCTTTGGTTAAGTGTTTCTCCTGTATGCAGCATATACATACCTGCTCTGCAAAGAGTATGTTCTCTACTTCCACCTTTTTGCTATAGGCATCTCTAACACTACTGACACTCTCAGCATACCATTGCATTAGTTTAAGTTCTTGCTTTTATGCAGTTTTCTGCTGTTGTATTTTTTGTCCAGTAGCTCTACTCTCATGTCTCCTGGCTCCATAAGATGAACTGAGAGGACCTCCAGTAGCACTGGGTGGACCCTTTCGATGCAGGGTCACGACACTGCACCTGCCTGGTTAGTCTTCACAGGGCGAGCACCGTGTTTGAAAACTGCAGATATAGACATTTCATTAATGATAATGTGTGATACCCTGATTTTTGTGATACACCTTTTGGCTGGGTACCTCCGACTTCAGCACCTTTTTTTGCTAGGGCAGACTGTGGTCTTGCTCGGACTGCCATGAAGACAATGTAGCTGGCCTGGCCAAAACTTTGTTTTCCAGCCTCTGGTGGCTGTATATAAGTCCCTTCTCCATGTCAGACGGTTTTGAGACAGTTCTACAAAGACACTCCAACTTTGGGATGAGGAATCCGATGAGTGCTTCAATGATATCCATTCCCTGCCACCTATAGTCTGCTGGCTCTGTTTTGTTTACATCATTCTGATAGCCATTGTTGTAAAGACCCATAGGCTTGTCACATCCTGGATTCATTGGTTTCACCCAGATTTTCCTCATCCCTGCCTGCGATCTCTTTGTCCACCAACCTGACATTACATTTTACAAAAATAACAATTACAATTAGTGTTGATTGCTACAAGTTTCAGGGCTATAGAAGTAGGTCAGAGTTTTTAAGCAAACAGATCTATGTTCCTTGTCTCACAAAGACTATGTTAAGATAAGTGTGTTCTTAACACAGTTGTTCCCAGGGGAATAGGCAGGAATAAAAGTATATGAGAGAGAGAGAGAATAGTTAAAAGCTATTAACAGTGACAACATGAGGCAACTATAGATAATGTTTCTCTTCTAAATGGAAAAAGGAATCATTGTTAAAATACCAAAGAAAAAGGCAACCTTAGTGACTGGAATAATTGGAGAGGAGTAAAACTTTACTATCAGTTGTGTCTACAGTCATTCTGATTAGACTTAAAGATACAGTGGATACAGCAATGAGAGAAGAACAAACAGCATTTCAAAAAAGGGAGAAACCAGATCTTTTAGTCTAAGAATACACAATATTTAGTGTATGAGTATATAACTATACATGGAGCCACAAAATGTATAAACTAGGGGAAAAGTAGGAGCAGTTCTATTACTTAACGAGCACACATTTGTGACGTTTTGCCGTGAGCTTTAATCACACAAAAACACACATGATGAAGAAATAGAGAAAGGAGATAAAATATAAATTCACATGTATGCTATGTTAAAAAAAAATAAAATAAAATGAATAGAGCACTTAGCTGTAACTTGTAAGTAGCTGTGGTTTTTCCGACGCTGAGTGTCAGAAATGCGGATGGTGGAGTGCAGAGAGTATTTAAATGGAGACTTGGGATGTGTGATAGGTGGGTCTAAAGTGAGGGTGGAGGGTGGGAAAACCACAGAGGGGAGAGAGAATGATACAATGGTAATCTAGCTGGGAGAAGGTGAAATATGTGATTATAGTTGGGGCAGAGGGTGTGATGCTGTGAAGTGGTTCTGAGCTATGTGTAACAAGTGAGAAAGGAGTGGAACTTAGTGGGGAGGGATTATGATTGTGCAAGAGGAGAATGTTAGGTGTAGCTGAATAATAAGTTCAAACCATGTGGTTCCAGAGTTCCATACCTCAAGTGTTAGGCGGCTTGTGTCATCTGCTTCACACCGTTTAATGGCTGTTACCATAAAGTCAGATTTGCCTCTGTGATTGGAGCCACTGAAATGATCTAGAACTAGTTTCTGAAGCATGCTGGGTAATATCGTACAGATGTTTTTGCATGCTGTCCCCTAATCTGAGTCCAGTTTCACCAAAGTAAGTTATTCTGCATCTTTTGCATACAATGGCATATATCGCACTGTGGGACTTGCATGTGAATCTCTCATGGAGATTGAGGATAGATTTTGGAAAGGTGACCGTTTTCATTTCCCAGACTACAGGGCAGGTAACACAGCGAGGGCGGTTACATTTTCTAGTGCCAACATACTCAAGATTCCGCTTCAACTGCCCATGAACGAGGATGTCCTTAAGAGTTGGTTCCTGTTTGTATGCTAATAGTGGTGGATCAGAGAAAATGTTGCGAGTGTCGGGGTCGAGTTGGATTAGTGGCAGGTGATGATAAAGAATTTTCTTAACCATCTGACCATGAGGGTGAAAAGGAAGTACTAATTTAACTCTGTCAGATGGGGTAACAGGTTTTTTTTTCCTAAGTGTCTCTTTGCAACTCACTAGTTGGATGCGGTTGAGTGTTTTCCGAAGGACATTTTATGGGTGGTGGCGATGACAGAAAAACTCTAATAACAGTCGATTACGTCTCAAATATTACTTTGCACACAAAGAATCTAAGCAACTCACACAAGACCTCGATGACCCGTTTGCCCGTTACAGCCATCATAAATCTAGCAGGACACCCTCATCCCGGGCTTCCCAAACTTTGATACGACGTGGCGTGAAATCCACAACCTCCGACCACCCAAACTTCGACATTTCAACCTCAACAAGGGAGAGTCCATGGCACTGTGTAAACTTCGACATCGAAAGGACGTAGTGATAAAACCAGCAGATAAAACATCTAATCTCGTAGTTTTGAAAAAAAAAAAAGATTTATATATTGCAGAAGGAATGTCCCAACTCACCAATACAGAATTCTATCCTTCGTGTAATAACGATGCTACCCGTATCAATAATGACAAATTGGAAGCAACCATAAGACTTGATTAACCAAGCTGTTTCTCTCCACATCAAGGACAGCTGTTTAGGCAAATCCACCATCTATCTCCTTCCTAAAATCCATAAACCCTGACATCCTGGACGTCCCACACTATCAGCATGTTCATGTCCCAGTGAGCACATTTCTGTCTTTTTGGACAACATTTTCCAGCCGCTAGTACACAAACTGTTCTCTTAAGTGAACTATACCAACCAGGCCTTAAGAACTTTTGATACGATCACACTCTCAACAACACTCCTATCACATCTTTCTCCTTGATGTCTGCTCCCTTTACACCTCTATCTTCCATGAGGATAGACTCTTAGTAATCCGCTATTTTCTTGAAAAAGACCCTCACCGCTCCACTAACAATGATACCATAATTAGACTCAAACAGATAATACTAAACCTAAATTATTTTTAATTCAACGGCGTATACTTCGATCAAATCATTGGTGTTGCCATGGAAATGAAAATGGATTCCAGTTATGCATGTTTATTTATGGGTTTTTCTGGAAGTCAAATTATGGGAGACCTACACTGGCAGACTTCCAGAATTCTATAAAAGGTACATCGATGATGGCATTGGAGTCACCAGTATGCCACAGGACGAGCTAAAAAAATATATTGAATTCGCCAGCTCATTTAATAGGTAAAAGTAAAGGTAATCCTGTCATACCTTAGGCACACAGGAATATGGTGTTAGTGCCCATATTTTCCTTGATCTGTCAGCACACGAGAGGGTGATATGGTCAGTATCACGTCTGGCTGCCTTTCCTTCCCCAACTCCAGAAGAAGTCAGGTACCCATTCTACTGCTATGGGACTGGGGGTGCCTCCAGCCGGATTCGAACCCCGACCTTCGCCATGAGAGATCAATGCACTAACCACTGCGCCACTCAGACACCCAGCTTACTTAATAAGAACATAAAATTCACTTATGAAATTTCTCACAAGTCAGTCATATTTTTGGACATCAAAATATCTATTGGCAAGCTTGTCACTTATGTATTTTACAAGCCCACCGACAGCCACACCTATTTACTTTACACCTCCTCTCATCCTGATGCTTGTGAGAACTCCATCCCATACTCCCAACTCCTCCGTCTTCTCCGATTATGTCAGGATAATTTGGACTTTATAGATCAGTCCAGCAAATTATTTGAATTTTTCCGTCATCGCCACTACCCAGAAAATGTCCTCCAGAAAGCATTCAACCGCATCCAACTAGTGAGCCGCAAAGAGGCATTCAGGAAAAAACCTGTTACCCCATCTGACAGAGAGTACTTCCTTTTTCACCCACATGGCCAGATGGTTAAGAAACTTTATCGTCCACATGGCCAGATGGTTAAGAAGATTCTTTATCGTCATCTGCCACTAATACAACTCGACCCCGACACACGAGACATTTTCTCTGATCCACCCCTATTAACATACAAACAGGAACCAAATCTTAAGGACATCCTCGTCCATAGCCACTTGAAGCGGAACCTTGGATATGTTGGCACTAGAAAATGTAACTGCCCTCGCTGTGTTACCTGCCCTGTGGTCTGGGAAACGTAAACGATCACCTTTCCAAAGACTATCCTCACTCTCTATGAGGGATTCACATACGAGTCACTCCCGCAGTGTGATATATGTCACTGTATGCAAAAGATGCATTATTAGCAAAAGATGCATAATTAGCCATGTTGAGTGTAAAGACAAATCTTGGAAAAGTTTTGGCAAAAGCAACATACAAAGAACTAGACAATAAAGTAGAAAGCTCAACTAGAAGAGACAAAAGAGAATACATGGGCAATATGGCAAAATAAGCAAAAAATGCAGCAAAAAACAAGAGACAGCAAAACTCTGTATAACATACAGAAGAACCTAACAGGTGATATTACCTATTTTAGCAAAACAGGCAACCTATTAACATCAAGTAAGGACAAAAAGCAAAGATGGGCCGAACACATCCAAGAAATACTTGATCGACCACACCCAAATGAATTAATAAATATTGAAATCGATTTATCAGTACCACAACTAAATGTCAACTTAGATGAAGTTACACTGAATGAAACTGAAACAGCAGTGAATCTAATAGGTAACAACAAAGTTGCAGGTGAAGATAAAATAACAGTCGAAATGTTAAAAGCTATTAACAGTGACAACATGAGCCGACTACAAAGAATGTTTAATAAAATTTGGAAAGAAGAAAAAGTCCCTTCTAAATAGCAAAAGGGAATCATTGTTAAAATACCCCCCCCCCAAAAAAAAAGGCAATCTCAGTGACTGCAATAACTGGAGGAGTGTAACCTTATTATCAGTTGTGTCAAAGGTGTTTTGGAATGTGATTCTGAATAGAATTAAGAATGTAGTTGATACTGCAGTGAGAGAAGAGCAGGCAGGATTTCGAAACGGGAGAAACTGTCTCGACTAGATTTTTACCCTAAGAATAATACTTGAAGAACATATTGAAAAGCACAAACCATTAATCCTGAATTTCATGGACCCAAAAAGCATTTGATAGTATACACATAGAATCACTATAGAGAATTTTAAGACTATATGGAATACCATCTAAAACAGAAGATCTTGATTTGCATATGACAAAACTCTTATCAGTGACAATGTGAAATCGATGCAGGAAAAAACAGATTCCCTGTCTTCTTTGGCTAGCAAAATAGGTCTCGAAATTAACAAAGACAAAACAAAAATAATGAAACTTATTAATCAAGAAGGAAAAATATATGTAGAAGGAACAGTTGTTGATGAAGTAAACCAATGTGCATACTTTGGCAGCTACAAAAACCAGCATGGTGACACCAGGACGGAAGTTAGGATTCAAATTGCAAAAGCAGCATTGTCCTTCAAACATCTTGATAACCTATGGAATTCAAAAGTTATAAATACAAAAACCAAGTTACGATTATTCAAGTCAAATGTGATATCCACCCTCATTTATGTATGCGAAAGTTGGAAATCGACTAAAGAAATAGACAAGAAATTAGACTCTTTTGAAAACAGATGCCTAAGGAAAATACTTAGTATAAATTGGAATGAATTCAAGAACAGCGCAGGAGTAAGACAGATGAGCAAACAACAATCTGTCTCATGGATGATCAGAAAAGAAGATGAACACATATAGGCCATGAGATGAGAAGAGATAATCAGAAGCTATCAAGTGGAGCACAACAGGCCGAAGAAAAAAGAGGTCGACCACGTGACACTCTAAATAGTACATTGTTAAGAGAAGCCAGTTTAACGTGCATAACATCCCTTGGTGAAGTTGAAAGACTCGCCAAGAGCAGGAAATCTTGGCAAAGAATTCTGCGAACCCTATGTGACGTTTAACGACACACGAAAGATGTAAGATGTAAGATACAAAAGATGCAGAATAACTTACATTGGTGAAACTGGCCTCAGATTAAGGGGCCGCATGCAAAAATATTTGTGCGATATCACCCACCATGCTTAAAAAACCAGTCCCGGATCATTTCAATGACCCCGTCAACAGCGCAGGGCCGCGCCGAGCTGCACAGCAAGGGCCGCTGTTGCGCAGGCTGACTGTTCTTTTCGCGAAAAAGCGCTCTAAAGTACATGCGTGGAGAGACCGGCTTTCACTCCCTTCCCGGCCGCTGCTGAAGAGATTTTTCAGCTGCCGTGCATGGAGTGTGGCTCCTCCCGGCCAAAAGGTGCAAATGGTTTTGCCGTGCAGCACCACTGTGGAAAAAGTGAAAGAAAGGAATAAGCGAAGTAAACAGTAGTCAAATCACGGCACCTCTGGTCTGAGGGTCGGCCACGTCCGAAATACACCCATACTGGTGAAACATGCCTAAACCGGCTCACACCAGGGGTGAAACTTGATGTTACGCATGTCACGGTACCTCTGCTCTAGAGGTCGGTCATGTCCTAAACACGCCTATACTGGGATAATATGCCTAAACCGGCTCAGCCCAGGGGTGGAAGTCACTAGTGGCAAGGATTCATCCTCCTGGACAAAAGCTCCATTCTGGTCACAACTAGACGGGTAGCGGCCACGATCACAAAATGCTGAACTCAGAGATACTGGATCAGGGCAAACTATATGGGCAACTACCTCTCGCCCGGCGAGGATTTATGCGTATCCTAATCACGCTGATGTTTTCCGGTGAGAAAGTCCAACGCCGGAATGGAAGGGCAACCACCTCTTACCCGGCAGTGATACACAGGTATCTCAAAACACGTCGAGGTTTTCCGGTGAGAAAGTCCAACTCTAGCCCAGATGGGCTACCACCTCTCACCCAGCGGGGATATAATGATATCCAAAACACGTCGAGGTTTTCAGGTGAGAATGTCCAACTCTAGATCAAACTGGTGCAACGAAAACCACGGTGTCACGCAATCCCGCTTCTGAGACCCACCAAGAATACAGTCTCAAGCCGTGGGATGCTCTGAACCTCTTGTGGTCCTCTCGGGGATCTCGTCTGGGGACCACACGGGGACCACGGAATCTATAGAGGACTACAGGTGTAAATTCAGTAGGATCACAGCGGTCTTGAAGGTAGAAGTGAACGAAGAAGATTTCAGTGGCCCCAACCAAAGAGGTAAATATGACTCTCTGGTAACAGCCATCACAACCAGCCTAGCACTTGAGGTATGGAACTCTGGAACCACATGGTTTGAACTTGTTATTCAGCTACATCTAACATTCTCCTCTTGCACAATCATAATCCCTCCCAATTAAGTTCCACTCACTTCTCACTTGTTACATAAAGCTCAGAACCTCCTCACAGCATCACATTACAACACCTCTACCCCAACTATAATCACATGTTTCACCTTCTCCCAGTTAAATTACCATTGTATCACTCTCTCTCCCCCTCCACGGTCTCCCCACCCTCCACCCTCAGTTAAGACCCACCTATCACACATTCTAAGTCTCCATTTAAATACTCTCTACACTCCACCATCCTCATATCTGACACTCAGCGCTGGACAAGCCACAGCTTCTTGCAAGCTACAGCTAAATGCTATATTCATTTTTATTTTTTTTTAACATAGCATACATGTGAATTTATATTTTATCTCCTCTCTCTCTCTCTCTCTCTCTCTCTCTCTCTGTTTCTTCGTCATGTATGATTTTGTACGATTAAGGTTCATGCCGAAACGTTACAACTGTGTACTCGTTAAGTAATAAAGCTGTTCCTACCTTTTTTTTTCCCTGTGTGGCAGGAATGATTGTGTCTAAAGCCTGACTGACTGTCTATGAGTAAATTGTTCTCTTGTATGTGTCGTAGAGTTCTTTTGTGTATGTGTTTTTTCGAGTGGTTTTGATAATGATATTCTTGTAAGAAAAACAAAGACTTATAAATTGCACCCTGGTTTAATAAAACTAATTGCATCATTTCTTTCAGACAGACAACAGGTAGTATTCTTCAACAATTCTCAATCAAATTCTACTATAGTTGACAATGGAGTTCCGCAAGGTTATATTCTAGGCCCGTTGCTCTTTGCTATTTATATCAGTGATCGTTCACTTCATCTTAAACACTCTTCTTGTGACCTTTTTGCCGATGATTGCACAGTCTACACCAGTGACTACGATTGTGTTAATCTAGAATCAACTCTTTAGGTCGAGTTATACAATTTAATTAGATGAAACAAAAACATGGCATGATTATAAATACCGATAAAACAAAATCAATGCTCATAACAAGACAGAAACTATAAACGCAACAAAACAATACCTTGGCTCTGCACGGAACCATCACAGATACAAACACATTTAGACTATTGCTCAACAGCTTGGGATGGTTGCTCAGTGTCAAATACAAAGAGGCTTTGCTCACTCCAAAATCGAGCAGTAAAGCTTATTAGTGACAAAGATCAAGCACAAACAACAAACCAGCCCAAACGTATCAAAATACTGCCTCTTAAGAACAGGTTCCTCTTCAACAAAGCTAAGTTAGAACATCAAATTCTTTCACGGCATGCCCCGCCTTATCTATGGAACCTGTTTAAATTTAGCCCAATGGCTTGATCAACATATGTCTTCCAAAACGTAGACTTGATCTTTAAAAGAAAAGTTTTAGTTATTCTGCTGCTCATCTTTGGAATACCCTCCCATTCAGTATATATATATATATATATATATATATATATATGTATGTATATATATATATATCTTATCTTATATCTTATATCCTTCCCGTGCCGTTAGACGTCACATAGGGCTCGCAAAGTAGTTCGCCAATTTTTCCTGTCTTCGGCGAGTCTTTCAACCTCATCAAAGGATGTTATGCCTGTTAACTTGGCCTCTCTTAATAATGTCCTCTTTAGAGTTTCACGCGGTCTGCCCCTTTTTCTTCGGCCTGTTGTGTTCCACTTGATAGCTTGTTTTGGGATTCTCTGATCATTTCTTCTCATCAAGTGACCAACATATGTCCATCTCCTTTTCCTGATCACCCGTGAGACTGGTTGTTGTTCAGTCATCTGTCTTATCTCTGCATTGTTCTTGAATTCATTCCACTTGATGCCGAGTATTTTCCTTAGGCATTTGTTTTCAAAAGAGTCTAATTTCTTTTCTATTTCTTTAGTTGTTTTCCAGCTTTCGCATGCATAAATGAGGGTGGATATTACATTTGAATTGAATAGTCTTAACTTGGTTTTTGTGCTTATAACTTTTGAATTCCATATGTTCTCAAGATTCTTGAAGATTGATGCTGCTTTTGCAATTCTGATCCTAACTTCCTTTCTAGTGTCACCATCCTGGTCTATGTAGCTGCCAAGGTATGCAAATTGATTGACTTCTTCAATATCTGTCCCTTCTATGTGTATTTTTCCATTTTGATTGATATATATATATATATATATATATATATATATATATATATATATATATTCTTTCTTACAACTACAAACGTTCCCAGTATCTATTTGATGTCGACTACATGCCTCCATGAATCATAAAACTTAAAAGTTATTTTAGACTGCTCTTACAGACACCGGATACAGTTATTGTAATTGTTTATTCTGAATAGTCCCGAAATTTTTGTTTAGTAGATAGTCATTTATATATGTATGTAGTTAATTCTGTACTGAGTGAATGGATAAGAGCGAAACGTAAATGTTATATTTTATTTTATGTCTCTCAGCTTCAATGTTAATTATCTTTGTTACATGAACAGCATATTTGTAGAATGTCTGGAACAGAGTGAAAGATATATGATAAAGGGCAGAATGTCAGACCGGCCTGCGTGCCTAATTCTTAAACCTTTTGAAATAAAGATAAATCAATCAATCCCCTATAATCTAAGAATAATACTTCAAGAACATATTGAAAAGCAAAAACCATTAATCCTGAACTTCATAAACTTTTTAAAAAAAGCGTTTAACAGAGATTCATTGTAGAGACTTTTAAGTGTATGAAATGAAACCTAAAACTGTCAACATCGTTAAGGATCTCTACACTGCATATTCGTGCAGTTAACACAGAAGAAGGAATGAGCGAATGGCTCCAGGTTGAACCTGGCGTGAAACAAGGATGTATATTATCTCCCTAACTTTTTGGGATCGCCATGAACGTAATCAAAAAACTGTTGCACAGGTACAAAGAGGCATTTACTGGCTATATGGCACCCAACTAGAAGATCATACAGCATACCCTGTCTTCATTGGCTAGCAAAATAAGACTTGAAATTAACACGACAAAAGGAAAAATAATTAAACTTCCCATTTATCAAGAAGGAAAAATATACATAGAATGAATAACTGTTGAAGAAGTCACCACCCTGCATACCCCGGCAGCTACATTGACCAGAAAGAAAGTTAGAACTGCATAAGCAGCACTGACCTTCAAGAATCTCTAGAACATATGGCACTCACAAGCTATAAACACAAAAACCTAGCTAAGATTATTCACTTCAAATGTAATATCCACCATCATTTATGACAGCTGGAAAATAGTTGAAGAAATAAACAACAAATTAGACTCTTTTGAAAACAAATGCTTACTAAGGTAAGTACTCGATATAAAGTGGGACGAATTCATGAACAACACAGAGATAAGGTAGATGAGCGAACAACAAACTGTCTCGTGCCTGATCAGAAAAAGGAGATGGACATTATATCGGTCACGTGACGAGAAGATATAGAAATTCTTAGAGAATCACAAAACAAGGTACCAAGTGGAAAACAACAGGCTGAAGAAAATGAGGTCGACCACACAAAACTCTAAAGAGGACAATAAGAGAACCTAGTTTAGTGAGCGCAAAATTCATTGATGTGGTTGAAAAGCTCACCAAAAACTGGCACGGGACGTTTAAATGCAGGGATGTAGAGTGTTTCCGGTGATTTATGTTTCGTAATTTTCATCCAGCTGTGTCACGTGATAAGTCTGTATCAACATCCTGTCGCAAGGAAAGCATGGGTGAGGATTTGGTTTATCTGCGTCTTTATACAATACAATAAACATGACGGTTTAGTGAAATAGTGACATTTGAAGGTTAACATATTTAGACAAGAGTAGGTAAAAGTTACAAGAATGCCTTGTTTGAGGCTTTTCGGTGGCTCTGGTGCTGTGAAGCCTGTTGTGACTGCAGTAACATGTGGCCTTGAATATGCAGTAGCGAGCCTTCAAGCATCAGCAATAAACTGGCCACCATCAGAGAGAAACCTAAGATAATTTCTGACAGAACGTTTGAGCATTACACACGCTCCACGGAGGACAACTTAACAAAAAGATTTGAAGTAAGGACCGGGATTAGACAAGGATGCCTACTGTCACCTTTCCTGTTCCTGTTAGCAATAGACTGGATCATGAAGACGGCTGTAGAACAAAATAGAAATGGAAATACAGTGGATTCCATGGACATAATTCGAAGTCCTGGATTTTGCATATGACTTGGCACTGCTATCACATAATCAACAACAGTTGCAAGAAAAGGCCAACAGGGTGTCCATGATATTGGCACAAGTTGGACTAAAATAAATGAAGAAAAAACGAAAATTCTCAGAATAAACAAAACCAATACGCATTCAATCAGTTTAGAAGGCAAGAAATGAAAAGAAATAGACACATTCACATATCTTGGCAGCATCATAGACAGACAGGGTGGTACAGAAGCAGATATTACACCAAGGATTGGAAAAGATGGATTACACATGCTCACCATATAGGACATCAGGATCTCAGAGATATGGGCATATAGTCAAGTACAAAACCAATGGAGCTTTGCCTCAAGATGGTATACCAGTGAAATCTTTTCCTCCATACTGACCCAAAGATAATTGGTCAACAAAACGTGCACTGTTTGGTCAGAATGATTACATAGGCATCCTTGATGGTGGAGACACCCATCCTTTTGGCTTGCTTACAGGACTAAGATGGCTTATTGGCTTCAAAGGAAATGAGATAGGAGGTTTATGAGGCAAATGGAATGGAAGAGCCCACAATGACTAAATAGAGAAACGAATATGATATTTGACAGAGTTGTACAACATGAAGAGGAAAGTTAGATGGACTGACTGAAAAAGCAAGAAGGAAGTGTCCTGACTTACAGCACCTGAGCAGCTTTATAAATTAAAAAAAATACAGGACAGACACTATCAGTCACAGGACTGGTGGATGTGTTGAAGGGGGATGTGAGCACCTATGGACATGTCCAGAGTGCAATGATAATGACCCAGGCCATAAACTATAACGTTTGTAAATATTAGTAATAAAGTTTTTAAAAAGATTTTTTTTAAAAATTCTGTATTTTTATTAGATAGAAGAAATTAACCAGAGATATGCAGATATTGAATACTACTAGATCCTGAAACATTTTTCGAGGGTGCTTCATAATCCTTTATTGGGGATTCTTGCACATGTCAGTGAGAAAACATGTTTTGCTAAACTACAGTAGAGTTCTTCTTATCTTTGAGGCCAGAATTTTTAAACATTTTTGTCAGAATTATTTTCTCTTGAAAATTAGTGGATATTTTGTTAAAAAATAGTTTTTTTCTCCTCAATCTTTGCACATTGAAGACACATTTATGATACATGAAAGTGAAGACACATTTATGATACATGAAAGTGAAGACACATTTATGATACATGAAAGTGAAGACACAGTTATGATACATGAAAGTGAAGACACACTTATGATACATGAAAGTGAAGAATACAGAATTCAAGATCTACAACTTTCCCACATTCCCCTTGTTCCATGCTTGTACAAACATCATTTTGTACTTAACATCATTTAATTACTGTTCTTATGGTGGGGGATGGAGGAGAAGGTAGGAAGGAGTACTTTTCCTTACATAATGAGCATTTCATTCTTTCTTACTATTTTGATTATTTGTATTTGTTTATATTCCTTGAATCTCCCAGATATACATAAAGTTACTAGTGTAGGAAAAGTGTTGATGCAGAAATGACTTCTCAAGCAAATATAATGAATTGTAGAGATGTTGCTAAGAAAAAACTAATATCATATTAATACCAACACTGAGTTATCAATGCCAGACATGGGCACTTACTAAGAAACAACAGAATATAATAACCACATGTGAAATGAAATGTCTTAGGAAAGCAGCAAACATGATCAGGTTTGACAAGCTAAGAAATGACACCATAAAACAGATGGTAGGAACTACTTCATGTCTACGACACATAGAGAAGCAAAGAATCAAGTGGTTTGGCCACTTAATGAGAATGACATACTCACTGGCAGTCACAAGAGTCTTCAATCAAAGAACTACAGGACATAGATCAAGAGGAAGGCCCAGAAAGAAGTGGATAGATGATATCAAAGAACTACAATACATAGATCAAGAGGAAGGCCCAGAAAGAAGTGGATAGATGATATCAAAGAACTACAGGACATAGATCAAGAGGAAGGCCCAGAAAGAAGTGGATAGATGATATCAAAGAGACACTTGCTAATTATGACATGACTATCACTGAGGCCATCAGTTTGGATAAAAAAAATAAGCTTATCTCCTGTTGACACTTCACAGTATAAGAGGAAGGATAAAAGTAAAAGTAGAGATGATCCCAGCATGCATCATTCAATATGCCTGCGAAAATAGGAACCTGACACTTATCTTGTCCATGAAGTCTGTAAAATGTGAATTTTAGGCGAGACAAAGAGCAGTGTAAGGTGACTTTTAGAGCAATAATTAAAAAGTGGATCTTGTCATCTCCTGATTATGTGTCAGTTCCCAGTGGCTATACATACACAAAAGAAACATTAATTTAAGTGACTGTCCAAAACTATCTATATATTATAATTAGGTCTAGGTCAAAGATGACTCAGGAGAAGCCATGCTCAGAAACTGCAGAAACATGACAGAAACAGAAATCTTGGATAAAACAAGAACAGGTCTGTAAAGTAAGTGTTTTTTAATTGAGAATTGGATGTAAGAGATAAATTACTTATCTGTTTCTGAAATAGAATAATTGCAATATTCAGACCAACACATTTGCAGAGTGTTAGATGTATAGAGTGTGGAGACGAATAATGTAGCCCAACATGACCGCTATAGAGGTGGCCAGGTTGGTAGACCAGTACTTCAAACATGTCTGGGACATACCTGGTAGTGTTGTGCAAGCCAGAACATACCAGCCTAGTAGCCTTCAAGAGCTGACAAACAGCCTTCAACAGAAGTGGGCAAGAATTCCACAGCATGATACCAGAAACATCTGTAGCATGAGGGGGAATTTGTGTCAGGATGACATTAGATCAAGAGGGGGTCATTCATGCTACTAAAACCCATTTGTTTTCTTTTCAGCATTCTTGGACATGATTTTTTTTACCTTTGTTGGATTGCATTACACTGAAAATAGTGTGACATTTTGTTACGAGGAGGAGATAGCCCATGTTTTGAAGTGGGTTACAGTGCTTTAAAGAAGAGATACCCCAGTTTATGTTAGGAATGACACAGAATTAAGGACAGTAGTCTCCTGTGTTATATCAATAGTTTCTGACTAAATTGAGGACAGGTCTGTGTAAGAGCACAATAAAACCTTTTTCCTCTAGCAGTGATCCTTTATACTCTCAGTCGTTTGTATTTGTTCTTCATGGTGGAATGGTACTGCTTTTGGGGGGGGGGGGGGAGGGCTATGTGCAAGTAGGAGAAAAAGGTGATGCATCCGAGTTTCCCTGGTTAGGTTTAGGAAAAAGGATGTGACAATATGTTAAAATCCTCAGCTTCTAGAAGTCACAAGTCATCAGTCCTTGTCCTGCTATCTGTCCTGACTACAAAACCCCACAGCTGCAGCCACTCATCAGCATCACAACAGCGACAATTGTGATGGGCCACCATTACTAGAAAGATGAAATCATAGAGCAGGAATACATGAGAAGAGCGAGAGAGACAACAAAAATATCTTGTAAAAAACATACAAGAGACAATGTACATTGAGGGGGCATTGAAGATAATTGTAACAACAGGAAAAATAGAAGAAGAGCCAAGGTAAGGCTGAGAGAAGTGATACTGGATGATAATAATGATTTGAAATTAGATCACCAATTATGCTGTGGAGAAGCATAATAGCCAATGCCAGTTGGCATAGCACATGATGATGAAAGAGTAAAGCTAATATTCAGTTCAAAGCAAATGATTCTGCAGGGTACAGAATGTGTTAGCTATGATATAGTGCCCAGGAAAACAAAAATATGCAAAACAAAAGTAATGTTCATGTAACATTTGACTGACTTGACAAAATATTCCTATAAATGATATTTATAGTACAAAATGTGTATTGTTTTCATTGTGTTTCTTACAATAGTGTAGTTTTTCTGCATTAAATGAGCATTTGAGAATGAAATTATTATTATTATTGTTATTATTATTTTTGAATTCTGTTCTTTATATGTTTTTACTTTGTTAACTGTCCATGAATTCTCCTAAAAATGTAAACTGAGAGGTCATCTGATTCAGACTGCCTGTTACAGTTAGCAAATCCAATTTTTACTTAAATTTTGGGTCATGCAGGAGTGCTTGTAGTTTGCCTGTCTCATTATCTTTCAGAGCATTGTTTGTTCCAGCTGTAAGCAAGAATTTATCACTCAAGTCCTAGAAGATTATAACAATAGCAGAAACATGTTGAGAGTGAAATGTGAAGGACATGTTTGTTATGGAAGAGATGAAGGTAATTATAATCAGAAAAGAAAACTTTGAGATTTGAAATAGAGATAACACTCTATTCCAGTTTGATCCAGGATCCTAAGTGGTTAAGTTAAGTATAAATGTCAACAATTTAAGGTATGCAAAATGATACAGACCTTCTAACAGAGAAACTGCAGAAGTTAATAGATAAGATAAACAATGCAAGCCAAGAATGGGGACTAGAGATCAATATAAAAAAGATGAAGGTAATGGTGTTTGGCGAGAAATACCAAAACTGGAATAAGAGACAAACTACTGCCACCTAGGACATGCACTAACTGATTATGGAAGAAATGAAATGGAGATAAAGAAAAGAATGGCAAAACATACATTCAACACCGTGAAGGCAGTGTTGTTATTCAGGAATCTGCCCACAGAAAAGAAAGTGAGGTAGTAAAATGCTGTATCTACTCTGTTTTACTGTATGAAGCAGAAACATGGACTCTAAGCAAAAGGTTGGAGAGAAGGACTAATGCAGCAAAATTAGGTCGTATAACATGGAGAATGAAAAGAAGAAATGCACAATTTTTAGGACAACTCCAAGTGCAATGTGAACCTCTGAGAGAAATAAAGATCAAGAACACAAAATACTTTGACCATATCAAGAGACATAACAACATACTGAAGACCATACAAGAAGGAATGATGACAGGAAAAAGAGCAAGGGGTAGACAGATGTAGATGGGAAAACAACATACAAGAATGTACAGGACACAGCCTGGCTGAATGCTACATCAAGGTGAGGGAGTGAGATAACTGGAGATTCATTACAGCCAGCCTTCATTCTAAAGAAAGCACATGATGATGATATTCATGTGGTTAAGTTCTTCCTAAATATACACATTATGAAGTATCTGAGATCATCATCGTCTTTCACTCCCTTGAGAGCATAGGCCATGGGTAAAGGCTCTTCAGTTATCCCTGTTCTTGGAATTATTCTTTGCCTCCTTCTATGTGCATCCCATGTCTCTGAGCACTGTCATGATTTCTCTTCTCCAGGTAAGTGTAGGTCTTCCTCGATTTTTATTTCCTTGAGGATTCCATGTCAGTGCCTGTCTTGCTATGCTGGTGTCGAGTTTCCTCAGAGTGTGGAGGTCCTATATCACAAGAATGGAAAATTAGAAACAACAAAGAAATACACCCAATATTCCAGTCTCCACTTATAACTACCATTATAAAAAAACACCACATTGAGATAACTCAGACATTTTGAGACAACGGATGAGAACAGACAGACAAAAAAGGCTTATACAAAAGTGATTAAAGGACATAGACCATGAGGTAGACTGAGACAACGATGATGTGACAACTTGGAAGAAGACCTATGAGCCCTTGGAGTGGACAGTTGGCAGGAAAAGACTAAAAGAACAGAGAAGAATGGAGACACGTTTTGTCTGCCGCAGTGTGCAGCAATAGCTTGGAAAGCTAAATGAATAAATACTTTTTTAAATGTAATATCACTTACAAACTGGGAGATGCAGACAACAAACATTCAGTTTAAAAATGCTGGTATCATTAAAGTCTACTTTTTCATGAATTAAAGAAAGTTTAGATATATCTACTTCTCAATGAATTAAAGAGTTTCAATAAGTCTACTTCTCCTTGAGTTAAAGAATTTAGATAAAAGTCTACTCCTCCATGAATTAAAGAAAATCACTTCATCTCATTGCTCCAGCAAGTAAAAAGTTTTTATTTCAAATCTTCATCACTGCATCAGCTGCAGATAACTCAAGTTTGTGGTTTCAGAAGATAAAACCAGCAAAATATTACTTTGACCACAGAGTTTTCTCTGTGTACTAGTGTGATATATTCACATATAGTTATATAACATTTTAGGTACACATTAACTGTCTTTGACTTGTTATTTTAATATTTCAGAGCCTGATTCCTGTTTAAAACTCTGCCATGAGACACAGAGTACAGCATCACTTGTTTGTAAATGCTTGGAGCTGCAGCATAACAAATCTTTAGATATGTTACCTAAATACTTAGTAAGTTTCAATGCAGAAAGTGGATCAAGTGACTTATCACAAATTTGTAACTCTGAACCAGAAATGATGAAGACTGAAGTGTCTGTGGGTTCCCTTGACTTTCAAGAAAGTTCAGAAATTGTTAGCAGGACACACAATGATTATAATAAAACACTGCCATATGAAAGAAACTGCATGGAGACACATGAAATTTTTCCTATAAATGAGACTGATGAAACCCTAGACAAGAATTTGACTTACAAAATGGAAAGCAGTGAACAGGTTAAAAACTGCAGGAAATTTTCTGATGAAGAGAGACATAATGTTTGTGGTGCAGGATGTTCTGCCTGCAGTAATCTGAAAAAAAAACAAAGAATCTATTCAGGAGATGAACCTGAGAAGTGTGATGTCTGTAGACTTACTAAAAAGAGTCTCTTGCATAAAAATAAAAGAATCCATACAGAAGAGAAGTCTTATAAATGTGAGGTTTGTGGTGCAGGATTTACTATTTACAGCAATCTAAAAGATCATCTTAGAATCCATACAGGAGAGAAACCTTATAAATGTGATATTTGTGATGTAGGATATACTTCTTCTGACAGTCTAAAAATACATAAAAGATCACATACAGGAGAGAAACCTTATAAATGTGATGTTTGTGGTATAGGATATACTTCTTCTAACAATCTAAAAATTCATAAAAGAATCCATACAGGAGAGAAACCTTATAAATGTGATGTTTGTGGTGTAGGATATACTTCTTCCAGCAGTCTAAATAACCATAAAAGAATCCATACAGTAGAGAAATCTTATACCTGTTATGTTTGTGGTGTACAGTTTACTTATATAAGTGGTTTTAAAAGACATGTAAGAATCCATTCAGAAGAGAAACCTTATAACTGTCATGTTTATGATATAGAATGCACTTCCTCCAGCAATCTAAAGAAAAGTGAAAAAAAGAAATATATATATAGGAAACTCTTCTACTATGCTGGTTGGGGTGTAGAATTTATATCCTATTTAAGTAATGTATGAGATCAAAGTTGTGTATGAGCCAGCTACTATAAGTAAAGACCATTTGTTAAAAGAGAGACATGACAACAATAATTGACAGGAACTGATGGCAATAGACTGGCCATATTATGAGAATGACAGATGAAAAATTACCACAAACAGCTTTGATGCGTGGACCCCACAGGGTAAAGGAAGCATTGCACAACCAAGATATGTGGAGTCATACAGCAGAGAAAATGCTGGTAAACAATGAACTGACATAGGAGAAAGCCAAGAAGATAGCAAAGGACTGACAAAAATGAAAACCTCTTGTTACCAGCTGTCCCATGTATCGTAGCCACTGAAATGACAAGAGAGAGAGAGATAATATGAAGAGCTGTTATTAGTCTTTGTTGTTCACACCTCAAAGTCTGTATTCCTATGCAGGAAACTCTCTGCTGTAGAGAGCTGGATAACAACACAACTCCTTCAGATCATCAGAGGAAGTACCCCCCTCAGAAAAGTGTTTCGATCTTATTAAACTCTTCATAAGATTTTAATACTTCATAGAATCAAAATGAATAAATGAATGATGAAGTTGTAAAGTATATGTTGTGTTTATTTATATTACTTTACTTTCATTACTTTAAAAACTCCAAAGTCTTTGTGTAGACTAAAATAAATCAGTTCCAGTAATCCTGAGCTGGCAACGAACACAATTATCTTGTTTTAGAACAGTTTGTTTTATGGAATTGAGACTTGAAGCTTCTTATAAGGAGTTGAGACTTTTCATGAAGAACTTGAATGCATTTCTGACAGTATAATGTACAGCCATCTCCATCTGTGTAGTATAGAGTATCTACTTAGCTTTGCTTTGCAGATTCAGATTTAACTGCTACATGTAAAAAAAAATGGTCATTTCACAATAAAAATATGGCAGTTATGTTTTTATTATTTTTTTTTAAGTGTCATCTTGTGATTTTTGTTTGGCATAGAAAAAAGTACAAATGTTTGTCCATATCTGCTATGTTCTTTTGCCAATTTTGAGTAAATCCTGTCAGTGCCACTGTCTTCAGTTTTTGCATTGACCTAATCATATTAAGTACCAAGAGACTGAAGACCTTTGGTAACACCTGCCTAAGGAAGATCCTTTAGATTAGATGGCCGGATAACAAGCAGTGATGAGCTATGGCAGAAAAAGCAACCAACCCACAGTAAGAAAAATTATAACGAAAAGATGCTGGAGATGGATAAGAAAGACTACCACTAACATAACTAGACAGGCTCTCACCTGGAATCCCCAGGGAAAGAGGAAACAGGGAAGACCAAGAAACACCTGAGGGAGTCTTGAAGCAGAAGATGGACTATGCCTGGAAACAGATAAAAGAAACAGTTCAGGACAAAAAAAGGGAGTCCTTGTTGGTGGCCTTTGCCAAAAATAGGGGTAAAGAAGGCATGGATTGATATTAAGATGATTTCCAACATATTAATGTGCTCACATACTGACAAGGTCTCTCTTTGATTTTGAACTAGGTCAGATTTTTTTTTTTTTTTTGGACCAGCCAGCGCCGGTGTAAACCAACCACCAAGACATGGGTACCTGGGTACTCATATACCTTATTCAGACTGAAGGTTGGTGGTAAAGATCTCCAGTTTCTTGGCTCTGTTGCCTTGATGCTACATTCAGCCAGGCTGTCCTGTCTGTTCTCCTATGTTATCTTCCCATCTACTTCTCTGTCTACATCTTGCTCTTTTTTCTTTGCACCTTTCCTTTTAGCATGGTATCCATTGTGTTGTTGTGTCTTTTGACATGGCCAAAGTCTTTTGTTTTCTTGATCCTTATTTCTTTGAGAGATTCACACTGAAGTTCATTGTCCAGGCTACAAGACAGGTGACACAGTGAGGGCGGGTTACATTTTCAAGTACCGAAAAATGCTGGATCATCATATAAATGCTTTCATTTCCTTTCCTTAGCACAGCCACAACTAAAAGATGTAAATGTTTTTTCTCTAGTGACTGGGTTATAAAATGTATTTATTGTAGCATGTGCATGCCACAGGGATGTGAAGTGTTACTGTCTTCACATTTCTAGACTACTACAGCAGTTGAGGTAGTTCTCCTGGACTATGTCCTCCTTGCCTTTTCCTGAGGAAACCCAAGTTTCCCAATTTTAGCCTGGGTTAGCCCCCTGTGCCAGTCAGTCCATAGAAATTCTGCCCAAGTGCGAAATTGAACTGATCAGCAGACAAGTACACTGGGTTAGTGGGAGTCATATAAAATACTCCAAATAAAAAAACTAGGTAGGAGTCACAATTACACAAAACATGACAAACCATCCTGCATTAGAGAATTTAAGGGGACAAAAATTAACAGATCAGAATATAAAAACCACTCCATGTAACTGAAACTGTTCTTTGCATGGTGCATGGCTTCATAGTAGTCAAGACATTCTTGTATCTGCTCAAACCTCTGTTCCATTTATCATCTCAGAACAGGTGTCATAATCAGCATAGACAATCCACTATGACTATGTAGACCAGTGGCTGTCTGGTAACACTATGACTATGTAGACCAGTGACTGTCTGGTAACACTATGACTATGTAGACCAGTGACTGTCTGGTAACACTATGACTATGTAGACCAGTGACTGTCTGGTAACACTATGACTATGTAGACCAGTGTCTGTCTGGTAACACTATGACTATGTAGACCAGTGACTGTCTGGTAACACTATGACTGTGTAGACCAGTGACTGTCTGGTAACACTATGACTATGTAGACCAGTGTCTGTCTGGCAACACTATGACTGTAGACCAGTGTCTGTCTGGTAACACTATGACTATATAGACCAGTGTCTGTCTGGTAACACTATGACTATGTAGACCAGTGTCTGTCTGGTAACACTATGACTATGTAGACCAGTGTCTGTCTGGTAACACTATGACTATGTAGACCAGTGACTGTCTGGTAACACTATGACTATGTAGACCAGTGTCTGTCTGGTAACACTATGACTATGTAGACCAGTGTCTGTCTGGTAACACTATGACTATGTAGACCAGTGTCTGTCTGGTAACACTATGACTATATAGACCAGTGTCTGTCTGGTAACACTATGACTATGTAGACCAGTGTCTGTCTGGTAACACTATGACTATGTAGACCAGTGTCTGTCTGGTAACACTATGACTATGTAGACCAGTGACTGTCTGGTAACACTATGACTATGTAGACCAGTGTCTGTCTGGTAACACTATGACTATGTAGACCAGTGTCTGTCTGGTAACACTATGACTATGTAGACCAGTGTCTGTCTGGTAACACTTTGACTATGTAGACCAGTGTCTGTCTGGTAACACTATGACTATGTAGACCAGTGACTGTCTGGTAACACTATGACTATGTAGACCAATGTCTGTCTGGTAACACTATGACTATGTAGACCAATGTCTGTCTGGAAACACTATGACTATGTAGACCAGTGTCTGTCTGGTAACACTATGACTATGTAGACCAGTGACTGTCTGGAAACACTATGACTATGTAGACCAATGTCTGTCTGGTAACACTATGACTATGTAGACCAGTGTCTGTCTAGCAACATAGTGACTATGTCTGGGTCTGCTTGTGTGAATGATAAAGCACTGCCCTTCACTAACTCAAAACATCAATCAACAGGCCACAAAAAAACTTGGCTGGTTGAGTCAAGTTTAATCAATCTGCTGGCTGTTGTTAAATACTCTCGCATTCAAGTCGTGGCGCTCACTGGGTAATTGACCATTGGTAAGCATCTCCTTGATCTCTGTACAAGTCGGATTGCTAGGTGAAGGTGATAAATAAGTCTGGTCTCCCGTACGTCCTCACATACGTCATAGCATCTTGCATGTATTCTTGCACGTGTATGGGGCTGCCTGTTAACGTAGCAGGTAGTATAACTACGGCACCGAGGTTTTCAACCTTTTTGCGTCATTTGACACAGCATCTCTCAGGTGAATATATTCTTCAACTCTCAGTTTACGTTGATTTAGACGAATATAAAGAAAACTCTCATTCTCGACTTTCGCATACATATCAACGATGAATTGGTGAAACAAGTATCTGCAGTTTAATATGTGGTTCTGTTCAGTATCTGGAATCATTAGCCTGTATGCATAGAAATCCATCGCTGAAACTTTCTTGCTGGTTGTTTTATCTGTTGTTAGGCTGACTTGACTCAGATTAAAATGATATCCATCTTCACCGCAGGGGAATATCACTGGGAAATGTAGACTATCATAAGATCGACGTGTTTCTGAAATGCGCTGCAATGATTCACCTGCTTGTTGAACTACAATATCCCGTTGATCAAACTCATGGCCTGATATAACCACGGCGACTTCATCTTTGTGAGGAGCATTGAATCGCCTTTCGTGTTCGCCTGCTGGTCGTCGGTCTGCTCTTATGAATACTTTATATTCATCCGTTGGCATACGTTCCAGTGTTGCTTTAATTTTTTTTTTTTAAATAAGATCATTGTGCTCATAAAAATCCTCTGTAAGTTTAATACAATCTGACATCTTGTTCCTGAGATGTAGGCGCACCTCAGGTCAGTTTCCATTTGTTCGTTTCCAATAAAATACAGTTGTAGAAATGTTGGTGGTTGATCTGTCGGCGGAAGCAGCGATCTCACCTTATAGTAAATCTGCCATTACACCGCGAATGTTGATGGAAATCCCCGTTGTTCAACAACTAATGTAGCGCCGAACGATGTCATTTGAAAACGTGAGTTGTATTTTTGTATGTTACTAAGAAAATGTTTTGACTCTGACGTATCTCTTGATGTATAAGTCAAAAGTTTTTGTGGTGGTGGTTCCACTTGGCAGAGTTTCACTTTCCCATGTTTGCAGTAAATACCAGGAGACTCTGATGTAAACTTTTTGGCTTGGCAGTAACTACAAACCATCTCCATTTTTCCTATGGCAATACTTGCATGCTGCAAGTAGTCCTTATATGGATCATCGTAGAATCCTTCCAATGCTAAGCTAAATTATTGTGCAGTCCATGATACTATGTCTCTCTTCTCTATGTCTCTCTTCCTGTACTTGGGCCTCATGCTGCTGTACTGTCTCTGGAGCTCTATATGTAGTAGTTCTATCTCTCTTATCCTGTAGTCGGACCTCTCGCTGCTGTAACTCTCTGAAGTTCTAGTATGAGTAGTTCTATTTTTTTTTTACCCTGTAGTCGGGCCTCATTCTGCTGTACTGTCTCTGAAGCTCTAGATGTAGCAGCTGTCTCGCGCAGCGTCGCAGGTCTTCTGTTCCTCTCCTCGGGAGTTTCTTGTATACGCTGCTGTTTCAATTTTTTAGCCTTTGATTGCACTTGGCCAATCGCCTTACGTTTCCTTGGAGGCACTGTTACGAAAAGAAAAGCTAATTTGAAAACATAAACAAAAAGGCACACTTTCACTCAGCAAAGTACTAATGAACTTGAATCAAAATGTACACTATCACTGTCAAATAAAATAGGAAACACTAAAAGGCTAAATGAAACTGTCACAGTCACTAGAAGATGATAAACTGGAAGACCTGCTGAGTTAGCTTCCCTTAACTTTTTGTGTACTGGGGGTTTTACATCAAATGACCAATGGGGCACATCCAACTAGTGAGCCGCAAAGAAGCATTAAAAAAAACACCTGTTACTCCATCTGACAGTGTTAAATTAGTACTTCCTTTTCACTCACATGATCAGATGGTTAAGAAAATTCTTTATCGTCTTCTGCCACTAATCCAACTCGACCCCGACACTGGCGACATTTTCTCTGATCCACCCCTATTAGCATACAAACGGGAACCAAATCTAACATCCTCATCCATAGCAACTTGAAGCGAAACCTTGCATATATTGGCAATAGAAAATGTAACCGCCCTCGCTGTGTTACCTGCCATGTAGTCTGGGAAACGTAAACTATCACCTTTCCCAAAACTATCCCCACTCTCTATGAGGGATTCACATGTGACTCCCCCAGTGTGATATATGTCACTGTATACAAAAGATGCAGAATAGCTTACATTAGTGAAACTGACTTCAGATTAGGGGACCGCATGCAAAAACATCTGTGCGGTATCACAACCCGCTTCAAAACCCGCCCTGGATCATTTCAGTGGCCCCAACCACATAGGCAAATCTGACTTTCTGATAACAGCCATCAAACAGTGTCACGCAGATGACACAAGCTGCCTAGCGCTTGAGAATCGCCACATTAAGGAATATGGACTCTGGAACCACATGGTTTGAATAAATTATACATCTACACCTAACATTCTCCTCTTGCACAATCATAATCACTCCCCACTAAGTTCTACTCCCTTCTCACTTGTTACACATAGCCCAGAATCTCTTCACACCATCACATTACCACCCCTCTACCCCAACTATAATCACATGTTTCATCTTCTCCCCGTCTGGTTAGATTTCTCTCTCTCTCTCTCTCATCTCTCCTCTCTCTCATCTCCACAGTTTCCCCACCCACCACCCTCAGTTACGACCCACCTATCACACATCCCAAGTCTCCATTTAAGTACTCTCTACACTCCACCATGCACATTTCTGACACAGCGTCGGACAAGCCACAGCTTCTTACAAGTTACAGCTAAGTGCTTTATTCATTTTATTCTGATTCTTTTAATTTTTAAATAACATTCATGTGAATTTATATTTTATCTCCTCTCTCTATTTCTTCGTCCTCTGTGTGCGTGTGTGTGTGTGTTTTGTATGATTAAGGTTCATGTCGAAACGTCACAACTGTGTACTCGTTAAGTAATAAAGCTGTTTCTATCTTTTTTTGGCCTAGTTTATATATCTAAGAATAATACTTCAAGTGCATATTGAAAACCAAAAAAAACCGTTAATCATGAACTTCATATACTTTAAAATAGCATTCGATAGCACACAGAGATTCATTGTGGGGACTTTTAAGACTGTATGGAATACCATCTAAAATTATCAACATCTCTACAGTGGATATATTTCTGCAGTCAAGCCAGAAGAAGAAATGATAGAATAGTTCCAGACTGAAACAGGCGTGGAACAAAGATGTATACTATCTCTCTAGCTTTTTGGGATCGCCATGGACAATAAAAAAAATGTTGCACAGGTACAAACGGGCATTGACTGGCTATATGGCACCCAACTAGAGAATCTTGATTTTGAAGATGACATAACTCTTATCAGACGATATTAAAACTGGTGCAAGAAAAAGCATACCCTGTCTTCACTGGCTATCAAAGTAGGACTTGAAATTAACGCGACAAAAGCAAAAATAATGAAACCTCCCATTTACCAAGAAGGAAAATTATACGTAGAAGCAATAACTGTTGAAGAAGTACACAAGTCTGCATACCTAGGCAGCTACATCGACCAGAAAGGAAGTTAGAATTGCATAAGCAGTATTGACCTTCAAGAATCTCGAGACCATATCTGTTTAGATCATAGACTCAAAAGTTATGAACACAAAAATCAAGCTAAGATTATTCAATTAAAATGTAATATCCACTCTCATTTATGCATGCGAAAGCTACAAAATAACTGAAGAAATAAATACCAAATTAGACTCTTTTGAAAACAAATGCTTACTAAGGTATAAAATGGAACGAATTCATGAATATTGCAGAGATAAGGCAGATGAAAGAACAACAACCTGATTCATGGGTGATAGAAAAAAGAGATGGACATATTAAGTCGGTCACGTGATGAGAAACAGTCAGAGAGTCCCAAAACAAGCTTTCAAGTGGAGCACAACAGGCTGAAGAAAATGAAGTCGACAGCACAAAACTCTAAGAGGACATTGTTAAGAGAGGCCTTGATGAGGTTGAAAAACTCGCCGAAAACATGAAATCTTGGCGAACTCCCATGCGAGCCCTATGTGACGTTTAACGGCGCGGGAAGAATGTAAAATGTTTCCGTTGATTTATGTTTCGTAATTTTCAGTTATGTCACGTGATAAGTCTGTATCAACTTCCCGTCGCAAGGAAAGCATGGGTGAGGAATCGGCTATCTGCGTTTTAATACAATACGATCAACACGACGGTTTAGTGAAATAGTGACATTTTTTGTAGGTTAACATATTTAGACAACAGTAGTTAAAAGTTACAAGAATGTCTTTTTTGAGACTTTTCGGTGCCGCGAAGCCTGTTGTGACTGCAGTAACTTGTGGCCTTGAATGTATGACAAAGATCTCCTGCAGTAGCGAGAGGTCCAGCACCAGCAATAAACTGGCCACCATCAGAGAGAAACCTAAGGTAATTTCCGACAAAACGTTTGAGCATTACACACGATCAACGGAGGGCAAGTTACAAACAGATTTGAAGTAAGGGCCGGAGTTAGACAGGGTGTCTACAGTCACCATTCCAGTTTTTGGTAGCAATAGAGTGGATTACGAAAACGGCTGCAGAACAAAATAGAAACATAATTCAGTGGCTCTGGTGCTGTGAAGCATTTTGTGACTGCAGTAACAATTGGCAGAGTCCTAGCATGTACATGTATGACAAAGATCTTCTGCAGCAGCAGTAGCAAGAGGTTTAGCAATAAACTGGCTACCATCAAAGAGAAACACAAGATAGTTTTTGACAAAATGTTTGAGGCCAACTTATAAAATGACATGCAGAGAAGCAAAGAATCAAGTGGCTTGGCCACTTAATGAGAATAACATGTTCACAGCCAGTCGCAAGAGTCTTCAGTCAACAAACTGCAGGACATAGATCAAGAGGAAAGCCTAGAAAGAACTGGATAGATGATATCAAAGAAACACTCACTAATTATGACATGACTATCACTGAGGTCATCTATTTGACCCTAAAACATCAGTTGATCTCCCTGTGATGAAGAATAAAAGTAAAAGTAGAGATGCTCTCAGCATATATTATTCAGTATGTCTGTGAGATGTGAATTTTAGGTAGTAGTGTAAGGTAACTTTTAGTGCAATAATTAAAAAGTGGATCTTGTCATCTCCTGATTATATGTCATTTGTCAGTGGCTACACATACACAAAAGAAAAATTATTGTTTATTTACGTGACTGTCCAACACTTTTTATATATTGCAATTAGGTTTAGGTTAAAGGTGACTTATACTCAAGAGAAGGCATGCTCAGAAACTGTGGAAACATGATGGAAACAGAGGAAACAACTTGGATAAAACAAGAACAGGTCTGTAAAGTAAGCGTTTTTTAATTAAGAATTGGCTGTAAGAGATAAATTATTTATCTGTTTCTGAAATTGAATAATTGTGTTGGGAATGTAATTGCAAAATTCAGAGCAATACATTTACAGAGTGTTAGATATACAAACACATATGGACAAATCCAGAGTCTGGTATGGAGTTCATAAATGATAACTTAGTATAGTATTATGATGGTACAAAATACAGTTGGCAAAGTACTGAAAAAGCCAGTGGCAAAGGACATAGCATTTATGATTAAAGCATTAAGAGTTATCTCATCAGTCCTCTGTACTCCCAGTGGAGCTTAAGGCATCAACAAAGGTTTTCCAGCCAGACATGTCCTGAGCAGGTTGGGATACCTCAAACTATGCCTTTCCTCCTTTCTTTAGTTCTTCCTGTATTGTGCTGTATACTCTGTGCTTATTGAATACAGAAAACATGGAGCTTATGGGAATCTAGCCAGTGTTCTGTCTTCTCCCAGTCATGCTCAAGCAGCTCATGATGTATAACAGGTTATTGAAGCTAATGGCCAGAACATTTTTTGAACTGTTTGCTTCATAAAGTTCAGAATGACAGCCCAAATAGTATTAAACAAAGTTCTAGTTAAATTACTGATAGAACCACTTACTTCAGTTCTTTCTCAACAATTCTGATCCATAAAACTATCAGACAGGAGTGCCAGAAAATATTTTGCTGCCTTTTTTTTTTATCCCATGCTTCTCATTCATACGGCATATTCACTTTTATGATGAACAAGATAAAATAGAAGGTAAAATACAACAGCAAAAAAGAAAAAATAACTAATGAAAATGGGTATCATCATTATTAATTCAGGTCAGGCAATAATTTTGATGAAGTTTATACATACATATCTTACATCCTCCCCGTGCCATTAAATGATACATAGGGTAGTTTGCCAAGGTTTCCTGTTTTCAGCAAGCTTTTCAACCTCATCATGGCATGTTATTCCCACTAAACTGGCCTCCCTTAACAATGTCCTCTTTAGAGTTACACATAGTTGATCTCTTTTTTCTTCTGCCTTTTGTGTTCCACTTGATACAAGGGTTGACTGATAAGTTCTCAGCAGAAGGTAAAAATACTTGAAACACACATTTGGTATTAGGTGCATTTGTAGATCAGGTTAATGTAAGATTAAACACCAAGCTTCAAGAAATTAACTGCAACCAATTTTTTTTTTACAGGCACTGAAGTGGTAAGAAATTGCAGAAAATGAGATAATGGATAAAATTTCTCATCGAGCAATCATTTGCTACTTCTGCATCAAGGGTTTATCATCGAAGGAGATCCATGAGGATATGGTAGAGATTCTAGGGGAGAGTGCCCCTTCTTACAGCACAGTAAAGAAATGGGCAGCTCAACTCAAACCATTGCAGAATCCATGGCATGATAATTGAGGATCAATGACTAATTGAGCGGTACATTGCTACTGAGTTGGGCATCCCCCAGGAATGTGTTCATGCCATTATTCACAATGATCTTCAAATGACAAAGGTCTCTGCTTGATGGGTCCCGAAACTTCTTGGAGCTGATCACAAACGACAGCGTCTCAACATGTCAAGAGACGATCTTGGCCATTTTTCTGTAGATCCTGAAAAATTTCTTCAGTAATTTGTGACCATGGATGAGACTTGGGTTCATCATTTTCAACTAGAAACCAAAGAATAGTCAAAGCAGTGGAAACATCATGGATCCCCACCTCCAAAGAAAGCAAGGTGGTTCTGTCTGCAGGCAAAGTGATGGCTTCCATCTTTTGGGATTTAGAGGGTGTGCAATTGGTAGACTATCTTCAAAAGGGCAGAATGGTCACCAGGTCCTATTGCCCTAATCTTGTGAAGGAACTGCGGGTCAAATTTAAGGAAAATCGTCAAGGGAAATTGTCCTTTCATCAAGACAATGCTCCAGTTCACAAGTTGGTGGTGGCAGTGGCTGCCATTCATGAATGCAGCTTCTAGCTTCTTGAACATCATCTTTATTCTCCAGATTTACCCCATATTTGGCCTCTTCAGACTATTACTTGTTACCAAACTCAAAAAGGAGCTCAGTGGTCACAAATTTGCTTCAGATGATGACATCATTCATGCTGTAGACCACTTTCTTCTGGTACAAGATGCTGACTTTTACAAAGAAGGGATCCGTATGCTCCAGGATCGCTGGACTAAGTGCATAAACTTGCATGAGGACTGTGTTGAGAATTAACCCAAAAAAGTTGTCCACAAATAATCCGTTGTACTTTCTGCCAAGAACTTATCAATCAACCCTTCTAGCTTGTTTTGGGATTCTCTGGTTGTTTCTTCTCAGCACATGACCAACGTATGTCCATCTTCTTTCTCTGATCACCCATGCGATAGGTTGTTGTTTGATCATCTGTCTTATCTCTGCATTGTTCTTAAATTCGTTCCACCTTATACCGAGTATTTTCTTGAGGCATTTGTTTTCAGAAGTGTCTAATTTCTTGTCTATCTCTTTAGTTGTTTTCCAGCTTTCATATGCATAAATGAGGATGGATAATACATTTGAATTGAACAATCTTAGTTTTGCCTTTGTCTTATAACATTTTAATGCCATATGTTCTCAAGATTCTTGAAGGTCAATGCTGCTCTTGCAGTTCTAATTCTAACTTCCTTTCTGGTGTCACCATCCTGGTCAATGTAGCTGCCAACATATGCAGATAGATCTACTTCTTCAACAGCTGCTCCTTCAGTGTATATTTATTCATTTATGGTTAATGAGAAATTTGATTATTTTTGTTTTATATACATATATAAAACATAAGTTTACCAAGTAAATGATTCTGTAACCTAGCATTTTATCTTTTCTTTTTCCTGATATGCCTTTCAGTGTTGAGGGGACAAACAGATGGTTTGGTAAGGCTCAGCATTTGCTTCATATAATGGGATTATTAAAGGTTTCTGTAATGTAATTTCCTTCCTGCACCTGTTACATGGGTGGCATCATCCTCTGTTTCCCACAGTTCTTATCGTTAATGTTTTCTGTGGTATACTTCAAAGTTCAAAATTCAGACTCCAGCTTCACTTCATTTGGGACAACCCCATATATTCTCCACAGCATCCATCTAAGAGTATGTTTGCTAATAGTTCCTGCAAATGTTGGTTGTTTGCTATGTGTTTCATGCCACACAGTTCAGATTTCCTGTCAGAACCTTTAATCTGTCCTAGCTCTAGCAATCTCTTCAGATCACATTATTCTTCCATTTCTGCTCTTCATTTACCTGCAGACTGTCCAATACATCCTTAGCAATGTCCCCCTTATCCATTGTCAGTCTGCCATTTATTTTAGCCTGTCCATTAAGTCTGTCTGCCAAATATTTGCAATGTACTCCCACATGGCCTGGACAGTAAAGCCATGTTAGGCTTGTCACAGTCGACTGACTTAACAGATGAACCCATTCTTTTTTTAAACAATTTCTCCTCATTCTTACAAAGCATACTCTGAGCCATCTGTGTATATTACCGTGTCAGAAGTTCTGTGGTATACTGTTTGGTGGTGGTCATAACTAGCACACACATTTGTTTTCTGTTCAGCCAGACTGAGAGAAATATTGAAACTCATCTCCTCGATGTTGTAATGATCATAAAGGTAGAACCAGATTCTGATACATGTCCTATGTTGTTTTCTTTTATTGTTAACAGAAACTATCGAGATACTTTCTATGTGACTGATGTGTTCATTTGGCTGAGGGCCTGGACATTAGTCAGTTCAAATGCTTTTCTTTCTCAGTGCTGTTGAGATATTTTTCTCTTGGCCTTCCTCTCCTTTTTTTTCCTTGAATTTTCCAGTCACTTATTAATCTCTCTAACTTCAGTTTTCTCATGACATGTCCAAGACATTTTGACCATCTTTTCTTGGCAGTAGAAGAAGTGAAGGAATCCACATAGCTTTGTAGTAGAGTAGCAGCAGATGGAGACAGTAGTAAAGAAGCAGAAGTAAGAGTAATAAAAGCCAGACAAGCTTAGACCACACTCATCCTTATCTGGGGCTCCAAGAAGATAAGCCAGACAAGATTAGACCACACTCATCCTTATGTGGGGCTCCAAGAAGATAAGCCAGACAAGATTAGACCACACTCATCCTTATGTGGGGCTCCAAGAAGATAAGCCAGACAAGATTAGACCACACTCATCCATATGTGGGGCTCCAAGAAGATAAGCCACAAAACCAAATGCAGAATATTCTAAAGCAATGTTTTAAGTGTCTTACTGTATATTTGAGCAAATGCTGGAAAAAGACAAATACTTGATACACTTGATATGTAAGCACTTGACACCTTCCAGACCAACTGTTTATGTAAGATCAAAGAAACATTCTGGCCAGATACCATAAGTTATGACTTCTTGTTATGAGAGAAAGACATAACATAACTTTCAGTAGTAATGAAAAAGAGAAAGTGGCAATGGATTGGCCACATTATGAGAATGACAGATGAAACATTACCACAAACAGATTTGATGTGTGGACTCCACAGGGTAAAAGATATGTGTGACAACACAAAGAAAGATGGAGTCATACAGCTGAAGAAATGCTGGTAAACAAAGGACTGACATAAGAGACAGTCAAGAACATAGCAAAAGACTGACATAAGAGACAGTCAAGAACATAGCAGAGGACTGACAGAATCTGAAATCTCTTACTACCAGCAGTCCCATGAGAGAGAATGTAATAATATTTTTATGTTGATGAATTCAACATTCTTATATTGTGTGTCACATGGCAGTGAAGTGCAAAGTGTGGTTTAGTTTACTTCATGCCAAAAGAAGCTTTGGGGCTCCTAACAGGATATGAAGAAGACTGTGGGCTTTGCACTGGGGACAGGTACAGGAGATGATGTGATCAATAACCTTGAAAAAAAAAGAAGATTATTTCATGTCAAAAATGCATTTTCAAAATAATTAATTATCAGTAATCTGACATCTATGATCAGGTTGACGGAAGAATTGAAACACATGTCCCAGATGTGACTATATTGGAGAAAGATTCTGATGTAAGTGAAATATATTATTTTCAGTACTGACAGTTAAGTTTCATTCTCTGCAATTAATATATACTCTGTCTCTCTTTCTCTATTTAATATGTACTCTGTCTGTCTCTCTATTTAATATGTACTATATATATATATATAATATCTGTGTGTGTGTGTCTCTCTCTCTATTTAATGTGTGCTCTATCTATTTAATATGTACTCTCTCTCTCTCTCTCTCTCTCTCTCTGTCTGTATGGATGCATGTATATAATTTTTAGTCTGCTTTATTTTGAAGATACTTTTCCTCATGTTTCAGTGATCATTTACCTATATGCCAGTTGCAGCCCATCAGAAATGATGATAGGACTTTGAAAATATGATTTTTATACTTGGAACTAAGCAGCCATATTTAAGCTACAATCTGTTCACAATGTGCCAAGGATCACTTTTTCTTGTATGCATTGGCAAAAAATGTGACTTGTCATTGAAAATTGTTTTCTGTCTTCATCACACGTAACTTTCTGTCATGTAATCATAAAAATCTGGGTCACAATAGTCCACATTTATGTGCATGAAGCACACAGATATTGTTACCCCCAAAATTTGACTTCAGCAAAGCACGTGGCAGAATATAATTTTGAGATGTGTAAGCAAGGTGGTTATTTGAAGTGTTCACATTGCTTGATGATCCATTGATAAGTGATAAGAAGACATTTGGCCAATCCTGAGATGACTAGAAGCATAGCGTTGCTGGAAATTGGCACCTCACAACAGCAGGTTACTACAGCCCTAAATGTCAATCAAAGTGTGATTTCCAGGATGTGGAACAGGTATCAGACAATGGGTTCTATACACCAAATGCATTCCCGATGTGAACAAAGCTTGACAACACTCAGAAGTGACTGGTTTCTCACTCTTGTGGCATGAAGTAATCCTTTCATGAATACAACCCAACTCAGAATTCATCTACAAGATGCAATAGCCAAACAGATTTGTACTCAGATTGTAAGAAATAGGCTTCGTAAGGGTGGCCTTCAGTCTACAGCAGCTGCAGTTCACAACATTTTGTCCAGAGACCACAGACTACAATAGGCAGATTGCTTGAGGAAAGTATGGAGACGAATAATGTGGCCCAACATGACTGTTATAGAGGTGGCTCAATCTTATTGTGAGGTGGAATCAATGTATATGGTATAAAGGACCTTCATATCTTCCAGATTGGCCTGGTGAGTAGAGTTCAGTACAGTGATGAAATCCTCAACCTTAGTGTCAGACCATATGCTGGAACCGTAGGTCCTGAGTTTATTCTTCTGGATGATAATGCAATGCCTTGTCATGCCAGGTTGGTAGACCAGTACCTGGAAGCCAAAGCCATTGAGTGCCTGGACTGGCCAGCTTAATTTCTGGAATTTAATCTAATCAAACATGTCTGGAACATACTTGGTAGTGCTGTACAAGCCAGAACATACCAGCCTAGTACCCTTCAAGAGCTGACAAACAGCCTTCAACAGAAGTAGGGAAGAATTCCACAGCATCATACCAGAAACATCATCTGTAGCATTAGGAGGCATTGGTGTCAGGATGACATTAGAGCAAGAGGGTAATTCATGCTACTAAAACCCATTTGTTTTGTTTTTGTTTTTTTTTCAATATTCTTGGACATTATTTTTTTTACCTTTGTTTGATTGTGTTACACTGAAAATATTGTGACATTTTAGGAGGTGGGAACCTTATGGAGCCCAACTGTTTGGCATGCTTCTGTGTATTTACTGGTTTTGTGTCATTTTCAGAAAATCTCAGTAGTTTTAATTATGTCATCTGACCTTGACTACATTAATTTTTAAAATCATACTGTGTACTTTTCCAAGTGATCCCTAGCATACTGTGAGTAGCATATAAAATTCATAAAATTTATTCAGCTTACCAAAACAGACAACAATAATTAGGATGTTCTGGTAATTTTCCTACATGTTTCCAAGTTGTTTCTCTGTTATGGAAGGATAGCTGCTAATATAAGTGCAGCATTGCTCTTTATTGCTATATCAATACAGCTGTCCATCAGTCAGGATACTGCACTGCAGTTATATGAAACTGCTGGCTTAAGAGAAAGACAATGTGCATTGTATGAGTGATGAGAGGATGGGGCTCTGGGTGTTATGTTTCGCTGATGAGATAATGTTTTGTTTTATGAGTAGAAAATGTTTTGTTATGAGTAGGAGATAGCCCATGCTTTTAGAAGAGATAGCCCAGTTTATGTTAGGAATGATACAAAATTATGGACAGTATTCCATGTTGGAGAGAAGATTATTAGGAAAGCAGAAACATACAAATATCTAGGCACAGCCTTCAGCAGAAGCAACACAGTAAGCAAGGAATAAAATCAGAGTACAGATAGAGAGTAAAATATACTTTGCCTTGCAACACCTGTTAAAATCCAAAATGCTGTCCCACGTCACCAAAATAACAATCTCATTCATTCATTTGCATGTCCTTTGCAGAACTTTGCGTCCCTAACAGCACTTCTGTAGACCTTTCCGCTGTGAGCAAGATGGCCTGCTGCTGATGCATCCATTTGATGCATCAGTGATGTCTTGCAGCCATCCTCATCTTGGTCTTCCTCTCTTTCTTTTTCCCATCATATACCCTTCCAAGACAGTCTTCTCTAGATTATCATGACATTTAATGTGTCCAAAATATTTAAGTTTTCTCTCTTTAATCCTCTTTACTAGCCAGCCGTCTTCAATATTAAGTTCTTGTAGTATGGATATATTTAATAACAATCTACAAAACTATAATAGGACCAGCCGTCATGTATAGATCAGAAACGTGAAGTATAACAAAGAAAGATGAACAGCAATTGCAGATCTTTGAGAACAAGATCCTAAGAAGAGTCTTTGGGCCAATAAAGGATACCAACAGTGGAGAATGGAGAGCTAGAAAGAACACTGACCGTAACAGCTTATTTAAATCCCAACGAATTATAAATGTCTTGAAATGGAACAGACTATGCTGGCTGGGGATATGTAGAAAAAATGGAAGAGAACAGACAAATGAAAATGATGTATGCACAAGAGATGAGGGATACAAGACCAAGACAGAGATGGAAAGACAACATAGAAGAGGATATAAAAGAAATTGGTGTCACCAACTAGAGAGAGAAGATTAGGAATAGAGAGGAATGGAGGTGAACTTTATCTGCAGCAATGAGCCTTAATGGCTCGGAAAGCTGAAGAAGAAGTCTCCTGTGTTATATCAATAGTTTCTGGCTAAATTGGGGACAGGTCTGTGTAAGAGCACAATAAAACCTTTTTCCCCTTTATACTCTCAATCGTTTGTATTTGTTCTTCATGGTGGAGTGGTATGCATGGGAGAAAACATACGCTTCAGGGGTACAATGCTGGTAGGAGCAAAAGGTTACACACCTGAGTTTAGACAAAGACAATAGGTAAAAATCCTCAGCTTCTAGAAGTCACAAGTCATCAGTCCTTGTCCTGCTATCTGTCCTGACTACAAAGCCTCACAGCTGCAGCCACTCATCAGCATCACAACAGCAACAATTGTGATGGGCCACCATCACTAGAAAGATGAAATCATAGAGCAGGAATACATGAGAAGAGCGAGAGAGACAACAAAAAATCTTGTAAAAAAACATACAAGAGAGACAATGTACATTGAGGGGGCATTGAAGATAATTTTAACAACAGGAAAAATAGAAGAAGAGCTAGGGAAAGGCTGAGAGAAGTGATACTGCATAATAATAATGATTTGAAATTAAATCACCAATTGTGCTGTGGAGAAGCATAATAGCCAATGCCAGTTGGCATGGCACATGATGATGAAAGAGTAAAGCTAATATTCAGTTCAAAGCAAATGATTCTGCTGGGTACAGAATGTGTTAGCTATGATATAGTGCCCAGGAAAACAAACATACACTATAAAAGATCCTATAAAAGATATTTATAGCACAAAATGTGTGTTTTTTGGGGGTTGTTTTTCTTACAAAGGTGTATTTTTTCTGCATTAAATGAGTGTTTGAGAATGAAATTATTATTATTATTACTTTTGAACTGTATTCTTTACATTTGTTTACTTTGTTAACTGTCCATGAATTCTCCTAAATATGGAAACTGAGAGGTCATCTGATTCAGAGTGCCTGTTATAGTTAGCAAATCCAATTTTTACTTAAATTTTGGATGACGCAAGAGTGCTTGTAGTTTGCCTGTCTCATTATCTTTCAGAGCATTGTTTGTTCCAGCTGTAAGCAAGAATTCATCACTCAAGTCCTAGAAGATGATAACAATAGCAGAAACATGTTGAGAGTGAAATGTGGAGGACATGTTTGTTATGGAAGAGATGAAGGTAAATATAATCAGAAAAAAAAAAAACCCAAACTTTGAGATTTGAAATAGAGAGAACACCCTAATCCAGTTTGATCCAGGATCCTCCGTGGTTAATTCTGACTAAAGTATAGACACCTGTCCAGTGAAGTAGTCGGTGGCCCATAGCTGATATGCTAGTGTTGAGGTTAGGGAACCATAGCTGACCAGGACCCTGTCCAACTTATTATTATTATTAGCCTATGGATCGCCATAGTCCCCATGGTGATGGGGTCTGCTAAAGAAGCATTGCACACCCCTTGCTTTGTAGCTGTAACCCAGGACTGAAAAGGTAGCTGCCATAATGCACTCCCACTCCGATATGATGCTGTCACTCAACACCATCACAGCATCGGCTGCAGAGAACACCAGCTAGCAGTTCCAGGGAGATAGAATACAAGACAGATTCCAGAACCAAGCCATTCATTTCATTTGTGGGGCTAAGATCAACACCCACAGCTGCATGTGAAACTGATGCAAACATAGAGCCATTAGATATAAGACACGAAAAGTCAACCATTGAGGCAGTAGAAAGATATAAACACATGCCCCTGGACCATGCTAACAGAATAGTGGTTGATAAATGGAAGCATAATAATAGTCTGAAACTGAAAACTCCAGTGCACATAGCAGAACAGTTAAACACAAGACACAAACTCCCTGAAGGCAGAGAAGAACTTAGAAAAGTATCAGACATCCCACCAAACACAAACTACACACCTTCTAAAACTAACACCAGACTCAAAAACAAGTTAGTGAACAAATCCTCAGATCCCAACATCCTAAAGCTGTGTGCGCTGGAGACCGTAGATCAAGGACTGGATCCATGCATATACTGATGGGTCAGATTCAAGGAAACAGACAGTGCAGGATATGGGGTACTTATAATATTTCTAGACAAGACAACAAACCACATTTCTGCTCCTTGTGGATCTTGCTGCTCCAATTATGATGCAGAGATGCAGGCAATATTAGCATCTCTGGCAGCCACCACCACCAAACACAAAAACACTGCCTCCCACCCAGAAAACCTTGTTATTTTCTCAGACTCCCTGTCTGCTCTCCAGGCCCTTGAAAACTGGATACCATCAGCTGATCACATTACAACTGACAAAAACAGTGCAATAAACCAACTTGCCTCCTATGACATCAAGACTATCCTACAGTGGATACCAGGGCACATAGATATCAGAGGAAATAAATGTGCTGACAGACTGGCAAAGAGTGGAGCCACCATGTCACAGCCCCACACCCCCACCAACATGAGAACAGCTAAACACATTATACACAACAACTGCAAGCAGCAGTAGATGGACAACTGGGCCAGTTATCCAACTGGAAGATCCTTATATACACACCTGCCAAAGCCTAACCCCAGAGACCACATTAACAACTTATGTCATAATGCACAATTTTCAGGTTGCAAACAGGACACATCGCCCTCGATAAGCACTTATACAGAGTGACCACTGACCACACACCATACTGCATGCACTGCAACAGACAAGAAGAAGAAACTGTTAAGCACTACCTGCTTGCTATGATAAAAAAAGCCTACGAGAAGGATACTTTATCCAAAGCACAAGTGTTTTGATGGCACAAGAAGTTCAACAAAGGAAAAGAGTGCATCGAGGAAAAACAACACACAGGGTGGCCATTAAATATGCAAATTGAAGATGAAGTCAATGCTCATTGTCTTTTTTTACTTTAAAAGTGTTGTCCTTAAGGAGTTCGTACCACCCAGACAAATGGTCAACACAACATTTTACGTGGAAGTGCTTAAACAGCTGAAGAGCAGAGTCACATGCATCTGCCAGGAGATCACCAACACTAGGGTTCTTCACCACAAATGATTCAAGCCATTCGTCACTGCTAGTGAGAGAGTTTCTGGTGAAACAAACCATGGCAATGCTGTACCAACCTCCCTACAGCCCGGACTTGGCCCCAGCAGACTTCTTTTTGTTCCTAGGCTCAAATCCAGCTTGAAAGGCCACCATTTTGGGACTGTTAATGATGTGCAAGCTGCCATGAAGGGTGCTTTGAAGGGGATCCTGTTCAAGACTTCCAGGTGATCTACAACACATGGCAGAACCACTGGCAATGATGTATTGATGTCCAAGGATAATATTTCAAGGAATTTTAAGTATACGTAAATACATCTTGAACAAATCAAATTTTATGGACTCAGTCTCATTACTTACCAGAAACACCTGATATAACTGATATAGCATTATAGGTACACGTTAACTGTCTTTGACTTGTTATTTTAATATTTCAGAGCCTGATTCCTGTTTAAAGCTCTGTCATGAGACACAGAGTACAGCGTCACTTGTTTGTAAATGCTTGGAGCTGCAGCATAACGAATCTTTAGATAAGTTACCTAAATACTTAGTAAGTATCAATGCAGAAAGTGGATCAAGTGACTTGTCACAAATTTGTAACTGTGAACCAGAAATGATGAAGACTGAAGTGTCTGCGGGTTTCATTGACTTTCAAGAAAGTTCAGAAGTTGTTAGCAGGACACACAATGATTATAATAAAACACTGCCATATGAAAGGAACTGCATGGAGACAAATGAAGTTTTTCCTATAAATGAGACTGATGAAATCCTAGACAAGGATTTGACTTGCAAAATGGAAAGCAGTGAACAAGTTAAAAACTGCAGGAAATTTTCTGATGAAGAGAAACATTCAGGATGTTCTACCTGCAGTAATCTACAAAAAATTCAAAGAATCCATTCAGGAGATGAACCTGAGAAGTGTGATGTCTATAGTGTACAAGTTACCAAAAACAGTCTCTCGAATAAAAGTAAACAAATCCATACAGGAGAGAAACCTTATAAATGTGATGTTTGTGGTGCAGGATTAGCTACTTCTAACAGTCTAAAGAAGCATCAAAGAATTCATACAGGAGAGAAACCTTATAAATGTGATGTTTGTGCTGCACAATTTAGTAATACTGGTCATTTAAAAAGACATCGAAGAATCCATACAGGAGAGAAACCTTATAAATGTGATGTTTGTGATGCACAATTTACTGACAGCAGTGTTTTAAAAAGACATCAAAGATTCCATACAGGAGAAAAACCTTACAAATGTGATGTTTGTGGTAAAGAATATACTACTATTAGCTATCTAAAATTGCATCAGAGATTCCATGCAGGAGAGAAACCTTATAAATGTGATGTTTGTGGTGCAGGATTTACTACTTCTAACAGTCTAAAGGAGCATCAAAGAATCCATACAGGAGAGAAACCTTATAAATGTGATGTGTGTGTTGCACAATTTAATAATGCAGGTAATTTAAAAAGACATCAAAGAATTCATACAGGAGAGAAACCTTATAAATGTGATGCTTGTGATGCACAATTTACTGACAGCAGTGTTTTAAAAAGACATCAAAGATTCCATACAGGAGAGAAACCTTACAAATGTGATGTTTGTGGTGTAGGATATACTACTCCTAGCTTTCTAAAAATGCATCAGAGATTCCATACAGGAGAGAAACCTTATAAGTGTAATGTTTGTAGCATACAGTTTACTAATAACAGTGATTTACAAAGTCATAACAGGATCCATACAGGAGAGAAACCTTATAAATGTGATATTTGTGGTTTAGGATGTACTTCTTCAAAAAATCTAAAGACACATAAAAGAATCCATACAGGAGAGAAACCTTATAAGTGTGATATTTGTGTTGCACAATTTACTAATAGAAGTAGTTTAAAAAGACATCAAAGAATACATACAGGAGAGAAACCTTATACATGTGGTATTTGTGTTGCACAGTTTACTAATAGAAGTAGTTTAAATAGACATGAAAGAATCCATACACGAAATAAACCTTATAAATGTGATATTTGTGGCACAGAACGTTCTTCATCCAGCAGTCTAAAGTTACATTAAGAATCCAATCAGGAGAGAAGCCTTATAAATTTCATGTTTATGATGTAGATTACACTTCCTCAAGTAGTCTACATAAAAGTGAAAAAAGTATAAGAAGAAACCTTTTAATGTGATGTATGGGGCATAAAATTTATGTGCTTTTATAATCTAAACACATATAAAAGGATCTGTGTTCAAGAGAAGGCCTATAATTATGATTTATGGAATGCAATATTTATTATAAACAATAGTCTAAAGAGTCATAAAGAATACATATGTGGGAGAAGAATGTGATCTTTGTGGTGTAGGATTTACTTATGATAGTAAGCTAAAACAAATAAAACAGGAAAGCCCATGTGATGTAGAGTTAGCCACTAGAAATGTAAGTAGTTTTTTAGTCAATCTCTCCATATAGTAGAGAGCAGGCCACTTGTAATTGCCCAGACCAAGTTATAATTAGTCAACTCTTACCCAGAATGCTCTAGAAGTGGCAAAACTTAACCTGTCGTAATAGTTTTGGTTTTGTTTGTCAGAACTTTTCCTGGTATTTAACCTTTCTGGGATGTTGCTGAAACCAAATTTTGCAAATGGCCATGTCATGGATTTTTGTCCATTCTGCTGTGTTATGTCAGTTATGTTTTTGCATGACCAAAATGTTCTACATTATCTTCCTACTTGGTATATAATTCTTTCAGACATACAATTTTTCTTTTTTTCATCTTGTGCATAAATTATGCAGAAATAACCATAGGTGCTTCCATCGGTATTGACCTAAAGATATAGAGCAGGGTTTCTCAAAGTGTGGTCCTCTAAAAAAACAAAATATTTTAATGTCTTACTATATTAGAGTGAATGCTGGAAACTGACATAGACAACTACACATACACTTGACACATTCCAAGTCAACTGTATGTATAAGATCAAAGCAGTATATGAGCCAGCTACCATAAGTAAAGACCTTTTTGTTAAAAGAGAGACATGACAACAATGATTGACAGGAGCAGATGGCAATGGATTGGCCACATTATGAGAATGACAGGAAAATTACCACAAACAGTTTTGATTCTTCTACTACTTCTTACACATTTAGAGATAATATGAGGTACGATGAGAACCGAGGGCCTGATGTGGAGAGGGGCTTAAGTACAGCCACCAGAGGCTGGAAAACAAACTTTTGGCCAGGCCAGTCTACACACCACTGTCTTCATGGCAGTCCGAGCAAGGCCACAGTCTGCCCTAGCAAGGAAAGGTGCTGAAGTCAGAGTTACCCAGCCAAAAGGCGCATCGCAAAAATCAGGGTAACACGCATTATCGCTAATGAAATGTCTCTATCTGCAGTTTTCACACATGGCGCTCGCCCTGTGAAGACTAACCAGGCAGGTGCAGTGCAGGGCCCCCTGCCTTGAAAGGTCCAATCAATGCTACTGGAAGTCCTCTCAGTTCGTCTTGTGGAGCCAGGAGACATGAGAGTAGAGCTACTAGCCAAAAAATACAACAGCAGAAAACTGCCAAAAAAGCAAGAACTTAAACTAATGCAATGGAATGCTGAGAGTGTCAATAGTGTTAGAGATGACTATAGCAAAAAGGATTAACTAGAGAACACATTCTTTGCAGACCACATAAGTTCAAGGTCTGACAATTAAGTAATGAGACTAATTACATTTAAAAAAAAATAACAGTTGAATATATAACCTGTATTTTATTCAAAGTAAGCCTCTTGTGCATTGATACAGCGAGTGGCATGATCTAACAAGCACTGGAATGACCTCTGCAGTTCTTCTGTTGGTATGGCCCTTAAACTTGATGTTACGGCCCTTTGGATGTCATCAGTATCGTCAAAGAAGCATCCTTTCAATGGTAACTTTAATTTTGGGAATAGAAAATAATCACAGGGAGACAAATCTAGGTTGTACAATTCTGCGGCTTGCATCTGTGCAGTCTGCCCCTATGCATTGCGTGAAAAATGTGGAGTACTTTTTTATTGTATCTACTTTTCTCTCTCTTTTTTTTTTTTTCTTTCCTGCATTGAGATTTCAGCGCGGACCACAATACTTCATGTCTCGGCCCACCTTTGGGCAGTGACCCATGTGTTGAGAACCATTGTCCTAATTTAAAAAGACATCATACGGGAGAGAAACCTTAAACATTTGATGTTTGTGTTGCACAATTTACTGATAGAAGTTTAGTCATCAAAGAATCCATACAGGAGATAAACCGTATAAATGCGATATTTGTTGCACAGAACGTTCTTCCTTCAACAGTCTAACGATACATGAAAGAATCCATACAGGAGTGAAACCTTTTAAATGTGATGGTTGTGGTGTAGAATTTACTTTTTCTGCAGACTAAATGTGCGTAACAGAATCTGTACAGGAGAGAAACCTTATAAATGTAATTTTTATAGTATAGGATTTACTTTTCTAGTGGTCTTAAAAGACATGACAGAATCCATACAGAAGATCCCTTATAAATATGATCTTTGTGGCATAAGATTTTTTTCATCCAGCAGTCTAACGTTACATGTAAGAATCTGTTCTGGAGAGAAACCTTATACATGTCATGTTTAGAATGCACACTTCCTTCAGCGGTCTAAAGAAAAGAAAAAAATATAGGAAGAAACCTTTTAATGTGATGTTTGGGGTGTAGAATTTACTTACTTTCATGATCTAAACATCTATAAAAGAAACTATGCTAAAGAGAAGGCTTCTAAATATAATTTGTAGAATGCAGTATACTTGGTATAAAATGAAATGAATTCAAGAACAACACAGAGATAAGACAGATAAACAAACAACAACCTTTCTCATGGGTGATCAGAAAAAAAAGATGGATATATGTAGGGTATGTGATGAGAAGAAACAATCAGAGAATACTAAAACAAGCTATCAAGTGGAGAAGAAAAAGAGGTTGATCACATGAAACAAAGAAGACATTGTTAAGAGAGGCCAATTTAGTGAGCATAACATCCCTTGATGAAGTTGAAAGACTTGCTGAGAACAAGAAAACTTGGCAAACAACTATGCGAGCCCTATATGATGTTTAGTGGCACAGGAAGGATGTAATATGTAAACCCTATTGATAGAACTTGAAACTGACTGACCAATCCCACAACTAAATGTCAACCTAGATGAAATTACATTGCTTGAAACTGAAACAGCAGTGAATCTAATGGCTAACAGCAAAGCTGCAGGTGAAAATGAAATAACAGCCAAAATGTTAGAAGCTATTAAGAGTGACAACATGAACCAACTACAAAAAATGTTTAATAAAGTTTGGAAAGAAGAAAAGGGATCATTATTAAAATGCAAAAAAAAAAAAAGAAGACAACCTTAGGGACTGCAATAAATGGAGAGGAGTAACATTACTATCAGTTGTGTCAAAAGTATTTTGTAAAGTTATTCTGAATAGAATTCAAGATATAGTGCATGGTGCAATGAGAGAAGAATAAGCAGGATTTTGCAAAGGGAGAAGCTGTCTCAACCAGATCTTTACTCTAAGAATAATATAATTGTATATAGAATTTAAGAGTAATGTTCTAAGTGTACTACTCTATGGAAGTTAATGCTGGAAAATCACCAAAACCATAGAAAACAAGTTGAATTCTTTGCAGATTAAATGTTTACGAAGAATTAGAAAAATATTTTGCCTAAACACCATAAGAAACATCATCTTGTTCGCAGAAATACAGATGAAGCCACTGACAGCAGTTATTGAGGAAAGATGCTGGTGATGGTTGGGGCATGTGCTCCGAATGACTGACAACTCACTACCAAAAATAGCACTAAGATGGACACCACAGGGGAATAGAATTAAGGATAGACCATAAGAGACATGGAGAAGAACAACAGAAAGGATGTTGAGCAATAGAGGGTTCACCTGGGCAAGAGCAGAAAAAAAAAAGGCAAAGGACAAGCATTTGTGGAAAACCCTTGCAGAAGCCCCATGTGCCCTGGGCACTTAAGGTTCAGAGAGAGATAGTTAGAATGTAGGATAGATAACACATCTGAGAATTGGAAAAATTAGTATAAGCCGTCTTAGTGCCAAGTTATTGAATCTCTCCTTCGGGGATGGCTTACAGAGCTAAGGAATTTTTCTCCCATGGTCATGACCTTTGTGTCTCTACGTTCCTTTAGCGCTTGAACACCAACTATTTTCTGCATTTCTACTATTGGTGTGGACCTCATGGCACCTGTGATAATCCGTAGTGACTGATTTTGAACCTTGTCTAGATTATGCAGCGTAGTGTTTGATGCTGTGCACCAAGATGTTGAGCCATATTCTAAATGTGGTAAAATACTTTGCTGATATACATTCTTGAGGATTCTTTCACTAGCTCCCCATGTGGTTCAACTCAATTTTCTTAATATGGCTAGTTTTCTTCTGGCTTTTGCTTCTGCACTGTTGATGTGTTGCTTCCACATCAGTTTTGAGTCAAGAGTCACTCCTAAGTAAGTGGGTTGGTTGTCCATCCTTAAGGATATTTCATTTACAAAGATCTTGCCTGCTTTCTGTTTAGATGAGAGAGTGAACAGAGTTGTACTTGATTTCTCTGTGTTGATACTTACACACCATTTGTTTGTCCATGATGTCAAGATGTCTGCTGCTCTTTGGAGTCTCTGTGTAGCAACTGTCGCATATTCATCTGTACACCACATGAGCAGATCATCTGCATACAGTGCCGCTTTGATTCCATAGGGAAGTTCCTTGACCAGGTCATTAATGAATACAAGGAGTAGTGTAGGCGAAAGGACTCCTCCTTGTGGTACACCGTGTCACAGAAGTACTTTCTGGCTTTTGTGTCCATCCATTACTACGCTAGAAAAATTAGTATAAAATTAGTTATCTTCTAAAGTAATCAGCTGTTTGTGAGCAGAGTCCATTCGCATTGTCTCACTTAGCACATGAGTCATGGTTAAGGTATGATAGGAAAAAGGTCAGAAGAGATAGAAGTCATATGACCCAGGGACAGTTGTGCTTTGTGTGTCGTCTGGGATAGATGCAGATTAGTCTGTTAGAAATGTAGTTGTTTAGTGAAATAGATGTAAAATAGTGTATTATGATGTTCTGATGGTGACAGTAGTCTGACGGGAACATATGTTGTGAAGATGGAAATTATGTTTAGTCTTATGTCCATGAATTTTATTGATGCCTTTGTCGTTCTTGTCATATCGCTTATTGACTCATCACTCACACACACACACACACCTGTGCATTGTTAAAGCCATTTCAACTATAAAATTGTTGCTTCTGTATTACTATTGTCACTGAGACAGAATGAATGTTCCTGGGAGCAAGTAAGTCTCTGAAGTGAATAGCAGAACAGTTGTAGAACCGTCATGAGATAAAGCTAACAGTAATACAAGAAAGTCAAACACATGTTTTGGCTAATAGAAAGAACTTTATAACAGTGGGCAATAGTGGAAATTTACAGAAAGATGCATAATAATAAGTAACAAGTTTACATCTACATAAGCAGAAGACTAGAAGAGAGGATACTGCTTTAATAATACTTGAAGAACATATCGAAAAGCAAAAGCCATTAATCCTGAACATCATAGACTTTAAAAAGGCATTTGATAGCATACACAGAGATTCATTGTGGAGAATTTTAAGAATATATGGAATACCATCCAAGATTATCAACATCATTAGGGACCTACAAAAAATATGTTTGTGCAGTTAACACAGAAGGAGGAATGAGTGAGTGGTTGCAGATTGAAACAAGGATGTATATTATCTCCCTGGTTTTTGGAATTGCCATAGACTTCATAATGAAAAAAATGCTGCACAGGTAAAACGGGCACTGATTGGGTACATAAGACCCAACTGGAAGATCTTGGATTTTGTAGATGACATAACTCTTATAAGTGACAATATGAAATCGATGTAAGGAAAAACAGATACCCTGTCGTCAATGACTAGTAAAATAGGACTTGAAATTAACAAGGAAAAAACAAAAATAATGAAACTTCTCATTAACCATGACGTAAAAATATACATAGAAGGAATAGATGTTGAAGAAGTAAACCAATTTGCATGTCTCGGCAGCTACATAGACCAGGATGGTGACACCAGAAAGGAAGTTAGAATTCATACTGCAAAAGCAGAATTGACCATCAAGAATCTTAGAATATATAGCATTCAAAAGTTATAAGCACAGAAATCGAGCTAAAATTATTCAATTCAAATGTAATATCCAGTCTCATTTATGCATGTGAAAGCTGGAAAACATCTATAGAGATAAACAAGAAATTAGACTCTTTTTTAAAACAAATGCCTTATGAAAATACTCAGTATAATTAATCAAGTGCCATGCCACGTGGCATAGGCGATCATATCTCTGCACAATTCCCTGTCTTTAGACTTGATTATGAGATCCGCCAGTGACGTTCTTCCAAGCCACACTGAAAGCCCATCCACCAACTTCTCTCTCTGTCTCTTCTTCCCTCAATTTTTCCAGTTGTCACAGTGTGTTCCAATTTTCCTCTTCTCAGAAAATGTCAAACAAATCTCGCTTATCAGCCTCTGATCTTTGCTGTAATTTTCCTTTTAACTGCAGCCTCGTTTAAGACTGCTTTGTTGGTTTTCTTACCTGTCCATGGTACCTTCAACATCCTTCTTATGAACCACATTTCCATGGCCTCCATTTCTCACTGTACTCTCTTATTCATGGACCATGCTTCACATCCATAAAACAAAATTGGCTCGATGTAACATTTAAGTACTCGGAATCTTGTTTCCATCTGTTGCACGAGATTTTTCTCATTTTCTGGAATGCTGACTTGGCCTGAGCATGTCTGCTTTTTATTTCATTGTGACATTTCCCATCAGCTGTTGTAATTGTTCCTAAGTACTTGAATCTATCAACTTGTTTCAGTTCTGTGCCATCGATGGTAATGCTACATTTTAGTGTTATTCTTGCCGCTGTTGGCGAGATCTTCAGCTGCCGTGTGTGGAGCGGTGCTCTTCCCGGCCAATGAAGAAATTTGCAAATGAGGTTGCCGCGCAGCATCACTGCGGAAAAGGTGGTTGAAATAATAAAGCGAAGCAAACAGTCAAATCACGGCACCTCTGGTCTGGAGGTCGGCCACGTCCTGAGTGCAGTCATATCGGGTGAAATGCATGAACCGGCTTGTCCCAGAGGTTAAGTCACTGCTGGCTTGACTTTTCAAATGCCGCGCGCGGAGTGAAGCTCCTCCCGGTTAAGGAAGTAAATGCGGAAATAAAGGTTGCTGTGCGGCGCCGATGGGAAAAGGTGGTGGAAAGTGAAGTTTAACCTGGTATGTCCAGTAGTATCGCTACGAGAGCTATACCACGGCACCTCTGCTCTAGAGGCTGCCTACGTCCGAAATACACCTACACTGGTGAAATATGCCTAAACCGGCACACACCAGGGGTGGAACTCGATGGCTAGACATGTCATGCCACCTCCGCTCTAGAGGTCGGTAACGCCTGATAAACACCCATACTGGTGAATTTTGCCTAAACCGGCTCATACCAGGGGTGAATCTTGAAGGCTATGAATGTCACAGTACCTCTGCCCTAGAGGTAGGTCCCGTCCCAAACACGCCCATACTGGGAAATGCCTAAACCGGCTCAACCCAGGGGTAGAAGTCACTAGTGGCGAGGATTCGTCCTCCTGGACAAAAGCTCGATCCTGGTCACAACTAGGAAGGGTAGCGGCCACGACCGCAAAATGCTGAAGTCGGAGACACTGGACCAGGGAAGTCTAGATAGGCAACCATCTCTCACCCGGCGGGGATGTCTGCGTATCCTAATCACGCTGAGGTTTTCCGGTGAGAAAGTCCAACCCTGGACTGGATGGGCAACCACCTCTCACCCGGCGGTGATACACGGGTATCTCAAAACACGTCGAGGTTTTCCGGTGAGAAAGTCCAACTCTGGCCTGGGTGGGCTAACGCCTCTCACCCAGCGGGGATGCACTGATATTCCAAACACGTCGAGGTCTTCCGGTGAGAAAGTCCAACCCTAGACCAAACTGGTGCAATGAAAATCACGGTGTCACGCAATCCCGCTTCTGAGACCCACCAAGAATACAGGCTAAAGCACTGGGATACTCTGAACACCTTGTGGTCCTTTCGTGGAACTCGTGTGGTCTATTTTGGACCACACAGGGGACCACGGGACCTAACGAGGACCACAGGCATGAATTCAGTAGGTTCACAGTGCGGTTTTTGGTGGTAGAAGTGAACGAAGAAGAAGAAGAAGAAGTGTTATTCTTTTCTTTGAGATGACCATCACTTCAGTCTTCTTTTTATTCAAGCTGAGACTTTTACTTTTACAAACCATGATGTCCAGAAGAGCCTGTAGCTACCCCTCACTTTTAGCAATCAGAACTGTGTCGTCTGCATATCTTAAGTTGTTATGGTTGTACCCGCCAACTGATATTCCTGGCAAGCTCTCTACATTATGTTTTCACTGTACAAGGAAAAGAGGTCAGAAGATAGAACACATCCTTGCCTCACTCCCAATTTTATGTCTCGGAATGCTCCTATTTGGTTCTCAACATTATACCTCAACTCTGTATAAAGTGGAACGAATTCAAGAATAATGCAGAGATAAGACATGAGCAAACAACAACCTGTCTCATGTGTGATCAGAAAAAGAAGGACATATGTCGGTCATGGTAAGAGAACACAGTTTTGTATGATTAGACCTCGGGAAAAAAAAATCATAGACAAAGCAGTTTAGTGAGACGTGAGAGAAAGAAAAACCACAAGAGAATTACCTGGGATTCGAACACGGGACTCCGGTAGGACGAACAGCCGTCTACCCACGAGAGAACAGCTTACTAACAAACTGACCTATCTCACACCTCCACAAAAGGGTGTTTTGAAAGCGAAGTCATTAGTACTATTCAGCCGACACGAGGGATCGTAACACCCGGAAAGAAAGGAGGTCGTGGCACAGAAGTTCCTTAGCTTAGAATCAGTCTCTCTAGCAGGTACCCATTTTTAGACAAACATACACATGGTCTTCTACAATGTCTGGTGCATACTTGAACAACAACAAAAGAACGAATACTTGACATGAAGTTGGTTATACAGATATGTCGGTCATGTGCTGAGAAGAAACAACAAGAGAATCCCAAAACAAGTTATAAAGTGGAACACAAAAGGTCGAAGAAAAATAGGTAGACCACGTGAAACTCTAAAGAGGACATAGTTAAGAGAGGCCTGGTTGGTAGAAATAACATCACTTGATGAGGTTGGAAAGCTAGGCGAAAAGAGGAAATCTTGGCAATATACCATGCGAGCCCTATGTGATCTTAGGGCACAGGAAGGATGTAAGATGTGGAGTCTCAAGGAGAAAAAAAATAGAGAGAACTTAGTGATAATAGTAGGAATCGATATAAGGAATCATGATGTGTAGTTGTTCTAAATGAGACGGCTTGGCGAGAGACTGTCTCAAATTATGTTCAAGAAATAGTAAATTTCTTAATTCTGTACACCGAAATAAGAAAAGAACGAAGGAAGCCGGCCAGGAAACAGAACAGAGACGTGAACATCCTCCAACAAAACCTGGATTCACAGTTCACAGCCAGCCACCGGCAACAGGACAGGTAAATCCTCACATGTCAGATCCCAGCTTGGTATTATGTACATTCTCTTGTATATCTTATGATCATTTTTGTGGAATTCAGTGCAATGTCCATAGATACGATTGGATGTTACGCCACTTCCGTTCGTTCCGATTGTCGGTGAGATACAATGTGAGACTCGGGTCCCAGACTTCACACTGACGGAAACCGATCTCCACTAACATGTAAATGAGAACTTTACCTGCAATATGTTTATTCAACTTGTATATTCCGGTGACGTGAAAGATAGTTATCTCAGCTTCATCCTGAGACTTATCTAGAAGAAGGGAGGAAAACCTTGCCGTTATGGAATCTCGCAACAGTTGTAACCGAACATCAAGGTCACCAACTCTACATGCCGTTGACAACGATCGAAAATTCATCGGCCCCAGATGCATCACAAAAATCGGATCTTGGAATGTAAGAACGATGGCCATAACAACAAAAACTGCTCAGGTAATAAAAGAAATGAATATAAATGACTTGGATGTGGTGGGCCTCAGCGAAATGCGATGGCCAGAAGCAGGGAAAGAACGGCGGAAAACCATGAGTTTATCATATATTCCGACAGAGACGATGGGAAATACCAGGAAGGAGTGGGTATAATAATGTCATCTGAGACAGCTTTTTGGAATTGCAATATACTTCGTAATGAAAAAAAATGCTGCACAGTATTGCTGATGACACAACTCTTATCAGTAACAGTGTGAATTCCATGCAAAAAAAAAAAATATATATATATATGTATATATCCTGTCTTCACTGGCTAGCAAAATAGGACTTGAAATTAACAAGGACAAAACAAAAATAATGAAACTTCCCATTAATCAAAATTTTTTAAAATACATGTAGAATGGACAGATGTTGAAGAAGTCAGTAAATTTGCATATCTTGGCAGCTACATAGATCAGGATGGTGACATCAGAAAGGAAGTTAGAATTAGAATTGCAAAAGCAGCATCGATCTTCAGGAATCTTGAGAACATATGGAATTCAAAAGTTACAAGCACAAAAACCAAATTAAGACTATTCAGTTCAAATGTAATATCCACCCTCATTTATGCATGTGAAAGCAGGAAAACATCTAAAGAAACAGAAAAAAAAAATTAGACTCTTTCGAAAACAAATGCCTAAGGAAAATACTCAGCATCAAGTGGAACAAATTCAAGAACAATTGCAGAGATAAGACAAATGACTGAACAACAACCAGTCTCATGGGTGATCAGGAAAAGGAGATGGACATATATTGGTCACATGATGAGAAGAAACAATCAGAGAATCCCAAAACAAGCTATAAAATGGAACACAACAGGCAGAAGATAAAGGGGCAGACCACATGAAACTCTGAAGAGGACATTGTAAAGAGAGGCCAAATTAATAGGCATAAAATCCCTTGATGAGGTTGAAAAGCTCGCTGAAAACAGGAAAAATTGGCAAACTACCTTGCAAGCCCTATGTGATGTTTAGCGACATGGGAAGGATATAAGATATAAGCCAGCAAAGAGCCTTACAGAATGGGAACCTGTGAACAGTCATATGATAAGAGAACGATACCAAATAAGGCATGGAAGAATGACAATCATACAATGCTATTAACCCTCGAACGATGCAGATGTTGAAATAAATACAATTTCTATTACCAACTACAACAACTCATTGACAAAGTGCCTAAACACAACATCTTAATTGTTATAGGAGACTTCAACGCCACAGTAGAAAAAGGTAACACCGACGTCGAAAAAGTAATGGAGAAAGAGGGAACTGATACAATAAATCAGAATGGAGAAAGATTAATAGAAATACTGTATATCTAATAGAGGGATCGTCATTGCAGGAACAATATTTCCACACAAAGAGATACATAAAACAACATGGATATCTCCAGATGATAGAACCAGAAACCAGATAGATCATTTTTGTATTAGAAAACAATTCAGAACATCTCTGATAGATGTAAGAGCATATAGGGGTGAGATGTCAACAGTGATCACACACTGTGTATAGGGAAGATAAGACTTAAACTGCAAAGCCAACACAAAAAAGCAGTACTCAGAAAGATGAACAGTCATAGCCTACAAGAAAAACATACCAACAGTAATTTCATTCTGGAAGTAACCAAACATTTCGCAGCACTCAGAAAGGTAGATGAGACAGATATTATGGAATTCATGATCACGACACCAAAAGCAAGGGCTGGTCTGCAATCAACAAGTACAAAAGCATTTAACCTTTACAGTATTTTACCTTTGTTTCATTAAAATGTCATTTGATTTCCATTTAATTTTCTTTTTTTCCATTATTAATCTACATATGCTGACTTACAAGGTATTTTAAAAGCAGGATGAAGTAATTAGCTGTTGTGTTAAGTGTATTCTAACATAATCATCAATAATCCAGCAAAATCACTTATCCAAGAACCAACAGATACTGATGTTACCAGATTAGAGTTAGCCACTAGAGCCATGAGGAGTTTTGAGTCCCTTTCTCCATATAGTAGAGAGCAGGCCACTTGTAATTGCCCATAGCAAGTATTATTTGGTCTCTTACTCAGAATGCTCTGGAAGTGGCAAAACTTAACCAGCCATAATAGTTTTGGTTCTTCCAAAAAAGAGTCAGGACTTTTCCACGTATTTACCCTTTTTGGTATGTTGCTGGTACCAAATTTTGCAAATGATCATGTCATGGATTTTTGTCCAGTCATCTGTTTTGTATCCTCAGTTTGTTATGTTTTGTAAGACCAAAATGTTCTACATGATCTTCCAATTTGCACAGAATTCTTTCAGACTGTTTTTCTCATCTTGTGCATAAATTATACAGAAATAAGCATATGTGCTTCCATAGATACTGACCTAAAGATATAGAGCAGGGTTTCTCAAAGTGTGGTCCGCTAGAAAACCAAATGTGGAATATTCAAAAGAAAAATTTTAATGTACATTAGAGTTAATACTGGAAACTGACATGGACAACTGCATGTTCACTTGTCAGTGATAATTTGATGTTGAGTTGGGAGATCCCATATATGCTGGGATTTGTAACCGTTTATGAAGTGTTAATACTATATTTGATATTTATGTCTATGTTAGATAATTATCTAGTGATGTTAAAGGAGGTTATAGATCTCATTATTTTTATATTTTCATGTATCAAATATGGCCACCTATGTTCTACCACATAGAGATTGAAACCACGTGGTATGGAGATTGTGTTATTTTTTTGTTGTTGTACTTCAAACACGTGTTTCATTTAACTAAATTTATTGCATGTTAAACTTTCTGTTTTAAGGGAACACAAATGTATTAAGTTGCAAGATTTATTTAAGGGAATCTAAGGTAGTTGTTTATTTCCACATTTCAGGATTTATCATGCTGGGGTAGCTCGCATTAACCTGTCCTGAGTGTTTTGTTTTGGTGAGGAGATAATGTTTTACTTTATGAGAAGAAAATTTTTTTTTTTTTGGTTACGAGGAGTTGAGACTCATGTTTTTAAGTTGAAAGTTGCAATGCTTTTAAAGAAAGGATAAGCAAGTTTATGTTAGAAATGATACAGAACTATGGACAGTAGGTCTCCTGTGTTATACCAAGAGTTTCTGGGTAAATTGGGGTGCAGGTCTGTATAAGAGCACAATAAACCCTATTACACCTGGCAGCGATCCCTTTTACTCTCAGTCGTTTGGATTTATTCTTTATTATTTTTGTGGTGAAGCGGTGTGCATGGGAGAATACATATGCTTGGATCTAAGATGAGGGTAGAAATGAAAGGTTACATTCCTGAGTTCTGCTGGTTAGGATAAGGCAGTGGACAGAACAGTAGGTCAAAATCCTCAGCTTCTAGAAGTCACAAGTCTTCGATCCTTGTTCTGCTATCCATCCCATCTACATAACCCCAACCACTCATCTGCATCATGACGGCCACAGCTGATGAAATCGTAGATGCAAGAATATATGATAAGTGAGGGAAAGACAAAAAAATATGAGATAGTATACTTTCATAGAATGTGTAATGAGAAGAAGGGACATTGGAAAATTACTGAATGGGAAAAATTAGAGGAAAGAAGAGCCAGGGGAAGGCTAAGAGAAATGATACACTGGATAGTTTAACGAGGTGGTGTGAGATGAGATAGATGGATAGGCTGTGTATGGAGGATGACATCATTTTGAATGATGACAATCACATCAGGAGGATGATCTAATTGGGGGAGAAAAGGGGAAGTGGACATCTTTCTGAAAGAATTTTAGAATGTGTTACCCACAACCAGTGTGTGACTGGCTCCATCAGCAGGTGCACATTCATTGGCTGTTGAAATGGAAGGTAGAGCACATATGGAAATACCAGGATGCCAGTCTGTAATTACACTTACCATTATGAAGGATTGGGTGCTATGCATAATAGCCAACATCAGTCAGTGTGTCACCTAATCATGATGATGATAAAAAAAAGTAAGGCTATTGAATACTGAATATTATTCAGTCCAAAGAAAGTGATTCTGCTAAATATAGAGTGTGTTAATTATGGTATAATGCCTAGGAAAACAAACATGCAAAAAGAAAGTAGTATTATTATTATCGTTGTTGTGTTTTTGTTTTTTTTAGTTGTATTCTTTATAATTACTTACTTTGTTTGGGCATCATGAAGTGGTTAGTGCAGCCAGAGGCATACCAGTCAGCCATCTGTAGAATTATGTATGTGACTTCTAGAGAAAGAAATGGTGGCCGAGACTGATGCTGACTACATCATCTTCTAGTGTCCGACAGTTCAAGGAAGATATGAACAGTGATACCACATCCATATGTTCCTCTAAAATGATGTTTCCCAACCTTTTTTGGATCATGCCACACCTAGAGATGTTGATGTCTCCCCACTCCTTCCCCCACAGTATAACAGTCAATCAAGTTTTGAAATTCTCTCTCTCTCTCTGAACCTTAAGTGGCCAAGTTCTGAAACAGTATAATATAAATATATTGAAATTCCCCCCCCCCCCTTTTCCCAGACTATTCAAATTGCCCCCTTGTTGGTCATGCACCCTGTGTTGGGAAACACTGTTCAAAGGCATGGAAGGGTTACTTTAACTTTTACCTTGTTTACTCTCAGTGAATTCTCTCAAAAATGTAAACTGAGAGGCCATATGATTCAAACTGCTTCTTACAATTAGCAGAATCCAATTTTTACTTAAATTTTGGGTGATGCAGGAGTAAGTGCTTGTATCTGTTATATTTGCCTGTCTTATTATCTTTCAGAGCACTGTTTGTTCCAGCTGTAAGCAAGAATTCATCACTCAAATTCTAGGAGATGATGGCAATAGCAGAAACATGTTGAGAGTGAAATGTGAACGACATGTTTGTTATGTAAGAGATGAAGGTAATTATAATGGCAAAAAAAAAACAGCAACAGTATTACAACAAGATATATTTGTTCTTTTTTGTGTCAATGATATTTGAAGAACTCTTCTGTAGCATTTACATTCAAAGGCATTTATGTGTTTCTCAGCTGTTTTGTTAAGTGTCCAGGTCTCACAGGCATATGTTGCGATGGGAAAGATGCATGCCATTAAAAATCTTATTTTTGTAGTTCTGTCTGTTCCTCTCCACAGATTCTTTATTTGTTTTACTTTCTGAAGAGCGATAGATGTCCTCCTTTTAAAAATTCTTTCCGTGGTTTTGGGTCATGTAAAACCCAAATTTGATTCTGACTTCCGTGCCTTTGGTTCCACATGGTTTGTTTCATATAACTGTAATTTTCATTTTGGTTTGTATGTTAACTGCTTATGTCCCTTTACAAAATGCTGGAAGAGTGCTTAATTATGACCAATTTGAGCAAGAAGAACGAAGAGAAACATCGAGAAATTTCAAATTTTGGTGATGTAGATAGAGGTATGGACATGTCGTGTGACCAGACCACTGTTCTTGAATGTATCCCAAGTAGATCTAGACATATTAGACGACTGGAGAAGTAGTTAGTAGGTTATTTCAGATATTATTTTAGCAAGAAATCAAAGCAAGAAAACTTCGACAGGTAGTTCTAGGCATCTCAGATGGTAAGTATTCTAGATCTAGAGGTACCTGATATAAGTAGGACACAATTATTGTCTAAAAACATGACATTACTCCTTTTTTCCTAAAAAAAAACTCTGCATTTATGAAATCTTCATACATTTGGTTATATTTTGAAACTTAATAAGTACACAGAAGTACAGGGAAATACTGTGTTTCATTCACGTTTACAGATATACCCCAATACATATCAAGACCCAAGCTTTTAATCTGGCACTCAACTGAACCTCCACGTTTTCTCCCTCTGGCACTGGAATAGTTAATTTCCATTATTGTATCTCCATTATTAGTTAGTAGTGATCCAAGATATTCAAAACTCTCCACTTCTTCCAGTTTTTCCTCATTAATACATATTTCAGCTGGTTTGTTTATTTTGTCAGTTGTCATCAATTTAGTTTTCTTTGCATTAAGACAGAGGTTTTGCTTTTCACTGTTCTTAATGGACTGACATAATTAGTTTTTCCATTCCTTTTTGTTTTGTGAACAGTAATACTGTGTCATCAGCATATCTAATCTCTGGTATTTCATAACCTCCAATTGCTATGGCATCGTAATATTCTTTGTCTACATCTTCTCTAACATTCCTCATTATATTTTCAGTATAGAAGTTAAATAAGTAGGGGACAATATGCATCCCGGACAGACCCTTTGTTTTATGTCAAACCAAGTTGTTGTTTCACCATTTATCCTTACTGCTGCTTGTTGTTCTAGATACAGCAGTGATGTTAATTGTATCAAATGTGTTGGAAATCCCATTTTTTCCATTATTTCCGTTTCTGGCGTTGTACACAATCAAATGCCTTTGAATAGTCTATAAAAGATAAATATAGATTCACATTAAACTCTCTGCATTTCTCTATTATTAATCTTATATTAAATATATGATCTCTTGATCCTCTTCCTAGCCAGAAACCAACTTCGACCATATTGACTTCTTCTATTTTCTTATGAGGTCTACCCATTATGATTTTTAACAGAATTTTACTGACATGACTAATCGGGGCAACAGTTCTGTAGTTTGTGCATAATTTCAGGTCACCCTTTTTTGGCAGCGGTATGAATACAGTTCTTTTCCATTCTTTTAGCCAAATACCTGAACGCCATATCTTTTTACATAGTGCATGATAAATTGTTGCACATTCCTTTCCTCCTGCTTTAATCAAGCTAAGTGCCATTTAATTTTAAAGTTTTATTTTGTATTTTTCATTCATTTTTTTGTTTGTTTGTTATTTCATTAATTTAGTTTAATGTAATCCCTATACTTTGTCTCCTCTATCTTATTCTTCGTCCTGTTTGTTATTGTCTAACGAAGGCAAACGCCGAAATGTCACTACTTTGTATTCATTACATAATAAAGCTGTTCTTACTTTTTTCTAGTATATACATTTTTGTATAGCAGCTTTACTGTAGTGCTTTGTGTATAGTTGTATACTTATACACTATTTATCGTGTGTTACCATTTTTCTGATTCTTTATTGCCCATAAAACTTCCATATGTTGAAAAACAAAAAACAGTATTTGGCTAATTGTAATGAAAAAATTTTTAACATAATTTAAGATTTTTTTCAGTTTGGCATAGTTCTTTTTCTTTGTTGAAATAAAAAATCCTGTCCCACAGCACCAAACTAAAAATATACAAGACACAGATTAGATCAGTTGTGTTGTCTGGATCAGAAACATAGAGTGCAACAAAACAGGATGAAGCACAACTACAAATATTTGAAAGTAGAATCTTGAGAAGAATTTTTGGACCAATTAGAGATCCTGTATCGCAAGAATGGAAAATTAGAAATAAAGAAATACACATACTATTCCAGTCTCCATTTATAACTACCATTATGAAAAACAACAGATTGAGATGGCTCAGACACTTTGAGATGATGGATGAGAACAGACAGACACAAAAAAAAAAAGACTTATACAGAAGTGATTAAACGACACAGACCAAGAGGCAGATGAGACAACGGTGGCATTGTGAAAGGCAACAAATCTTTCCTTTTGAAAACAGGATGATGTATTACTTCAGTCTGATAAGATCTGCATGATTCTGTAATGAAAGTTTACTTCTCCATGAATTATAAAAATAGTTTGGATAAAAATCTACTTCTCCATGAATTAAAGAAACAGTTGTGAGTTAAAGAAACAGTGTGGATAAAAGTCTACTTCTCTATGAGTTAGAGTTTGGATAAAAGTCTACTCTTCCATGAATTAAAGAAAGTCACTTAATCTTATTGCTGCAGCCAGTAAAAAGTTTTTATTTCAAATCTTCATCACTGCATCAGCTGCAGATAACTCAAGTTTGTGGTTTCAGAAGATAATACCAGCAAAATATTACTTTGACCACAGAGTTTTCTCTATGTGCTAGTGTGATATATTCACATATAACCAATATAACATTATAGTTATACATTTACTGTCTTTGGCTTGTTATTTTAATATTTCAGAGCCTGATTCCTGTTTAAAACTCTGCCATGAGACACAGAGTACAGCGTCACTTGTTTGTAAATGCTTGGAGCTGCAGCATAATGAATCTTTAGATATGTTACCTAAATACTTAGTAAGTTTTAATGCAGAAAGTGGATCAAGTGACTTGTCACAAATTTGTAACTCTGAACCAGAAATGATGAAGACTGAAGTATCTGTGGGTTCCATTGACTTTCAAGAAAGTTCAGAAGTTGTTAGCAGGACACACAATGATTATAATAAAACACTGCCATATGAAAGAAACTGCTTGGAGACACATGAAGTTTTTCCTATAAATGAGACTGATGAAATCCTAGACAAGGATTTGACTTACAAAATGGAAAGCAGTGAACAAGTTAAAAACTGTAGGAACTTTTCTGATGGAGAGAAACATAATCTTTGTGAAGAAGAATGTTCTACCTGCAGTAATCTGAAAAAAAAACAAAGAATCCATTCAGGAGATGAACCTGAGAAGTGTGATGTCCGTAGTGTAAGATTTACTAAAAACAGTCTCTTGAATAAAAATAAAAGAATCCATACGGGAGAGAAGTCTTATAAATGTGATGATTGTGGTGCAGGATTTACTACTTCCAGCAAGCTAAAGGAACATCAGAGAATCCATACAGGAGAGAGACCTTATAAATGTGATGTTTGTGTTGCACAGTTTAATAATACTAGTAATTTAAAAAGACATCAAAGAATCCATACAGGAGATAAACCTTATAAATGTGATGTTTGTGTTGCACAATTTACTAATAGTAGTGTTTTAAAAAGACATCAAAGAATCCATACAGGAGAAAAACCTTATAAATGTGATGTTTGCGGCATAGGATATCCCTCTTATGACAGTCTAAATAAACATAAAAGAACCCATACAGGAGAGAAACCTTATAAATGTGATGTTTGTATTGCAAGATTTACAAATAGCAGTGGTTTACAAATACATAAAACAATCCATACAGGAAAGAAGTCTTATAAATGTGATGTTTGTGGTTCAGGATTTACCACTTCCAGCAATCTAAAGGAGCATCATAGATTCCATACAGGAGAGAAACCTTATAAATGTGATGTTTGTGTTGCACAATTTATTAATACTGCTAATTTAAAAAGACATAAAAGAATCCATACAGGAGAGAAACCTTATAAATGTGATGTTTGTGTTGCACAGTTTAATGATAGCAGTGTTTTAAAAAGACATAAAAGAATCCATACAGGAGAAAAACCTTATAAATGTGATGTTTGTGGTGTAGGACATACTTCTTCTGATAGTCTAAAAATACATCAAAATATCCATACAGAACAGAAACCTTATAAATGTAATGTTTGTGGTGTACAATTTACTAATAGAAGTAGTTTAAATAGACATAAAAGAATCCATACAGTAGAGAAACATTATAAATGTGATATTTGTTGTGCACAGTTTACTGATAGAAGTAGTTTAAATAGTCATCAAAGAATCCATACGAGATAAACCTTATAAATGTGATATTTGTGGCACAGAACGTTCTTCCTTCAGCAGTCTAAAGATACATGAGAGAATCCATACAAGAGAGAAACTTCATAAATATGATGTTTGTGGTATAGGATTTACTTCTTCTAGCAGAAAAACATCAGAGAATCCATACAGGAGAGAAACTTCATAAATATGATGTTTGTGACATAAGAATTTCTTCATCAACCAGTGTAAAGTTACATGTAAGGATCTATTCTGGAGAGAAACCTTATACATGTCATGTTTATGATGTAAAATGCACACTTCCTCCAGCAGTCTAAAGGAAAGTGAAAACAATATAGGAAGAAACCTTTTAATGTGATGTTTAGGGTGTAGAATTTATTTCCTTTTAAGATCTAAACACCTATAAAGAATCTATGCTAAAGAGAAGGCTTACAAATATGATTTGTAGAATGCAGTATTTATTAGAAACAGTAATTTAAAGAATCATAAAAGAATCCATATATGGGAGAAGAATGTGATCTTTGTGGTGTAGGATTTACTTATGGTAGTAACCTAAAAAGAATGAAACAAGAAAGTCCATGTTCCTACTCAGAGTTAGCCACTAGAGATGGAAGGAGTTTTTGAGTCCCTCTCTCCATATAGTAGAGAGCTGGCCACTTGTAATTGCCCAGAGCAAGTTATAATTAGTCAGCTCTTACTCAGAATGCTCTAGAAATGCAAAGCTTAGCCTGCCATTATAGTTTTGGTTCTTTTCATCAGGACTTCTTTGGGGTGTTTCTGCAACTGAATTTTGCAAATGACCATGTCAAGGATTTTTGTCCAGTCAACAGTTTTGTCTCCTCAGTTAGTTATGTTTTGCAAGACCAAAATGTTGTACATGATCTTCCAACTTGGCGTAGAATTCTTTCAGACTTACAATTTTTCTTTTTCTCATCTTATATTTAAATTAAACAGAAATAACATTTACTTATGCTCTTTGATAGATAATGGCCTAAAGATATAAAGCAAGGTTTCTCAGAGTGTGGTCCACTTGAAAACCAAATTTAGAAACATATTGTAGTCCTTTGGTAACACCTGCCTAAAGAAGATCCTTTATATTAGATGGCCAAATAACATAAGCAAAGAAGAGCTATGGCAAAAAAAGCAACCATCTCACAGTGAAAAAAAATGATAATGAGAAGATGCTGGAGATATTGTTTTTGTCATATTAATGTGCTCACATACTGACACGATCTCTCTCTGATTTTTTTGACCAACCAGGACTGGTGTCATCCCAGCCTCAGGAAATGGGTACCTGGGTACCCATATACCTTTTTCAGAATGAAGGTTGGCAGCAAAGAATCTCCAGTTTCTTGACTCTGTTGCCTTGATGCTACATTCAGCCAGGCTGTCCTGTCCATTCTCCTATGTTATCTTCCCATCTACATCTCTGTCTACCTCTTGCTCTTTTTTCTGTGCACCTTTCCTTTTAGTATGGCATTCATTATGTTGTTGTGTCTTTTGACATGGCCAAAGTATTTTGTTTTCTTGTTCCTTATTTCTTTGAGAGGTTCACACTGATTTTCATTGTCCAGACTATAAGACAGGTGACACAGTGAGGGCGGTTACATTTTCTAGTACTGAAAAATGCTGGATCATCATATAAATGCTTTCATTTCCTTTCCTTAGCACAGCCACATCTAAAAGATGTAAATGTTTTTCTCTAGTCACTGGGTTAGAAAATGTATTTATTTTAGCATGTGCATGCCACAGGGATGTGAAGTGTTACTGTCTTCACATTTCTAGACCACTGCAGCAGTTGAGGTAGTTATCCTGGAGTATGTCCTTCCTGCTTTTGTTTTCCTAAGGAATCCCAAGGTACTCATTTATTTTAGGCTGGGTTAGCTCCTTGTGCCAGTTGGTCCATAGAAATTCCAGCCAACTGCAAAACTGAACTGATCAGCAGGCAAATACACTGGGTTTGTGGCAGTCACATAAAATATTTCAATTAAAAAAAGTGAGTAGGATTCACAAAAGCTGAGAAACCATCCTACATTCTGAGATTTTAAAAGAAAAAAAAACAACATATAAGGACATAAAAACTATCCCCATGTAACTGAGACTGTTCTTTGTTTGGTACATGGCTTCATAGTAGTCAAGACACTCTTATATCTGCTCAAACTTCTGCTCCATTTATCATCTCAGAACAAGTGTCATAGTCAGCATAGACAATCCAAGCACCTCTACCAATTTCTGTGGTGGAATTACTAGAGTTTTGTTCTTCTGGCAACACTCTTTTAACAGATGCATGTCAAAACAGCATCCCACACACACAAACAAGCATGTTAATAACAACATATACAACTTCTATATGTACTTATGCATCAGTGAATGTTTTGAATTACCAAACCATGAACAGTGCACTTTATGGTACCAGACGTTGCGGATGCCGTAGATGCAACACTTGTCCATTTGTTGTCGAGGCTAGCCAGATCTCCTTTCCTAAGTCCACATTATCAGTTCAGGAGGGTTTCACTTCTACTTCACGCAATGTTATTTATGCTATTATGTGCAAACGTTGCGGTTTGAAGTACATAGGTGAGACTGGCTTACGCTTAGGAGATCGATTTCACCAGCATCTCAGTGATATTTCTAAGAGGGCCTGGACACCTGTGGCTAAACATTTTTGCCTTAGCAACCACAGGGGAAAACAGGACATTTCTGTTAGTGCGATCCGCTCTTGTTCTGCTGATGTACGATCTCGCAGGGTCTGCTGATGTACGATCTCGCAGGGTCCCAGAAAAGCGACTTATTTTGCAGACTGGCTGTCTCCACCCAGCTGGAATTAACAATGTCTTCAGCTTTCTGTAACTTATTTAGTTTTCCGCTCCCCCCCCCCTTTTTTTTTAACTCTACTTTCTTCCCATAGCTACACCTCCCTACCGCCACCCTCTTTCCTTCTCTGGCATCATATTGGTGGTTATAGGGTCTTGTCCTATTCACCAGTTTCACATTTTATCCCTGCAGGTATTTATGTTCTTCTTTCATTATCTCTCCGCTTCACTTTCTCCCTCCCCCCCCCCCCCGACACCTTCTTCTCTAGTGGTTATCATGTTTCTATGGCCTTTCCCCCCACCCCTTTCTACCATTTGTTTTCCTCCTCTCTTTCCACCTCTTCTTTATGATTGGCTCTATCGGGTATCCTTTGTTGGTCCGCTTGGTCCTTCTAAGACACACTTCTCTGCTGTTTATCTTTGGAGGAGGCCACATTCAGATAAGTTCTTCGTTTTGTGTTTGTTTGTGTGTGTGTGTGTGTCTCTCTCTCTCTTTCTCTCTCTCTCTCTCTCTCTCTCTCTCTCTCGTCTGTGCATGCAATCCTCGAAAAAGGCTCACGCCGAAATATCGGATGTTGTATGTTTTTCATTTATACATTCTCATACCTTCTATTCGTTTTTTCTCACTTTAATCACTCCCTCCCTCACTTTGTAAAACTGCACCATACACCTCTATCTACCTTTTTATTTTAACCAGTTTTACTGCAGTCGCCATCCCTTTTATCTCTCAAGAATAACACAGAGATAAGACAGATGAGCAAACAACAACCTGTCTCATGTGTAATCAGAAAAAGAAGATGGACATATGTCAGTCACGTTCTGAGAAGAAACAACCAGAAAATCCCAAAACAAGCTATCAAGTGGGGGACAAAAGGTCGAAGAAAAATAGGTTGACCGTGTAAAATTCTAAAGAGGACATATGAGAGGCCGGTTTAGTAGGAATAACATCCCTGATGAGGTTGTAAAGCTTGCCGAAAACAGGAAATCTTGGCAATCTACCATACGAGCCCTATGTGATGTTTAGTGGGATGGGAAAGATGTAAGATGTTAACACTGGAGTCTCAGTGAAAAAAAAGAACTTGGTGATAACATGAGGAATCATGATGTGTAGCTGTTCTAAATGAGACAGCTTGGCGGTAGACTGCCTCAGAGTATACTGTCTAAAAAAAAAGAAACGCATAACTACTGACGCCCCAATTTTAGTCATAACTTTGATGTCCTATAGCTTTTTAAGTTGAATGAATACAATTTTCAAATTGCACACAATAATACCTACGGGTTTTATCACTCACTTGACAGCTTCGTGCATCTGTGTGACGATAATTTGTTAGTCCCAGTGGTTCTCAAGTTAGTATGGTGTGTGGCTTCTTCTTGCATCGATCAGTGACTGGCATCTCCTGGGCATAGATGTGATTAGTTATCTTATGTGGGATGGCTGCCCACTCTTCCTGAAGTGCCTGCCACAGATCACGATGATTGGCTGGAGAAACTTTTCGGCGACAAACACATCTTTGCAGCTCATCCCATAAGTGCTCGATCGGATTCATGTCTGGAGACTGAGAATGTTGTTGGCAGTCAGGAACTGTGTGGTGAACCATGCAGAATGGGGTCTGGCATTGTCCTGTTGAAACACAGACCTTTGTGCAGCCAAAAATGGAAGGACATGGGGTGGAAGAATTTCACTGATGTATCTGCACATTCAAGCCTCCTTTCATTGAAATTGATCATTCCCCATATCATTACACCTCCACCACCGTGCCGTGGAGCTTCATCAATGCAATTTTGGGCAAAATGTGCATTTGGCCTACAGTAGACCCTTCTCCGCATATCACGGTGGTGCAACAAAAAGGAAGATTCGTCACTAAACCAGACATGTCTCCATCGATTGTCATTTGTCCAGGGCCGATCCTGGTTGGTCCAAACAAGTCGATTTTGGTGATGGCGTCTCATTAAGACAGGACCTTGGTGAGGTCGTTGTGCCACCAGTTCAGCTTCATGCAGTCTATTTCGGACAGTTTGATCAGACACACGACATCCTGCAAGCGATGACTGGGCACTTGAGTAAGCTGTTGTAAACCTGTTTCTGAGGTAATGAACCAGAATAAAGCGATCACCAGCTGCTGTTGTCACCCTGGGTCGTACACTGCGGTATTGGTCTTCAGCTGAGCCAGTGGCTTGAAAACGGTGCCAAAGTCGACTGATGGTACTTTGCTGCATGTTTAAATGCATGACAACCTGACTGACTTTTGCCTGCTTGTAGGCGACCAATAGCAATGTTTCGTAAACTTTGCGATAGACGCGCCATAATTGTCTGCTTGAAAATTAAATGAATATGTTTGTGTAACCTCATCCTTTTATAAATGTATAAAATAGGAAAAAAGTAGAGCAGCTGTATTACTTAACGATTACAAAGTTGTGACGTTTCGGCGTGAGCCTTAATCATACAAAAACATACAGGACAAAGAAATAGAGAGAGGAGATAAAGTATAGATTCACATGAATACTATTTTAAAAAAAGAAAAAAAAATTTTAAAGAGTACTTAGCTGTAAATTGTAAGGTGTGGCTTATCCGGAGGTGTGTGTCAGGAATGGATTTAGTAGGACGTAGAGACTGTTTAAACAGAGACCTGTGGCATGTGGTCGGTGGGTTGTAACTGGGGGTGGTGGATGGGGAACCGGGGAGGGGAGAGAGAGTGATGCAATATTGACCTAGCTAGGAGAAATTGAAACAGATGATTGGGGAAGAGGGGTTGCAGAGTGATGCTGTGAGGAAGTTTGAAAAGTAAGAAGGGGTGTACTTAGTGGAGAGGTACTATAATGATTGAAGAAGATGATGTTACGTGTAACTAAACAGCGAGATCAGTCCAACAAGTTATTAGAATTTTTCCGTCATCGCCACTACCCAGAAAAGGTCCTTCATAAAGCCTTCAACCGTATCCAACTAGTAAGCCCCAAAGAAGTATTCAGGGAAAAGCCCGTTACTCCATCTGACAGAGTTAAGTTAGTACTGCCTTTCCACCCGCACGGTCAGATGGTTAAGAAAATTCTTTATCGTCATCTGCCGATAATCCAACTCGACTCAGACACTCGTGACATTTTCTCTGATCCACCCCTATTGGCATACAAAAGTGAGCCAAACCTTAAGGACATCCTCGTCCACAGCCACTTGAAGCAGAGCCTTACATATGTTGGGACCAGAAAATGTAACCGCCCCCGCTGCGTTACCTGCCCTGTAGTTTGGAAAACGAAAACAATCACATTTCCCAAAACTATCCTCACTCTTCATGAGGGATTCAAATGCCACTCCCGTAATGTGATATATGTCATCGTTTGCAAAAGATGCACGATGACATATATTGGTGAGACGGGCCTCAGATTAGGGGACCGCATGCAAAAACATCTGTACGACATCGCCCAGCATGCTTCGAAACCAGTCCCAAATTTTTCAATGGCCCCAACCACAGAGGCAAATCTGATTTTCTGGTAACAGCCATTAAACAATGTCACGCAGATGACACAAGCCGCCTGGCACTTGAGAACCGCTGCATTCAAAATTATGGGACGCTGGAACCACATGGGTTAAACTCGCTGTTTAGTTACACGTAACATCATCTTCTTCAATCATTATAGTACCTCTCCACTAAGTACACCCCTTCTTACTTTTCAAACTTCCTCACAGCATCACTCTGCAACCCCTCTTCCCCAATCATCTGTTTCAATTTCTCCTAGCTAGGTCAATATTGCATCACTCTCTCTCCCCTCCCCGGTTCCCTATCCACCACCCACAGTTACAACCCACCGACCACATGTCACAGGTCTCTATTTAAACAGTCTCTACGTCCTACTAAATCCATTCCTGACACACACTGCCGGACAAGCCACACCTTACAATTTACAGCTAAGTACTCTTTTAATTTTTTTTTCTTTTTTAAAATAGTATTTATGTGAATCTATACTTTATCTCCTCTCTCTATTTCTTCGTCCTGTATGTTTTTGTATGATTAAGGCTCACGCCGAAACGTCACAACGTTGTAATCGTTTAGTAATAAAGCTGCTCCTACTTTTTTCCTATTTTATACATTCTGGTATCACAGCTTTACTGCAGTGGTTCGTGTATAGTTGTATACTTATACACTAATTATTGTGTCGTCTTTTTATAGGGTTTCATTTGCGTGGGAAGTGAGTTGTGCTCACCACAAAAATCACTTTTCCATAAACGCAACGTAAGTTATGGTTAAAAAAATGCGTGCTTAGCAAGGGCAACTACTGCCTTCTGACTAAACACGAGAATAGCAAAATTCACGATAAATCATGGACCTGATATCTTGGTGAGAATTTTTGGTTTGGTTTGAGATACCCGGGAACAAAATTTCTGTCATAACATAAAAAAATAAGCTTATATAAGCTATTCGTTTCTTTTTTTTTTTTTGACAGCATATGTATATAACCGAGAGGCCTACGTGAGTGCTGTTAGGGAGGCAAAGTTCAGCAAGGGACATGCAAATGAATGAATGAATGATATGTTCAAGAAATAGGAAATTCCTTAATTCTGTACACCGAAATAAGAGAAGAACGAAGGAAGCCGGCCAGGAAACAGAACAGAGACGTGAACATCCTCCAACAAAACCTGGATTCACAGTTCACAGCCAGTCACCGGCAACAGGACAGGTAAATCCTCACATGTCAGATCCCAGCTTGGTATTATGTACATTCTCTTGTATATCTTATGATCATTTTTGTGGAATTCAGTGCAATGTCCATGGATACGATTGGATGTTACGCCACTTCCGTTCGTTCCGATTGTCGGTGAGATACAATGTGAGACTCGGGTCCCAGACTTCACACTGACGGAAACCGATCTCCACTAACATGTAAATGAGAACCTTTACCTGCTATATGTTTATTCAACTTGTATATTTAGATTAATTTGGTGTGATTATTTTAGTTATTTTGTGCTATTTTAAGATCAAGATTTTGGGTACCGAGTGACTGGAAGACGGCGGGCGTTTTTTTTTTTTCTTGCAGACGTGCAAAACTCGGTGGGATTTCGCCAGATTCGTCACATATTCTGAACCAGGTGTTGGGCATAAGGGTAACAAGCTTATCCTGAGACTTACTTAGAGGCGACTCTAGATGGGGAAAAAAGAAATTGTTATGGAAACTCACAGTAAAACCAACTGAGAATCACGTATACAACTCCGAAGAACTCGGACAACGATCAAAAGAATAGATTCATCAGCCCCAAATATGTGACAAAAAGTGGACTCTGGAGTGTAAGAACAAACCCAGCACCATAAAAAATAACTGTTTAGTTAGTCTGAGAAATGGAGAGATATCACCTACATACACGGGGCATCAGTGAAATGCAGTGGCCAGAAGCAGGGAAAAGAGCAGCGAAAAATCTAAGTTAATAATACATTCAGGCAGAAACGATGGGAAATAGCAAGAAGGAATGGGTGCAGTCATGTCAAATGTAACAGCAAAAAAACCTTATAGAATAGGAGCCAGTTAACAGTCACATATTAAGAGCAGGATACAAACTAAGACATGGAAGAATGACAGTCATGTGATGTTATGTACCCATGAACCAGGCTGATGATGAAATAAAAGACGATCCTATCACCAGCTGCAACAACTCATTAACAAATTTGCTAAACACGACATCCCAGTTGTCGTGGGAAACTTCAGTGCCAAGGTAGGAAAAGGTAACACTGATGTTTGAAAAAGTAATGGGGAAAGAAGAAATTGATATGGTAAATCAGAGTGGAGAAAGATTAATTGAACAATGCATGGCCATTGGAGGAATAATATTTCCACACAGAGAGATACATAAAACAACATGGATGTCCCCAAATGATAGAACCAGAAACCAGATAGATCATTTTTGTATTAGAAAGCAATTCAGAACATCTCTGATAGATGTAAGAGCATATAGAGCAACAGTGACCACAACCTGTATATAGGGAAAATGAGACAAACTGAAAAACCAACTCAAGAAATCATTACCCAGAAAGATAAATGCCATAAGAGGAATCTACAAGAATAAAATACTAACAATAATTTCAATTTGGAACTTACCAATCATTTCGCATGACCCAGTGTGTTAGAGGAGATAGATGTAGATGAATTATGATATTCTTACAGCACAGCCATAATCACAGTAACAAAAGCAAGTGCTGGACTGCAAAAAACAAATAGAAAAGCATGGTTATCAGAAAAGACATGGAAATACATACATGAAAGACGAGCAGCCAGATTAGACATGTTGATTGTAAATAAAATCTCTGAAAAAAATTTGGCAAATGCAACCTAAAAGAACTAGACAATAAACTGAAAAGTTCAGCTAGAAGAGAAATTAGAGATATTAGAATATTAGACAAAAATATGGTGAAAGAAGCAGAGAAAGCAGCAAAAACAGGAGATGGCAAAACTATATAACATTCAAAAGAGGCTAATGGGTATTATTACATCCAAAGAAAGACCAGCCTTTAGCAAAACTGGCACCCTATTTACATCATGTAAAGACCAAAAAAAAACAAAGGTGGGATGAACACTTCCAAGAAATACTTAATTGACCACACCCAAAAGAATTGATAAACCTTGAAATTGGCTTACCAGTCCCACAGTTAAATGTCAACCTAGATGAAATTACATTGAATGAAATAGCAGTGAATCTAATAGCTAACAACAAAGCTGCAAGTGAAGATAAAATAACAGCCAAAATGTTAGAAGCTGTTAACCATGACAACATGAGCCAACTACTGAGAATGTTTAATGAAGTTTGGAAAGAAGAAAAGGTCTCTTCTGAATGTAAAAAAGGAATCTCTAGATTAGCATGTGGTATCAAGATTTTGTAATTTTATGTTCTGGTTCAGGTGATGTTTCATTTAACTAAATTTATGGGATGTAAACTTTTCCTAGCTTAAGAGAGCACTAATATATTAAGTTTTAAGGTTTATTTAAGGGAATCTAAGGTGGTTGTTTATTTATTTCCAACTTTGAGGACATATTCTGCTTGGGTAGCTCACAGTTACCTCTCTTGGGTTTTTTGATTTATGAAAAGAAAAGTTTTATTTTGTTGCAAGTAGGAGAAAGTCCAAGTTTTTATGGGGAAGTTACCATGGTTTTAAAGATGCGATAGCCTAGTTTATGTAAGAAATATTACAGAATTATGGACAATACTCTCCTGTGTTACATCAAGAGTTTCTGACTAAAATGGGAACAGGTCTGTGTATACTGTCAAACGTTTGTATTTATATATATATATATATATTTTTTTTTTTTTATGGTGGAGTAGTGCATATGGGATAAAAGTGTACTTCTAAATGAATTAAAGAGAGATTTTAGATAAAAGTCTGCTTCTAAATGAATTAAAGAGAGATTTTGGATAAAAGTCTGCATCTAAATGAATTAAAGAGAGATTTTAGATAAAAGTCTGCATCTAAATGGATTAAAGAGAGATTTTGGATAAAAGTCTACTTCTCCTTGAATTAAAAAAAGTCACTTCATCTCATTGCTCCAATCAATAAAACATTTTTACTTCAAATCTTCATCACTACATCAGCTGCACAGAACTCGTTTTGTGATTTCAAAAAATAAAACCAACTAAATATTACTTTGACCAGAGTTTTCTCTATAACAATGTTATATATTCACATATAAATGATATGACATAATAGGTATACATTAAGTGTCTTTGACTTAATGTTTCAGAGGCTCATTCCTATATAAAACTTTGTCAGACTGAGACAACCAATACCAGTCCCCCGTAGCTAAATCACTAAAGACGCACTTCACAAAGTGGAGTGCCAACTGGAAGATCATGGGTTCAATCCCAGGAAAAAGAAAACCAACAACTCACAAGACCTCTGGGAGTCATGACCCAGAGGGGCCCACCCCCCTTAGAGTGTCAGGAGTTTAATAGGGCAGAAACACTTGTCTGAGGGCTAGTACTTCATCTGATGATCTGAAGGAGTTGTGTTGTTGTTCCGCTCTCTACAGTAGAGAGTTTTTTCCTGCACACAGAGGGTAGTGTTATATGTTTGTAAATGCTTGGAGCTGCAGCATAATGAATCTTTAGATATGTTACCTAAATATTTAGTAAGTTTCAGTGCAGAAAGTGGATCAAGTGACTTGTCACAAATTTGTAACTGTGAACCAGGAATGATGAAGACTGAAATGTCTGTGGGTTCCATTGACTTTCAAGAAAGTGAAACACAGTGAATCTTTAAGTATTTTATCCAGAAACTTAAAGTAAATGTAAATGTATAAAATGTTTAAAAAGTTTTAACACTGAACCAAGAATGATGAAGATTGAAATGTTTGTGGGTTCAATTGACTTTCAAGAAAGTTCAGAAGGTTTTAGCAGTACACGTAATGATTATAATAAAATGCTGCAACATGAAAGAAACTGCATGAAGACACATGACATTTTTCCTATAAATGAAACTGATTAAATCCTAGACAAGGATTTGACTTACAAAATGGAAAGCAGTGAACAGGTTAAAAACTGCAGGAAACTTTCTGATGAAGAGAAACATAATCTTTGTGGTGCAGGATATTTAACATGCAGTAATCTGAAAAAAAAAAAAAATCCATTCAGGAGATGAACCTGAGAAGTGTGATGTCTGTAGTGTAACACTTAAAAAAAAAAAAGTCTCTTGAATAAAATTAAAAGTATCCAAACAGGAGAGAAGTCTTATAAATGTGATGATTGTGGCATAAGATGTTCTTATTCCAGCATTGTAAAGGTACACAAAAGAATCCAATACAGTTTACCATCACAAATCTGGCAATCGGTTATCTGGCATGAGAGACATTTCAGGTTTCCTGTGTCACTGCACTGACCTGCCTTTACTGTTTGTGGCACTATATGGAGAGAGGGATTCAAAACTCCTCACGCTCTAGTGGCTAACTGTGTAAAAACATGGACTTTCCCATTTCCTTCTTTTTAGATTACCACCACAAGTAAATCCTACACCACAGAGATCACAGTTCTGAGTTTGAGTGTTTTCAAACATCAGTAAGACATTTCCAACTGTCTTTTGAGCATTGTTATTATAACCTGCTGACATTTTGCCTCAGTCATGGCTCTAATGAATATAAACATTGCTTCTCATGGTGTGAAGTGCAAACATTTGCTGTCCATAACAGATAAGGCAAAACTTCTGAGGGAAAAAAACTGGACAGCAGCATGTCTGTGCGAAGCTTGTTGACTTATACAGGATTGGCTTATCTACAGTTTATGACACAAATAAACATAAAGAAAAATTGCATATACTTGTAAGCTTTACAGTATTTTACCTGTGTTTCATTAAAATTTCATTTGATTTCTATTTAATTTTTCTTTTTCCATTGTTAATCTACATGTGCTGACTTACAGGGCATTTTAAAAGCAGAATGAAGTGATTAGCTGTTGTGTTAAGTGTACTCTAATGTAACAATCAATAATCCAGGTGTGGTATAGGATTTACTTGTGGTTGTAATAAAAAAAGATTGAAACAGAGTCCCTTTCTCCATATAGTAGAGAGCAGGCCACTTGTAATTGCATAGAGCAAGTATTATTTGGTGTCTTACTCAGAATGCTCTGGAAGTGGCAAAACTTAACCAGCCATAATAGTTTTGGTTCTTCCAAAGAAGAGTCAGGACTTTTCCACGTATTAACCCTTTTTGGTATGTTGCTGGTACCAAATTTTGCAAATGATCATGTCATGGATTTTTGTCCAGTCATCTGTTTCGTCTCCTCAGTTTGTTATGTTTTGTAAGACCAAAATGTTCTACATGATCTTCCAGCTTGGCATATAATTCTTTCAGACTGTTTTTCTCATCTTGTGCATAAATTATACAGAAATAAGCATATGTGTTTCCATAGATACTGACCTAAAGATAAAGAGCAGGGTTTCTCAAAGTGTGGAATATTCAAAAGAAAAATTTTAATGTACATTAGAGTTAATACTGGAAACTGACATGGACAACTGCATGTTCACTTGTCAGTGATAATTTGATGTTGAGTTGGGAGATCCCATATATGCTGGGATTTTTAACCTTTTATGAAGTGTTAATACTATATTTGATATTTATGTCTATGTTAGATAATTATCTAGTGATGTTAAAGGAGGTTATAGAACCCATTATTTTGATATTTTCATGTATCAAATATGGCCGCCTATGTTCTACCACATGGAGATTGAAACCACATGGTATGGAGATTGTGTGATTTTTTTGTTGTAATTCAGACACGTGTTTCATTTAACTAAATTTATTGCATGTTAAACTTTCTGTCTTAAGAGAACACGAATGTATTAAGTTGCAAGATTTATTTAAGGGAATCTAAGATAGTTGTTTATTTCCACATTTCATGATTTATCATGCTGGGGTAGCTTGCATTAACCTGTCCTGAGTGTTTTGTTTTGGTGAGACTCATGTTTTTAAGTTGAAGGTTGCAGTGCTTTTGTTCTGAAATGATATAATATAAATACAATCAAACCCGCTTAATGATGCATCGTCGGAACCATCAAAATATAGTGACACTAAGCAAAGTTGACATTAAACAGGGTCCATTATAAGGGCTTTAACTGAGCCAGTGTGTATGTGTCCATCTGCCTCATATTTTCTACATTAAACACATCACAAACAGCCAAAGTTATCGTCATCGGACGCAAAATGTTCTAATCATAAAATATATTAATAAAAAAATACAGTAAGTCTTAGTCTTACAGTATAGATAACAATAAAATCAATCTGCATCTGACTCGTCAGCAGCAGTAGTAGTAAAAATAAAAAGCATGATTCTGCGTTGTGTAGTGATAACTGGTCTATTAATCAGGTATGTTAGACATGTTACATCACATAACAGCTGTTAAGCAATCTTCAGTTTATTTGCCACTGTGGCATTTCTAATCAAGAAAGCACAAATTTCTGTTCGGTAGCAGTTTATAAAACACGCCTGTTCCATCCATGTTAAAAATGCCATTTGGGCTGTATGCATCCAGAATTTTTGGCAAGCGCAAAATCCAGTCATTAATGACATCAGTGTTAACTCAGGCCGCTTCACCTGATGCGACCTTAGTTATGTTGTGCTGTTGTTTGAAGTACTCAAGAAAGCCATTCGAACACTTCCAGTCAGGCATATCCGTTTCTTTAGCAAAATATTCTGCGATTTCCACCAACATAGGACCACACACAGGCAACTGTGCAGAACGTGTCTGCTAGAACCATTTCAACAGAGCGCAGTTGATATCTATGTAAGAACTCACAGCCATTCGCTTACATTTTGACCTAACTAAAGAGGCGTGAGAGTCTCGTTCAATTTTGTTTCGGTTTTTAACAAGTTTCAATACACTTCAAATGTCAATTTCAAATTTATCCACTGTGTCCTTTCTCATAACTTTTTCATCAACTTGCTTCAGAATATTCAGCTCAAATTAGGATCAACACATTTGCTTTTAGTAGCCATTATCTATCACAACATGAACCAGAGAGAAGTTCCCTGCTAAACAATCCACAGTACACTACTTGAATTACACTACTTGAAAATAAACAATTCACTTGACTGACCACCTTTCAACTCACGTTGCCAACTTAACACTGCCCACGTCTTGATAAAGAAGACAATGACCGAAAGAAGCCAGATTTTAATCACAAAAGGGCGGCTGTGGTAAGCCTTTCATTCACACTACCTGAGTTTCCATGCCCACATTTTCAAAAGGTTGATGCAGCATGTACTCTGTGATCAAACGGCCGGCCCCTTCTTTGATGAATCGTGAAGCTGATAGTGCTTTGTGAGATGTTTATAGCTTGTACTTGCCTAGTCTGTGATACAAAGTGGGGTCTTTAGCTCCTCTGGGTGCAAAAATACAGTGACATTAACCAATTTGTGGCAGTAAGAGGGGTGATATTAACCAAAGTAAAGCCCACTAATTACTTATGGGAGTTGGCCAGGGATACAAATTTCTGTGACAATATCAAGGTTGTGACATAAAGCAATGTGATATTAAGACTGTATATTCAAATTGCGCCCTTGTTGGTCGTGCACCCTGTGTTGGGAAACACTGTTCAAAGGCATGGCAGAGTTACTTTAACTTTTACCTTGTTTAGGTAAAGGTAAGGTAAAGGTAACCCTGTCATGCCCTAGAGGCACATAGGGATATGGTGTTAGTGCCCATATTTTCCTTGACCTGTCAGCACACTAGAGGGTGATATGGTCAGTATCACGCCTGGCCACCTTTCCTTCCCCAAGTCCAGAAGAAGTCGGGTACCCATTTCTACAGCTGGGTGGCTGGGGGTGCCTCTGGCCGGATTCGAACCCCCAACCTTCGCCATGAGAGACCAGTGCACTAACCACTTCGCCACTCAGACACCCTTTACCTTGTTTACTCTCATTGAATTCTCTCAAAAATGTAAACTGAGAGGCCATATGATTCAAACTGCTTCTTACAATTAGCAGATCCAATTTTACTTTAATTTTGGGTGATGCAGGATGCCTGTCTTATTATCTTTCAGAGCACTGTTTGTTCCAGCTGTAAGCAAGAATTCATCACTCAAGTCCTAGGAGATGATAAGAAGAGTAGAAACATGTCGAAAGTGAAATGTGAAGGATGTGTTTGTTATGGAAGAGATGAAGGTAATTATAATCAGAAAAAAAAAAATAAAGAAACTTTGAGATTTGAAATAGAGATAACACCCTATTCCATTTGATCCAGGATCCTAAATGGTTACATTTTTGTGTAAGGTATATTTATGCATATATAAATGTTAACAATTTAAGGTATGAAAATGATACAGTCCTAGCAAAGACACTGCAGAAGTTACTAGATAAGATATACAATGCAAGCCAAGATTAATGACTAGAGATCAATATAAAAAAAGACCAAGGTAATGCTGTTGGGCAGGAAAGACCAAAACTGGAGAAACTGGAAACTAGAGACAAACTACTGCCACCTAGGACATACACTAACTGAAGATAGGAGAAGTGAAATAGAGATAAAGAAAAGAATAGGAGTGGCAAAACATACATTCAACACTGTGAAGGCAGTGTTGTTATTTATGAATCTCCCCTCAGAAAAGAAACTGAGATTAGTAAAATGCTGTATCTGCTCTGTTTTACTGTATGAAGCAGAGACATGGGCTCTAAGCTAAAGGTTGGAGAGAAGGATCAATGTAGCAGAAATGTGGTTCTGCAGAAAACTAGGTCATATAACATGGAGAATGAAAAGAACAAATTCAGAGCTTTAAGAATAAAAAGAAGAAATGCACAATTTTTAGAACAACTCCAAGTGCAATGTGAACCTCTGAGAGAAATAAAGATCGAGAACACAAAATACTTTGACCATATCAAGAGACATAGCAACATACTGAAGACCATACTAGAAGGAATGATGACAGGAAAAAGAGCACGGAATAAACAGAAATGTATATGGAGAAAACAACATACAAGAATGGACAGGACACAACCTGGGTGAATGCTCCATCAAGATGAGGGAACGAAGAAACTGGAGATTCATTACCACCAGCCTTCAATCTGAAGAAAGCACATGATGATGATGATATTCATATGGTTAAATTCTTCCTAACTACATCATGAACTATCTGAGACAGTACATCTTGAAGATCATTTTCTTTAAACTAAAGCTATATGTAGAAAAACAATTGATCAAGTGGCATGCCGCGTGGCATAGGTAATCATTTCTCTCCACAATTCCCTGTCTTTAGACCTGATTATGAGATCCGCTGGTGGCTTTCTTCCTAGCCACACTGACAGCCCATCTTCTATCTATGTTGATGTCTTCCATCATTCTTATAATTTTACAGTAGTCTATGAAGCATAAGTATAGGTCCGTCTTTACTTCTATTGATCTTTCCATCAATGTTATCTATATATATGGCATTACTTGTGACTTTTTCTTCAACGAAGCCACACCGTAGTTCAGCGATTTCTGATTTTATTTTGCCCCTGACCCTTCTCATGACAATACGAAGCAGGATTTTTGGTAACATGGCTCATAAGACTAATGGATCGATGGTCTTCACATTCAACTGCACCTTGTTTCTTTGGCAGGGCAATTAAAACTGTCCGGTAGGGACTATCACATGCAACAGGTGATACCAGATTGTCATCCAACTACTGTATGCAAGGAAAACACAAACAACACCACAGTAATTGCAACAATGAAAATTAGAACACTAACAGAACTTGGAAAACTGGAAAACATCGAACAAGAAATTAAAAGAATGGAAATTAACATCAATGGTTTATGTGAAATGAGATGGATTGGAGCAGGAAGCAGAGATCATAAAGACTTCAAAATAATATATTCTGGGGGGAAATGGCATAATATTAGATAAGAAGACATCAAGAACCGTGAAAGCTTTCTGGTGCATATCAGACAGAGTGTTATTGGTTAAATTACCCAATAGACATAAATCTCATCCAAGTATATGCACCAACTTCAGAAAGCTCTGATGATGAGATAAAAGAATTTTAAAACAATCTGGACATAGCAGTGAAACAGCACAAACCATGGGAAGTAAACTCTGTGCTGGATGATTTAAACACTAAAGTAGGGGCTGAACAAGACAATGAAGCTACTGGCAAGTATGGACTAGGTACCAGAAAAATAAGAGGAGAGATGTTGATTGAGTGGGCAGAAAATAATAAAATGATGTAGAAAAGCAAAGAAGATATTTGGCTGATTTTAATGAAGAAATTTAGAATATAATTTAAGAGTTTTTTTCAGTTTGGCACATCCTTAGTTTTTTCTTTGTTGAAATAAAAAATCCTGTCCCACAGCACCAAACTAAATTTGTACAAGGCACAGATTAGACCAGTGGATCAGAAACATGGAGTACAAGAAAACAAGACAAAGCACAGCTACAAATATTTGAAAGTAGAATCTTGAGAAGAATTTTTGGACCAATTAGAGATCCTGTATCACAAGAATGGAAAATTAGAAATAACAAAGAAACACACACACTATTCCAGTCTCTGTTTATAACTACCATTGTGAAAAACAACACATTGAGATGGCTCAGACACTTGGAGAGAATGGATTAGAACAGACGGACAACAAAAAAAAAGACTTATACAGAAGTGATTAAAGGACATAGACCAAGAGGCAGACCAAGACAATGGTGGCGTGACAACTTGAAAGAATACCTGTGAGCCCTTAGAATGGACAGTTGGCAGGAGAAGACTAAAAGAACAGAGAATGGAGACAAGTCTTGTCTGCTGCAATGAGCCGCAATAGCTTGGAAAGCTGAATGAATGAATAGTTTTTTTCTGTGATATCACTTACAAACTGGGAGATGCAGACAACAAACAGTCAGTTAAAAATGCTGGTATCATTAATTATCCTTTGGTAATTAGTTGGTTAAAAGAAGAGTTGGCTATAGAAGAGTTCTCCAAATATCGTGGACACAAAAAAGAACAAATATATCTATACTACAAGAGCTTAATATTGAAGAAGGCTGGCTAGTAAAGAGGATTAAAGAGAGAAAACTTAAATATTTTGGCCACATTAAACGTCATGATAATTTAGAGAAGACCGTATTGGAAGGATACATAATGGGAAAAAGAAAAAGAGGAAGACCGAAACGAAGATGGCTGCAAGACATCGTTGATGATCTGGAAATGGATGCAGCAGCAGCAGGCCATCTTGCTCACAACCGAGAGGCCTACAGGAGTGCTGTTTGGGATGCAAAGTTCCGCAAGGGACATGCAAAGGAATGAATGAATGAATTAGTTGGTTTGTGTTATCACTAGAAGAACTGATGTCTTAATTTTTTTTTAAAAATTAAGTTGTGAAAGGCAACAAATCTTTCCTTTTGAAAACAGGATGATATATTACTGATAAGATCGGCATGATTCTGTAATGAAAGAGTTTGTATAATGTCTACTCCTCCATGAATTAAAGAAAGTCACTTCATCTCATTGCTCCAGCCGGTAAAAAGTTTTTATTTCAAATCTTCATCACTGCATCAGCTGCAGATAACTCAAGTTTGCGGTTTCAGAAGATAAAACCAGCAAAATATTACTTTGACCACAGTTTTCTCTATGTACTAGTGTGATATATTCATATACAATGTGTGTCCGGTAAGTAATGGGACTTATTTTAATCAGCCAATCAGCAGGGCCTGGGAGCAGATTCTTTGAGCCTGAAAGTTAATGGGGGATGTTAGGTGAAGGGTCAATGTCTTGTCATATGGCTCTGAGCCTTTACAGAGTGCAGATCGCTTGTGAAGTGGACAGTTGTTTAAGCATCTTGGAACGGTCAGTATGCAGAGGCGTGACGAGCAGTGATAAAGTTTTATGTTAAACTTGAAAAATCTATGACCTAAGTGCTTGTTATGATAGAGAAAGCCTACAGGAAGGATGCTTTATTGAAACCACAAGTGTTTCAGTGGCACAAGACTTTCAGCAAAGAGAGAGCATCAAGGATGAATAACACACAGGGCGGCCATTAAATGTGTAAATTGAAGATGAAATCGATGCTCATTGTCTTTTTTTAGTCTAAAGGTGTTGTCCATAAGAAGTTCCTATCACCCAGACAAATGCTCAGCACAGTATTTTACGTGGAACTTAAACAGCTGAAGAACAGAATCCCACACATCTACTCAGATTTCACCAACGCATGGGTTCTTCACCATGACAAAGCCCCGAGCCATGTGTCATTGCTAGTGAGAGAGTTTCTGGTGAAACAAACCATGGCAACGTTGTGCCAACCTCCCTACAGCCCGGACCTGGCCAACTTCTTTTTAATTCCGCAGCTCAAATCAAGCTTGAAAGGTTACCATTTTGGGACTTGTAATGACATGCGAGCTGCTGTGATGAGTGCTTTGAAGGAGATCCCTGTTCAAGACTTCCAGGCAAAGTACGATGCATGGCAGAACCACTGACAACGGTTCATTGATGCTCAGGAATATTTCGAGGAATTTTAATTACAGTATATGTAAGTATATCTTGAAAAAATTGAGTTTTATGGAATCTGTATCATTGCTTACCAGAAACACATGGTATAACTAATATAGCATTATAGGTATTCATTAACTTGTTATTTTAATATTTCAGAGCCTGGTTCCTGTTTAAAACTCTGCCATGAGACACAGAGTACAGCGTCACTTGTTTGTAAATGCTTGGAGCTGCAGCATAACGAATCTTTAGATATGTTACCTAAATACTTAGTAAGTTTCAATGCAGAAAGTGGATCAAGTGACTTGTCACAAATTTGTAACTGTGAACCAGAAATGATGAAGACTAAAATATCTGTGGGGTCCATTGACTTTCAAGAAAGTTCAGAAGTTGTTAGCAGGAAACACAATGATTATAATAAAACACTGCCATATGAAAGAAACTGCTTGGAGACACATGAAGTTTTTCCTATAAATGAGACTGATGAAATCCTAGACAAGGATTTGACTTACAAAATGGAAAGCAGTGAACAAGTTAAAAACTGCAGGAGATTTTCTGATGGAGAGAAACATGCAGGATGTTCTAACTGCAGTAATCTACAAAAAATTCAAATACATTCAGATGAACCTGAGAAGTGTGATGTCTGTAGTGTACAAGTTACTAAAAACAGTCTCTCGAATAAAAGTAAAAGAATCCATACAGGAGAGAAACCTTATAAATGTGATGATTGTGGTGCAGGATTTACTACTTCCAACAGTCTAAAGAAGCATCAAAGAATTCATACAGGAGAGAAACCTTATAAATGTGATGTGTGTGTTGCACAATTTAATAATACTGGTCATTTAAAAAGACATCAAAGAATCCATACAGGAGAGAAACCTTATAAATGTGATGTTTGTGATGCACAATTTACTGACAGCGGCGTTTTAAAAAGACATCAAAGACTCCATACAGGAGAGAAACCTTATAAATGTGATATTTGTGATAAAGAATATACTACTCCTAGCTTTCTAAAAATGCATCAGAGATTCCATAAAGATGAGAAACTTTATAAGTGTAATGTTTGTAGCATACAGTTTACTAATAACAGTGATTTACAAAGTCATAACAGGATCCATACAGGAGAGAAACCTTATAAATGTGATATTTGTGGTTTAGGATGTACTTCTTCAAAAAATCTAAAGACACATAAAAGAATCCATACAGGAGAGAAACCTTATAAGTGTGATATGTGTGTTGCACAATTTACTAATAGAAGTAGTTTAAAAAGACATCAGAGAATCCATACAGGAGAGAAACCTTATAAATGTGGTATTTGTATTGCAGAATATACTAATAGAAGTAGTTTAAATAGACATGAAAGAATCCATACAGGAGAGAAACCTTATAAATGTGATATTTGTGGCAAAGAACGTTCTTCCTCTAGCAGTCTAAAGATACATGAAAGAATCCATACAGGAGAGAAACCTTATAAATGTGATGTTTGTGGTTTAGGATACATTTCTTCAGACAGTCTAAATCTACATAAAAGAACCCATACAGGAGAGAGACCTTATAAATGTGATGTTTGTGGTTTAGAATATTCTTCTTCTAGCTATCTAAATAAACATAAAAGAATCCATACAGGAGAGAAACCTTATAAATGTGATGTTTGTGGTGCAGGATTTACTACTTCCAGCAGTCTAAAGATACATGAAAGAATCCATACAGGAGAGAAACCTTATATATGTGATGTCTGTGGTTTAGGATATATTTCTTCTGGCAAACTAAGTGAACATAAAAGAACCCATACAGGAGAGAAACCTTATAAATGTGATGTTTGTAGTTTAAGATATACTTCTTCTAGCAATCTAAATAAACATAAAAGAATGCATACAGGAAAGAATCATTATTAATGTTATTTTTGTGGCATAAGATGTTCTTGCTTCAGCAATCTAAAGGTACAGGAAAGAATCCATACAGGAGAGAAACTTTATAAATGTGATGTGTGTGGTGTACAATTTACTTATAGGAAAGGTTTAAAAAGACATCAAAGAATCCATACAGGAGATACCTTATAAATGTGATGTTTGTGGCATAAGATGTTCTTTATCCAGCAGTCTAAGGTTACATGTAAGAATCCACTCAGGAGAGAAACCTTATAAATGTCATGTTTATGATGTAGAATGTACTTCCTCTAACAGTCTAAAAGAAAGCGAAAAAAATATAGGAAGAACCCTACTAATGTGATGTTTGGGGTGTAGAATTTACCTCCTTTTATGGTCTAAACATATATAAAAGAATCTATGCTAAAGAAAATGCTTATAAATATGATTTGTGGAATGCAGTATTAGAAACAGTAATCTAAAGAATATTATGTGAGAGAAGAATGTGATCTTTGTGGTGTAGGATTTACTTATGGTAGTAAGCTAAAAAGAATGAAACAAGAAAGTCCATGTTCCTACTCAGAGTTAGCCACTAGAGCTGTAAGGAGTTTTTGAGTCCCTCTCTCCATATAGTAGAGAGCAGCCCACTTGTAATTGCCCAGAGCAAGTTATAATTAGTCAGCTCTTACTCAGAATGCTCTAGAAATGCAAAGCTTAGCCTGCCATTATAGTTTTGGTTCTTTTCATCAGGACTTCTTTGGGGTGTTTCTGCAACTGAATTTTGCAAATGGCCATGTCAAGAATTTTTGTCCAGTCAACAGTTTTGTCTCCTCAGTCGTTGTTTTGCATGACCAAAATGTTGTACATGATCTTCCAACTTGGCGTAGAATTCTTTCAGACTTACAATTTTTCTTTTTCTCATCTTGTGCATAAATTATACAAAAATAACCTTTAGTGATGAGCTTCCATAGGTAATGGCATAAAGATATAGAGCAGGATTTCTCAAAATATGGTCCACTTGAAAACCAAATGTAGAATATTCAAAAGAAATATTTTAGTGTGTCTTTTTAGTGTGTATCGTAGCCACTGAAATGACAAGAGAGAGAGAGAGAGAGAGATAATATGAAGAGCTGTTATTAGTCTTTGTTGTTCACACCTCAAAGTCTGTATTCCTATGCAGGAAACTCTCTGCTGTAGAGAGCTGAACAACAACACAACCTCTTCAGATCATCAGAGGAAGTACCCCAAACCCTCACCCCTAAACGTATGTTTTGGCCCTATTAAACTCCTTATTAGATTTTAATGCTTTGTAGAATCAAAATAAATAAATGATTGCTGGATGATTGATGAAGTTGTAAATAATATGTTGTTTTATTTATTTTACTTTACTTTCATTACTTTAAAATCTCCAACATCTTTTTGTAGACTGAAATCAATTACTTCTAGTAATGCTGGATTGCAAAAGCAGCATTGACCTTCAAGAATCTTGAGAACATATGGCACTCAAAAGTTATAAGCACAAAAACCAAACTAAGATTATTTAGTTCAAATGTAATATCCACCCTCATTTATGAATGTGAAAGCTGGAAAATAACTAAAGAAACAGACAAGAAATTAGACTCTTTTGAAAACAAATGCCTCAGGAAAATACTCGATATACAGCAGAACGAATTCAAGAACAACGCAGAGATAAGACAGATGATCAAACAACAACCTGTCTCATGGGTGGTCAGAAAAAGAAGTCATGTGCTGAGAAGAGACTACCAGAGAATCCCAAAACAAGCTATCAAGTGGAACACAGAAGGCCAAAGAAAAAGAGGTCGACCACATGAAATTCTAAAGAGGACATTGTTAAGAGAATGAATGAACATACTTTATTTTCAAAGGGTTAAGAATTGGGCACGCAGGCCCGTCTGACATTCTGCCCTTCATTATATAGCTTTCACTCAGTCAAAGTCATTCAGCATTTGTTAAAAGCTTAATAATCATGAATAAATAAATAATAAATTTGTCCATATACTCTATACTCTGATTTATGCAACAATATGAAATAAACTTGCATTCTTACATTCATTCAAAGCTAACAAATTTATAGAAAAGCAGTACTGAAAGAAAAAATTACAACACTCAAGCCATACTTTAAACTACTTTAAACTATGCTTATGGAGGCATATAGTCCATATCAAACAGATGTTGACGAAGTTTAAAGTTATAAGAATGAATAAGTTTTACGTGAATTGTTAGGGTATTCCAAAGGTGGGCAGCTGAATAAGAGAAGCTTTTTTTTAAACATATGGAGCCTTGGTTTTGAGAGAATACAATTGCTTAAGTGTTGACTTTGTTTTGGGTTGGATTTGAACAACGACCACAGATAGGGTGGAGCATTGTGCGATATAATTTTATGAATTAACTTGGCCTTGTTGAAAAGAAATCTCTTCTTGAGGGGTAGAAAATCAAGATGTTTTTCCTTATTTATAATACGTGCTGCATGTTTGTCATCTATAAGTTTTACTGCTCGATTTTGAAGTGAGTAAAGTTTTTTCATGTTTGACATGGAACAACCATCCCAGACTGTGGAGCAGTAGTCCAAGTGTGTTTGTATCTGTGATATGTAGTATATTTTTCAGGTGTCTATGTCAAGAAAATGTTTAATTTTAGTAAATTGGTAAACTTTTTGTGCAATGAGTTTGGTTAGATTGTCTACATGATGATTCCAGCTGAGGTGGTGGTCAATCATGAGACCTAGAGTTTTATGTTCACTAACATTCTCTATCTGTGAAGTTCCACCATGGAGCTGTAGTGTTGTTGTTGGTGAATTTGTTAATTTCTATCTTGTTGTAATGAGCATGGATTTTGTTTTGCTGGTGGTTCTAAGGACTGCAAACGCGCCACAAACAGCCTCTGGCAGTCAAGTCCAGCTCCTGGCCTTCCCGTGGCAGAACTGTTTAAACTGACAGGAGAAGGGGCGAGGGCGAATATCTGGCGCCTGAAAACCAGTTACTTAGGGTAGATGAGTGGCACGTTTGGTAGCTCATCTGCCGCTGTTGGCGAGATCTTCAGCTGCCGTGTGTGGAGCGGTGCACCTCCCGGCCAATGAAGAAATTTGCAAATGAGGTTGCCGCGCAGCATCACTGCGGAAAAGGTGGTAGAAAGGATAAAGCGAAGCAAACAGTCAAATCACGGCACCTCTGGTCTGGAGGTCGGCCATGTCCTGAGTGCAGTCATATCGGGTGAAATACATGAACCGGCTTGTCCCAGAGGTTAAGATACTGCTGGCGAGACTCTTCAAATGCCGCGCGTGGAGTGAAGCTCCTCCCGGTTAAGGAAGTAAATGCGGAAAAGAAATAAAGGTTGCTGTGCGGCGCCGATGGGAAAAGGTGGTGGAAAGTGAAGTTTAACCGGTATGTCCAGTAGTATCGCTACGAGACCTATACCACGGCACCTCTGCTCTAGAGGCCGCCCACGTCCGAAATACACCTACACTGGTGAAATATGCCTAAACCGGCACACACCAGGGGTGGAACTTGATAGCTAGACATGTCATGCCACCTCCGCTCTAGAGGTCAGTAACGCCTGATAAACACCCATACTGGTGAATTTTTCCTAAACCGGCTCACACCAGGGGTGAATCTAGAAGGCTATGTATGTCACAGTACCTCTGCCCTAGAGGTCGGTCACGTCCCAAACACGCCCATACTGGGATAATGCCTAAACCGGCTCAACCCAGGGGTAGAAGTCACTAGTGGCAAGGATTCGTCCTCCTGGACAAAAGCTCCATCCTGGTCACAACTAGGAAGGGTAGCTGCACGACCACAAAATGCTGAAGTCGGAGACACTGGACCAGGGAAGTCTAGATAGGCAACCACCTCTCACCCGGCGGGGATGTTTGCGTATCCTAATCACGCTGAGGTTTTCCGGTGAGAAAGTCCAACCCTGGACTGGATGGGCAACCACCTCTCACCCGGCGGTGATACACGGGTATCTCAAAACACGTCGAGGTTTTCCGGTGAGAAAGTCCAACTCTGGCCTGGGTGGGCTACCGCCTCTCACCCAGCAGGGATGCACTGATATCCTAAACACGTCGAGGTCTTCCGGTGAGAAAGTCCAACCCTAGACTAAACTGGTGCAATGAAAACCACGGTGTCACGCAATCCCGCTTCTGAGACCCACCAAGAATACAGGCTAAAGCACTGTGATACTCTGAACCCCTTGTGGTCCTTTCGTGGATCTCGTGTGGTCTATTTTGGACCACACAGGGGACCACGGGACCTAATGAGGACCACAGGCGTGAATTCAGTAGGTTCACAGTGCAGTTTTTGGTGGTAGAATTGAACGAAAAAGAAGAAGAAGAGTTTTGCTGGTGTTTATGAGCATTCTGTTGTTATTGCTCCAGCTAATTAGACTGTTTATTTCAATTTGAAGAGCTGACTCAAGGTTAATACAGTCATTGTCACTAGTGTAAACTGTGCAGTCATCAGCAAAGAGGTTACAAGATGATTTTTTGAGATTCTTCTTCTTTGTTCGCATCTACCACCAAGACCACCAACAAGGAAGATCAAGAAACACCTGGGGAAGTCTTGAAGCAGAAAAGAGAAAGCAGATAAAAGAAACAGTCCAGGACATAAATAGGGAGTCCTTGTTGGTGGCCTTTGCCCAAAATAGGGTTAAAGAAGGCATGGATGGATATTAAGATGATTTCCAACATATTGTTATGTCATATTAATGAGCTCACATACTGACAATTGTTTTTTTGACCAACCAGCACTGGTGTCAACCCAGCCTCAGGAAATGGGTACCCATATACCTTCTTCAGAATGAAGGTTGAGAGTAAAGTATCTCCAGTTTCTTGACTCTGTTGTCTTGATGCTGCATTCAGCCAGGTTCTGTCCACTCTCCTATGTTATCTTCCCAGCTACATCTCTCTCTGTCTCTTGCTCTTTTTTTTTCTGTGCACCTTTCCTTTTAGTATAGTATCCATTATGTTGTTTTGTCTTTTGACACAGCCAAAGTCTTTTGTTTTCTTGATCCTTATTTCTTTGAGAAGTTCATTGTCCAGACTACAAGGTGGGTGACACAATGAAGGTGGTTACATTTTCTTTTACCAAAAAAATCCTAGATCAACGTATAAATGCTTTCATTTCCTTTCCTTATCACAGCCACAACTAAAAGATGTAAATGTTTTTTCTCTAGTGACTGGGTTATAAAATGTATTTATTGTAGCATGTGCATGCCACAGCGATGTGAAGTGTTACTGCCTTCACATTTATAGACCACTACAGTAGCTGAGGTAGTTATCCTGGAGTATGTCCTTCCGGCCTGTTTTTCTAAGGAAACCCAAGATACCCATTTATTTTAGGCTGGGTTAGCCCCTGTGCCGGTTGGTCAAAGAAACTCCAGCCCAACTGTAAAACTGAACTGATCAGCAGACAAATACACTGAGTTAGTGGGAGTCACATAAAATATTTCAGTTTAAAAACTGGGTAGGTGTCACGATAAGAAAAAAACCCAATAGATTAGGACATAAAAATCACTCCATGTAACTGAGACTGTTCTTTCTTTGGTACATGGCTTCATAGTCTCTCTCTCTGAACCTTAAGTGCCCAGGGCACATGGGGCTTCCGCAAGGGTTTTCCACAAATGCCTGTCCTTCGCCTTTTTTTCTGCTCTTGCCCAGGTGAGCCCTCTATTGTTCAACATCCTTTCTGTTGTTCTTCTCCATGTCTCTTTTGGTCTACCCTTACTTCTGTTCCCCTGTGGTGTCCATCTTAGTGCTATTTTTGGTAGTGAGTTGTCAGTCATTCGGAGCACATGTCCCAACCATCACCAGCGTCTTTCCTCAATAATTGTTGTCAGTGGTTTCATCTGCATTTCTGCTAATAAGATGTTATTTCTTATGGTGTTTGGCCAAAATATTTTTCTAATTCTTCGTAAACATTTAGTCTGGAAAGAATTCAACTTGTTTTCTATGGTTTTGGTGATTTTCCAGCATTCACTTCCATAGAGTAGTACACTTAGAACATTACTCTTAAATACCCTGATTTTCATATTTATGCTTCGTTTTTTTTATTTCCATATAGTCTGCAGCATTGCAAAGGCCTGGTTTGCTCTAGTAAGTCTGCTGTTGATGTCCTCTGTGCTGTCTCCATTTTCTACTACTCTGCTGCCAAGGTATACAAATTCATTGACCTCCTCCATTAACTTGTTATCTACTCTGAGTACATTTCTGTTGTTCACATTTTGCTTCATTAACTTTGTCTTTCCTACGTTGATCTTTAGTCCTATGTTGTTTGCATTCTGAGTTAGCTTGTTTATTTTATCTTGCATATCTTTGTGACTGCTTGATAATAGACAAATGTCGTCCGCCCGCTGTTGGCGAGATTTTTCAGTTGCCGTGCGTGGAGCGGTACTCCTCCCGGCCAATAAAGAAAGGTGCAAATGAGGTTGCTGCGCAGCATCACTGCGGAAAAGGTGGTAGAAAGGATAAAGCGAAGCAAACAGTCAAATCACGGCACCTCTGGTCTGGAGGTTGGCCACGTCCTGAGTGCAGTCATATCGGGTGAAATGCATGAACAGGCTTGTCCCAGAGGTTATAAGACACTGCTGGCGAGACTCTTCAAATGCCGCGCGTGGAGTGAAGCTCCTCCCGGTCAAGGAAGAAATGCGGAAAAGAAATAAAGGTTGCTGTGCGGTGCCGATGGGAAAGGTGGTGGAAAGGATAAAATGAAGTTTAATCGGTATGTCCAGTAGTATTGCTACGATAGCTAAACATACCACGGCACCTCTGCTCTAGAGGCCGGCCATGTCCGAAATACACCTACACTGGTGAAATATGCCTAAACCGGCACACACCAGGGGCGGAACTTGATAGCTAGACATGTCATGCCACCTCCACTGTAGAGGTCGGTCACGCCTGATATACACCCATACTGGTGAATTTTGCCTGAACCGGCTCACACCAGGGGTGAATCTTGAAGGCTATGCATGTCACAGTACCTCTGCTCTAGAGGTTGGTCACGTCCCAAACACAACCATACTGGGATAATGCCTAAACCGGCTCAACCCAGGGGTAGAAGTCACTAGTGGCGAGGATTCGTCCTCCTGGACAAAAGCTCCATCCTGGTCACAACTAGGAAGGGTAGCGGCCACGACTGCAAAATGCTGAAGTCGGAGACACTGGACCAGGGAAGTCTAGATAGGCAACCACCTCTCACCCGGCGGGGATGTTTGCGTATCCTAATCACGCTGAGGTTTTCCGGTGAGAAAGTCCAACTCTGGACTGGATGGGCAACCACCTCTCACTCGGCGGTGATACACGGGTATCTCAAAACACGTCGAGGTTTTCCGGTGAGAAGGTCCAACTCTGGCCTGGGTGGGCTACCGCCTCTCACCCAGCGGGGATGCACTGATATCCTAAACACGTCGAGGTCTTCCGGTGAGAAAGTCCAACCCTAGACTAAACTGGTGCAATGAAAACCACGGTGTCATGCAATCCCGCTTCTGAGACCCACCAAGAATACAGGCTAAAGCACTGTGATACTCTGAAGACCTTGTGGTCCTCACGTGGATCTCGTGTGGTCCTTTCGGGGACCACACAGGAGACCACGGGACCTAACGAGGACCACAGGTGTAAATTCAGTAGGATCACAGTGCGGTTTTGGTGGTAGAAGCGAACGAAGAAGAAGAAGAAGATATGTCTTCCGCAAAGTCAAGGTCCTCCAGCACTGTGTCAAGGGTCCATTCTAATCCTCTGCGTTTGTCTGATGTTACCTCCTTCATTAACCAGTCTACTGCTAAGATAAATAATGTTGGTGATAGTACACATCCCTGTTTCACTCCTGTTTGTACCCTAAAGCTGCTGGAGGTATGTTCTCCAAAGATAACTTTGCACTGAAAACCCTCGTATAGGGCTTTGATTACATTAACTATTTTATGGGGGAGGCCATGCCATCTTAGGATTTTCCACAGTGCATCTCTGTTGACACTGTCAAAGGCTTTCTCAAAATCTATGAATAATGCATATGTTGTGCTATGCCACTCGTTTGCCTGTTCTAATATTTGTCTAAGTACAAATATGTGGTCTATGCATGATCTTCCTTTCCTAACTCCTGCCTGCTCTTTCTAAAGTTTTTCCTCAAGTGTTGGTACAATTCTGTTGATGATTATTCTGCAATGGCTTCATAGCAGTCAATACATTCTTGTATCTGCTCAAACCTCTGTTCCATTTATCAATCTCAGAAAAGGTGTCATAATCAGCATAGACAATCCAAGCACCTCTACCAATTTCTGTGGTAGATTTACTATTTACTGTGGTAAATGCTACAGAAGAGTTATTCAAATATCATGACAAAAAAAAAAAAGCTGAGTGGCAAAGTGGTTAGTGCACTAGTCTCTCATGGCGAAGGTCTAGGGTTCGAATCCTGCTAGGTGCACTCCAGTCACCCAGCTGTAGAAATGGGTCCCCGATTCTGGAGTTAGGGAAGGAAAGGCGGCCAGGCGTAATACTGACCATATCACCTTCTAGCGTGCTGACAGGTCAAGGAAAATATGGGCACTAACACCATATCCCTGTGTGCCTCTAAAGCATGACAGGATTACCTTTACCTTTTTTTTTACTACAAGAATATTGAAGAAGGTTGGCTAGTAAGATTAGCAGAGAAAACTCAAATATATAGAACACATTGAACGTCATGAGTATTAAGAGAAGACAGGCTTGGAAGGGTACATTATGGGAAAAAGAAAGAGAGGAAGACCAAGGCAAAGACGATTGTAAGACATCATTGATGATCTGCAGATGGATGTATCAGCAGCAAGCCATCTTGCTTACAGGAGAGTTGTTAGAGAGGCAAAGTCCCGCAAGGGACATGCAAATGACTGACTGACTGGCAACCCTGGAACTTAGCGATGACAGTAATAATCGATATAAGGAATCATGTTGCGTATTTGTTCTAAATAAGACAGTTCAGGGGGAGACTGCCTCAAATTATGTTCAAGAAACTGGAAATTCTTGAATTATGTACACACAAAAATAGAACAACGCGGGTTAATAAACGTGCCACTTCCGTTCATTCTACGCATGCGTGATCACGTGATTTCTGTCCGACCGTCGACAAGATAACGTGAGACTCCGGACCAACCGACAACAAATTTTTCTCAAGACTTCACACTGGTGGAAACCGATCTCCACTAACATGTGAATAAGAACATTACCTACATATTTTTTATTATCCTTGTCTGTTTAGAATAATCTGGTGTGATTATGTTAGTTATTATGTGCTGTTGTTTTCATAAGATAAAGATGTTGGTAGAAAGTTTTCCAGTGATAATCTGACGTTGAGTTAGCTTGTGTGATATATACAGGTATGGCGCATCTGCAGTTTGTGTCGTAAAGAAAAATTACTTGTAGTTGTAACTTTTACGGTGTTTTACCTGTGCTTCATTAACATTTGATTTCCATTTAATTTTTCTTTTTACCTTATTAACCAACATGAGACGTGGACAAACAGAACAGCCGAGAAACACATAAATGCCTTTGAATGTAAATACTACAGAAGAGTTCTTCAGATATCATGGACACCTAAAAGAACAAGAACCTAATATTGAAGAAGGTTGGCTAGTACAGAGGATTAAACAGAAAAAGAAATTAAATATTTTGAACACATTAAACGTCATGATAGTTTAGAGAAGACTGTCCTGGAAGGGTACATAATAGGAAAAAAGAAAGAGGAAGACCAAGGTGAAGATGGCTGCAAAACATCGTTGGTAATCTGCAAATGGATGCATCAGCAGCAGGGCATCTTACTTACAACTGAGAGGCCTACAGGAGAGCTTTTAGGGAGGCAAAGTTCTGCAAGGAACATGCAAATGACTGACAGACTGCTGACTCGAAAGGTATTTTATTAAAGCAGGATGAAGTGATTAGCTGTTGTGTTAAGAGTATTCTCTTGTAGCCATCAATAATCCAGCAAGATCACTTATCCAGGCTGAGAGAAATAATACACTGGATAGTTTAAGGAGATAGTGTGAGATGAGATCACCTACTGAACTGATGGTTAGCAGGAAGGATTGACTGGTTGGTGGAGCAGGCAGCTCAGATAGGGTCATTGTAACAGGCTCTCAAAGCATGAATGGAGAATCTAGAGACATTTCTTCTGCAGGGAGTAGGTCCTGCTTCTAGAGGGCTCTTGATTATCCAGTTTGACCTGGATATACTGCCCAGGTCATGCAGGAGTCAAAGGCAGTGAGAAAGTTGACAAACTGACGTGCATAGCATCAATTCAGGGAGCTCTAAGAATGGACAAGGAGGATATTCCAAGAGCCATCTTAGATAGGCTGTGTATGAAGGATGACATCAGGTTGAATGATGATGATCACATCAGGCTGAATGATGACAATCACATCAGGAGGATGATCAAATTGGGGGGGGGGGGAATGGATGTTTTTTTAAAGAATTTTAGCACATGTTACCCACAACCAGTGTGTGACTGGCTCCATCAGCAGGTGCACATTCAATGGCTGTTGAAGTGGAGGGTAAAAAAAAAAAAAGTAGAGCTATTCAGTCCATAGCAGGTGATTCTGCTGAATGGAGAGTTTGTTAACTATGATATAGCTCCTAGGAAAACAAACATGCAAAAGAAAATTATTATTATTATTTAGTTGTATTCTTTATAATTATTTACTTTGTTTGAATGTTGCAAAGTGTTTAGTGCATTCAGAGGCATCCCAGTCAGCCACCATCCTCCCCCTAGCCGTCCTCGCTCCATCCCCAAAGAAAAATTTGAGCAAAAGACTCGCCCATGTAACACGAACAGAAAAACAAATAAATACTTGCATTTCTCCACGTTCGGCAGAAATATAACGATAACCAATAAAAAGCACAGACAATGCTAAACATGGGGACAACAAGTGAACATAGGCCCTTTTGGGGAAGAAATGGTGGCCAGGTGTGATGCTGACCACATCGTCTTCAAATGTGCCAACAGTTCAAGGAAGATATGGACATTGACACATCCATATGTGTCTCCAAGACAGTGTTTCCCAACCTTTTTTAGATCATGCCACACCTAGAGATTTTGATGCCTCCCCACCCCTCCCTCCACAGTATAATAGCCAACTAAGTTCTGAAACAGTATAATTTATATTATAATTGCCACCCCCCCCCCCCCCCCAAGACTATTCAAATTCCCCCTTGTAGGGCCTACACCCCATTTTGGGAAACTGAAGGCATAGCAGGGTTACTTTAACTTTTACCTTGTTTACTCTCAGTGAATTCTCTTAAAAATGTAAACTGAGAGGCCATATGATTCAAACTGCTTATTACAATTAGCAGATCCAATTTTCTGCTTAAATTTTATCTGCTTGTATCTGTTATATTTAGTTTGCCTGTCTCATTATCTTTCAGAGCATTGTTTGTTCCAGCTGTAAGCAAGAATTCATCACTCAAGTCCTAGAAGATGGTAACATGAGCAGAAACATGTTGAGAGTGAAATGTGGAGGACATGTTTGTTATGGAAGAGATGAAGGTAATTATAATCAGATAAAAAAAAACCCTTTGAGGCTTGAAATATGGAGAGAACACTAATCCAGCTTGACGCAGGATCCTCCGTGAAGTTTTGACTAAAGTATATTTATATTCATATAGTTAAGTTCTTCCTAAATAACACAAAAATAAATCATGAACTATCTCATAATATGGCCGAGATAGTAAAATTTAAAAAAAAAAAAAAAGGTAAAATTCCTGTTTCCATGTCAGTAAAGCATGTTGGGGAATCAATGTTAGCCCCATATTTTCCATGACCTTCACCACACGAAGGTGCAATGTATGTCTGAGATAGCACATCTTGAAAATTATATTCCTTGAGTTAAAGCTACAAGGTGAAAAAAAAAAAGACAAGTATTTGGCTGATTTTTAAAAAAAATATTTGTTATCATACTTTAAGATATTTTCGATTTGCCATGTCCATAATGTTTTTTCTGTATTATCATTCATGATAACATAAAACAGTAAGTTTTAAAATGCTGATATCATTAATTATCCGATTTATAATAGTTAATATTAGGTAATAGGTGCTTTGTGCTACCACTAGAAGATCTAATGTTTTCCTTAGTTCAAGACTTTTTGATAACTGTGTTTGTCATTTCATCTAGACCTGATGGTTCTTGTCATTTTATTCAAATTTTCTTTCTGTATACTGAATGACATTGATTGTCAACTGACCCAAGTCTCCCTCAACATCTGCTTAGTTATTAGTATGAGAGTAAAACAGATTGTATGAAGATTTTTTTTTTAAGTTGTGAAAGGCAACAAATCTTTGCTTTTGAAAAACATGATACATTACTTCAGTCTGATAAGATCTGCATGATTCAGTAATGAAAGAGTTTGGATAAAGTCTGCTTCTCCATGAATTAAAGAGTTTGGATAAAGTCTACTTTTCCATGAATTAAAGAGTTTGGATAAAGTCTACTTCTCCTTGAATCAAAGAAAATCCCTTCTTCACATTGCTCCAGTCAGTATATTTCAAATCTTCATCACTGCATTGGCTGCAGAGAACTCACGTTTGTGAATTCAGGATAAAACCAGCTAAATATTACTTTGACCACAGTTTTCTCTATGTAAAAGTGAGATCTTGCAGTGAATTCCATCTCACTGTGGGGTACCAGACAATGACCATTTGGCGAAAGAGAGCACTGAAATGGAGCAGCCAGTCATCACCTATCATCAGAAGAATAACCTACAGTCACAAACACCGCCACATGATGACTATCACATGTTATACAGAAAGGAATAAGTCACCATTTTTCATCTCCAAACAGGGCACGCCCACTCCAAAGTCATATGTATACAAAGTTTAAGGTTGGTACTACTACTCTTTGTACATGCTCCCAGGAGCTGTGGAGCCTCTCCTTCAAAACTGCATCAACTATAAGACACTGAAAAGCAGTTACTGGCTCACTAAAACCATCAAAGAAAAGTTCCATAGTTCCATACACAAATTACAAAAAATTTATCCAAGAGAGAGGACGTCAGATATACACAGAAAATAAATACTAAAAAGGTGGGGACGAAAGTGTGATATATTCACATAAAGTGATATAACATTATAGGTATACATTGACTGTCTTTGACTTGTTATTTTAATATTTCAGAGCCTGATTCCTGTTTAAAACTCTGCCATGAGACACAGAGTACAGCGTCACTTGTTTGTAAATGCTTGGAGCTGCAGTATAACGAATCTTTAGATATGTTACCTAAATACTTAGTAAGTTTCAGTGCAGAAAGTGGATCAAGTGACTTGTCACAAATTTGTAACTGTGAACCAGAAATGATGAAGACTGAAATGTCTGTGGGTTCCATTGACTTTCAAGAAAGTTCAGAAGTTGTTAGCAGGACACACAATGATTATAATAAAACACTGCCATATGAAAGAAACTGCATGGAGACATGTGAAGTTTTTCCTATAAATGAGACTGATGAAACCCTAGACAAGGATTTGATTTGCAAAATGGAAATAAGTGAACAAGTTAAAAACTGCAGGAAACTTTCTGATGGAGAGAAACATGCAGGATGCTCTACCTGCAGTAATTTTAAAAAACATAAAAGAAACCATTCAGGAGAGAAAACTTATAAATGTAACGTCTGTGGTTTAGGACTTACTAACTGCAGTAATAAAAAAAATCATCAAAGAATCCATTCAGTAGATGAACCCAGGAAGTGTGATGTCTGTAGTGTACAAGTTACTAAAAACAGTCTCTTGAATAAAAGTAAAAGAATCCATACAAGAGAGAAACCTTATAAATGTGATGTTTGTGGCGCAGGATTTACTACTTCCAGCAAGTTAAAGGTACATCAGCGATTCCATTCAGGAGAGAACTGATAACAGTGGTTTAAAAAGACATCAAAGAACCCATACAGGTGAGAAACCTTATAAATGTGATGTTTGTGGTTTAGGATATACTACTTCTAGTGGTCTAAAAATACATCAGAGTATCCATACAGGAGAAAAACCTTATAAATGTGATGTTTGTATTGCACAATTTACTAATAGCAGTGGTTTAAAAAGACATCAAAGAATCCATACAGGAGAGAAACCTTATAAATGTGACATTTGTGGTATAGAATATACTTCGTCTACCAATCTAAAAATACATCAGAGGATCCATACAGGAGAAAAACCTTATAAATGTGGTGTTTGTGTTGAACAGTTTACTGATAGCAGTGGCTTAAAAAGACATCAGATAATCCATACAGGAGAGAAACCTTATAAATGTGATGTCTGTGGTGTAGGTTGTTCTTCTTTTGGCAGTCTAAGTAAACATAAAAGAATCCATACAGGAGAGAAACCTTATAAATGTGATGTCTGTGTTGCACAGTTTACCAGCAGCAGTGATTTAAAAAGACATAAGAGAATCCATACAGGAGAGAAACCTTATAAATGTGATATTTGTGTTGCACAATTTACTACTAACGGTAGTTTTAAAAGGCATCAAAGAATCCATACAGGAGAAAAACCTTATAAATGTGATTTTTGTGGCATAGAATGTTCTTCATCCACCAACCTAAAGGTACATGAAAGAATCCATACAGGAGAAAAACCTTATAAATGTGATGTTTGTGGTGTAGGATATACTTCTTCTGACAGTCTAAATAAACATAAAAGAATCCATACAGGAGAGAAACCTTATAAATGTGATGTTTGTGGTGTAGGATGTACTTCTTCTGGCAAACTAAATATACATAAAAGAATCCATACGGGAGAGAAACCTTATAAATGTGATGTTTGTGTTGCACAATTTACTACTAACAGTGCTTTAAAAAGACATAAAAGAATCCATACAGGAGAGAAACCTTATAAATGTGATGTTTGTGGTGTAGGATATACTTCTTCTGACAGTCTAAATAAACATAAAAGTATCCATACAGGAGATACCTTATAAATGTGATGTTTGTGGCATAAGGTGTTCTTCATCCAGCAGTCTAAAGTTATATGAAAGAATCCGTAAAGGAGAAAAACCTTATAAATATGACGTTTGTGGTGTAGGATATGCTTCCTCCAGCAGTCTAAAGAAAAGTAGAGGAATCCATATAGGTCTGAAAGCTTATTTATGTGGTTTTGTGATGTAGAATGCACTTCCTCCAGCAGTCTAAAGCAAAATGGAAAACAAAATAGAAAGAAATCTCTTAATGTGATGTTGGGGTGTAGGATTCACTTACTTGTATGATCTAAACACATAAAAGTATCCATACAGAAGAGGACTTTTATATGAACTCGTGTCCCCTGGGAACAACTGTGTTCAGAACACGCTTATCTTAACATAGTTTTTGTGAGACAGGGAACATAGATATTATTGCTTAAAAACTCTGACCTACTTTTGTAGCCCAGAAACCTGTAGGAATCAACACTAATTGTACTTGTTATTTTTCTGTAATGTAATGTCAGGTTGGTGGACAGATGAGGACATGGAGATCGCTGGCAGGAATGAGGAAAATCTGGTGTGAAACCAATGAATCCAGACATGACAAGCCTATGTGTTTTTAATACAATATCTATCAGAATGATGTAAACAAAACAGAGCCGGTAGACTAGGTGGCAGGGAATGGATATCGCTGAGGCACTCATTGGATTCCTCATCCCAGAGTCAGTGTGTGTGTATGAAGAAGAATATATGACTTGTGGAACACTAATCTAAAAAAAGCATAAAAGAATCCATACATGGAAGGAGCCATGATCTTTGTGGTGTAGGATTTACTTGTGGTGGTAATCTAGAAAGAATGAAATGATAGAAAGTCCATGTGTTGTTTTTTTTCTTACACAGATTTAGCCACTAGAGCTGTAAGTTTTTTTGAGTCCCTCTCTCCATTTATTAGAGAGCAGGCCACTTGTAATTGCCCAGAGCAAGTTATAATTAGTCAGCTCTTACTCAGAATCCTCTAGAAGTGGCAAAAAACCTGCCATAATAGTTTTTGTTGTTTTCAGGACTTGTCCAGTTTTGTCTCCACAGTTGGTTATGTTTTGCATGACCAAAATGTTGTACATGATCTTCCAACTTGGCATGGAATTGATCCTGTGCATAAATTATACAGAAATAACCATTACTCATGCTCTTTCATAGGTAATGGCCTAAAGATACAAAGCAAGGTTTCCTGACATGAAAACCAAATGTAGAATATTCAAAAGAAATATTTTAATGTGTCTTACTATACTGGAGTGAATGCTGGAAACTGACATAGACATCTACACATACACTTGACACATTCCAAGTCAACTGTATGTATAAGATCAAAGTAGTGTATGAGTCAGCTATCATAAATAAAGACCATTTGTTAAAAGAGATGCATGCCCTTAAAATCTTATTTTTGTGGTTCTGTCTGTTCCTCTCCACAGATTCTTTAGTTGTTTTACTTTCCGGAGAGCGAGAGATGTCCTCCTTTTAATTACATTTTCTACCTCAGACAAATGCAGGATCGACATACAAGTACCTTCATTTCCTTCCTTTAGCGTGGCCACTACTAAATGATGTTAATATTTTTCTGTAGTGACAGAGTTAGAAAAATCTATAGCATTTGCATGCCATAGGGATGTGAAGTGTTAGTGCTTTCATATTTCTAGGCCACTACAGCATTTGAGGTAGGGATGCCAGCAGCTGTCTTTGCTGCATGTTTTCATAGGGAAACCCCGGGTGACCATTTTTTTAAGCCTGGGTTAAATTGAAATGGGGACTTTTTGACTAGCAGGCAGATACACTGGGGAGGGAGGGGAGTCCACATGTTTCAGTTAAAAATAAGGGGGTAGGAGTCATAACTGACAAAAGCTGAGAACCCATCCTGCATTAGAGGATTTAGAAAAAAAAAAAAAAAATGATCAGGACATGAAAACCACCTCTATGTAACTGAGACTGTTTGTTGTTTGGAAAATGGCTTCATAGCAGTCAGGATATTCTTGTATCTGCTCAAACCTCTGTTCCATTTATCATCTCAGAACAGGTATCATGGTCAGCAGACAGCCCAAGTGCCTCTGCCAGTTTCCATGGTAGATTATAATTTTTGCTCAGACAGCTGCCATCTGGCAATACACAGAGACTATGTCTAGGTCTGCTTGTGTGAATGATAAAGCACTGCCCTTCACTCACTCAAAACATCAATCAACAGGCCACAAAAAAAAACTTGGCTGGTTTAGTCAAGATTAATTTAATCAAATTCAATCTGCTGGCTGTTGTTAAACATCATGGAGGACGTCAACAGTTGGAGAGAAAACAAAACTCTTTTCTTTTTACAGATGCATGTCAAAACAGCACACACCCCCCCCCCCCCACACACACACACACGAGTATGTTGACAGCAACTACAACTCCTATATGTACGTATGCATTAGTGAATGTTTTGAATTACCAACTCATATGACATTGCACTGAATTGGACAGAAATCAGGATTCATGCAAGAAAGAATGATTGTTAAGATATGCAAGAGAGTGTACATAATATAAAGCTGGGATAATGTTCAATCTGACATTGAAGATCTGCCTTCCCTGTTGCCAGTGGCTGACAGTGGATCCAGGTTTTGTTGTATGCTGGGCTGGCCTGCAGTAGGTGCTGTATTGTCTCCTGGTTTCAGCACCACACGTGCATGTGTCAGCTGCCCCTATCTTAAATCTGTTATAAATGTGTGATATGGCCTGTTCCTTTCTGTTAAGCTCACTGTTCCTCTGTCAGACTGGATGTGTTTTAATATTTTAACAACATAAATGTATTCATTTTCATCACTTCTGTTACACTGCTGGACTAGATTCTTATTAATTGTGTATAGCTACACCCTGTCTTGCATTGTAACCTCTTTTCATGACTCTAACAGAATGCAATGCTTGTACAGGGTTTGTTTCTGCAGACTCAGACTTTAAACCACCATGGAAACAAATCTTAGACCACACTTCATTCCAAGTGGAAAAAAAAAACATGGGTGTGTTTATTGTGAAATTTGTGTGTGTAGTCTTGGGTGTGAAGAGAAGATCGTCAAAGACATTTTTTTTTTCCTTTCATGGAGATATTGCACTTTTCTTTATTATTTCCTCATCACTGCTAGGTCTTGTGGGTGATGTGAGATGCTAGCTTTGGCCACATGTCATCACTTTGTAGTCATGGTTCAATGCAACATGTGGTCTCCAATGATGATTCAGTTTCACACGGTATCTATATGTAATTTCCAGTAATAATTCAACATCTCAAGATATCCCCATTTGGTACCTATACATAATCTCCAGTATTGATTCAACTTCTCAAGATATCTCTATGCAATATCTATACATGGTCCAGTATTAATTCCAACTCCTCAAAATATCTCCATATGGTACCTATGTGTAGTCTCCAGTAATAATTCAGCTTCTGAAGATATCTCCATGTGGTATCTACAAGGTGCGATTGATAATTAAAGCCTCCATCCACATCAAATCTTTAATAATGGAAAACAAAAAAAAAAGTTTGCAGATCCATTATGTAGCCATTACTATGTAGTGTAAACGGGCCATGTTTCAGCGCAGTGTCTGAAGCCATTAAGCAATAGTGTCAGTGAATAATGTAACATCCCAGTTACATATAAAGTAGCAATCAGTAGTAAGACACTGGAAGGTTGCACTCCGACTGAAATTCATCTTACATCCTTCCCGTGCCGCTAAATGCCAAGATTTCCTGTCTTCGGTGAGTTTTTCAATCTCATCAAAGAATGTTATGCCCACTGAATTGGCCTCTCTTAACAATGTTCCTCTTTAGAGTTTCATGTGGTCGACCTCTTTTTCTTCAGCCTGTTGTGTTCCATTTGACAGCTTGTTTGGGGATTCTCTGATTGTTTCTTCCCATCACATGACCGACATATGTCCATCTTTTTTCTGATCACCCATGAGACAGGATGTTGCTTGCTCATCAGTCTTATCTCTGCGGTGTTCTTGAATACGTTCCACTTTATACAGAATATTTTCCTTAGACAACTGTTTTCAAAAGAGTTTAATTTCTTGTCTATTTCTTTAGTTACATCTGGACTGAATAATCTTAACTTGGTTATTGTGCTCATAACTTTTGAATGCCGTATGTTCTCAAGATTCTTGAAGTTCAATGCTGCGTTTGCAATTTGAATTCTAACTTTGTTTCTGAAATTGAAATTCATAGGCATATGAAAAAAGCAAATTGTAGATTTGGGTGCATGGATGTAAAAAAAATGTCTGCAAGCAGGCCTTACATGTAAAAAGCTGTAGTAACGGTGATATGAGTGTCTTTGATAAGCAGAGACCAAGTTCAGTGACTCGTGACAAGAACTAATGGAAAGCGGCCATCTTGTTTTAAAAAAAAAAAACAAATTAGGCAGAATGAAACTGCTCTACAGTTAGGTATCCCAAAGCTGAAGAAGTTGAAAGGTCAGCATTTCTTACTGGATGTTGAAGCTGCTGCTCACACTTGGATCAGACACCAACCAGAAACTTCATCAACGGAATGAAATGATGGACATCGCACTTGGAAAAATGTGTAGCTGTAAATGGGGACTATGCTGAAAAATAAGGTTACAGCATGTAAGAGAATCTGCTTCATTTTGATACCAGTGTTATTTCATATTGTCAGAAACTTATTTTATACTGTTGGAGATCTTACTTATAAATCACTCCTTATAGTCTCCAGTAATGATTCAAACTCCTCAAGATACCTCCATGTGGTATCCAATAATGCTTAATCACAGATGACATCACTGAACTCCGCGGATGTACAGCTAATGTACAGCTCTACCAGAACTGTCACCATCACCAACATCTAGCACTATGGCTGGAACATGTGAAAAAATAAAAAATGATGGAAGTCTCAAAATAAGCCAAAGCAAAAGTTCTAACAAACACAGAAGAAATTTTGGCAAAAAGATTTCTGCAAGTCTAAATCTTTGTCTGCAATAACACAAGAAGCTCACACAAAGCCCACATAATATATGTCTCTACGAACATAATGTATGCTACTACTACTTTAGCAAAATATGTTAACACTTCTTGGCTACACATTATGTAATATACGTTAACATATCTTCATCACTTATGTTATTCCTGAACCTCTACCAACAAAATGTATGCTAACAACCTAATCTTAGCCACAAATTATATATACATATTTATCATAGAATCTCACATGTAACAAACGTAATTTAACAGTGCATATAATATGCATACCTTATGCACACAGCATGTATTCAACTTCCATTTTTGCACATATACATCTGAATTCAACATTCCCAACATTGTATTCAGTTACAATACAGTTTTCATACGAGGTGCACATATGAATGTAAAACAATACATAATAAACTTATTTACCATAAAACATATCACAAGACATATATATATATATATACCATATCACATATGAAACAAGTTTTTTTTTTTTTGCTCTCTAGTGTAGCAATGCTTTTCTGCTCAGAGCATTTTTGGCTTTCCCATAAAACATATGAATCCCATGTCACTGTTTTTACCTGGCATATGATACACGTTTATGTAAATTTAACACAAAGATCCTACATCCTGTCCACATAAGTACAACCATGCAGAACAAAGATGACTGCACTAGAACGATGGAACATGCATCAGGATCAGCAAACTTGCAGCCACCACACTTCACACTGTTGAACAAAGAAAAACTGCTCTCTGTTGCACCATTCGGAATCGTAGACACCTATCTTTGCGTTTCAAACATTTTCACATGCTGCAGCCTCAAGAATAATACATTTCTGCCAACATGACACATAAATCTTTCTGTCTTTCCACACACTTTTATGTACTTGTTGATTATTACATGTATAGTACATGCAAAGACAACTGCACAAGTGGGACACTCAGTTATTGTGACCAGCATACTAGAGGCAAAATCTTTGTCCTACCAGCTGTGCTCTTGACAACGATCACGCTACTCCACCAGTAGGACAACGACTGACATGGGAGGTGGAGCCTCTGCCAGACAGTTGTTCAGCTTTCCCCAGACACTCCTCTACTATCTGACTCAATAACCACAAATCAAAATGTTTACCACAGTTTCATCTGCAATGAACGCAAGTTTCCAAAGAAAACCCATCAATCAGTCATCTCAAGCAGTCTCACCTGCGTGACTCACACAAACTGCCTACCAAACAAGCCAACATAAACACAGGAAACATAATTTTATTTGGATCAGAAAAGTTCAGGTATTAATGTGATCAATGCATGCAAACAAAGGAAAGTAATGTACAGCTCAGCCACAGTATATTGCATCCTCCATCTGACTTTCATGAAATGCAGAACAAAATGCATAAGAGGAACAAAAGAAAAGCCCTAACATAAATAACTTGTGCATCTAACCATTTTATGTCCTGGTTTTAATTTAACCGGTACAGACAAGTTCAGTGATAAACCGGGCAACTAACTTCTCTCCTTCAGATTGACAAAATAATTTTAGATGTCAAATTCACCATTTCTGACATAACTTGTTGTTCACTCTAACACTCAGTTTGAAATAATAATTATTTATTATTAAACTCTCTCAAGCTTGACAGAATGACATGTGTCAATTCCATCAATCCTGACAGAATGACACAGCCATATGTCAACTGCATCAATCATAACTGATGCAACATGTCAACTCTACTCATTATGATTGAATTGCATAACAATTACATGTCAATCCCTGGAAGTCTGACGCAATAAATGTCATCAACACCCATCATTTCTGATGGATTTGACACAGTAATTATTCACACATTAACAACCTTCACAACTTTACAGTCCTCTGTTTATGTAACCTCCATCACTGCAGTCGTAACATAATAATCATTCACACATCAACAGCCTTCACCTCCATGCCAACTCCACCAATCAAACACACTAAATCTCTCTGTTCAAACTAAACCAGGAACAAATCTTTGGAAAAAGAAAGTAAACATTCACACCTCCATCACTCGAATATAATCTCTCAGTCATGCCAATACTTCAATGCTGTGCTGGTAGTTATCTGTCTCTTGCCCTGGCCACTAGGACTGGGGACACTGCATCTCATTTGTGTCAGAGTCCTCCGACTGACTGTTATTGTCATCATCAGAGCTAGACAACACTTGACCTTCTTCACGCATCTGGAAAACAGGTAGTCAAAGGTATAATGACAGAACTGTGTTAACAATAGGAATTGATATAATGCATTCAGAACCCTTTATTATTATTTATTTATTTAACTCATTCCGGGCTACTGATCGCTACAGCGATATTTCCGGTATCCTGAATCTACCATATGATCATTATATTTTGTTTCAATAAAACAGCCGGTGTAACATTTAGATTGTACATCTTTCGTCAGCGATTCTGGTGACACTTTTCAAAATGGCGAAAGAGTGCCTAGTTCAATTTTTGATGATGTAGATAGGGGTATGGACATGGCCTGTGACCACCCCATTGCTCTTGAATGTATCCCAAGTAGATCTAGATATATTAGACGACGGGAGAAGTAGTTAGAAGGTTATTTCAGACATTAATTTAGCAAGAATGCAACACAGAATCAAAATACGAGATCGACAAGTAGATCTACACATCTCAGATGGTAAGTAGTGCAGATCTAGACCTAGCTGATGGTGAACTGGCCACAATCAGTGTCTAAAAACATCACATTACTTCTTTTTTCCTAAAAAAAACTCTGCATTTATGAAATTTTCATTCATTTAGCTATACTTTGAAACACAATAAGTATACGGAAGTACATGTAAATACTGTTTTCCATTCCATTTTACAACTAGACCCCCTAACATATCAAGACCTACGGTTTTACTCCCGCACTCCAGAACACGTCCGTGTTTCTTCCTCCAGCATGGGAAGAGTTAATATACTTTATTATAGTGTTAACAATAGGAATTGATATAATATATTCAAGGCATCCTTTACGAAGAGCTCCAGTTCAAACAACCACTGGGGCAAAGATGCAGTGGTCAAGCTTAATGAGACAATAGGCCTACCTCTTTCATCAGGGATGGTGATCCTTATCTGACCAAGACCCTATTCTACCTCCATGTGCGTCCTTGGAAACAGGCCAGCTGTCTGGTCAAGCGAATATGGATCACAATGGGAAGGCAAACATGGTTTTAAAAACACACAAAGATAAGGTCAGATATGTCAAGCCATAAGAGACTTAATGACAACATGACACAATCAATATCCTTTTGAGGATGAACACTAAAAGATGAAAACAATCAAGATACAAGAATGTTTTGTACTTCCTGTAAGTGGACACAAACTTCCCTAACATTTATCACACTCAACATCTTCATTGGCTTAATATAAAACTTCTCACAAGAGAATACAATGGATTAAGATGATTTAAGATTAATTCAGTAAAACATAATAAAACTGGATGGGAAGTACTGACAAACACCATAACACAAGAAGAATAAAAACTATGCATAATAATTCTGCATTATGGGAATAGGAAAATGAGTTTAACTAGATAAAAAGTAACGTCAAGGGAAAAGAATCTGAATTGTACAATACAAATGTGATTTATTCTTGCTGTGGCTGAAAACTATTAGCATTATCAAGATCTTCTTCTTCTTCGTTCGCTTCTACCACCAGAACTGCACTGTGATCCTAATGAATTTACGCCTGTGGTCCTTGTTAGGTCCTGTGGTCCCCGAAAAGACCACACGAGATCCACGAGAGGACCACAAGGGGTTCAGAGTATCACAGGGCTTTAGCCTGTATTCTTGGTGGGTCTCAGAAGCGGGATTGCGTGACACCGTGGTTTTCATTTCACCAGTTTAGTCTAGGGTTGAACTTTCTCACCGGAAGACCTCGACGTGTTTAGGATATCAGTGCATCCCCGCTGGGTGAGAGGCGGTAGCCAACCCAGGCCAGAGTTGGACCTTCTCACCAGAAAACCTCGACGTGTTTTGAGATACCCGTGTATCACCGCCGGGTGAGAGGTGGTTGCCCATCCAGTCCAGAGTTGGACTTTCTCACCGGAAAACCTCAGCGTGATTAGGATACGCAAACATCCCCGCCGGGTGAGAGGTGGTTGCCTATCTAGACTGCCCTGGTCCAGTGTCTCCGACTTCAGCATTTTGCGGTCGTGGCCGCTACCCTTCCTAGTTGTGACCAGGATGGAGTTTTTGTCCAGGAGGACGAATCCTCGCCACTAGTGACTTCCACCCCTGGGTTGAGCCGGTTTAGGCATTATCCCAGTATGGTTGTGTTTGAGATGAGACCGACCTCTAGAGCAGAGGTACTGTGACATGCATAACCTTCAAGATTCACCCCTGGTGTGAGCCAGTTTAGGCAAAATTCACCAGTATGTTTTGTATATCAGGCGTAACCGACCTCTAGAGCGGAGGTGGCATGACATGTCTAGCCATCAAGTTCCACCCCTGGTGTGTGCCGGTTTAGGCATATTTCACCAGTGTAGGTGTATTTCGGACACGGCCAGCCTCTAGAGCAGAGGTGCCGTGGTATAGCTCTCGTAGCGATACTACTGGACATACCGATTAAACTTCACTTTATCCTTTCCACCACCTTTTCCCATCGGCATCGCACAGCAACCTTTATTTCTTTTCGCATTTCTTCCTTGACCAGGAGGAGCTTCACTCCACGCGCGGCATTTGAGGAATCTTGCCAGCAGTGTCTCTGGGACAAGCCGGTTCATGCATTTCACCCGATATGACTGCACTCAGGACGTGGCCGACCTCCAGACCAGAGGTGCCGTGATTTGACTGTTTGCTTCGCTTTATCCTTTCTACCACCTTTTCCGCAGTGATGCTGCGTGACAGCCTCATTTGCACCTTTCTTCATTGGCCGGGAGGAGCACCGCTCCACGCACGGCAGCTGAAAAATCTCGCCAACAGCGGCAGATGAGCTACCAAACGTGCCACTCATCTACCCTAAGTATCTGGTTTTCAGGCACCAGATATTCGCCCCGCCCCTTCTCCTGTCAGTTTAAACAGTTCTGCCATGGGAAGGCCAGGAGCTGGACTTGACTGCTAGAGGCTGTTTGAGACGCATTTACAGTCCTTAGAACCATTATCAAGATAATATGTTTATCTTTCCTTTTCAAAAGGAAATAATGAAAGAACAGACAACTAAAATATTCTGGCCACACCAAGAGCAATAATTCTGTAATGCATACTCCTGTGTTCAAAGAAAAACAGAAAGCAGATGGTTGGACTCTCTCTTGAGGTGTTACCCTGCCATGGTGAGTAGCCTGTGTGTCCTTATGATCCAAACAGCAATGCAGGTGGAAGCAGAAGCTCCTAGCATGGTCCCCCAAGCCAGGCAGGTCTGAGGGGAGAGGCCAGATAAAGCACAATTCGAGCCCTGCTGCCTTGCAGGACAACTGGGAACAGCCAAAGGCTATGGAAGCAAACCCAAAAGAAATGCGTACTGAAGACAGATGTACTGGGCCCAGGGCACAAAGGGATGCAGATATGCAAAAGAACCACAGCACAACACAACTCTCACTCATATGCCATCACAGTGGCTGGAAGAACCATAACATCAAAGGATAGAGCAAAATGGAGATCCACTGCAGAGATGTCACAAGATGATCCTGCTGAGTGATCAAAGAAGAAGAAATAAATGCTGTGTGATTTCTTTACCCTTCTCCTGGCAGAGTTTCTGAAGTGGTGCATGATAAACCACAGCATCTGTCCTCCAATCATCTCTGGCTCGGTGGACACCCTCTCCATACTTCGTTCCTTATGGTTTCTCCTCAGAGTCTGAAACAGACAAGACAGCACTCATAAAAACAATATAAACTCTTGACTAATCTTTGCAGAACTAGCAAAAACTATTCACACAGCACACACATGATAAATAGTCACAAGAACGTGATGCTTTGTGTGTTAAATGACAAGGTTTCAGTCACATGTGAACCAGCTATGCTTTCTAGACCACAGGACCAACAGAAATGAAACTACACAAGGGCAATGTTCAAAATTTAACTCTGACAGTGTTAGCTCTGATATTCTTTGACAATACAGCTAATTTACTTATTACAGAAATAAAATGTATAGAGGTCAATGATACAGTACTCAGCCCATAGCTAGCCAAGACCTTATTCTACCTGGTATTAGATCACAGTCTAGTTGAATGAATAGGGCATGAATCTGAGGGTGAATGTACAAGGGATGCTCAAAAAGTAATGCACCACATCATTTTTTTCCAGCTAATAATGAAGAAATTTTGCACAATTTAAATATGAAATATTTAAATATTTGTATGAACCACACTGCATCACAACCAGCCAAAGAATATGGCTGACCTAACCGCTGAAATGGAGTGTGTTAGCAACATGCAGTATAAGAAGTGAATTGTGATAGGATTTCTCGTTGCAGAGAAGGAAACGATTGTAAACATTCACAAGCGTCTATGCGGTGTGTACAGAAGTTTTGCAGTCAACAAGAGTACAGTCAGTCACTGGGTTCAGAGAATCAAAGAATCATTAAGTGGAAATAAGGAGGATTTTCTAAGGTTTGCGCAAGATGGGTTCCTTTAAGTCAAACAAATGACCATTGATTGCAAAGGAAAGCAATTCCTTCTGAATTGTTGGAGAGAACTGCTGAGGGAGAGAACTTTTTGGCTAAGATCATAAGAGGTGACGAAACCTGGGCGCATCATTTTGAACCTGGGACAGTCAATGGAGTGGCATCATCCGCAATCACCACAAAGAAAGAAATTCAAGACAACTCCTTCATGATCACTGTCTTTTGGGACACTAAAGGTGTGATTCTTGTGGATTTTATGCCAAGAGGAGAGGAAATCAATTCACAAGCTTACATTAAGACGCTGAAAAACCTCAATCAACATTTTCACAGAGTTTAACCATGCTACTCCATCAACCCTATAGTCCCAATTTGGCACCCTCTGATTTCCATCTGTTTGGTCCACTTAAAACATGCACTCCGAAGGGTAAGATTTGAAGATGACAAAGGAGTGATTCATGCAGTGAAGAAATGGCTACACAATCAAGAGAAAATCTAGTACAGGATAGGAATACATGCACTTGTTTCATGCTGGCATAAAGCTGTACAGGTTGATGGGATTATGCTGAATAACACCGATGTTTACATGACATATCCATGTATATTTTGTATAAATTTCATCTTTTTGAATAAACAGCTCCTGAGAAAAACGATGTGGTGCATTACTTTCTGAACACCCCTTGCATAAAGCACGGTAAAAGAGGAAATGTGATACATGGAAAAGTATATGGCATGATGGGAAAGGAGATGTGATATACAGAGAAATATAAAAGCATGATAAGAAAGGAAATGTGATAGATGAAACAAAAATGGAATGGTGGAACAGGAATGTGACACAAGAGCAGAATGAATGATTTACAGAAGAGGAAATGTGACATGATCAGAATATGCCATGACAATAGAGGAAGTGAGACAGATAATGTAGAATAAGGTATGACGAAGCAGAAGAAATAAAAAATAGAGCATATGAAAGTAAGAATATTCTTCTATAACTAGCGTCTGAGTGACATAGTGTGACTGTCCTTGTGGAGGCTAGTAGTTAAGTCTAGCCAGAGACACTAAACCAGCCAGCTGTAGAAACAGATACACTGCTCCTACTGGACCTGATGAAGCAAAGGTGGCCAGGTTTGGTGCTGACCACATTACCCTCTAGCATGCTGTCATAACAAGGAAAATATGGTCTCTCTTTGGCACAACAGGACTTTGCTTCTATGACTTTCTACCTCTATTAAATAGAGCTGGAACCTCTGAGGTACTATTATCACAGTAAAGTAACAATGACTTTCTAACTTTATTAAACAGAGCCGGAACCTCTGAGGTACTATTATCACAGTAAAGTAACAATGACTTTCTAAGTTTATTAAACAGAGCCGGAACCTCTGAGGTACTATTATCACAGTAAAGTAACAATGACTTTCTAACTTTATTAAACAGAGCCGGAACCTCTGAGGTACTATTATCACAGTAAAGTAACAATGACTTTCTACCTCTATTAAACAGAACTGGCACCTCTTAGACATTATATACTCACAGTAATGTAACCATCTGGCCAACATATCTTTACATGCATTACCTTCTTCAGGACATCCGCGTCTATCTGTGGCATATCATGTGAGGGCATCCACAGTTTGACATCGTGGTCTAGACCACTTGTGGCCAGGACAGGCAGGGTAGGGTGCGGCTCCAGAACATTAATCTATCCACAATAAAAAAAAAATAATCACACACAATTACAAATTACATTTGTAAACAATGCTGCACACTGAACTAGAAATGCATTAACATACTGTTACAGTGATTTATGAAGCAAACGAACACTATCATGACATCAAACAAGACTTTACAAGGAGCACAACAAAAGGACAAACTTTATTTTTCAATTTAATAAAAAGAAGGGGGGGGGGGGAGAAATGTAGGTCCATTTGACAATCTGCCCGTCCACTTCTCACTGCACCACATGATTCACTCACTAAATTATGCAGTAATATGTCAACTATAAATATTCCCGATATTCTGACACAGTAACACATTTTATGCTTATTTTGTTTTAAATCCATGCCTCACAAATATGGATTGAAGAAATGCAGACAGTATAATTACTTTCTCATTTACATACATTAAAAGCAGTGTACTGAATCACTCCGCATTTGAACAGTATTGTTGATGTCAAATGAATGTAACTGAGAAGTCCACCTCACATGAACGAGTATCATGTAAGTGTATGCTCCATTAGGTTTCATGAGAGAGTATACATTTTGTTATTTATCCATTATGGGAGAGGATAGTTTATCTATTAGGCATTATGGAAATGTATCATCTTACGAAGGGCAAGATGAAGGAAAAGCACTGAGGGAAACTGACGAGAGGAGTCATCTTTCATCAAGTCAATGCTCCATTTCACAAGTCGGCAGAAGCAATGGCTGCCATCCAAGAATGCGGCTTCCAGCTTTTTGAACATCTTCCTCATTCCCCAGATTTGGCCCCTTCAGACTATTACCCGTTTACCAAACTCAAAAAGGAGCTCAGTGGTTGCAAATTTACTTCATATGATGATGTCATTCATGCTGTAGACCACTTTCTACTGGCACAAGAAGGAATCTGTATGCTCCAGGATGCCAGACTAAGTGCATAGACTTGCAAGTATGTTGAGAAGTAACCCAAAAGTTTTCCATAAATAATCTGTTGTACCTTATGCTGAGAACTTATCAATCACCCCTCGAATGTCTCTTAGATATTATGGCCATGTATAGTCTATCTATGTCACTCAGGTATTACAACAGCAAACAGGATGTTTCTGTTAGGCATTCTGGGATTACACAATCATGTCAGATTTTGAAACAGTAATAATATAATGGTTGATCTAAAATAAATTCTGAAAATAGTCCTAATATGCTTTTTTGTTGTTCTTGTTTAGACTTCCATGCATGGCACTGTTGTCCTTTACAGCTGACACCGTGACAATACTGAATCACAGACAAGGTGCTGAATGCGAAACAAGCTGAAAAACCACAAGTCAACTCGGAAACACACAGATCATTTCACCAATCAGTATTAAGTACACACATTTTTTGCTTTAAAAAGTTTCTTCTTACCACACCAGCATCATCTCCCTCTTGAAAGTTGATGATGGCTTCTGTTTCTTTGTCCCAGAAATAAACATGACCGCAGTCACTGCCACTGACAATGAACTCTGATTTGGGGCCGTAAAAATTCACTCCTTTAACTAGGGATGTAATGAAGTGATAGTAACTTTTTCATTTAAAGATCATGTGACAATGACCAATTGGATGACAAGATATGAAATGTTTAATTTAGCGACATCTGGTGGCTTTTCTCTGTGATAGCACTAATGTATAATCTGGTACTGCTTTATAACTTCTACTGCCTTTCCATGCATTCATGGATGATATCGCACTTCATACTAATTTTAATGTTTCATGACAAATGATGTCTGCCACTCAATGGGACATAACAGGACAAAGAAAAAGAGATTCTTCCCATGCCTCTCGTCTCTTGGACAACGGTTACGGTTTCTCACATGGTGCCTTTAGTCACTCTAGCGATGTTTTGTTTGTTTCATTAAAAACCCGGTGTAACATTTAGATTTTAAACATTTAGTGTGCATGCCCCATGACCTTTTTCAAAATGGCCGAAGAGTGCTTAATTACAAGGGGGAAAATTGAAGCTTTCGGCGAGAAATTTCAATTTTTGGTGATGCAGATAGGGGTATGGACATGCCCTGTGACCAGACCACTGCTCTTGAATGTATCCCAAGTAGATCTGGACATATTAGACAACTGGAGAAGTAGTTGAAAGGTTATTTCAGACATTATTCTACCAATAATGCAACACTGAATCATAATATGACATCAACATGTAGATCTACGCATCTCAAATGGTATGTATTGTACCTCTAGACCTATACAATAGTAAGTAGGAAACAATCATTGTCTAAAAACATCACAATACTTCTTTTTTCCTAAAAATCTCTGCATTCATGAAATCTTCATATATTTAAGTTATATTTTGAAACATAATATGTACATAGAAGTACATGGAAATACTGTGTTTCATTCAATTTTACAACTATACCCCATATACATATCAAGACCCGCGCTTTTAATCTTGCATTCAACTGAACATCCGCGTTTCTTCCTGAGGCACGAAAATAGTTCAGCACATGAAACTGTAAAGAGAATACTGTTAAGGCTGAATAAGTAGGCATAAGATCCCTTGACAAGATTGAAAAATTCGTCTGAAACATAAAAATGTGGCAAACTACAATGCAAACCCGATGTAACATTTAACGGCATGGGAAGGATGCAAGATTCAATAATAAACCAATAAAATTCTAAAGATCTACTTAAAAACTCCTGACAATTAAGGTAACATAAGCTAACAACATCACAATCTTGTAAACATAATTCTACCCCCCCGATAACTGCAAAGCAGGGTGTTCTCAGCCACTGACAGCAAAGATGTTGGAACGCTGGCACTGTGTCAGATTGTGGTGGACTGCTTGGAGACCTGGACTAGACAAACACGCACACTCCCATCCCTCTCATCTAAAAAAAAAAACTCTGCTATCTCCCTGGTACACTCCACCACCTCTAGGACCATGGGGAGCCTCATCCTGCAAGGCGTAACAGACACGAAATATTCTCCAATTTATGTCTGTGCTTTAGCCAATATCCTCTCTCCTGTCCCATGCACAAGAAAATTCTGTAAGTTCTTTACAATAAATTGCATCAAAATGATGAAAATCCCAAGTATCTTGTCTCCAGCAAAACCTATCTTACCAACCACACAAAAAAAAAAGTCAATGATTCAGAAGAATGTTTATAGCACAATATGAGCAGAAACAACATACCAGTAGCATTGTTACGATGGCCTGTGTACTTATGAACGAAAGTGGCCCCATCAGACATGGTGTTATCGAAGAGGTAAATGTCCTCATCATTGTATGAGCCCAGGATTTCTGTAAGGTCAAGAGAAGTTTAAAATATAGTCCAGCCAATCAATTCAGTCTACCATTCTCCCAGTTTTAAAAACTGACAAACACACACATATACAAAATGAAGGCCTAGACAGAGAAGACACTACCTCCTTGATTACAGAATGAACTCACATTCTCCTCTTTCATCACTTCATCCCTGGTTACATCATGAGATCATTTCATACCATTCTCCGCTTCATAACCTCAATCTTGATTACACAATGATGTCACAATCTGCTCTTTCATAACCTCATTCTTGGTTACACAATGAAGTCACACGCTCCTCTTTCATAACCTCATTCTTGGTTACACAATGAAGAAGTCACACTCTCCTCTTTCATAACCTCATTCTTGGTTACACAGTGAAGTTACTCTCTCCTCCATCACCTCATCCTTGGATACATAATAAGATCATAACCTTTTTTCACATCATTACTAGTTACACACAGAGACCACATTCTCCTCTTTCATCACCTCACCCTTGGTTTACATTCTGAGATCACATCCCCTCTCTTTGCCAAATCTTTTGTCACATTCCATAAAATCACCCCAATCTCTTCAGATTTTTTTTTATTGATTACTCTTTTACTTGTCATATTCTTGATTACTTCTTCTTCTTTGTACGCACACTTGCGATGATCCAGATTTTTGCAATACGCCTTTTGGCTGGGTACCTCTGACTTCAGCAACTTTCCTTGCTAGGGCAGACTGTGGTCTTGCTCGGACTGCCATGAAGACAGTGGTGTAGGCTGGCCTGGCCAAAACTTTGTTTTCCAGCCTCTGGTGGCTGTACTTAACTCTTCCCATGCCAATGTCATGATAGTGAGAACTTCCTGTTGGTCCAGTGTCTGCCATTGTCGTTATAGCGATACTGTTTCGTTGCAACATAAAGCTATTGTAAAACTTTTTATTGTACACGATTTATCTGCGTATGTCTGGTGACCTTTCATAGTTCAATCAAAAAGCATGGCTAACAACCGAGCAAAAGTGATGAATTAACCGAGAAATTTCAGTATTTATTGTGATTTCGGAAGCATAAGGACATGTTCTATGACCCGACCACTGTTCCTGAATGTACCCCAAGTACATCTAGACCTATTAAATGGACTGGAGAAGTAGTTAGACGGTTATTTCAGACATTATTTTAGTGAGAATGCCACCACACGATGAGATCGGATGAAAATTTAAGTAGATCTGGAAATCATTGATGGTAAACACTGTACATCTAGGCATCGGCGATGGTAAGCACTACACAATTATCAGCTAAAATCATCACATTACTTCTTTATTCCTAAAAAACTCTTCATTTATGAAATCTTCTTACATTTACAACTATTTTCATGCATAATATGTATAAAGTGGAAATACTTTGTACATTCACTTTTACATCTATACCCCCTATACATATCGAGACCCACGCTTTTTGTGTGGCACAGACAGGAATGTCTGCATTTTTTCTGTGGCACAAAAAGAGTTAAGCCCCTTCTCCATGTCAGATCCAGCATGCAACGCTGGCTGGCCAGACGGCTTTGAGACAGTTCCAGATACTCCAACTTTAGGTTGAGGAATCTGATAAGTACCTCAACGATATCCATTCCCCACCGTCTATAGTCTGCTGGCTCTGTTTTGTTTACATCATTCTCATAGCCATTGTTGTAAAGACCTATAGGCTTATCACATCCTGGATTCATTGGTCTCATGATTTTCCTCATCCCTGCTGGCAATCTCCATGTCCCCAACCATCCACCAACCTGACATTACATTTTAGAAAAATAAAAACAGTTACAATTAGTGTTGACTGCTACAGGTTTCTGGGCTACAGAAGCAGGTCAGAGTTTTGAAGCAAACAGATCTATGTTCCCTGTCTCACAAAGACTATGTTAAGATAAGTGTGTTCTTAACACAGTTCTTCCCAGGGGAATTCTTGATTACAAACTTTACTGTTCCTCTCCCCCCCCTCCCAATTGTTATATATCTTGAGAGCACACCCATCCGATCCACCTCATTCCTTGGTTACACGTGATATGATCACAATGCTCATCAATTACATTCACAAACTTAATCACCACCCTCTAACCTCACCCCAAAAGACTGACTGCAATTGTCCTCAAGTGCACCTTCCCAAGAAGAATCCAGTCCTTTCTTTGTTGTCCTACCATCTACATTACTGTTGTTATCTTGCTCTTTGCTAGGGTCCAGCATAAAGCATAGCTGGATTTTAAAATGGAAAATAAATAAGCGCTATACATGTTTTTGGTAAAAAAAAAAAAAAAAGTGAAATGAAACTCAGAAAAGTGGGTATTTTTATTATTACTAACAATCATATTTATGTTTTGAAAATTACACCTGTTAGATGACCGCCAATACATTTGATACATTCAGCCAGGTGTCTGGAAAATTCCTGCAAACACCATTTAACATGAACAAAGGGATATTTTGAATGTAATGTCGGATTCAATCTTTTAGGTCTGCAATTGACTGTGGTTGACTAGCATACACCGTGTTCCTGAGATACCTCCACAAAAAGAAGTCTGCGGCCAATAAATCCGGTGACCTTGCTGGCCAATGAATATCCCCAAATCTGGAAATAAGACGATTGGGAAATGCTTGTTGCAGCATGGCCATGGACTGCGTGGGCAGTTGCTCCATCTTGTTGAAACTATATTAGTCTCTTATTTCTACTGGCCAAGTCTGGAAAGAAGTATTCGGTTAACATCTGCACATAAAGATCACTATTAACAGTAAGAGGATGCTAGGTGCCAAAGTATTCCTAACAGCTGATCGCCGAGGGCTACTCAGCAGTGCGTTGCAGACTTCCTGAACTTGTTCAGGTGTCTGTTGAGTTCTTGGACGACCAGTAGACTTGTTATTAAGGCTATTAACAATTTCTTAAAATTTTTTTACCTCAAAATTGTTTTGTCCTCCAATCAGAAATATTATCACGGGGATGCAACTCAAAATGGCGATGAAACTTTCGTTGTACAGTAACAGACGATTCTCCACTTTTAAAATAAGTTTCAACGGTGAATGCACGATGTTGTGTTTGCCAAGAAACCAATGTTAAAAATCACCATTTGTCTGCTTCATCTCTGATATCTTTTTTTTTTTTTCATAGGTATTCAGTTTATGCACACTATGTCAGTTAAATCCAGCTATGCCTTATGCCAGACCCTGTACTTTCCTCTCAAGCACAGCTTTTATTATTGCATTATGTCTCTTGATATGACCAAAATATTTTAGCTGTCTGGTTCTTGTATTTTCCATCATTTCTCTTTTTTTTTTTTCATTTCATCAGCTTACATCCACGCACATACACATAAAAATATTTAAATGTTAAAGGGGCTATGACCACTGAACACGTCCATGAGCCCTCCAATCTCTGCTACTGAAGAAGGATCTCCGCACAGAGCAAATGCTCCGCGGCACCAGTGAGAATTCTGATGAGACTGAAGACAAGATTTGATTGTATGTTTTAAGGCCGAGAATGACTGAAAAGTTGCGTGCTATCAATTCAGCCAATGCTACTCCTCACAAATAAACACTACCCAAATCACTCCTCTCTGCTTACCCGTTCCATTGTAGTTGTAACAAGCACAGGTGACATTGGCCTTCACTTCACTGTTGACCTGCAACAAAACAAATGGTCAAACAAGTTCATTCTCATCCAGCTACTGACTTGGCTGAAATCTGCTTCTGACTGGAGACTCTACAACATCCTGGTGCAGGTCTTTGGTTGTGGGAATTATGTGGGATGGAAGTGGACTACAGTGATGTTAACAAGACGTTTTTTTAAATCCCCCTTGTAAGACAGGCAGGCACAAGATCTGCTAAGTCTTTGATTTTTCATCTGTTTTTTTTTCTTTCATATTTTTATCTGATGTTTCTATATGTGATCCTTGAAAAAGCCTTCTGCCAAAATATTGGATGGTTTATGTTCTTCATTTATATGTACTTATTTTACTTTATGCAATTCTTTGTTTCTTCTCACTTTCTTCACTCTATTTTTTTTTTAAATGAACCTTACACTACAATCTAATTTATTATTAGAACCAGTTTTACCACATTTGTCATTTCCCTTATCTTTCAGTTGAAACAATACAACTGTGTGCTTGTTAAAAAAAACTGTTTCTAATTTTGTTTTAGTCTAACATTTTGTTATCACAGCTTTACTGCAGCGACTTTGCATAATTTAATACTGATTTTTATATATACTTATACAAGAACATTGTATCTTACCAGATGATGACACATGAAAACAAGAACACTGTATATTACCAGATGATGACACATGAAAACAAGAACACTGTATCTTACCAGATGACGACACATGAAAACAAGAACACTATATCTTACCTTATGATGACACATGAAAATAAGAACAATGTATATTACCAGATGAGGACACATGAAAACAAGAACAATGTATATTACCAGATGATGACACATGAAAACAAGAACACTATATCTTACCAGATGATGACACATGAAAACAAGAAAAATGTATATTACCAGATGATGACACATGAAAACAAGAACACTGTATCTTACCAGATGATGACACATGAAAACAAGAACACTATATCTTACCAGATGATGACACATGAAAACAAGAACAATGTATATTACCAGATGAGGACACATGAAAACAAGAACAATGTATATTACCAGATGATGACACATGAAAACAAGAATACTATATCTTACCAGATGATAACACATGAAAACAAGAACACTATATCTTACCAGATGATGACACATGAAAACAAGAACAATGTATATTACCAGATGATGACACATGAAAACAAGAACACTGTATCTTACCAGATGATGACACATGAAAACAAGAACACTGTTTCTTACCAGATGAGGACACATTAAAACAAGAACAATGTACCTTTCTAGATGATGACACATGAAAACAAGAACAATGTATATTACCAGATGATGACACATGAAAACAAGAACAATGTATCTTACCAGATGATCTGGACAGAACTTTTTGAGAACTCCACCATTGACATCCTGAATTTATGGACAGAAAAAATTTTTTAACTGTTAATGTTGCAATTAGACTTGTAAGATCTAACATAAACTGACTAAATGTTCTGTGAATCTTATGTTCTGTTTCTAACAGTGAAGCTTTCACATTCTGTACCGTTTGTGGCTGTGACAGACCTGCTGTGTATGTAGGGCACATGACTATCATCACTACAGAACATTACACAAACCTTCTGTGTATGCTTTCTGTGGTACAGCAGCAGGACTATCTTGACCAGTAGTTCCTAAAGTGTGTGGCAACAATCCCCTGGGGCGGTGGAAAGATTCAAGGAAGTGGTAACAATTTTAAAAAGTGTCAGCGGGCATCAGAATCAACTGTGCAAAAAAAAAAACTGTTGCTTGGGATGCTACAGATGTTTGGCTAGGCAGGCAACGGGGGGAACAATCCCTTAAAAAAAAAAACTCTGAGAACCTCTGATTCAAGTATTGTAATGCATTCATCCATTCATTTGCATGTCCCTTGCGGAACTTTGCCTTCCTAACAGCACTCCTGTAGGTCCCTCGGTTGTTAGCAAGATGGCCTGCTGCTGATGCATCCATTTGCAGATCATCAATGATGTAATGCACAACCAGAAAAAATGCATATCTCTCCAGCTATTCTCCAACTGCTCCAGGCATTCTGGTCTTGCCAATTTCATTAATTTAGCAGCTGCAACCCCCTCAAAAAATGATGGAAAGAGAAATGAAAATATGAATTTTACACCCGACTGAATAAAACAGTGAATTCTTCCAAAAACAAAAGTCAGCTTCTTTGCCAACTCCACCACTTTGGGGTCCTTCTCAAGAAACCATCTCATTAGCCTGACTGACCTTATTACCTAAACAATCAACAGCCAGGAAGGACGGGGTCTTGGCTTGCACTGAAAGTAGTGCCTTCACTCTTCACTTAAAAAAAAACAAAACCAAACTTACCTCTGATATTTTTCTCTTGTCATATACCCTGAAACACAAGCAGTAAAGACAAATTTATATCAAATTACTCACTCTCATATGTCTCTGCTAGTCATCAACAGCCTTAGCTTTGTAATGTCTTTCTTCCACACTGAAGTATAATTTTAGGGTTGGCTAACAAATTCACTTCCCAATAAAATTATGCATTTCAATATGCAGGCTGGCTAAATAGCATATAACTTGAACCTTTATCATTCTGAAATGTTGAAATATATAAGGTTCATCATCACCATCATCATCACTGCACTCTGGACAAAACTTGAACACTTTTGAGCCAAGTGATCATATGGTGTGACCCGCATCTTGGATAGATCAATGTTTTAATGAGACAGGTTTGCAAATGGCTACATCAGGATTCAAAAAGGGTATTTACTTCCCATTACATTAATTAATGGTAACTATGTTTTCTACAATCCTAATTTACTGCTAACATTTTATCTTCTGTATGTGCTCTACACTGATTTTCAACATCAGTGCTTCTTTTAACTATATGAAATTCTGAGTTATTTCAACATCAATATTTTATCTTGTACTTGTGTTAAATGTCAAATTTCACTATCATCTGCCTCTGCTACAGTATGTCCATTCATCTTTCTCCATTTTTCTGCTATTATCACTTACAATAATTTATCTCTCTTAACTCTATGAATAAACAATCTGAAGAACAAAGGCTACTGAAATGTGGTTAAGAAGTATACTTCGCACACCATGGACAGCCAGAATGACATGAAGAAGAATTACAGCGGGCAATGGAACATCTCCAACTAGCACTCACAGAAGACAAAGATACCTGGGTGGCCTGACTGCATGCCTTGGCAGGAAAACAGCAACTGATGATTCAATACATGCAGGATCAACTGAGATGGATCAACTAGCATGCCAAAGTGTCACGTTAAGTTAAGAGTTTCATGCCAACAATTCTATTTCCCCTGCACTGCCTCACTCCAAAGCTCCACATATATCAAATATACAGCCTGTTCAGCATACATCACTTTTACACGAATCATGCATAAATGAACATAATGATAAGCGCAATTAATCCAAGGTGCCAAGTCAGAAAATATTTTTCCTCTCCGGTGTTCTTCTCCTGGCACTTGCCAGGTCATGCTAAATCGGAAGCTGGATCACCAGGATGAAGTCCACAGTTCTCTCCAGGTCATGCTAAATCGGAAGCTGGGTCACCAGGATGAAGTCCACAGTTCTCTCCAGGTCATGCTAAATCGGAAGCTGGGTCACCAGGATGAAGTCCACAGTTCTCTCCAGGTCATGCTAAATCGGAAGCTGGGTCACCAGGATGAAGTCCACAGTTCTCTCCAGGTCATGCTAAATCGGAAGATGGGTCACCAGGATGAAGTCCACAGTTCTCTCCAGGTCATGCTAAATCGGAAGCTGGATCACCAGGATGAACTCCACAGTTCTCTCCAGGTCATCCTCCACAGCTTCTCCCCACGTCCATCCTCTGTGGCCAGGTATGACTTTGTAACTGACTGCTGGACGCTCTTGGAACAAATTCCACAAGAGGCATGCGTCCATGTGAGAAATCTTGAGCGGGGAGTCATTAAAAAAAAAAACATATGAGTCTGACAGTAGAAGAACAGAGAAGTCAAAGTTTTAGCATGCTGATTCTACACCCCTGAAACTAATAGGTTTCTAGTCGTGCTACCTGCACTGAGACCACCTTACCTGATATAGTGATCTCTGCCACCGACACAAAACTGTCGTGAGTCACAAGGGTTTGAGTGTATGGAGTACAACGGGACCTTCTTTTCATTCTCTTTTGTTGTAACCAGCCTGAAAACATGTTGAACATTGATTCTGTAGCCACAGTAATTACATAATGAGAGTTCTGCAGTAGTTAATAATACAAAAATTCAGAAATTTTAAAACGGACAATATTTGAAAAAATAAGTCCAAATACTTGAATTTTTACTACTCAGATATCTTATACTTATACACAATCAATCAGTCACTCTTGTTCTACCTCCCTGGAAATGACAGCAGAATGTTCTCTGCAAGCCGAGGCAGCGAAGCTGCTAAAATGCAAGTGTCTTGTTATGACTATTTAAAACAAAAGTACAAACAGCTTTATTAATTAATCAGCACACAATTGTAATGTTTAGATTTACACAAAGAGCAAAGATAAGATTTGTTATAAATTGTTGATGTGAATGTATATTCCTTCCTTTTTTTCATGTCTCTTTGTCCTGTATGTTTTTTATGACTGTCCCAACTTTCATGTCTCTTTGCCCTGTATGTTTTTAAATGACTGTCCCAACTTTCATGTCTCTTTGTCCTGTATGTTTCTGTATGACTGTCCCAACTCTCTCTTCCAGCAACTGATCATGTTGCTGTACCAACATCAGGTTCTTTCAGTCTATTTCATCTCTTGATTATCGCAATCACTTGTTTCTAACTTCCAGTCTCTTAATAAACAACATCAGCATATAGTGACATGAATGTCTCACCTCTCAACAGTTTATATAAAAAAAATCACACAAAACAAAAATATATAAATTTGTAGTTTTTCCAGTGATACAAACTTGAAGCAGATTTAAAATGAACACACCTGTATGGCTTTTCTTCCCGCAGGTCAAACAAGTATGTCACTGCATCCTCTCCACAGCTAAGAAAGACATTTGGTGAGTCCAGTTCTAGGGCAAGCTGGAGATGAAGAATGACTTTCTTTTTTAAAAAAACTTAAACCTAATGAACAAAACCCACAACATAAAAACTTTTTAAATCACAGATGCCATATTTTTACAAAGAAACGAAAGCCTATTTCTAGAATTTATCAATCAATCAAGTGCCGTGCTGTGTGGTGTATGCGATCATTTCTCTCCACAATTCCCTGTCTTTAGACTTGATTATGAGATCCGCCGGTGACTTTCTTCCTAACCACACAGACAGCGCATCCAGTAACTTCTCTGTCTGTCTTCCTCTGTCTCGTCTTCCCTCAATTTTTCCATTTGCCACGTGTTCCAATTTTCCTCTTCTCAGAAAATGTCCTACAAATCTCGCTTGTCTGTCTCTGATCTTTGCTGCAATTTGCCTTTTAACTGCAGGCTCTCTTAAGACTTCTTCGTTGGTTTTCTTACCTGTCCATGGTACATCCTTCTTATGAACCACATTTCCATGGCCTCCATTTCTCTCTGTTCTCTCTTATTCATGGACCATGCTTCACATCCATAAAACAAACTTGGCTCGATGTAACATTTAAGTACTCTGTATTTTGTTTCCATTGATATGGATCTGTTGCACAAGATGTTTCTCATTTTCTGGAATGCTGACTTGGCCTGAGACGTCTGCTATTTACTTCGTTGTGACATTTCCCATCAGCTGTTATAATTGTTCCTAAGTACTTGAATCTATCAACTTGTTTCAGTTCTGTGACATCGATAGTAATGCTAGATTTTGGTGGTATTCTTTTCTTTGACATGACCATCATTTCAGATAGACATAACACAATAAAAAAAAATGAGAAACTATACAAAATGTTGAGGAACTGACAGAACATAGCACAAAGTGTTGAGGAACTGACAGAACATAGCACAAAGTGTTGATGAACTGACAGAAAACAGCACAAAGTGTTGAGAAACTGGCAGAACACAGCACAAAGTGGTGAGAAACTGGCAGAATACAGCACAAAGTGTTGAGAAACTGGCAGAACACAGCACAAAGTGTTGAGAAACTGGCAGAACACAGCACAAAGTGGTGAGAAACTGGCAGAATACAGCACAAAGTGGTGAGAAACTGGCAGAATACAGCACAAAGTGTTGAGAAACTAGCAGGATACAGCATAAAGTGTTGAGGAACTGGCAGGACACAGCATAAAGTGTTGAGGAACTGGCAGGACACAGCATAAAGTGTTGAGAAACTAGCAGGATACAGCATAAAGAGGTGAGAAATTGGCAGGATACAGCATAAAGTGTTGAGGAACTGGCAGGACACAGCATAAAGTGTTGAGGAACTGGCAGGACACAGCATAAAGTGTTGAGAAACTGGCAGGATACAGCACAAAGTACAGAGCAACAGGCATGATATGGTACAAAGTGTTGAGGAACAGGCTGGAAATGGTACATGATAAAGTACCGAGACAAATTACCTTGTGAGCAGCCCCTCTGTGCTGTGCTAGTTTACGAGTGGTCTTGCAAACTCCTGTCAACGAGAGCTCAGCAAGTCGTACCTGGCCATCTCTGGCACAGCTGATCACATGACAGTCCCCACTAAATGGCATAAACTTGGCCTGATGAGAAGACACAGGAGCAGTCTTCAATCACATCAATGAGCAACAAAAACAAAAAAAAACAGGCAATATTAAGCAACTTTACAGAAGGTATAATGATCAAATAACACTGGAACTTATGCAAGGCTAGGAAGTAAATTGAGCACATACAGACTGTGTCTGTGAATGATGAGCCCCTGACCATCTTAACTGTACTATAACATGTAACTGATTCTGAAAAGGTTCACTGAAATTCAGTCTCTTAAATATGGATTTTGAACACGGTCATTTTAAAGAATATTTACTTGGGGCAATCAATGGTATAGAAGTATCGCTTTCTTATAAAACTCAAGTATTTAACAGAAGGCATATTTTGTCTCCCTTGCTCTTCTGAAAACTGAATTAAAAGTATAATTGGAAATAAGGTTAGGGACACAGTCTTGGAACTCACAAAATGAGTACAAAAATAAATTATTCATAAAAAATACTAGAAACAGTGGATGGATTAATGGGCCTGTGAAATGAATGATATGTTACATTTAAACAGCATCAGTACTTCTGTAATCTATGACATGATAATATATATATATGAATGTATGTGTATATGTATGTTCCAGCAACACTTGAATTTATTGTGTATATAATACTTTTGTAAATAAACACATCTTGTATGAAAAAAAAAGAGTGTAAATAACTTATTTTGAACAAAATAAAAGTATGTAAATAAATTTGTTCTACAAAATAAGAGCGTATAAATAATCCATCTTGTACAAAGTAAAAACTATAAATAATCCATCTTGTACAAAATAAGGATACATTAAAAAAAACTCATCTTGTACATACAATAAGAATACATAAATAAACTCTTACATATTACATCATTCCTGAGCTTTAAATGTCTTATAGGGCTTGTATGGTAGTGCGCAAAGTTCTTCTGTTTACAGCGAGATTTTCAATTTCATCAAAGGATTTTATGCCTACTAGTTTGGCCTCTCTTAACAATGTCCTCTTTAGAGTTTCACATGGTTAACCTCTTTTTCTTTGGCCTGTTGTGTTCCACTTGATAGCTTGTTTTGGGATTCTGAGTGCCATATGTTCTTAAGTTTCTTGAAGGTCAATGCTGCTTTTGCAATTCTAACATCCCTTCTGGTGTCACCATTCTGGTCTATGTAGTTGCCGAAGTATGCAAATTGGTTTACTTCTTCAAAAGCTGTTTCTTCTATGTATATTTTTCCGTCTTGTAACTCATCTTGTACAAAATAAGAGTGCATAAATAAATTCTTCTTGTACAAGAGTGCATAACTAAACTCTTCTTGTACAAGAGTGCATAAATAAACTCATCTTGTACAAAATAGTACACAATTAAACTCATCCTGCATTGTAGGACAGGTCAAGCAAGCAACCTTTAGTTGTGACTGCATCAAGCAATTGCAAGGATTAACAGCGTAAAAAAAGCTCGAGATACCTCCCACATGAAAGCCACAGAAACTACCAGCAAATCACCAACCTGAAAGACATTGCTACGATGACCACTGTCATAGATGAGGGAAGGCCTGGCTCGCTGCCAGTTCCACAAGACTATGTTCAGGTCATCTGAGCCACTGGCAAGAAGTGTACCTGGTAATGAAAGAAAATCAAGCTGTTTCTGGCTTTCTTTAAATTCTCTATTTAACCCTTTCATTGCTATAGACATGATGTTTAGACATTCTTCCATGTCATTGCAAAGGATGTCTTAACATGTCCCAAGATTTCCACGCCTCTGGTGCTGACAAGGTGTTAACATGCTCTGCATCTTGCTAGTCACTGCTACAAAATACTACAGCTATTCAACAACGGCGAATCAGTTATTTTTTGTTATACGAGTCAGCACCAATATTAGTTTTGCCTGACAGACAGGAGGGGCTAACATGTGATTGCTGCTTTCTGGTGTTCATCTTATATTAAGTGCTACACTGGTATTATGTGACCATGCTGCATTTAGTATATTATAAAATAGTTTTTAACACCATGAAAGAAAATGAATTTACAGAATACTGAAGCTCTTAGAATTTCTTACAAAAAGTGATAGTGAAGATGATACTGAAATATATGGTTTGCATAGCAAAGGCTGTTTATACTTATCCGCAAACCCTGACTTCATAGAAACAAAAAATGAAAAAGTTAAAAATGAAAACTTTTAAAAAAATTCTTTGCTTCAATAACTTACGTTTAGTGGAATTATGTTCTGGGACATTGGTTTTTTTTTTTTTTTAAATACTTTTGAGAACATTGCATTTCTCAGACAATGACACTGATGGTTGTGGCTACTGACTTTTCATTTCCCATCAATGGATTCATCAACATCAAAGGAAAATAGCTCACGGAGAAAGTGTGCTGTGCGCGTAAAAAAAAAAAAGATGACAGGAAACAAGATATATGCCCAAAGACTGTGATGTTGCACTGTGTTATGTCATGTTTTGGAACTTTCTGCACACAAAAATGTTAATGAAATTTTTTAAATTTTATGTAAAAATTGTTTACTGAACAAACTTTAGTCATCAAGATAATAAATAATAATGTGACATGAATGGGAAAAATAATCACAAAGGGTTTCAATAAGTCTTAATTATCAGACAACAAAAAGAAATGTTCAGCATCAGGGAAAGCCCACAAGTGGAAGTATGTAGCGCAACAAGTCGAGGTGCATGTAGCAGTGAAAAATGTTAATAGCTTGTCACAACCAGGGCTACAAAAATTGGGGACAAAGATGCAGCATCCAAGCTTAAACAGATAGATGGTTTATGACCCAAAGCTGACTTCTTGCATCAGGGATGGTGAACTGTAATCAACCAAGACCATATTCTACCTAAAAATGGTGCCCTGGAAGCATACAGTAACCTGGATGAGTGAATGGGGGGAGGGGGAGGGGGGTGGTGGTCGAAGACAGTGTCTGATTTTATAATCAGTAATCAACAGTTGTTTTCACTTCCAGGTGACGTACAAGATGGTAGGAGCTTTTTAACGCTCTCACTGGTATACTTGCGTATGAGTCTTCTGCGTCGCCATACATTGTAAAACGGGAGTTAGGTGTGGGGCCAACAATCTCATCCTGGGACCCATCTAGAGGAGACTCTAGATGGGGAAAAACCCTGCTGTTATGGAATTTCGCAACAGTTGTAACCGAACATCAAGGTCACAAACTCTGCATGCTGCTGACAATGATCGAAAATTCATCAACCCCAAATGCTAACAAAAATCGGATTATAAGCACAAAAACCAAGTTAAGATTATTCAATGTCAAATAAGTAGCAATCGGCAACAATGCTCTGAAGAAGACTTACATTTTTGTTCGTATTTTGTTTCAGCTGTAAAGTGCTGATATAACTTCCTGAAAGAAGCTAAGTAGTCCTTAAGCAGACATACCACTGGGGCTGTGGAACTGGTAAGCCAAACATTTTGCACCAATACCTCTTCTTTTTTACTGACCAAGCACGGCTTTTTCTCAAACAGTACATCTTTACTGACTTCAAATCCTCCCAAAATTCCTTTCAATTCTGGCACTTCTATTTTTCTACTCACCCTGAATCCAGTTAATTCATAAATGGTAATTTTCTATCAACAACAAATGCACCCAAAATCACTATCAACTCTGATATTTTGCTACTGCCAAGGTAAAGGATGCCATTATTATGTCATTAAGGCACCTGAAGGATATGTTGTCAGTATCAACATTTTCCTTGACCTATTGACACACTAGAGGATGATGTGGTCAGCATCACTGCCTGGCTGCCTTTCCTTCCCCAGCTCCAGTGGAAGTCAGGTACCCACTTCTATAGTTGAGTGAGTGAGGCACCTCTGGCCTGACTCGAACCCTGGACCTTCATCATGAGAGACTAATGTCATCATGAGAAACTAATCACTTTGCCACTCTCACACCCTGCTATTGTAAAGACTCAAACTAACTCACAAATAACATGTCTCTACTATCTCCAGCTAAAATTGCTTCTAATCCAGCTCCATAGACATGTAGACCCCCTGTACTCTTTGCCTGTAGAAAGCCTATAACTCAAAACACCACATCCTTACCGATCCTGTTGAAGCTGAGAGCATTCACACAACCCTCATGTGCCTTCATTGACTCCATCAGCACCAACCTCTTGACCATCTGCAAACTTCCTTGGACGTGTTCTCTTTGGAAAAGAATTACGATTTATTTATAAATAAATCAGAAAAAGAAGATGGACATATGCAGGCCATGTGATGAGAAGAAACAATAAGAGAATACCAAAACAAGTTATCAAGTGGAGCACAAGCCAAAGAAAAAGATGTCGACCACGTGAACTCTAAAGAGGAAATTGTTAATAGAAGACAGTTTAGTGGGCATAACATCCTTTGATGAAGTTGAAAGACTCGCTGAGAACAAGAAAATTTGGCAAACAATTATGTGAGCCCTATGTGATGTTTAACAGCATGAGAAGGATGTAAGATGTATGAACATATAAATAAATTATCAATGGGAAATGTTCAATTGAACTATTAAATGAAATGATGCTGTTCACAAAACCAAATGTCTCTTCTGAGACCACCACATATCATTCATCCATTCATTTGCATACCCCTTGCGGAATTCTGACTCCCTAATAGCACTCCTATAGGTCTCTTGGTTATGAGCAAGATGGTCTGCTGCTGATGCATCCATTTACAGATCATCAACGATGTTTGCAACCATCTTCGCCTTGGTCTTCCTCTCTTTCTTTTTCCCATTATGTACCCTTCCAAGACAGCCTTCTCTAGATTTATCATGACATTAAATGCGTCCAAAATATTAAAGTTTTCTCTCTTTAATCTTCTTTACTAGCCAGACTTCTTCAATATCAAGTTCTTGTAGTATGGATATATTTGTTCTTTTTTGTGTCCATGATATTTGAAGAACTCTTCTGTAGCATTTACATTCAAAGGCATTTATGTGTTTCTCACCTGCTTTGTTAACACTTCCCGTTTTCCAGTTTCCATGCATTGTTGGCCGAAAGGCGGATTTGCCGTTTTCGATGGTTATCTTATTTAAACTGTTTCTAGCGTGTTATTTAAAGTAATTTTTGGTTGTCTGTATTTTTACTGCAAAGTTAATATCATAAAATACTGTTTTCAATCTTTGTAACTTTAAAAAAAAATAGAAATCTCACGGTTTTAGCAGTCAAAAACATGTGTTTACGAGATCTCGCCAAATCAACATTTTGTGCAAATGGTGGAGCATGCTTCTTTCGATGACACTGCGATTTACAATTAATTATGCTCTGATTTTTTTGTCAGACTACCCCAGTGATGACTAAAAATCACTGTTTAATGATTCTAGTAATGAAATTGATGTGTTTCAAAGTGATTTCTGTGATGATAGGATTAAAAATATGATAACTAGGCACAGTGTTGCTGTGTCAGAAGTTAAAATTCAAGTGACAGTGTGATTGTTATTCAATGTCAGGATATGATGCTTCAACAGTAAGTATTTCACATTTTTCATGTGATATAGTTAGCAGTGATATAGGTGTGTGGAGTAACATTGATTCTACATCAGTTCTTGAAACATTTATAGGAAATCCTGATGTTTCAGTGAATGTAAACAAACCAGACAGCATAGAGGAAATTTTCAGTACAATGTTTGGCAATGATTTTTTTTTTAACTGTTAGCTCATGAAAATGTATACTGTGCACAGACCCAACATATGAACAAACTACTGCCTTTTTTGTCTGAAAATATAACTCATTCAGACATGAACAAATTCTTTGGATTAATCACTCTGATGGGCCAGACTAGGAAGCTACAATGGAAAGATTACAGAACAACAGACCCTCTTCTGGAAACACCAATATTTAAAAAAAAACAATGAGCAGAGCTAAATTTGAGCATCTTCTGAAACACATTTCTCTGGCAACTCTCAGACATTTCCAGCAACAGGTATAATTAGCAAAATAAAACCTCTGCTGGATTATTTTTTGCCTAAATTTCAAAAGTTGTATAAACCGAAGCAGCAGCTTTCAACTGATGAAGGAAAGATAAAAGACTTGTCCACATGATATCAACAATGCACAACAACGATTATCTGGAATAGTAAAGGATCATGTCTTGGTGAAGCCTGAGGATGAAGGCACTAAAAAAAGCATCATCTAGGAAGTGCAGAGTGTGGTTGGTCAATGAGAAAAAGAGTGAAACAAAATTTATTTGTAAAAGTTGTCAGGTCCCATTGCATCCAGATAATTGTTTCACAAGATATCACACACTCAAGAAGTACTAGAGGGTCTTGGGAGTCTGTCTACCAACCTGGATTAATTTATCTCAATGGTGAGTAGAGATATACATGTTTTTCTAAGTTCACTCAAAAAAATTCATTTTTCAGAAAAATAGCTGGGAACTGGGTGTTTTTCAGGGTAAATAACTGTGGTCCACAAAGTGTTATGTCTCCAGGTCTCACAGGCATATGTTGCGATGGGAAAGATGCATGCCCTTAAAAATCTTATTTTTGTGGTTCTGTTTATTCCTCTCCACAGATTTTTTAGTTGTTTTACTTTCTGAAGAGTGAAAGATGTCCTCCTTTTAATTTCCCTCATTGTATCTCCATTATTAGTTAGTAATCAAAACTCTCCACTTCTTCCAGTTTTTCCTCATTGATACATATTTCAGCTGCCTTGTTTGTTTTGTCAGTTGTCATCAATTTAGTTTTCTTCGCATTAAGATAGAGGTTTTGCTCTTCACTGTTCTTACGGACTGATATAATTAGTTTTTCCATTCCTTTTTGTGTTGTGGACAATAATACTGTGCCATCAGCATATCTAATCTCTGGTATTTCATAACCTCCAATTGTTATGGCATCGTAATATTCTTTGTCTACATCTTCTCTAATCTTCTTCATTATATTTTCAGTATACAAGTTAAATAAGTAATATGAAAATATGCACCCCTGACGATCCCTTGTTTTATGTCAAACCAACTTGTTGTTTCACCATTTATTCTTACTGTTGCTTGTTGGTCTAGATATGGCAGTGATGTTAATTGTATCAAATGTGTTGGAAATCCCATTTTTTCCATTATTTCCTAAAGTTTCTGGTGTTGTACACAATCAAATGCCTTTGAGAAGTCTATAAAGGATAAATATAGATTCACATTAAACTCTCTGCATTTCTCTATTATTAATCTTGGATTGAATAAATGATCTCTTGATCCTCTTCCTTGCCTGAAACCAGCTTGGACCATATTGACTTCTTCTTCTATTTTCTTACAAAGTCTACTCATTATGATTTTTAACAGAATTTTACTGGCATGACTAATCAGGGCAACAGTTCTGTAGTTTGTACATAATTTCAGGTTACCCTTTTTTGGCAGTGGTTTGAATACAGTTCTTTTCCATTGTTTTCACCAAATACCTGAATGCCATATCTTTTTACATAGTGCATGACAGATTGTTGCACATTCATTTCCTCCTGCTTTAATAAGTTCAGCTGTTATCTCATCACATATACATGAGAGAATTTTTCCTCATTAGCTCAAGGACTGAGAAGAATTGGTGAAAAATATCAAGCTAAATGAACAAAAACTCTGTAAAAACAGTATAGCATGACTTAAGGATGAAGTGAGGGCCAAAACTGAAAAAAAAAAACAAAAACACACACACATAAACACAAGGTCTGCAGACTAAACGCTCATCTCCATAAGATAATAGCTGTGCTAGCAGCTCAATGCATATGCCAAAATGGCCACCAGACTTCTGAACACATACGAGGGTTGACTGATAAGTTCTTAGCATAAGGCACAAATACTAGAAACACACAGTTGATATTAGGTGGCATATGTAGATCAGGTTAATGTAAGATTAAATACCAAGTTTCAAGAAATTAACTGCAACCATTTTTTTCTTTCCAGGCTACTGAAGTGGTAAGGGGTAGCAGAAATTGAGAAAATGGATAAAATTTCTCATCGAGCAGTCATTCACTACCTCTGCATCAAAGGCTTATCATTGAAGGAGATCCATGAGGATAAGGTAGAGACTCTAAGGGAGAGTGCCCCTTCTTACAGCACAGTGAAGAAATGGGCAGCTCAATTCAAACATGGAAGGGAGAGTCTGGAAGATGATCCCCATCCAGGAAGACCAAGAACAGTATATGGATGAAACCACTGGTAGAATCCATGACATGATAATGGAAGATCGACAACTAACTGAGCGGTACATTGCTACTGATTTGGGCATCTCCCAGGAATGTGTTCATGCAATTATTCACAATGATCTTCAAATGACAAAGGTCTCTGCTCAATAGGTCCCAAAACTTCTTGGAGCTGATCACAAACGACAGCGTCTCAACATGTCAAGAGACAATCTTGGCCATTTTTCTGTAGATCTGAACAATTTCTTCGGCAATTTATGACTATGGATGAGACTTGGGTTCATCATTTTCAACCAGAAACCAAAGAACAGTCAAAGCAGTGGAAACATCATGGATCCCCACCTCCAAATAAAGCAAGGGTGGTTCTGTCTGCAAGCAAAGTGATGGCTTCCATCTTTTGGGATTCAGAAGGTGTGCTATTGGTAGACTATCTTCAATAGGGCAGAATGGTCACTGGGGCCTATTACACTAATCTTGTGAAGCAATTGAGGGTCATATTGAAGGAAAAGCATCAAGGGAAACTGACAAGAGGAGTTATCTTTCAGCAAGACAATATTCCAGTTCACAAGTCAGCGTGGCAAAGGAGCTCAGTGGTCACAAATTTGCTTCAGATGATAATGTCATTCATGCTGTAGACCACTTTCCACTGGCACAAGATGCCAACTTTTACAAAGAAGGGATCCGTATGCTCCAAGATTGCTGGACTAAGTGTATAAACTTGCAAAGGGACTATATTGAGAAATGACCCAAAAAAGTTGTCCACAAATAATCCGTTGTACCTTATGCCGAGAATTTATCAATCTTCGTACTACAGACCTACACTACATACACACACCTCTAAACCCAGGTATGGCCCTGAGAGAGAAGCATGGAGGAGAAACTTTGGGGCTCCTACAAAGACCTTCTGCTAACAGCAGGATTCATGGAGACAACCCAGCAACCTGTTTAGAAAGCTGATCATACAAAACTCAATGCAGAAGAACAAACACAAGGTGACTGGATCTGGCAACACAGATATTGCAGTTGCTGTGGCTGATAATGGAAGATCGACAACTAACTGAGCGGTACATTGCTACTGATTTGGGCATCTCCCAGGAATGTGTTCATGCAATTATTCACAATGATCTTCAAATGACAAAGGTCTCTGCTCAATAGGTCCCAAAACTTCTTGGAGCTGATCACAAACGACAGCGTCTCAACATGTCAAGAGACAATCTTGGCCATTTTTCTGTAGATCTGAACAATTTCTTCGGCAATTTATGACTATGGATGAGACTTGGGTTCATCATTTTCAACCAGAAACCAAAGAACAGTCAAAGCAGTGGAAACATCATGGATCCCCACCTCCAAATAAAGCAAGGGTGGTTCTGTCTGCAAGCAAAGTGATGGCTTCCATCTTTTGGGATTCAGAAGGTGTGCTATTGGTAGACTATCTTCAATAGGGCAGAATGGTCACTGGGGCCTATTACACTAATCTTGTGAAGCAATTGAGGGTCATATTGAAGGAAAAGCATCAAGGGAAACTGACAAGAGGAGTTATCTTTCAGCAAGACAATATTCCAGTTCACAAGTCAGCGTGGCAAAGGAGCTCAGTGGTCACAAATTTGCTTCAGATGATAATGTCATTCATGCTGTAGACCACTTTCCACTGGCACAAGATGCCAACTTTTACAAAGAAGGGATCCGTATGCTCCAAGATTGCTGGACTAAGTGTATAAACTTGCAAAGGGACTATATTGAGAAATGACCCAAAAAAGTTGTCCACAAATAATCCGTTGTACCTTATGCCGAGAATTTATCAATCTTCGTACTACAGACCTACACTACATACACACACCTCTAAACCCAGGTATGGCCCTGAGAGAGAAGCATGGAGGAGAAACTTTGGGGCTCCTACAAAGACCTTCTGCTAACAGCAGGATTCATGGAGACAACCCAGCAACCTGTTTAGAAAGCTGATCATACAAAACTCAATGCAGAAGAACAAACACAAGGTGACTGGATCTGGCAACACAGATATTGCAGTTGCTGTGGCTGATCATGCAAATCCAATACCAATAGAACCAGTCATGAAAGCATCTGCTCAACATGTTCCATGATCTGTCTGCTTCAAAATCACCTTACATGATTTAAGAAAAAAAATTGTCTTTATTCATCATCATCACCTTTAATTCCCTTGGGAGCATAGGCCATGGATAAAGCTCTCCAGTCGTCCCTGTTCTCAGATCTGCTCTCAACGTCCTTTCATGTATTACCCTTGTCTCTGTGCACTGTCAAAATTTCCCTTCTCTAAGTACTTCTAGTTCTTCCCTAATTTCTAATTCCCTGAGGATTCCATGTCAGTGCTTGTATTGTTATGATGGTGTCAGGTTTCCTCAGAATGTGGCCAATCCAACTCCGTTTCCTTGATAGGATTTATAGGCTCACAGGCTCTTTTCCTGCTCTTTCCCACACCTCCTCATTCCTGATCTTGTCCCGCCATTTAATGTTTAAAATCCTCTTCAAGCAGTGGTTCACAAATATTTGTATCTGCCACTGTATTGTCTCAGTCATCACCTATGTCTCCGAACAATATGAGGGTCTTTATTAGTACTTGAAATTTTACATGTGAAAAAGCTGAAAATTTTCAAATTTCCCTTCTTGAAATCTCCAAAGCAATCATGTCAGGCAGCCCCTGAAACTGGCGGCAAATGGGAAAAAAAAAAAAAAAAAGGAATTTACAGGTAGAATCAAACTAATAATTATTATTCAGCTGTTGGAAGGGTTGTAAGCAGAAACAGTGACATACATTTAGAATTAAACTCATAATTACTATACAGACTGTTGGAAAGCAGAGAGGGTGACATACATCTGCAGTCAAATTCATAATTACTATACAGACTGTTGAAAAGATTGACAGCAGAGAGGGTGACGTACATCTACAGTCAAATTCATAATTACTATATAGACTGTTGAAAAGATTGACAGCAGAGAGGATGACATACATCTACACACTGTTGAAAAGATTGACAGCAGAGAGGATGACATACATCTACAGTCAAATTCATAATTACTATATAGACTGTTGGATAGACTGACAGCAGAGATGGTGACATACATCTACAGTCAAATTCATAATTACTATGTAGACTGTTGGATAGACTGACAGCAGAGAGGGTGACATACATCTACAGTCAAATTCATAATTACTATATACTGTTGAAAAGATTGACAGCAGAGAGGGTGACATACATCTACAGTCAAATTCATAATTACTATATAGACTGTTGAAAAGACTGACAGTAGAGAGGGTGACATACATCAACAGTCAAATTCATAATTACTAATAAAGACTGTTGGAAAGACCGACAGCAGAGATACATCCACAGCCACACTCAAGCTGTTGAAAAGCTGTGGAGTCAGTATGACAAATCTCTGCCATCAATTCCTCAGTTTTTTTGTTTTTTTTTTCTACTCTCCTACTTCAATTCTTTCATGTGTGGTACGGTTCATCCAACTCCAACTCCACAGCCCTGTCATCACAAATGATTGCCTCTACTGACTCAGTTACTAAATTACAACCACCACATGACATCCTCCATAGCTGCCAGCTACGCAACTCACTCAAGCAAAGGACCTAGCCAGACCACAGCTGCCTACAAGAGATACTATACAGTGATGCTGAAAACCTGAACTGCTACATTTGTGAGAGTGAGTGGTGCCAATGTCTGAGTGAACGATGAAGAAGTTACTAAATCACATAATTAAAATCGTGATTGCCTGGGGTGAAACTGACCTGAAGCAGCTTGAACTCTCATGTGAAGTGTAGCCATATTCTCGCTTCCTCAGCTCCGAAACGGCAAACCAATTTGGCTTTGGTGGTGGTTTGCCTAGAATTTCTAAGATGGCTTTTTGAACTTCTTCATCAGACTCCTTCTCCTCGTCTTCATCTGTGTTTTTCATGTCTTCGTTATTATCATCATCTTCTGTTGTCGTGTCAGAATCATCCGAGCTTGCCCTGAGCCTCCCAAAAAGTCTGTGTCTAAGATGTCTACGCCTGAGAAGTCTGCGTCTGTTTGCTGCAGCAGAAACGACATCATCATCGTCATCATCGCTATCAGAACTAAGATCAGGCAAATCTTTGGACACCTGGTCAAGACCAGTTGTGTCCGTGCCGCCTGCGCTTTTAACATTATTCACATTTTCTTCCTCATCTCTTGACCTCTCTGGCGTCTGTCGTTTTGGTTTTGGAGATTCATCATCATCATCAGTTGTCACTCTTTTGGCTCCTGGTGATCCAGTATGATTTATGCTGACTGGGGTAGAACTTAATGAGACTGGGCTGTTTGTTTCTAAGGTCAACAGTTCATCTTTGTCTATGTTCATCACTTCATCTCTTTCACAGTGTTTTTCATTCTCTTCTTTCTTCTCAAACTTTTCATTGCGAATTTTTTCTGAAGAACTTGCCTCCATTACTTCAATATCATGCTGATAAACACCACTGCCATCAGTTTCTGACTTTGACTTTGACACTGAGATATAGGGAAGAGAGTCCCCAATATAGCCTTGAGAGTCACTGATATCTGCATCTTTCAGGTAGGAATGTGCTAACTTTGTCTCACAGCCTTCTTCTTTAGACTGTGCAAAATTATCTACAGCAATTCCACAGTCGTCAATCTTCAAAGACAGGCTGTCCAAAGTGGGGCCCTCAACATAAGTTTCTTCAATTTTTGACCCCTCAATCTTCCAGTCATTGTGTACTTCGTCATCATTTATTTGCTCTTCACCCTTGTCTGTGCCGGGTGAGGAAGCCATGTTTCCCTGAGAGGAATGAGATCAAATCTGCAGACAAAAGAAAACATCAATATGATATCTGTAACACATAGCTCTTGATACTCTAACAGGATATGACATCACAATCCAACAACATTAAAAGATCCATTTGTACGTAAAATCTGTCTTTTAAAATTAAAGATATCTGTGCCAAACATTTTAGCAACATTTCTCAAAACCTAACACATTCCAAATTCTTTCATGTGTGGTACGGTTCATCCAACTCCAACTCCACAGCCCTGTCATCACAAATGATTGCCTCTACTGACTCAGTTACTAAATTACAACCACCACATGACATCCTCCATAGCTGCCAGCTACGCAACTCACTCAAGCAAAGGACCTAGCCAGACCACAGCTGCCTACAAGAGATACTATACAGTGATGCTGAAAACCTGAACTGCTACATTTGTGAGAGTGAGTGGTGCCAATGTCTGAGTGAACGATGAAGAAGTTACTAAATCACATAATTAAAATCGTGATTGCCTGGGGTGAAACTGACCTGAAGCAGCTTGAACTCTCATGTGAAGTGTAGCCATATTCTCGCTTCCTCAGCTCCGAAACGGCAAACCAATTTGGCTTTGGTGGTGGTTTGCCTAGAATTTCTAAGATGGCTTTTTGAACTTCTTCATCAGACTCCTTCTCCTCGTCTTCATCTGTGTTTTTCATGTCTTCGTTATTATCATCATCTTCTGTTGTCGTGTCAGAATCATCCGAGCTTGCCCTGAGCCTCCCAAAAAGTCTGTGTCTAAGATGTCTACGCCTGAGAAGTCTGCGTCTGTTTGCTGCAGCAGAAACGACATCATCATCGTCATCATCGCTATCAGAACTAAGATCAGGCAAATCTTTGGACACCTGGTCAAGACCAGTTGTGTCCGTGCCGCCTGCGCTTTTAACATTATTCACATTTTCTTCCTCATCTCTTGACCTCTCTGGCGTCTGTCGTTTTGGTTTTGGAGATTCATCATCATCATCAGTTGTCACTCTTTTGGCTCCTGGTGATCCAGTATGATTTATGCTGACTGGGGTAGAACTTAATGAGACTGGGCTGTTTGTTTCTAAGGTCAACAGTTCATCTTTGTCTATGTTCATCACTTCATCTCTTTCACAGTGTTTTTCATTCTCTTCTTTCTTCTCAAACTTTTCATTGCGAATTTTTTCTGAAGAACTTGCCTCCATTACTTCAATATCATGCTGATAAACACCACTGCCATCAGTTTCTGACTTTGACTTTGACACTGAGATATAGGGAAGAGAGTCCCCAATATAGCCTTGAGAGTCACTGATATCTGCATCTTTCAGGTAGGAATGTGCTAACTTTGTCTCACAGCCTTCTTCTTTAGACTGTGCAAAATTATCTACAGCAATTCCACAGTCGTCAATCTTCAAAGACAGGCTGTCCAAAGTGGGGCCCTCAACATAAGTTTCTTCAATTTTTGACCCCTCAATCTTCCAGTCATTGTGTACTTCGTCATCATTTATTTGCTCTTCACCCTTGTCTGTGCCGGGTGAGGAAGCCATGTTTCCCTGAGAGGAATGAGATCAAATCTGCAGACAAAAGAAAACATCAATATGATATCTGTAACACATAGCTCTTGATACTCTAACAGGATATGACATCACAATCCAACAACATTAAAAGATCCATTTGTACGTAAAATCTGTCTTTTAAAATTAAAGATATCTGTGCCAAACATTTTAGCAACATTTCTCAAAACCTAACACATTCCAAAATATTATAAAGCATCAACACAACATATATGGCTAACTATAGAACATTAACATAATATGTGCAACTAACTCTGGAACATTAACACAGTATACACAGCTAACTCTAGAACATCAACACAGTATGTACAGATGGCTCTGGAACATCAACACAGATAAAATTGTCAAAGCTCATGCACAACTGTAGAATCTGAATAAACAATGCATTTTAACAGCAAAAACTGACATGCTGCTGCATTTCAACAGCAAAAAATGACATACTGATACTTCTGAACACCAGAACTCATAAAAAGCATTGTAAACACCATACAATGATGACATACCTGGAATAACACATATTTCACTGAAAACTATGGCACAGAAAAAAAATGGAAGCCATCTCTTGTACTCCTGAATACAATTAGTTTATCACCACAGACTCCTGCCCATAAACTTCAGGTAATATAAAGGCCATCAAGACCCAAGACAAGTGACCTAGACATACTGCATCTGCTATGCAGGAACAACAAATTGTGTGGGGACTAGCCTTATCTACTACAACAAACAGCAAAATCTCCTGATCAAGTGTCATGATATGAGAAAGCCAAAAATACTAGTAGCAAACTGTAAAATTCAGCATAACAGCAAGAAATTACTAAGTCTATTTCCTCTCTCCTTTTTGGAAAAAAATTTTTTTTTTTTAAATTAATAAACACATGTTTAGAGGACTTCAAATAATATAATTATAGATAGAATTCTGTGAAGACACAAGAAAAACTGCTGCTGATGATAGGATTTATAGAACAATCCATCTTTTGTCTACATGACAGAGCACATGAATGCAGAACAACAAAAAGATATAATGCAGTTAAGCCACTCACAGAAGAACAAATGATATTTTGCAGTTAAACCACTCACAGAAGAACAAAAGATATAATGCAGTTAAACCATCCACAGAAGAACAAAAAGATATAATGCAGTAAATCACCCACAGAAGAACAAAAAGATATAATGCAGTAAACCACCCACAGAAGAACAAAAAGATATAATGCAGTAAACCACTCACAGAAGAACAAAAAGATATAATGCAGTAAATCACCCACAGAAGAACAAAAGACATAATGCAGTAAACCACTCACAGAAGAACAAAAAGATATAATGCAGTAAACCACTCACAGAAGAACAAAAGACATAATGCAGTTAAACCACTCACAGAAGAACAAAAAGATATAATGCAGTTAAACCACTCACAGAAGAACAAAAGATATAATGCAGTTAAACCATCCACAGAAGAACAAAAAGATATAATGCAGTAAATAACCCACAGAAGAACAAAAAGATATAATGCAGTAAACCACTCACAGAAGAACAAAAAGATATAATGCAGTAAATCACCCACAGAAGAACAAAACACATATTTCACTGAAAACTATGGCACAGAAAAAAAATGGAAGCCATCTCTTGTACTCCTGAATACAATTAGTTTATCACCACAGACTCCTGCCCATAAACTTCAGGTAATATAAAGGCCATCAAGACCCAAGACAAGTGACCTAGACATACTGCATCTGCTATGCAGGAACAACAAATTGTGTGGGGACTAGCCTTATCTACTACAACAAACAGCAAAATCTCCTGATCAAGTGTCATGATATGAGAAAGCCAAAAATACTAGTAGCAAACTGTAAAATTCAGCATAACAGCAAGAAATTACTAAGTCTATTTCCTCTCTCCTTTTTGGAAAAAAATTTTTTTTTTTTAAATTAATAAACACATGTTTAGAGGACTTCAAATAATATAATTATAGATAGAATTCTGTGAAGACACAAGAAAAACTGCTGCTGATGATAGGATTTATAGAACAATCCATCTTTTGTCTACATGACAGAGCACATGAATGCAGAACAACAAAAAGATATAATGCAGTTAAGCCACTCACAGAAGAACAAATGATATTTTGCAGTTAAACCACTCACAGAAGAACAAAAGATATAATGCAGTTAAACCATCCACAGAAGAACAAAAAGATATAATGCAGTAAATCACCCACAGAAGAACAAAAAGATATAATGCAGTAAACCACCCACAGAAGAACAAAAAGATATAATGCAGTAAACCACTCACAGAAGAACAAAAAGATATAATGCAGTAAATCACCCACAGAAGAACAAAAGACATAATGCAGTAAACCACTCACAGAAGAACAAAAAGATAATGCAGTAAACCACTCACAGAAGAACAAAAGACATAATGCAGTTAAACCACTCACAGAAGAACAAAAAGATATAATGCAGTTAAACCACTCACAGAAGAACAAAAGATATAATGCAGTTAAACCATCCACAGAAGAACAAAAAGATATAATGCAGTAAATAACCCACAGAAGAACAAAAAGATATAATGCAGTAAACCACTCACAGAAGAACAAAAAGATATAATGCAGTAAATCACCCACAGAAGAACAAAAGACATAATGCAGTTAAACCACTCACAGAAGAACAAAAAGATATAATGCAGTAAACCACTCACAGAAGAACAAAAGACATAATGCAGTAAACCACTCACAGAAGAACAAAAGACATAATGCAGTAAACCACCCACAGAAGAACAAAAGACATAATGCAGTAAATCACCCACAGAAGAACAAAAGACATAATGCAGTTAAACCACTCACAGAAGAACAAAAAGATATAATGCAGTAAATCACCCACAGAAGAACAAAAGACATAATGCAGTAAACCACTCACAGAAGAACAAAAGACATAATGCAATTAAACCACTCACAGAAGAACAAAAAGATATAATGCAGTAAACCACTCACAGAAGAACAAAAAGATATAATGCAGTAAACCACCCACAGAAGAACAAAAAGATATAATGCAGTAAACCACCCACAGAAGAACAAAAGACATAATGCAGTTAAACCACTCACAGAAGAACAAAAGACATAATGCAGTAAACCACTCACAGAAGAACAAAAGACATAATGCAGTAAACCACTCACAGAAGAACAAAAGACATAATGCAGTAAACCACTCACAGAAGAACAAAAGACATAATGCAGTAAACCACTCACAGAAGAACAAAAGACATAATGCAGTAAACCACCCACAGAAGAACAAAAAGATATAATGCAGTAAATCACCCACAGAAGAACAAAAGACATAATGCAGTAAACCACTCACAGAAGAACAAAAAGATATAATGCAGTAAATCACCCACAGAAGAACAAAAGACATAATGCAGTAAACCACTCACAGAAGAACAAAAAGATATAATGCAGTAAACCACTCACAGAAGAACAAAAAGATATAATGCAGTAAACCACTCACAGAAGAACAAAAAGATATAATGCAGTAAACCACCCACAGAAGAACAAAAGATATAATGCAGTAAACCACTCACAGAAGAACAAAAAGATATAATGCAGTAAACCACCCACAGAAGAACAAAAGATATAATGCAGTAAACCACTCACAGAAGAACAAAAGACATAATGCAGTAAACCACTCACAGAAGAACAAATGATATTATGCAGTTAAACCATCCACAGAAGAACAAAAGATATAGTGCAGTTAAACCATCCACAGAAGAAAAAAAAATGTAATGCAGTTAACCACCTACAGAAGAACAAAAGATATAGTCCAGCCATCATAATTTGGTGATGATCAGCCACAATTCCAATGTGCAATAAAGACAATATAGGAAGTAAAAATGAAGACTCAGAAATAGAAGCTTATGTGACTCTCTACAAGAGATGTGTATGGTTCTGTTTCACAAAGAAGAAAGACAGAGAAAGGAAAGGGGACACAAATGGCAGGGGTTAAAAAAAAATAGAGAGAGAGAGCACAGAGTAATATTTTTTTAAAAAAAGTAACATACCAATATTTTAGTAAATGCATTTATCAAGGCCATTGGAAATGATAAAAACAATAGATAAACACACACAAATAATAATAATAATAATAATGAATGTATCTGTCAGCTCCCCTAGTATGAAGGCTGGACACAGAAATCTGAGAGTGACAAGGATGGATGACAAAGAAGTACAAGACTGCTACATGTGGAAACACAATACTTGCAGAGGATGCCATAAGACGGGTGGAAAAGAACTCCACCAACAAATGCCTTAAAATCCCTCCTTTTGGATTCTTCTCCAACAGCTTCTGACTCTCTCAAGTAGTCCACAAGGCAGCAGTAGTGACAGCCAGTGGGCAGGACCATTTAATGTGTAATGCAAGCAGATAAACCCAACCCTATTCACATGATGAATCATTAAGAGTTAGATAATCACCACTTTCACCAATACTAGTCAGTGACCTTGCTTTATTCAGTGTTCTTAAAGCATTAAGATATCTTCTTTTTTTCTTAAAGATTTAATATATTTTCAAAGATATTACATTTGTAAGACAGCAAACTAAATATCTGTGATAAACTATTAAATGGCAAGTGTTTTCATACATGTGCAAAACAAGATTCTGGGATTCAATGCTGAAGAATGAAGCTAGAAATAGGATACAAAAACAAATAAAAATTTAGTAACATAGCATTTTCACTCTAAAACAACAATGGCAAGCCCGTGCAAATCAATGCTCTGAATGACAGGCAAATACTAAATAAAATTAAAGGTAACACATTTCTAATCCAACCCACGTTTTTAAATTATTGTGTAACTTCGTTCTACCAAACTTTCTCAAAAGATGTATTGTGGCAAACCATTGAAAGTAACTGAAAGCATTAATCTGTATGTCTACTTAATAACATAATCTGTGTGTCTGCTTAATAACATAATATGTATGTCTGCTTAATAACAAAGAGCTCATGTCTTTCACATATACCCATCATCATATGGCTGACACTTCACTAGGACACCAGGTCACATAACCATCGATGAAAAAAAAAAAACGATCTGAAGACAGGAAGTAAGATCTTCATAAAGAGCAAGCTTTGGCAGTAACTAACATTCTGTTTCTTTAAAAGCATAAAGACACAAAAATCCTTGGTCACGACGTTAACCACTCGAAAGTGCGCACTGAAATCGTCACTCCATACCCAAAAACAAAATTTCTGCAGCTCCTTTCTGGCTAAGGAGCTAAATAAAAATAATTATCCAGCGCTGGAAATAAAAATAATATTATCCTACGTAATTTCACATATTCACTAGCAGCACGGCAATCTCTCAATCATTTTTATACTTTAAATTAGCTTGAAACGAAGGCCGCCATCTTTTCAAGACGAAGATTACAATAAATTGTAACATTTATCAGAGTAAAAATCTGTCTCTTTAAAAAAGAAACTCGTTGTGAAACAAATGCAAATAAAATGTATAATTACTGCCACTTACTTCGTGATAAATCAAGTAAAATATTTCTGTATGATCCACTGTCCAGCACTTACGCATCTATCTTCCTTTTACATCTGGTTCTGTAGATTTGCCCTGTGTTGTTTGCCCACAATATCTATCCGCAGCGAATTCTTCGATCGTGGCGATTGGCTGTAAAAACAGCTGAAAGTTTCCTATAAAGAAGTCGTTATATGTATGAATAAAAAATATGTACATGGCTGAAGAATTCACATGAAAATAATGGCTGTTACAGATAATTAGCTACAAATTAGAACAAATAATACTGAATAATTATACAGTTATTAGTTGATGACTGTTCGCATCGTTGGTGACCTTGACCTTGAATTTGTCAGAGTGTGCGAACTTTCAGAACAAAATAACTCCTTGTTAAAAGTAAACTTTGTTACGATTTCTGAAAGATGATACAGGACGTTTCATGGGACAAATTGTACGTGGCCGAAAATAAAGCGTCGATTCTTATACTTTAATATCGCAAAATGTTACACTTGACCATCCACTGTACTAACACAACCGCTATTATGACTTGCGTCCATAAAATACTTACTTGATAACTGTCGTCCATAAATGGAGTTAATTTGTAGTGACATCGACATTAGAAATTTTCTGCGATTTTCCAGTTGGATGGTGCGCCCCCTCACCAGGGTATTAATGTGAGAGATCGTCTTAATACGCAAATCGCCTGGTAGGTGGACTGACCGTGACAGTCCCATCCCATGGCCGCCCGCTCCTCGGACTTCACCCGCCTCGACTTCTTCAAGTGGGGTTATATCAAGAGCATTGCATACAGTAAGAAAATGAAGAGCACAGTGGAAATGAAGCGCAGAGTAAGGGAAGCTGTGACATCTATCACAGCGGACATGATCCACAACGCGTGCGCATGAATTCTTCACTGAACCTGAAGTTGGCTAGGGTGCCCATGTTGATGTTTATTGATAAAAAAAAATAATTAATAAATATGTGCGCTGTAATATCCAAGTAAAATGTAATATCCACCCTCATTTATGAAAGCTGGAAAACAACTAAAGAAATAGAAAAGAAATTAGACTCTTTTGAAAACAAATGCCTAAGGAAAATACTTGGCATCAAGTGGAATGAATTCAAGAACAATGCAGAGATAAGACAGATGACTGAACAACAACCAGTTTCATGGGTGATCAGGAAAAGGAGATGGACATATGTTGGTCACTTGATGAGAAGAAATGATCAGAGAATCCCAAAACAAGCTATCAAGTGGAACACAACAGGCCGAAGAAAAAGAGGCAGACCGCGTGAAACTCTGAAGAGGACATTATTAAGAGAGGCCAAATTAACAGGCATAAAATCCTTTGATGAGGTTGAAAGACTCGCCGAAGACAGGAAAAATTGGTGAACTACTTTGCGAGCCCTATGTGACGTTTAACGGCACGGGAAGGATATAAGATATAAGATGTGCGCTGTAAACATTTACAGTCAAAGAATATAATGATGCAACTTTTCTTTCTGAAACTCTTGTTTCCCATATTTTGGTATTTAATCAGGTATATAATCATTTGTGGACACCCTGTTATTACAGGACTCGCGCTTGGCTGTTTTTCATGTTGACGGTAATGTAGTATGTGCATGTTATTGTAGATTTGTTTGGCTATCTGATGATTATATACGAGAAAGGCTGGTTTCTGCTATTCTTGGTACAACAACAAAAATTGTATTCTGTAGGCTGGAAGAGGAAAATGCCGAAGCTGCATCAACGCAGCTTCTAGACCAGAACTTTGCGGACTCTGTCCCTAACGTTTCAGGGTTCTCATCGTTGCTGCAGAATACACGCTGAGATCCTTATCAGAAAGATACTGGAGGACTTTTGGACGTGTGGGCTACTTCAACTTTTAACTTAACACCCAGCAGAACATTTCGGATCATCGCCCTTAACTATTTAGTAACAGCAAACTTTTTTTTTTTGGTTCTTAGTGCTCTGTGACAGAACTACAAAACTAAGATTTGTAAGGACATGCATCTTTCTCATCACAACATATGCCCGTGAGATGTGGACACTTAACAAAACAGCTGAGAAACATATACATGCCTTTGAATGTAAATGCTACAGAAGAGTCCTTAAGATATCATATGCACAAAAAAAGAACAAGTATATCCATACTACAAGAAGAAGGCTGGCTAGTAAAGAGGATTAAAGAGAGAAAACTCAAATACGAGTATTTTGGACATAATAATTTAGAGAAGACAGTTTTGGAAGAATACATCTTTGACGATCTGCGAGTGGAAGCATCAGCAACAGGGCATCCTGCTTACAACTGAGAGGCCTACAGGAGAGCTGTTAGAGGGGCAAAGGACATGCAAACAATTGGATGACTGAGCCCGCTGTGAAAAAGAGAACTGACTGCGTTGTGTCAGAGTTTATGGTTTGGTTGTTATATCTTCACTCTTCGGTCCGACGACACATCCGACTTCGGCATGGCTTAGTTTTACGATCGGGTTTGTCCTCCAATTCTATCCTTTTTCTTTCTCGACGAGACTATTGTCTATAGCGAAAAAAAAAGGTGGGGGCGGGGGGATGGCGGGAAGACCATCACTGGGAGGATGTTTAGGGTCTTGGTCTCTATGATTCAACTGCCCTGATTCAACCAGTCAACCGAAGGTCACTGACTACTGTTTCATTCTGATGAGTATTGTGTCTTCGACTTCCAGTCTACTTCATGAATACAAAGGAAAGCGACTCAGACCCTGCCTAATTGCCATGAGCCAATCCTGTTAGGATCCTTTTACTCTGGACAAAATCATCTGTGCTCCCATCTCCGATTCTATATATCCTTCAGGGTACAGAGACTGGTGGCACGACCTCTGTGTTGATTTACTGCTTATTCCTGCATTTATAAAGAACTCCCCGTGGTATTTGTATGCCACATGTGTGAAGTGTTAGTGACTTCACATTTCTAAGCCTTTCTAGTATTGTGAGGTGGGAGGCACATCTACCTTTGTTCTCCCAGGGAAATCCCAGGTACTCAGTCCTTGAGTTTGGGGTGACTGGTGCTGGTTGCTCAAAAAGAATCGAACCAAACACCTTCTGATCGGCAGGTGAGTAAAGTAACCACTACACCATCGCAAACCTTTAGTATAATTATTCCCGCCAGCCATAATTGTATTTTACTCAGTCTTTTCGTCCTGAACAGAGATAGTATCTTATCTTAATCTTATATCCTTTCCGTGCCGTTAAACGTCACATAGGGCTCGCAAAGTAGTTTGCCAATTTTTCCTGTCTTCGGCGAGTCTTTCAACCTCATCAAGGGATTTTATGCCTGTTAATTTGGCCTCTCTTAACAATGTCCTCTTTAGAGTTTCACATATTCTGCCTCTTTTTCTTCGGCCTGTTGTGTTCCACTTGATAGCTTGTTTTGGAATTCTCTGATTGTTTCTTCTCGTCACGTGACCAACATATGTCCGTCTCTTTTTCCTGATGGATAGAATGTTACAACTAATATAAACTAATGTAGTCATTTTTAAACAAAATGAATAGATGTTCTTGTCTCTTAAAAAAATTGAACCAAATATTTATCTCCAGAAAGAAGAATCTTATATCTTATATCCTTCCCGTGCCGTTAAACGTCACATCGGGCTCGCAAAGTAGTTTGCCAATTTTTCCTGTCTTCGGCGAGTCTTTCAACCTCATCAAGGGATTTTATGCCTGTTAATTTGGCCTCTCCTAACTGTGTCCTCTTCAGAGTTTCACGCGGTCTGCCTCTTTTAGAAAGAAGAATGAGTACGAAAAAAAAAACAATAACAACAACAAAACAACCAATAGCTTTGGAAACATTTATGAGGTCTTCTTGTGCAAGATGCTTTGCAGCAGAAAGTTCATGTTGCTGGTTTGTTTATATACTTTTTCAGGTTTTTTTTTTTTTTGACTGCGGAAGCTGTTGTACCTGGTTCCTTGCCAAACCAAATTTAGACACAGGTAAACTACCTAGGTTACAGAAATATGCTTAGCGCTATGGCGTACCTTTCAGTGCTGCATGTAAGTACGCCTTGCAAAGCAGGATCCAGGTAGCTGGTGCCAGAAGCTGTGACACGCTCTTTCATCGTCTGGGGTTTGATAACCATTACAGGGTGTAAAAGTTACAAGATCACAGGCGACAGTTATGTTCCCCTCAGGCAGTATGCTATTCTCTTTCTCACCCACCAAACGAATGATTGAAATCTAGCAGTGATTACGTTAAAGCTAGCGTGTGGTTGTAAACAATACAAAAAGTGGTTTGTGAAGAGTTTTCTACATGGGCTAGGTCAAAACAATAAGCAAAAAACAAAAAAAAAGTTACTTTTAAGATCCCAACCTGGCAACTTGTGAGAGACCGCAAAGAATTATGTAGAGCGGGAGAGAAGAGAATGTCCGAAGTCTGTCTAGATTATGCTGAGTACTAGAACTGTCTGAAGCTTTTTAATACGAAGTGGTCGAGGATTGTAGCAGTCTTAAGCGAAATATCATCGGCTTCATTGTCCGCGACTTAAAAAAAAACAACATTGGGAACCACTCTTGTACTTCTTTTAAGTCATTATATATGTTTCTTGCGTCCCCGACATTTTGTTCTTCCCTTATTTGTTTATGATAATCCTTGCGTCCCCGACACTTTGTTCTTCCCTTATTTGTTTATGATAATCCCTGCCGTTTCTTTATTTTTATTTCCTTCCTCGCTGCGCTAGATCTTCCCACCTGGTGGGGGGGGGGGGTGGGGGTGGGGGTGTTACTGCATACTTTGGGAACCACATATTTCAGTGAGGCTCTCCCTAGAAACTGACTCCCAGCTTTGCGGAGAACGTGGCATGAACCCATGTGATCCCCGTCGTGGTGCAGCTCATTAAGAACCATTTAAACTCTAGCAAAATGGAATCTTGAGAACATATGGAATTCAAAAGTTATAAGCACAAAAACCAAGTTAAGACTATTCAATTCAAATGTAATATCCACCCTCATTTATGCATGCGAAAGCTGAAAAACAACTAAAGAAATAGAAAAGAAATTAGACTATTTTGAAAACAAATGCCTAAGGAAAATACTCGGCATCAAGTGGAACGAATTCAAGAACAATGCAGAGATAAGACAGATGACTGAACAACAACCAGTCTCATGGGTGATCAGGAAAAGGAGATGGACATATGTTGGTCATTTGATGAGAAGAAATGATCAGAGAATCCCAAAACAAGCTATCAAGTGGAACACAACAGGCCGAAGAAAAAGAGGCAGACCGCGTGAAACTCTGAAGAGGACATTATTAAGAGAGGCCAAATTAACAGGCATAAAATCCTTTGATGAGGTTGAAAGACTCGCCGAAGACAGGAAAAATTGGCAAACTACTTTGCGAGCCCTATGTGACGTTTAAAGGCACGGGAAGGATATAAGATATAAGATAAGGAAATGGAAATGTACATTAAACGTATACCTTAGGACATTCAGGTTTACTTGACCTGTTGGTTAATGAAATTGTCAAGGAATGCAATTTCTTCTTCAAGGGTTGACGGAAGTCTTTATCTTCGAAAATGGTGTCTGAGATGTACAACTTTTTGATTTGGAGGAATCGGAGAGTAACAATCATAGCGATGACGAAGCTGAGTCGGAGAGTAACAATCATAGTGATGACGAAGCTGAGTCGGAGAGTAACAATCATAGTGATGACGAAGCTGAGTCGGAGAGTAACAATCATAGTGTTGACGAAGCTGAGTCGGAGAGTAACAATCATAGTGTTGACGAAGCTGAGTCGGAGAGTAACAATCATAGTGATGACGAAGCTGAGTCGGAGAGTAACAATCATAGTGATGACGAAGCTGAGTCGGAGAGTAACAATCATAGTGATGACGAAGCTGAGTCGGAGAGTAACAATCATAGTGATGACGAAGCTTGGCGGATAGTGAAGCTGGAAGCCAGAGAAAGTAGAATGTTTACCTGCAGACTTTGGTATTCTAGATTATACTATACATAGGTTTTGTTTGTTAGTTAGGAAGGACTATCATCCACGCGCTATGGACACATCCATAGGTGTTCTGATCTTCTCTTCAGTATTTCCTTTGGCGTAAAGTAGTTGGTTACACCTGTTCTTTGTTGACTGACCATCCATCTGGAGCTCTTGATGAGTCCCTCATTTTTCGCCATCCCAAGTTTTCCACCCCCTCTTCCCTCCACACCCCCCTTTCATTCTTGACAACGTCGCTGATTCACAGTTGTTAGTGAACTCGTTTGTTCTACCAGCTTCTTTTCTAGCATTTGAAAATGTCTTTTCGACCCACTGCCTACCCTTCCTTCATGACATCTGAGTTGGCCAGATGATCTGCTCTTTCATTTCCCCTGACACTTCTCTCTAATATACATAGATACGAACATCAAAGCTGAATTGGTGCATACAGTTGTCAATAATTAGATTACACTGCACATATGGTTATTGATGCAGTTTCATTTTATACGTAAAAAATGAATGTAAATGCTGTTGCGAGAATGACTAAATCAATAACGGAAATAAACATCGGTAACTATCCGATGGTATTTATTACAAGACAGTTTTAGAAATATGTAAGAGTGTTTGTTCTAAAATAAATACAGTCTTTTGCAAGCAGTGCTGAAACAAGTGAATGCAAAATGTCAGCATTGTCAGCAGCCATCATCTTACGAAACACTTATTTCGTAGTCGATCATGCAGATATGACTCACAGAGGAATAGCACAATAATAATAACATTGATAATAATAAATGCAAAATAAGTTTGTGTTATAAGCTCCTTTCTTTTGTTGCGTATGCTTTCTGATTCAGCCCACATTTCCTCCTCGAAATGTACAGCATTCACGAGCAGAGTCATTGTCAATTTAAGACAGTCTTCTCCAGTTCTTCCAAGTCCTCCTGATTGGAGGGCGACTGTCATGTAGATAACTCCGTGTCCCAATATCAATATCTTGCAGCTATTTTGCATCAAACGTTCTCTGTATTATCTGCTTGGAGATAATAATTGTTTTTCAATCTTACACAGTGGGCTAGCAACATTTTCTGTTTCGTCCTTTTTCGTCTTAGAAGGGCCTTGGTTGCGTCAGCTATGCCCCTTTTGGCCCAACACATATGAGTTCGGACTGACCCATTTTTACGACTGAGTTCATCTTCCCACTGTTCATGTGACCAGACTGCTGTCTGTTTCCAGGGGCACCTGGAGAAGAAGAGTAGGGTCTTGGCAGAGATGTCTCGTCAACCCTGATGCAAGCAGTCAGCTTTGGCCCGCTGACCGCTATCTCATTAAACCTGAGTAGTATGTCTTCCAGCAGTCCATTCCGTTTGCTGTGGACTTTATACGGAAGGAATAGAATCTTATCACGCTACAAAATTTCAGAGAAGTCCTGCAACTTGATGGAACTGATTTAGGAAAACAATGAAGATGGAATTCATTTATCATTTTTTGAAGGTGTTTGTCAATGTTTCAGATTCCTATTGCAGAGTAGGCAGATGATATAGATACAAAAATAACAAGTCGAAGCACTTTTGATTCGGATGCACACAATTCTACTGAAAAAAAGGGGAAAAAAAGGAAATGGAAAGACGAACATTACAGAAGATACTGTAAAAGCATTTAAAGAAACTGATATTTGCACATGGCAGAAATATGTTGGGAATATTAGTCATCCTCTGGGAGTGCGAACTGACAATAACGACGATAACAATGTTCCCGTAGTTATTATGTAATTAAAGTATACAAGCTGCATGGAAAATTATTTTCCCCATCTGAATTGAACTCTTCTGTTATCGTTTTTTTTGAATAGTTGCGTATTTCTCTCGTGGTACAGCACAATTCATTGATGCCGCAGGGTAGAATGCCATGAGACATGAACAACAGCTATAATTATTCAGGAAATACCGACACATATTTGAATTGTTTCTTCTGCATTTCGATCGTTGTTTTTAATATCGAAATATTTACTGCAGATCAGTGCAGTAAAATAGTTCTGGAATGGCAGACGATGTACCACATTCATTCAAATAGTCCCTCTAACTTCCGTATATTTCGTTCATATTATGAATGTGTTTTTTCAAATGATCATTGAACGTTAAGTATAATTTATTTTCATTTTAAACTAAACATACATCTTTGCGAAAGTTGAGCATTAAGTGAGCATTTTTATAGAGGTGGTGATAAGGCTGTGACAAAAACTACAATAATTTTCTGAGAATGACATGAAATTCGGCTCCGAAACTTGAACCCGTTTAGTGATATTTTGTAGAGAGGTAGCTTGTTTAGAAGTATAACCAGACAAAATATAGACTGAATTACTTGAATGAGCTTAGATTGTGTACATTCACGTCTGGAGGGACTTATAAACGGCAGCGAGCTACTGTTGACCCTTGGGTTAAATGGGAGCTTTAGGACTAAACTGGCAGATGAAGTTTGTTCGATCAGGAGCATATTTTCTACACGACATAGCTGATGTTTAGTTTTAGTGTTTACAAGGCAATGAATTAACAAGGAATGGCGTTACCGGAGAGGTAAGCTGGTGTGTTTATTGTTTTTGTGATGAATTGTTTGGAAGTAGGGCAGGATACTGATGGACCCACCCATTGAGGGCAGTAGGAAGTGTTGCGAGCGTCTAAGTCACAAATTGTGTGTGGCTGTACTTATTCTGTTTGTTACTACAGCCAGGTTTCATACAACAAGGTTTTGAGGTTATAACAAATGACTGACATCTGTTTTGTTAGTTTCTAAATACTCAGCTGTTATCTTCATCATCACCCGTCATCGTCATCACAGCCGTTTCCTGTGACCTGGCTTGTAGCGGGGACGTCATTTTATAATTTTTTTTTTCTTTTTAATAGCCTAAACGTACCATTGCGTTTGTCCAGTGCAGTTCAGAGAGTTTCATTAATTATTTGTCTCGTCAGTTTCGTGATTTGCAGCATCTGTTTTGTTCCATAGATATTCCGAAAATCATATTCTGTGTGAGTCTTAGCTTAGCCTTTTGGTCTTATATGAAGTTTACACGGATGGTACTAGTTTCTTACAATCCACTATATGACATCTCATTGTTTTCCACTATGTGACATATTATTGTTTTCCAGTATGTAACATCTCATAGATTTCTAGTATTCTGACATGTTTTAACAGTATGTGACATCTCAGTTTTCCAGTATATGACATCCTACGTTTTCCCATTATGTAACATGTCATAGTTTTTCAGGATGTAACATCAGTTTTCCAGCATCACAGTTTTCCATAAGATTTTACATGATTTTATATGTATTCTAATAAATCAGGGAAATTTTGTTTCTATTGCTAGATTTGATCATTCTGATTCAGCAGTGTCCAGGATTTGCTGAAATGTATGAGTATTGAGGAAACTAACAATTTATTAATAGACTTTTTTTTTTGTTTTCAGATATATATTTCTATACAGCATCAAACATAGCTGTAATGATAGATGGTAGGAAAAAAATACCAAGTTATCATAGTTAGTTGATCCTCTTGGGCCAAAGGCAGTGCATAGGGCAGAGGACAAGGCTCTCTATGTCTGGCGATTCCTTGCTACTTGGTTTAGATCTTCGGTGTTTGTGATGAGCGTTGTTGAACACTCCTTGGTGATAACTCTTCTTAGTGTGTCTTTGGGTCTTCCCCGCTTTCTTTTACCTGCTGGTGACCATATAAATGGTTGATGTGGGAGTTATTTTTCGTCCATTCTAAGTACGTGGCTGATGTAGTTCCAGCGACATCTTCTGAAGCATCATAACATTTAGAGCCTGAATTCCGTTTCTATAACAATGGATGTTTTACGATGGTGGTTTAATATAGTTATCATAGTAACAAAATGATATATTTCTCTGAAAGAAAAAAAAAGAAGAAGAAAGAACATGCTAGCAGCAGTAGATGATCCAACAGAAGACACTGCACTTCTGCAGAAAATATGAAAACAAGGAAAGAAGGAATTTCTTCTTCTTTATTGTTTGCTCAGACATGGATATCAGTCTCTTCCACAAATGTGACAGTTTGTCCCAGGTTTTCAGTGATGAGCTTCTCTTGTAGGGGGCTCTGGTCTGGCCTACAGAAGAAATGAGAACAGATAGATAAAAATCTAACATCAGAAGTCTCCCAAGAGCGCTGTATCTCAGAATAACTTAATTAGATCATATTGTGTTAGTTATATAGTGTATCTTACATCCCTCCCATGCCATTAAACATCACATAGGGCCTGCATAGTAGTTCGCCAAGATGTCCTGTCTTCAGTGAGTTTTTCAGTCTCATCAAGGGATGTTATGCCCACTGAATTGGCTTCTCTTAACAGTGCTCTCTTTAGAGTTTCATGTGGTTGACCTCTTTTTCTTTGGCCTGTTGTTTTCCATTTGATAGCTTGTTTGGGGATTCTCTGGTTGTTTCTTCTCATCAAATGACCGACATATGTTCATCTTCTTTTTCTGATCAACCATGAGACAGGTTGTTGTTTGCTCATCTGTTTTATCTCTGCGTTGTTCTTGAATTCATTCCACTTTATAATGAGTATTTTCCTTAGGCATTTGTTTTCGAAAGAGTCTAATTTCTTGTTTGTTTCTTTAGTTGTTTTCCAGTTTTCACATGCATAAATGAGGGTGGATATTAGATTTGAATTGAATAATTTTAACTTGGTTTTTATGTTTATAATTTTTGAATTCCATATGTTCTCAAGATTCTTGAAGGTCAGTGCTGCTTGGCAATTCAGATTCTAACTTTTTTTCTGGTGTCACCATTGTGGTCTATATAGCTGCTGAGATATGAAAAATGGTTTACTTCTTCAACAGCTGTGCCTTCTACATATATTTGTCCTTTGTCGTTAATGAGAACCTTCATATAGCATATGCAGCCTTAATAATTTTGTAAGTGCTGACTGTAATGACTTTTTGTTTCCCAGCTAATGAATCTGTTTCTAAATCCTGGTTTGTTTGTTTGTTTTTTTTTTAAACTGGTACTTTTAGGTAGTTGAGCTGATTTCTGTTTCTTCACTTTAATATCAGTCGTGCATCTATATATAGTCTTTCAAATTTTATAGATCATTTTCATGCTGGTATTGTTTCCCTGTTTTTATGCATTTGATCTTCTTCATGTGACGTGTCCTTTCCAGAAAGTTGCCCCTCTCACTGCCTGCCTGAATTCAATATGGTCTTGTTCAAGTTGACTAGCATCTCGCAGTGACATATTCTGACTTTCCGTGATGTCTTGAGTCCACATTTGGTGAGATCATCCCTTTTCTTCTTTGCTGGGCAATATGCCTTCTACCTTTTCTCCTTTGCTGGGCATTATGCCTTCTACCTTTTCTCCTTTGCTGGGCATTATGCCTTCTACTGTCAACCTCTCCAAGCTATTGTGTCTCATGATGTGGCCGAAGTATAGCAGCTTTCTAATTTTGACAGTGTTTATGAGCCAGTTTTCTGTGGCACTTAATCCCATTAGTATCTCTTTATTTGGTTTTCTTTCTGTCAATGATATTCTGAGTGTCCTTCTGTAACATTGCATTTCAAATGCTGTTATTCTCTTTTCTAGTGATTTATTAAGTGTCCATGTTTTTGCATCTGTACTTTGATCAGCTAAAAAAAATCATCCTATTATGCCATGGATGCACTTCGGGATATAGTGATAATGCTCATATTTTCCTTGAACTGACAGCACACTAGAGGGTTGTGTGGTCAGCATCATGAATGGAGTGTCTGAAGCTGGACTTAAACCACTGATCTTTACTATGAGAGATGAGTGCACTGGCCACTCTGCCAGTCAGACAACCTGATCTGCTTAGAATTTACAAGACCATGTTCATGTTTTGCAGATTAGAAGATTGTATTGTTTTATCCCATGCTGACTCATATCTGATGGGCTTTCTCGAGTTTCTAACCATTTGTGATTGTGTGTCATGCTGGTTGCTGACCATGCTTCCCCATTCCCCATGTGTTTTCAGTCCATTTCATTCCTGTACCACCTGGTCAGCCCATTCAGATATTTTTCTCTTGGCTTCCCTTTCCTTTTTTTTTTTTTCGTGAGTTTTTCAGCGACTTTCAGATTCTCTGTTTTAAACTAGTTTTCATTGTTTTACAATTCCTGAAAGTGCTTCATTATTTGTTTTGAAGGCTTATGTTGCATCATTTACCAAAACCACATCTCTGTTGCTTCAGATTTCTAATATGCTATTTCATATTATTAAGAATGAATCAGTGAGTAAATTAAGATATTTGTCAGTTCAGAGAGTACAAAAATGTTAGAAAATGAACAGATTTTAAAACTCTTTTATTGTGTTTGATTTTTGAGGAAAATTAGTTTGCCACTTCTTACAGTGAGAACTGAGAAAAACTGCACAGATAAGTACAAGATGCACTTTGTATGAAAAAGGTTTAAGCCTGAATATTAAGCTATATACTCAGTTTATTCTGTTTTAAATGAAATCTTAATTACAGATAAGCACAGTCCAGATATTAAACTGAGTTAACACATATTTAGAACACAGACCTGGAAGTACTACTAAATAAAGAGGATCCAAAACAGAAACAGTAATCACAGCAATAAAAGCTACAACATGGTTGTAATATAAAAACCATTACGACTGTACATAATTAATGGTATATGGCGTTATGAAGCTGTATTCTGATTAGTTACTTCTGGCTTTTTTAACTATTGTGCTTTCTTGTTTTTTTTTAATGCTAGACTTGCGTTACGAGACAGCAATGCCTCCTTGACAGGACACAGAGAAAGAAGTTTGGATCCTCCAGACACTTTTGCTGGGGGTTTGATGCAGAAGTGTGTTATAATACAGCGGGATGAGAAGGGCTATGGTTTTACGGTCAGCGGAGATAACCCCGTCTTTGTTGCATCGGTTAAACAAGGTCAGTGTATTCTTTGCGTTGTATATCATATGTATCACTGTAGTTTATATTTGCTTCTTCTTTCACTGTGTGTCTTAATATACTGTTGTCATTCTCTTTTGCCATTTTCTTAATTGTTCCAGTGAGTTTCTGTGGTTTAGTGAAAATTAAAGACTAGTTAAAAAAAGAAAGAAAATTACAAGCCAGGAAAGTCACAAAATTGTAGGTTCTGGATTAAATGAAATTGTTAATTCCATAAAAAAAAATTTTAAAAATAAACAAAAAATAGTTACGATAAATAAAGACATCAGTATTTCCATCATTGTGGTCTTCATCAAAGAATGAAAACATGAAATGAAAAAGTGTCTCTGCAGTGCATTGTTATCTCTGTGTGTCATATTGCCATTTGGAAAGTATTCATTCTTTTGATTGGGCAAGTAAATTATCATCAGAGAGTATTCATGCTGTAGGTAGAGCTTTGAGTGTGCATGTGTGTTGCAGTCTTTTTTATTTTTTTAGGAGCCTAAGTGATAAAAAACAAGAGGATAACATCTTTCAAGATAAGAATCTTTGTAGGTTAGGAGGAGCAACAAGAGCATCTTAGTAATGTAGAACATGGGTGAAAACTTTCTCTGTGGTTGTGTTAAACAATATGATGACCTAGAGAGAACAGTAGTGAAGGGTGTGGTTCATAAGAAATAAGGAAGGGGGTGATTGAGAAGATGATGGGTCTAGGACACATCACTGATACTCTAAACACCAAATTAACTAAAGCAGGCAGCATGGCTGAATAGTGAGATATTCTCGGGGCAGGCTACATAAATATACAAGTAAGATACCAGAGTGACAGGCTATATAAACATACAAGTAATCTTCTAGCTAATATAGCAAAGTGACAGGCCATATAAACATACAAGCAATCCTCTAGCTAATAAAGGAAAAGGACAGGCCATATAATCATGCAGGTAATCTTCTAGCTAATATAGCAGAAGGACAGGCTATATAAACATAAAAGTAATCTAGCTACTCTAGCAAAAGGACAGGCCACAAAAACATACAAGTAATCCTGCAGCTGATAATAGCAAATGGACAGGCCACATAAGCAAACAAGTAATCTTCTGGTTATTACATAGCAAAGGGACAGGCTACAAACATACAAGTAATCTTCTGGCTACTGCAGCAAAGGGACATGCCACATACAAGTAATCTTCTGAATCTTCTAACATAGTAAAAGGACAGGCCACATAAATATACAAGTAATCTTCTGAATCTTCTAACATAGTAAAAGGACAGGCCACCTAAACATACAAGTAAGCTTCAATTATTTACAAACAGAACAAAGTAGACAATGATTTTTTGTTTTGTTTTTTGTACTAGTACAAGTTTACCATAGCCAAGAGATTGCTCTTATTTCTTACATAATGTTCATCTTGTTAACTATCTCTATACATACACATAGAGTACATGCACACCAAGAAACCAAGCTTCACAGTCTGATACAGTCTGTAACAATGAAGACATTTTTCTAGAAATATTGGGTTATTATGTTGCATAACTGGTCTTATATAAGAAGTACAAAAAGAAATAGAAAAACACAGGGGAAGAATTTCAAACATAAACTAAATATGTGTGAAAAGAAGATCTCTTTTTGTCCTTACAATTTACAATATTCTCTGTTATATAATCATATTTCTAGTTTCTAACTGCTCATCGCAACATATGCCTGTGAGACCTGGACACTTAACAAAACAGCTGAGAAACACATAAATGTCTTTGAATATAAATGCTACAGAAGAGTTCTTCAGATATCATGGACACACAAAAGAACAAATATATCTATACTACAAGAACTTAATATTGAAGAAGGCTGGCTAGTAAAGAGGATTAAAAAGAAAAAAACTTAAATATTTTGGACACATTAAACATTATGATACTCTAGAGAAGACTGTCTTGGAAGGGTGCATAATGGGAAAAAGAAAGAGAGGAAGACCAAGGTGAAGATGGCTACAAGACATCATTGATAATCTGCAAATGGATGCATCAGCAGCAGGCCATCTTGCTTACTACTGAGAGCCCTATATGAGTGCTGTTAGGGAGGCAAAGTTCCACAAGGGACATGCAAATGACTGACTGACTGAACTTACTGCTAATTGATCACAAAGTATGCATACATATATGTGCGGTTTTTTTTGCAGATGGTGCAGCAGCAAGGGCAGGTGTGCAGCATGGGGATCGGATTGTCAAGGTTGGTTTTTATCTTATTGTCTAACGTTCTGGAGTTATCTTCTCATGATGTTCCAGCAGGAAGTTATTTCTGTTTATCTCTCAGCATTTTTGTGCTTCCAAATCTGTTCTTATGACCAGTTTCCTAGTTTGTTATTTGCGGTTTGAATTATTTAGTTTGTGTAATTATTCAGTACCACATTGCGTGGGTAATATTCTCTCTCTCTCTCTCTCTGAACCTTAAGTGCCCAGGGCACATGGGGCTTCCGCAAGGGTTTTCCACAAATGCCTGTCTTTCGCCTTTTTTTCTGCTCTTGCCCAGGTGAGCCCTCTATTGCTCAACATCCTTTCTGTTGCTCTTCTCCATGTCTCTCTTGGTCTACCCTTACTTCTGCTCCCCTGTGGTGTCCATCTTAGTGCTATTTTTGGTAGTGAGTTGTCAGTCATTCGGAGCACATGTCCCAACCATCGCCAGCGTCTTTCCTCAATAATTGTTGTCAGTGGTTTCATCTGCATTTCTGCCAATAAGATGTTATTTCTTATGGTGTTTGGCCAAAATATTTTTTTAATTCTACGTAAACATTTAGTCTGGAAAGAATTCAACTTGTTTTCTATGGTTTTGGTGATTTTCCAGCATTCACTTCCATAGAGTAGTACACTTAGAACATTACTCTTAAATATCCTGATTTTCATATTTATGCTTAGTTTATTTGATTTCCATATATTCTGTAGCATTGCAAAAGCCTGGTTTGCTCTAGTAAGTCTGCTGTTGATGTCCTCTGTGCTGTCTCCATTTTCTACTACTCTGCTGCCAAGGTATACAAATTCGTTGACCTCCTCCACTAACTTGTTATCTACTCTGAGTACATTTCTGTTGTTCACATTTTGCTTCATTAATTTTGTCTTTCCTACGTTGATCTTTAGTCCTATGTTGTTTGCATTCTGGGTTAACTTGTTTATTTTATCTTGCATATCTTTGTGACTGCTTGATAATAGACAAATGTCGTCAGCAAAGTCAAGGTCCTCCAGCACTGTGTCAAGGGTCCATTGTAATCCTCTGCGTTTGTCTGATGTTGCCTCCTTCATTAACCAGTCTACTGCCAAGATAAATAATGTTGGTGATAGTACACATCCCTGTTTCACTCCTGTTTGTACCCTAAAGCTGCTGGAGGTATGTTCTCCACAGATAACTTTGCACTGAAAACCCTCGTATAGGGCTTTGATTACATTAACTATTTTATGGGGGAGGCCATGCCATCTTAGAATTTTCCACAGTGCATCTCTATTGATACTGTCAAAGGCTTTCTCAAAATCTATGAATAATGCATATGTTGTGCTATGCCACTCATTTGCCTGTTCTAATATTTGTCTAAGTACAAATATATGGTCTATGCATGATCTTCCTTTCCTAAATCCTGCCTGCTCTTTCCGAAGTTTTTCCTCAAGTGTTGGTACAATTCTGTTGATGATTATTCTGCAAAATACTTTACTGGTGAGTGGCAGTAGGGTAATGCCTCTCCAGTTCCCGCAATCTCTGAGGTCACCCTTCTTTGGTAGTTTTACTATAAGACCAGTTTTCCACTCCTCTGGGGCTTTTTCTAAATCCCAAATTTGTTGTAATATCCGGCAAAGTTGTTTTGGTGTTTCTGTTTCTTCTGCTTTCAACATCTCAGCAGTCACTTCATCTTCACCTGGTGCCCTGTCTGATTTTAGCATCTTTATCGCCTCTTTTACTTCATTTATTGTTATTGGTCCTGTATTGATGTTTAGTTCCGTTTTTGCTTCAGGTATATCTATTGTTTGTGCTGCTTGTGTTCTGTTTAGTAGGGTGTTAAAGTGTTCCCTCCATCTTTCAATTTTTTCTCTTTCTCCACTGACCAGTTGTCCATTTTGTGTTCTTACTGCACTTTCACATCTTGTATTGAAGTTACCTGTCATCTGCTTTGTGGGTAATATTCTAGTCACATGGAATGGCTCTACCAGAATAACACCACTGCCACATTCTACACAATATCATCTGTGTCACATTACATGTGTTTTTTTTTTTTTTTTTGCTTGGCTCTAATAGCTCAGCAGTTCCACATCATATAGGTTTTCTGGTTAGGTCAAATGGTTCTACGTAATGTAGGTTCTGTGGTTGCCATAACAGTTCCACTATATGTAGGCTTTCTAGTTAGCTGTATCAGTTCCACTATATGTAGGCTTTCTGGTCAGCTGTGACAGTTCCACATTATGTAGGCTTTCTGGTTAGCTGTAACAGTTCCACTATATGTAGGCTTTCTGGTCAGCCATGACAGTTCCACATTATGTACTGATGGCTTTCTGGTCAGCCATGACAGTTCCACATTATGTACTGATGGCTTTCTGGTCAGCTGTGATAGTTCCACATTATGTACTCTTGGGTTTCTGGTCAGCTGTGATAGTTCCACATTATGTACTCTTGGGTTTCTGGTCAGCTGTGATAGTTCCACATTATGTACTCTTGGCTTTCTGGTCAGCTGTGATAGTTCCACATTAAGTACTCTTGGCTTTCTGGTCAGCTGTGATAGTTCCACATTATGTAGGCTTTCTGGTTAGCTGTATCATTTCTGCATTATGTAGGCTTTCTGGAGGCTTTCTGGTCAGCCATGACAGTTTCACATTATGTAGGCTTTCTGGTTAGCTGTGACAGTTTTATATTATGTGGGCTTTCTGTTTAGCTGTGAAAGTTCCACTTTATATGGGCTTTCTGGTTAGTTGTAACATCCACATTATGTGGGCTTTCTGGTGAGCTCTAAATGCTCCATGTTACATGGCTTGTCTGGTGAGCTCTACTATTATCATGCCACAGGCACATCTATCTAGCACTGTCAGTAATACATCTTTAGTTATTCAACTTTAACAATTCTGTGGATACACAGATAAATGTACTAACACTATCCAAGCAACATCACACAGATAAACATACTGACACTATCCAAGCAACATCACACAGATAAATGTACTGACACTATCCAAGCAACATCACACAGATAAACGTACTGACACTATCCAAGCAACATCACACAGATAAATGTACTGACACTATCCAAGCAACATCACACAGATAAACGTACTGACACTTTTGAGCAACATCACACAGATGTGTCATCTGACACATGCTGTCATCACCTGACACTCATGTCCTCATCACCTGATACTCATGTCCTCATCACTTGACACTCATGTCCTCATCACCTGACACATGCTGTCATCACTTGACACTCATGTCCTCATCACCTGACACATGCTGTCATCACCTGGCACTCATGCTGTCACCACTTGACACTCATGTCCTCATCACTTGACACTCATGTCCTCATCACCTGACACATGCTGTCACCACCTGACACTCATGTCCTCACCACCTGACACTCATGATGTCACCACCTGACACTCATGTCCTCATCACTTGACACTCATGTCCTCATCACCTGACACATGCTGTCACCACCTGACACTTATGTCCTCACCACCTGACACTTATGTCCTCATCACCTGACACATACTGTCATCACTTGGCACTCATGCTGTCACCACCTGACACTCATGTCCTCACCACCTGACACTCGTGTCCTCACCACCTGACACTCATGTCCTCACCACCTGACACTCATGTCCTCATCACCTGACACTCATGTCTTCACCACCTGACACTTGTGTCCTCATCACCTGACACTCATGTCCTCTTCACCTGACACTCGTGTCCTCATCACCTGACACATGCTATCACCACCTGACACTCATGTCTTCATCACCTGACACTCATGTCCTCATCACCTGACACTCATGTCTTCATCACCTGACACTCATGGCTTCACCACCTGACACTCATGTCTTCACCACCTGACACTCGTGTCCTCATCACCTGACACTCATGTCTTCATCACCTGATACTCGTGTCTTCATCACCTGATACTCGTGTCTTCATCACCTGATACTCGTGTCCTCATCACCTGACACTCGTGTCTTCATCACCTGACACTCGTGTCCTCATCACCTGACACTCGTGTCCTCATCACCTGACACTCGTGTCCTCATCACCTGATACATGCTGTCATCACCTGACACTGATCGTATATCTCCTTACCTACATCTAACAAATGTATCTCTACCTCACAAACATAGGTTAATGGAAATCTGGTCACTCAGAAAAACCATCTGGATGTTGTGAAGCTTATCAAATGTAAGTTCTTGTGTCAGTGCTTGTCAGAACACAATATATTTTTTTTTCTCTCATTAATGTGGATGAGTTACAACTGGATTTATCCTAATATGATCCAAATCATGCCTTGTACACTAATAGTCTCACTGAGACAATGTATTGCACGGTTCACTGTGATTGAAAACAGTAATATTTTGTGCAGTGTTTCCTTATTCTGAGCAACAAGCATTCATTCCATGATCCAGAAACATGGAGAGACTCCTGCAGTTTTACAGTGTTTCAGGTGGGAATTGTGGCACAGAGAGTAGACAAGCACGGAGACCACTGGAAGCTGGATCACATATTTAAATCCTCTCTTATCTGACAAAGTGTTGGTCTGCTATAGATCATTATTAGTTTATTTATCATGGTATGCAGTTTCATGTTTAGTTGTTTTATATTTTGAAATGAATAGAATCAGAATTGTTGTTTTTGGATCATAACTTACAAGTGTAAAGATCTTCTTTCTCTGTGGATCTGCAAGCACGTGTGCAGGCGATGCAGTGAAGATGTTGACGCACAGCATCGTGCCAGTTTGGAGGCAGGTGGCAGCTGTTTTTTAAGTCCTTGAGTGGAACTAAAAAGAAATGAGCGTGCAGTACTTCTTTAACAGACTCCACTACCATGGGGACTATAGTGGTCTCTATCCCATTATCTGGGCTAGGCTTGTTACTGGGGGTACTAACGGAGAAGTGGGGGCAGGGTCCCGGCCAGCTATTGTTTGCCAGCTCTGACACTGGCATGTTGACTATGGGTTGCTGATTGCCAGAACAGGCAGCATCTTTTCCCCATATAAAAAGGAAAATATGGCCTTTGTAACATGCATTTCTCTCTCTTTCTTTTTGCCATAGTTTAGAGTGGAAAACAAGCTGTACTGTGTAGAAATATTTCATTTTTTTGCATATTGGTTTGTTGTACAATGGATTTTGGTTTTTATCCACATTTAGTTTTGAGAAGTTTATATATCAAAACTACATAACATCACCTTTCTGTCTCTTGTACTCCATTTTTTTCCATTGAATTTGTTTCATTTTCTTTTGGCTGTTCTTTGAAGTGATTATCTTGAAAGCACATTAATGGCTTAATTTTTTTTTTTTATTTCCAGCTGGTTCATATGTGGCTTTGACATTACTGGGCAAGCCCCCTTCAAATACCTCCCCAGGGACAGTGACCAGCCCACCCGGCTTGTTGTCTAGTCAGGACCCAGGGGGAGGTCGAGTCACAGCCCCACAGCCCGTCAATGTAAGATCTAGTTTTATAAATTAGAGTTTTTTTTTTTTTCCCCTCCAAGTTCATGTTGATATCGTTGAAGGGAGCTAATGTGACAGCTAGGATTGATGGAACATTTTTGTCAGGGCCAGCGAATCAGACGGTTAAGACCCTGCCCCCCCCCCCCCCCCATGCCCCCCCCTCTCTTTGGTGCTTCTAGTAAGTTTGATATGCTCCTTTATGTTGCACCAAGTGGAGACTTCCATCGCTGCGGTGAAAGTATATTATGTTCTGCAGCAAAGGATCTAGTGTTCTGTCTTTGAGACAGAATTTACAAATTGAATTCCCTATGCTTACAGGATAGGGCTCACTATGGCTGTTCTGGTGATAGAGCTTGCTAAGAAACTTAGGTCCACAATGAATCTTTAGGTGGAGCACCATAATTCACTTCCAGTCCTTTGTATCAATTCCTGCTAAGATCAAGAGTTCAAAGATTCAAGCAGGTCAGAACAGCAGAAATAATAGTTGTAGATTAAGTTCATATCTACGGAGCCGGCCACATGTGAGTGCTGAAAGAGAAGAAGCTTCAGTGTTGATTTAGGTAGTCTGAAGACAGTGAGGTGGAGGAAACCCTGTGGGTGGGGGTAATGTGAACTGACCGGTACATTAATGCTGTAAAATAGTGAGAGTTCAGTGTGTGCAAATACCAGATACCATCTTTCTTTCTTTCTTTCTTTCTTTCTTTCTTTCTTTCTTTCTTTCTTTCTCTCCACTTTCTTTCTTTGAAATATGTGTGTACATGCAAGAGAGTGTGTGTGTGTGTTTGTGTGCATGCAACAGAGTGAATGTGTGTGTGTGTGTTTGTGTGTGTGTGTGTCTGTCAGAGCGAGAAAGAGAGAGAGAGAGAGAGCATTGAGGAGGTGTTGGTTGCTGAATTCTAACTTTTGATCATCTCTCTTTTGGCAGCCTGACAAGGACAGAGAACTCTGGCAGCAGAAGGTTCACATGACCAGGACCATGTATGAGACTGCCAGGGAGGATTTTGAGGTGAGTCTAGAGCTCTGGGTGGGAACATTCTTTCAGTTTATCAGCTCTACTTGGCATAAAGGCAGCCTTTAATTGTGAGCCCATGTGACTTCCTCACATGATACTGCACTGTTCTTTAAAGCTGTTCTCCATGTGAAATAGTCTTTCACTAATTGTTACTAAAATATATTTTAGTGTTTGCTCAACTGTAATACTGGCTGTGTATTATGAGAAGAAGTGACCCTGGGAATGATTAGAGGGGGTTCTCAGAAGTTTAGTTAACAACCATTGTGTCCAGGTGGAATTCAGTTTGTGAATTCTCTCTCAGAGCAAAAACACTACCTCTTTGCTGTGGGACATAATACACTTTCACTTCTGCTGTGGAAGTCACCACCTGGCGTAGAATGGATTCTACTCAGAAAATATACTTTCAGACTGAAATTTTCACATTTTTACAAAATTTCCTCGGTGAAACATTTTACTCCTTTCAGAGAACTGGTATTAAATAATTATCAGGTAATTCTTTTTGACCTTTTTCTTGGGATTTTTTTTTTTTCTTTATTTAAATTTAATTTAAAAAAATGTTGCCCCAGTTTTTCCCATCTTCTTGTGTTTTTGTAATGATGCCTCACATACTTTCTTCTGTGTTTCATTTCATGCTACTGGTTTTGTTCTTGTCCTTGGTAGTAAAGATGAATGTACTGAAATATTCTTCGTCGTTTGCCTTCAGAAGGGTGGTGGTTGCGTTGTGTTGCGGTTATGAGCCTATTGGCCCAACTCATCCGACTTCGGCTCAGTGTACTTTTAGGAGTGAATTTGTCTTCCTACTGTGATCCCTGTTCACTTGGCCAGACTGCTGTCTGTTTCCAGGGGCACCACTGGGAAATAGGGCAGGCCCTTGGCTGGCTGTTGTTTGAGAACCCTGAAGTCATCTGTGGGTTGCTGACCACCATCTCATTCAGCTTGAGCATGTCTTTGCACTCAGTGTGCTAAAGTCCATCAAACCCTGTCCCATTCTTACTGTTGGTGCTCCTAGTAAGAGGCTTAGCCAGGTAAAAGGATCCCACAGTGGTGAAGCCTATTGAGAAGATTTTTTTAGGTCTGTTCCAGGTATTCGAGCTATCTGCCATAACCCATGGAATCTGAGTGGCATAATGGTTAGTGCAATAGTCTCTCGTGGCAAAGGTTGGTGGTTTGAATCTGGTTGCGGGCATCTTAATCTTTCAGCTGTAGAAGTAAGTACCTGATTTCTTCTAGAGCTGGGGAAGGAAAGGTGGATGGGAATGATGCTGACCACATGTTCCAGCCAAAAAATATGGGCACTAACATCATATCCCCTATGCAACTCTAAGTCATGACAAGATTATCTTTACTTTTTCACTTTACCCACTCCAAATTCAGTACAAAACTAGTGTTTCAACACATTCATAACGTTGGCTGATAAGAACATCCAAGTCACAGCTCAAGGGAGATACAGCAGTGACAACATTATTGTCCTTTTTTTTTTTCTCTCAACTATCCAGAGACTTCAGAGACAGTATGTGAGCAAGCCCACAGACAAACTCCACGGCCAGATTGTGGAAATGACCAAGACTGTGAAAGCATTGGAGAAACTGCTGAAGGATTTGACAAAAGGAGAAGAGCCCATCACGGTAATCAAGTGGTTATAAGAGGAAGAGTTTGACTTTCATGTATGAATGGTTGTCGTTCGTCTATGTTGGGGTATTTGTATGATTGTGTTTCTTATAGATTATATAGGAACACACTGGCAGGACACAGAAAAAGAACAAATATATCCATACGTCAAGAACTTAATATTGAAGAAGACTGGCTAGTAAAAAAAGGATTAAACAGAGAAAACTTAAATATTTTGGGCACATTGAATGTCATGATAATTTAGAGAAGACTGTCTTGGAAGGGTTTATAATGGGAAAAAGAAAGAGGGGAAGACCAAGGCAAAAATGGCTGCAAGACATTGTTGATAATCTGCAAATGGATGCATCAGCAGCAGGCCATCTTGCTTACAACCGAGAGGCCTGCAGGAGAGCTGTTAGGGAGTCGAAGTTCCACTGGAGACATGCAAATGACTGACTGACTGACTAACTGGCAGTGTGATTTAATTCTAACCATACTGAATATTAGAGAATCCTAGAAAGTTAGAGAATCATGTCGCTCACGTGATGGGAAGAAACAATCAGAAAATCCCAAAACAAGTTATCAGGTGGAATACAACAGGCCGAAGAAAAAGAGGTCGACCACATGAAACTCTAAAGAGGGCATTGTTAAGAGAGGCCAAATTAGTAGGCATAAAATCCCTTGATGAGATTGGAAAAACTCGCAGAAGACAGGAAATTTTAGCAAACTACCATGTGGGCCCTATGTGACGTTTAGTGGCATGGGAAGCATGCAGGATGTAATAAATAGAGTTTGCACAGAGGCCAGTTAATTTATGGGAAATAAGCCATATACATGTACTTAGTTTTGAAACTTATTTTTAGACTAAGAGTAATTGATGTCATCATCATCATCATCATCATCATTGCAGTCATTCCCTTGGGAGTATAGGTCATGGATAAGGTTTCTTGTCTTCCCCATTCTTTGATTTCTAGTAATTGATATGAAGTCACCAAAATTCCATTTGTTAAATTTTGACATGCTTCTGGTTCCAGAGGCATTGAGTTCTGTCCCTGCTGCCAGCATTCTTCTTTAGATAAAGATAGGATTAATATGAAGAATTCCTAGGAGTCCAGCTGTGATGATTGATCCTTTTCTGTTTATGAATGCCGAGCACAATGAAATACAAAGCAGACCTGCTCAGGCCAAGTCAGCATTCGGGACAATGAGACCCATCTTGTGCAATAGATCCATATCAATGGAAGCAAGATTCTGAGTACTTAAATGTTGCATCGATCCAGTTTTGTTTTGTGGGTGTGAAGCATGGTCTATGAATAAATGTGGTTTATAAGAAGGATGTTGAAGGCACCATGGACAGCCAAGAAAACCAGTGAAGAAGTCTTAAGAGAGGCTGGAGTTAAAAAGCAAGTTATAGCAAAGATCACAGTCAGACAGGTGAGATTTATAGGACATTTCCTGAGAAGAGGAAAATTGGAACACATTGTGGCAACTGAAAAAATTGAGGGAAGAAAAGACAGAGGAAGACAGAGAGAATTTACTGGATGGGCTGTCATTGTGGCTAGGAAGAAAGTAACTGATGGATCTCACAATCAATGCAAAAGACGGAATTGTGGAGAGAAATGATCGCCTACACCACGCGGCATGATTAGAGCAGATCTCAGATAAAGCTTTTTTAGTATAGATTAAATAATAAAAGGGTTAACAAGTGTTCTGTACTTCTGATGGCTGTGGCTTGAAGTGATGGTTGATTGTATGATGCATGCATCTGTCTTTGACAGGCATCTTCCCAGCATTCAGCTTCTGACCAGGGAAGTGTGTTTGACTGGCCACAGCCGGGTAACTTCAACAGCGGACACAACGGACAGGACATAGAGGTAGGAAACTTGGTGAAGAAATGTAATCTACTTTATTTGAGATGGAGTTATGATACATGACATTTTGGTGCCTGGCCTTGACCGTCCATGCCCATAATTGTAACTGTTTAAGTTGTTTTCATAATTATTAATGGAGAGTGTTTATGACTCTCAGTTCTTCATTTTAAAAAATGTAATTTAAATCAGTGAAACAACAGCTAAGATTATTTATGCTACACATTCATTCTTCTTGGAATTTTAGAGTCAGTCCATTAAAAAGTTATGTGCGGTCCCTTTTAGGTATTCATAGATACTCTTGTTAAGAAAGTTGAAAACAATTTTATTGAATCTTTCATCTGCCAGATTATTTTTTTTTCTCTTGTGTGGTGTAGCTGGCCTTGCAGAAACTGCTTGTAGATAGTCTCTGTTTTTTTGTTTGTTTGTTTGTTTTTTTTGTTGTGGTAAATTGTTTTGAGTATGTATATGCATTTCCTATAGAAGAGTGAACTACATCAAGCTTCATTTGCAGTTTTCTGTGGGCTGTTTTGGCGAAATTATTCATTTGGTTCCGGTCATTCAAAACTCATTTGTAGAGATTTTATGTCTCAATTGTAGATGTTGCTCTTCTTCTACTGCCATTTCTATTTTGTCTCCCAACATAAACATCTTAAAACCAGTTTAGAAATGAAGCAAGATCTCAAGAAAGATATCATCACTTAAATACTGTTTAGGTACAGAAGTCAAGACTGTAACACATCAGACTGTCAACACAAATTTAGCATCAGCTTTGTAAGTTGTCATGAGATTTAGTTGTTCAAGTCCTGGACAGAAGCTCCATCCTGGTCACAACTAGGAAGGGTAGCGGCCATGACCACAAAATGCTAAAGTCGGAGACACTGGACCAGTGTAGTCTAGATAGGCAACCACCTCTCACCCGGCCGGGATGTGTGCGTATCCTAGTCATGCTGAGGTTTTCTGGTGAGAAAGTCTAACGCTGGACTGGATGGGCAACCACTTCTTATCTGGTGGGGATACACGGGTATCCCAAAACACGTCGAGGTTTTCTGGTGAGAAAGTCCAACTCTAGGCTAGATGGGCAACCACCTCTCACCCAGCGGGGATATACTCATGTCCAAAACACGTCGAGGTTTTACAGTGAGAAAGTCCAACTCTAGATTAAACTGGTGCAGCGAAAACCACGGTGTCATGCAATCCCACTTCCGAGAGCCACCAAGAATACAGGCTCAAGCCCCGCAATGCTCTGAACCTCTTGTGATCCTCTCGTGGATCTCCTGTGGTCCTTTCAGGAACCACGCGGAGACCACAGGACCTGTCGAAGACCACAAGAGTAAATTCATTAGGATCAAAGCGGTCTTGATGGTAGAAGCGAACGAAGAAGAAGAAGTTGTTCATGTTTGTTCTCCTGGTTTTTCATTAAATGAAAGAAATCTGTGTTTGTGGAAATTCTTCTCTGAGAGAAGCGAAAGCTACTTGGTTATAATCTGTAGGTATTGAAATACGAGCATTTATGTTTTTAATGTAGAACAGGAGGCAACTTGTTTAATGACTATTTTGAATTATCTCAGCAGATGAAAGAATCATGAGGGTCTTTTACATTTTGTTTTTAAGATAGAGCAAGAGACAATGTGGTTAACAACTAACCCTAGTCTAAATTATCTCATATAGAGCAGGATACACTGTGATTAACAACAAACCCTAGTCTAAATTATCTCAGCGGATGAAAGAATATAAGTGAGCGCATACAACTTTTTTGTGATGTGACAGTGTGTTTCTAAGAAAAGAATTATTATAAATCACTTTATTTAATCCCGATGCTGTAATTTAAACTGAATAAATAATATTAAAGAACAAAATAAAAAAGAATAATTATGTGAATAAAAGGTCAGATGCTGGAATGTCAAAGCATCAAAATATCCTGGTGCCAAAAATGCCCTGATTCAGGAATTATAAGTGGATAATAAAACTAAACATTTATGGGCATGGTAATCTGCTTTGTTCAGGATGGAATTACAAATATATGATACAGCAAAACATGTGATAAACTTTTTCGAGATTGAGCCACAGCTGGTTTTTTTTTTTTTTTTGTTAACTTTGTAAGTAGATGAAATGTAAGTAAGGCAGCTGAAATATATATCAGTGAGAAAAAATTGAAGAGGTGGAGAGTTTTGAATATCATGGATCATTACTAACTAATAATGGAGATACAATGAGGGAAATTAAAAGGAGGACATCTATCACTCTTCAAAAAGTAAAACAACTAAAGGATCTGTGGAGAAGAACAGACAGAGCTACAAAAATAAGATTTTTGTAAAGGCATGCATCTTTCCCATCGCAGCATATGCCTGTGAGACCTAGTTGCTTAACAAAACAGTTGAGAATCATATAAATACCTTTGAATGTAAATTCTGTACCATTTACATTCAAAGGTATTTATAGTTCTTCAAATATCATGGACACAAAAAAGAAACAATATATCCATACTACAAGAACTTAATATTGAGGAAGGCTGACTAGTAAAGGAGATTAAACAGAAAATTTAAATATTTTGGACACATTAAACGTCATGATACTCTAGAGAAGACTGCCTTGGAAAGGTACATAATGGGAAAAAAGAAAGAGAGGAAGACCAAGGCAAAGATGGCTGCAAGACATTGATAATCTGCAGATGGACACATCAGCAGCAGGGCATCTTGCTTAAAACTGAGAGGCCTACAGGAGAGCTGTTAGGGAGGCAAAGTTCCACAAAGGACAAATGACTGACTGAAAATTTTTGGGGGTTGATAATCTTTTTTTTTTTTTTTTTTTGAAATGGAACTATAAATGGATGATGGAACAGAAAGTCTGGGCACATTATAATCCACTTTGAGTCACAGTCAGTAACACCTTAGTAATGTAACATAATGTTAAAAATATTGTCTTCGACACTACTTGTTGTGATAAGACTGCTAACATTAATATGTTTTCTTCTTTATCTTCAATGCTTAACTGGTATTTCATTTTCATAGGAGATCATTTCAGACGGTGATGAAGCTAGCTCAGAGGATGATCAGGTTTGTGTTAACATTTGTTAACATTTTGTTGAAGTTTTGATATATGGCCTGGTTGAATTGTACACCAAACCATCAATACTGAAGCTGTGATTTGAAATTTAAATTGGTGAAACAAAAGCTGAGATAAAGCACTTTCAAGATAATTCTCTTAATCTATCATATGACTGGTGGCCTGGTTAGCTGAGCGCTTTAGGTGCTCAGTTCACTAATCTGGTGGTACCAGGTTCAAGTATCAGCAGTGAAATTTTGTGCTGGCACTCACCAAAATGGCTGCAGGGTCCATCCAGCCTCTGAAAATTGGTACCAGAGAAATCTGACCAGGCATGTTACTGACGCTTTCACGTGCTGGTGGTGTTGGAAGTATGGGCCTAATCTTACATCTTTCCTGTGCCGTTAAACATCACACAGGGCTCACCATTGGGACTGTGGCAGTCTCTGTCCCATTATCTGGGCTAGGCTTGTTACTGGGGGCACTAACGGAGAGGTGGGGGCAGGGTCCCAGCCAGCTATGTTTTGCCAGCCCTGACACTGGCATGTTGACTGTGGGTTGCCGATTGCCAGAACAGACAGCATCTTTGCTTCACACATATATATATATATATATATATATATATATATATATATATGTATGTATATGTATTATATATATATATATCTCTTCTTACATCCTTGAAGAACAAGCAGTATTTTGAAAAGGTAGAAGCTGTCTCAACCAGATCTTACATCCTTCTCATGCCATTAAACATCACATAGCGCCCGCATTGCAGTTTGCCAAGATTTCCTGTTTTCACTGAGCTTTTCAACCTCATCAAGAGATGTTATGCCCACTAAACTGACCTCTCTTAACATTGTCCTCTTTAGAGTTTCATGCGGTCGACCTCTTTTTCTTCGGCCTGTTGTATTCCACTTGATATCTTGTTTTGGGATTCTCTGATTGTTTCTTTTCATCATGTGGCAGACATATGTTCATCTTCCTTTTCTGATCACCCTTGAGACAGTTGCTTTTCTGTCTTATCTCTGCATTGTTCTTGAATTTGTTCCACTTTTTACAGAGTATTTTTTTAGGCATCCCTTCTTCAGTGTTGACTGAACAAACATATCCATTGTAGAGATCTCTAATGATGTTGACAATTTTAGATGATATTCCATAGAGTCTTAAAATTCTCCACAATGAATCTCTGTGCATGCTATCAGATGCCTTTTTAAAAGTCTAAAGTTCAGGATTAATGGTTTTTGCATTTCTTCAAGTATTATTCTTAGAGTAAAGATCGAGTTGAGACAACTTCTCCTTTTTCAAAATACTGCTTGTTCTTCTCTTATTGCAGTATCTACTATATCTTTAATTCTATTCAGAATAACTTTGTAAAATACTTTTGACACAACTGATGTTACTGATGTTACTCCTCTCCAATTATTGCAGTTGCTAAGATTTCCTTTTTGTGGTATTTTAATAATGATTCCATTTTTCCATTTTGAAGGGAACTTTTTTTTCTTTCCAGACTTTATTAAACATTCTCTGTAGTTGTCTCATGTTGTCACTGTTAATAGCTTTTAACATTTTGGCTGTTATTTCATCTTCATGTGCATCTTTGTTGTTAGCCAGTAAATTCATTGCTGTTTCCATTTCTTTCAATGTAATTTCATTTAGGTTGACATTTAGTTGTGGGATTGGTAAGTCATTTTCAAGGTTTATCAATTCTTTTGGGTGTGGTCAATTAAGTATTTCCTGGAAGTATTTGGCCCATCTTTGTTTTTGGTCTTTACTTGATGTTAATAGGGTGCCATTTTTGCTAAAGATTGGTGTTTCTTTGGATGTTATAGTACCCATTAGCCTCTTTTGTATGTTGTACAGAATTTTCCTGTCTCCTGTTTTTGCTGCTTTATCTGCTTCTTTCACCATATTGTCTACATATTCTCTCTTTTCTCTTTTAACTGAACTTTTTACTTTATTGTCTAGTTCTTTCTATGTTGGTTTTGCTAAACCTTTTCCAAGATCAGTCTTTACATTAAACATGGCTAATTTGTCTGGTCGTCTTTCGTGTATGTATTTCCATGTGTTTTCCGATATCCATGCTTTTCTACTTGTTTTCCGCAGTCCAGCACTTGCTTTTGCTTCTGTGATAATGGTTGTGCTGCAAAAGTTCCATAATTCATCTATATCTATTTCCTCTACCTCACTGAGTGCTGTGAAATGATTGGCAAGTTCCAGATTGAAATACCTGTTAGTATTTTTTTCTTGTAGGTCGTGGCAGTTTATCTTTTTGGGTGTTATTTTTTGTGTTGGCTTTTCAGTTTTAGTCTTATTTTCCATATACACAGGTTGTGGTCACTGTTGACATCTGTACCTCTATATAAAAGTGCTTTAGAGGCACATAGGGATATGGTGTTAGTGCCCATATTTTCCTTGACCTGTGAGCACACTAGAGGATGATATGGTCAGTATCATACCTGGCTGCCTTTCCTTCATCAACTCCAGAAGAAGTCAGGTACCCATTTCTACAGCTTGGTGACTGGGGTGCCTCCGGCCGGATTCGAATCCCCCAACCTTTGCCACGATAGACCAGTGCACTAACCACTTTGCCACTCAGACACCCACACCTCTGTATACGCTTACATTTATCAGAAATGTTCTGAAGTGCTTTCTAATGCAAAAATGGTCTATCTGGTTCCTGGTTCTGTCACCTGGTGATATCCATGTTATTTTATGTATCTCTTTGTGTGGAAATATTGTTTCTTCTATGACCATGCCCACTGTTAGAGATTGTTCAATTAATCTTTCTACATTCTGATTTACCATATCGATTCCTTCTTTCTCCATTACTTTTTCGACATCACTGTTATCTTTTCCTTCCTTGAGTGTTAACTTTTCCTACCTTGGCATTGAAGTCTCCCATGACAATTAGGATATAATGTTTATAGACTTTGTTCATGTGTTGTTGTAATTGGTGATAGAAATTGTCTTTTAACAGACCTAATACCGTATCCAAATATGCCAGTTCATGTGCTTCTCCTTCAGGCAGTGATGGTAATTAAAAAATCAAGGACTACAGGAGTAAATTTAGTAGGATCACGGGACGATCTTGGTGATAGAAGTGAACGAAGAAGAAGAAGAATTAATGAAAGTCGTGCCTGCTAAAACAATTCTTTGCATCTCTCCCCAGGTGCAGGACCCTGGCCCATTTGCAGATATCAAATTGTTGGAAAATAAACCAGCCCACATGGCAGTATTTCTTAACTACCTCATATCAAACAGTGACCCAGCACCTGTGGTTAGTACCTTGTATAAGACCTTATCTTTACCCAGTAGATTCTGAGATGTGGAGTGAAGAGTCAGTAGAAGTGTACCATTTATGAAGTCAGACAGTACAAGAAATAGAGAAAGCATGAGAAAGCAGTTTTATGTTTAGCTGACTGAAGTGTACCATTTATGGGGATGTTAGAGTTGGACAGTAGAAAAACTAGAGAAATCAGAGTTAAAACTGGTTTTTATGGAGTGTTTGTGGGAATATATTTTTATGAAGGAGCTGGAATTGGACAGTAGAAGAAATAGAGATAGTATGAAAAAACAGTTTTATATTGACCTGATTGAAGCGTATCATTTATGAAAAAGTTTAGTTGGACAGTAGAAATACTAGAGAAATCAGAGTTAATGCTGTTGATGATTTATATTTTTTTGTTTTGATGATTTGTGTGGTTGTTTTGTACATTAGTGAGCTGTATACTTTGTGCTGTTGTTAATTTGTGTGCAGATTTTATGTTGTTGGGATTTGTGTGCATATTTTGTTCCATTGGTACTTTGTGTACATATTTTGTACCATTGATGCACAGTGGACTCATTCTGCTCTTTTTTAACTGATCTGTTCATATAGAGTAACCAGTTTTTTTTTTTTTTTTCTTCTGTTTTCACTTTTTTGTGGTGTCAGAAAAATTTGTGCCATGTTTTTGTTTGCATGTAAAAATTACTTTCAGGTTTTTTTTTCCCCTTTTTGTTTAGTCGTCCAAGTCTCTACACCTCCATTTGCTCATTTTCCTTTGTCTGTTATCTATCAGTTTGTCCGAGATAAACTGTCTGTTATCTATCATTTGTCTGAGATAAATGATCTGTTATGTATTATATACATAACAGAACGATGAAGACCTAGACTTACTTGGAGAAGAGAAATTATGACAGTGCTCAGAGACAAGGAATGCACATGGAAGGAAGCAGAGAAAAACTCCAAGAACAGGGATGACTGTGGCTTATTTAGTGCGGCTTGATTAGCTGAGTGGTTAGGCGCTTGGTAGTACCGGGTTCAAGTCCAATCAGTGGGATTTTTTCTGGTGCACACCAAAAAAGGCCCTGGGGTTCACCTAGCCTCTAAAATTGGGTACCAGAGAAATCTGGGAAGATAAAGCGGCCAGGTGTGATACTGACCATATCACACTTTCATGTGCCAAAGGTCATGGAAAATACAGGCCTAACACTGTATTCCCCAATATGCCTTAATGGCATGGAAATGGGAATGTTACCTTTTTTTTTATGCTCTCAAGGGAGTGAAAGGCGATGATGATGATGATGTATTATATATCTGCAATAGTCTCTTATCTAACATATATCTGAGATAAACAGTCTAATTTCTGTCATATGTCAGAGATAAATGAGTGATATGCTATCTATCACGTTGAAGATAAACAAAATCCTTTTTTTTTTTTTAGCTTCTTATAATTTTTTTTAGCATTTTTAAAATAATTTTTGTTTGTATAATTTGCAGGTAAGTTTTTTTCAGCTATGTCTGAGGATTATTTTTATCTGGTAGTTTGTTTCCTGTATACGTATACGTCCTTGATTTCCAGAGTTTATTTGTGCTGTAGAGTTCTACAGTATTCTAGTTATACACTGGGTTAACTCTTAGATGACTGTGAGCCATTCAGATGGCTTTCAAAACAAAATCTAAAAGATAATTACTATCATATAGTTTTGTTCCACGGCTGAGAATTCAACATTTTAAACTGTTATAGACTCTAAAAATTAGCAATGTGCAATTTTCTCAATAAAACGTGACTGCTTTGAATGAAAACAGAAAATGTTCATATGTCGTTGATGCAGTTTACTTTTAATAATAGATGGTTTCACATGTTTAAAGAAGAAAATATTGGATGTGGAACGTTTGTAGTAGGAAATTAAACAGCTGATAGACTGGAAAAGGAAGGTATAAAGAAAGAACAATTCAGGCACAGAATGTGCAAAAGGAAGTGAAAACACTAGTTAAAAGGAAATACCAAAACCACTGGAGGCAGAGGACAATCATCATATACATACAGAACCCCATTCTGAGACTTAACAAACAGCAACAAACCACAATCTTCAGGTTACAGACCAGACACTGCAGACTCAGTGCTCATCTCTACAAGGTAAATGCCGTGCCAACAGCCCAATGCATGTGCCAAAACGGCCCCCCAGACTCCTGAACACATGCTACATGTCTGCACCACGTACAGAGACCTCAGAGCCTAGGTATGGTCCTGAGAGAGAAGCACTGAGGAGAAACTCTGGGATGCCAGCAGGATTCATGGAGGCAACCCAGCTCCCTGTTTAGAAAGCTCAGTATATGAAACTGAACACAGAAGAAGAGGAAAAAAGTTGTAGTGCTATGAGATTTCCTTTGATTTTTTTAAAAGCTAAATACAGCAGCCCCCCACCATAAATACATAACACATGTTTTTAACATATGTACATTGTACACACTAAGGCACATTAGGATTTCTCCTTTTCACAGCAGAATTACCAGCATCAGTACTTTTTCACTTTGGAGTCATATTAAGCCAAATAAATTATACGAAGCATTGTACATAGTAATAGTGATACAATGCATGGATATTGTTTACATAGTGGATGCTGTAGAGTAACTGTGTGAGTGGAAGACTAGGAAAGCCAGGAAAGCAGTTTGTGAATTGAAATTGATGAATTTCTAATTTTTGGAAGTTTTAAAAAAATATTTTCAGACTGCAGTTAACTGTATTTTCAAACTATGTATTTCTCATTTTGTGACTTCCCAGCTTTTCTACATTATCACTGACTTGTTTATTTTGTCACTTTCCAGCTTTTCTACATTATCACTGACCTGTTTATTTTGTCACTTTCCAGCTTTTCTACATTATCACTGACCTGTTCAGTCGATGTACTGGCAACACTAAGGAGATGAGAAAGTGGGCCTATGAGATTTTCTCTACCTTCATATATCGTTTAGCTGTGAGTGTGACTTTGTTTTGTTGTTTTTTTTGTTTGTTTTTTTTTTTGTAAAAATTTACAGGTTCTTGTTCATTTTCCATCTCCCTGGAGATGCAAGCAGGATGTTCTATGCAACTGATGCAGTTAAGGTGCTGAAGCTGAGTTGCCACGGTGAACAGGGAGTAGATTACAGTGGCTTGCAGACCTAGCATGAAAGTAAAAAGCGTGGAAAAGAGCAGTGCTTCTTTGCATACTTGGCTGCCCCATGGGGACCACAGAAATCCCTTCCTGGTTGACCTAGGAGCATAACAGAGATACAGGACAAGCTGTTGGCCAGCAGTGATTCTGGCCCAGACAACTCTAGTGTGGTCATCTTCATTCTCAGATTTACTAGTACAAGTAGGAACCATAATGGATCAATTTTGAAAAAAATGGTAAACAAAGATTATCAAGACTGGCTTACGTCTGTTTGGACACCGAGAAACACATATTGTCTCTGAGCACAGATCTAGCCCGAGGGAGAAAATCTGAAAGAAAAGCTATGGGGCTTCCACTCAATGCCTGGAGAAGACAGCAGACTTTGTCAAGGTGACAAGGCTGCAAGATATAACATGACCAGCCAGTACTTGAACGTGGAAGAAGAACAGATATCATCAGTTATTTCATTTGAGTCACTTCTGTTCAGTAACCTGTTTGTCCAGTTGAAGTAGACTTCTGTGATGAAGTTGAAGCACGATCTCCGTATAGAAAGAAAAGCTGACTAGGTTGATAGATTATTGATATTTCATATACTGCAGTATACCATCGAGTCCACTTCATTTCATGAGATAGAGAATCTGGCATAGCTATGTCAGCTATGAGAAAAGCTATGGAGCAGGTAAAGGTAAAACGTAACACCGTCATGCCTTAGAGAATGTACATAGGGGGTATGGTGTTAGTGTTCATATTTTCCTTGACCTGTCAGCACACTAGAAGATGATGTGGTCAGCATTATGTCTGGCTGCCTTCCCCAGTCTCAGAAGAAGTCAGGTATCCACTTCTACAACTGAGTGACTGGGGCCCCAGACCTTCCCCAGTCTCAGAAGAAGTCAGGTTCCACTTCTACAGCTGAGTGACTGGGGCCCCAGACCTTCCCCAGTCTCAGAAGAAGTCAGGTATCCACTTCTACAACTGAGTGACTGGGGCCCCAGACCTCCTCCATGAGAGACAAGTGCATTAACCAGTTTTGCTGCTCAGGCACCCTTCCATAATTTAGTGCATAGTTAATCCCATGTAACTGTTTTGTGCAGCCCCTGAACATAGATAATCCCATGTAACTGTTTTGTGCAGCCATTGAACATAGTTAATCCCATGTAACTGTTTTGTGCAGCCCCTGAACATAGTTAATCCCATGTAACTGTTTTGAGCAGCCCCTGAACATAGTTAATCCCATGTAACTGTTTTGTGCAGCCCCTGAACATAGTTAATCCCATGTAACTGTTTTGTGCAGCCCCTGAACATAGTTAATCCCATGTAACTGTTTTGTGCAGCCCCTGAACATAGTTAATCCCATGTAACTGTTTTGTGCAGCCCTTGAACATAGTTAATCCCATGTAACTGTTTTGTGCAGCCTCTGAACATGCCCATAGTTAATCCCATGTATCTGTTTCGTGCAGCCCCTGAACATAGTTAATCCCATATAACTGTTTTGTGCAGCCCCTGAACATGCCCATAGTTAATCCCATGTATCTGTTTCGTGCAGCCCCTGAGCATACCCGTTGATGACAGTATTGTCAGTCAGATTGACAACATCCTGTATAACAGTGGCAGCAGAACAGACAATGAAAATGTGTTACGAAGCATGTTCTTGACCTCGAGGCAGTCCCTACAGTTGGAGGTATCTGAGCAGCTCTTTGACTTCAGAAACAAGAAAGATCTTGGTCAGTTTCTGTTGTGTATCTTTCTGTGTTGTCCCTTTTGTGTTGTATTTGTCTCTTTACTTTGTGTTTATTTTGTTTGCATTTATCTCTTTTGTCAGTTAGTCAGTCATTAGTATGTCCTTTGCTGAACTTTGCCTCCCTGACAGCTCTCCTGTAGGGCTTTTGGTTGTAAGCAAGAAACCCTGCTGCTGATGCATCCATTTGTAGATTATCAACGATGTCTTGCAGCCATCTTCACCTTGGTCTTCCTCTCATTTTTCCCTTCCAGGATTGTCTTCTGTATATTATCATGATGTTTAATGTGTCCAAAATATTTTAAGTTTTCTCATTTTAATTCTCTTTACTAGCCAGCCTTCTTCAGTATTAAGTTCTTGTAATATGGATATATTTGTTCTTTTTTTTTTGTCCATGATATTTGAAGAACTCGTCTGTAGCATTTATATTCAAAGGCATTTATGTGTTTCTCAGCTGTTTTGTTAAGTGTCCAGGTCTTTTGTAGTGTCTCTTTTATGTTGTATTTATTTTTTAGTATTTATTTCTTTCTGTTCTGTATTTATCTCTCTTTATGTTGTATTTCTTTTTTAATTCTATTTATCTGTTTTTGTACTGTTTATTTTGTATTTATCTATTTTGTGTTCTATCTTTTAAGTTGTATTTATCTCTTTTAATTGTGAACTTTCAGTCTTGGTAGCTAGTGCAGTCAGATCCTTGAAAACAGTTACACATTCAGATGATGAATCTTCTGTGTTATTTCTCTAAGGATTCCTTATAGTGCTACAGAGTTAATGCACCTATGCTGTGATCTTTGATGGTTCAGTGTACAGTCATTATGTGTCATTGTCTACAGAGGATGGAGGAGAATGTCGAGGAGGAGTTCAGAGCAGTCATTGTATTTATTTAGATTATAATCCTGAAACTAAGTTTCTTAACTTCCAAAAATAGACCCAAAAAAAGCCTTCCCAGCAAACATTTCTATATATAGAACTCAGTAATTTGTCAGCCAGACAGCATCAATGCCCAGTTTTGCTTTAGCTGCATCAGTGCCATCTCTAATAGAGATTCAGGCATGAAAGAATAAAAGTATTCACATAAGTCTGTGGATAAGTGTTATCTAGTTGAGTTCTTGCTAGGCTGAGTCTGCTAGGAGTGATCTGTCAGTTTTCTCATTAGGTTTTTGTAATAGTTTTACTGTGCTAGGAACAGCCTTTCAGTTTTCCCATTAAGTTTTTGTAATAGTTTTACTGTGCTAGGAACAGCCTTTCAGTTTTCCCATTAAGTTTTTGTAATAGTTTTACTGTGCTAGGAACAGCCTTTCAGTTTTCCCATTAAGTTTTTGTAATAGTTTTACTGTGCTAGGAACAGCCTTTCAGTTTTCCCATTAAGTTTTTGTAATAGTTTTACTGTGCTAGGAACAGCCTTTCAGTTTTCCCATTAAGTTTTTGTAATAGTTTTACTGTGCTAGGAACAGCCTTTCAGTTTTCCCATTAAGTTTTTGTAATGATTGTCACTATCTGCTGAGAACAAACTTTCAGGTTTACAAATGAGTCATGTCTTGGTCTTGATTCCCCCCCCCCCCCCCCCCCCCCCCCCATACCAAATATGTCCATATCATTTCTTATAAGTAAAAAAATGTTAAAAAAGATTTTCATCATTGATCTGTGGATAAATGTTTTGATGCCCTTCATGGAATCAAGATCTCAACACAGTACCTGAAATCCTTAGCATCAGTCAGAACTTTGACCAAATGAAAATGGGAGAGCTGAACACTCAACATTCAGTCCAAGAAAAGGTAAGGTAAAGGTAACCCTGTCATGCCATATACCCACATAGGGATATGGTATTACTGCTCATATTTTCCTTGACTCGTCAGAACACTAGAGGATGATGTGGTCAGCATCATGCCTGGCCTTCTTTCCTTCTCAGACTCAGAAGTTGAGTACCCATTTCTACAGCTGAGTAACTGGGGCATCTCTGGCCAGATTAAAAATTCCCACCTTCACCATGAGAGACCAGTGCACTAACCACTTGGCCACTCAAATGATAATCCAAGACTCCATACTGATATTTGGCCATTCTTGCTTCCAGTGTTTTTTTGTTATCTGTGTTGTTTGCCGTGACTCTGTACAGATGAGAAAAAGTTTACGTATTGATCAATACATTTCTAGCCACTGAATTGGTTGACTGATTTAGTGACTTAACCAATTGAGTTTGACAGACTACTCTATCCTCAGGTATGGGTAGCATATATGGCGTTCAGAAAGTTCATGACAATATGGATAGGGCATCAGAGGTCAAGGTTGCTGAGGAGTTGCTGATGCCACATCTAAAGTACTTCGGGTTGGTCTTGTTTTTGCACTTTGTTGTTGTTTTACTGCTCATGTTTTGTTTGCATTTTGTGGCTGTATTATTTTATTGTGGTCTGGCTGAAGCTGGTTTTGCTGTTGGTTGGTTATATATCGGTAGTGAGGTATTGATGAGAAAGTTGATGTTACAGAAGCCTTCGTGTGTGTGGCCATGTGTGTGGGTATGTCGTTGTGGGTGGGGGGGGGAGTTGTGGCTTCTGGCCGGCTTTTTTTGTATGTGTACATTTGCTATATTTGTTTATTTCTCTACGTAGTTTGTGTACATTGCTTTTTTTCTTTATTTTGTGTTATTTACGTTAAAGTATTGTTTATTTTCTGCATTTGTTACATTGCCAAATTGTTTATTTCTGTATATATTTTCTTTACACTGCTTTGTTTGTTTATTTGTTATTTACATTACTGCATTGCTTATTTCTCTTTTTGTGTTATTTACATTGCTGTATTTACTAATTTCTCTTTATTTTCTCTTTCTTTCCTTCTCTTTCTCTCTTTCTCGCTCTTGTCCCTTCAGTGCTTGAGACACATAGGGCTGCTCTCTGGTTAACCTCTCACTAACTTTTTCTCTTGCATCGGTTTCTGTAGCTGCAATTCTACTTTATGGAGTTGGTGGCCCCCTGCACCAACCTGCTTAGTTGCCTCTTACGACAAGCATGGAATGTGGCAGAGGCCCCCTAGCCCTATGGCTTTGTTTAAATTGTGCAGTTTGTTCATTTCTTTTTGTTTGTTTACTTTTCCATATTTATTCACTTCTCTGTATTCATTTTTAGGGGTGATGACAACAGTCGAGGTGTGATAGTAGACAAGGATCTTGCCATAGGCTGGGCACTGGCCACATTCCTCCGATCACTGGGCGGGTCCAAGTCAGTGCACGGTGCGGTGCTAGAAAGATTCCAGACTTTCTTGATGAAAGAGAAGAAGGTTCTTAAGCTGCTGGGCACGGGCTCGAAGTCCAACAGAGCAAAGGTAGAGAGGATTAAATGGAATAACATGATCATTGTAGAATTGTCATTTCTTCTTTCATGATTTAAGATCAAGTTTTTTAACAGAGAGGAGGTGTGATGTTGGATGCTTGAGCATTGAAGTAGTTAGGGCCCTAGTCTGTCATGATAGATGTCAGTGATTGAAGTCTGAGAGAGAGAGAGAGAGAGAGAGAGAGAGAGGAAATGTGATAAGTGATGTCATTTTATCTTCAGGATGAGGCACACTGGACTCTGTTGTGCACACTGAGTGAAGGGAGGATAGGATTTTGTTGTGCACACTGAGTGAAGGGAGGATAGGATTTTGTTGTGCACACTGAGTGAAGGGAGGATAGGATTTTGTTGTGCACATTGAGTGAAGGGAGGATAGGATTTTGTTGTGCACATTGAGTGAAGGGAGGATAGGATTTTGTTGTGCACATTGAGTGAAGGGAGGATAGGATTTTGTTGTGCACATTGAGTGAAGGGAGGATAGGATTTTGTTGTGCACATTGAGTGAAGGGAGAATAGGATTTTGTTGTGCACATTGAGTGAAGGGAGGATAGGATTTCACATGAAAATCAGTCTCAGCATTATAAAACTTTCAGTGGATGAATAAAATTAAAAACTGTATAAAATAACATACATAAACACATAAATGCCTTTGAATGTAGATGCTGCAGAAGAGTTCTTCAGATATCATGGACACAAAAAAGAACAAATATATCCATACTACAAGAACTTAATATTGAAGAAGGCTGGCTAGAAGAGCAGATTAAAAAGAGAAAACTTGAATATTTTGGACACATTAAACGTCATGAGAATTTAGAGAAGTACGTCTTGAAAGGGTACATAATGGGAAAAAGAAATAGAGGTAGACGAAGGAGACCAAGGCAAAGATGGCTGCAAGACATCGCTGATATGCAAATGGACACATCAGCAGCAGGGCATCTTGCTCACAACTGAGAGGCCTACAGGAGTGCTGTTAGGGAGGCAAAGTTCTGCAAGGGACATGCAAATGACTGACTGATAAAATAACCGTGATGAATCAAACAACAAATTCATATGTATCTTTGGAAATGGCATGAATGCCAATACACATTCTATACAATTTTTCACATGTTACCTTTTAACTCTTTCTGTGCCTCAGGAAGAAACACGGACGTTCAATTGGTACTAGAATAAAAGTGCGGGTCTTGATCTGTATAGAGGGTATAGTTGTAAAATTGAATGGAAAAAAGTATTTTCATGTACTTCCGTGTACTTATTATGTTTCAAAATATAACTAAATGTATAAAGATTTCATAAATGCAGAGTTTTTTTAAGAAAAAAGAAGTAATGTGATGTTTTTAGACAATGATTGTGCCCAGCTCACCATCGGCTAGGTCTAGATCTACACTACTTACCATCTGAGATGTCTAGATCTACTTGTTGATCTCGTATTGTGATTCTCTGTTGCATTCTCGCTAAATTAATGTCTGAAATAACCTCCTATCTACTTCTCCAGTCATCTAATATGTCTAGATCTACTTGGGATACATTCAAGAGCAGTGGGGTGGTCACAGGCCATGTCCATACCCCCATCTACATCATCAAAAATTGAAAAATTTCTATGTTTCTCTTCCTTTTTCTTGCTTGGCATCACTCGTAACTAAGGACTCTTTCATCATTTTGAAAAGTGTCACTGAACACGCGGACAAAATATGTACAATTTAAACGTTACACTGGTTTTTTTAATGAAACAAACCAAGCGCCACTATAGTGATGATACGTAGCATGTCGGAAAACCAGAAGCATCACTATTGTGACGAACAGTACTGAAAGAGTTAATCCACCATGAAACATTTAAATAGCGTTTCCAAAAAAAAAAAAATAATTACAGTCATTACTTGGTTGTTTTCTCTAGTTGGGAGCTCATGATTTTAAACTGCTACAGACATTAAAAATAAGCAGTGCATCACTTGCCAGTACAATTATGGCAGTGATTTTTATTTTTATTTTAAAATATATTAATGTGTCATGGATGTTGTTGAGTGGGTTAAAAGTTAAGACACAAACAATTTCTGTCCACAGGCAGTGAAAGGTCACCAGCTCACATTACAGCATTTTTGTGTGTCTACATTCTGTAACTTCTGTGGTAAAATCTTGTGGGGTGTCGGCAGTCAAGGTTACCAGTGTCAAAGTGAGTGATGCTCTGGTAGCAGAAGATTGTAGAAGGTTGTAATAGTTGTAGGAGAGTGTAAAGGAGCGCAACACCTGTAGGAGAGTGTAAAGGAGTGCAACACCTGTAGGAGAGTGTAAAGGAGTGCAACACCTGTAGGAGAGTGTAAAGGAGTGCTGCACATGTAGGAGAGTGTAAAGGAGTGCTACACCTGTAGGAGAGTGTAAAGGAGTGCTGCACATGTAGGAGAGTGTAAAGATGTGCTACAGTTGTAGGAGAGTGTAAAGATGTGCTACACATGTAGGAGAGTGTAAAGGAGTGCTACACCTGTAGGAGAGTGTAAAGGAGTGCTGCACATGTAGGAGAGTGTAAAGATGTGCTGCATTTGTAGGAGAATGTAAAGGAGTGCTGCACATGTAGGAGAATGTGAAGGTGTGCTAATTTAAAGATATGCTGCAGTAGTAACTGCTGGCCTGGTTAGCTGAGTGGTTAGGAGCACGGTTTACTAATCTGGTGGAAATGGGTTCAGTCACAGCAGTGGGACTTTTTTTCTGGTACACGCCAAAGAAGGCCCCTGGGTCAACCCAGCCTCTAAAAATGCGTACCAGAGAAATCTGGGAAGGTAGATGTGGCCAGGCATGATACTGACCACATCACACTTTCACGTGCCGAAGGTTGTGGAGGTGCAGGCCTAACACTGTATTGCCAGTATGCCTTAATGGCATGGAAACAGGAATTGTACTCTTTTACAGTAATAATCGGGTATAGAGATAATGCACCAGAATAAGGTGTACAGTAGTGCTACAGTAGTAGCAGAGTGGAAAGAGATGTTGCAGTAACAGGAGAGTGTGAAGGAATGTTGGGATATTAGAAAAGTCCAGATTGGTGGTATAATAGTAGAAGAGAGTAAATTTGTGCAAGAATAGTAGATAAGTGTGAAGGTCTAGTTAAGTCCAAAGGGATATTACAGTAGTAAAAGAGCATGCAGGAATGTGTCAGTATTAGGAGTGTTAAGCAGTGCTACAGCAATAGATGAATGTAAAGTTAATGTTATAATTGTAGAAGTTAAAGTTGTGTTACAGCTATGTGAGAACACAAAGGAGTACCTATAGTGGTTGTAAATTGTGAAGTAATTGCAATATAGATGGATGTAGTAAGAATCAGAAATAGTAACCTACAGTGACCTATTTTGTCAAGCCTATTTCTATTATATATGGGTGTCTGAGTGGCGAAGTGGTTAGTGCACTGGTCTCTCATCAAATCTGGCCAGAGGCACCCCAGTCACCCAACTGTAGAAATGGGTACCCGACTTCTTCTGGAGTTGGGGAAGGAAAGGCGGCCAGGCATAATACTGACCAAATCACCCTCTAGTATGCTGACAGGTCAAGGAAAATATGGGCACTAACACAATATCACTATATGCCTCTAAGGCATGACAGGATTACCTTTATCTTGCCTTTATTTCTGTTATATGTGTTAGATTTCCTTTTCCATCATGTCTTATTCTGCTTCATGTATCAGATTTCCTCTTCTGCCATACCTTATTCTGCTTCATGTATCAGATTTCCTCTTCTGTTCATCATTCCTTATTCTTCCATATCTTCCATCTCTGTGTGACAGATTTCCTCTACTGCCATGTCTTACTCTGCCATGTGTGACAGATTTCCTCTACCGCCATGTCTTACTCTGCCATGTGTGACGGATTTCCTCTACCGCCATGTCTTACTCTGCCATGTGTGACAGATTTCCTCTACCGTCATGTCTTACTCTGCCATGTGTGACAGATTTCCTCTACTGCCATGTCTTACTCTGCCATGTGTGATGGATTTCCTCTACCGCCATGTCTTACTCTGCCATGTGTGACAGATTTCCTCTACCGCCATGTCTTACTCTGCCATGTGTGACAGATTTCCTCTACCGCCACGTCTTACTCTGCCATGTGTGACAGATTTCCTCTACCATCACGTCTTACTCTGCCATGTGTGACAGATTTCCTCTACCGTCATGTCTTACTCTGCCATGTGTGACAGATTTCCTCTACCGTCATGTCTTACTCTGCCATGTGTGGCAGATTTCCTCTCCGTCATGCTGTATTCTGCATCGTATGTCACATTTCTCTTAATTAAATGGTTTATTCTGCTTCATATATCACATTACCTTTTCCATATTGCCTTATTGTGCTTCATTTATCACATTACCTTTTCCATCTTGCCTTATTGTGCTTCATTTATCACATTACTGTTATTCCTTTTTTTGCTTCATGTGTAATATTTCTTCTTCATTATATCTTATTCTGCTTTGTGTATCACATTTCCTTTTCTATCTTGCCATATTCTGGTTCATTTGCCACATTTAAACTTTGTCATACCTTATTCTACATTATCTGTCTCACTTCCTCTATTGTCATGGCTTATTCTGCTCATATCACAATTCCTCTTCCATAAATCCTTATTCATTCTGCTCTTGTGTCACATTCCCCTTCCACCATTCCATGTTTTGTTTCATCTATCACATTTCCTCTTCTAGTGACACACATTATTGCTACCATGCTGTATGCTTCTTCATCTATTACATTTCCTCTCCTATCATGCTTTTATATTTCTCTGTATATCACATCTCCTTTCCCATCACACCTTATACTTTTCCATGTATCACATTTCCTCTCCTACCATGCTTTATACTATTCTGTATATCACATTTTCTCTCCCATCAAGCACTGTACATTTCCATGTATCATATTTCCTCTCCCATCATGCTGTATACTTTTCCATGTATCACATTTCCCTTCCTGTCATGCTTTATGTATTACCTTGTAACATTATGCTGTAATCTTACTCAATCTTGATACCTGTTACAATGAACCAGATTGTGGCATGACGCTGCACAAGCCCTGCTGTGACGAGATTGTAGAGCAGTGTCCTGGCAGGAGTAAAAGACCTCCCCCCTGGCAGCCTCTACCTATACCTGTCCGCAAGCCAACATTAAACCGTTCAGGTATGTCACTTGGGACAAGTAGAAGTGTCTGACGGAGACAGATTAAAACAGGTTCAAGGAGGAGGAGAGAGGTAGTATAAGAATAACAAGAATAGATAACGTGTTTGTGACTGTCTGCAGAAGTTTTGGTCTTTCCAGATTGGGACCTGTGCTGGCATGGGATCTTGTTGACTTAATGGTGGCACTGGCCCTGTCTTAATCACAACTAATGTTTGTGTTTTGTTGAAATATGTGTCTTGCACATGTTTAGATAATTCAGGAAGTAAAAGCTTCATTAATTTTTTTTTTTTTTTTTCACATTTTCTTGCCACTTTGTGATGTCAGGTTATAGCTGGTCATATGTATCTCTCTCTCTCTCTCTCTCTGTCTCTCTCTCTGTGCAGTAGAGGGGATTACTTTGAAGGGGACAGTGTTCAAAATGCTGTCAAATGAGCACTTATGTCTTTATAGCAAAAGTTTGCTATTTATTTATTTATTTTTTGAGAAGACCTAAATTTTATTCTTAAAATTCATTTCCTGGAGATCCCATGACACAGTGGACTACTATAGACATGCAACAGTACAGATAAGTTAACCATAAAATATACTTTACTTTGTTTACTGTCAGTTTATTATAATAGAAATGTTACACTTGAAAGTTTGCAGAATGTGTACTATGTAAATGAAAGTATACATTCTGTAGATTGAAAACTAAAGTAAAGATAAGCTGTTTGGCATGCCATTGAGGCATATAGTGGATATGGCATTAATGGCAGTATTTCCTTTGATCTGTTGCATGGCACTGAGGCATGTAATAGATAAGGCATTAATGGCAGTATTTCCTTTGATCTGTTGAATGCCACTGAGGCATGTAATAGATAGGGCATTAATGGCAGTATTTCCTTTGATCTGTTGAATGCCACTGAGGCATGTAATAGATAAGGCATTAATGGCAGTATTTCCTTTGATCTGTTGAATGCCACTGAGGCATGTAATAGATAAGGCATTAATGGCAGTATTTCCTTTGATATGTTGAATGCCACTGAGGCATGTAATAGATAAGGCATTAATGGCAGTATTTCCTTTGATCTGTTGCATGCCACTGAGGCATGTAGTAGATTTGGCATTAATGCCTGTATTTCTTTTCACTTGTTTCATGCCACTGAGGTTATTATGTGTTAGTACATATATTTTTATTGGCCTGGAAGCACACTAGAGAGTGATGTGGTCAATATAATGCCATGTCACCCCAGCTTCTGGAAGAGCCGAGCACCATTTTTTACATTTGGTGTGACAAGGGCAATTCTGGCTGGGTCGTTGACCTTGGCCATGAAAGTCAGGTACACCAGTCACTTTACTTAGGTCTCTGACATTTTGGACTGTCTACCTGCAGGTCACCAACAGCAGCAACCACCACCTACAGTGACAGAGCAGGTGCCCCAGTTTCCTAGTCCAGGGCAGAGCATTGATGCAAGGAGCCCCCCTCACATAGAACCTGGACAACATTCAACTCAGCCTTTCCCTAGAGAGGAGGATCCAGATATTGGTATGTTCTTTCTGTTTGTATCAGTGGGTAGGGCCGACATGACGCATGCAGGCATCATTATATACTAACCAACATATAACACATTATTTATAACATCCGCAGCAGCAGTGGATGAGCTGTCATTCTGGTGATGTGACCAGAGGAGACACTGCAGGCAACAGTGGATGGATTGCTGTGCCAGTGATGTGACCAGAGGAGACACACTGCAGGCAACAGTGGATGGATTGCTGTGCCAGTGATGTGACCAGAGGAGACACACTGCAGGCAACAGTGGATGGATTGCTGTGCCAGTGATGTGACCAGAGGAGACACACTGCAGGCAACAGTGGATGGATTGCTGTGCCAGTGATGTGACCAGAGGAGACACTGCAGGCAACAGTGGATGGATTGCTATGCCAGTGATGTGACAAAAGGAGACACACTGCAGGCAACAGTGGATGGATTGCTATGCCAGTGATGTGACCAGAGGAGACACACTGCAGGCAACAGTGGATGGATTGCTGTGACCAGAGGAGACACACTGCAGGCAACAGTGGATGGATTGCTATGCCAGTGATGTGACCAGAGGAGACACTGCAGGCAACAGTGGATGGATTGTTGTGCCAGTGATGTGACCAGATGAGACACTGCAGGCAACAGTGGATGGATTGCTGTGCCAGTGATGTGACCAGAGGAGACACTGCAGGCAACAGTGGATGGATTGCTATGCCAGTGATGTGACAAAAGGAGACACACTGCAGGCAACAGTGGATGGATTGCTATGCCAGTGATGTGACCAGAGGAGACACACTGCAGGCAACAGTGGATGGATTGCTGTGACTAGAGGAGACACACTCCAGGCAACAGTGGATGGATTGCTATGCCAGTGATGTGACCAGAGGAGACACACTGCAGGCAACAGTGGATGGATTGTTGTGCCAGTGATGTGACAAAAGGAGACACACTGCAGGCAACAGTGGATGGATTACTATGCCAGTGATGTGACCAGATAAGACACACTGCAGGCAACAGTGGATGGATTGCTGTGACCAGAGGAGACACACTGCAGGCAACAGTGGATGGATTGCTGTGCCAGTGATGTGACCAGAGGAGACACACTGCAGGCAACAGTGGATGGATTGCTGTGCCAGTGATGTGACCAGATGAGTAATATACAAATGTGTCAGCATCTAACCCTAGAGACATCATCAGAAATCTAAATTGCAGAGACTGGTGCACATTCTTCAGATCCTAAATAAACACTGGGAGGAATCACAGACTAATAATCTTTCCTGCTTGTGTAGTTCATGTTGTTTTCTATGTTTTGTACTGTGTGTATTGAAAGACAGTGTCAGTCTCTGCATGCGGTTGAGCCAGCAGAGAGACATCACCCCTGCAGCCATGACAGCCTGACGCCAGCCCCTCAGTTTCAAACAGGTCTGGGTCTTCAGAAAAAGCGCTCATCAACATTACACTGCCCGAGTCTCATTTGGCACCCAACCAGTGGTCTTTGTTCACTGGGCTCATACACGGCTGGGCAAAAGAGCTAATTACTCAGCCCATGGCACTGAATGAAACCAAAAGTCACTTTAAAGCTTAGAAAAAGCAAATCTATTTAGAATCATTCTTGGCCATGTATATTGTTCAGATTTAATGAAAGAAAGAAAAACTGACGTACAGTCTGCTGCACATGAACTCATTTCAAAATGAGATCAAATTTTGGCATAGGTTTATGACGAATCCCAAGAAAATCTGGCTACTCGGTAACAAGGCATTATGTTAGGCTGGTATAAAAAAAGCTTATTAATAATTTTTTAAATGCAGTTGAAACTGAAGTATCATTTTACTTTAAAAATCATTTAGTTTTTCCAGCAACAGAGAGTCCGCTTGTTTGTGGTTCAGGAAATTTTCTGTGAAACTTTTTAGTGCATTCTGCATGGCCAGGAAGTCATAGTGGCCTGTAGAAGTGATGATGGCATCTCATGATGCCAGCTTGCTGTGGCATTTCCATTTTCTGTCAGTTCTTCCATACTGTAAATCATATCTTCTTTTATCCTGTCAGTAGCCGCTTCTCCATCCATTGTGTGGATACAGTGAGATCTTCCATGTCCTTGGAGTCCCTGTCTTTCAGATTATCTATGACTTTTAGCACCCAGAGACTTCATGCAGCTCTATCAACATCAGCTATTGGTTAATTAGCATTGGTAAATTCTGTTAAATTGCAACACAAATATTGTGCATATCTGTCGTCGGTAGAGTCAGCCATGAGAGGTGACAGCGCTCGGCAAAAGCTTAAATACCTGTCTACTTAAAAACCCTCATCGTAGATGAAAAGTACCAATAAATAAGCTTCCTAATTTTTCTGCCTCTTGATTAACCGTGCTGTCTGTTGCAGAAAGTGGGAACTACTCAGTCAAGAACATAATCCAGCAGTACCAGAAGCTGAGCAGTCCTACAGGGTCTGGTCAGGGAGTTGCTGACCCAAAGGAAGAAAGAGGAAGATTGGCTAGCTCTAACACAGACAGAAATAGGTACTTTAATACATCTCATTTTCCTCTTCTCTTTCTTCCTCTTTGGCCTTATTATGTAAACGTTAACATTATTAACCTATTTATTTTTGTTTGGTGTTTAATCTGTATAATCTGGTGTATAATGGGCTTGATCATTAACCAAAGTAAGACAGAGTATATGAAGATATCAAGAGACCAGAGGCAGAATGATCTAGATTAGATAAAATGTTGGAGATATGATTACTAGGAAAGCAGAAACATACAAATATCTAGGCACAACCTTCAGCAGAAGAAACACAGTATGAGAGGAAATTAAAATCAGAGTACAGATAGGGAATAAAATATACCTTGCCTTGCAACACCTGTTAAAATCATATCCCAAAACACCTAAATAACAATCTACGAAACTATAAGACCAGCCATCATGTATGGATCACAAACGTAGAGTACAACAAAAAAGATGAACAGCAATTGCAGATCTTTTGGCCCATAAAGGATACCAACAGTGGAGTTTGGAGAGCTAGAAAGAACACTGAACTGAACAGCTTATTTAAATCCCAATGAATTATAAATGTCTTGAAACTGAACAGACTACGCTGGCTGGGGCATGTAGAAAGAATGGAAAAGAACAGAAACAAAAATGATGTATGCACAAGAGATGAGGGAAACAAGACCAAAGGGTAGACCAAGACAGATGGAAAGACAACATAAAAGAGGATATAAAAGAAATTGGTGTCATCAGCTGGAGAGAGAAGATTAGGAATAGAGAGGAATGGAGGTGAACTTTATCTGCAGAATGAGCCTTAATAATGGCTTGGAAAGCTTAAGAGGAAGAAGTATAATCTATAATCAGAGACTGGCATTTCTGCACTCTGAGCATTTTCATATGTGCTTCACCTTATTCAGTGTATAAACGTTAGCAGTATGAATCTCATTCTTTCTGTTTAGTTTGGATGAATAGGTGTTAACAATATGAATTTTTTTCAGTTTGGTTTGATTTTATAGGCTTTAATAATATTTTGGGTGTATAAGTGTTAACAGTGTGAATCTCTTTCTTTCTGTTTACTTTGGGTGTATAAGTGTTAACAGTGTGTATCTCATTCTTTCTGTTTAGTTGTTAACAATATGTATCTCATTCTTTCTATTTGGTTGTTAACAATGTGTATCTCATTCTTTCTGTTTAGTTTGAGTGTATACATGTTAACAATGTGTATCTCATTCTTTCTGTTTAGTTTGAGTGTATAAGTGTTAACAGTATGAATCTCTTTCAGTTTGGTTTGAACATAAAGGCTTTAATAATATGAACCTATTTCTTTTCTTTCCATTTGGTTTTAGTACATAAGCTTTAAAAATATGATCTACTTTCTTTGTTTGACTTGAATATATAAGCACTAACATTTGAACTCTGTCATCAGATGATCAGATGTCTTAGCTCAGATTTAGACTCTTGATGAAGTCAGTACTGATGCAGTGTCTTGGTCAGTCTTGGTCTGAAGTCCTGGGAATAATTCCCTCTTGTCTTCGCAGCTGTACGAATTGTTACTCAGCAGACTAGGTTGAGGAGAAGTCACTTCAGAAGACAGAATTTCTGCCTGTACAGTTGTACATATGGGTACTCAGGAATTTCTGCCTGTACAGTTGTACATATGGGTACTCAGGAATTTCTGCCTGTACAGCTGTTGTACATATGAGTACTCAGGAATTTCTGCCTGTACAGTTGTACATATGGGTACTCAGGGCTGTGTTCAGAGAAGATTGCCACAGACAACAGAGATATTTGCATGTACCAGTGAATTAATAACAAAATTGTATGTCACACCTTCTTAAAAACAAACTTCACCAAACTGTGCTGGGAAAAAAAAAATTATAGATTTTTAAATTCAAATTCAAAGCTTTTCTTTTATTGCTTCTTCAGCGATGCAGATTCAGCACCTGCAGCGGAGATTAACCAGTCACAGAGCTCTTCAGCATCCAGCCTGTCGAATAGGTAAGGTCAGAATGTGGAAAGTGTTGGTGATCAGTGTCTTTATACAACTTCTTAACAGGACTGGACACATAAATGGATTTTTCCAAAGTGCTGTGACAGTATCCTTTTAAGAAGGAAATAATCACTTGTATGTTAAACATAGACACATTGATGCAGGGTTGTTTGTAGAGAATGGTGAGTTAAATAAAGGCTAGTGGGGTTTCTGTAGCAGCGTATGAAGAAACAGTCAGATATGTATCAAACATTGTGAGGAAATGAAGAAACATTCACTTATGTATCAAACATAAACGTCACTGAAACAAGATAGTTGACAAAGTACGCTGGATCAGTAACAGCAGTGGGATTTCTGTAATAATATGTGAAAGTATGAGGAGTCTTGTCTTGTCTTGTTTTTCTCGGGGATTGGAGTGGGTGTTCTTTGCAGCTAATGGCGTGAATGTAAGAGATGAAGAGATAATCACTAATATATTAAACATGAACATGAGTGAAAAAGGCATGTAGCAGAATATGTTGGCATCAGACAATGACAGTAAGTGTTTCAGAGCAGTGATTTATGAAGAAGGGAAGAAACAGATTATGAAATAAGCAAACTTACTTGCAGCTGGGCATGTGCTGGAGCTAGCAAGTTGATTTAGTGTTTTCCAGACTTTTTTTTTTTACTGCTGTCATCTTGCCTCCTAGACTGCACACTAGCACCTGCATAACTTTTTTTTCACTCATTTGGTTTTGATACCTCATGCCATTCCTTTTCCCTTCACTGCCCAACTGGATCCTGGATCTTCTCAATGTGGCTGCGTGAACCTCCCCACCAGGAACCATTAGTTTAGATAACTTGTTAAAAAGAGTACATTTTTGTTACTAAGTGCAGATTTTGAGTTACTGTCTTGTTAAATCTCTGTTGCGTGTGATTGTGTTTCAGGAGTGTTGAAAGTCCAGATAACAGCACTGACAATGTAAATGACTTACTACGAGCGCAACATGATGATCCTGACATGGATGTGGAGCCAGAGTTGCCACCCTTGAAGCAAGTACTCTCAGATGAAATACTGCTGAAACTGAAACCTAAAGAAAAGAAAAGGCAGGAAGTAATCAATGGTGAGTGCACACTGGATGAGGAAGGTTTGTGTGAGCGTTAACTAGGACTGACCCAATGGGGCATCAGGAGCTAATGGTAAACCTGAGAGTGGTCATGAGTAAAGTTTAAGGTAGTCCTAACATGTCAGAGTAACTTAGCGGGAATATGGTGTTGGTGCCCATGTTTTCTTTGACCTGGCAGGACACTGGAGAGTGATATTGTCAGCATCACAGCTGGCCAACTTTACTTGCACAGCTCTGAAAGGAGGCAGGTATCCATTTCTGAAATTGGATAACTGAAGTTCCTCCAGGCAGATTTAAACCACAAATCTCAGTGAAAGACTAGTGCACTGAACACTTCTCTTTCCAGGCTCCCAATTCAAGCACCCTGGTCAGTATTTGCCTACGTTGTAACCTTGAAGGTTGTGTGTTTGTGATCTGCTGAAGTCCCCACCAAGTAGATGTAACTGTAGAAATGATTGCTTGACATAGTAGTAACTGTAGAAATGGCTACTTAACATAGTAGTAACTGTAGAAATACCTACTTGACATAGTAGTAAGTGTAGAAATAACTACTTGACATACTAGTAAGTGTAGAAATAACTACTTGACATACTAGTAAGTGTAGAAATAACTACTTGACATACTAGTAAGTGTAGAAATAGGTACTTGACATACTAGTAAGTTTAGAAATAGCTACTTGACATAGTAGTAAGTGTAGAAATAGCTACTTGACATACTAGTAAAAGTAGAAATGGCTGCTTGACGTCGTAGTAAGTGTAGAAATACCTACTTGACATAGTAGTAAGTGTAGAAATAGCTAGTTGACATACTATTAAATGTAGAAATACCTAATTGACATACTGGTAAGTGTAGAAATAGCTACTTGACATAATAGTAAGTGTAGAAATAGCTACTTGACATACTAGTAAGTGTAGAAATAGCTACTTGACATAGTAGTAAGTGTAGAAATAGCTATTTGACATACTAGTAAGTGTAGAAATAGCTACTTGACATAGTAGTAAGTGTAGAAATAGCTACTTGACATACTAGTAAATGTAGAAATGGCTGCTTGACATACTAGTAAATGTAGAAATGGCTGCTTGACATAGTAGTAAGTGTAGAAATAGCAGCTTGACACAGTGTAATTAAAGAAATAGCTACTTGACATACTAGTAAGTGTAGAAATACCTGCTTGACATACTAGTAAGTGTAGAAATAGCTACTTGACATACTAGTAAATGTAGAAATGGCTGCTTGACATAGTAGTAAGTGTAGAAATACTACTTGGCGTAGTAGTAAGTGTAGAAATAGCTACTTGACATAGTAGTAAGTGTAGAAATAGCTACTTGACATAGTAGTAAGTGTAGAAATAGCAGCTTGACATAGTAGTAAATGAAGAAATAGCTACTTGACATACTAGTAAGTGTAGAAATGGCTGCTTGACATAGTAGTAAGTGTAGAAATAGCAGCTTGACATACTAGTAAATGAAGAAATAGCTACTTGACATACTAGTAAATGTAGAAATGGCTGCTTGACATAGTAGTAAGTGTAGAAATAGCTACTTGACATAGTAGTAAGTGTAGAAATAGCTACTTGAAATACCAGTAAGTGTAGAAATGGCTGCTTGACATAGTAGTAAGTGTAGAAATACCTACTTGACATAGTAGTAAGTGTAGAAATAGCTGCTTGACATACTAGTAAATGTAGAAATGGCTGCTTGACATACTAGTAAGTGTATAAATAGCTACTTGACATACTAGTAAATGTAGAAATGGCTACTTGACATACTAGTAAGTGTAGAAATGGCTACTTGACATACTAGTAAGTGTAGAAATGGCTACTTGACATACTAGTAAATGTAGAAATAGCTACTTGACATAGTTGTAAGTGTAGAAATGGCTACTTGACATACTAGTAAGTGTAGAAATAGCTACTTGACATACTAGTAAATGTAGAAATAGCTACTTGAGATACTAGTAAGTGTAGTAGGCTTGTCATGTCTGGATTCATTAGTTTCACACCAGATTTTCCTCATCCCTGCCAGCGATCTCCATGTCCCCATCTGTCCACCAACCTGACATTACATTTTACAAAAATAACAGTTACAATTAGTGTTGACTGCTACAGATTTCTGGGCTACAGAAGTAGGTCAGAATTTTTAAGCAAACAGATCTATGTTCCCTGTCTCACAACGACTGTGTTAAGATAAGTGTGTTCTTAACAGTTGTTCGCAGGGGAAAATGGCTACTTTACATACAGGTTTTGGGGAAAATGAGCTCTGAATATAGAGATTATTTGCTGTCAAAATGGGGCATGCTACATTGCCAGCACATGCAACTGTTAAGTGAATGAAAGGAAAATGGGACATGATGTGAAATTTGAGACCTAGAGTTAAGGGAGTTTTCTTTACCCAGGGATCATAGATAAAAGAAAAGTCCTGGGGTAAGATAGGAGACATTTTTGTTGAATAAAGATTCAGTAATCCCAGGATGTTGATTATGAACCAAGGCTCTTTGTTCACAGAGCTGTTCTACACTGAGCGAGCTCACTTGCGTAACCTCAAGGTTTTAGACTTACTCTTCAACCGGCCCATGTGCCAGGAGAAAGGCATCATGTGTGACCTTGCCAGGGCTCTGTTTCCTAACATTGAGGAGATGATTTCCTACCACGGTAAGTAGCATTGTGGAAAATTTCTTCTTCTTCCTCTTCTGCTGCGTTTGAGAGTCATGTCGTGCTAACTCTCAGGAGAGAAAACATAAGAGAAAAATCTAGACGGTAGATTGAAGTGACAGCATATCTTACCTGTCTGTATCATTGCTTCAGGTCCTCAGATATTGTTGTCGCCTTGTTTTAAAGTGTATATTTGACAGATTGGCAAAGTCAGAGAGAGGGATCCTAAGGCAACTGGTACCCATCTTCTGGCATGCCATGCAACACTGCTAGATTTCCACATGCATGGACATTCCTTTGGAGCTGGTTGAAATATGACCGTATGGCCCAGTCATCTTTACAGACAGCTCAGTGCTGTGAGCCAAAAAGAGTGGATGGGGCTTCATTGTCTACAGGCGAGGCAGATTGTAGGGCCTCCTGTATGACAGCAACAAGCATATGTATGGAAATTGAGGTGACAGAACAGCATGATGATGTACATGATGTGGTGGTGACAGATTCTAAAAGCATGCTCACAAGATAGAGAGGGGCTTGCTACATCAGGAATGGGTTCAGCTTTTGGAGAAATCCGGTGTCACCAGGCTGACATGTACATATTGCCCGGGGCATGCAGGAATGGGCAGCAGTACAGTGGCTGATAACTTTCCTCCTAACACTGTTGCAACAGGTGTGATTCCCATGGACAGGACAGTTGAAGTCTGTGGCTGAGGAACTGGGAGAGGAAAAGAAAAAGGCATGTTAATATATTTCTACAGAGGATGAAGGGTAGAAGCGTGAGGATAGGGGAGGAAGTGCTGGGTGGTTGGCTGGTTGCCAGAACCAACAGCTGACCGGCACAGTTAGTATTCATACTGTTTGGTGGTTGCTGAAACAGAGAGTGGAACATGTATGGGTGCGTCCCCAAGTGCGATGATACGAATTCCTAGATTCAAGATTCAAGATGGTGGAGCGAAGAGTGCAGCATGGGCAAGCTACTTTCTCCATGTCAAGTGAAAGAGGAGTACACTTTACAAGCTCCACAGCAACTGGCATCTTCTTGCCTCAGAATTGTCTTCTGAGATGAAATCACAAAGTCAGGATAAAGTTCATAGTTTTCTCTGTGTTTTTGTGACAGCTCCATGGTGCCTACCACTCTACCACACACCTTGACCCTGTGCCAAATTCCACTTATGTTAGATTCTTAGTATTAACATTTATTCTACTTTTTTCCAGTAAAGTTTGCAGTTATTGTCACACGTGGAATTTTTAAGTCTTCGTGTATTAGAAACCAGAATTTTTAAGCATGTTTTTTTTTTTTTTTTGGTATTCAAAATGAACTACTGTGTAAACAAAATAGAGATTTCTCATCATTTCACCAGTAACACGCCTGATGTGTTTATTATAAAGTGATTTGTGTGGTCTAGGATTCATGATGTCATAATCTGATTAGTAACAAAAGTATCAAGGCTTAAAGAGTAGGTACCTAACCTCTAGAACTCGAGCCCTTTCAAAAATAAATCTTGAATGCACCATTACTCTTAACACTAACATGCAGCAGATTTTAAGATGAAATGAAAACTATCTAGACTGCCAAGTAGAGTGCACGACAGTTATAAAGAAGTGAATATTTATTATGCCAGAGATATAAATAACATTTCTTGACATAACCTGATGATGGTGAAAATGGTGGCGATGATGATGATGATGATAATGAGAGTAAAGGTGGTAGCAAATGATAACGACTAAGCATGTTGTAATACCAATTGTAGTTTCTTGGTATGATTATGATGAAGGTAGTAGTGACAGTGATAGTAAGATGATGATGATGAAGTCCAGATGAATAGTTTTTCTTTGTTTGATAAACTGCAAAGCAATGTCACTTTATGCTTCTTGTAGAAATATTGCATTCCCCTGTGAATATGAATGCTAGCCTGGAATATCACTGTTGATCACTCTTGGATGACACATGTTCAGGTGCAGTTTCAACAGGTTCAGGGTGTTGTCATCATTGTCACAAATGTCGCTCTCACTCAGAGAATCTAAATTGTTTGCTTTAAAGTATAAGTAGAAAAATCATGCAACAAGTCCTCATTGCCTCTGAAATGAATGCATTTACTGCATCTGCCGTTGTTCTCAAAGTGTGTAGTGTAACACAACACAGCTAAATTTAGCTTGACCTGCTTGCTGAATTTGCTGTTCTAGCAGCCTCACACGTTATCTGATAACTAGGCCAGCCACTGTTTACGGAAGAGCACTTGGGGATAATGCTACAAAGTGGTTCTGTATATAATCAGCGAGATAGCTCAAGGAGAATGCTCTAAGAATGATGCAGGCGTGTGAGATAACTCGGACAGAACACTACTGGAGTTAAGAGTTAAATAAAATAAAATGTATTGAGAATTGGTTTTTTTATTTTTTATAAATTGTAGACTTAATTGTCACCTGTTTTCTGTTCTAAAGTGTCATTCGTTAAAGATATCAGAGAAAGAAGTCAGTCAGCCCCGGTGGTAAAAGATGTGGGTGATCTTCTCTTGAAGCGAGTGAGTATCCTGCATGATTTACGAGCCATGATGTTGTATTTCTGTTAACTTGATTTCTTTTGCTGTCCAGATTATTCTGTTATTAAAAAAAAAGTAAAGATAGTCCCATAGCATTTCAAATGCCGTAGGGGGTGAAGCGTTAGAGACCTCATTATGCTGGGTCATCAGCGTGTGAGGTAGGGTGACCAGTTCCTTTCCTCGCTGCCTTTACTTCCCAGATTTTCTCTGGTACCCATTTTACGAGGCTGGGTCGACCTCAGGGCCGTATTGGTCGGAAAAAAAATCCCGCTCAGCTGGGGATTCGAACCCTCGACCATTTGGTTGCTAGACGAGTGCTCTAACCACTACGCTAGCCGGCCCTGTTATTACAGCATCTTAATTTGTAAAGCTTGATTATGTTTACAGTTAACTATATTTTATGTAAACCAAACATCAGAAGAGGAAAAAAGAGCAGAAGTATGAAGCAGCTGTTTAAATGGATGTTCTTTAAACTTTTTTTTTTTTCATTTGTCGTAGTTTGATGGTGAAGCAGGAGAAAAGTTTAGAAAAGGCTGTGCTGAGTACTGTAGAAATCAATCCTTTGCTCTGGATGCTCTCAAGAAACAGACGAGAAAAGAGCCCAAGCTGCAGCAGTTTCTTCATGTAAGTCTCGTCACAGTCTGTTTGTTCTTCCTGTTAAGTCTGGTTAACTGTAACTGTAAAAAGGTGCCCTGCTCTGTTGCTGGTTCTGGGGAGTGGCTTCATTACACTCAGGGCATGGGCGTTCTTGTTTAGCCTTTGACATCAGGATTTCCTTCAGTGTTTTTAGGGAGATGAGTTCAAAGTTGTGTTGACTGTGTTTCCTGTGATCTAGCATTTAGTTGGGATTTACAATCATTGTCCTTGGCTACATGTAATGCATTGAGTTGTACGTGATAGGTACTTTGAAGGAAGTTGCTTTGCGTTTGTTCATCGAGGTTTTGCATGATGGATTTGTGTAGGTTTGATTTGTCCATTTTGATGAAGCTCTCTGGTTTGGCCCTTGCTGCTAGGTGGTTGGCTTTGTTGTTTCTGTCAACTCTGGCCTGGCCTGGACAATATATCCATGTAATGTTTTTAATTGTGGTTATTTACCCTCATTTTCCCATTCAGTTCACATTTATGATTTCACACTTTTTACCTTCAGCAGAATGATAGATTGTTTATCTGGGTAATATGGTCAAAGCTTTTGCCAGTTTTATTGTGAAAATTTGTTTAAAGTGCTTATATTCTAAGCCTGTTTGGACTACTGAATGTGGTGTTGGTAAAAGTCTGTGCGATTTTTCACCTATGTCTTACATGCTAACCTTGCCGTTAAATGTTACATAGGGCTTGCATTGTAGTTCACCATGTTTTTTTGTTTCTGTTCTCTGTGAGTTTTTCAACCTCGTCAAAGTATCTAATGCCTACACATTTAGCTTCTCTCATTGATGCTCTAATTAGAGTTACCCGTAGTCAGCCTCTTTTTCACTACCAGATTTTTTTTTTTGTGTGGAGATATTTTAGCACAGCTGAAAGGATGGAGTTGGTTGAGTTGATAGAGATGTGATCTTATGGTCAGTCTCGTACATGAAGTTGTTGAGTTGACAGAGATGTGATCTTATGGTCAGTCTCGTACATGAAGTTGTTGAGTTGACAGAGATGTGATCTTATGGTCAGTCTCGTACATGATTTTGTTGAATTGACACCCACCTGTCAACATCCATTTGACCTCACTGTGGGAATGGGTATTCGACACAGCATGTTGAGAAAAAATTTTTTCTTCAGTAACAAAGGGTATCCACCTACGCTGCAAGATACTCTGGATAGCATCATACCCACTACTGTCAGTAGACGAAAGACAAATTAAGATGTTGTGACAACCCATCCCATAAAAATATAGTCATATCCCTATACTTTAGTGTTTCTCAACCTTTTTTGGATCATGCCCCACTTCAGTGCCTCAAAGATTTGACCCCCACCCCTGCAACATAATAATCAATCAGGTTCTTAAAAAGTATAATATATTCTAATTGCCCCCCCCCCCCCCAGAATATTCAAATTGCCCCCCTTTGGGGCATATGCTTCACATTGAGAAACACTGTAAACTTACTTACTATGAAGTCCTACACAGTGAGCTTAACATGCGGTTGCATCAATATGATGTAGTAAATTGGTTAAGAAAATGAATAAGAATTCAAACATAGTCATTGAGTTGGATAGGGAGTGGGCTGTACAGGCTTTTTTAAAAATTGAATGGAATAGTCTTCTTCTTCGTTCACTTCTACCACCAAAAACCGCACTGTGAACCTACTGAATTCACGCCTGTGGTCCTCGTTAGGTCCCGTGGTCCCCTGTGTGGTCCAAAATAGACCACACGAGATCCACGAAAGGACCACAAGAGATTCAGAGTGTCACAGTGCTTTAGCCTGTATTCTTGGTGGGTCTCGGAAGCGGGATTGCGTGACACCGTGGGAATGGAATAGTAAATGGGCTTTTATTTTTAATTGAATAGGATAGGCTATAAAGTTTTTTTTATTAAGTAGGATGAGGAGTGAGCTATAGAGGTTTTTTTTTATTAAGTATGGTGGAGAGGGGCTATAGAAATTTTTTTATTGAACAGGACTGGGAGTGGGCTACAGAGGTTTTTTTTCCTTCTAAGTCTTTTTTAATCAGATCTGTAAAAGAGAGCCCTCAGCAAGCTCCACATTGTCAGCCCCACCCGTACACTAGGCCAAGTCATGCAGTAACCAGGTTTGGAATGCCATATGGAGACTGAGAGGGGTCTACTGTGGTTTGCTGATTCCGGTAGTTGCTCTGTCCCTTTACTGCAGTGTCTCTTTTCTCCTGAACCAAGCCATGGCTGGTTTCACAGTTAGTTCATGCTGACAGTTTACAGTATGATAAAATAAGCCATATTTCATGCCATAGATGCATATAAGAGATATAGCTCATATTTTCCTTGACCTCACTATAAGATGATATAGTTGGTATCGTATCTGGTAGCCTTTCTAGTCCGAGAGGATCTAAGTATCCAGTTCTACAACAAAAGTGACTTTATTGATTGAACAACAGACATGAAAGACTAATGCACAAGTCACTTTGCTACTTGAGCACCCACTTGCACTTTTAGCATAATCATGAGATGAGCATGATTTTGTCAGTAGAAAATTAAAGTTGAAATTTGATGTAAGGTAGCTTGCAAACTGATAAACAGCAGACTTCATTTCATGTTGTTATAATTCGTCACAGGATTCTGAGTCCAATTCAATGTGCCGTCGTCTCCAACTAAAGGATTTGGTGCCTTCTCAGATGCAGCGACTTACAAAATATCCGCTGCTGATAGACAACCTGTTAAAATATACAATACGTAAGTTAAAACTTCTGTAAAGTTTGTAATGAAATATTAGGAAAGAAATTACAGACAGATCACTGAAGAAATGAAAGGACATTTTTAGATAGATGCTTTGTGATTAAAAGTTTTTGCATACATATGTAAGGGCAGTGAGTAATTAACATAGTTAAAATTTGTAAGACACAGAACAAGTTAAAATACATGGAGGGATAGTGGACAGCAAAAATAACTAATGAAGAATGTATGAGAAGAGCTGGAGAGACAAAAAAACCTTGTGAAGAAGATAAGAGAGAGACAATGTACTTTCATAGGACATGCAATGAGAAGAGGGGGCATTGAAAATATTATAACAACAGGAAAAATAGAAGGAAGAAGATCAAGAGGAAGACCAAGAGAAATGATACTGGACAGTCTGATGGGATGGTGTGAGAGGAGATCACCAACTGAACGGATGGCCTGAATGAAGGATCGGGTACTCTGGAGAAGCATAATAGCCAACGCCAGTCGGCACGGCACCTGATGATGATGATGATGATGATAGTGGGTACAGTTGTATGATATGGTTAAAATATGTGGAAAGGTGGTGGATATGGTTATATGGTTAAAACATGTGAAGAAAATGGTAGATATTGTTGTATGGTTAAACATGTGAAAAAATTATGGATATAGTTAAACCATGTGGAAAGAGATTTAGTTATGTGGTTGAATATGTGAAAAGTTGTTGAAGTGGGTTAAACACATGAAAAGATAGTGGATATGGTTGTAGGCAGACTCACCAGGCAGTTTTACAGGTTTAGCACTTCTTCAGCAGGGCCACCAGAGAAGCCATGGACACCCACAGAGGTGGTGGAGTTTGCTAAGAAGTTCATTTATTGGATCCACTCAGGATCTTCATACAGCTCACTATAATTCATTCCCTGTCCATCACAGCATATGCTGCTCTCAACATTATCACAGTGTCTGCGACTCTCAACATTATCACAGTGTCTACAACTCTCAACATTATCACAGTGTCTGCGACTCTCAACATTATCACAGTGTCTACAACTCTCAACATTATCACAGTGTCTGCTACTCTCAACATTATCACAGTGTATGCTACTCTCAACATTATCACAGTGTATGCAACTCTCAACATTATCACAGTGTCTGCTACTCTCAACATTATCACAGTGTCTGCTGCTCTCAACATTATCACAGTGTCTGCGACTCTCAACATTATCACACTGTCTGCTGCTTACAACATTATCACAGTGTCTGCTGCTCTCAACATTATCACAGTGTCTGCTGCTCTCAACATTATCACAGTGTCTGCGACTCTCAACATTATCACAGTGTCTGCTACTCTGAACATTATCACAGTGTCTGCTGCTCTCAACATTATCACAGTGTCTGCGACTCTCAACATTATCACAGTGTCTGCTGCTCTCAACATTATCACAGTGTCTGCAACTCTCGACATTGTCACAGTATATGCAATTCTCAACATTATCACAGTGTCTGCTACTCTTAACATTATCACAGTGTCTGCTACTCTCAGCATTATCACAGTGTCTGCGACTCTCAACATTATCACAGTGTCTGCTACTCTCAACATTATCACAGTGTCTTCTACTCTCAACATTATCACAGTGTCTGCGACTCTCAGCATTATCACAGTGTCTGCGACTCTCAGCATTATCACAGTCTGCTACTCTCAGCATTATCACAGTGTATGCAACTCTCAACATTATCACAGTGTATGCGACTCTCAGCATTATCACAGTGTCTGCGACTCTCAACATTATCACAGTGTCTGCTGCTCTCAGCATTATCACAGTGTCTGCAACTCTCAACATTATCACAGTGTCTGCTGCTCTCAACATTATCACAGTGTATGCAACTCTCAACATTATCACAGTGTATGCAACTATCAACATTATCACAGTATATGCAATTCTCAACATTATCACAGTGTATGCAACTCTCAACATTATCACAGTGTCTGCGACTCTCAACATTATCACAGTGTATGCTACTCTCAACATTATCACAGTGTATGCTACTCTCAACACTATCACAGTGTATGCAACTCTCAGCATTATCACAGTGTATGCAACTCTCAACATTATCACAGTGTATGCTGCTCTCAACATTATCACAGTGTATGCAACTCTCAGCATTATCACAGTGTATGCAACTCTCAACATTATCACAGTGTATGCAACTCTCAGCATTATCACAGTGTATGCAACTCTCAGCATTATCACAGTGTCTGCTGCTCTCAGCATTATCACAGTGTCTGCTGCTCTCAACATTATCACATTGTATGCAACTCTCAGCATTATCACAGTGTCTGCTGCTCTCAACATTATCACAATGTCTGCTGCTCTCAACATTATCACAGTGTCTGCTGCTCTCAACATTATCACAGTGTATGCAATTCTCAACATTATCACAGTGTCTGCTAATCTCAGCATTATCACAGTGTCTGTGACTCTCAGCATTATCACAGTGTCTGCTGCTCTCAGCATTATCACAGTGTATGCAACTCTCAACATTATCACAGTGTATGCAATTCTCAACATTATCACAGTGTATGCAACTCTCAGCATTATCACAGTGTCTGCAACTCTCAACATTATCACAGTGTCTGCTGCTCTCAGCATTATCATAAAGCCAGTTACTCTCAACATTATCACAGTGTCTGCTGCTCTCAACATTATCACAATGTCTGCTACTCTGAACATTATCACAGTGTCTGCTACTCTCAACATTATTCCAGTGTCTGCTACTCTCAGCATTATCACAGTGTCTTCTACTCTCAACATTATCACAGTGTCTGCTACTCTCAACATTATCACAGTGTCTGCTACTCTCAACATTATCACAGTGTCTGCTACTCTCAGCATTATCACAGTGTATGCAACTCTCAACATTATCACAGTGTCTGCTGCTCTCAACATTATCACGTTATCTGCTACTCTCAACATTATCACAGTGTCTGCTACTCTCAACATTATCACAGTGTCTGCTACTCTCAACATTATCACAATGCCAGCTACTCTCAGCATTATCACAGTGTCTGCTTCTCTCAACATTATCCCAGTGTCTGCTACTCTCAAAGCCAGTTGCTCTGAAGATTATAACAATGTCTGCTTCTCTCAACATTATCCCAGTGTCTGCTACTCTCAGCATTATCCCAGTGTCTGCTACTCTGAACATTATCCCAGTGTCTGCTACTCTCAACATTATCCCAGTGTCTGCTACTCTCAGCATTATCACAGTGTCTGCTACTCTCAACATTATCACAGTGTCTGCTACTCTCAACATTATCACAATGCCAGCTGCTCTGAAGATTATAATAATGTCGGCTTCTCTCAACATTATCACAATGCCAGCTACTCTCAACATTATCACACTGTCTGCTACTCTCAACATTATCACAATGCCAGCTACTCTCAGCATTAACACAATATCTGCTACTCTTGACATTATCATAATGCCAGCTACTCTCAACATTATCACAATGCCAGCTACTCTCAACATTATCACAATGCCAGCTACTCTCAGCATTAACACAATATCTGCTACTCTCAACATTATCACAATGCCAGCTACTCTCAACATTATCACAATGCCAGCTACTCTCAGCATTAACACAATATCTGCTACTCTCAACATTATCACAATGCCAGCTACTCTCAGCATTAACACAATATCTGCTACTCTTGACATTATCATAATGCCAGCTACTCTCAACATTATCACAATGCCAGCTACTCTCAGCATTAACACAATATCTGCTACTCTCAACATTATCACAATGCCAGCTACTCTCAGCATTAACACAATATCTGCTACTCTTGACATTATCATAATGCCAGCTACTCTCAGCATTAACACAATATCTGCTACTCTTGACATTATCATAATGCCAGCTACTCTCAACATTATTACAATGCCAGCTACTCTCAGTATTATCACAGTGCCAGTGATACGTGTGTAGCTAAACAATCCCTTAATTGGTATTCCATGTCAGTCACATGACAGAATATTTGTGAACATGATTTGATATTGTCATATAATGAGTTGAATGGATGTAGGGAAATAGTGAGATTCTTGGATATAGGGAAGATAATGACATTCTTGGGTGTTCACTAAGTACTTAAAATGAGGATGAAGCAATTAGATATAGGAAAAATAGTGAGATTATTGGATATAGGGAGAATAGAGAGATTATTGGATGTATGGAAAATGATGAGATCATTTGATGTGAGGAAAATAATGAAATGGTTGGATATAGGGAAAATACTGAGATTGTTTAGAGCCTAATGCTTGGCATTCAGCATGTATTGAAACTGAAAGCATGAGGTAATTGGATAAGGTTATAATTATGAGATTATTGGATACTGGCATGATAATGAGGGTAGAAGAAAAATGAAATGATAGGATACTGAGATGATAAAAAGATCACAGAATATGAGATGGAGTAGATGCCAAGTAGATAAAGAGATGAAGATGATAATAAGATGTTGAGATCCTAGGTGGATGATAGATAACTCTTGAGATGATTGATGAGTTTAAAGAGAATGAGACAGTAGAATACTAAGAAAATGATGAAACTGAAGCTCATGAGTGATCGGATCTTGGAATGATAATGAAACTTGAAATCATGATTGACTGGATGCTGGTCATTTGATGAGATCAGAGACCCTAATTGCAATCTGATTAGATGAAATAGAACAAAATAATTGGATGCTAGGCTATTGGTGATCTGAAAAAGCATGAAATGATTAAGCACTAGACTAGCAATGAGCTGAAAGAATGTCCATATGCTTTATGAGATCATCATCATGTGCCATCTTCAGAATGAAGGTTGGTGATAATGAATTTCCATTTTCCTTTCTTCCTTGCCTTGATGGTGCCTCTCATCCAGGTCGTGTCCTGTCATCTCTTATGCTATCTTCCCATCATCTCTGTCTACCTCTTGCTCCTTTTCCTTCCACCTTTCCTTCTAGTATTGTCATCAATATGTTGTTATGTGTTTTGATACGGCCAAATTGTTTTCTTGGTCTTTATTTGAGAAGTTCACATTGCACTTGGAACTGTCTTTTATAACTTGTGCATTGGTTCTTTTTTCATTCTCCATGATACATGACCTAATTTTCTGTAGAACTGCATTTCTCCTGCTGAGATTATATGTGTTAAGAATAGTCTGAACATGCTGAATATAAAAACATTATCGTGAGCTTTGGTGTACATAGGATTTACAGGCAGAGATTTAAAGGCCTAGAAATGTACTGAATATAAGATTTTAAGTTTGTGGCCAGTTCTGAGTACCAAATTTTATGGTAGGAAAGGACCAGGTGTTTACTCAGTCTGTGTCCTATTGGTTTTGATGCTGCTCTTCTGTACTTTCGGAATTGGGATCTAATCATGGTCTCCAGCATGATACAAGATTTTGCCAGTGTTTTTATGTATTCTATCAGAAGCCAGTGTGAATCTTTGTTTTTATGATTGTACCATCATGTCCTGGTTTTTTTTAAAATTATGTCATTTTCCTATGTTCAGGTTCTTATAACTGTGCTTTTTGGGCCCGACTAAAACCTCCTCCTGTGATTGTTCTCTAGTCACATTGATGTACCTATTCTGGTCTCCAGACTTATTCTTTTGAAAATTCCACATTGTCTTGATCATATATCAATACTAAATATATGTCGGGATAGCCAGGTGGTCAGTGCACTAGCCTGTCATGGTGAGGTTTGTGGCACAAGTCTGGCCATAGGTACACCAGGTAGAAGTGGATGCCAGCATCTCTTGGAACTGGGGAAGTAAAGGCTGCCAGGCATGATGCTGAGTAGGTCAAAGAAAATATGGGCACTAACGTTACATCACTTAAGTAACACTGATGTATTAGGGCCACCTTCCAACTTTTACCTTTACTCTTGTCCCAGTTCTGATTCTCATTGGTGTATCCCATTGTCATTAATATACAGAATGTAGACCTGACCCAGCACAAACTCATATTTGATGGTCCACTCACTTGGAAGCTGAGACAGCATCGCACTGTAGACCTGCACGTCCTGCTGTTTGATGATATGCTGGTCTTGTTGCAGAAGCAAGATGACAAGTGAGTTCTTAATGTATTAATCTTTGACACTGATGGAAATCTTAAACTTTTATAACTTGTACAGTACAGGGAAACTGCACAAGTTTTTGGAAACATCATAATGTATGGCTTTACCACAGACAAAGAATTGCTGCAAGGAATAAAAAATTGACAAATGATCTGATTAGACACATCCAGGGCCATGAAAAATGAGGGGGAAAAGCATGATCGGCAGAAACTTTTGATGCCAGGACAACGTAATCAGTACACACCTCCAGCTCTTCTGTTGTTTTTTTTCCTACTGCCTAATGCCAGCTTTGACTCCTTCACCAGCGATCACGCTAGGATTTATTTTAAACTGGTACAGTTATACCTGTCTTTCACCTAGCATGAAGTACTTTCAGAAAGAAAGTGGCTGCAAAGAACACCAGCTCTCATTTTCAAGGAAATAGAAGAAGAATCAGAGCACACCTCCATCAACAGCGTCCAACCAGTAAAGCATTGTAAACAATGGTTTTATGATAGTGTGAATGGAGTAATGTATTGTAAGCACCAGCTTTATGACAGTGTGATTGGAGTAATGTATTGTAAGCACCAGCTTTATGATAGTGTGAATGGAGTAATGTATTGTAAGCACCAGCTTTATGACAGTGTGATTGGAGTAATGTATTGTAAGCAACAGATTTTTGACTGTGACTGGAGGAATGTATTGTAAGCAGCAGGTTTATGACATTGTGACTGTACAGATGCATTGTAAACAACAGCTTTATGAATGAATACATTTTAAACAACAATTTATGACAGTGCAACCAAATAAACGCAGTGCCAATTTTGCACAAAAAAAAATTCTAACATTATTTTTACTTCATTTCAGCTTATGACTCTGTTGGTATTTTGTTTATTGTTAGTTTGTGAGATTTATCTCTGTTGATTCTCACATGGTACTTGTTACAGCTGGTCATATAATGTGTGTGTAGTGCAAAAAAGTACTGTAATCTTCATAAGTACAAAAATGTCAGTCGTTGAGACCATATTGTTGTTGGAGGAGCGAAGATGACTGTGCTGGAGGAAAAGACTCATCTATCCAGAGCGGCAAATCTTAGCTGAACAAGACCCTGTCTGAACTCTCTGCAATACTTCTGTTGGGTTTGATGGGCGAATAGTTGTCTATCTGCCTACATTCACTAGAATTTGAGATCTCTGTTATCGAGTACAGGAGAGTAAGAAAGGTCTTACACCTGGCTGTAAGTAAGCCTTGTTGTTTCCATCTGTTGATTACAGAATTGTACTGAACATGTTATCCAGTCTGTGACTGTGGTTTTTGCAGGTACCTGCTTAAGTGTCAGAACACCAATGTCCAGCCAGCCCGTGATGACAAGTACACACATTTCCCTGTGCTAAAGCTTCAGAATCTCTTAGCCAGGACTTTAGCAACAGGTAAGCAGTGCAGTTTAGCTACAGGTAAGCAGTGCAGTTGATTAGTTTTGGCTTCAGGCTAATGCAGGATTTGGTAGGCACAAATTTCAAATAACAGGTTGTTAAAGTTTGTTACCAGATATGAGCATTGCATTTTTCTGTGTGGCCAGTTTAACTATAAAATGGTAGATTTGTGGAAATATGAAAACATGTATAATTCTTGATACATATTTGGTTTGAAATGTTCATATATTTTTTTATTTATTTATGAGCTTCTATGATTTTTGCTGAGAGATAATATTGCTACTGATTATAGAGCATTACTGATGCTAAATATGTTATTTTAATAACTATTAAAACGTATAAGTTTAAATGTTTAAAACCAGAGACATTTTAAAAAATGAAGTATTTAAAAAAAATGAAATTTCAGTCTTCAGATTTTCATTATTTGAAAATCTATTTGAAAAAATAATCTATGGAAGTTTGTACAAATTTTTGGGCCAAATGTGAGTTCAAATCAAACATTCAGTACATCATTATAAGATGCTATAGCTATCTGCATTGCAGTGTCATCCAGTCTTTCATCAATTTACTGTAATATATCTACAGTGTATGATCAACATTCTCTCCTCCAGACCACGGTCGACCATGTTAGTCACATGATACAGCTAAGCAGTTCTTTCGTTGATAGTCATAGTTGTGGTCTCTTCACTTATAATCTGTCACAGATGCAAGATCAGTACTGGAAGCTCTTCAGTGCAACAAACTACCAGACCTTAAGGATGCCTTGTCAAAAATTGACTTACAACATGGAGTCACTTTGCAATGGATTCCCTCCCACTGTGGGATACCAGGCAATGAGAAAGCTGATCATCTGGCCAAAGAGGGCACTGAAATGGAGCAACCAGACATACCAATCACCTATAATCAGAAGAAAAGCATGATAAAAACCTATAGGAAGCCACAAACACCACCACATGATGACTATCACATGCTAAACAGAAAGGAACAAGTCACCATCTTCCGTCTCCGAACAGGACACACCCAACTCCGAAGTCATATGTATACAAAGTTATTTAAGGTTGGTACTACTAATCTATGTACATGTGCCCCGGTGCCCCAAACTGTGGAACATATCCTCCAGAACTGCACCAACTATGAGACACTGAGAAATAATTACTGGCCCAGTGAAACCACTAAAGAAGATAAGCTCTACGGTTCCATGCATGAATTACAAAAAACAATGAAATTTGTCCAGGAGACGGGACTGCAGATATAGACAGACATTGCGAACGAAGAAGAAGACTTATAATCTGTCAACATCAGATTCTCTTCCGTTTTCACAGAAGCTGTCACATAAATTGTGAAACAATCAATGAAATTAGTTAAAGCTGATCAGAAAAGACAATTAAAAAAAGTATCGGACATATGAGAAGATATACATTAGAGAACTTGATAATCACTGGAAATATCACAGGAAAAGGGGAAGAAGCAGGAGATAGGGAAATCTCTTAACAAGCTGGACAAAGGAAAAAAAAAAAATAGCATGAAGAAGCATGATCTGTGAAATGTTTCACCACATCACACAATGAATGCATTCTTTTATTTAACATCTATACACAGTATTCCATTTACTTACAGTTTATCATCAACAGCCTTTGCTGTAATTTTCACCAGTGGTTTTAAGACTTTTCAGGCTGCTACTCTTTCTGCCTTCCAGGAACTATTCCCACAAGAGGGGTGGGGGGGTCAGATTCTCCGGGCCTGAAGGTTAGTGGGGGATGTTAGGCAAAGGGTTGATATCTCATCGTTTGGCTCTGAGCTTTTGCAGAGTGCGGATCGCTTGCAAAGTGGACAGCTGTTTAAGCATCATGTAACGATCAAAATGCAGAGCAGCAATATATGATAAAGTTTTGTGTTAAACTTGAAAAAATCCGCGACCGAGATGCTCGCTATGATACAGAAAGCATATGGGAAAGAAGTTTCCGTGGCACAAGTTGTTCAGTGAAGGAAGAGAGAGTGCCAAGGACAAAACAACCCACAGGGCACCAATTAAATGTGCTAATCGAAGGTCATTGTCTTTTTTTGACTCTAAAGGTGTTGTCTGTAAGGAGTTTGTACCACCCGGATAAATGTTCAATGCAGCATTTTACGTGGAAGTCCTTAAACGACTGAAGAACAGAGGCGCGCCTGTCTGCCTGGAGGTCACCAACACCTGGGTGGGTTCTTCACCACTACGATGTGCTGAGCCACGCGTCGCTGCTAGTGAGAGAGTTTTTGGCGAAACAAACCGTGGCAACACTGTGCCAACCCTCCCTACAGCCCAGACTTAGCCCCGGCTGACTTCTTTGTATTTCGGCAGCTCAAATCGAGCTTGAAAGGCCACCATTTTGGGACTGTTAGTGACGCGCAAGCTGCTGTGATGAGTGGTTTGAAGGAGATCCCTGTTCAAGCCTTCCAGGCGAGCTACAACGCGTGGCAGAACCGCTGGCAACGGCGTATTGATGCCCATATGGAATCAGTCTCACTTACCGCACACATCTTGTACATCTATTACAATCTCTCATCTTCCCAGTCACCACTGATAGGTCTTTCCTTTTTCACAGTTCAGCAACTGTTCATCTTCCAAACCTACCTGATATCTCTCTGATGTCAGCCTAACCTCAGTCAGTCATCTGTCCAAAGATAACTGTCATAACCTGACTTTCTTTTATCTCTTGTGTGTTTACAGAGAAGAAATCTTTCTTTGTGGTGAATATCTCCGAGTCCCGAGCTCAGATGTATGAATTCACAGCATCCTCTTCGGAACAAAGATTAAAGTAAGTTTTACAAAGAGTTTGCTGTCAGTGTTTTAGGCACATGATATAAGACAGTTTAGTGGGTATACTCTCAGCTCCTCTGTATTTCTCTGTCTCTCTCTTTCTCTGTTTCTGCCTCTCTTTCTTTCTCTCTCTCTCCCTCTCTTTCAGAAAGGGCAGAATATAAGATGGGCTTGCGTGTCCAATTCTTTACCCTTTAAAAATAAAGACCATTCATTCATTCGCTCTCTTCTCTCTTTCTTTCTCTCTTTCTTTCTCTCTCTTCTCTCTTTCTTTCTCTCTCTCACTTGCTTTCTGTCTTTCTCTCACTCTATCTTTTTCTTTCTTTCTCTATTTCTTTCTCTCTCTTTTTCTATCTTTCTCAATTTTTCTCTTTTTCTCTCCCTCTTTTTCTGTCTTTATCTCTCTCTCTCTCTCTCTCTCTCTCTCAGAATGTAAGACGGGCCTGCGTGCCCAATTCTTTACCCTTGAAAAATAAAGATTATTCATTCATTCATTCTCTTTCTATCTTTGTCTCTCTCTCTTTTTTCTCTCTCTCTTTCTTTTACTGTCTTCATCTCTCTTTTCTCTCTCTCTCTCTTTTACTGTCTTCATCTCTCTTTTCCCTCTCTCTCTCTCTTTCTCATTTCTCTCTCTCTTTTCTCTCTTTCTCTGTCTTTTCTGTCTCTCTCTCTTTTTCTGTCTTTATCTTTCTCTTTGTCTCTGGCTTGCTCTTTCTGTGTCTCTCTCTTTCTATCTTTCTCTCTCTCTACACCCCCCCCCCCCACTCTCTCGCACTCTTCCCCTCCGTCTCCTTCCCTCTCAGTGCCTCAGTCTCACATACTGTAAACTGGCAATCTGTAAGTACATGTTACTGAGCTTTCTGAACAAGAACAAAAGTTAGTGATGATACATAAAAAAAGCTTGCCTAACAGGGAACATTCTCTTTGTATGTGTTCTGTGTTTTGTGTTGGTGGGTGCCATCTTGTTTGCTTTATGCACTTGCATCCATGTCAAGTTCTTTAGTTGAGAAGTAATTCCTCCTACTGCATTGTCACTGTGGAGTGGGTTTAAATAAAAAATTCGATACAGATCTTATTCTGCTTCCTTCCATGTTTTCCCAGAGTCATAGGTTGCATTGTGTCATAGTTTACAGCATCTTTTGATCCAAATTGTCCATCTTCAGTCTGACATTTCATTCCTTAGCCGCTCAGCCAGAATACACAGAATATATATTGTCTTGCACCATGTGGAGGTAGAGTAGGGTCTTGGTCAATTGTGGTTTGCCAACCATGAGTGAAAATGTTGGTCACTGATTGCTGTCTTGTTTAGCTTGAACCTATACAGGTAGCCTTCAGGAACTTTACTTTTCAATTTAATACATTTTGCTTTACTTTTCATTTTCATGAATTTTACTTTTCTGCAAATTCCCTTAGCAGTCGATATATTTCCGTCAACACTCCTATTTTTGTGATCGTAACGTGGTAGAGTTACTTAGGTTGACAATGAAACCACAGTCTCATCTTGATATCGTGACAACTTTCAGAATCAAAGTAATCCTCTCTGGGGTGCTAGGTGAGCTTAGGGATCTATCTTGTGGAGTCTTGACATAGCCAAGTTAGACCGGTGTAGTGGATAATCCAGCGTGATGAAGCAAAGTCATTCAGTTGTTCTCTTGTGGGTGTGTGTGGTTGAGTGTTGCTGTAGTGAAGTATGGGCTGCTACATGTAAGCTGAACTCTTTGAAGTTATCATCTCAATCTTCTCAGGTGGTGCAAGTTGATCAATGACAAAGCTGATGAGTGTAAGAAACGCATTAATTTTACTGAGCAAACAAGAAAAAGTTACTCTGGCCTGTCACACAGGTAAGATTTGGACTGGTTGATATTCTTGTAACTACAGACTCAAGTTATTTGCAGTTGATGTATACATTTTAATTAATGTATAATCTAGGACAGTCATTATAAAATAAAATGATAAAAGTCGTTATAAAATAAGACAGATGAGCAAACAACAACCAGTCTCATGGGTGATCAAAAAAAGATGAGCATATGTAGGCCATGTGATGAGAAGAAACAATCAGAGAATACTAAAACAAGCTATCAAGTGGAGCACAACAGGCCGAAGAAAAAGAAGTCGACCATGTAAACTCTAAAGAGGACATTGTTAAGAGAAGCCAGTGTAGAAGGCATAACATCCTTTGGTGAAGTTGGAAAAACTTGCTGAAAACAGGAAAACTTGGCAAACAACTATGCAAGCCTTATGTGACGTTTAACGGCACGGGAAGGATGTAAGATGTAAGATAAACTAGGAAAAGGTAGGAACAGCTTTATTAACAAGCACGCAGTTGTGATGTTTTGGCATGAGCCTTAATCATACAAAAAAAGAACATATCAGATAATAATGTATAATGATATAAGTCACAGAGTTTGACTGGTAGGTGTGAAGGCAGTCATGAAGTTTGATTTGAAGGTGTTATAAGAAAGTATGAGAATGAGAACTAGATAGCTGATTGATTGAGCTGACTGAATGAGTAATATTCTAACTGTTAGACAAGTTTTTGATTGATTAAGCAGAGTTAAGGGATGGAATGAAGGATATAGCTGGTCACAGAGTGGATTCAAGAGGTCAGCTGTGAAAGTGGGAGAATCTAAATGTTCACCAAGTGAGAATGAAATCCACTTTCTCCTGTATATGTACGAAGGGTGTCCCAAAAGTAAATTTCAAGGCATGTAACATCCTTATAAAAATTATATCAGACTAATTGGAATGATTGTGACATTTTCCATATTCATCATTTGGCAATGCCGTGCCATACGGCAGCACTGTGCAAGCACAATCTAGGCAGCATCTGTCAGTTAAGGTATAGGGTCAACTGGAGCAGTGGTCCAAACAGGAGGTTATGCTGTGATATGATTTATGAATGTGAAGCAGATGCCAGTTTCAGAGATTCATTGTCAGTTGGTGGAAATCTCTTGACACTGTGTGAGTCAACAGTGTCTGGCAGAATGGTGTATAGAATTTCGAACAGGGCTAGTGGCAACCAGTGATGTATTTCAGAGTGGCAAACCCAAGGCAACAGGTATGGTAGCTAACAAAATGCACATTAGGTATGCAGTACTGAAGAACAGATGGGTGACTGTGAATTAATTGATGCATGACTTGAGTCTGTTGTATGGAGCAGTGTCCAGAATGATTATGCAGTTGAAATTTCATAAGGTATGTGCACAGCGGGTCCCATGAGCCCTTTCTGAGAACAACGGCAGAGAGAAGGGCATATACCCTGTCATTCCTGCATCAATATGCCATTCATGGCCAAGACTTTCTGGAATGCATCGTCACTGATGATGAGACGTAGATTCATCAGACCACCTCAGAATCAACATTGTAAGCTTGGAGTGGAAGCATCTAGTCTCCCCATGAACCAGGAGATTCATGATTGTGCCATCTGTTGGCAAATGATGGCTACTGTGTTTTGGGATCAGAAAGATGTGTTGTTTGTCAGTTTCCTGAAAAGGGGACCAGCAATTAATGCAGCTGTGTACAGTGCAATACTGGAACATTTACAAGCTTCTATCACAAATCCACATCCTGGGCTGTTGGCCATCAGCTGTATAGTCTGTATCTGGAGCCAAGTGTTTTTCACCTCTTCCCAGCTCTCAAGGAACATCTTGGTGGCCAGATTTCAGAGTGACAAGGATGTTTAAACAGCGGTGACATGATGGCTGTATGTCCAGGACATCACATTTTTACATGATAGTCACCAAAAAACTTGTCCTAGACAAATGCCTCAGTCATCATGGTGACTGTGTGGAAAAATAAGATGCCCACCGTGGAACACAGTGTATAATGTGTTGTCCAAATAAATTTTGCTTTTGAAGTAATAACTGTTGTAAACTTAATTTTAGGACAAGACTATTGTATGTAAGATCAGTATTACTGCTGTGCCTATGGTTCAAATATTCACTGTGTCCTGTCTTCCAATATCCCATAATCCTTTGTATAATACTGTCCTAACTGATGTTTATGTGGGTAACTTTTGACATGTTTGACAAGACACTCTTGTGGTTGCCTCTGTTATCACATTTGTTTTTATTTATCCCATCTGTATGGATTAAACAACAGTAATCCAGCAAGCACTGCCCAGGCCAGTGGCCCAAATCAGGAGGAATTGTTTCAGGTGACTAAAGAGTTGAGTCGTCATCTTGATATTGGTGAAGGTTCACATGTTCCGCCAGAAGACGTCAGTATCTCTGACACAACCTCTCCAGAGTCGCCCTCAGTTGGTTTCCCACAAGGTAGGCATTGTATTGTGTCAGAAGACCTCTCATAGAACTAATTCCTTGACGATTACAGATGTAGTTTATCCACAGTAACTGTATTGCTTTGTTTTGGTAGTTTAATCCTCCGCAATTACCAGGAATCTCATTTGTGTTCTTCTGCTGTGTTCTCTTTTATATGTTCTGTCATCCAGGCAGTGAGATTGGTTGACTTCATGAATCTCATCATCAGCAGGAGTTCTTCATATAAGCCCCTCTGGTTTGTTTTTTTTCATCCATGAACTGTCAAATCTCTGTAGAGAGCAGAGGTTTGCAGGATGTTTTAGAGTCTGGAGACTGGTACAAGCAGAGGGAATTGTCGTCTGTGACATAAAACCTCAGCAGGCTGTCACCTGTGACATAAAATCTAAGCAGGCTATCTTCTGTGACATAAAATCTCAACAGGCTATCTTCTGTGACATAAAATCTCAACAGGCTATCTTCTGTGACATAAAATCTCAACAGGCTACCATCTGTGACATAAAATCTCAACAAGTTGCCATCTGTGGTGTGAAATCCAATCATCCAGCATTGTTTCTTCTTTTGTCAGACTGGAAGCTGATTTGCTGTATTCTCAAGTAAAGTCAGTTTTTGTGTGGAAAGTCTTGTACTACAGCTGCAGGTCTGATCAATAAATGAAAACAGTGAGCTCTTTCTCAATAAGTGTATAGATCTGCATTTAGTTTGTGTATGGTCTATATAATCTGTCTAGACTTGGTGTAACTTTTCTCATGGTGTCACTGGATTGTTTTCCTGTTTTTGATGGCCTTGTTTGATGGTTCTAATGTTCTAACAGATTTACTTGATGGTTGCCCTATTTCTGATGACATAGCTTGATTGTTCTTTTCTTTTTAATGACCATACCATTTTTCTTTTGTTTTTGATGATATTAATTGATGGTTCTTCTATTTTAATGACTCATTGATAGTTCTGATGTTCTGCAAACTTTACTTGGTGGTTGTGATGTTCTGCAAACCTTACTTGGTGGTTCTGATGTTCTGCAAACCTTGCTTGGTGGTTCTGATGTTCTGCAAACCTTACTTGTTGTTTTTGATGTTCTGCAAACCTTACATGATGGTTCTAATGTTCTGCAAACCTTACAAGATGGTTCTAATGTTCTGCAAACCTTACTTGGTGGTTCTAATGTTCTGCAAACCTTACTTGGTGGTTCTAATGTTCTGCAAACCTTACTTGGTGGTTCTAATGTTCTGCAAACCTTACTTGGTGGTTCTAATGTTCTGCAAACCTTACTTGGTGGTTCTAATGTTTTGTGAGGTGATATTACTTCAGTGAGTCTATATTGATAGCCTAATATACTATTTTTAAATATATTCTTTCTTTCTTTCTTTCTTTCTTTCTTTCTTAATAATAATCAATTAAGGTAGATATGGTTTTATTTAGTAACAGAGATAAAATATTTTGTTTTTATCGCTTAGTGGAACCATTGTTATATGTATATTTTTTATGTATTGTGCTCAATTTGGTTAGCAAAACCAAGACTGGAAACTAACATAATAGCCTGAGACTGTTCCTTGCATAATGTTTCTTGCATAATCCCATTTGTCATATACATAACCCCATATACATCATATACATAACCCCATATACAAACTCTTAATCTACCTGAATCATCATATGCTTGTGTTGATTTCCCTTGCCCATCCCCTCAGCTTGAGTATTGTTCTACATTAACAAACATTTGGCAAGTGGATGCTCTCCTATGGTTGATTTATATCTTTATTATTAGACATAATTTTGTTTGTTTGTTTATTTTTTTTGCATCGTATGCTTATCACTAGATAAGCTTTGCATGCCGACCCATTTTTTCTGATGTAAAAAAGGTCTGTTAATCCCTCATAATCGAATGCTTAAGTTTTGTAGTTCTTCATGAGACAATTTTAATGTTTACTTAGAAAGAAAATTGATCATAATTCTTCAGGGAAATTTGATTATCTATTTTTTTTTTTTTTCAGGGAAATTTTATTATTTATAATTCATGAGAAAAAAATCGGTTATCTATAATTCTTCCTTCTAAAAGTTTTAACATCTACAGTTGCCTTCCTGTTATATGTTAGATTATCATTAATTCTTCCTCATAAATGTTTGATTCTTCCTGTGATAAATTATGTATAATTCTTCCAGAGATAAATTTTATTATGTATAATTCTTTGTTAGAAAAGTTTGTCTGTCTCTGATTTTTACTCTAATAAATTGTTTTGCCTCTAATTCTTCCAATAATGGATGTAATATTCTTCATTTCATGTATTTTGATTATAATTCTTCTGAAAATTTTGATTATTTATAATTTTTCTTTGGAGAAGTTTGATTGTCTAAATATCTTAGGATATATAGGGACATTTTCACACTAACATTTATGTAGCTCCTAACATGGATGGTCATTTTCTGATTAATTTTATATTTTAAGAGTGCTTTCATTTTATGGCTTACTAATGTAACATTACTTGACTTTTTGCTTTAAACATTTCATTGTTTAGTCATTTAAACTTGCCCAAATTTTGCATATTACTTTATCTCCAACTTAAAGTAGCATAATCAGAACTGTTTTCCCAGTTTATATTAGCACATGGTAAAATAGCCAGACTCGAGCATTTTCAATCTTTTTTCTTTATTTTGTAACTTTTTGTGATATAGTTTCTTTCCAAAGTTTATTCTTGTGTTCGAGTGTAGCAAGTGTCAGATTTGTGGTTTAAGATCATTACTTTTCAGTAATGAAGTTACGTACTGCACAGCTATATAGGAATAAATATACCATTGTGAAGTAAAGGACATACAGCTGTGAAGTTAAGATAAAGGCAATACATTCTTGTGAATTTAAGATAGAGAGACATTACATCTGTGTGAAGTTAATGCAGGGACATTACACTCTAGTGAAGTTAACAGAGAGACATATTCTTGTGAAGTTAAGATAGAGACGTTATGTTCTTATGAAGTTAACTCTTTCCGTGCCAGGCGTCAATTTTTTGACGCTTCCTGTACCCCCATTGCTTACCAGACGTCAATTTTTTTATGCTTGGTTTGTTTCAATAAAACAACTGGTATAACATTTAGATTGTACATATTCCGTCCGCGTTTCCGGTGACACTTTTCAAAATGGTGAAAGAGTCCTTAGATACAAACGATGCTGAAAGAGAAAAAGGATGAGAAACATGGAAATTTTTCAATTTTTGATGATGTAGATAGTGATATGGACATGGCCTGTGACCACCCCGCTGCTCTTGAATGTATCCCAAGTAGATCTAGACATATTAGACAACTAGAGAAGTAGTTAGGAGTTATTTCAGACATTAATTTAGCGAGAATGCAACACAGAATCACAATACGAGATCAACAAGTAGATCTAGACATCTCAGATGGTAAGTAGTGCATATCTAGACCTAGCCGATGGTGAGCTGGGCACAGTCATTGTCTAAAAACATCACATTACTTCTTTTTTCCTAAAAAACTCTGCATTTATGAAATTTTCATTCATTTAGTTATACTTTGAAACATAATAAGTATACGGAAGTACATGGAAATACTGTTTTCCATTCCATTTTATAACTATACCCACTTACAGACCAAGACCTGCGCTTTTGTTCTGGCACTCCACTACACGTCCCTGTTTCTTCCTGCGGCACGGAAAGAGTTAAAATAGGGACATTATACTCTTGTGAAGTTAAGATAGAGATATTATACTCTTATGAAGTTAAGATAGAGATATTATACTCTTATGAAGTTAAGATAGGGACATTATACTCTTGTGACGTTAAGATAGAGACATTATACTTTTGTGAAGTTAAGATAGGGACATTATGCTTTTGTGAAGTTAAAATAGGGACATTATACACTTGTGAAGTTAAGATAGGGAGGTTATATTCTTGTGAAGTTAAGATAGGAACTTATACTTTTATGAAGTTGAGATACACAGACATTATTATTCTTGTGAAGTTAAGGCAAGACATTGTATTTTACCATTTCAACCTACACAATGGCAGTCACATGACCTACACCACATGCACATCTGTAAGTCTTGTGATTCCAGTTATGTTCTTGTCAAAGCCCTGGTTAAACTCATAGCCCTGGTTAAACTGTTACCATAGACTCTTATTGCCCTTATATTTGACCATTGCTAACCTTTAAGGAACTATAGGTCTCTTGTTGTAACTTCCTTCCCATTACCCAGGCTGATTTAACCAGCACATCTAGCCCTATTCCTGTGTAGTTTATTTTCTCTTTGCTAATATATAGTTGATCAGCTTTCAGACACTGATAGAGGCAGGGATATATACAAACAAATAATAACAGATGAAGCACTGGGCAAATCCCCATCTCATCTGAACCGGTAGAGAAGGTACTGGGTTTGAATTCATTTGAGTGGCATTGTTTTAAGCAATTATTTTGAAAAAAAAAATCAGTTACAAAATTATTGCTTCATTTTATTATTATGTTCCATGTTTTTGTTGTTTCGTGTGTGTAATATGAATACTCTGAATAAATAAAGTGAGGAATTACTTGGACTAATGACAAGTGGGTTAGAGAGTAGATAGTCAGTTCAGTCCACTTCAGTTTTGCTGTGTTCCTGTCACAGAGCTGTTACATGGTAGCTGTGCCTTGTCAGAGGGGATAGATCTTGACAATCTGCTGCATATCTCCTGGGACCAGTGCCTTGCTGTAACTAGCCAGGTTGGTGGCCATGGATTTTACGGGTAGAGAACATATGTTCGTTCATTATTTGGCCAATATTTAGTAAGCGTTCATAGTTGGTGTTACCACTACGTGACTGGCTGTATGAGGCTTATCAAAAAGTTGTAAGATTTCACTTTTATTCTGGAGAACAGTATATGTACTTTAGTAATATTGTTGAATATATCACCATGTAGTACGTCAAAGGGTTTAGAAAAAAATATAAGCACGAACCCCATATCCTGTATATATTTTTCAGTAGCATGGACCAGGGCTCTTTCTTTTTTTTTTTTTAATTTGGTAAAAAAAAAAAGGTAACGGTAAAATCCCTGCTTCCTTGCCATTAAGGCAAACTGGAGATACAGTGTCAGGCTTCTATTTCTAAGACTGTCCGCACACGAAAGTCTGATGTGGCCTCATTTACTTTCCTGGATCTCTCTGGCACACATTTTTGGAGGCTAGGTGGACCCCGGGCCCCTTTATTTGAGGATTATATATATAAAAAAAAAATCTTCCCCACCTGACGCACACTTTTTTCTTTGTGCTCTTACCATCTTCAGATACAATGTTGGAAATCTTCGCCTGTTTCATGACTTGTTTCAGATTTCATGTAAGCCATTGGAGTATCATTGGGTTTCTTTCAAAATCTTTTTTTTTTTATTTGTGGGGGGAATAAATGGCAGAATCATTTGAAGAAAAATTAAGAGAGTATGAGGGATGCTTTTTTTTTTTTATGGTTCTATGAACATCTGTAGCACTGTTTGAATGTGCATAATGGAGAAGTCAGTGACCAGTCACCTACCACTTTCACCGTGTTTTGTTTTTTTTCTTTGATTTGATTTCTAATCAAATTATCCATAATGTATCAGTTGATACATAGCAGCTTTATGTGGACTCTGGATTCCCATGTCTGTCCAGATTTATTATGACAGATACAAAAGATGAGTCAAATATGTTTGGTGCAATATAGTTGTTAAGCTCTTAAAAAGTGTCACAGACTACATCTAGCATGCACATGGAGATTGAAGCAGTAACAGCAGCAGCAGCAGCAGCCTGGTGGCTGGTAGATGAGGGTGTGTCTCATGGTATTCTTGTGATGGACTCACAGAGCATGGCTAAGGAAGATTGAGAAGAATTTTCTTTGGATGTAGGAAAACCTGTTGGGATGGTCACATGTGAGGGGGTTAATGTGGATCTTCCGTCCAGGGCATGTGGGTGTGCGTGGAGATGAGTTGGCTGAGAGATCAGATGAATAGGCCAAAATACAAGGTAGGCTGAGAATGGATAAAGGATGACATATTGAAGGCCATATTAGACAGACTGCAGGAGGATAAAGAGAAGGAGTGGATGGAGAATGCACATATACAGAGATTGCTGAAGCTGAGACAGAGCAAGGGTGCTAGAAGATAATCTGAACTAAGTGAGCGAAAGCTTATAATGAACAACCAACATTTGATAGGAGCTGTTAGTAGGCAGACTTTGATGGATGTTGGCCTATGAAGTGGAGCATGTACAGTAGTGTTCTGAATGTGATGATGCTGGACTCAGAATTCTGAAATCTGAAAAAAAAAATGGTTTGTTCCTGGGGTGATGCAACATTCTTACTTTTATCGTGCACCTTCATGCAGCTCAATATTTCTATGCTGGTACAGTACTGATTGGATAATTCGTGGTCGATTGGTTGTCCTCTAGTAGCCAGGCATTTCATCATTCTACCTGGTTTTCAGCTCTCAGATATCCTTTTACTATTCATATTTCTGTCACATCTCAAATCTACAGATTTTCAAGACCAACCCTGGTTACTTTGTTGTAATACTTCGTTGTGCACAAGCTCCATTTTCAGCTGTTCTAAAAATTGTACAGAAGTCTTAGAGCATTTTGGTTGGGCCTCATACAATTTTGGATTAAAAATTTTGTTTTTTTCAATAAAGCAAACCATAAAAAATTATAGTTCTTGTAGATGAGTTTAAAAAAAAAAATTGAGCTTTCCAATTTAGAATAAATGTTAAAAATTCCACACAGTAAGTGTTTTTTAAAAAAAAAATGATCCGTAATGTGTAGTTTAAGTGATGTGAGTAATTAGAGATTGTAGTCGACAAATTAAACTAGACATCAAGTAGGTCAGATATTGAATATAAATATAATTGGAAAGCAATCTGGAAGCCACACACAACCTTCACATTTACTTTTGACCTATTTTCTCCACTGACCTCACACTGCAGCAGGATGGACTGCTGCCCAGAGGCAGGGAGACGGAAGAGGATGCTGACAGAGACGGAAGTGCAGAGTATTTTCTTGGCAGTGTCATGGATATCGGTAGCCGTTTGATCAAATTAGCGGGTCATGCCATTCAGCAAATGGGCCGTACCGACAGCCCATCTTCCATCTCAGCAGCTCAGTGTATGTTTTCTAGTGTCAGAGTTGTTTCGAGGGTTGTGTACTTGTGAGCTTGACTAAGCAGGGCTTTCTCATGTGTGTTCCCATAATGCCTTTGTTATTTGTACTTCGACCATGGTCAGAACTTTTATTTTTAGATATTTTATCAGAGTAGAAAAAAATGTTTTGATCTTTGATCAGAATTAACAAACGTTTTCTAGATATTTTGTTGAAATTTAAAAAAAAAATGTTTTATGTTTTGTAAATCTTTCATCAAAATAATATATAGTGTGTTGATTGAAATAAAAAAATAAGTTATGTTTTGTAGCTTTTTTTAAAATTGAAATGAAATCATGTTTTCTTGAATACTGGGATGATTTTGACATAGATGAGGCATATGTAAGGAACACACAGGAAATTTTTCCTTAGTCTTTATGTGTATGTTGGTCACTGGTCTAAGCTATTTGTTTGAATGAATGTTGTTTGTGTTTTTGCTTGCCTCTAGTGAAGCACACACGTTTGGTTATGTGTTATCATCACTAAGTGTATTGTGTGCAGTGTGTATTCATGAGGCTTTGTTTGTTGTCATTGCTTTGTACTGGCTACAAGGCCACAGTTGTTACAGCTGACATTAGTACACAATGAGGTGTCTATCTTATGACTGTGACAGCAAAAGACAAGTACTGTGGTTATTTGGTCTCGAGTACAGCTTATAAATAGCTACAATTGTTGGTTGCTATTGTAGCTGATAACCAGAAAGTTATAGTTTGCTGTTATGACTGATCTTCCTCTTCTTCATTTGCATTCAGATTCATATGCTGAGCTTTCTAACTAGGGAGTCAGGTTGCCTCCATGAATCCTGCAGCCAGCAGGAGGTCTTTTTAGGAACCCCATAGTTTCTCCTTTTACTCCTCTTTTGGTATCATACCTGGGCTCTGAGGTTTCTGTATATGGTTCAAGTCTGTAGTATGTATGCAGGAGTCTGGGAGCCATTTTTTCACATGCATTGGGCTGTTACCTCAGCCCTTATCTTGTGGAGATGAGTGTCGAGTCTGTAGTGTCCAGTTTGTTACTTGAAGATGTTACGGCTGATAAATAGGGAGAGTTGTAATGGCTGTCCTAGCCGACAGCTAAGGACATTTGTACAGGCAGTTGTATGTCTTCATCTGTAACTGATCAGAGATAATGGTTATGTTTATACATATATCCAGTATTCGACACCAACTGGTTATAGTGACTGTTGCCACTTAAAGGTAAATTATGGCTAGCAGTTTTGAACAGTTAAATGGCTGTGTACTTGCAGCTATAACTGGAAATAGTTTTAGTGTCTTTAGCTAAGTATATATCTCCACCTATAGCTGACAGCAGTGAACAGTAATTTTGGCAGTCTCAAGCTATAGCTGATAGCAGTGAACAATAGTTTTGACTGTCTTCAGCTAGTGCTTGCAGAATTGAATGGTAGTTTTGTTTGTCTCTAACTATAGCTGACATCTAGGGACAGGTACAACTGATGTGTTTTGTTTGCAGCAAATATCAAGTAGTATAAGGTATAGCCATGACCATGTCTGTCAAGCTGTGGCCAACAGGTAGCAAAAATTGTGCTATCTTGTCAGTCTGTGTGAAATCTGCTCCACCTTTTTGGTGATGCCCATGCAGTTGTATTTGCTGCAGCATCCATGTCTCTCTGTCTTGTTTCTTGCTATGAGCTGTAATTACATACATCCTTATTTGATCCGTTCACCTCTCCAAGCAATGGTCAAGTACCCAGAGTTGCCAAACTTTTATAGAAATAGTCAGCAGCGTTCAGGAACTGAGTTTAGTGAATTTTTAAAGCTCAAAACATAACTTTAATATGGCTTGTTCATATTTCATTGTGAATGATTACTTCAGTTATTATAGAAGCTGAGGACAAAAATAAAAAATACAGAGAAAATAACATGTGGATGCCTTTATAAAGAACATGGCAGCCTGATTTATTTGCTGCTGAGTTATTTAAGAGTAGCTTCTTCCATTTCTAGTTAGCAGAATGTTTAGACTGCTGCATCTTTCTACATTTGTAGAGGAGATAGCTGACTATTGTGGCCATAGCATCTCCTGAAAAACTATTGATTGGTTTAGTCTTTTAGACTAATCACATGATAAAATGATTCATTTTTCGAGAATGAACTCATTACATGGGAGGCTGGTATTATCATCAATAAGTGCTTAAAGCTGCAGAAGATATGTAGTTAAGGGTGTAGATTTTTTTCATATTGCCTAGATATAAAGGACTGTTTCAAGTTGTTCAGATTATAGTAGGCTATTTCAGGTTGTTCAGATTATAATAGACTATTTCAAGTTGTTCAGATTATTGTAGGCTATTTCAGGTTGTTCAAATTATAATAGACTATTTCAAGTTGTTCAGATTATAGTAGGCTATTTCAAGTTGTTCAGATTATAACAGACTATTTCAAGTTGTTCAGATTATAACAGACTATTTCAAGATGAAATTAGATGGTTGAAATTCACCGTGGCATTTTCCAGAAATGCAATAGCATTGAAAATATAAAACTGCCAGAGCTGTCCAAAATGTGCTGTAGATGGCTGTTTTCATTGATGATTTTGAAGAAGATAGATGTTGGCTGCTTGGGGAATTTTCTAAGTGTCAGTCTGCATTAATGTGCATCCTGCTTCACTTTGGCTGTGGGAATGGAGGAAATGCCATATGTGTGTGTCACACCAACAGCCTCTGGGTTCTTAGAACAAGGCAGTGTATGACAGGAAATCTAACAGAGCTTCCAAGGATGCTGTGATTGATTGATGTTATTTCAAAAAGGGTTAAGAAGATGTGGTCTGATGAACGTGTCAGTCACACAGAGCTGACTGCTTAGGTCATGGCTGATGAAACAGAGCTGACCAAGGCCTTGTCCTTATCTCTCCATCAGTACTCCCAGTAAGAGCCTGGTTAACATGGTGGTGGAGTCTGCTAAAGAAGCATTGGACTTCTTTGCTTTTTTTTTTTTTTTTTAGCTACAGCCAAGGTCTGCAAAAAATATCTGCTGTAACCGATTCAACATGATTTGTGTGCCTCATACCCACCTCATCAGCTGTGAAGGTCATCCTGCTCATAGTTCCAGGGAACTATGACCTAATAGCTATGCATGACATTGAGCTGTCTCTGTGGTACAGGTTGCTCGTCTGGCTGTGACTGCATGCTAAACTATCCATTTGATAATCTGTATTCAATATAGCCCATGCATGTATTTCCCAAGGCATATTATACCTATGTTCTGTGTTGTTTATTGACCATGTAATCCAGCTTGTTAATGTTGTGAAGGTTTATACAGCTTGTGGTGCATTCACTGAATATTGAACTCAGAGTCATGTGTACTCCAGCATCTTGTGAACTGCATTGGCTGGCTGCATTGTTCTGATTTCACATCCCATATTTGTTAGGACTCTGATATAGCTATTATCAAGTGGTTCTTGCTGCGTCTGATATAACACTTAGCTGGGGTAGATATTCTGACTGTAGGTTTGACTGACTTAGACATAGGTACATGCTGACAGAAAAATGTCATTGTTGAATATGCAGTGAGCATCTGTTCTCATTGTTGTGATCCGTTATTGTTTTCTGCTTTGTGATGTAGTCTTTGTTTGAAAGTGGGAAAGTAAAGTATGTGGACTTAACTTAGAAGTATTATAGACAAGGGTTTTTGATGGGAGAGAAAGAAAGTTTTCAGAGAGAGATTGAGAATTGAAGCATGGATGAGCAGCATAAGAGGACATAGTCCTGGCTGCCAGGTGGTTAGTGCATTGTCCTTTCATTGCTGTACAGTTGCTTGTACAACTGGAGAAATCATCTGATTCTCATTCATCCTATTTAATAGCTGATCTATCTCCCATGTCTGTAAGCTTAGTCTACACTTTTTTGAAGCCATTCTTTACTCTCGCCCTTTTCTGTCAGAGATTCCATGTATGAAAACATTCATCTCTTATCTGGAAGCTGCTAAAAGGAAAGACTTGCAGTTCCCTTACATGAAGTTCCTGTATAGAGACCAACATGTATACACCAGATAATGGATAAGAGTTTGACAGATGGTCAACAAACATGGAGACTATAAATCTCCTGTAGCAAGAGATACATGTATTCTCACATCATGTCCAGATTTGTGCCTGTTTCAACAGAGAGAGAGAGAGAGAGAGAGAGAGAGAGAGAGAGAGAGAGGGAGGGAGAGAAATAAATGTCTTGGTAGTTGTTTTATTTTACTTGGTCACTTTATTTTGAGTGGTTCATGGTTAATAGTTGTGCTGTGTTAGTGTCATTTGATTCCCAGAACTGGCTGTGAGTATGATAATTTTATTGTGTGAACAGTATAAAAGTGTCATTTATTTCACATTGTGTCTTTGTTTACTCCTATAATACAGAGCACTTTATTATATATGTGTCTGTATTTTAATTTATGATGTGTGTGAATGTCTTTATTTAACTTTATAATGCTTATGTAAATGTCTTTATTATATCTTGTATTTGTACCATTTTATATGTGTATATATGTCTTTGTTTTGTCATGTATGTATGTAAATGGGTTTGTTTTGGATATATCTTTACAAATGGCCTTGTTTCATCATGTATATATGTAATTGTCTTTGTTTCATGCCATATGTGTGTAAATGTCTGTTTCATCATGTATATATGTAACTGTCTTTGTTTCATGCCATATGTGTGTAAATATATGTTTTATCATATATGTATATAAATGTCTTTGTTTCATCCCATGTGTATCTAAATGTCTATTTCATCATATGTCTGTTTCATCTTGTATATATGTAGATATTTTTTGTTTCATCCCAAAAAATGTGTAAATGTTACAAATGTAGTAGGAGTTGTGTAAGTAATCATCCTGTTTCAGCAATTGTATTGTGACTATTACTGTTATTTGTCTCACAGATTCCTGTTTGTTTATTTATTTTATTTTGCGATTAAAACATATAAATACTGATATATTACTCTAATAATGTGATTTATACCTCTTGACTTATAGCCTATATGATGTACATTATTAGTAATTTAAGTAGATTAAGAACTAGAACAACAGGAATTTTTGGGGTTATATATATATGATTTTTTTAGTAAGTAGCATAATTTTAGCTTTCATAGAACTTTCTGTTAGTTATAAATAACATCAGCATTTCTAACATCAGTGTAATGTCACCCTTACTAGCAACGCTAATTAACAGCTGCTTCCCTAACTGTTGTAATTAGTTCTAAAATATGTCAGCTTTACTAACACATTTCACAAAGCAGAAGTCCTGCAAGTGCTTTACTGTTGGTGGCATTTGCAGTCCAGTAGATGACAAAGATGTTGTTGGCCTGACGGATATAGTTAACAAACATATGTCTGTGATCCACAGCCACAGTGAGCCGTAAAACCAAGGTAGAGGCTGAGGCGGTTGTGCTCAACCCTCAGCAGATTCTGCCTCCGCCGCAGCTCTTGCAGCAGCCACCTCTGATTCCGCCGGTCTCCATGGAGCAGTTAAAGAACATGGCTTCAGAGATGAATGTTATGCTGGCTAAACTGGCAGTGAGTTTGTGTGCCTGTTTTTCTTATATGTATGTATTTTTTTCTTGGTTGTATGAATGCATTATTTCTTGGTTCCGTGTATTTGTTTTTTTTTTAAAGTTGTGTGCATGTTTTTCTCAATCTGTGTGTATATATGTTGGTGTATATGTGGTTTTCTTATACACATGAATTGCTGTAGAGTACATTTGAAAAAAAAAATAAAGGCAAACAAAGCTTATGATGAGACAAACTCTTGGGGAAGCTGCCCACATAGAAAAAGAAGATAATTGCTGGAGTTGTTTCTAGTTCTTTTTTGTTTTTTTTCTACTACCAGTCCGGGCAAGGAATGGCACGTTGAGATTTTTTTTTTGTTGCTGTTTGTAGGGTTTTATGAAGATCTTTCTATGAGTAAATTTCCCTGGTCTAGTAAAGAGAAAAAAATTATACAGTTTATAAAAAAAACACTTTCACATTGCCATGTAACCAAAACCTTAAACTTCTTCTCCACATAATCATCCATGTTATGGCATCTGTATCAGTGCTCCCTGCACCAGTTTTGTTTAAACTACCGATGAGGAAACTATGACCATTTCCTCAAAAAACATTATAGCACAGCTCTAGTCTCACTGTAATAGCACAGCTCTAGCCTCACTGTAATAGCATAGCTATATCCTCACTGTAATAGCACAGCTCTAGCCTCACTGTAATAGCACAGCTCTAGCCTCACTGTAATAGCACAGCTCTAGCCTCACTGTAATAGCACAGCTCTAGCCTCTCTGTAATAGCACAGCTCTAGCCTCACTGTAATAGCACAGCTCTAGCCTCACTGTAATAGCACAGCTCTAGCCTCACTGTAATAGCACAGCTCTAGCCTCACTTTTTTCCCCCCTGAAATGATGAACTTCCAGCTCCTACTTCAGTGCATGAGAGGTAGGAAAGTAGCAGAGAGTATACCCTGCCCAGTACATCAGATTTCTGTTGTGTCACCTGAGCTTTATGTGGATGGCCATTATTATCTAGCAGAAGAATAAAGGCAGTGAAAAATGCCAAGAAGCATATTTAAATTTGTCAGAGTTGTCCCAGCTGTGAATGGTTTTCGTTTCCCTGATGCCTGAATATCAGTAAGAACGATTGCGTCCTAAAAAAGTGGTCAGCGTGGTTTTTCCAGCGGAATGAGTCGTTTTCAACTTTGTTGTGACAATGAGATTTGATGTTTCCAATCCACGGATGGCAGTTCAGATTCAGATGTAAATGGTGTGCCCAGATATCTTCATACATAGTCTTGTATAGAAAGGTGCTGTTATCTAGGTTGAACACTGTACTTTTGTTACTTTGTTGGTACCTGTATTAAGGTTGGACACTATACACTGCAATTCAGTTCTTGCTTGTAGGATGCCATAATTTGTCTAGTCTAGATGTGAGACTCAATGATTTTGTTTGGATGCTTGTAGGATGCCATAATGTCTAGTCTAGATGTGAGACTCAATGATTTTGTTTGATGGTTGTAGGGTGCCATAATGTCTAGTCTAGATGTGAGACTCAATGATTTTGTTTGGATGCTTGTAGGATGCCATAATGTCTAGTCTAGATGTGAGACTCAATGATTTTGTTTGATGGTTGTAGGGTGCCATAATGTCTAGTCTAGATGTGAGACTCAGTGATTTTGTTTGATGGTTGTAGGGTGCCATAAATAGTGGGAATGAAGAGAAGCAACGTTTGAGGCGGGAGCTGCAAGAAGCCCAGCAGAAACTAGACAGTCTCAAACAGAGACAGAAGCAAATGTCTGACTATGGTATATCAACATCTGGAACAACCAGTCCTCGTAAGTCTGTATGAATGTGTCTGTACTGTGGACATGCTACACTAGTACTGTGTGTCCGAGGTCGGTATATTAGAAAGAAAGCTTGTCATTCACTTCTATCAGAGAGATATTCTGTCACCCAGCTTCAGTGCATCTCATTCAAAGAGACAGTTCTGTTCATCTTTGTCATATACCCAGTTGCTTAGTTCTGTATAACTTGTCATTAGCCAGTTGCTTAGTTCTGTATAACTTATCTTTGTTAAGCAGTCAGCATATTCGTAGCATACCAATTTGTTTTATCCATTAATTTAATCTTATTTTCAGAAGCTTGGCTGTGGTTGTAATATATTTTTTTTTATTACTTGGAACATTTTGATTCATTCTTCTGATTTATGAATCATTTCAGTCTTATTTCTGACTTTAGACTATTACTTGAAACATTTTTTTTTGACAAGAACATGCTCAGAAACATACAACTCTTATCATTTTAGAAATCACATTTTGTTTCTTCTTTTCCAGGAATTCCTGCAACGTCTGACATTCCATTCTTGTCTGACACCAGCAGCACAGCAGTGGCTGCACCAGATACACTGACTGACTCAGATGTATCCTTGTTGAGCCAGGATAGAGACATTTGCATGAGAGAGATATTAACCGGTGTGGCGTCATCTTTACCTCAGTCACCGCAGGAAGAGGACAATGTGTTAAAGCAAAAATACGGACTAGATGATGAAGGGATGGAAACTCATTTATTGCAGACTTCAAATGAGTCACATGTTACAGGAGATTCAGTGCTGCTTGCGGAAGAATCGGTGCACCATGGGGTTCAGGAAGTCACTATCGGCCATTTGGATGAGAGTGTTGAGTTGCTATATAATACCAAGCCACTTGCTGTAACAGCCACAGAAACTGGGGCGAATGATGCTGAGATAACAAGAGGTAGTCCTATAAGTGGTCGGGGAGACGATGATGATGACGACGATGATAATGAAGTTTCTGTGGCAGACTTGCCTCTCCCAGATCTGACCAGCATTCGTGAAGATGAGCTTGTCTCCACTCACCTTCTGCGAGATGCTGGCCTTGATGACAGTGAGATAGAAAGTGATGACTGTGACACCTTGACCTCCAAGACACACTACCAGGAGTCAGCCAGTCTGTCCTCCTCCATGCAGGATAGCAGTGTAGAGGTGACAGACGTAGAAGGCCTAGATTAGGCCTAGGAGCTAGACATGGATGAAGATATTTTATGCAAAGTTTCAGTCTTCAGTCCAGAAATCAGTGATTTATTTTCTTCCATTGATTTTTCCAGTGAAGGAGGTGTTGGTGATCTAGATAATCATACTATATAGGTTCTGAAGTGTTTTGTAGGCAGGATAATAATCCTATATTGATTCTGGAGTGCTTAGGGGTCAAGATAATCATCCTATATAGATTCTGAAATGCTTGTTGGTCAGGATAATCATCTTATATAGGTTCTGAAGTGTTTTTTTAGGCAGGATAATCATCTTATATAGGTTCTGAAATGTTTTTTTAGGCAGGATAATCATCTTCTATAGATTCTGAAATGTTTGTTGGTCAAGATAATCATCTTATATAGGCTCTGAAGTGCTTGGTTGGCAAGATAATCATCTTGTTCTAAAGTCCTTGGTGGTCTAGATAATCATCTTATATAGATTCTGAAATGCTTGTTAGTCAAGATAATCAGCTTATATAGATTCTGAAGTACTAAGTGGGCAAGATAATCATATAGGTTCTAAAGTGCTTGGTTGGCAAGATAATCATCTTATATAGGTTCTAAAGTGCTTGGTTGACAAGATAATCATATAGGTTCTAAAGTGCTTGGTTGGCAAGATAATCATCTTATATAGGTTCTAAAGTGCTTGGTTGACAAGATAATCATCTTATATAGGTTCTTAAGTGCTTGGTTGGCAAGATAATCATCTTATATAGGTTATAAAATGCTTGGTTGGCAAGGTAATCATCTTATATAGGTTCTAAAGTGCTTGGTGCAATGCTGTATAGATAGACACTGCTATGATAAGATGATCAAGTTCTTTATCAGAATCAAGCATAAACTCAAAATCTGTGGAGGCGTCACCAATTCTTGGAATGTTGCAGTAGATTAAGTTCTAAAATTTTAATCTAATAAATTTCATTACACTTGCAAGAAAAATCCTACCAGGGAATAGTATGGATTAGTTTTCATCTTGATGGATTAACACTTTATAGATTAATCTTATTACCGCTTGCTGTTATTGTTATGCTTTGGTTTATGGGATACAGTTGAATATAAAGTTCATGTATGCTTCTTCTGGAATATAAATTGTGAAGGGGTGCAGGAACATTCTGAGTGTCTGTGCTTGTGTAAGTGTGGTTATTTGACATGCAGTTTTGTGACATATTTGTGATAGAATGATTGTAGAGGCATGAGCCATGAGTCTGGTTTTTTTTTTTTTTTTAAACTCTTGTGTGTGGATTGTGAGGTAATATGGCTCTTCTGGGATTTATTGAAGAAGATGGGAAATAGAGTCCAGTTCTGTGGCATGACCTTAATCTCTACCATGTTCTGGCCAGGCAGCATGTCCAGGTCAGCAGTGACTTATCTTCTCATGCAAACCTTGAACTACTACCAGAATCATTGTGTTGAGACAGCTGCAGAAGAAAACTTGTTGCAGCCAAAGATGTGAAAAATGTGTGGTAGCAGAGTGAGGCAGGCCATCTTGCACATGGCTGTGGCTGAACGAAGGGGAGACAATATTGCACAAAGTTCAGCCCCACAGTTAACTCTTCCTGTGCCCAGAAAAAAAAAAACTGCGGAAGTTCCTGTCAGTGCCACACAAAAAGCGCGGGTCTTGATATGTATAGGGGATATAGTTGTAAATGTGAATTTGCAGAGTATTTCGACTTTAAAAATATACATATTATGCATGAAAATAGTTGCAAATGTAAGAAGATTTCATAAATGAAGTTTTTTTAAGAAAAAAGAAGTAGTGTGATGATTTTATCTGATAATTGTGTAGTGCTTACCATTGGCGATGCCTAGATGTACAATGTTTATCATCGGTGATTTCCAGATCTACTTAAATTTTCATCTGATCTCGTCGTCTGGTGGCATTCTCACTAAAATAATGTCTGAAATAACCATCTAACTACTTCTCCAGTCCATTTAATAGGTCTAGATGTACTTTGGGTACATTCAGGAACAGTGGTCGGGATATAGGACATGCCTCCGAAATCACAGTAAATACTGAAATTTCTCTGGTAAAACATCTATTTCACTCGGTTGTTAGCCACGCTTTAGATTGAACTATGAAAGGTCACCAGACATGCGCAGATAAATCGTGTACAATAAAAAGTTTTACAATAGTTTTACATTGCAACGAAACAAAATTGCTATAACGAACATGGCAGTCACTAAACTAACGGGAAGTTATCACGATATCGACTATGGCAGTCGAAGAGTTAAGAGAGTTCATCCTAGTGCAGAGCGTAGCAGTATGAAATAAAAATAGCTACAGCTAATGTTACAGAATTCTTCAGAAAGCCACATTTAATATACAAAATACATTGAAAAGCCACCTTTAATATTACAGAATATTTCGAAAAGCCACATTTAATAATTCTATAAATGTCTGACACAGAGCAATGAAACTGTCAACATTAGAAGGGGGAAGTAACTAGAATATTTCTGGGAAAACTAATGGAAGATTTTGCTGGTTCATCAATTTTTCTTATGAAGAAATTCTTTAAAATTCAACAATTATGAGGTGACTTTTGTCTGGTGTATTCAAGTGGCTCTCATATGGTTGATAATATACAGGAAGATATCTGCAGATGTTTAGGGCAGATTATAAAGTCAGTTTTTGTTGTTGTCTTCATGTATCTTTTTTCTTTCTTATATCTGAAATTGTCTTTCATCTTTTTTCTTTACTTTAAAGATGCAGTGTCGTACATTCTTATATCCTTCGCATGCTGTTAAACATCACATAGGACTCACTTTGTAGTTTGCCATGTTTTTCTGGTTTTGGAGAGTTTTTCAACCTTGTCAAGGGATCTTTTGGCCATTAATTTAGCCTCTCACAGCAGTGCCATAATCACAGAGAAAAATACTTTGAGACAGAAAAATTCCAAGACATAACATTTCTGCTCTTGTTGTTGACCACTGAGAGCTGTGGTTCCTTCAGGTGCAGTGAAAGTTCATTGCTTAATATCACTGCTGCTCGGTGCTTCAGTCATTTCTATCTTTGTTCTCCATCTTCTGTCAGCTGATGATACTTTTTATATCCTACCTTCATTAGTTTCAGGGCTTGGCTGACTGGACTTTGAGCTGGATCTGGATGATCTTGTACTGAGATGTGTATTCTGGAAGTAATTGTTGAACTTAACTAATGAAACTGTTGTAGTATTGTGAGATTGTTATGACTTGCTGATGTTTAGAACTTGCTGACCACATGTAGAAAACTACTTCTTAGAGAGACAGAACAAACACAGCTAAGAGGGGCATGAGTTTCTTGAAGATAAGTCAGGATACAGTTAGTTGTTGCACCGAGAGTCAGACCGTGAGCATTTCTTTGTGTTCAGCATGAGTGAGCTTGTGTCAGTGACCAGTCTTCTGACAGACAAGCTGAGACCGTGTTGTCTTCTTTTTTCACATGTTGTGTTAAGTGTGAATATAGGGGAATGGTTAAGTTGGTCTAAGATTTGTATTTGTTTATTTAAATATTTTTTTAAAGACAGAGTATAAAATTAATTATTTTCTATCCGGATTATTGTGGCCCGATACACAAGTCTATAATCTGTAATCAGAGACTGGCATCTCTGCACTCTGGGCGTTCCCATATGTGCTCCGCCTTCTATTCTGACGCCCGCTGAAGCACGCGCCCACCGACGGAGCCGGTCGCACGCTGGTCGTGGGCAACGTGCTAAACCACTTCATTCGGAAAAACATCCGTGCAGCGCCGGTGTAGACTTAGAGCCGTTCAGCAGAATGATACTTGACAAAACCGACAGCTGATGTCGGCCAGCTTGGAAACTATTTTCTATGATGAAATTCTATATCGCCAGCGTATGATTGCGATGGCTGCAGTCTTTGTGTATCAAAACTGTTGCTTCCTCTTTGAGTGGGTGCCTAAGCAGTGACGTGGGTAGTGTGCTAGTCTCAGTGGCTGAGTCAGTGGCTCAAGTGCAGCTGGAAGTGTCTCTCCATCTGCAGAAGTAAGTACTAGTTTCCTCCTGGAGCTGGAGAATTAAAGGCGGCCAGGAAAGCCTTGATGCCGGTTGCATCGCCCTCTGGTGTGCTGACAAGTTAAGGAAAATACAGGCGCTAACGCCATAGCCCCCGAGGTGTCTCTGCGGTCGAGACAGCATTGCCTTTACCATTAGCTTTTATCTTTCTATGAGTGTGTTTTCAGTGGCTTGTCAAATCCCAGGTTAACTTTGATTACCTCTGATTTAGGTCATGACACGGTGCAGATTTTGACTGTAATATTATTGAGAGTGTGATGGTTGTGTGTGCTTGCATCTAGTCTACATGTAGCTGGTGCCAGACATTATGGCTATGATTGGATTGTATGTCCATTATTATAATATTATCATTCATTCATTTTTGCAAAATATCAAAACATATTATCATTCTCTGGGAATTTATGTTATATAAGAATTTATGTATATACATATATAAATGTATATTTCATGTATATGTAGTTAGACATACAAAATGACATGTATATATGTCATTTTGTATCTGCTGTATATGATTTGATGCAGTGTACAGTTTAATGTGTTGTACACTTTACGAGTTAGAAGGTGTGATACATTTTGTACATGTAATAATAAATTACAGTTGTCTGAATTTATGCAGTTAACATGAGATGTGGCATTACGATAATGGTGTACGATGATTGCCATAGTCGGACATCTATGAGTGAACTATACTTGACCCAGATGGAGATGTATTATATCCTTTTCTTTTTCTAAACATTGAAATGTAATGCATTATTTTTTCCTCAGGATATGCAAGTGAGATACAGTACACTTTACACATTTGATGCATCATACTCAAAGCCAGGGTTTCTCACAATTTTTATGCTTGTGATTCCCCTTTTTTGTGCTTTAATGTTTTCCCTCTAGTCTCTCCTCTATCCAGCATTGTTACTGTAGGGAACAAAAATATCTTTTATATCTCCGAGTCATAGTCCCTGTGGAGGGGGGGGGGTATACAGATCCCTGTTGAGAAACCCTGATGAACTACACATGATCATATACAGCACACTCGACAAATAATTGATGAAATAATGATGACAGTACTTGATGAAATAACCTGTGAACATTACATGGCCAAGTACTGCTTGCACTTCTAGTGAATGATCATGTGAATTTCACATAGACTTTTGTAGCACATACAGCATGATAACACTGCCAGTGAACTTTAGGTAATTGAGCATAGTCAACTTTACACTATTAAAAAGTCATGTGAATTTCACATGGTCAGACATAACCCCCACTCTGTACAGTGATAAATGATGTGAATTTCACATGTTCAGTATGAACAATTTAAACTATTGTATTACTTGTGAACATTTTACACAGTGATAAATCATGTGAATTTCACATGCTTGAGCATAGCACACCATAAACATTTATTTTCCTGTCTTGCTATAGCTGCCATATTTCACTTTTTTTTGTCCCAGTATAGTTATTTTTATTATTTTCTTCTATTTCTGTGCTTACAGCCAAGGAATGCTTACGTATATCATTGTATAGATTTTTTCCCATTTAGATTGGATACATCGCAGAAATTATCATTTTGTTTTTCATTTTTATTCAAATCAATAATTGCTTCTGCCTCATTTTGACGTGGACGAGTTTTCATTTCCGGAACATATACTCCAAGACTGTTTAACATGCACAAAGCTACACACTCAAACCTGGCTGAGGGTCTGGAACCTGCCTTCAGAACCTGAAGGTCTGCCACTTCAACCTGGAGAGAGTGTGTGTAAACTTTATGTTTCCAAAATTAGCATGACATGAACAGTGATGATGATGACAGACAGTTGAACAAGAGGTCATTATATTTTGTTTTCCCCCCAGTAACTAGCTTGTTCATATTAGCTAATTTGAAGTGACACTGGCACACATATGTTTGTTGTTATATGTGGAATATGCTGGCTGTGTAAAATGTAATCCCTGGTGGCGTGTTTGTGTGTCTGTCTGCATAATTTGATCTCTTCTTCCTCGGCTGGATGATTCCTGTGATGCTGAGATTATTTTTTTTTGGGTTTTTGTTAAGAAGTTTAGTTGTTTCCTATTCTATATCAAACATGACTTAGACAAACTAGTTTCAGTATTCCAGGTCTGGTTGAAAGTTTCTTAGATAGCTGACTCATTTCAGGAGCAAGTGTTTTATTATTAGATACAGGAAAAATACATCACTCACATTTACCTTTAGTTTATTAACTCTTATCATACTAAACAACTCTCAGGATCATACAGGCAAACACTTCTTCTTCTACAACTTTCCAACTCATCTTCTACAACTTTCCAACTCATTAAAAGGCTCATTGCTGCAGATAAAGTTTGCCTCTCTATTCATAATCTTCTCTCTCCAGTTGGTGACACAAATTTCCTTTATATCCTCCTCTATGTTGTCTTTCTGTCTTGATATACCCCGTGGTCTTGTTTCCTTCATCTCTTGTACATACGATTTTTTTCATTTGTTTGTTCTCTTCCATTGTAATCAAATACAACTGCCATATTTTCCTGGGACATTATGTGATGCCTATTTTTTTTAGTGTTTACAGTAGTTGATAATTACAAAAAATCAGACAAAACTGTGTCTGCGGGAGTTTTTTAAAATTTAAATGGTTTATGTTGGGAGTGTGATAAGAGTTGAACTACTTTTTAATGTAAGTATTTTTTTTTTTTTTTTAATAAATTGTCCATAGAAGTTTGACTGCAAGAAAAATGTGCAAAAATAATAACACTGGCATGAAACATGTACATGAAGTTGTTAACAATTTTCATCAAGAACCCATATATTTTTGGAAAATGATTAGGCATGGGTTAATGCTACCTTTCCTTCCCTCTGAATTAACTCTTTGTGTCTAGAAAATAAATGAAGTTTGTGGGAAATGTTTTTGTTTGTTTGTGTGCACGTGTGTGAATAAAGTGGTTGGCTGGAAGGTCAAAAGCCAGTTTGTTAAGATTTTACAGTTATCACGTTTAGCAGTATGTGATATTCTGTTTAGTCTTTGTTGTTGTTTGGTTCCTGGTCCCTTGTAGACCAGCTTTTGTGTGGAAATAATCAGCCATCTTTGGCATGGTACAAATAGCAAAGTGAATGACTGAGTCTAAGAACATGGCTGAAAATCAGACACAAACAGATGTCTTCATTAGGAATAGATAGATGGGTCTGAATGGTGAGAATATAGAGAAAGTGTCTGGAATGTGGGGAGGTCCTATTAGGTAATGGCAAGATTTGAATATCTCTGAAAAATAGTAAAAGTACTGTGAGTAGAGAAGTAACTACCGGTACTATCCTCTCATGCCGTTAAACGTCACATAGGGCTTGCAAAGTGTTTCTCCACTTTTTTGGTGAGTTCGTTGCGAGTTTCCATAACAAGTCCATTTTTTTCCCCATCTAGAGTCACCTCTAGGTAAGTCCCAGGATAAAGTTGTTAGCCTTATGCCCAACTCCTGATATAGGAGGGTATGGATCTCTTGACGGGGGAACCATTGGCGGAAACAATTTGTCCATCTGGTCGCGAACAAATCTCCTGGTCCAAAGTGGAACATCAGTAGAGAGCTTTTTAACTACTAGCTTTTAAACTGTTTAGACATGCATGGCTTAATCTCATGTACCCTATTAGTGGGTGAACAATCCAAGTAGAGAAGTAAGAAATAGTAGAAATACTGTAAGTAGAGAAGTAAGAAATAATAGAAATACTGTAAGTAGAGAAGTAAGAAATAGTAGAAATACTGTAAGTAGAGAAGTAAGAAATAGTAGAAATACTGTAAGTAAAGAAGTAAGAAATAGTAGAAATGTATAAAGAAAGATTTAAGAAGTGAAAATGTATGGATATTGAGAAAGATCTTAATAAATAGTGTAAAAACTGAACAAACTGGAAAGGTCTTGAACAACAGGGAGACAGAAGAAAGAATTTTTCCTTGAAAGAAGATACCATCTGAATGCTATTTCGAATATTTAGGATCTGTTCTAGATGAGAGTTGCAAGTCTCAGATAGAGGCCATGTAACAAAGATGAGTTCAGAAAATAGAAACGTTTAATATACACTAGATTTGACCTGGTGGATGTTCTCCGCTGAGGTTTTATATGAAATATTTCTTAAGGAAAACAAATATTGTAGGGGCAGATATCAAAAGGCACTAAATGCTGATATAGCATTGTCTGAGGAACAAGAATTTGGGAATACAAATTGGCAGCAGACAAATTGACAGAAGTAGGTCAGTCATTAAGAGAACATAGAACGCAGATAAGGGTTACAAGAAAAATTTGTCAAGGATGGGAGGTATACGTCACCTTCATCAAGGTTTCTCAACGGAAGCAGTGACACTCTTAAGGGGCCCTGCCAGACTTTTAGGATTCACAAATATCTTTTCTTCACTATCAGGTTTGGAGGGTAAGGAAGGCTTTTAAAAGGGGGGGGGGGGGAATGGGGCTTTGAGCCAAAAGATGTTAAGAAACTCTGACCTAAAGAGATAAAGGGATGAATATTTATTTAGATGCATTCTTCTAATTGACATAAAAAAAAGCTTTTCTATTTGGAAATTTGGCCTTGTTTCTCATGCATGTATTGTTTGATCTCATGTCTTTGCCAAAATGTGGTCATCAGGTGCTGTTGTCACCATGTAAATTGTTATTCTCCTTTCCTTTTCACTGTTTCTCACTGTTTGCTTGGTCTCAAGCACAAAGAACTTGCCAACAACAACAAAAATGTGGTTATCATATACTAACCATGACAACATGTATTTCCTAGTGTATATCCTGTCCCAAGCCAAATATTTTTTGCTTATGTTTTGTTGGTCTAACATATTTTAGCAAAAATTGATCATCAGATACCAGGCTAGATAGAAGAGTATGGTTCGGTTTTACAAGAAAAGGATAGAACGAGTGAGGAATGTGGGCAGAAACAAGAATGACAGAAAGTAAGATGAGCAACATACAAATGAAGGACACGCAATAGTCTAATATTTTGGCAAAAGCTTTTTTTCAAGGATCACATACAAAAATATACATAAAAATACACAAAAAAAAAAAAAGATGAAAAATTAAACATGTATCATTTTTTTTTGTCCCCTTGTTAAAAAAGATGGGTACAAAATGCATTCTTTCTATTTTTTTTTTTTTTTAAACTTCTGTCTACCTTCATTACTAGAACCAGTTTACCACAGTCATCATTTCTCTTATCTCTCACATTATCAAATACCCAACTTCTTCCGGTATGTTTCTCACATGTCTTGCCATATACACCCTTCCTGGATATAGTGATTTTAAGTCATGAAATACAAATATAGGGTATAACTCCCTCATGGCAGTCAGAAAAACTTCCATGTTTCCTGTCTGTAGTGTCTTCTAGTTGGTTGCTTTGTTTAACTGTATGTTGGTTCACTGCTAGAAATGACTGTGATGCTTGAAAGCTTTAGTTTTTATGGGCTGTTATTCTGATGTGTTTGTTTTTGTTTCATTTCTTTCATACATTCTTTCTTTTTTTTTGTTTCCCATGTTTTTCTTTCAAAAAAAGAGGTTAGCAAAAGCAGAGGAGCAGTGCCGATGTCTCCTCAGATCTGGACATTTGTAGGTGATATTTTGTTGTACCAGCACGGCCTTGTTATGTCTGCTTACAGATTTTGCCTCTAATAATTTGTCATAGAATTTTGTATATATATTAAAAAAACCCAGTACATTAAAGCTATGATCAGCAACCAATGGGTGGTGTCCTTTTGTTTTGTGCACAACAGCTACCAGTGAATGCTTTCTTTATTCTCTGTGTGAAAATGTGTGCAGTGAAAATGAGCTGAGCCCGCTAAATCTCGTGATATGTGGGGGAGGGAGATGCTGTGTTAGTGTTGGTGCGAAGGTCATCGGGACCGGAAGTGGAGTTTGTATTGGTTATTTGCTGCCAAGTTCAAGTTTTCATCCGACTACCCCTTTCATACAAACCGGTATGGATTATTTATCGATGTGCCCAAAATATCGTGCAAGTCTGACAGAAGTAAACACTCATCCGCACAGGAACAGGACAGGGAAAAGATGGAAAAGCAGTGTGACATAAGCTGGAGAGAGAAAGCTAGGGCAGAGACGAACAGAGACAGACTGCATGTGCAGCAATCAGTCTTGAAGGCTGAAAATGCTGAAGAGAGAAACAAAAATTCATCATTCTCATGGGTAAGTTGTTCAGAACTCCCTGGACAGCAAAGATTACTCATGAATATATGAGAAGAGTGGCAGAGACAACAAAAATCGCATTAAAAAAATACAAGAGAAACAATGTGGGACATACAGTGAGAAGAGGGGGCATTGAAAAATATAACAACAGGGAAACGGAAGAGCCTGGGGAAGGCTGAGAGAAATGATACTGGATGGTTTTACGAGATGGTGTGAGATGAGATCACCAACTGAACTGATAGGCTACATGAAGGATCGGGTACTACTGACTAACAAAATAGCCAATGACAGCTGGCATGGCACCTGATGATGATGACAAAGGTGTTCGGGAGTCTTTGAGTTTATAATTTCCAAAGATGCCACTGTGACAGCTAAAAAACCAATGGAGAATATCTGCCTGCACAGCGAGGCACACAAACGCTGTCAGTGGATGGAGGAAAAATATAAAATCACTTGGTTCCATAAATATAGTGACCTCCCTCAAATGACATCAGGCGAATTATTAAAAGCTTTATAGCAAAGCTGAAAACAAGTGTACTGCACTGAATCAAAGCCATGAAGTGATACTAGATTTCAGCACTATCACTTTATAATTAAACATTCATGTTTTAATCATGATATAAATGATTATCAGGCATAAATTGTTTATATAAAACTTCTAATGAATAGACTGGATCTAAATGACATCATAAGTCACTGTAATGTTATTGATATAAACTCGTGGTAGAAATGATTACAATCTTTTTTTTTCTATTATGTCATGACGGATGGTGGCAGTAAAGTTTGGCTTATTGTTCTGGACAGTTAAATTTGTCACCTTGTAGAAGACATTGTGGATTGTAGCCATCAAAATTTTCACCTTGCAGAACATAATATGATCTTAGCCATCAAATTTTTCACTCTGTAGAACACAACATGATTATGTCAGTCAGCTTTGTTATACTGTAGAGCATAACATGGTCTGGGCATTCAAGCTGTCTTTTATACTCGAGAAATAAATTATTCTTGTAATTTGACTGAATAAATCTATCAGTTTGTAGCATATCTTTTATCTAATGGTTTTCAAGATGATAGATCAACAAGTCCAAGTAATAAAAAGCTATTATTAGAGTCTGTTCATTTCTGTCACTGATATCCCCTCTAGCAGGTCCTAAGGGGGGAATGAAGTGAAGAGTAAACGCATCACTCCAAGGCCCCGAGTGCTTCCGTTTTTGTAAAGGAGGCCCCTGGCGGATGAAAACAAAATGGCTAATGAGTAGGGTAAGGGGCCAGATAATGGTTTTGCAACACCTTACACAATTCCCTGTCCTCTACTTCCACACCAATGGCTAGTGATCAAAGGTCCTGCCACCTACTTCCACATCACTGGCTATGATCAAAGGTCCTGCCACCTACTTCCACATCAATGGCTATGATCAAAGGTCCTGCCACCTACTTCCACATCAATGGCTATGATCAAAGGTCCTGCCACCTACTTCCACATCAATGGCTATGATCAAAGGTCCTGCCACCTACTTCCACATCAATGGCTAGTGATCAAAGGTCCTGCCACCTACTTCCACATCAATGGCTATGATCAAAGGTCCTGCCACCTACTTCCACATCAATGGCTATGATCAAAGGTCCTGCCACCTACTTCCACATCAATGGCTATGATCAAAGGTCCTGCCACCTACTTCCACATCAATGGCTCTGATCAAAGGTCTTGCCACCTACTTCCACATCAGTGGCTATGATCAAAGGTCCTGCCACCTACTTCCACACCAATGGCTATGATCAAAGGTCCTGCCACCTACTTCCACACCAATGGCTATGATCAAAGGTCCTGCCACCTACTTCCACACCAATGGCTAGTGATCAAAGGTCCTGCCACCTACTTCCACACCAATGGCTAGTGATCAAAGGTCCTGCCACCTACTTCCACATCAATGGCTAGTGATCAAAGGTCCTGCCACCTACTTCCACATCAATGGCTAGTGATCAAAGGTCCTGCCACCTATATATAGGGAAATAGGGAAATAGAGCAGATCAGATGAGTGGCTCAGCTGTCATGGAGGAGGTACAGGCAACGGAATAGGCAGACATCAGACATCATCAATGCTATACGAGAAACTGGTCAAACAAAGGACTTCAATGACAACCGTGAATTGGCATTGTCATCATGAACAGAACTCAAGGTGAAACGTGGAGCGGTGAAAAATGAAGAATTCATCAAGAGCTCCAGATAGATGGTTAACCAGCAAGGATCAGGAATCATTAGTTAGTGTAAGCTGAAGGGAATACTGAGGAGGAGACTGAAGCACTTACATATGTCTGAAGTATGTGGATGCTAGTCCTTTCTAAGTTGCCTTAATGGTACAGACTGGATGCTAGTCCTTTCTAACTAAATTGCCTTAACAGTACAGACTGGATACTAGTCCTTTCCAAGTTCCCTTAATAGTAACAGACTGGATGCTAGGTCTTTCTAAGTTCCCTTAATAGTAACAGACTGGATGCTAGTCCTTTCTAAGTTGCTTTAATGGTACAGACTGAATGCTAGTCCTTTCTAATTAAGTTGCCTTAATGATACAGACTGGATGCTAGTTCTTTCTAATTAAGGTGCCTTAATGATATAGACTGGATGCTATTCCTTTCTAACTAACTTGCCTTAATGATACAGACTGAATGCTAGTCCTTTCTAACTAAGCCGCCTTAATGGTAACAGACTGGATGCTAGTCCTTTCTAACTAAGTTGCCTTAATGGTAACAGACTGGATGCTAGTCCTTTCTAACTAAGTTGCCTTAATGATACAGACTGGATGCTAGTCCTTTCTAACTAAGTTGCCTTAATGATACAGACTGGATGCTTTTTTAATGATACAGACTGGATGCTAGTCCTTTCTAAGTTGCCTTAATGGTAACAAACTGGATGCTAGTCCTTTCTAAGTTGCCTTAATGATACAGACTGGATGCTAGTCCTTTCTAAGTTCCCTTAATGATACAGACTGGATGCTAGTCCTTTCTAAGTTCCCTTAATGATACAGACTGGATGCTATTCCTTTCTAACTAAGTTGCCTTGATGTTTTTTTTTTTTTTTGGTCCAGCAGCAAAACGTACTAGAAGGGTAGCTGGTGATACTATTTCTTAGCTTTTTGCTAGTACTAGCTGTAATATCACAATAAGTAATGCTGGAGATTGTGTCATTTTAAAAACATTTAATGTTGTAGAATGCTTCAAATTAAAAACAAAAACAAAAAAATAAAACACGATGGCCTGTTTTCTGGTAAATATTAGTCGCCGCCCACTTGTTTTCAAGTAAATATTACCTACTCACTTGATGTTTTTAGTTTACTGTAAATGCATAATTCATGTATGTTTTCATGTAAATTTAGAAGGATAAGAAAAGGTGTTTGTGTACATTGTTATTCATTATGGAATTATATGACCAACTACAGTGGATTAACTTGATGGGTAAGTGAAAAAAACATTGTTCCAATTTCTTCATTTTCCATTCTTTCTTCTCAGTTCTTAGCTTTTTTTTATGTTGTATACTAACATATACTACTCTTTTAAATGTGACAACCATCCCATTCCACATTGTGAAATTTACCCCCCTTGGTATTTTGAGGGGGAAAAACCCCAGTATACAAAGAGACTTGTTCCAGTACATCACTTTGATACCTCTCCTCAATCCATACTGATGTCCTCCCTTTGGTACTACTGTCTTGTCTTTATATTTGCAAATTTTCATCTAAATATAATCCAGTTATAGCCACTCACTTTCAGTCTTAGTGCTCTGTCTTGACTTTCAACACCTCCTCCTCACATATTTAACACCTCTTTCTTCAAGTACACACATCACATGGCATTCTATTCACTGTGTTACCTGCTCTGAAGCAAGATTAGCTTCTTCTATAAAATATACATTTACTCACCCCTTTTACATACTTCAGTACCATTTTCCTGTTTTCTGCAATCATTTTTTCCATTTCCTGTACCCTGGCTGAATACCATAAGCGTTGATGACCTCCAGGACTTGTGCGTGCTTAAACTCATTCCATTTTCTTTTCACTTCCTGCTGGAGATACTCATCCTGAATTTGCTCCTGCAAAGAAACAGACATTTTAATGTTCGTGCGAACTTAATCTAAACAAAATATTTCAACTTGCAAATTTTATGATCACATTATTCTCTTCTTCTTTGTTCAGTTTCACATGCTCAGCTTTCTAAACAGGGAGCTGGGTTGCCTCCATGAATCCTGCTGTCAGCTGAGGTCTTTGAGGAACCCCAGAGTTTTTCCTCTGTGCTCCTCTCTTGGGGCCATAACTGGTCTCTGAGGTCTTTGTATGTGGTGCATTTCAGTCTAAAACATGACATTTCAGCTTGCATACTTCAGTCCAAAAATATGATTTTCAGTTTCCGGTAAAAAGCAACAAAGCATTTTAAAATCTTTTGAAAAAAAAATTGATTAACCAGTTAGCTTATTCTGAACTGGCCCACATTAAATAACTCAAAACTTTAACTTGCTGAGATCTGACACAACATAAACAGCCTAACTTGTCAGAATTGGCTCATAGTTTTCCAAACAACCTCCTGAAATGCAAATACATAAAAAAAAAACAGGCAATACCTTTGTTAAGTTTCCATATGTTCTTGTACTGGACTGTACAATCAACTGTCTCGTTACTTCATCCAAAACTGAAAATCAAGGGAAAAAATGTATACTATTTAAAACTACTATCCCAAAACAAGCTATCAAGTGGAATACAACAGGCCAAAGAAAAAGGCAGACCACGTGAAACTCTGAAGAGGACATTGTTAAGAGAGGCCAAATTAACAGGCATAAAATCCTTTGATGAGGTTGAAAGACTCGCCGAAGACAGGAAAAGCTGGCGAACTACTTTGCAAGCCCTATGTGACGTCTAACGGCACGGGAAGGATATAAGATATAAAATAAGATTTAAAACTAAGTGACACATGAAGAACATATTCACAGAATTTGACAGTAAAACTTTCAGCTGTTTCACTGCATTAGCTACCTTTAGTTTTCAGTGTTTGGCTGTCTCTGTTATAGAAGTAAGTTTCTAGGATTCAGGAAGTTGCAGAGTTGAATTCAAGACTAAAGTGGAGTTAGGAGAAAAGAGCATTACAACAGTCTCAGTGGTGATCAAGAAAAGAACACAGACATATGTGGGCCATGTGATGAGAAGAAAGAGAATTACAAAGCATGTCATCAAATGGGAAACATCTGGAAAAAGAAAAATATGTCAATCTCAAGAGACCCTAAAGAGAACACTGACAAGAGAGGCTAAGACGACTGGCATCAAAACCCTTGATAAGACTGAGAAGCCGCCAAGAATAAAGACTCAAGATGAGACATACAGATAGCTATATGTGACGTATGACAGCAACAGCATAGGAAGGACATAAGAGATATCATAACTTTGTCAATGTATTGGGTGAAAAGTTAATCTTTTTAATATACTTGACCCTCAGAAGACTTACGTCGAAGCTTCTCTGGTCTAACCACACCAAGCTTTACTTCTGTTGCTGTAACGATCGTACAAGTAATAGGTTCATCCAGTATCAAACTGATCTCTGCAAACGAATCAGAAGGTCCAAGCCTTCCCATCACCACTTGCTTCATGCACTGTGTTAAGAAAATATGAAAGTATGTTGGTCAGTTCTAACAATAACTTGTGCTAAAACTGGCTTTTACTAAGGAGAAATCATGTAAAAACAGACACAGCTGAGCATGTGTTGAAACAAATCACATTTAGATTTTTATATTTCCAGCACATACAAACCAAACACAGGCAAAATGAAAAAACAATTTATAAATTCCCAAATTCCTACGCATGGATGCACACATGAACGCTCGCTCACTCGCCCACCGGTTCACCTGCTCACTCACTCATTCACTCGCTCTTCTATTAAAGACAGAGAAGCTGAAGAAGAGTATATTACAGTTTTTAAAAAAAAGTGATACTAAATAAAAAGTGATACTAAATTTGCAAAATGTTATACTAAATCATACATTCTGCAATTACACTATATATAAAATACTGCATGTGCTAAATGATGCTAAATAAAATTTTTGCAAACTGAACTAAAATGACTCTATGTAAAATGATACTGAAGCATGTTTTTGCAGAAGAATTATGCCAAATAAAACTGTTCTGAATTAATAAGTTATCCATTTAAAACAGAAAAAAAAAAACTGGACAAAGTAATGCAAATTTGTGAACTGATGTCAAATCACATTTGTGAACAGCACTGTCTATGACTTGCCAGACAGGAGCTACGTGTGTGTTTCAGAAGGTAGAAGCAGCCGATTTTAGCAGCAGTGTGACTTATCAGACTAGAGGCTATGGATTTGGTTTCTGTTGTCACTGTGAGTTAGTTCACCAAGGTAAAAATTGGGTACTAAGTACAGTGTGCTGAGAGGAAAATTTGCCTCCAAATATCTTTCCTGCATGGCAAGGCACACTGATTTACGCTGCATTCAAGATACTGGATTTGCAGCTCAGTTTCATGAACATAGGGTTTGATCTAAATCACAGTGATTGAAGATAAAAAAAAGTGTGTTCCTCACTTTCTTGTCACTCTTGTTGCCACACAGCACTTCAAGCCATCTCAGCACATGGCACTCTCCAGACAAGATAAAGCCAATGAATGGAGATTTGTTGTTTTCACTTGCTAAAACTGTTACACAGAAAAAAGTTCTGGTCAGTACATGCAAACAGTTTATATTGTATACATAATCTCACCAGACAAAACTGTTCCTACTCTCTCTATACAATATATATCTGAATGTGGTTACATTTTGAAATAATTACTTAAAATTAACAAGGACAAAACAAAAATAATGAAAATTCCTATCAATCAAAATGGAAAAATACACATAAAAGGGACAGATATTGAAGAAGTCAATCAATTTGCTTACCTTGGCAGCTACATAGACCAGGATGGTGACACTAGAAAGGAAGTTAGGATCAGAATTGCAAAAGCAGCATCAATCTTCAAGAATCTTGAGAACATATGGAATTCAAAAGTTATAAGCACAAAAACCAAGTTAAGACTATTCAATTCAAATGTAATATCCACCCTCTTTTATGCATGTGAAAGCTGGAAAACAACTAAAGAAATATAAAATAAATTAGACTCTTTTGAAAACAAATGCATAAGGAAAATACTCGGCATCAAGTGGAACGAATTCAAGAAGAATGCAGAGATAAGACAGATGACTGAACAACAACCAGTCTCATAGGTGATCAGGAAAAGGAGATGGACATATGTTGGTCACTTGATGAAAAGAAATGATCAGAGAATCCCAAAACAAGCTATCAACACAACAGGCCAAAGAAAAAGAGGCAGACCGCGTGAAACTCTGAAGAGGACATTATTAAGAGAGGCCAAATTAACAGGCATAAAATCCTTTGATGAGGTTGAAAGACTCGCCGAAGAGAAAAATTGGCGAACTACTTTGCGAGTCCTATGTGACGTTTAACGGCACGGGAAGGATATAAGATGCTTACATTTAAATCTATGTCCCATAATATTTGCATGTAGTAGGGGTGTGAAGTGTTAGTGCCTTCACATTTCTAGGTACTGCAGCATTTGAGGCAGGGATGCCAGCATCTGTCCTTGCTGCCTTTGTTTTCCTATGGAAGCCCCTCATTTTTTGAGGCTGGATGAACCCAAGTGTTGAAACAATGGTTTATTTTTATGTTCCATAAACTGACATAACTATGTCATTTTTTATTTAAATAAAAAGATTAAGTGTGATATAACTACATTGCATGAAACAGTCAAAGTTCTATGTGTGTGACAGAAACAGTCGAAGTTCTATGTGTGTGATAGAAACAGTCGAAGTTCTATGTGTGTGATAGAAACAGTCAAAGTTCTATGTGTGTGACAGAAACAGTCGAAGTTCTATGTGTGTGATAGAAACAGTCAAAGTTCTATGTGTGTGATAGAAACAGTCAAAGTTCTATGTGTGTGATAGAAACAGTCAAAGTTCTATGTGTGTGATAGAAACAGTCGAAGTTCTATGTGTGTGATAGAAACAGTCAAAGTTTTATGATATGAATCACAGACATTGGTAGAATGAGCAACTGTCTCACTTAGTTAACAGATCATCCTTACTGCACACCGAACAAGAAGTCCATAAGTGCTCCACGACTGACAACACCAGTTCCTTGTTGGTTTATCATTCTTATCTGGCTCCCTGCACAGTGCCCTCATTTGACATCATGCTCAAGCACTCTGTCCATGGTCTCAGATTCAGCATCATCACTGGAATACCTGATGTGGCCAGTCTCCCTAAGCATATTTAGAATATCAGCCTGGCCGACTGCTTGTCTGTTTTTTATGGTGGCCAGAGGACACAAGCTTGGGGCAAAAGCTTTGGGGCTCCTATCAGGATCTGGAGAGGGCTGTAGGTTTTGACATGTCGACAGGGATCAGGATCTGAAGTGACCAACAACCTTGAACACAGAAGAAGAAGAATTACCTCTTGCTCCCAAACGTCCTGTCCTGGCACAAAGATGAAACCGATTTTTCTCAGCCTTGACCTCCTCACAGACTCCAGCCACTGCTTTCACAACCCATCCTGTCTCGATCTTCCTGAGCATATTCACTGAATCACATGCATGGGTGAAAGTCTCACTGTGAGAGGAGAATGCACTATCAACTTGGCCACCTTGCACTCTTTTCCTCTCATGGACAGATGGCTGTTTATTCTAGCAGAGCCCATAGTTCGAGTCTTTCCGTTACTATTTTTTTGTTTCTCATATCTAACATGCTTGGTTTACTGCTTTATCACTTGTCTGTATGTAACCATGTCACATTAAACAGCCACTGATCTGTGTTCATGATGTAACCATGTCACATTAAACAGCCACTGATCTGGGTTCATGATGTAACCATGTCACATTAAACAGCCACTGATCTGTGTTCATGATGTAACCATGTCACATTAAACAGCCACTGATCTGTGTTCATGATGTAACCATGTCACATTAAATAGCCACTGATCTGTGTTCATAATGTAACCATGTCACATTAAACAGCCACTGATCTGTGTTTATGATGTAACCATGTCACATTAAACAGTCAGTGATCTGTGTTCATGGTATAACCACCTCACATGAAACAGTTACTGATCTGTATAAACTAGGAAAAAAGTAGGAACAGCTTTATTACTTAACAACTACAAACATGAACACATATCAATGACACCATGACCTATGTTCATGATGTAACAATGCCATAGCATGTACAATATAATAACAAGACATACAGAACAGCAGATTTATGTCAACATATAACAATGTTAGGAGTGTAGAGAATGTCTGTCTGATGAAGATTCCTCCTGTGCTGGTAATGTCACTCTCTATCAATGAATTACTCTCTGGCAAAGCTTCACTGTTCCAGATGTTGTCCATCTATTCTTGTGTATCACTGCTATCCAGCGTCTCAGCTTTAAATGCTTACAGTTAGTAATCTTTCTAAAACTGTATTATTCATTGAAAAAAATAGTAATACTTAGAACAGGAGACAGATATTTCTACCTGTAGATGGAGGGTAGGTAACCCATTCTATTGAGTCTGCAAGAGTAATCAGTGGCTGCCTCGGCCATTTTCTGTACTGGTCACATGATATTAGAAGGTTCACTTTTTCTGTATGCTCTCGCTGTTTAATTTGCTGTTAAAAATGTCAGAATGTTTTTGCTTTTCAAGAATCACAAAATACTGAACATAAAACTTTGACAAAGCTATAAAAATGAACATCAGAAAGAGAGTTATAAAATGCTATGCTGAACCTATCTTATTCTATGTAAGTGAGTAATGAACAATCAACAGATCAATGCAAAGACCACTAGAGGCAACAACGATGTGGCTCATTAGAAGAATGTTAAGAATATCATGGACAGCTAAGATAATGAACAAGGAAAGCTTAACAAAGCAAATATAGACAGGAATCTAAATAAATCCATAAGAAAATGACAGTTACCATTCACTGGACTTATAATGAGAAGAGGAGAACTTGAAAACATCATAACAACAGGAAAGATAAATGGGAAGAGAGGTGAGGGAAGACCAACAGAAAAAAAAATCATGGACAATCTGATGCAATGGCGCAACAAAAAATAAGTCATCAGCTGATGGAGAATATCAAGGAACGAGACTTGTAGAGAATCAACACCTACCAGCATGGCACATGATGATGATGCTACAAAAGTGTAATAAATCTGCAATGACCAAAACATCATAGCCTATCTACAAGAATACATTTATATATAAAAATTCTACATTGGCTTATCATATTCAAATCATAATCCAGATGAAAGCTACAAAAAGTGTTGGTCTTCACATATTTCATCTGTGTTGAGATTTGATTTTTGTATGGAACATTTTTATCAATGTCATTATCAAAAGAACACATGAGAAATTTCATTATCTTCTTCATTATATATCTGAGTAGTGAGGTGACTGATGTACTTGACTTTCATGCTGAAGTGTCAGGTTAGATCTCAGTTAGAGGTACTCCAATAAGCCAAACCAGGAAATTGTGCTCTTCTCCTTGGCTTTCATCTGGATTTGGGGAAGGACAAACAGGCAAGAACCTCATCCATTGTGACTGTGCAACAATTTTGAGCAGAATTCCAGAAAGAAGCACCTGTTTTCAACAGTATCAAGAAGAGGTATGTGAAATTCCGGGATGAAGTCTGTCTGTGCACAGCTTCTCAGCAGGGACATCCAGGACCAATCGAAGAAACTGTGAATCATGTTACAGAAGCTTACCAGTGAAGTGCTCACAAGTCCACTACACATGCAAGTTTACAGCTAGGGGTCTCACAAACAATAGCATGGCAAATTTTCTGTGGAATTCTGCTTGAAATCGTTGCTGCACAGTCACAATGGACGAGGTTCTTGCGTATTCCAAAACACAAAATGATTGCTCACATTTACTGAATGCCATATTTGCTACTGCTGCCTCCTAGTGGCAAACTACAGCAGCCCTGCATGCGGGATTTATTTTTAAAAAAAAACTTGAAGAGTTTCTCTCTCTCTCTTGGCATAAGAATTATCATGATCTGTTATGTAGTTTCTTTGTTGTGAAGTTTTGAAATTGTTCATGGACTTATAAATAACCCTGGTATTTTGAAGTTCTTTTGGAAAATACAAAGTTATTGCTGAATTATGATATACTCCAGTGGAAATCCAAAGTATAGGAAAAAACAAATTTATGAAGTTATTGCCAACTATTACAACATTGATATAGAAGGCAAAATGCCCATTTCCATGCCATTAAGACATTCTAGGGGTACGTTGTTAGGCCCGTATTTCCAACACCTTCGGCACATGAAAGTGTGACGTGGTCTGTATCACGCCTGGATGCATTTACCTTCCCAGATTTCTCTGGTACTCATTTTTAGAGGCTGGGTGGTCCCTGGGGTCTTTTTGATGTGGCGGTACCAGAAAAAAAAAGTCCCACTGCTGGGACTTGAACCCAGTACCACTGGATTAGTAAAACCATGCACCTAACCACTCAGCTAACCAGGTGGTTACTGATGTACTCAGTGATAAATCAAATTAGTATAGCTGAAACAAAGAGGTTAGTGTACAGCAAAGTGTGAGAGTTGAGTAGGCAAGAGTAATAAACCAATAACTTCACAGTTTCTGAACAACAAGAGCAGCTTACTCCAAGAACACGGTTGTAGTCGCTGGAACAAATCTTCATGAACTCACAGTTCCGTTCAGAGGTCACAACACTAAACTCCCTGCAGGCATGAATTTTTAAAAAAAGGTGAAATTAAGTAAACTTAACTTGGGACATCATTTGCAAGTCTAGTGATGAAATGTGTGTATGTGTGTGAGAGAGAGAGAGAAGGAGAGACAGACAGACAGAGAGAGACATGGAGAGAGACAGAGACAGATAGAGAAAAAGAGACAGAAAGACAGGGAGAAAGACAGAAAGAGACAGAGAGACAGTGAGAGAGACAGGCACAAAGAAAGACAGAAACAGACAGAGAGAAAGTGACAGAATGATTAACTGACTGACTGATTGATCTTTATTTCCAAAGGGTTAAGAACTGGGCACGCAGGCCCGTCTGACATTCTGCCCTTTATCATACAACTTTCTTTCTGCTCCAGACATTCTACAAATATGCTGCTCATATAACCAACATAACTAACATTGGAAATCTGAGAGACATAAAATAAAATTAAAGTATAACATTCACATTTCACTCTTATCCATGCACTCAATACAGAAAGTAACTATGTACATATATAAATGACTACAGAAAGTAACTACATACATATATAAATGACTACAGAAAGTAACTACGTACATATATAAATGACTACAGAAAGTAACTACAGAGATACAAGGAGACAGACAGACACAGAAAGAAAGACAGAGAGACAGACAGAGATAAAGAAAGACACAGAGAGAGAGAAAAAAGAGAGAGAGAGAGAGCAAGAGGCAGAGAGAGAGAGAGAAAGAAATGTAAGAAAATAAATGAAGCAAACTGATATATAATATATAGGGTTGATTGATAAATTTTTGGCATACGGTACAAGGTTTTTTTGTGGACAACTTTTTTTTGCTTATTTCTCAACATAGTCCCCTTGTAAATTTCTGCACTTAGTCCAGTGATTCTGAAGCTTACGGATCCCTTCTTTGTAAAAGTCAGCGTCTTGTGCCAGTAGAAAGTGGTCTACAGCATGAATGACGTCATCATCTGAAGCAAATTTGCGACCACTGAAGTCCTTTTTGAGTTTGGTAAACAGGTAATAGTCCAAAGGGGCCAAATCTGGGGAATAAGGAGGATGTTCAAGAAGCTGGAAGCCACATTCATGGATGGCAGCCATTGCCACCACCGACTTGTGAATTGGAGCATTGTCTTGATGAAAGATGACTTCTCTCGTCAATTTCCCTTCATGCCTTTCCTTCAATTTGACCCACAGTTGCTTCACAAGATTAGCGTAATAGGCCTCAGTGACCGTTCTGCCATTTTGAAGATAGTCTACCAATATTACACCTTCTGAATTTCAAAAGATGGGAGCCATCACTTTGCCTGCAGACAGAACAACCCTTGCTTTCTTTGGAGGTGGGGATCCATGATGTGTCCACTGCTTTGACTGTTCTTTGGTTTCTGGTTGAAAATGATGAACCCATCATTAGTCACAAATTGCTGAAGAAACTTTTCAGGATCTGCAGAAAAATGGCCAAGATTGTCTCTTGACATGTTGAGACGCTGTAGTTTGTGATCAGCTCCAAGAAGTTTTGGGACCTATCAAGCAGAGACCTTTGTCAACTGAAGATCATTGTGAATAATGGCATGAACACATTGTCGGTCCTCCATTATCATGTCATGGATTCTGCTGGTGGTTTCATCAGTGGTTACCGTTCTTGGTCTTCCTGGACGGGGATCATCTTCCAGACTCTCCCTTCCACGTTTGAATTGAGCTGCCCATTTCTTCACTGTGCTGTAAGAAGGAGCACATTCCCCTAGAGTCTCTACCATATCTCATGGATCTCCTTCGATGATAAGCCCTTGATGCAGAGGTAGCGAATGACTGCTGAATGAGAAATTTTATCCATTTTCTCAATTTATGCCACCCCTTACCACTTCAGTAGCCTGTAAAAAAAAATTGGTTGCAGTTAATTTCTTGAAACTTGGTGTTTAATCTTACATTAGCCTGATCTACAAATGCACCTAATATCAACTTTGTGTTTCAAGTATTTGTACCTTATGCCAAGGACTTATCGATCGCCCCTCATATATAATCAAATATAACTATTTGAAGCACATATTCGGGAAGGAGTATGTCATTCTTATGAAGTATGTTGTCACCGTGCAGCGATGATTACTGTCTGAACTTCGATTTGTTGTAAATGTTCCCATGCTTCTCTCATGACTTTTTCATTTGTTTCCCACAGATCCTGTCACTCACTCAGCTGTGTCTGGGTCTAGAGAAGGCTGGAGCAGCCAAACTAACTGCGGCACAGTTTCCTGGACTGAGGACAGTAGGCACTATCACTGCTGCCATCTTCTAGTTGCTCCATCTGTAAGAAAGGGTACTTAACATACTGTGCTGAAGAAAACTGCCTCCAAAGATGGATGTAAAGTGAGGCACACTGGATAACACAACACACATGGTTATCAGTGGATTAAGGGAAAATGCAACACCACATGCAACTTTATATATCACATGCAACTTTATATATCACAACATTTTTTAATGGAACGAATTGATATTGAAAAAAAATCACTAATTAAGCTTTCAAAAGATGTTTTATTGTAAATTTGTAATACTGATACATCTCAAATTACTAAAATGCACAATAGCACAGTAACTTCACCCTGTACTGTCTCAGCGAACTCACCTTGTGTAGGGCTCATCAAACAGCAGCCATGTTCCGAAGCAGTCTCCCACAGAAAGCTGCTGACATATGGGAACAAATGACTCGGTCATTACAAAGAAACTATACAATGACCGTTGATCTGTGTGTTATTGTGAATGGTCGGTTAATTAGAATTAACAAGTATAAATGTAGTTTGTTTGTTCTCTTAGAAACTTTTTAAAAATGTTATTTGTTTATCAGTCATGTCTCATGCTCTGAAGAGACAGTTTATTAAATGTGATATATAGCACTATCATTTCACACGCGAAAATGTTGTTAGTGGCCATATTTTGCTTGACTAGTCAGCAAATGACAAGGTGATGTGACCAATATCTCAGCACATGACAAGGTAATGTGACCAACATCTTAGCACATGACAATGTAATGTGACCAACATCTTAGCACATGACAGGGTAATACGACCAGCATCTTAGCACATGACAATGTAATGTGACCACATCTTAGCACATGATAAAGTAATGTGACCAACATTTCAGCACATGACTAGGTAATGTGACCAACATCTTAGTTCATGACAAGATAATGTGACCAACATCTTAGCACATGACAAGGTAATGTGACCAACATCTTTAGCACATGACAAAGTAATGTGATCAACATTTTAGCACATCATAATGTAACGTGACCAACATCTTAGAACATGACAATGTAATGTGACCAATATTTAGCATATGACAAGGTAATGTAACCAACATCTCAGCATATGACAAAGTAATGTGACTAGCATCTTAGCATATGATAAGGTGATGTGATCAACATCTTAGCATATGACAAGGTGATGTGATCAACATCTTAGCATATGACAAGGTGATGTGATCAATATCTCACCTGGCAACCTTTTACTTCTCCAGATCCAGAAAAAGCCAGTTACCCATTGCTACCACTGACAGGTGATTTGGGGGTACCTTCAATCAGGCTTGAGCCCTTGACCTCACTGTCCGAGATGAGCATACTAACCAGTATGCCACTCAGATGCCCCCTTAAATGTTGACTCTGACAATTCTTCCTTTTTTTTTTTTTTTTGTATTATTAGTCATTCTCATGTTTTGAAATAACTTTATTTATTAGCTCATGGATGTCTTGAAATAACTTCGTTTATTAGCTCACAGATGTCTTGAAATAATTTTGTTTATTTAACTCACGGATGTCTTGAAATAACTTTGTTTATTAATTCACTGATATCTTGAAATAACTTTGACTACATGTCTTACTTTGGTTTTGAGATTTTATTATCAGTCACCGTTATAAAAATAAAAACGACTATTTAAAAATTACATGTTTTAACTGATAGTCTCACTATACAAAGCCAACTGTGATAGCAATATTATCAGAATAAAGCATGGGTAGGAATCAACTATGAGAGCAAGGACAGAACAAAAAATGAGACCCTTTATAATCAACTTTCAATATGAAGAAAAATCAAAATAATAATGACTCTCATATGAAACTCAGGGTTTTAGTGTCAATATTTCATCTTACACTTCTGCTACACCCTCCTCCAATCTAAGGATGTTACTCCGTGGATCTCCTGAAGGGGATCTGTGGACTCCAGGTTAAGAACTACTAGTATGTGTAGCTACACTATAATCCTGTTGAAACTGAACAACACTTACTGTGCGCTTTGAGGTGTCGTAAAGGAACTGAACAACACTTACTGTGTGCTTTGAGCTGTCATAAAGGAACTGAACAACACTTACTGTGTGCTTTGAGCTGTCATAAAGGAACTGAACAACACTTACTGTGTGCTTTGAGCTGTCATAAAGGAACTGAACAACACTTACTGTGTGTTTTGAGGTGTCATAAAGGAACTGAACAACACTTACTGTGTGCTTTGAGGTGTCATAAAGGTCTGTCTTTCTAAGAGAGGCAAACTTCTGTGGGGAAATTCCTTCTTGGTACAGCACAAGATGTGGTTCAGACTGTGCAATAACTGATCCTTTCAAGATGAAGTGAACTCCAGTTTTGCCGTACACTGTCAAGGGAGATCATCATGGGATTTATTTTCAGCTTTAAACCACTCTCTTGATGAAATGAATCAGCTTCAGACAATTTCCATGTTTGTCAGCATATGACAAAATAATTTAAACTTGTCCCACATGTATTCACATGCCATTACAGCCTATGTTTCCTGGATATTCACATGTCATTACATTCTATGTTTTCTGAATATCCACATGTCATTACAGTCTATATTTTCTGGATTTTCATGTCATTACTGGTTACGTTTTCTGGATATTCACATGTCATTACAGTCTATGTAATCTGGATATTCACATGTCATTACAGTCTATGTTATTTGGATATTCACATGTTATTACAGTCTATGTTATCTGGATATTCACATGTTATTACAGTCTATGTTATCTGGATATTCACATGTTATTACAGTCTATGTTATCTGGATATTTACATGTCATTACAGTCTATGTTATCTGGATATTCACATGTCATTACAGTCTATGTTATCTGGATATTCACATGTTATTACAGTCTATGTTATCTGGATATTCACATGTCATTACAGTCTATGTTATCTGGATATTCACATGTCATTACAGTCTATGTTATCTGGATATTCACATGTTATTACAGTCTATGTTATCTGGATATCCACATGTCATTACAGTCTATGTTTTCTGGATATTCACATATCACTGGTCTAGGTTTGCTGGGTATTCACATGTCATTAGTCTAAATCAAACTTTTTTGAATTCACAACTTTATTAGTCTAAGATTAAATGTGCATGATTATGTCAGAATAATCTTAATTTAACTGTGCAAGAAATACACCACAGCTAAGTGCATGCATATGACACAACTAAGTTTAACAGTGCACACATTTGACATAGCTAAGTTTAACTGTGCACACATACCCCACAGCTAAGTTTAAAAGTACACATATATGACATAACTAAGTTTAATAGTGCACACATACCTCATAGCTAAGTTTAACTGTGCACACATATGACATAGCTAAGTTTAACTGTGCATGCATATGTGACAGTTAAGTCTAACTGTGCACACATACGACATAGCTAAGTATAAGAGTGCACACATACCTCACAGCTAAGTTTAACTTTTTATTGAGGGAACTGAGGGAAGAAGAGACAGAGGAAGACAGAGAGAGAAGTTACTGGATGGGCTGTCAGTGTGGCTAGGAAGAAAGTCACTGGCAGATCTCATAATCAATGCAAAAGACAGGGAGTTGTGGAGAGAAATGATTGCCTACACCACACGGCATGGCACTTAGATTAGATTAGATTAAGTTTAACTGTGCATGCATTATGTCACAGCTAAGTTTAACTGTGCATCTATACCTCTCATCTAAGTTTAACTGTGCACACATACATCACAGCTAAGCTTAACTGTGCACACATACATCACATCTAAGCTTAACTGTGCAGGCATATTTCACAGCTAACCTAAACTGTGCACACATCCATCACAGCTAAGCTTAACTGTGCACACATACCCACAGATAAATTTAACTACCCTCCAAATCACCCACCCATCTACTCACCCATCTACTCATACATCTACCCACCCATCTACCCACCCATCTAATCACCAATCTACTCACCCATCTACTCACACATCTACTCACACATCTACTCACACATATACTCACACATCTATCAACCTACTCAATCACTACTTCATCTACTCATCCATCTACTCACACATCTACTCACACATCTACTCACCCACCTACTCACCCATCTATCAACCTACTCAATCACTACTTCATCTACTCATCCATCTAATCACCCATCTACTCACACATCTATCAACCTATTCAATCACTGCTTCATCTACTCATCCACCCACCCAAATCATTCATTCATTATGTGTCCCTTTACCAGAAAAGTTTGCATCCTTCCAGGTCTCCAGCTGTGCCACAGCACAGAGGTCTCTCAGGACAACCTGCTCAATGTTGTCATGAAACAGGTCAAAGTTCAGCAGAGCAGAAAATATCTTCTCATTCTCTCCGGCTGTTCTTTCAAAAGGCCTGGTTGGATAAAAAAAAAAAAAGCAAACTTTAGAAAAAGATAACAATTTCTAACATTTGCTGTTGTTTACCGTTGGTCTATCACTCTGTAACAGTGAGCAGGATTGTTCTTTGCAGCCACTGTGGTGAAGATGTTGAGGTATAGCATCATGTCAGATGGGGTGTGAGTTAACAGTGGCTGTTTATGCGGACCTAGAGTGTAGCTAAAATGCAAGGAGGTGCAACACTTCAATGAAGAAGTGGTACAGGGTTACTTGGAGACACCAATGAAGAAGTGGTACAGGGTCTTGGTCAGTTGTGGTTTATCAAACCACTTCCCCCTCCCCCCCCCACCCATCTTCCTACCACCCCCCCTGGGAAGTTGGTAAAGCCCATTCTGGAAATCACTGGTGTATGACAACTGATGATGCTAGGTCTGTGTGGTTCTTCTTGGACCTTTAATATAATGCTGACATCTGGATCACCACTTTTTCCTTCCAGCTTTTTCATCTTAAGCTGGTGCTGCGGCACACTGTGTGTCAAAATCTTACATTCTGCTGAGGCTGTTAACAAAACAAAAATAGTGTAGTCCTTTCATGCCACAGAGTCACCAAAAGGTGTGATCTGACCTGTCAGTGCACTAGAGGCTGATGTGGTCAGTACCATGCCCAGATGTTTTTCCTTCCCAGCTCCAGAAAAGGCCAGGTACCCATTTATATAGCCGGGGGGGGGGGGGGGGGGTGGCTGGGGCAGCTCATGTCAGACTTCAGCCAGTTACCTTATTTTGTGAGATGAGCATTCTTATCAAAAAGCTCACTCTGACACCCATTGTTAACAAAGTATGACAGACATATTGTTGTTCGTCATGTGTAGTTTTATATTCAGCATTTTTATGCTCGTTTGACTGACATCATTACATAACACAATTTCTTACAAGCCTAAATCTTAACATCTTAAATCCTTCCTTTGCTGCTAAACATCACATAGGGCTCGCATGGTAGTTCGCCAAATTTTCCTGCTTTTGGCGAGCTTTTCAACCTCATCAAGGGATTTTATGCCTACTAATTCAGCCTCTCTTAACAATGTCCTCTTTAGAGTTTCATGTGGTCAGCCTCTTTTTCTACAGCTTGTAATGTTCCACTTGGTACCTTGTTTTTGGATTCTCTGATTGTTTCTTCTTATCATGTGACCGACATATGTCCATCTCCTTTTTCTTAACAGCATAATATGACATCCTTTAACACTTTTATAAATTCCTATATATCATTTTTGACAATAAAGACACTGATAACAGTTACAGAATATGACAAACACTGGTAAATTCAAGTGCTAAAAAGGCCTAGGGAGAATGAGAAATAAATATCTGAATTGGCAGCAGCTAATTACATGGGAAAAAAAGAAAAGCAAATGATCCAATTAGAAAAACCGAGGCCCACACATGTAGAAGAATGATCATGAACACTTACTGGCATGGTGCCTAATGAATGAAATGTTTAACCATTACAGTTCTGATATATAACTAACTAGCTCTACATTAGAAAAGACAATAAACTCATCTTACTTTTTTCTCAGAATATGCCTCAGTGTTCGAATACTTTCCATCTTTACTTGCACGGGATCAGAACTCTTTCGTTCCTTACGCAAAAGGGGCAAGTGTTCTGGGATCTTGTGTTGAGTGTTCACTTTTCTGGCAAGTCTATGATCTGGCATATCTGGTCAGAGTGCACTTAATTTTTTTAATCATTCAATTTTTAACTTTATGAATTTCTAAGTTACATTATCCGTTTGTTGTTTGTACATCATTTGTCAATGAGACCATAGTCTCTACTTCATAACAGAGTGAAAGCTGAGGAAAGGCTTGTATATTGTTTCACTTTATCATCTAAGCTTAAGTTACAGCAAGACATGGTGAGAAGAGTTAAAAAAAGCTGCTACAGGATTTTTGGTTAGTAACTATGACTTGTATGGTATATTTTTCAGTCAGGTTGTTCATTCTGTTTAGGGTGAGGGGCAGGGGCAAAATGTAATAGTTAAAATAATAATTCCACTTCTTCTCCCATTATTTTTTTAAGGGGTTACAACACAAGTTTAATTAATCTGAGCCTTCTTCCAGATTTCTGTGGAGTGGAGTGGTTGGGTGTTGTGGCAGTGCTGATGAAGTAAATGGTTAGACAATCAGGATCTGATGATAGCCTGAACACTGAGGTAATGGCTTGTACTGTACTGCATTTTGACTATGTTGCCAGAAACATGTACTTATCCAGAAGTATGTACTGCACTGGTACTGTCATCATTGGGGTATGGTCTTGGCCTGCTCATTCTGTCCAATGCACAGCTGAATAAACTAGAGTGTGGCTGAGAGTGGTCTTGGGTTACACCAGGGATACTCTAATGGCAGCCATGGGCTTTCTGCTTGATATGGCGAGTGTGAGGTCTAAACACATGCTCAGGTACAGGCATACATCAGGGTTGCCAGCATGAGCTTTCTGCTTGATATGGCAAGTGTGAGGTCTAAACACATGCTCAGGTAAAGGCATATATAAGAGTCGCTGGCATGAAGGACCATCCTCTCCATAAGCAGCTGGGGTTGATAAAGGGAAAATGCATCAAACGAAACAGATCCTGGTTGGCTGAGGTGGAGGATGCAACAAAGTCAATTTGTAATCTAGATGAGGTGCCTAAAGGTGATGACTGGTTACAGGTACAGGACCACCCTCAGCTAACAAAGGTTATTATACAGAAGGGCTGTGAATGTAGATACTGGGCACAAGGAGGCAGTTGAACTTTGGGTTCAAGATCTCATCCAGCATCACTGTGGGTCTTCTGACACGGTAATATATATAGATGGCTCAGTGACTCGGAACAGCAGAAGTGGTCGGGGTTTTGTTGCCTACCAAAATGAAAGACTAGTGGCACAGGGTCTGAGAGTCTTTGAAGTTAGCACATCAAGCATGTGAATGGAAGTCACATCAAGCATGTGAATGGAAGTCACATCAAGCATGTGAATGGAAGTCACATCAAGCATGTGAATGGAAGTCACATCAAGCATGTGAATGGAAGTCACATCAAGCATGTGAATGGAAACTGAGGCTGTGTCGATGGCAATGGAATGGTTGGTTGCTCTTGATGTGGTTAATGGTGTCATTGTGATGGATTCACAGAGTATGCTTCATAAGATTGAAAAGAATTTGCTTTGAAAAGAATGGGTTCATCTGTTAAGCCAGTCAGGTGTGACAAGCCTAATGTAGTTTTAATGTCCAGGCCATGCGGGAGTACATGGCAGAAAGACTTGTGGACAGGCTAAAATAAATGGCAGACTGACAATGGACAAAGGGGATATTGCTAAAGCTGTACTGGACAGACTGCGGGAAAATGAAGAGCGGGAATGGAAGAACACTGTAGCTGTGAAGAAATTGCTGAAGCTAGGATAAATTAAAGGTGCTGCCAGGAAATCTGAACTGTGTGGCAGAAAACGTATCATAAACAACAAACATTTGACAGGAACTATTAGTAAACATACTCTTGAACGGATGTTGTGGCATGCAGCTGAACATAAATGGTGTTGTCCCGAATCCAGTGAAGCCGGGGTCTGAATTCTGAACTTTAAAACTTTGAAGTATTGCTAAATATATTTTGGTGAGAAATTTAAATTTTTAATAATAAATATATGTATGTACATCTTCCTCTTATTCTGTGTTTGCTTCTACCACCCAGATCGCCCTGTGATCCTGCTGAATTTACTCCTGTAGTCCCCGATGTGTCCTGTGGTCCCCCTGTGGTCACAGAGAGGCCCACAGGAGATCCTTGAGAGGATCACAAGAGGTTCAGAGCATCGTGGAGTTTGGGTCTGAATTCTTGGTGGGTCACAGAAGTGGGATTGCATGACACCGTGGTTTTCATTGCACCAGTTTAATCTAGAGTTGGACTTTCTCACCGGAAAACCTCGACGTGGTTTGGATATCCCCACCAGGTGAGAGGTGGTTGCCCATCCAGTCCAGCATTGGACTTTCTCACTGGAAAACCTCAACGTGATTAGGATATGCATACATCCCTGTTGGGTGAGAGGTGGTTGCCTATCTAGACTGCACTGGTCCAGCATTTGTGGTCATGGCCGCTACCCTTCCTAGTTGTGACCAGGATGGAGCTTTTGTCCAGGAGGATGAATCCTTGCCACTAGTAAGTTTCACTCCTAGGTTGAGCCGGTTTAGGCATATTATCCCAGTATGGGTGTATATCAGACGTGACTGGCCTCTAGAGCAGAGGTGCTGTGGTATGAGCAGCTCTTGCAACGAGACTACTGGGCATACCGATTAATCTTCACTTTATCCTTTCCATTACATTTTCACAGCAGTGCTGCACGGCAACCCTAATCACTTTTTTGCATTTTCTTCACTGGCCGGGAGGAGTTTCACTCCATGTCCAACATCCGAAGAATCTCGCCAGCAGTGTCTTAGTTTAATCCCTGAGTTAAGCTGATTTAGGCAATCTGGCCCAGTATGGGTGTATATAGGATGTGGCCAGCCTCTAGAACAGAGGTGCCATGATTTGAGTAGCCCTGACCTCGAAACTACTGGTTGCTTCAATTAATCCTTTCCTTCACCATTTCCATGGTGGCTCTGTGCAGCAACCCTAGTCACATTTTTCTTCATTGGCCGGTAGGAGTTTCACCCCACACACAGCAGCTGAAGAATCTCGCCAGCAGCGGGTTTTTGGAGTTTTATTTCTCCTAGATGAGCTATCAAACAAGACTCTCATCTACCCAAAATGTCTGGTTTTCAGGCACCAAATATTCGCCTTTGCCTCTCCTTCTCCTGTCAGTCTGAGCAGTTCTGCCACAGGAAGGCCATAGCTGGATGTGGACTGTCAGAGGCTATTTGAGACGCACGCCTTGGAGATATTTAACTGGAGTGGAGAGCGTATCCCCACCCCACCTCCGGCTATAACAGTCCTTAGAACCATGTGTGTACATAAAATGTATGTGTATGTTTGGTATACTTACTGGTGCCTGAAGTCTCATTCTTTAAAGAAGTTCCCAGACTTAGGCCAGTCCTGTAAAAATTTACATGAAATGTAAATATAAAACATTCTAAATAATAAACATTCCAAATAAAAGACATTCAGTGTTTTCTTTATTAATGAAACATTGAAATTCTAGTCTTTCAGCTTCAGTGATTAAATGTTTATGACCTATAGCACAGAAACTCATGATTTCACTGATTTATAAGATGCCATGCTGAAAGAGACTGAAAATATCTATGTCCAGTAGCATTTGCATGCTGTAGTGTTATTTCCTTCACACTTATAGGCTGCCACAGCATTTGAGGTAGGGATGCCTGCACCTGTTCTTGTGCCTTTGTTTCCCTAGAGAAGCCCTAGGTGCCCATTTTTTGTCTGGGCTAACCCCAGCATTAGGCCAAAGAAAAAGAGGCAGACCGCATGAAACTCTGAAGAGGACATTGTTAAGAGAGGCCAAATTAACAGGCATAAAATCCTTTGATGAGGTTGAAAGACTCGCTGAAGACAGGAAAAACTGGTGAACTACTTTGCGAACCCTATGTGACGTTTAATGGCACGGGAAGGATATAAGATAACCCCAGCGTTGGTTAGTCTGAAAAAAAAAATTCTCCCTAAACGTGAAATTGAACCCAGAACCTTCTGATCAGCAAGTGATTGGTGATCATGTTTCTTCATTTAGTGCAGTACTTGGTATTATCATTCAGGTTGATTGCTTCTCTTTTCTTGTTCCACATGTTCAGATATTTTTATCTTATCTTCTTCTTCTTTAGTCTTTGAGTTTTCCTAATGACCATCAAGTATCCTAATTTCTGACTTCTCCATAAATGTCCAATGAAGTTTTCATGAATTTGTGATCATGTTTAAACTTGAGATGAAAGTACAATGGTGGTTTCCATTTTCAGCTACATCAAAGATTACAAAGAGAAGATTACTGATGTGGAAATATCTAAGAAAAATGATTAAACCAAATTCCAGAAACATACTTGTATAAGAGACCTGCTCCCAAACTAACAAACAGACCAGTGCTCAGACAAGTATATAGAACTGTTCTCTGACAAACACATAGATTTGTTCTCTGACAAACACATAGACTTGTTCTTTGACAAACACATAGATCTGCTCTCAGATAAACAAAAAACTTCTGCTCAGACAAAAACATAGACTTAAAATGAAACAAAAATACAGACTTCTGCTCAGACAAAAACATAGACTTGTGCTCAGACAAAAAAAACATAGACTTGTGCTCAGACAAAAACATAAACTTCTGCTCAGACAAAAACATAGACTTGTGCTCAAACACATAGACTTTTGCTCAGACAAAAAACAGACTCGTGCACAGACCAAAAAAAAAACACAAACTTGTGCTCAGACAAAAACATAGACTTGTGCTCAGACAAACACACAGACAATCTCTTGGAGTAGTGATTGCTTTGTGCTACATTCAACATGCCTGTTTTCTGAGCAGGGCAACTCAAATTTTGCTGGTTTCTGCACAAACATCTTTCTGTAGTTCTGCATAAAAATCTCGTGTGCTTCTTCAGTTGATCCTGAGGAGCTGTCTCTGAGATTTCAAGAAAGAAACCCTTAAGAACAGTTAATACTACACTTCCAGACATTCTTCTGGTATGGGATATAAAATGCTTTGATTAGAAAAATTTTCATGAAAAATTATTATAAATGATCTTACATCCATGAGTTGGCATCTTGATGTGAAAACAAAAACTGTTGGTGCTTTTTGTCTTGAAATCTAACATCCATAACTTCCTAAAGATGCTTCTCACTCCTGGTGCACTTTTGTGTACTGGTGTATTTTGTTATACTTTAAATATAATTATTTTATATGAAAAATGTCCTAAACTGTCAAGCTATATTTTATATTTTGTTTGTATGCACTGTAATGATGGCTCATATTCTTCATATTTATGTCAAATTTTTTGGTTTAAATTGTTTCTCATTAACTTAGTATATAATCTAAAATATACAGTAGTATTAACAAATCGTTAACTTAGTATATAATCTAAAATATACAGTAATATTAACATTTTCTTTAGGATTATATGTCTCAGGAAGTGATTACAGTATTAAAAAAAAAATGTCAACTGAACCATTCCAAGGTATGTCTTACCTTGATTTCAAGCCATTTATGTTACAAAGCCATTGTAAATTGTTGTAATCTATTGCTGAGTTTTTGGTAGCCTTGGGAACTATAGACAAAACAAAGCTAATGTTCATTTTGTGACATATAAAGTATTGTCAAGTTCTGTAACATAATTAATAACTCTATTTTGATAATGTATTTGTGTGTCTAGATGTTATAATTTATGTGCTATGTCTTACAACTATGGAAATCAAGATGGTCACATTCATGCAAGTGTTTTTTGCTTTGATTAAATTAAATTAATTAATTCTTTGTTTCCAATACAACACTTGCTAGATTTTTCACATCTGTGTGGGTCAGTTTCCCAGAGTGGCATTTAGGCAGTCTAAATAAGATGAAAAGTACCACATTTCTAACAAGCATAAATTATAGAGTAACTTTCTTCCAGTTTCTTTCTACCAAAATTTATTTCACAGAGCATGGAAATTAACTGAGGTGTAAAAGAGTTAACCGGTCAATATATATATATATATATGTACACACACATCACATTTTCATGTGCTGAAGGTTGTGAAAATTCGGACCTAACACCGTATCCTAAATTTACCTTAATGGCATCGAAATGGGAATTTTACCTATATATATATATTAACAAAAATAAAGGCTGCATATTCTTTAGTACCAGTAACTGTCGGCAAATGGATGTAATGGTTACATCACATTTCCATACTGTCCTCCTGCAGTTCAATGCACTTTTTGTACTGTTCCAAAAGCTTATCCATGGCTTTGAAAAGATACTTTTTGACTGCTTCCAAACCCAGGACTGCATTATTTTCTTAACCTTAACATCAGAGGTGAACCTGTGACCACGCAGATCCTCTTTTAAGCGGATCAGGTCATGATAATTGCATGGCATCAGACCAGGGAGAAAGGGAGAGCGAGGAAAACATTCAGGCCACTGATGATGCGATGCCTCCACCATTACAGACGCTGTCAATGTCAGCTTATCAATGTAATATTGATGGCCAGCTAGACTGAGCTGCACTGATTAGACTTGTTCTTCATGCTTTACACTTTTCTACCCACTCATAAACATTTTGTTGAGTCATGATGTTTTTATTTCTGTACTGAGTCAACATCTTATGATGAATTTCAGCAGATTTTATTCCCACTGCTCAAAGAGATGATGAAATCTTGCAGCAGAGCATCCATGTTGTTTTGACCTAAGCTGCAACTAGACTAAGGGCAGAGTGCTGCACTGTGTGTATTCAAACTACCCACCAAGCACTGTGAATGTGTTATATTGCACCAGCTTCTATTCTTTAATGTTACCCACCAAGCATTGTGAATATGTTATATTGTATCAGCTTCTACTCTTTAAGGTTACCCACCAAGCATTGTGAAGTGTTATATTGTATCAGCTTCTATTCTTTATGGTTACCCACCAAGCATTGTGAACATGTTATATTGTATCAGCTTCTATTCTTTAAGGTTACCCACCAAGCACTGTGAATGTGTTATATTGCATCAGCTTCTATTCTTTATGGTTACCATGTCATTTTCAAAATTTTTTTATTCTCCCTCCTATCTGGCTTTGCTTGCTATGTACAAAATGGCTAAACACTTAGCAAAAAAGTTTTTGTCTTTAAAAGGGCAATGAAACAGGCAACAAATTGGTGGAATTGGAAAAAATAATACAATTAACAGAAAGCTATGTACCTAGAAATATTTAAATAAGAGGACACAATGCCAGACAGACCAAGTTTTCATCAATAGCTGATGATATTCTCTAAGACAAGCACACAACCTTCTATGCAGCATGGTTTCATCATTTTTTTCAGCAGAGGGAGTACAACCTACTGAAATTCATCACAAGATGTTGACTCAGAAAAAAGGAGATAGACATATATCAGACACGTGATGAGAAGAAACAATCAGAGAATCCCAAAACAAGCTATTAAATGGGACACAACAGGACAAAGAAAAAGAGGCTGACCACATGGCATTGTAAAGAGAACATTGTTGAGAGAGGCAAAATTCGTAGACATAAGATCCCTTCAACTGAAGTTGAAAAACTCCGCCAGAAACAGAAAAACATGCCAAACTGCAGTGCAAGACCTATGTGATGTTTAGTGGCGTGGGAAGGATGCAAAATATAAGAAGCTATAGCAATCTATGAGCACAATGTTACATTCTTCTTCTTCTGCATTCGAGGTCGTTGGTCACATCAAATCCTGATCCCTGTCGACACGGCAAAGCCCGCAGCCCTCTCCATATTCTGATAGGAGCCCCAAAACTTTTGCCCCAAGCTTGTGTCCTCTGGCCATGGTCACGTCTCAGGTCAGCATAGTTTGGGCACTCTTGAAGGATATGTTCTGGAGTATGGACTCCACTTCCACATGGACGCTCGTCTGTTTGAGACATTTTGAGTCGACGTAGGTGTCTCTTTAGTCTGCAGTGGCCTGTCTTTAGGAGAAAGAGGATGATTTGCTGATATCTTTGTAGCTGGTGTATTGCATTTGGTTCGTTGTTGGACTGTTACAGTGATCACAAGTAAATAACAATTTAAGGTTAATTTAATAAATTAAAAATCTATAAAAACAAATTTGAGTTCAAGCTGAAGAAGGTGAAAATAAGGATCAGAAGTAAACACTAAATATAGATATCAGAAAAAGTAACAAAAACAAAAACAAAAAATTCAATATAAAATAAGCATTCCAGATCCTTACGTCTATTTCTAACATTAGATGATTCTCGAACATTCCATGTGCAATCTTCTGTCCCGTCTGCCTTAACAAGAGCCATATCTGAAGTCTAAAGTTTGCACGACATAGAAAACACTTCTAAGTTTGAAATCTTATTCTATAATTGATTGTCGGTCGCCATGTTGTAGGCATCCTCGGTTTCCCAGACAACAAGATGGCTACCAACACAAATTACCGACAAGAACCGTAGATTTATATGCAATTTGCAAACATAGTACATCAACCCGGGCAGGTACATATCTGTGTACCGGTTTAACCTCATTAAACATTTTCTCACACTCCAAAGCTATTTATTTTTTTGCGACGAACTAAAAGGAAGTGTGTTTAGATTTATAGTTCTAGAAAACTCTGGTGTCGAGTTTGTAAACGCAAATTTTGTTTCAAACAATATCACGAAGTGGGAACGCCCATTATTGATAAAATGTCAGCGTAGTCAACATTTATAGCTCGAATAATAGGCCACGCTCTGAAAGAAATCGTGAACGATCAGACTTCAGTCTGCTGTAAAATTATGGCATTTATAGGTTATTTTCATCAGACAACTTTAGCGTCACAATAAACGTTGTACGTTATAAGTAAGCTCTTATCTTATGCACTCCACATTCATTAATACACCAAAAATGTTAAAACTAAAGAAAGGTAGGAACAGATTTATTAACAAGCACACAGTTGTAATGTTTCAGTTTGTATCTTAATTGTACAAAAACATACATGACAAAGAAATAGAGGAAGAAGATAAAATAAAAATCCACATGCATTTTATCAGCCACAACCACAGAGGCAAATCTGATTTTATGGTAACAGCTAAGGCAGAAGCATCCTGGTGCTTGAGAACTGCTACATTCAGGAATATGGGAAGCTGAAGCCACATGGTTTGAACTTGAAAATAAGCTACACTTAACATTTCCTTTCTCCACAATTATATTCCCTTTGTATTAACTTCTACCTCATCAGCAACACATATTTCAGAACCTCCTCACTATATTAAATTACAAACCCTCTACCTACTCTTCTCCTGGCTGGGTTACCACCGTATTACTCTCCTTTCAGTGGTCCCCACCTCGTCTTTGTTACCCACCTATCACACATCACAAGTCTTCATTTAAACATTCTCAACACTCCACCACATGCACTCCTGGATGCAGCTTCTTACAAGGCACAGCTAAGTGCTCCTTTTGTTCTATTTTTTTTCCCAGTCCTGTTTGCTGTATAGCAGTCATGTGAGTTTATATTTTATCTTCTTTCCCTGTTTCTTTGTCTTGTATGTTTTTGTATGATTGAAGTGCAAATCAAAACGTCACAGCTGTGAAGAACAGAGTGGTTTTGTTGTAGAAATGAAAATGCTGAGTACGAACTTTGTAGTTCTGTGTCTCTCCTCCGCTTTCAATACGGTGGAAGCATTTTGAGAGGAACTGAAACTGTGCAAAGAATGAAACAGATGTTTGATATATCAATAATCTGAAATAAATGGATGCCAAGATTACACAAAGACAAACTGTTAAATTTAACTATTCATATCATGAGACATTTAATGGCACTGAAGGAACAAAAATATGTGAAAATTAACTGGATCTGTGTTTACGAAGAAGAACTGGATCTGTGCATACAAAGAAGAAAAACTGGATCTGTGCATACGAAGAAGAAGAAGAACTGGATCTGTGTGTACGAATAAGAACTGGATCTGTGCGTACAAAGAGGAAAAGAACTGGATCTGTGTGTAGAACTGGATCTGTGCATACAAAGAAGAAGAACTGGATCTGTGCTTACGAAGAAGAAGAAGAAGAACTGGATCTGTGCATATGAAGAAGAAGAACTGGATCTGTGCTTATGAAGAAGAACTGGATCTGTGTGTACGAAGAAGAAGAACTGAATCTGTGCGTACGAAGAGGAACTGGATCTGCCTGTTATGCTTTCTGCTTTGGAGAACCAAATTATAAACTGTGGTATAATTAAAATATATGTCACTAGTCAGTTTCTGGTAAAAAATATAGCAAATGTGTTTATTACAGTTTTTTTTGTGTGTGGTCCTGTTTGGAAATTCATTCATTCATTCATTTGCATGTCCCTTGCGGAACTTTGCCTCCCTAACAGGTCTCCTGCAGGCCTCTCGGTTGTGAGACAAGATGGCCTGCTACTGATGCATCCACTAAGTTTGGAAATTAAAAAGTTAAAAAACAAGATGAAAACATTTTTTTGCCATAATTCATTCATTTAAACTAATGATTCCTTATTTTCATTATTCCCTCATTATTCCTTCATTCTCATATTATTCTCTCATTCTCATTCTTTCATTATTCCTTCATTCTCATTCTTTCATTATTCCCTCATTCTCATTCGTGCATTTTTTTTCTTTCCTCATTTTTGTTTTTCTTACATACCCAAAATGAATAAAAACACAGATATATAAAAACAGATAAATAAAAACACAGATATGTAAAAACACAGATATATAAAAACACATATAAAAACTCAGATATAAACATAAAGCAAAAAAGATAGGAGTGCTATTTTTTTTTTATTTTATTATTTTTTTTTTGCATATAACATGTGTTTCAAAAATGACACATATCAGCAATTTACACACTAAAACTGACATATTTTGACAGAAAAAGTACGGCACAAAATTAACAAAGAGAATGCTCATATAAAGTGGCAGCAAGTCTGTGTGTGCTTCTTCTTGTTTCAGAGATAAAAAAAAAAAGTTCCCACTTGGAGACATCTCCATACAGTGAGTGGTGCCCAATGTGACGAACATAAACAGGTCATTGTGTTTCAACCATATGCCACTAAAGGTTTTCTTTTAACAAATTTTTTTTAAATGACTGTAGTCATGTTTTAGAATTAGAATTTGAATGCAAAAGCAGCACTGTCCTTAAAAAATCTTGAGAACAAAAGTTATAAGCACAAAAACCAAGTTAAGATTATTCAATTCAAATGTAATATCCATCCTCATTTATGCATGCGAAAGCTGGAAAACAACTAAAGAAATAGACAAGAAATTAGATTATTTTGAAAACAAATGCCTAAGAAAAATATTTGGTATAAAGTGGAACGAACTCAAGAACAACACAGACATACGACAGATGAGCAAACAACAACCTGTCTCATGGGTGATCAGAAAAAAGAACATGGACATATGTAGGCCATGTGATGAGAAGAAACAATCAGAGAATACCAAAACAAGCTATCAAGTGGAGCACAACAGGCCGAAGAAAAAAAGGTTGACCACATGAAACTCTAAAGAGGACATTGTTAAGAGAAGCAAGTTTAGTGGGCATAACATCCCTTGAAGAAGTTGAAAGACTCACCAAGAACAGGAAAACTTGGCAAACAACCATGCAAGCCCTATGTGACATTTAACGGAACGGGAAGGATGTAAGTCATGTTTTCCTTACGTGTTTAGAACTTTTTTACACTGCAATAAATTCTAAACAAACAGGCATAACTTCCTCGTCAAGCACTGTAGACAAAATGAAATGATAGCAAAAACTGGTCACATGTCAGGAGTCTAAATCCTGTTTTTAGGAATCACAACTATAATCAGGACTTGTACCATTTCTCATTGCTGGAAAGAGTACTTCAGGTAATTTAAGTCCATATTTATTATATGTGCATTTGTCGATCATGTAACTATTTCTGCAGTCTCAATTTTGATAAAACTAACCATTTTTGTAAGTTTGTTTGACAAAGCCATAAATCACAAAAGAAGAAGAAGAAAAAAAAAAGGCAACCAAACCGACTGGAGACACCAACATGGACTTAACTGATACTTCCAGTGAGTCTTAGTATAGAACATTATGAACAGTTTCACCACAACAAAGTGAAATAGCACAGGATACACCATAACAAAGTGAAATAACATAAAATACACCATAATAAAGTGAAATTGCACAGAATACATCATAACAAAGTGAAATACCACAGAAAACATCACAATAAAGTGAACTAGCACAGAATACATCACAATTAAGTGAGTCAGCATGTATACACCAAAGTGAAACAACACATATTACAAAATAACTTGCCCCAAATAATAAACTGAGATCCACATTATCCACATATCACAAAATTCTGAATGAGCAAGACAAATCATACAGCACCTTATCATACATCTCTTCACATTATGATTTATGCCAGTCTGTTCATAAAATAATTCATATATTTATATATATTTTATATAAAATGACCACACCGCTGGTAAAGGAAAGCTTTGTGAACTACCATGCGAGCCCTATATAACATTTAATGGCATGGAGGGGATGTAAGATTGCTGGTGTGCCTACAAAGAAGCCTAGCTTTATAACAAGAGTCCATGTAGCTACAGGCCTTGGGTCATAAGAAAAAACCATGATAACCCCATCATGCCTCACATCCTCTTGAAGCAATCACTTGATCAGATCATCTACCGATGAGACAGTGAGAGAGTCTCAGTATATCAACTAATCACTCATCCTATAGCACATTATAAACCCACACAAACACATGCACAAATGTGCACAGTCTGCAAGCGTTTCCAAATTTATGGAAATTATTCTACATTAATCTTAAGCTGGACAGGAAGACATTTAAATGCACTGCAGCTGATTCAACAGCATAAAGCCCCACTTTCTTATTTCCACACATTACAATCTATATATAGAAACATCTTTTAAATCTCTATCTGTGTAAGCTTTTCTCCGCCGACTGATTGTGCGCGATGTACAGAAAACCAATGCTGGAGAGCGCGCTCACAAGGAAGATAACATCGAACCAACGATGATAAAAGTTGAATTGGAGGTCACCAAGTACTTCGGTAATGATCAACCTGCAGACAGAAGAGACACCATAAAAGTCTGTGAACTGTTTATGTCTGTTTAATGAACTTTATAGCATAAATGGTAACATAGTATAGTTCATCTGCTTAATGACATTTATAACATAAGCAGCAATATAAAATATAGCTCATGTGCTTAATGAACTTTATAATATGTATTGTATAGTTCATTTGCTTAATAAACCTTATAACATAAACAATAACAATTTAATACATAGTTCATCTGCTTAATGAATTCTATAAAAAAAAAGTGTGCAAACATCATAAGCCCCATATATCTGTGTATCTCTCATATATATAAAACAATGACAGTCTAACATATTTAATTAACATTTTCTATTATGTCCAGTTAAATTCCTCTTATCTCAAATGCTCAGGTCAGCAGATGAATAAACTGTAAACTGGTCTTTTCATGGGAAGGCAGTGGGCTTATGACTTGCTCCAAAAGACCCAGTTATAAAGATGGGATACCTAGTGCAGAGCATGAGAAAACTGTCTCTAAAACTAATATCTGCCTGCAAGGAGGGATACACCAGACATTTTAAACACATGACTGTCAGTTCATGAAGGATTTAAGCATATTTTGATGGTCACATGACCATCACCTAAACTGGAACTTAATATTGTTTATTCAGAAATTGTACAATTAGTAGAAGACTTTCTCCTCTCTCTTATTTTGTTCCCCTTCTCTCTTGTTCATGTTAACCCTCTCTCACATACACACACATAAACAAACTCACTCATGTAACAGTCATATATAAAAGAAGGCCAATACATCATTAAATTAGTAGGTATAAAATCTCTTGATTGGTTGAAAAACTCCCAGAAAACAGGAAAACTTGGCGAACTACCATATGAGTCCTATGTGACGTTTAACGGCATGGGAAGGATGTAAGATGTAAGATACATCAATAAAACAGATATATACCATCTTGTTTCTTGTATACTACACATACATGTTCACTTAATTATATTATAATTATTACACATAACAAAAAAGTTCACACATCAATGAAGCAGGTCTAATATCTTCCCATCTCTTATGCACTGCACATACACTAATACACTATGTATGCACTCACACAACATACAGAACACAGGAAAGCACATACATCAATGAAAGCAGATCTACTTAAGTAAAAGACCCTGACCTATATTCCTGTGGCATGTTCATCCTCATCAGTAGAACACAGGATACAAAGTACATACCCTAAAAATAGATTTTAATAAAAAAAAAAATTAATTTAAACTACGGAAATAAGGGCCAAATTTGAAAGCAGGAAATATAAATATGAAGAGACTAAGCAATGTAAGACATATGTGGTTTTATTGTTAACATAGCTAATTATTCCATTCCAATATTGAAAATGGATGCATCAGCAGCAGGCCATCTTGATCACAACTGAGAGGCCTATAGGAGTGCTGTTAGGGAGGCAGTTCCACAAGGGACATGCAAATGAATGAATGAATATTGAGAAAAATTGCCCAATAAAATGATGCCTTTAGTTTATTGGTTGACTCCATATTTAGTAGCTTGTTGAATAATCTCCATGTTTATTTGTTTATTTTCTTTATGTCTGTTTAGTTTTTTAACTGATCACTTTCCTGTTTGCTGGTTTATTGATTACTTCCAGCTCACTGTGTTTTGATTTACTGATTATTCCCCATTTGTTGATTTATAGATTATCTTCTTGTTTTACTGATTATTTTCAAGTTCACATTCCTTGGTTTATTGATTATCTTCTTGTTTTGTGTGTGTATGTTGATTACTTACCCGTTTGCAAGGTTTAATACTTATCTTCACATCTGTTGCTTTATTGATCATATTCATTGGTTTATTGATTATTTGCATGTTTGTTAGTTTATTTGTTTGGTAGTTTATTTATAATCTTCCACTTTTGTTGACTTATTATCTCTATGTTTATTGGTTTCCTTATTATTTACCCTTTTGTTAGTAAATTGGTATCCCAGCATAATTCTGAACCTTTTTTTGTAGTTGATTACAGAAAGTGGAGTTCCTGATATAAAGTGTCTTTTGAGGCAAATAACCCCACATAATAAACACAATAAACCAGACTTCTGCATGAAAAACTAAGCATAAAGATGAAAATTATGATATTTAAGACTAATGTTTTAAGTGTACTACACTATGGAAGTGAATGCTGAAAAATCACCAAAACCATAGAAAACAAGCAGAATTCTTTCCAGACTAAATGTTTATAGTTTGGCCAAGCACCATAAGAAATAACATCTTGTTAGCAGAAATGCAGATGAAGCCACTGACAGCAATTACTGGGGAAAGACTCTGGCGATGGTTGGGACATGTGCTCCGGATGACTGGCAACTCACTACCAAAGATGGCACTAAGATGGATACCACAGGGAAACAGAAGTAAAGGTAGACCAAAGGAGACATGGAGAAAAACAACAGAGAGGATGTTGAGCAAAAGAGGGCTCACTTGGGCAAGAGTGGAAAGGAAGGCAAAAGACAGGCATTTGTGGAAAACCCTTGTAGAAGCCCCATGTGCTTTAGGCACTTAAGGTTCATATATATATATATATGCACACTGATGTAATCTTTAGAGGTAATGATATATATATATATATGCACACTGATGTAATCTTTAGAGGTAATGATATATATATATATAAGCACACTGATGTAATCTTTAGAGGTAATGATATATATATATATATATATATATATATATATATATATATATATGCACACTGAAGTAATCTTTAGAGGTAATGATATATATATATATATATATGCACACTGAAGTAATCTTTAGAGGTAATGATATATATATATATGCACACTGAAGTAATCTTTAGAGGTAATGATATATATATATATATATGCACACTGAAGTAATCTTTAGAGGTAATGATATATATATATATATGCACACTGAAGTAATCTTTAGAGGTAATGATATATATATATATATGCACACTGAAGTAATCTTTAGAGGTAATGATATATATATATATATGCACACTGATGTAATCTTTAGAGGTAATGATATATATATATATATGCACACTGAAGTAATCTTTAGAGGTAATGATATATATATATATGCACACTGAAGTAATCTTTAGAGGTAATGATATATATATATATGCACACTGATGTAATCTTTAGAGGTAATGATATATATATATATATATGCACACTGAAGTAATCTTTAGAGGTAATGATATATATATATATATGCACACTGAAGTAATCTTTAGAGGTAATGATATATATATATATATGCACACTGAAGTAATCTTTAGAGGTAATGATATATATATATGAACCTTAAGTGCCTAAAGCACATGGGGCTTCTACAAGGGTTTTCCACAAATGCCTGTCTTTTGCCTTCCTTTCCACTCTTGCCCAAGTGAGCCCTCTTTTGCTCAACATCCTCTCATTTCTTGAAAACTTTTTTTCTGTTTTAGACATTGTTAATTTCCTATTTGACATTGCAACTTATTGTAATCTGTTTGAAAATGCAAAGATGTTACCAGTGTCTTCTGGCTAGAAAAAAAAAATACAATAGTAAAAATGTTAACATTTTAAAAGGGATGGTGACTGCAGTAAAACTGGTTCAAATAATAAAGGTAGATGGAGGTGTATTGTGCACCATACACCTCTATCTACCTTTAACATTTTAAAAGAGTGGTTTTAACAGAAAAACAGTGAAGGTAAATGGAAAATTCTAACATTTCATGACGACTTTTTCTCGTATTTTCATTACCTCCTTCTCTGCCTTCGTTACCCCTGTCTGGGACACGGGCCATCAACAAGGGCTCTCCACTTATTTCTGTCCTGGGTTGTTTCTCATATCTGTCTCTAGGTGTAAGTCAGTTTTCATCTCTGCTTCTAGACTCCTTTGCCAAGTGTTACTTGGTCTTCTTTGTTTCCTCTTTCCCTGGGGATTCCAGGTGAGAGACTGTCTGGTTATGTTAGTGCTTGTGTATATCTTATCCATCTCCAGCATCTTTTCATTTTTTTCACTGTGGGTTGGTTTGTTTTCTGCCATAGCTCTTCTTTGCTGCATTTTCATTGGCTAACTTTAAGTATCAATATTTAAATAAATAATAAAATATGAATGTGCTGCACAGTATTTCCAGAATATTTCTACAGTGGCTATGAAAGCCAAATACAACATATCAAACAATTAGAAAATTGTTTTGAAATGGTTAAAGTAGCCAAGATGGGTTTGAAAGAGTTAAATGAAGCCAGAATTTCCAATACAGTGGGTAAAAAAAAAATGGAAAAGTATTGCTCCTTACCATGATCTGTGCCAGACATAGAACAATGACGTTTGAAGATTTACTGCTTGCTATTGCATAGAAAAACTAGGAGGGAAGTTAAAAAAATTAGATATATTAATGAAGATTTTCCACAAACATTGCTATAAATAAACGTAGGCATAATAAACACTGAATGCTTGAGCAGTGAAGTGGCTAGTGCATGCATCTGTCATCGCCAAGGTCAGCGATTCAAATCTGGTTGCAGGTTTCTTCTGGAGATCAGGAAAAAAAAAAATGGCAGCCAGGCGTGATGATGACACATCACCCTCTAGTGTGCCAGCAGGACAAGGAAAATTTACTAATACCATATCCCCTGGGTGATATTTTAGTGATAATATCATCATCATTGCCTTTCACTTCCTTAAGAGCATAGGCCATGTTTAAAGGCTCTCCAGTCATCCCTGTTCTTGGAATTATTCTCTGCTTCCTTCCATGTGTATCCCTTGTCTCTGAGCACTGGCATAATTTCTCTTCTCCAAGTCTTTTTCCTTGAGGATTCCATGTCAGTGCCTGTCCTGCTATGCTGTTGTTGGGTTTCCTCAGAGTGTGGCCAATCCACCTCCACTTCCTAGATGTGATTTGTAGGTACATAGGTTCTTGTCCTGCCCTTTCCCAGACCTCCTCATTCCTCATCTTGTCCTGCCACTTAATGCTTAAAATCCTCCTCAAGCAGTAGTTCATGAATGTTTGTATCCTCTGTTGTATTGTCTTGGTCATAACCCGTTACTCTGAACTATATAGCAGGACAGTCTTTACGTTTGTATTGAAAAGCCTAAGTTTGGTTCTTATGGAATAATATACCTTTACTTATACCTTTGCTATCCAAAAAACTTTGTTGTATAGTTCTATAACCAGGTTTTGAATCGAGAATATGCTTAAATTTATTTTAGTATTGTTTATGTAATGTTTATACCTTTACTTATAAACAATACTAAAATAAATTTAAGTATCTCCTCAATTCAAAACCTGGTTATAGAACTATACAACAAATTTTTTTGGATAGCACAGTACACATTAAATTCTCTGTTTATCCATGCCCATGGATGTTCATTAATGAAACAATGCCTTGTGGAATTTTACAAAATGGAACACAACTCATGTTGGTTACTGGAATAGGCACTAGAGCTGACATGGGAATATCCTGACTAAAGTGGCACTACCTTCTGAGATCTGTCAATCAAGTCAACAAAACAGTAATAAATATTCTCTCCACTTCTCATGGTCTGAAGCCGGTTTTTGTGTGGTGATTCAGCTATACTGCTAGCTGAACATCTCAGTTTCAAAATATTTAAATAAATAATAAAATATGAATGTGCTGCACAGTATTTCCAGAATATTTCTACAGTGGCTATGAAAGCCAAATACAACATATCAAACAATTAGAAAATTGTTTTGAAATGGTTAAAGTAGCCAAGATGGGTTTGAAAGAGTTAAATGAAGCCAGAATTTCCAATACAGTGGGTAAAAAAAAAATGGAAAAGTATTGCTCCTTACCATGATCTGTGCCAGACATAGAACAATGACGTTTGAAGATTTACTGCTTGCTATTGCATAGAAAAACTAGGAGGGAAGTTAAAAAAATTAGATATATTAATGAAGATTTTCCACAAACATTGCTATAAATAAACGTAGGCATAATAAACACTGAATGCTTGAGCAGTGAAGTGGCTAGTGCATGCATCTGTCATCGCCAAGGTCAGCGATTCAAATCTGGTTGCAGGTTTCTTCTGGAGATCAGGAAAAAAAAAAATGGCAGCCAGGCGTGATGATGACACATCACCCTCTAGTGTGCCAGCAGGACAAGGAAAATTTACTAATACCATATCCCCTGGGTGATATTTTAGTGATAATATCATCATCATTGCCTTTCACTTCCTTAAGAGCATAGGCCATGTTTAAAGGCTCTCCAGTCATCCCTGTTCTTGGAATTATTCTCTGCTTCCTTCCATGTGTATCCCTTGTCTCTGAGCACTGGCATAATTTCTCTTCTCCAAGTCTTTTTCCTTGAGGATTCCATGTCAGTGCCTGTCCTGCTATGCTGTTGTTGGGTTTCCTCAGAGTGTGGCCAATCCACCTCCACTTCCTAGATGTGATTTGTAGGTACATAGGTTCTTGTCCTGCCCTTTCCCAGACCTCCTCATTCCTCATCTTGTCCTGCCACTTAATGCTTAAAATCCTCCTCAAGCAGTAGTTCATGAATGTTTGTATCCTCTGTTGTATTGTCTTGGTCATAACCCGTTACTCTGAACTATATAGCAGGACAGTCTTTACGTTTGTATTGAAAAGCCTAAGTTTGGTTCTTATGGAATAATATACCTTTACTTATACCTTTGCTATCCAAAAAACTTTGTTGTATAGTTCTATAACCAGGTTTTGAATCGAGAATATGCTTAAATTTATTTTAGTATTGTTTATGTAATGTTTATACCTTTACTTATAAACAATACTAAAATAAATTTAAGTATCTCCTCAATTCAAAACCTGGTTATAGAACTATACAACAAATTTTTTTGGATAGCACAGTACACATTAAATTCTCTGTTTATCCATGCCCATGGATGTTCATTAATGAAACAATGCCTTGTGGAATTTTACAAAATGGAACACAACTCATGTTGGTTACTGGAATAGGCACTAGAGCTGACATGGGAATATCCTGACTAAAGTGGCACTACCTTCTGAGATCTGTCAATCAAGTCAACAAAACAGTAATAAATATTCTCTCCACTTCTCATGGTCTGAAGCCGGTTTTTGTGTGGTGATTCAGCTATACTGCTAGCTGAACATCTCAGTTTCAAAATATTTTTATAATCATTATAAGAATTACTATTAATTATTCTTACAGTAATTATCAGTAAAAGTTAGAGAGAAGGATTAATACAGCAGAGATGTGGATCAAAAGGAAATAGGCCATAAATCATGGAAACTAAAAAGAACAAATGTATAATATTAGAACAATCACAATGTGGACTTCTCATGGAAATAAAAATAAAGAAAACAAAATACTTTGGCTGCATCAAAAGACATAATAATATAGCAAAGACAAACACTAGAAGGAAAGATGGAGGGAAAAAAAGAGTGAAAGGCAGACGGAGATGAGATGCAGAGGGAAGATAACACACAAGAATGGACAGGATACAGATTTGCTAAATGCGCAATCAAAGCGAAGGAGTGAAGAAACTGGAGATTCATCACCGCCAGCCTTCGTACTGAAGACAGCACATGATGATGTTGATGATGATTAATTTTTACTATGATCAATATTCTAATAATTAGTAATACTCTCCAAATATAAATGAATAAGTAATATTATCATCCAGATTAACTATAAATAATTACTGGTATCATCTAACAATCTTCCCAACAGAATCCACATGAGAAAAAAACAAGAAATTGACAGAAACTATGGTCAAAGTAGAAGCTTAGGGTTGAAAGATGGATCTTTTCTGGAAGCAGTTAGTGGAGATAGCTTAAGACAAGTAAAAAAAAAAATGGTGGATACTTTACGATGATCAATGCTCCCTCCTCAAGAAAAAACTAAAATGCTGCTGCTGATGATGATGATGTAATGACACAATCATGGCTGCCAACACTCACCCTGGTCAACGTGATGAGAAACCCTCGGATGGATGTCACGATAATCACACCAACCAGAAAGAAAGAAATTTGCTGGGACCAGAACTTGATCTGAAAGTTTCATGGCAACAATGCTTTGATAGTCTCAGATATAAGCAGAAATTATATATAAGAGATCCTAGATTATCTTACCTATATAACTCTGCTGAAGTTCCAGAAGAGTAGAGATAGTCAGAGATAGTCAGCATTTGACCTTACAAACAGTGTGGTTTAGTTTTATAAAAAAAAAAAAGAAGATAGAAAGAGGCAAAGGTGAGAAGGCATGGTAAATGAAGAAATGAGATGAGGACACAGAAGTGTAAGACAAACAGTAACTGTTTCATATCTTGTTTGTCTTATATTCTGATCTGCTCATTTCTACACTGTCTCTTCAGTCATTCCCTCTCACCTTTAATTCTTTGTATTTTTTTGTTGTTGTAAAAGCAGACCACACAGCTCTGACTATCTCTACTGTAAAAGTAGACACCCGCCTCTGATTATCTCTACTGTAAAAGTAGACACACACCTCTGACTATCTCTACTGTAAAAGTAGACACACACCTCTGACTATCTCTACTGTAAAAGTAGACACACACCTCTGACTATCTCTACTGTAAAAGCAGACCATACACCTCTGACTATCTCTACTGTAAAAGCAGACCACACACCTCTGACTATCTCTACTGTAAAAGCAGACCATACACCTCTGACTATCTCTACTGTAAAAGCAGACCATACACCTCTGACTATCTCTACTGTAAAAGCAGACCACATACCTCTGACTATCTCTACTGTAAAAGCAGACCACACAGCTCTGACTATCTCTACTGTAAAAGCAGACCACACAGCTCTGACTATCTCTACTGTAAAAGCAGACCACACAGCTCTGACTATCTCTACTGTAAAAGCAGACCACACAGCTCTGACTATCTCTACTGTAAAAGCAGACCACACACCTCTGACTATCTCTACTGTAAAAGCAGACCACACAGCTCTGACTATCTCTACTGTAAAAGCAGACCACACACTCTGACTATCTCTACTGTAAAAGCAGACCACATACCTCTGACTATCTCTACTGTAAAAGCAGACCACACACTCTGACTATCTCTACTGTAAAAGCAGACCACACACCTCTGACTATCTCTACTGTAAAAGCAGACCACACACCTCTGACTATCTCTACTGTAAAAGCAGACCACACACCTCTGACTATCTCTACTGTAAAAGCAGACCACACACCTCTGACTATCTCTACTGTAAAAGCAGACCACACACCTCTGACTATCTCTACTGTAAAAGCAGACCACACACCTCTGACTATCTCTACTGTAAAAGCAGACCACACACCTCTGACTATCTCTACTGTAAAAGCAGACCACACACCTCTGACTATCTCTACTGTAAAAGCAGACCACACACCTCTGACTATCTCTACTGTAAAAGCAGACCACACACCTCTGACTATCTCTACTGTAAAAGCAGACCACACACCTCTGACTATCTCTACTGTAAAAGCAGACCACACACCTCTGACTATCTCTACTGTAAAAGCAGACCACACACCTCTGACTATCTCTACTGTAAAAGCAGACCACACACCTCTGACTATCTCTACTGTAAAAGCAGACCACACACCTCTGACTATCTCTACTGTAAAAGCAGACCACACAGCTCTGACTATCTCTACTGTAAAAGCAGACCACACAGCTCTGACTATCTCTACTGTAAAAGCAGACCACACACCTCTGACTATCTCTACTGTAAAAGCAGACCACACACCTCTGACTATCTCTACTGTAAAAGCAGACCACACACCTCTGACTATCTCTACTGTAAAAGCAGACCACACACCTCTGACTATCTCTACTGTAAAAGCAGACACACACCTCTGACTATCTCTACTGTAAAAGCAGACCACACACCTCTGACTATCTCTACTGTAAAAGCAGACCACACACCTCTGACTATCTCTACTGTAAAAGCAGACCACACACCTCTGACTATCTCTACTGTAAAAGCAGACCACACACCTCTGACTATCTCTACTGTAAAAGCAGACCACACACCTCTGACTATCTCTACTGTAAAAGCAGACCACACACCTCTGACTATCTCTACTGTAAAAGCAGACCACACACCTCTGACTATCTCTACTGTAAAAGCAGACCACACACCTCTGACTATCTCCACTCTGCTAAAACCAGTTTTACTGCACTCCTCATCTATCCTGAATTTTCATACATACAGACTTTTCTTTCATTTGGCAAGTGTTAGGCCAACACAAGCACTTTACCAACTATCTGTTAGGCCAACACAAGCACTTTACCAACTATCTGTTAGGCCAACACAAGCACTTTACCAACTATCTGTTAGGCCAACACAAGCACTTTACCAACTATCTGTTAGGCCAACACAAGCACTTTACCAACTATCTGTTAGGCCAACACAAGCACTTTACCAACTATCTGGGGGAAACTTGTTCCCCAAAGTGCATTTCCTGGAGGCAACAGGAAACATTCTATTTTTTTACAGTGGTTGAGCCATGAGAGAAACAGCTCAGAAAAAAAAAAAATGATTCTCAGCAACTTCCACAATCAGTACATTTCATTACATGTCATATTAGCAGATTTTCTGTAGCCACTATAGCGTCCAATGGTGTATCTTTTGATTATATTATTTGTTTTGCTACAGTTTTGAAGCAGTTGACTTAAAATGAAATAGTTTTCACACATTAAAGGGTTCTTGTTTACAGTAAATCAGTTACATGTAACGCTGGAGGAATTTTCCTTTGTTTATGGTGACTATGTTTTTCTTTGTTTTGTATATATCCATATATTTTTGGAGGATGAATTTCATCTTTCACCTTGGAATGTGAGGTAGTAAGGTAAAGGTAACATCCCCGTTTCAATGCCATTAAGGCATATTGAGGACACGGTATTAGGTCCATATTTCCAAGATCTTCAGCACATGAAAGTCTGATGTGGTCAGTATCATGCCTGGCTGCATTTTACCTTCCCATATTTCTGTTACCCATTTTGAGAGGCTGGGTTGATCCCCTGGGACCTTTCTGGTGTGATGGTACCAGAAAAAATTCCCACGACTGGGACTTGAACCCAATACCACTGGATAAGTAGACCGAGCAAGTGTGGGGTAGTCATTTCAGAAAATTCTTGATGGCAAAAAAATGCTAAAAAATCTAACAAGATAAAAATGCGAGTGCTTCAGATATGTGACGGCATTTGTGATTTTTCTGGCAACAACACTAATTTAGTTGCCATGCAATCTCTGAAAAGAAAATGGCTTGCACAAGAGTGGAAATATCTAACAGATCTAGAAATTATTTATATTAGTTAATAGTGATAGCAGTATTGCTTTTACTGCTATCACTACAAATCTGATTCTCAAAATTGGTAATCTGATACTATAGCTCTACAAACAATTGTGAATCATCTCTGAATACCTACATCAAATTCAAATCCGAAATATTGACAGCAATTTCAATTCCACGTGTAACTGGATCCACTTTCCGACTCGATCAAAAATGATGTTAATGGTTGCCTATGGGAAAGAGTGAAAACTAAATTTGGTGTTTGAAAAAAAAAAATCAAGTAATGCTGTTTGTAATCAGAAAATCTGATGCAATAAAAAACTGTCAAGTAATACTGTTTGTAAAAAAAAATGCAATATTAAAAAAAAAAAGTCAACTAATTCTGTAATCAGAAAGTGTGATATAACTTAAACATTAGCTTCTTCTTCTTCTTCGTTCGCATTCTTAAACATTAGTAAAATGCTTCATAATTTAGTTACACTTTTTGGTATATGGTAAAGATAGTTTTAAGTCTAACATGAACATTTTCTAAGTTCAATATGGGACACTCAATTAAGTCAGACCACACAGCTCTGACTATCTCTACTGTAAAAGCAGACCACACACCTCTGACTATCTCTACTGTAAAAGCAGACCACACCTCTGACTATCTCTACTGTAAAAGCAGACCACACACCTCTGACTATCTCTACTGTAAAAGCAGACCACACACCTCTGACTATCTCTACTGTAAAAGCAGACCACACACCTCTGACTATCTCTACTGTAAAAGCAGACCACACACCTCTGACTATCTCTACTGTAAAAGCAGACCACACCTCTGACTATCTCTACTGTAAAAGCAGACCACACACCTCTGACTATCTCCACTCTGCTAAAACCAGTTTTACTGCACTCCTCATCTATCCTGAATTTTCATACATACAGACTTTTCTTTCATTTGGCAAGTGTTAGGCCAACACAAGCACTTTACCAACTATCTGTTAGGCCAACACAAGCACTTTACCAACTATCTGTTAGGCCAACACAAGCACTTTACCAACTATCTGTTAGGCCAACACAAGCACTTTACCAACTATCTGTTAGGCCAACACAAGCACTTTACCAACTATCTGTTAGGCCAACACAAGCACTTTACCAACTATCTGGGGGAAACTTGTTCCCCAAAGTGCATTTCCTGGAGGCAACAGGAAACATTCTATTTTTTTACAGTGGTTGAGCCATGAGAGAAACAGCTCAGAAAAAAAAAAAATGATTCTCAGCAACTTCCACAATCAGTACATTTCATTACATGTCATATTAGCAGATTTTCTGTAGCCACTATAGCGTCCAATGGTGTATCTTTTGATTATATTATTTGTTTTGCTACAGTTTTGAAGCAGTTGACTTAAAATGAAATAGTTTTCACACATTAAAGGGTTCTTGTTTACAGTAAATCAGTTACATGTAACGCTGGAGGAATTTTCCTTTGTTTATGGTGACTATGTTTTTCTTTGTTTTGTATATATCCATATATTTTTGGAGGATGAATTTCATCTTTCACCTTGGAATGTGAGGTAGTAAGGTAAAGGTAACATCCCCGTTTCAATGCCATTAAGGCATATTGAGGACACGGTATTAGGTCCATATTTCCAAGATCTTCAGCACATGAAAGTCTGATGTGGTCAGTATCATGCCTGGCTGCATTTTACCTTCCCATATTTCTGTTACCCATTTTGAGAGGCTGGGTTGATCCCCTGGGACCTTTCTGGTGTGATGGTACCAGAAAAAATTCCCACGACTGGGACTTGAACCCAATACCACTGGATAAGTAGACCGAGCAAGTGTGGGGTAGTCATTTCAGAAAATTCTTGATGGCAAAAAAATGCTAAAAAATCTAACAAGATAAAAATGCGAGTGCTTCAGATATGTGACGGCATTTGTGATTTTTCTGGCAACAACACTAATTTAGTTGCCATGCAATCTCTGAAAAGAAAATGGCTTGCACAAGAGTGGAAATATCTAACAGATCTAGAAATTATTTATATTAGTTAATAGTGATAGCAGTATTGCTTTTACTGCTATCACTACAAATCTGATTCTCAAAATTGGTAATCTGATACTATAGCTCTACAAACAATTGTGAATCATCTCTGAATACCTACATCAAATTCAAATCCGAAATATTTGACAGCAATTTCAATTCCACGTGTAACTGGATCCACTTTTCCGACTCGATCAAAAATGATGTTAATGGTTGCCTATGGGAAAGAGTGAAAACTAAATTTGGTGTTTGAAAAAAAAAATCAAGTAATGCTGTTTGTAATCAGAAAATCTGATGCAATAAAAAACTGTCAAGTAATACTGTTTGTAATAAAAAAATGCAATATTAAAAAAAAAAAGTCAACTAATTCTGTAATCAGAAAGTGTGATATAACTTAAACATTAGCTTCTTCTTCTTCTTCGTTCGCATTCTTAAACATTAGTAAAATGCTTCATAATTTAGTTACACTTTTTGGTATATGGTAAAGATAGTTTTAAGTCTAACATGAACATTTTCTAAGTTCAATATGGGACACTCAATTAAGTTTGGGTGGGGTTGAGTTGGGTGTAAAGTTAAATTTAAATATTAACCCCAAATTTTAATCAGTACCCCAGGAAGAAGATCACGAGGAAGACCAAGAGAAATGATACTGGACAGTCTGACAGGATGGTGTGAGAGGAGATCACCATCTGAGCTGATGGCCTGCATGAAGGATTGTGTACTCTGGAGAAGCATAATAGCCAACACCAGTTGGCACGGCACCTGATGATGATGACGCCAGGTTTATAACTTAACTTACAAATGCGACAATCAGGCCTACTTGTGCTTCTCTACAGAGTGAACTTTTTTTCAAAACAGCAACATTTTTAATTCTGGGTATTTCCGAACATGTGATCAAAGATGAGAGTATGAGATAATATGAGACAAGTATTTTAAGATAAGGGGCATTCAGGCATCCAAAAACTGAAGTAATGTGATTCTTGGGACAAATCCCTAAAATATGAGACTGCCCCACTAAAGGACAGCTGGTCATTTTACTTGTATCATGCCACTGAGGTATATATGGATTATAATGTTAATGCCAACATATAGTGCCTTGTTCAAGGCACGTAAGGCATATGGTCTTAGTGCCAGCATTTTCTTTGGCATGTCAGCATATTAGAAGTTTATGTGGTCAGTGTGGAGTCTTCCAGATATTTGTCTTTTTTTTTTAATGAAATGCTCCTTCTATTGGTAAAACTGTTGAGAGAAGCTCCTTCTATTGGTAAAACTGTTGTGAGAGGCTCCTTCTATTGGTAAAACTGTTGTGAAAAGCTCCTTGTATTGGTAAAACTATTGTGAGAAGCTCCTTCTATTGGTAAAACTGTTGTGAGAAGTCACAAGAAATGTGAATTAGCCTGGAAGCTGAGATTCTGATGCTCTGTACAAATGTAGCTGTATAGTTCTCTTATGGATAACAGTAAAACTAATCATTTTAAATGTGTTCAGAAATCTGGATGTGTGACAGGTTTTATTTGCTCTATATTATATATATATATATATATATGTGTGTGTCTTTCCATAAGGTGTTAGTGTGCTGCCTGCTTGACATACAGCACGATAGAAAACCTGAAATATATGTGATGGTAGGTAGGAAAAAACTCTATTTCCGTGCCATTAAGGCATATTAGGGATATGGTGTTAACAGGTCTGTATTTTCCAGATCTTTAGCACATAAAAGTGTGAAGTGGTCAGTATCTCACCTGGTCACATTTACCTTCCCAGACTTCTCTGGTACTCATTTTTAGAGGCTGAGTGGACCCCAGGGCCTTTCTGGTGTGGTGGTACCAGAAAAAAGTCCCCACTGCTGGGATTTGAACCTGGTACCACCAGATTAGCAGACTCGGCCAACCGGGCCATCACAAGTGATGGACAGCGCGCGCGCGCACACACACACACACACAAAGCCTTCAACATGATGATGTTGAAAATAATGAGAGAATGCAAATGCTCATTATCTGACTACTTACCATGAAAATCTTATACATGCAATAAATGGAGAAGAAATATCCCAAGAAGTTGAAGTAACGGCCTTTGAATGTTTTGGAGTAGTCTATCCTGTCCTGGTAAATACAAGGGGAGATAAAAAAACTTTACAAAAAAATCAAGAGTTGTAGCAATTTGTGCCAATATATGCAATTTCATTCACAAGAAAGAAAGAAAGAAATACAGAAAGTACTTGACTGCACAAATAGCTTTAAAAACAAAACACAAAACCAATTTCTGCATTTGATAATCTGTAACAGTGACATCCAAATGACAGCACTTTCTTTTATGCCTGCAAAATTATTATGGAAATGTAATTTCACTCATTCACTCATTTGCATGTCTCTTGTGGAACTCTGCCTTCCTAACAGCACTCCTGTAGGCCTCTCGGTTGTGAGCAAGATGGCCTGCTGCTGATGCATCCATTTGCAGACATCAATGACGTCTTGCAACCATCTTTGCCTTGGTCTTCCTCTCTTTCTTTTTTCCTATTATGTACCCTTCCAAGACTGTCTTCTCTAGATTATCATGACGTTTAATGTGTCCAAAATATTTAAGTTTTCTCTCATTAATCCTCTTTACTAGCCAGCTTTCTTCAATATTAAGTTCTTGTAGTATAGATATATTTGTTTTATTTTGTGTCCATGATATTGAAAAACTCTTCTGTAGCATTAACTTTCAAAGGCATTTATGTGCTTCTCAGCTGTTTTGTTAAGTGTCCAGGTCACACAGGCATATGTTGCAATGGGAAAGATGCATGCCCTTAAAAATCTTATATTTGTAGTTCTGTCTGTTCCTCTCCACAGATTCTTTAGTTGTTTTATTTTCTGAAAAGTAATTTATTTTACTAAAATTAATACTGTTTGCCAAGTAATGCTGAGTTTTATATTTCGTATGAGCGAAGGGCACTGGCTAGCATAGTGGTTAGAGCACTTGTCTACCAACCGAATGGTCAAGGGTTCAAATCCCCAGCTAAGCGGGAATTTTTTTTTCCAACCAATATACTCCTGAAGTTGATCCAGTCTTGTAAAATAGGTACCAGAGAAAATCTGGGAAGGAAAGGAACTGGCCACCCTACCTCATACACTGATGGCCCAGCATTTGCTATGGGATTACCTTTACCTTACTGTGAATAAAAGTGCTAGATGACTGAGCAGTCAATAGTAGACTTCCCCAAAGTGCCCAAACAATTCAGAACTGTTCATTCAGAATGGTTGATTTTGATGTGGCCTGCCCTACTAACTCATAGATACACTTATGACCCTTGGGCCCTGTAAAGTTGGATATCCTAAATATATAACATTTTTCTCAATCTTTTCTGGATCATGCCCCACCTCAATGTCTCAAAGATCTGATGCTCCTCTCCCCTCAGCATAATAGTCAAAAAGTACAATATAAATATTCAAATTGTCCCCCTGTGGGGGTGTATGTCTCACACTGGGAAACACTGATCTATAACATGCACTTACCTGACTCATGAAACTCTGTTTCAGCAAACCATTTGTTTACACATAAATAACTCAGACAAACCCTGTTCTAACAAGCTAATCTGGGAACAGTCACAGACAGTGAATCATCAACTTCACCCTGCTTTCTAGCCTCTCAAACTTTCAACGGAGTAAGAGAGGAGGGGGGAAGAGAGGGGAGGACGAGCAAGAGTGTGTAGGTGTGGTGTAATGATGAAGGGGGTATGCTCCCCTGGGTCATGCCTGAACTCTCATGTTATCTTCTTCACTCACAGCCTGGCTTACGTACTACATCCAGTCCTAAGTTCACCCTAACTTCCGTCATGCTAACAAATTATAGTATATGCACTCTGTGTACACTACCTATGATATGTCCACTTTGGGTAACATCAGGTAAATAGTTCATTAAAAATTCGTCCAGATAATAAGGGCTCCAAGATTTTTCAGACAACCCTTCTTCCCTTTATGTATGCCATATTGAGGCTCCACATATTCTAATTAAAAAAACTCACCCTAGCATCATGAAGATCTGCAGTTTCCAAAAACAGCTGGCGACTCAACTCTTCTGCTGCTCTTATTTCTTGTTTTAGTGGTCCCAGGTATTTGCTCAGAGTCAAGGAAATCAAGATAATCACAGGGGACACACAAATAATTTATGTATAAATATATAAAACTAAGTATAAAACGAAGGCACTGCAGTAAAGCTGTGATAACAAAATGTATAAACTAGGGAAAAAAAAAGTATGAAAGCTTTATTACTTAATGAGCACACACACAGTTATACATTATAATCACAAAAGACATTTTTTTCCACCAAAAAAAAAGTTTAGCCATCTAAAACTTACCATGGAAGTGGAAATCAGCAGCATGTAGCATAGCTAGAGCACAATACAAAGGCTGGCTGTAGAATGTGAAAGATGGAGAGAATTTGTTGCTGCCCTGCAAGATGCTACAGGGCATACTGGATGGTTATCACTTAGCTAATCGATGATCAAGGATGTGGACGGATGGATGGATATAACTTTTTGATATTTCTCACACACATGCTCTTTATATTTCTTTGGATACTAAACTTCCAGTGACAGAAAAGAAAATATCAAATGTGACAGTAAACATAACACGCACTGTGACAAGATAAGCAGACTGTACTGTAACATAAAGCTTCTTCCACTTTCAGTTTCCCATGCTCTGTTATCAAGATAAGGAGACATGCTGATGACAGGACTCATGGAGACAACCAAAGATTGTCATGCGTACCTCACAGTTTTCCCATTACCTGCTCTTTTCCTGGAGCCATATTTGGACTCCTGAGTCTGTGTTTATTTTTTTTTTTTATAAAGCATGGTCTAAGAATAAAAGAGTACGAGAAATGGAGACCAAATGTGGTTTATAAGAAGGATGTTGAAGGTACCATGGACAGCTAAGAAAACCAACGAAGAAGTCTTAAGAGAGGATGGAGTCAATAGGCAAATTACAGCAAAGACCAGAGGCAGACAAGCGAGATATGTAGGACATTTTCTGAGAAGAGGAAAATTGGAACATATTGTGGCAACTGGAAAAACTGAGGGAAGATGAGACAGAGGAAGACAGAGAGAGAAGTTACTGGATGGGCTGTCAGTGTGGCTAGGAAGAAAGTCACCGGTGTATCTCATAATCAAGTCTAAAGACAGGGAATTGTGGAGAGAAATGATCGCCTACCCATGCGAAACGGCACTTGATTGACTGAACTCTGTGTTTAGAGTACAGATTTGTGACACTTTTTTGGAAGTTGGTATAAAGCAAAGCCACAGATGTGACAGCAACATAACAGCTTTCATATGTAAGGGTGTAACTAGTATCATGACATAAAGCAAAACCATAGTAATATAACAGGTTTCATAAAGGGAGTAACTAGTATAATGACATAAAGCAAAACCATAGTAACATAACAGGTTTCATACGTAAGGGAGTAACTAGTATTGTGACATAATGCAAAAACCACAGTAACATAACAAGTTTCATACCAAAGGGAGTAACTAATATTGTCACATAAAGCAAAACCACTATTATGACAGTAACATAACAAGTTTCATATGTAAGGGAGTAACTAATATAGTGACATAATGCAAAAAACCACAGTAACATAACAAGTTTCATATGTAAGGGAGTAACTAATATTGTCACATAAAGTAAAACCACTATTGTGACAGTAACATAAAGGGTTTCATACCAAAGGGAGTAACTAATATTGTGACATAATGCAAAAACCAAAGATATGGCAGTAACGTAACAGGTGTTGTACCTAAGGGAGTAACTAATATTGTGACATAAAGCAAAACCACATATTTGACAGTAACCTACCTGGTTTTATACCTAAGTGAGTAACTAGTACTTTGACATAGAGCAAACCCCTCCATTTTTAATAATAGGCATACTAGGAGCTGTAAAAAAATGGATCATCTGTACTGTGACACAAGCAACAGAAATGTGACATAATGAATCTTCCCACAACTCTCAAGGATACTCTCTGTGGTGGCACTAACACTGGTTGCAGCACTCTTCAGAAGTCCCCAAATGCCCTTGGACGGTGTCGACAAACTAGCTCGCCTCAGACTCTCCCTCTCTGCTACTGCAATCCTTCAGACAATCAAAACAAAAACGAACCTCATACAAAATGGAAAATGAGGCAGAGAGAGTTACAGTTCTTTATTTGAATTACCCAACTTTTCCTTCCCATAACTACCCTGCTTCTTTCTTTATCACCTTTAACATTTTCCCCCTCCTCGTTTCTGTATTCTGGCTTCAGACAAACCTTCCTTCTCTCTCTTGCCTTCTTTACCCCTACATGGAGCATAGGCCATCAACATGGGCTCTCCATTTTTTTCTATCCTGGGATGTTTCTTCTACCTGTCTCCAGGTGTAAGTCTATCTTTTTTTATCTCTGTTTCAAGATTCCTTTGCCCGGTGTTTCTAGGTCTTCCTTGTTTCTTTTTTCCCTGGGGATTCCAGGTGAGAGCTTTGTCTGGTTGTGCTAGTCATAGGCTTTTGAAGTGTACATTCTATCCATCTCCAGTGTCTTTTCCTTATCATTTCTTTTGCAGTGGATTGGTTTGTTTTCTGTCATAGCTCTTCATTACTGATGGTATCTGGCCATCTAATCTGAAGGATCCAGACAAACTAAGGTTCCAAAATCTATTTTTAACATGTTAATATTAGCACGCCATTACTTTTAGAATAAAACTCACATCACAGATACCCTCAAATTCTAATTTTTAAAAATTAGTTAAATTTATGAGGCAAAAGATACTTTCCATTCATTTTTCAATTTGCAGGAAAAGTTAATTTTTAAGCCTCACACTCAATGGAAAACTAAAGGGACAAAGAAAGACAGGAAGATAGAGAGACAGGAAGATAGAGAGACAAGTATCAGGATGAGCTTAAAAATGGAAAGGGAAAAGGAAGATATCTGTCCTCATAGATATCCAAGACCACACACAATGGAGAAGCACAATCACAAACAAAACTCATGAATGAATAAATGAATGAATGTCAAACTAGGAACACGCCTGAATCAATTTTTTTGTGAATACATATTTTCCCCTTAATACACTGACACCAGCATGCACTTCACACCAGCAGACATTATGTTTTTAAGAAGTAATAAATACAGATAAAAACCAAAATGACCAAGGTAACAATAACAGATTTAAAAACTAAAATGACCACACAAGAAGTGTAATAAAACAGCAACCACCATTTGTATAACACCTCACTTTTTCTTTTTGGAGATGATTCTGTCAATGGTCTGGAGTAATCTCTTCTCTATGCTCTGGATATCTGCATCTGTTACGTGTCTGCAACAGATAGTGGCATAATTACTTCCTGTACATTAGAAATAAAATTAAAGCTCGCTTTATAATTAAAAAAAATTTTTTTTTATTTATATGTTTTACATATAATGGATGCATCAGCAGCAGGCCATCTTGCTCACAACTGAGAGGCCTACAGGAGTGCTGTTAGGGAGGCAAAGTTCCACAAGGGACATGCAAATGAATGAATGTTTCACATTGTTCTTTGTTTTATATCTCCTTGGAACTGGGAGCTCTTGTTCTTCACACCTGATGCAGCTGAAGTGTATGCATAATGTTCTGATGGGGAGAAGATTATGACGACTTGCCTGAAGACTCATGGCGGACCCAATAAAAGCCACCATACTCCATCCGTTGTCCAACATGATGCCTACTCCATTTGTTGTCCAACATGATGCCTACTCCATTTGTTGTCCAACATGATGCCTACTCCATTTGTTGTCCAACATGATGCCTACTCCATTTGTTGTCCAACATGATGCCTACTCCATTTGTTGTCCAACATGATGCCTACTCCATTTGTTGTCCAACATGATGCCTACTCCATTTGTTGTCCAACATGATGCCTACTCCATTTGTTGTCCAACATGATGCATACTCAATTTGTTGTCCAACATGATGTATACTCAATTTGTTGTCCAACATGATGCATACTCAATTTGTTGTCCAACATGATGCATACTCCTCAATGTCATCACAGCACCAGCTTCAAAGAGCAAGAGCTCTCAGCAATCAAGGGAATCAAAGAAAAAAAAAAGTATGAATCAAGATAATCATCTGCAAAGATTTGAAAACTGATACTGATATATGATTTATTACCAAAAGCTATAGTTCTCATGATTTCTGTGGTTAAGCAAGGGAGCTGCATTAGTAGTATAACATGACAACTGTGATTGGGCAGGAAGACGCTGTCCAATTTAGCAGTCAGAAACTCACATCTGATAGGCTAGTAACCCCAGTAATAGGCTAGCCCAGCTAATAAGGCAGACCCGGCTATAGCCCCCATGATAGTGGAGTTTGCTAAAGAAGCATTTCACACCCCTTACTTCTAAGCCCCACTCAGAAACTGAAAAAACAGCTGCCATCGCCTACTCCTAATCTGACATGATGCTGTGCCTCACATTGGCTGCAAAGAACAATGGCTTACAGCTCCTTGGAGACAGAAGAAGATAACTGACTTAAGAACTCTATTGGTGTTCTGCACAAACTTTAATGCGAGACTCACCTGATAAAATACGACATGTATGTATAAGGGCAATTAACAGCACCAAATCCTGACAAAATAGCCATCAGAGTTACACCAATCACGCCCACACGTCCGATACACTGTTCAATGGAGAAGATACCTGTGTGGAACAGATAGAACATTTATAAACTTGAATTATGTATTACAGCTGACACTGAATGGCTGTTTTCTTCTTTGTATTTCATCATTTATGAGTATGTGTTGCCAACTCCGACTGAATAAATACTTCCTTTGTCAGAATGAATACATGAAAGAAACCTATTTTAAACTTGCAGATAATCTATAGGAACAATAAATGAGCAATAATGCTAACTTCTTTGTCACTTCTAAGGAAACATAAGACACATATAAGTTTCCATCACTTAAACCTGTATATTGTAAAACATTACGTCGGAGATCAGGCTTTTACTATCCTCCATCTTCATTATGTCTTTCTGTTTTTCTCTTTACATCTGTAGTTACCAAGTTAATTTTGTGATATTGTCATCAGTTCTTGCCATGACCAAAGACACAAAAGGCAGACAGAAAGTGTTCATCCAGGATGATCCTGAGAATCTTTTTCTATTTCTTGTCCAGTCTTTCCAGCACTCTGTAGCTCCTACTACAACCTAATGCATTACATACAGCCAAGGGCACTGGGTGCAAATCCCAACTAAATGCTAGATCATGGGCAACACACAACTGTTTTATTTTATTCTATTTTTTTTCCATTCCTATTTTTTACATAGAATTTTATGTCTATATGGAATACCATCTAAAATTGTCAACATCATTAAGGACTTATACAATGGATATGGTTGTGCAGTCAAGACAGAAGAAGGGATGAGTGAATGGTTCCAGATTGAAACAGGCGTGAAACAAGGATGTATACTGTCTCCTTTACTTTTTGGGATTACAATAGACTTCATAATGAAAAAATGCTGCACAGGTAACACAGGTATTGACTGGGTACATGGGACCCAACTAGAAGATCTTGATTTTGCTGATGACATAACTCTTATCAGTAATAATGTGAATTCCATGCAAGAAAAAACAGATAGGCTGTCTTCACTGGCTAGCAAAATAGGACTTGAAATTAACAAGGACAAAACAAAAATAATGAAAATTCCCCTCAATCAAAATGGAAAAATACACATAGAAGGGACAGATATTGAAGAAGTCAATCAGTTTGCATACCTTGGCAGCTACATAGACCAGGATGGTGACACTAGAAAGGAAGTTAGGATCAGAATTGCAAAAGCAGCATCAATCTTCAAGAATCTTGAGAACATATGGAATTCAAAAGTTATAAGCACAAAAACCAAGTTAAGACTATTCAATTCAAATGTAATATCCACCCTCATTTATGCATGTGAAAGCTGGAAAACAACTAAAGAAATAGAAAAGAAATTAGACTCTTTTGAAAACAAATGCCTAAGGAAAATACTCGGCATCAAGTGGAATGAATTCAAGAACAATGCAGAGATAAGACAGATGACTGAACAACAACCAGTCTCATGGGTGATCAGGAAAAGGAGATGGACATATGTTGGTCACTTGATGAGAAGAAATGATCAGAGAATCCCAAAACAAGCTATCAAGTGGAACACAACAGGCCGAAGAAAAAGGGGCAGACCGCGTGAAACTCTGAAGAGGACATTATTAAGAGAGGCCAAGTTAACAGGCATAAAATCCTTTGATGAGGTTGAAAGACTCGCTGAAGACAGGAAAGATTGGCAAACTACTTTGCGAGCCCTATGTGACGTTTAACGGCACGGGAAGGATATAAGATATAAGATAAGATTTTTTACATAGCATTCATGAGAATTTATTTTTATCTTCTCTATTTCTTTGTCCTGTGTGTTTTTGTATGATTACGGTTCACACCAAAATGTCACAACTGTGTGTTCGTTAAGTAATAAAGCTGTTCCTACTTTTATCCTAGTTTACACATTTTGTTATCACAGCTTTACTGCAGTGGCTTCAAGTATAGTTATATACTTAAGTTTTATATACTTACACACTAAGTGTATATAAGAGAGGTGTGTCAGTAAAAATATAACCTTTAACAACATATCCCCTACATGCGTCAGTGGCATAGAATAAGATGCTCCTCAAATAAGAGAAGTGCGACAAAAATCTGAAAACGTACCATGTTTCGGACTCAAAATTGGGAAAGGGTCTCCGACCCTCCAGAAAAGATAGAGCGTCAGACACCAAGCACCAGCGGCAACTAAGATTCGAAAGTGCCTCTTCTGGGGAACTGAAATAAAACTCTATTTTCACTGCAGAATTGTGTAAGAAAAAATAAAAACCAAAAAAGACAAACAAATAACATATATTCAGACATATACAAGGTCCGACAATTAAGTAATGAGACTAATTACATAAAAAATAAAATAAATAACAGTTGAAGATATGACCTGTATTTTATTCAAATTTTGCTCCTTGTGCATTGATAAAGTGAGTGGCATGATCTAACAAAACTGAAATGACCTCTGCAGTTCTTCTGTTGGTACGGCCTTTAAACTCGATGATACGGCCTTTGGATGTCATCAATATCATCAAAGAAGCGTCCTTTGAAATGGTAACTTTAATTTTGAGAATAGAAAATAATCGCAGGGAGACAAATCTGGGGAATAGGGTGGATGGTTGAGAGCATACATTTGTTTTTGGGCCAAAAATTCCTGCACAACTACCTCCCGGTGAGCCAGTGCATTATCATGAAGAAGGAAAAAAACTGTCAGGTAGGACTTGGAGAATCCTTTTCAATAGGCATTTCAAAATACTTAAATAAACTTTGGCAGTGACAGTCTGTCCCTCTGGAATAAATTCTTTGTGAATAATTCCTTTGCTATTGTAGAACATTGTCCTCACTATCAACTTTTGAAGACAAATTTTTTTGCCTTTTGGTGATGATGATGACTTCCACTGTGCACTTTAGCATTTAGTTATGGGATAATAGCGGAAAATCCATGTTTCATCCTCTACAATAATACAATTTAAGAAATGTTTATTTCTGCGACATGTTTTGATGATGTCTTTTGCATACTCAACACAATGATGTTTTTCGTCATCAGACAACGAATGTGGTAGAAACAGGCAAGCAACTTTTTTCTTGCCCAAATCTTCCACTAAAATTTTACAAACGGTCTCTCGGTTAACACCAAATTCATTTGCCATCATCTTCACAGTCAAACAATGATCTTCTTGTATCCATTCTCTGACTTTTGCAATGAGTTCCTCATTACAAACAGAAATTGGGCGTCCATGTCTGGTTGCATTTGTAATTGTTTCCACACCACTTTTAAATCGTGAATCACATCTGAATATCTGTGCATGAGATAAACAATTATCCCCATAAACTTGTCACATCAATTCAACTGTCTCAGTGGCACTTTTTCTGAGTTTTCTCTCTCTCTCTCTCTCTGAACCTTAAGTGCCCAGGGCACATGGGGCTTCCGCAAGGGTTTTCCACAAATGCCTGTCTTTCGCCTTTTTTTCTGCTCTTGCCCAGGTGAGCCCTCTATTGCTCAACATCCTTTCTGTTGTTCTTCTCCATGTCTCTTTTGGTCTACCCTTACTTCTGCTCCCCTGTGGTGTCCATCTTAGTGCTATTTTTGGTAGTGAGTTGTCAGTCATTCGGAGCACATGTCCCAACCATCGCCAGCGTCTTTCCTCAATAATTGTTGTCAGTGGTTTCATCTGCATTTCTGCCAACAAGATGTTATTTCTTATGGTGTTTGGCCAAAATATTTTTTTAATTCTACGTAAACATTTAGTCTGGAAAGAATTCAACTTGTTTTCTATGGTTTTGGTGATTTTCCAGCATTCACTTCCATAGAGTTTTTCTGAGTTTTAAACAGAATTTAATATTAGCTTTTTGCTCCACGCTGATTACATAACAATGCACCTCTAAGTCAACAAAATGGCGGCTTGTTTGTCGTCTGCCTATCGGGCAGCGATAAAAAGTTGCCAGATCATAGATGAAGGCTGCCTCTTTGGATTCCATGCTTTGCTTTATAGATGGCACTTTTCTCTTGGCCATAATATAATCAGTCTCATTACCTAATTGTCAGACCTTGTACATCTAAAATCACATGTAAATCAAGTACTCACTCTTCCCTAAGCATTAAGAATAAAAACACAGTTAAGCTATTAAGAACTATTTGCCCACATGACTGGTTGGCCATACCTTCCAACAACATGGCCCACTCAGTTTATGTTCTGAATCAGATGTTAGGCAATGTAAAATGGGTGTATTCTCCTGGTTGATATTCTGTATTAGATAAATCAATGTAGAATGGGTGCACTTACCAAGATAGAGATTATGTATTAGATAACAGTCAATGTACAGCAGGTGCACTTACCTAGACAGAGATTATGTATTAGATAACAATCAATGTAGAGTGGGTGCACTTACTCAGACAGAGATTATATATTAGATAACAGTCAATGTACAGCAGATGCACTTACCTAGACAGAGATTATACATTATAATAATATAAGTGGGTGCACTTACCAAGATGGAAATTATGTATTAGATAACAGCCAATGTAGAATGGGTGCACATACCTAGATGGATATTCTGTATTATATAACACTCAATGTACTTATCTAGACCGATATTCTGTATTAGATAACAGGCACTGTCAAATGGGTGCACTTACCTAGACAGATATTCTGTATAAGATAATAGGCAATGTATAATGACACTTACCTAGACAGATGTTCTGTGTAAGATACTAGACAATGTAGAATGGGTGCACTTACCTAGACAGATATTCTGTATAAGATAATAGGCAATGTAGAATGGGTGCACTTACCTAGACGGATATTCTGTATAAGATAATAGGCAATGTAGAATAGGTGCACTTACCTAGACGGATATTCTGTATAAGATAATAGGCAATGTAGAACGGCAGGACTGCTATCAGGACAAAAAGAATAGCATATAATCCAAGCTTCCAGTGAAAGAATCTTGAACTGAGAAACAAAGAAAGCATAAAAAAAAAATTATCAAATGATTGATTAAGGAACACACAAGAAGTTGTCACTGATTATGTTTAAATATTCTACACAATCCCTGTTTTGGTTGCCATCCTTTTCCCATGCTATATGGTTAGCTTATTCAGATTTTTATCTTGTCCTCCCTGTTTCTCTTTCTTCACTGAGTTTTCCAGTGACCACCAGGTTCTCTTCTCCTGAAACATCCCAGAAATTTGGATCATTTTTTTTTCCTTCTAGTTTTGACTAGTTTGACAGCTTCTCTTAGAGTTTTGTCCCTTGTTCAGATTACCTTAATTTGAGCAATATATTAACATAGAGAATTTTAATCTTTTTCTGTGATACTTTAGTTAATATTGTGAGTCTGCAAATGGTGATTTGGTTCAAAATCAATTTCTCAGTTGTCTTGATTACTTGGCTACTCTTCACTGTCTCTCTCTGGCAAACCTCAATATCCTGAACATGTTCTTCTGTTGTCATTTCTTCATGCTCATTCACACATCATGTTTAGGCCAAATGAGTTTGTTTCTGAATGATAATTATCGTGGATGAGTAAAAACTGACAATGTATTTTAAATGAAACAAAATATTAACACAATAACTGCATTACACTATGAAAGGAAATCGAGAGAAAATATCAAATGGCACAGGGTAGAAAAAGCATCAGATTTCATTAAAGATATCATGATATATATAAAAGAAGAAGCATGATCATCAAATAAATTGCATCACCAACAAACACACATTTTTTATCATGTTTAAGGGTACAAAAAATAATAACGGCGTTTGTCTTAGGAGACAGTTTTTACGCATATCAGACTTGGTAGTTAGTGACCCACATTTGGCATGCTTGCATCAAGGCTGACAAACCACAGCCAGTCAAGGCCCTCTCTTACCTCTCTCTCGGTACCACCATTAACAGGCCTAGCCTGACTAATGGAGGAGAGATCATCATAGTCCCCACAGCAGTAGAATCTAGTATAGAACTACTGCACACTGCCCACAGCAGTAGAATCTAGTATAGAACTACTGAACACCCCCTACAGCAGTAGAATCTAGTACAGAACTACTACACACCCCCTACAGCAGTAGAATCTAGTATAGAACTACTACACACCCCCTACAGCAGTAGAATCTAGTATAGAACTACTACACACCCCCTACAGCAGTAGAATCTAGTATAGAACTACTACACACCACCTACAGCAGTAGAATCTAGTATAGAACTACTGAACACCCCCTACAGCAGTAGAATCTAGTATAGAACTACTGCACACCCCCTACAGCAGTAGAATCTAGTATAGAACTACTGCACACCCCCTACAGCAGTAGAATCTAGTACAGAACTACTGCACACCACCCACAGCAGTAGAATCTAGTATAGAACTACTACACACCCCCTACAGCAGTAGAATCTAGTACAGAACTACTGCACACCACCCACAGCAGTAGAATCTAGTACAGAACTACTGCACACCCCCTACAGCAGTAGAATCTAGTATAGAACTACTGCACACCCCCTTACTTTTTTAGTTCCTCTCAAGAACTGAACAAAACTGTCTCTGTAACAAACTCCCTATCCAACATGATGCTGTGTTTCATCATCTTCACCACACTGGCTGCAAAGAATACCAGCTCACAGTTCAAGGGAGACAGAAGGAGAAGAAGAAGCATGTAACTGTTAGCTGTAGGTTCTGCTGAACCCCTCCCCCTAACGGATGATCCCACCAACATTAGATCTGTACACTAGGCCACTGTGACAACAAGAAATCAAACATTTGGTTATTTCATTCATTCAATCATTCATTCATTTGCATGTCCCTTGCGGAACTTTGCCTCCCTAACAGCACTCCTGTAGGACTCTCGGTTGTAAGCAAGATGCCCTGCTGCTGATGCATCCATTTGCAGATCATCAACGATGTCTTGCAGCCATCTTCACCTTGGTCTTCCTCTCTTTCTTTTTCCCATTATGTACCCTTCCAAGACGGTCTTCTCTAGATTATCATGACATTTAATGTGTCCAAAATATTTAAGTTTTCTCTCTTTAATCCTCTTTACTAGCCAACCTTCTTCAATATTAAGTTCTTGTAGCATGGATATATTTGTTCTTTTTTGTGTCCATGATATTTGGTTATTAAAGAAATATATTATTTGTAGACCACACAGGGAATAAAAAAATAATGACATATGAGAACAAGATGGCTACCTGGATTCCATGACTCCAAGAATCTCAAATATGATAAGCTCAAACATAATACATGATAGGGCAAAGGTCACCGAAAACACCAGCAGAACGATTGAGTGATGAACCTGTGGATATAAATACAAAGCTTGAAATTTTCAGTAATCATGAATTTAAACTGAGTGGAAAATGGTCAGTGCACTCATTTCTCATGGTAGCAGTCAGCAGTTGGGTTCTGTCCCAGTCAACCCACACATAAAAACTGGTGCCTGGCTCTCCCTGAGCAAGGAAAGGTGGAGAAACTTTCTAGTATGACTCTTCTAGGGAAAGGAAAGTTGGACAAACTTTCTAGTATAACTCTTCTGAGGGAAGGAAAGTTGGACAAATTTTCTAGTATGACTCTTCTGAGGGAAGGAAAGTTGGACAAACTTTCTAGTATAACTCTTCTGAGGGAAGGAAAGTTGGACACATTTTCTAGTATGACTCTTCTGTGGGAAGGAAAGGTGGACAAACTTTCTAGTATGACTCTTCTGAGGGAAGGAAAGTTGGACAAACTTTCTAGTATAACTCTTCCTGGAGAAGGAAAGGTGGACAAATTTTCTAGTATGACTCTTCTGGGGGAAGGAAAGGTGGACAAATTTTCTAGTATGACTCTTCTGGGGGAAGGAAAGGTGGACAAACTGTCTAGTATGACTCTTCCTGGGGAAGGAAAGGTGGACAAGCAACATTATTTTCTAGTATGAATACAGATCAAAGAAATCTAGGTCCTAATCCTGTATCTCTTGTATGCCTTAGCCATAACACTGTATCTCTTATATACCTAAGCCCTAACCATATATCTCTTACATGCCTTAGCCCTAACCCTATATCTCTTACATGTCTTAGCCCTAACCCTATATCTCTTACATGCCTAAGCCCTAACCCTATATCTCTTACATACCTTAGCCTTACCCTATATCTCTTACATGCCTTAGCCTTACCCTATATCTCTTACATGCCTTAGCCCTAACCCTATATCTCTTACATGCCTTAGCCTTACCCTATATCTCTTACATGCCTTAGCCTTACCCTATATCTCTTACATGTCTTAGCCCTAACCCTATATCTCTTACATGCCTAAGCCCTAACCCTATATCTCTTACATACCTTAGCCGTAACCCTATATCTCTTACATGCCTTAGCCTTACCCTATATCTCTTACATGTCTTAGCCCTAACCCTATATCTCTTACATGCCTAAGCCCTAACCCTATATCTCTTACATGTCTTAGCCCTAACCCTATATCTCTTACATGCCTAAGCCCTAACCCTATATATCTCTTACATGCCTTAGCTACACTCTATATCTCTTACTTTCCTTGGTAGCACTGAGCAAGTCTCCCTTACACATATTTCTTCTGGGATCAGTTATTTTGCACATCATTCTGAGTTCATTACATCTGTTATTTTCCTGAAAATCTCTGTAGCAGTGCAAAACTGTTTTAGCCTTTTTCTTTTCTTTACATAGAATCAGGGGTCCATAACTTGAAAAAAAGACTGGAAACCTCTGCTCTGGAGCCTCAGTCATCACAAGGAAGCGGAAGAATTATCCATTTTCATAGTCCATGACTGGTCATATCCAAGAAAGATTCACCAGCAAAATGTAGCATCAAAGTAAAAGGCACAGAATTAAAGCATGTGGACAAATTCAAGTATTTAGGAGCAATAATAACACACGACAGAAGATGTGAAACTGAAATAAGGAGAAGAATAGCCCAGACAAAATCAGTATTTATGAACATGAAAAACCTTCTGTGCAGTAAAGCTCTGTCAATGAACACCAAAAAGAGTTATTCAGTGCTACATCGAACCAACATCCTTATATGGATGTGAAACATGCACCAAGAGCACTCATAATCTACTGGAAGCCATGGAGAATACACAGACAGGCTGGAAAACAAATGAAGAGGTTCTAAGTGAGGCCGGGCAAAAGAGAGAAATTATGGCAAAATTCAGAACATGACAGTCTAGATTTGTAGGACATGTTTTGATGAGGCAAATCTGAATACCTAGTGATAACGGGGGAAAACTAGAGAAATAAAGGGACAGGAAGATGAAGATACAAGATACCTGATGGACTAAAAGAGTGGCATTGAGCACGGTCCAACACACATCTTATAGACAGAGCAAAGGACAGGTGGTTGTGGAAATCAGTGACAACCAACACCTGACTGTCTTGGACTGAGTGACAGAGAGAAAGAGAGACACAGAGAGAGAGAGAGAGAGAGAGCAAGACAGAGAGAAAGAGAAAGAAAGAAAGAAAGAGATGACTTTGAACTTTTATTTCAGAATTTATTAGCCACTTTCTTGATCTTTGGAGTGGTGATATAATCGTGGTGGCAGTCATTCCAGCAGAAGATGAGCACCTGATTTTTGTTTCAGGGAGAAAATGGAGCTAAGCTTCACATCAAAAAAGTCATGGAGCTAAGCTTCACATAAAAAAAAGTCATAGAGCTAAGCTTCACATAAAAAAAAGTCATAGAGCTAAGCTTCACATAAAAAAAAAGTCATGGAGCTAAGCTTCACATAAAAAAACTAGAGTCCTTGAAAATGTGAAGGCTCTTAAACTTCTGCCATTTGAAGGTAATAAACTGCTTCTGAAGCTACTGTATAACTGCTACTATGATTTCCTGCCCATCTTTTTGTAAAGCTGAACCATACACCTCTGTCTACCTTTATTACTAAAGCATTTTACCACAGGTGCCATTTCTCTTTGTCTCTCACATAACTATAACGGGTGGAACACTGATTTTCTAGCAATCTCACTGCCTTGTCAGATTAATGATTTTGTGACTGAAAGAGATTACACAATAGTAAAGGCAAAAAATGTAACACATGCAAAATAAATATAAAATACTGGATTTAGTATCATAAATATGACTTGTCACTAATAAACGTGATGTGTGTTTATATGCATGTGTGTGTGGGTGACCACTGCATGTGTGTGGGGGTGATCACTGCATATGGAGGGGATCACTACATGTGTGTGGGGTGACCACTGCATGTGGAGGGGATCACTGTATGTGTGTGGGGTGACCACTGCATGTAGAGGGGATCACTGTATGTGTGTGGGGTGACCACTGCATGTGTGTGGGGTGACCACTGCATGTGTGTGGGGTGACCACTGCATGTGTGTGGGGGTGATCACTGCATGAGAACAATGTGAGAATTCACTCCATAAATCAGACATGCCAGCACACTGTAATTTTCTGTCTAAGAAGAGGACACTGCAATTTTCTGTCTAAGAAGAGGATGCTGCGATTTTCTGTCTAAGAACAGGACACTGCAATTTTCTGTCCAAGAATAGGACACTGCAATTTTCTGTCTAAGAAGAGGATGCTGCGATTTTCTGTCTAAGAACAGGACACTGCAATTTTCTGTCCAAGAATAGGACACTGCAATTTTCTGTCTAAGAAGAGGATGCTGCGATTTTCTGTCTAAGAACAGGACACTGCAATTTTCTGTCCAAGAATAGGACACTGCAATTTTCTGTCTAAGAACAGGACACTGCAATTTTCTGTCTAAGAACAGGACACTGCAATTTTCTGTCTAAGAACTGGACACTGCAATTTTCTGTCTAAGAACAGGACACTGCAATTTTCTGTCTAAGAAAAAGGACACTGCAATTTTCTGTCTAAGAACAGGACACTGCAATTTTCTGTCTAAGAAGAGGATGCTGCGATTGTCTGTCCAAGAACAGGACATTGCAATTTTCTGTCTAAGAACAGGATGCTGCGATTTTCTGTTTAAGAACAGGACGCTGCAATTTTCTGTTTAATAAGAATAGGATGGTGTAATTTTCTGTCTAAGAACAGGACACTGCAATTTTCTGTCTAAGAACAGGACACTGCAATTTTCTGTTTAAGAACAGGATGCTGCAATTTTCTGTCCAAGAACAGGACACTGCAATTTTCTGTCTAAGAACAGGACACTGCAATTTTCTGTCCAAGAACAGGACACTGCAATTTTCTGTCTAAGAACAGGATGCTGCAATTTTCTGTCTAAGAATAGGATGGTGCAATTTTCTGTCCAAGAATAGGATGGTGTAATTTTCTGTCTAAGAACAGGACACTGCAATTTTCTGTCTAAGAACAGGACACTGCAATTTTCTGTTTAAGAACAGGATGCTGCAATTTTCTGTCCAAGAACAGGACACTGCAATTTTCTGTCTAAGAACAGGACACTGCAATTTTCTGTCCAAGAACAGGACACTGCAATTTTCTGTCTAAGAACAGGATGCTGCAATTTTCTGTCTAAGAATAGGATGGTGCAATTTTCTGTCCAAGAATAGGACGGTGCAATTTTCTGTCTAAGAAGAGGACACTGCAATTTTCTGTCTAAGAACAGGACACTGCAATTTTCTGTTTAAGAACAGGATGCTGCAATTTTCTGTCCAAGAACAGGACACTGCAATTTTCTGTCTAAGAACAGGACACTGCAATTTTCTGTCCAAGAACAGGACACTGCAATTTTCTGTCTAAGAACAGGATGCTGCAATTTTCTGTCTAAGAATAGGATGGTGCAATTTTCTGTCCAAGAATAGGACGGTGCAATTTTCTGTCTAAGAACAGGACACTGCAATTTTCTGTCTAAGAACAGGACACTGCAATTTTCTGTTTAAGAACAGGACACTGCAATTTTCTGTCTAAGAACAGGACACTGCAATTTTCTGTCTAAGAACAGGACACTGCAATTTTCTGTCCAAGAACAGGACACTGCAATTTTCTGTCTAAGAACAGGATGCTGCGATTTTCTGTTTAAGAACAAGACGCTGCAATTTTCTGTCCAAGAACAGGACACTGCAATTTTCTGTCTAAGAACAGGACGCTGCGATTTTCTGTCCAAGAACAGGACACTGCAATTTTCTGTCCAAGAACAGGACACTGCAATTTTCTGTCTAAGAACAGGACACTGCAATTTTCTGTCTAAGAACAGGACACTGCAATTTTCTGTCTAAGAACAGGACACTGCAATTTTCTGTCTAAGAACAGGACACTGCAATTTTCTGTCTAAGAACAGGATGCTGCGATTTTCTGTTTAAGAACAAGACGCTGCAGTTTTCTGTCCAAGAATAGGATGGTGCAAATTTTGTTTAAGAACAGGACACTGCAATTTTCTGTCTAAGAACAAGACACTGCAATTTTTTGTCTAAGAACAGGACACTGCAATTTTCTGTCCAAGAACAGGACACTGCAATTTTCTGTCTAAGAACAGGACACTGTAGACTCCTGAGCCACCTTTATCATCTTAAAATCTCACACACAAACAAATGTCCCTGCAGCTTTGGTATCCAGACACCAGCACATATCCTGCAAAACCTGTCCGACCCACTCAAACCTCCGAGCAGAGATCTGACCCGAGGGAAGAAACTGAAAGAAAAGCTGTGGGGCTCCCACTCAAGCCTGGAGAAGATGGCAGACTTCATCAGGGTGACAGGACTGCAGATACAGCATGACAAACCAGTGCTCAAATGATAAAGAAAGAAGAAGGTCATAAAGTATTTCCACATTGTGAAAACAGGCCATTTTACTTTTTTTTAGCATTTCATAAAAGAACACACAATGATGGAGAAAACAAATGCACCCAGATACTGAAACAACCATGCAAAGCAGAATTTACATACCTCATAATCTCTGTACAACTGCTTAAGGAAAAATATCCATCCACCTCCAAAAAATAGCACCTGAAAAACAGAACCAGCAACTCAGTATATAAAATCACAAAAGGATCCATGAAATAATACATAGACACATGAAACTATACATGGAAACATGAAACAATACATGGATACATGAAACAATACAAAAATATCAACAAAACAATACAAGAATATATGAAATGATATTGAGATTCATGAAACAATACAAATATACATAATATTATACAAGCATACATGAAACAATGCCTGGTTAGCTGAGTGGTTAGGTGTTCGGTTTACTAATCTGGTGGTACCGGGTTCAGTCCCAGCAGTGGGATTTTTTTTTCTGGCACACACCAAAAAGGCCCCAGGGTTCACCCAGCCTCTAAAAATGGGTACCAGAGAAATCTGGGAAGGTAAAGCGGCCAGGTGTGATACTGACCACATCACACTTTCATGTGCCGAAGGTCATGGAAAATACGGGCCTAACACCGTATTCCTCAATATGCCTTAATGGCATGGGAACAGGAATTTTACCTTTACCATGAAACAACACATGGATACATGAAACAATACATGGATACATGAAACAATACATGGATACATGAAACAATACATGGATACATGAAACAACACATGGATACATGAAACAATACATGGATACATGAAACAATACATGGATACATGAAACAATACATGGATACATGAAACAATACATGGATACATAAAACAATACATGGATACATGAAACATTAAAAGTATCCACAAAACAGTAAAAGGATACATAAAAGTGAGACATTACATGAAAGTTTTACACGAGAGGTAATATGAAGCCCATGCACCTGAATACCAGCTTCTCCTTAAGAATCATGGGGTTCAGTCACAGCACCATCTGGGGTTTTTCTGGGTTTTGTTGGGAGTGAAAACTTAAAAAAAAAAAAAAATTCAGCCTGCACTGACTATGGCCGTGTTACTGACCACATCACACTTTCATGTGCCAAAGGTCATGGAAATACAGGCCTGACACCGTATCCCCAATATGGCTTCTCTCTCTCTCTCTCTCTGAACCTTAAGTGCCCAGGGCACATGGGGCTTCTGCAAGGGTTTTCACAAATGCCTGTCCTTTGCCTTTTTTTCTGCTCTTGCCCAGGTGAGCCCTCTATTGCTCAACATCCTTTCTGTTGTTCTTCTCCATGTCTCTTTTGGTCTACTCTTACTTCTATTCCCCTGTGGTGTCCATCTTAGTGCTATTTTTGGTAGTGAGTTGTCAGTCATTCGGAGCACATGTCCCAACCATCGCCAGCGTCTTTCCTCAATAATTGCTGTCAGTGGCTTCATCTGCATCTCTGCCAACAAGATGTTATTTCTTATGGTGTTTGGCCAAAATATTTTTCTAATTCTTCGTAAACATTTAGTCTGGAAAGAATTTCAATATGCCTTAATGGCATGGAAATGGGAATTTTATCTTTTTATCCCCTAAGGCAGCTGTTCTAGGCAAGTAACCTCAACTGCTCAGTGTCAAAACATCCCACCCCACCCCTCTACACACACACATGCATGCATACACACACATATATTATACAAGCTACACAAACAGGGAATATGCTGTGTGTTTTTATCATCTTCTGTTTTATGCTGTGTGTTTTTATCATCTTCTGAGTATGCTGTGTGTTTTTATCATCTTCTGAGTATGCTGTGTGTTTTTATCATCTTCTGAGTATGCTGTGTGTTTTTATCATCTTCTGAATATGCTGTGTGTTTTTATCATCTTCTGTTTTATGCTGTGTGTTTTTATCATCTTCTGAATAAGCTTTGTGTTTTTATCATCTTCTGAGTATGCTGTGTGTTTTTATCATCTTCTGAATAAGCTTTGTGTTTTTATCATCTTCTGAGTACGCTGTGTGTTTTTACCATCTTCCATCTCCCTAGAACTGCTAGCATGATACTCTCTGCACCAATGCAGTGAAAGTATTGAAGCACAGAATCATGTCAGACTGGGAGTAGATCAGTTAGTTTATTTAGTTAGTCGACGGATCATTCTCACTGCATACTGGACAATTAGTCCACAAGCGCTCCAATCCCATTTCCACAAGTGTCATGTACATAATGAGTAGGTTATGTCGGGAAATTTTCTGGAGTTCCAAGACCGGTTGTAGATGTGAAGGAGGGCTGGTTGTAGATGTGAAGGAGGGCTGGTTGTAGATGTGAAGGAGAGCTGGTTGTATATGTGAAGGAGGGCTGGTTGTATATGTGAAGGAGGGCTGGTTGTAGATGTGAAGGAGGGCTGGTTGTAGATGTGAAGGAGAGCTGGTTGTAGATGTGAAGGAGAGCTGGTTGTAGATGTGAAGGAGGGCTGGTTGTAGATGTGAAGGAGGGCTGGTTGTAGATGTGAAGGAGGGCTGGTTGTATATGTGAAGGAGGGCTGGTTGTAGATGTGAAGGAGGGCTGGTTGTAGATGTGAAGGAGGGCTGGTTGTATATGTGAAGGAGGGCTGGTTGTAGATATGAAGGAGGGCTGGTTACGCTGCTGGTCCCAGTTTCTTTATCATTTCATTTGTCAGTTGTCATCAATTTAGTTTTCTTCACATTAAGATGGAGGTTTTGCTCTTCACTATTCTTATGGACTGACATAATTAGTTTTTCCATTCCTTTTTGTGTTGTGGACAGTAATTCTGTGCCATCAGCATTTCTAATCTCTGGTATTTCATAACCTTTATTTGTTATGGCATCATAATAATCTTTGTCTACATCTTCTCTAACATTCTTCATTATATTTCAGTTTACAAGTTAAATAAGTATGGCGACAATATGCACCCGTGACGGACCTCTTGTTTTATGTCAATCCAAGTTGTTGTTTCACCATTTATTCTTACTGGTGTTGGTCCAGATACAGCAGTGATGTTAATTGTATAAAATGTGTTGGAAATCCCATTTTTTTCCATTATTTCCCAAAGTCTCTGGTGTTGTATACAGTCAAATGCCTTTGAATAGTCTGTTTTTATATAGATTCACATTAAACTCTCTGCATGTCTTTATTATTAATCTTATATTGAATATATGATCTCTTGTTCCTCTTCCTTGTCTAAAACCAACTTGGACCATATTGACTTCTTCTTCTGTTTCCTTACAAAGTCTACCCATTATGATTTTTAACAGAAATTTACTGGCATGACTAATCAGGGCAACAGTTCTGTAGTTTGTGTATAATTTCAGGTTACCCTTTTTTGGCAGTGCTATGAATACAGTGGTTAGCGGGGTAGGGGTATCCCCTATCAAAGGAGAAGTAAGACGCCTCCTTACCTCCGTCAGTCTACGGGACACCCTTGGGCAAGGTGGAGTACCCGTATAGCCCCCCGATCAGGGTGACGTGAAGCCATGGGAGCAGGTGGTGGATGGAATGGGAGAGCAGCTGACAGATAATGTTGGTTATGGTCACCATTCTATGATGGTAGGCAGATGATCTCAATGTAGGGACAACGGCTACGATCACTGACTAGTACAGTCACTGCCCGGAAGGAAAGCAATGGTAAACTACCTTCTGGAAACATACCAAGAAACCCAAGCAGCAATCATGGAAAGTCAAATAGGAAAAAGATCTGGTGGTGAGTCCCCCAGGCCAGATAGATCTAATTTTAACACTGGGGAAGAGTGTGAGGCAGAGGTCGGTACTAGTAATTGTGATGACGGACAAAATCCTGACGGTGTTACCAAGGAAAACCCCTGTATCAAACTAAAAAGAAAAATAAGAGTAGGAACATGGAATGTAAGAAGTATGTATGAGGGAAAATATCAAGTAATAAGTGACGAGATGAAAAGAACGCGGATACACATTTTGGGAATCTGCGAACATCGATGGAAAGGATCAGGACACTTTAAGAGCGAGAATGATAATATATTATATATTCTGGCGGAGAAGTAGGAGGAAAGAATGGAGTGGCTTTTTATTTGGACAAATCAACATCAAAAGCATTACTAGGCTACAATCCAGTAAGTGATAGAATCCTAACAATCAGACTTAAGGGCATTCCTAGAAATGTAACAGTCATCCAGGTATATGCACCTACATCAGCAGCAGAAGAAGATGAAGTAGAACATTTTTATAACACACTGCAGACGACAATGGACCAGGTACGGAAAAATGATATTGTATTTATAATGGGTGATTTTAATGCAAAAATTGGTACAGAAAGAGCAGAAGATGAAGGACAGGTTGTAGGGAAATTTAGCATAGGACACAGAAATGAGGCAGGTGACAATCTAATGGCGTTTTGTATGGAAAATGAGCTAATGATCGCTAACACACTTTTTAAACAACATCCAAGAAGACTTTACACATGGACATCACCTGATGGGAAAACCAGGAATCAAATAGATTACATTTTAGTGCAGAGAAGGTGGAGGTCAAGCATAACATCAGCAAAAACTTTACCAGGTGCTTATTGTGACACGGACCATGAGTTATTAATAGCAGACATGAAGATAAAGATCAAAAAGATAGTTATGGGATCAAGACCACTCCGCTTTGACCTTACAAATATACCAGAACAATACGGTATAGAAGTGAAGAACCGTTTCGAAATCCTGATGGCTGTACAGGAAGAGATGACACCAGATGAATTGGCTACGCAGGCCAAAGATATCTTAGTAACAACAGCTAAAGACATGGTTCCAGTAAAGAAAACACAAAGGAATAGATGGATCACAGCAGGTACACTAGAACTGATAAAACAATGTAGAGAAATGAAGACGCAATGGAGAGTGACAAACAACAACAAAGATAAATATAAAACTTTAACAAAAGCAGTACGAAGAAACATAAGAAAAGACAAAAAACAATACATACAAGATTGTTGTGAAAGAATAGAAGCACATCAGAGGTGTGGAAGAGATAGTGAAATGTTTAAAGAAATGAAGACATTGACGAGAAATGTCACACCTAAGCTAAATGTAATTTGTGATGAGATGGGGAATACCCTGACAGAGACAGAGGAAATTCTGGAAAGATGGAAGGAATATTGCAAAAGAATGTATGAAACAACCGACTGTGGAAGCAGAAATCAACAGTGTGAATTATTATTGGAGGAGAAAGAACCCGAGCCGACAATGGAAGAAGTTTTATGGGCAATAAAGAGTCTGAAAAATGGTAAATCACCAGGATGTGATGAGATAACCGCTGAATTTATTAAAGCAGGAGGAAAGGAGTGTGCAACAATCTATCATGCACTATGTAAAAAGATATGGCATTCAGGTATTTGGCCAAAAGAATGGAAAAGAACTGTATTCATTCCACTGCCAAAAAAGGGTAACCTGAAATTATGCACCAACTACAGAACTGTTGCCCTGATTAGTCATGCCAGTAAAATTCTGTTAAAAATCATAATGGGTAGACTTCGAAAGAAAATAGAAGAAGAAGTCAATATGGTCCAAGCTGGCTTCAGGCAAGGAAGAGGATCAAGAGATCATATATTCAATCTAAGATTAATAATAGAGAAATGCAGGGAGTTTAATGTGAATCTATATTTATCCTTTATAGACTACTCAAAGGCATTTGATTGTGTACAACACCAGAAACTTTGGGAAATAATGGAAAAAATGGGATTTCCAACACATTTGATACAATTAACATCACTGCTGTATTTAGACCAACAAGCAGCAGTAAGAATAAATGGTGAAACAACAAGTTGGTTTGACATAAAACAAGGGGTCCGTCAGGGGTGCATATTGTCACCCTACTTATTTAACTTGTATACTGAAAATATAATGAGGAATGTTAGAGAAGATGTAGACAAAGAATATTACGATGCCATAACAGTTGGAGGTTATGAAATACCAGAGATTAGATATGCTGATGACACAGTATTGCTGTCCACAACACAAGAAGGAATGGAAAAACTAATTATGTCAGTCCGCAAGAACAGCGAAGAGCAGAACCTCTATCTTAATGCAAAGAAAACTAAAGTGATGACAACTGACAAAACAAACAAGGCAACTGAAATATGTATCAATGAGGAAACACTGGAAGAAGTGGAGAGTTTTGAATATCTTGGATCACTACTAACTAATAATGGAGATACAATGAGGGAAATTAAAAGGAGGACATCTATTGCTCTTCAGAAAGTAAAACAAATAAAGAATCTGTGGAGAGGGGCAGACAGAACCACAAAAATAAGATTTTTAAGGGCATGCATCTTTCCCATCGCAACATATGCCTGTGAGACCTGGACACTTAACAAAACAGCTGAGAAGCACATAAATGCCTTTGAATGTAAATGCTATAGAAGAGTTCTCCAAATATCGTGGACACAAAAAAGAACAAATATATCTATACTGCAAGAGCTTAATATTGAAGAAGGCTGGCTAGTAAAGAGGATTAAAGAGAGAAAACTTAAATATTTTGGCCACATTAAACGTCATGATAATTTAGAGAAGACCATATTGGAAGGATACATAATGGGAAAAAGAAAGAGAGGAAGACCGAAACGAAGATGGCTGCAAGACATCGTTGATGATCTGGAAATGGATGCAGCAGCAGCAGGCCATCTTGCTCACAACCGAGAGGCCTACAGGAGTGCTGTTTGGGAGGCAAAGTTCCGCAAGGGACATGCAAAGGAATGAATGAATGAATGAATGAATACAGTTCTTTCCCATTCTTTTTTGGCCAAATACCTGAATGCCATATCTTTTTACATAGTGCATGATAGATTGTTGCACATTCCTTTCCTCCTGCTTTAATGAGTTCAGCTGTTATCTCATCACATCCTGGTGATTTACCATTTTTCAGATTCTTTATTGCCCATAAAACTTCTTCAACTGTCAGTTCTGGTTCTTTCTCCTCCAATAATAATTCCCACTGTTGATTTCTGCTTTCACAGTCAGCTGTTTCATACATTCCTCTGCAATATTCCTTCCATCTTTCTAGAATATCCCCCGTGTCTGTCAAAGTTTCTGTAAATAACTACACATCCTATCTCACGGACAATATTCCGGTGGATTGTATTTTTACTGATGTATAAGACAGCACAAAATAACACACTGTGTTTTAAATGCTTAATGACTCAATATCTGCTGCATAAGAATGTTAGTAGGTTCATAGCTATAGAATATCAACGATCTTATCTTACCAGCGAGAAAGTCATTAAGAGAGAGTCTACAAGAAAAGACATGCTCTCTGGTTTGTTCGAAATTCAATATTCAAACGTCGGCACAGATGATGTGTAAACAAAGTTTCGTCTTCCTTGCGAAATAGGGACCACTTTTTTACTGTAACCACCTAATATTTTTTCTAATTTTAAAATCCTAGAGAGTTCAGTTATCATTAAATATCTTTCTCACCAAAAATGTTCAGTATTTGCAAAGATAGAACTTCGGTTTCACAACTCTCCACTAATTTCTTTAATTACTTCTTCTTTTAATTATTCGCTGTTTGACTTTTCTCCTCCGTGTTTTTATTTATCCCTTCTCAAATTCATCTTTGACGGAAGAAGAAACGGCTAAGTGAATATTATAAATAGAGCTAGAAAGACAAATAAGTTGTTTTGCTACTAAGTATAGTGCTTACTACCATTATTTTTACCCTTATTTTTTCTACTCTTCTATTGCAGCGACTCAGTCTTTAGCATGTCCTTTGCTGAACTTTGCCTCCCTAACAGCTCTCCCTCTCTGTTGTAAGCAAGATGCCCGGATGCTGATACATCCATTCGCAGATCATCAACGATGTCTTGCAGTCTTCCTCGCTTTGGTCTTCCTTTCTTTCTTTTCCCCCTTTATGTAATCTCCCAACACTGCCTTCTTTAAATTCTCATGACGTTTAATGTGTCCAGCCTTCTCTTGTGGTATGGATTTGTGTATGTGTGTGTGTGTGTGTCCATGTTACTTGAAGGACTCCTCTGTAGCATTTATACAAGGTCCGACAATTAAGTAATGAGACTGATTTTATTATGGCCAAGACAAAAATGCCATCTACGAAGCAAAGCATGGAATCCAAAGAGGCAACCTTCATCTATGATCTGCAACTTTTCATCGCTGCCCGATAAGCAGACAACAAACAAGCCGTCATTTTGTTGAGCTAGTCATAGATGCATTGTTACGTAATCAGCATGGAGCAAAAAGCTAACATTAAACTCTGTTTAAAAGTCGGAAAAAATGCCATTCAGACTGTCGAATTGATACGTCTAGTTTATGAGGATTTAGGTGGTAGTCACGATTCAAAAGTGATATGGAAACGATTACAAACGCAACCAAATATGGACACCCACTTTCTTTTCGTAATGAGGAACTCATTGTAAAAGTCAGAGAACGTGGATACAAGAAGATCGTTGTTTGACTGTGAGGAAGATGGCAGATGAATTTGGTGTTAACCGAGAGACCATTCATAAAATTTTAGTGGAAGATTTGGACAAGAAAAAAGTTGCTTGCCTGTTTCTACCACATGCGTTGTCTGATGACCAAAAACATCAGCGTGATGAGTACACAAAAGACATCATCAAAACGTATAGCAGAAATAAATATTTCTTAAATTTGATTGTTGCAGAGGATAAAACATGGATTTTCCGCTATGATTCCACAACTAAATTCTAAAGTGCTCAGTGGAAGTCATGATCACCAAAAGGCAAAAAAATTCGTCTTCAAAAGTCGAAAGCGAAGACAATATTGGTGTGTTTCCACGACAGCAAAGGAATTATTCACAAAGAATTTATCCCAGAGGGACAGTAAAGTCGAAAGTGAAGACAATATTGGTGTGTTTCCACGACAGTAAAGGAATTATTCACAAAGAATTTATCCCAGAGGGACAGACTGTCACTGCCAAAGTTTATTTAAGTATTTTGAAATGCCTATTGAAAAGGATTCTCCGAGTATTCAACACCTGACAGTTTTTTCCTTCTTCATGATAATGCACCGGCTCACCAGGCGATAGTTGTACAGGAATTTGTGGCCCCAAAACAAGTGTGTGTTCTCAACTATCCACCCTATTCCCCAGATTTGTCTCCCTGCGATTATTTTCTACTCCAAAAATTAAAGTTACCACTGAAAGGACGGTTCTTTGACGATACTGATGACATCCAAATGGCCGTAACATCGAGTTTAGGGGCATACCAACAGAAGAACTGTAGAAGTCGTTCCAACGTTTGTTAGATTGCGCCACTCGCTGTTTCAATGCACAAGGGGCTTACTTTGAATAAACTACAGGTTATATCTTCAACTGTTGTTTATTTTATTTTTTATGTAATTTGTCACGTTACTTAATTATCAGACATTCTATTTAAAGGCATTTGTGTGTTTCTCAGCTGTTTTGTTAAGTGTACAGGTATCACAGGCGCGTGTTGCAATGGGAAAGATGCATGAGCTTAAAAATCTTATTTTTGTAGTTCTGTCTTTTCCTCTCCACAGCTTCTTTCGTCGTAGCGACTATGAGTAAAAAATAATATAAGCACAAATAGCAATAACTCCTCGAAATATTGGGGAAAATGAAGTAGAAAAATGTTACCTGTGGATTTAGGTATCAAGAATGTGGAGCTTTCAGATAAATGTCCAGAACGTCTTTTGTTGATACTCTTGATACTTGTTATCTTATGAAATTCTCCAAAAATGAATAAATAAAGAAACAATACGCTTATAACAGAATAACATCAATTATTCATGGCTTCCTTCGCAACATGGTATAATAATGTTCAGGCGGAATATCCTGACAACAGAGACAGATTAACCCTGTCCACACCCCAAGCATAAGCAAAGTTACCCCCCCACCTCCAACCTAAAGCGTCCATCACATGAGATATAGTCTGGTTCCTCTCCAGTTTTTCTAAACTCTGCTATTGATATATGACTTTGTATTCATTCATTCATTTCCATGTCCCGTGCGGAACTTTGCTTCCCTAACAGCAATCCTGTAGGCCTCTCGGTTGTGAGCAAGATGGCCTGCTGCTGATGCATCCAGGCTTTGTATTACACGGATCAAAATAGAGCGTACTATCTTTAGAATAGCACATGTTAGTGCAGCAGGGCATCTTGCTTACTACCGAGAGGCCTACAGGATAGCTGTTAGGGAGGCAAAATTCTGTAAGGGAATGCAAATGACCACGTTAAGTACAATCAACGACTACCACCACTGTCTGACCACGTTGAAGTACAATCAACGACTACCACCACTGTCTGACCACGTTGAAGTACAATCAACGACTACCACCACTCTCTGACAACGTTGAAGTACAATCAACGACTACCGCCACTGTTTGACAACGTTGAAGTACAGTCAAAGATACCGCCACTCTCTGACAACGTTAAGTACAGTCAACGACTATGTTTGTCTAAAAACTGATACCTGCTAGAGAGATTAATTCTAAGCTAAGGAACTTCTGTGTCACAATCTGTCGTGTCGGCTGACAGTACTGATTTTTTTTCAAAACACCTTTTTGGGGAATATGAGATGGCTCAGTTCGTTAGTACGCTCTTCTCTCGTGGCTAGACGGCTGCTCATCCTACCGGAGTCCGTGTTCGAATCCCAGGTAATTGTCTTGTGATTTTTCTTTCTCTCCCGTCTCACTAAAGTGCTTTGTCTACGATTTTTTCTAGGTCTAATCTTACAGAACTGTTGCCCTGATTAGTCATGCCAGTAAGATTCTGTTAAAAATCATAATGGGTAGACTTCGTAAGAAAATAGAAGAATAAATCAATATGGTCCAAGCTGGTTTTAGACAAGGAAGAGGAACAAGAGATCATATTTTCAACATAAGATTAATAATAGAGAAATGCAGAAAGTTTAATGTGAATCTATATTTATCTTTTATAAACTATTCAAAAGCATTTGACTGTGTACAACACAAGAAATTGTAGGTAATAAAAATTGGATTTCCAACACACATGACACAGTTAATATCACTGTTGTATCTAGGCCAACAGGAAGCAGTAAGAATAAATGGTGAAACAACAAGCTGGTTTGACATAAAACAAGGGTCTGTCAGAGTTGCATATTGTCGCCTTGTTTATTTAACTTGTATACTGAAAATATAATGAGGAGTGTTAGAGAAGATGTAGACAAAGAATATTTCGATGCCATAACAATTGGAGGCTATGAAATACCAGAGATTAGATATGCTGATGACACAGTATTACTGTCCACAACACAAAAAGGAATGGAAAAAACTAATTATGTCAGTCCGTAAGAACAGCAAAGAGCAAAACCTCTATCTTAATGTGAAGAAAACTAAATTGATGACAAATGACAAAACAAATCACACACACACACACATACACATATTAACTAAGAAAAATTGGAAGAGGTGGAGAGTTTTGAATATCCTGGATCATTGTTAACTAACAATGGAGATACAATGAGGAAAATTAAAAGGAGGACATCTATCGCTCTTAAAAAAAAATAAAACAACTAAAGAGGCTGTAGACAGAACTACAAAAATAAATTTTTTTATGGGCATGCATATTTCCCATAGGAGACCTGGACACTTAACAGAACAGCTGAGAAACACATAAATGGCTTTGAATGTAAATGCTACAGAAGAGTCCTTCAAATATCATGGACGAAAAAAAGAACAAATATATCCATACTACAAGAACTTAATATTGAAGAAGATTGGCTAATAAGAAAGATTAGAACAGAGAAAATTTAAAATATTTTGGACATATTAAACGTCATGAGAATTTAGAGAAGACCGTCTTGGAAGGGTACATAAATGGAAAAAAGAAAGAGAGGAAAACCAAGACAAAGATGGCTGCAAGACGTCGTTGATGATCTGTAAATGGACGGATCAGAGGCAGGGAATCTTGCTTACAACCGAGGGGCCTACAGGAGAGCTGTTAGGGAGGCAAAGTTCCACAAGGGATATGCAAATGACTAACTGACTGATTATTATTTTAGTCGTCAAAGAAATGACCCAAGCTTCATTTGTATATTATCCGCGAAGTACAGTGTGGGAATATAGGTCAACGGATTGTGTACTAAATATAGATTTGTAAGGTCGATACCAGAGTCCCAAAATTTATCAAATTATGTGTGTGTGTGTGCTTGTGTGTGCATGTACGTGTGTGTTTGAGATAGATAGATAGATAGATAGATAGATAGAATAGATAGATCTAAAAATCGAATCTAAAAATAGAATTTCATGTTTTTTTTCCCTAAAATACTGTTTTCCCGTCGTTAATATTCTTTCTTTCTTTCAAAAACTCCAGAACAGGACGGCAAACTTTCATTCCACTTCTCACGATCTGCAGCCAGCATAATGTGTGTGTGTATATACCTTTTTATTGTTTCTGTATTTCACCTTTTGATTGTTTCTGTATTTTCTTATTGTGTACATTTCAGCTTTGTGTGTTTTCAAATTCACAGATTTATTTGTTTTAGTTCCTGCTTGCAGAACAATATATTCAGGGAACAACAAACTTGATACAGACATAAATATATCAGTATATTTCCCTGTGTTTATGGAGTTCGATTTGTTTTACTGATAACAAGAAGTCATATGATTAGCTACGAGTACGACCCTGTAAATATTCGTGTATTAATTTTAGTCGGAGTGTTTTACTACCTGGTTTTTTTTTCAATCTCCAGTTAAGTTCGTGTATAGTTATATACTTATACACTAATTATTGTGTGTTATCCAGTTAAGTTCATACTTCTTTGACGCATTTTACCGAAAGGGAAGTAACCAATGTTTGTTACTACTCTCTCGCGTAGTCTCCCCCTCCTCTATTAGTAGAGAAGAGATTATACTGTACTAGCTGAAACACACAAACGTGCTAGATAATGGAACGTTTTGGGATTGTTTGTCAAGAGAGCTACGTTTTGCAATGGACTGAAGTTAAAGACAGTTTCATGAATTAATTTTGTAGTAGAACATCCAGTAATTAATAAAAAAATATTGTCCTGTTGGTAGAGATGCATTCAAGTCTGTCTTGGCAAGTCTCATTTCTCAAGTAAAGTTTCAAGCCACTACCATCAAGTCTCAAGTCAAACCTCAAATCACTACTGTCATTCTTGTAGTCCAGTCTCAAGTCACTACTCTCAAGTCTCAAATCACTACTCAAATCACTACTCTTGTAAGTCTTATTAAAGTCTCAGGTCACTATTCTCAAGTGTCAAATCACTACTCTTAAGACTCATTAAAGCCTCAAGTCACTTCCATCAAGTCTCAAGTCGAGTTTTAATTCAAGTTTCAAGTCACTGAAATCTCAAGTCAAATCTCAAGTCACTATCCTCAAAATCTCAAGTCACTACCCTCAAGACTCAAGTCACTGCCATCGTCTCAAATCGAATCTCAAGTCACCACCCAGAAGTCATAAGTCTAGACTCAAGTCACCACCCAGATGTCTCAAGTCAAGTATCAAGTCACCACCCAGAAGTCTCAAGTCAAGTCTCAAATCACCACCCGAAAGTCTCAAGACTATGAGCCAAAAGCAAAGTGATCGTTGGTTCCGGTTACTAATTGAAGGTGATTTATTATAGCTTGTACAAGCGGTTGAATGTGAAGAAAGTAAAAGAAAATAAATAAAAGTGACACTGTATATTCTTCATTTTATCAAGTATCTCAGCAATACTTTACTTATTTCTGTTATCGCAATTAAATAAATGTATTAAGAAAACAGTATTAATCTTCGGTATGCCATCAGCATCCATTTGACATGTTTCGAATGTCTAAGTTTCCTTGATGTCAACTCCTTCTGTTTGTAAACATGAAAGCACGTGGGTATCTCTCCTATACTTTGAAAATTGTTGCAAAAACCGATCTATTTTTCTCGTTCTATGAGACGCTGTGATAACGAGGGCATTGTTCTAGAGTGTCAGGTTACTTAGATCCTGCTGGCACAGTCATAAACAGGCACAATTACTTAAGAATTGGTTGTTAACAAATACAATACACAGAGAGTACAATTATCAAGTTGGATTTTTCTTTTAATTTGCAGAACCATCGCCGGTGCAACGGAGTTCGTGCACTGAGGTCAACGCTGCAGCAGCATCTAAATAAGGAGTATTTCAGAACCCAGAGCCTACAGGGTCTCCCTTGTCTCCTGTGCTAGTCACTGACACAGGAGACTACTGGGTGTTATTTGAGAACGGCGTGGAGGCTGATGAGATAGTAACATATGAACATGGGAGGTGTAGAGAGGACTTAGTCTCAAGGGTTCAGAGCAGGGTGGACCAGATAACAAGCTGGTGTGAGGATAACAATGCAGTGATAAACCCTGAAAAAGCTAGCATCCCGTTGTGTTAATTAAACTGTAGGATCTGAAGTTCCGATTGCGAAGTGTCAAGGTCAAGATATTAAAAGAACACATTTCACGAGGGGACCACATTTGATCTTTCGTTGTCCTTTTCACATCGCGTGGACAACGTAATATAAAAAGCCAGGAAAGCGTTGGGAGCAGTTAAGTTAATAGTCGCAGCAAACTTTCCACAGCGCGCTCTATTCTTGTTGATGCAGGCGCTGGTGCTGTAACCATCGGAATATGGCCTTGGCCTACCCACTCTATCCAATACACAGCTGAATAAACTAGAGCGTGTACAGAACGAGGCATTGAAAGTGGTCTTGGGTTGCACCATGGATACTCCAGTAACGGCCATGTGCTTTTTGCTTGATATGTTATGTGTTGGGTCAAGCACAAGTATGCTCAGACAAAGGTATACATGAGGGTTGCTGGTATGAAGGATCATCCTCTCCATAAGGAGTGGGGCTGATAAAGGGAAGTCGCATCACACGAGGCAGATCCTGGATGGCTGAGGCGGAGGATACAATAAACTCTATTTGCAGTCTAGATGAAGTGCCTAAAGGTGATGACTAGTTACGGGTACAGGACTTACCTCAGCTAACAAAGGTTATTATATAAAAGGGAAGAAGGGCCGTGAATGTCGAGATTGGGCACAAGGAGCAGTTGAACTTTTGGTTCAAGATCTCATCCAGCATCACTGTAGGTCTTCCAACACGGTAATATGTACAGATGATTCAGTGACTCCGACACAGGAGAAGTGGTTGGGGTTTTGTTGTCTACCGATATTGAAGAGTAGTGGCACATGGTTCAGGAGCCTTTGAAGTCGCCACATCAAGCATGCGAATGGAAACTGAGGCTGTGTCGACGGCAATGGAATGGCTAGTTGATGGTGCCATTGTGACGGATTGACATTATGCTTCGTAAGACTGAGAAGAAATTGCTTCAAAAAGAACGGGTTCATCTGTTAAGCCAGATGTGACAAGCCTAACGTGGATTTATTGTCCAGGGTATGCGGGAGTACCTAGCAGAAAGACTTGTGGACAGGCTAAAATAAATGGCAGACTGACAATGGGCAAGGGGGATATTGCTAAAGCTGTATTGGACAGACTGCACGAAAATGAAGAGCGGGAATGGAATAACAATGTAGTTCTGAAGAGACTGCTGGAGCTAGGACAAATTAAAGGTGCTGGCAGGAAATCTGAACTGTGTGACACAAAAAAAACAACAAAACACACACACACACATACATCGTGAACAATCAACATTTGACAGAAACTATCAGCAAGCATACTCTTGGATGGATGCTGCGGGGCGTATAATGGGGTTGTCCTGAATGAAGTGAAGCCGGAGTCTGAATTCTGAACCTTAGAATACACAAAGGAGCTGTTTTGTATATTACGAAAGAGTTTAATAAAGTGAGGAGCACATCTTCCCTCTTATATGTTTCATCTTAGTTATTCTTTATACATTGACACTCCCAGGACCGTAGAGAGTAAGACCGGACCCTGGGTTCAGTTACTATCGCGGTCCCTATCCTCACTTGTCTCTAATAAGAAGAGGAGGGAAAAACAGGTCCGGCGGACCCTGGTGGTAGAACGCTGAATCTACTGCCCTCTGGTCAGGCCTGGACACTGAGTGTCTGTGAACAAAGACCTCTAAACAAAGACGTCGTCCGTTGCCTGGTGGTTCAACTCTGAATCTACTGCCTCTGGTCAGGACCGGACACCGAGTGTCTGTGAACAAAGACCTCTAGACAGAGACTTCGTCCGTTGCCTGGTGGTTCAACTCTGAATCTACTGCCCTCTGGTCAGGACCGGACACCGAGTGTCTGTGAACAAAGACCTCTAAACAAAGACGTCGTCCGTTCTATGACTGCTATACGATGAAACAATTCAATTTAGAAGTTACAAACTTTACATCATGATCCGTAATGGTTTTCAGTCAGTGCCGGCACATTTTGTCATCGCAACAGGTGAAATAGAGGTCATGGTCATCATGACTTTGTAGTGCTGGTCAGGTCCAGTTAGGGGAGTCCTGGGACCTCGGCGGGTTTCCTTGTTTTTAACTGGGGGGGGGGGGGGGGCTTCTAAGGATTTCCATGTTTAAGGGAGGAGGGAAAGGGAGGCGAACTCGTAAAGAAAACAGAATGGCTAATCAGCGCGTACGGGCGTGGAATGGGGGTGAGGTCTAATCAACAATGCAAGGGAGTCAAGAAAGGGAGGGAAACGGGAAGGTAAAAGAGGAAACAATCTTGCGCCATCTTATAGAATTCCTGTCAGAGACTCTGCTGACCGTAGGGAGACAATTATTTTATAGAAACATTCTGTCTACACCTTTCTGATGCCAGCTTCTCCCGTGCTTTGATAAAGTAGGCTGACTTTTGACATCAGTGGGCATTAAACTGTCTTGTGTTCTTTTCTCTTCATTAAGACTGGCAGTACCACCCTTGACATAACTCTCATGTCCTAACTCCGCCTCTTCTCTTTGTAACTGATTATCGTTCTTGATTCCATTGCTTAAATGTGGAAAGACGTTAGATTGTTCCTGAAATTGATATGGCACATTCTTGGCTTCTCGTTTCTGCTGTTTCACTCTCTCTAGTCTTTCCAAAAACACACTGACATCTTCTAAGTCTGGATTGTAGTCGGGCGAATTCAGATCCACATCAGCAGCTTCTTCGTAGTCAGTAGCCGAAGAGGTCAACATTTCAGATTCGCTCGTACTCACAGTTTCGTCGTCTCTTTTGTCAAGTCTAGGTGTGCCTTTCAAAGTCCAGATGTCTTGACCACCATTACTTTTCTCTTCGCCATAATTGTTGCCATATTCTTTAAAGTCAGAAATATGACCTCCAAACTGGTCACTCCTTCCTTTATTTACGCTTTCACTTAAGACAGTAGCAGCAGTCTCTACCTGGCCCTTCTTACTAAGATCTGGCAGATTATCGGACTCTTTGTTCTCGAACCTGTCTGCACTCGCCCTAGGGAATTTCATGGCAAAAACTCGTTCCTGGAAAAGGTCTTTTGCAAACTGGTACAACCTTGAATCCAGACTGTTGACCTGTAAGATCCGCTGTTTCAAGGCGTCAGACAGGGGCAAGACTTCTGTGGTCATCGTGTCCTCAAAACTAAGGGGCTTCTTGAATCTTATGCCAACTGTGCTTTCTGCGGGGAGAATTAGAAACGTGTTAGATGACATGTTTGGCGATTATTACATGACATGACTGATAGTTATTACATGACAAATTTGACAGTTATTACGGTACAAATTTGACGATTATTACATGGAAAGTTTGACGAGTACTACATAACCAATTTGACAGTTATTACGGTGCAAGTTTGACAGTTGTTACATGACAAGTATGACAGTAATTGCATGAAAAAACTAACAATTATTACATGACACATTTCTCGATTATTGCATGACAGATTTGACACAAATTTCTTATTCCATAACATATTTGCTAATTCCTACATATGACAGTTTTCACATGTCAAGTTGTGAAGTTTTTTAGTCTCAAAAGAAAAAAAAACTTATTGAATATTATCGTAAAACAAGGAAAAGTACAGTTTAGTAAAGAAGTCTGAGAATTTCATGCACTGAAATTCACAGTAAGTAAAAGAGTCACTTGAAATATTACACCAAAGCACCAATTTTTCTAATAAAAAACAGCCAGGCGTGCACATAGTAAAGTGATACAACATAATATAGACACTAGCCGTTGAAAAGTATGTAGACAAACCACTTTAGACGCGAGAGAAAGAAAAAAAAAAGAACTGCTGTGACTTGAAACCATGAACTCCGACTGAAGGAGCAGTTGTCTATCGGTGGAGAGGGCTGCACGCTATCCACACAGCCTCCTCCCCTATCTCTGTGTAAAGCATGATGTGAGATGGTTGAGTGGATTATTCTCTCACGTCTAAAATGCTTGGTTTACTAATTTTCGACTACCTGCCGTACACAGCATGCTCCAGTTATTCATTTTCGACTACTTCCCGTACATAGCATGCTTCAGTTATTCATTTTCGACTACCTCCCGTACATAGCATGCTTTAGTAATTTTCGACTACCTCCCGTACATAGCATGCTTCAGTTATTCATTTTCGATTACCTCACGTACACAGCATGCTTCAGTTAGTAATTTTCGACTACCTCCCGTACACAGAATGCTTCATTTATTCATTTTCGACTACCTCCCGTACATAGCATGCTTCAGTTATTAATTTTCAAGTACCCGCCGTACACAGCAGACTTCAGTACTCACCGAGTAATTTCTGTGTGTCCAAGGGTCGGCTGGAGAGTCCAAAGAAGGGAATCATCTTTAGCGTCAGTTTGGCACTGGCTAATAAGGCTTCGTGGAAACTTGCTCCGGAGAGTTTTAAGCTGTAGACAAAAGTCATGTTGGCTAACATCCTGGTCTGTCGGTTCCTTGCCCCATTTTCGCTGTGAAAGGTGAGACTTTTAAAATTTAAGTTACAGTGAGATGTCCCTGTCACACAGTCATCTGTCACCGTCACGGGTCATTTGTGACAGTCACACAGTTATCTGTCACAGAACGTTTATCACAACCATACAGCCATCTGTCATAGTCATAGAGGCATCTATCAAAGTCATATGTCATAATTCGAGTGATATATCATAAGTCACGAGAGCGTCTGTCACAGTCATGCAGTCATCTGTCACCACTACACAGTCAGCCGTCACAATCATGCATTCATCTATCATTGCCACCAGTCACATGCATTCATTCATCTTTCACCACCACACAGTCATCTGTCGCAGTCTTTCATGCATCTGTCAAAACCACATAGTCATCTGTCACAATCAAACTGGTGTAGCTATTGTTCTCGTATGCTGTCGGTATCACTTTTAAGTTACAACACCGTAGGAAGAGAATTTAATCACAGGTACGCGTACTCTGTAGCACTTGTGACACACTTAGTGTATAAGTAAAAAAAAAAAACAACTAAATATATACCTATACACGAAGCCACTATTTTCCTACTTTATATCTGTAGCACTTGTGAGAGTCAGTGTCATTGGAATCCAACAACAGACGGTATAGAATTCATTGATTTAAGTGCCAAGAACAGCCCCATTGTTGATTCAATCAGATCCCGCAACTCCGCCCGGGAATATGTGACTCAGTGTAAAGGGATGCAGTTTAGCGTCCTCAATGTCCTACCTGCAGTCGAGAAAGTCCTCTAGAGGCAGGTTGTTCAATCTCTTGCCCAGGTAACAGGCAAACGTCTTCTTCTGTAGCTCCACGCTCTCGTTTCTGAAGAGCCTCGGCTCGTTTTTGAAGTACGTGTCCTCGTGTATTAGAGAGAGCCACTCGCTGACGTAGCGAGTCAAGGGATCTCGTAGCACAGTGACGAGCAGGTATCTGATGTATGAATACATATGAGAAAAATTTGGTATCTGATATATGGGTACACAAGATTATCTGATGCTTGTTATCTTCTGCCTTTCTCTTCTATTCTCTCTCCCTCACTCTCTTCTTGTCTCTCTTTTCTTCTCTCCCTCCCTGACTGTGTCTCTCTTTTCTCTTCTCTCTCTCTCTCTGTTTCTTCTGTCTCTCTCTCACTCTCTGTCTCTGTTTCGCTCACCCTGTCCCTCTCTCTTCCCTCTCTACTCTCTCTCTCTCTCTCTGTCTTCATTGTATCTATCACTCTATCTCTGTCCTCTCTTCTCTCTCTGTGTTTATCTCTGTCTGTCTTTCTGTCTCTCCTCTCTTCTCCCTCTTTGTCTCTATCTGTCTCTCTCTTTTCTCTCTGTCTTTGCCCCTCTCTATTTCTCTCTCTCTCTCTTTCTGTCTCTCCCCTTTCTCTCGACCTCTTTTCTCTTTGTATATTATACCAGCTTCAGTCACACAAGAGATATATGGAAACAAAATATATCTGATGTAAGGATACAAACGATCTGTTTTTTATGTGGACACTGTAGACAGCGTATAGTTTAATTTTACAGTGTGTTTAGTTTTACAGATAGAGAAGGGTATCTGTAGCAGAAATGGTTTATTTGGAAAGAAGTGATATATCTGATGATATTACATATAATTTTATTCCTTTAATTTGGGGGTGGGGAACAAAGACGCTATTCGTTTTGGCAATTAGGGACCCATAGCTGACATTTTGGCGTCAGGGTTGACCAAGACCCTGGCTGGCCTCTCCGTTGGTATCCCCAGTAACAGGCCTAGCCTGACAAAAAGATGGGGCTCATCAGAGTCCCCATGGAGGTTGAGTCTGCTAAAGAAGTATCTCACACTCCTCTGCTTTTTAACTGCTCTCAGTGGCTGGAAAAAATAGCTGCCGTAACCCGCTCCCAGTCCGACACGAGGCTGTGCATCAACACCTTCACAGCATCGGCTGCAAAAGAGCGCTAGCTCGCAGAGCCAAGAGGAGAGAGAGAGAGAGAGAGAGTGAGAGAGAGAGAGAGAGAGAGAGAGGACAGAAAGTTCATTTAACAGCCATGTTTACTTTTTTACTCATGTTTCATGTTACACACAGAACAGCCAGTACAGTCTTGGCCCTGGAGAGCCAGGGCGGGCCTGCAGGCCAATTATTATTGGGCTCCCTAACCAAATATGGAAAAACTCTCACATACTTGTAAGTTGTTACTCTATGTAATTATCCTTTCATTGTTTTAGACGCCCAACTCCTTAGAGGGAACGTTATAGTTTTTGCTGAATGATGTCTAAAAAAGTGAAAAACGTAAGGCCACCCCTTCAACATCTAGGCCTCAGAGGCCCCTGGCTCTCCCACCTCTCGCTGAGACTACCTACTGCCTGAATGTCCTCCTGTCTCTCCCGCTAGTGCGGTACCAGTAGTCTATAGGGCAGTTTGTCAGGGTGGTAAAATCTGCGTGCTCACCGCAAACATATCCTGTTGTGTTGTACGCCTGAAACAGCCAATGATGGCCATTCCTGTGTTTTTTGTTTTTTTTTGTGTGCAACAGAAAACAGAAGGCAATATTTAACCTGATCTTTCACCTTATCTAACTTGCAAAAAAAAAAAAAATTATGAAAAGCAATAAACATGTTTTGAACACTTTTTTTTGTTTCGTTTCTTGCACTTCTTCGTTAGTTAATCAACTGCATATTTTTAAGCCAGTATGTAATATGAAAGGGAAAAAAAATAGGTTTTATGTTCTCATTTGCATAAGGTCGTTAGTTTTCTACCAGTCATCATCATCATCATCATCATCATCATCATCATCACTTTTATCTGGCAAACACTTCATTTCTCGATTTGAAGATTTTTCTTAAATTTCTGATTTTTGCCGAAGGTCAAGGAAACATGGACCTAACACCGTATTCCCAATATGGCTTAATGGCATGGAAACGGGGCAGAGATTTTAACCTTTACCTTACTTTATCATTTTAGCACTCTTCTCCCACTCTCCTTCTTCTGTCTCTCTTTCTCTGTCTCTCTTGGTCTCTGTCACTCTCTCTCTATTTGTCTTGCTATCTGTTTCTCTCACACACTCTCTCTGTCTCTCTCTCACACTCCCTCTGTCTCTCTGACCACGTGCCCAAGTCCTTCGTTCTCCACTCTCTCTATCTGTCTCGCCTGTCTTTCTCTCCTCTTTCTTCTTCTCTTTCCCACCTCTCTCCTTCTCTCACCCCTCTGCCCTCATTCTCTTCTTTCTTCAGCTCTTTCCCCCTCTCCCTTCTCTCTCCTGTTCTCTCTTCTATCTCTCTCTCTCTCTCTCTCTGTCCGTTTCTCTCTAACACTTTCTCTCCTTCTCTCTCCCCTTTCCCCTCCCTTTCTCTTGTTTCTCCTTTTTTCTCTCTCCATTTCAAACACTTTCTCTGTCTCTAACACTCTCTTTCTGTCTCTCCCCCTTCTCTCTCACCTCTTTTTTAATCTGTTAGTCTCTAACTAAACAAACTTTTACAAACATGTGACATGAAATGTTTACAAACCTTACATTCACGCTTATTTTAGACTTCTACGCCAAAATGAAGTAGTTTCAAAGAAAAGATGCTTTAGATTAAAAATGGCTTCTTATCAAAATTTGGTCTCACTTTTCGATGTGTGAAGTGGTTAGAGCACTTGCCTCACATGGCAGGAGCCAGCGGTTTGATGCTGGTCAGAGCCACCCTGATCAACCCACCTGTAAAAACAGGTACCTATATTGTCCTGGAGTGCGGGAAGTAAAATGTGCCAGATGTGATACTGACCTCGTCACTCTTCACTGAGGTGACAGGCCAAGAAAACACTAACATCATCTCCTGCTACGTGGCACGGGTTAGGGTTCCTTCATTATGTAATTTATAAGTTTACCTTTACCTGATAAGTGTACTTACTTGATCAATTTCCTATTTGTGCAGTTCTTACCCCTTACTTATCTTCTTTCCATATAAAGGTAAATGTAAAGTAAAAGTAATTCTGTCATGCTTTAGAGGCACATATAGATATGGTGTTAGTGCTCATATTTTCCTTGACCTGTCAGCACACTAGCGGGCGATATGGTCAGTATCACGCCTGTCTGCCTTTCCTTCCCCAACTCTAGAAGAAGTCGGGTACCCATTTCTACAGCTGGGTGACTGGGGCGCCTTTGTCATATATGGGCCCCTAAATTTAATCTAGGTAATCTATGAGACCGCAATGGTTCTGGTTAAAATATGAGTCACCCAGTTGATTCTAGACAATATATGAGTCACTCAACTGATCCTAGACAATATATGAGTCACTCAACTGATTCTAGACAATATATGAGTCACCCAACTGATTCTATACAATATATGAGTCACCCAACTGATTCTAGACAATATATGAGTCACCCAACTGATTCTAGACAATATATGAGTCACCCAAATGATTCTATACAATATATGAGTCACTCAACTGATTCTAGACAATATATGAGTTACCCAACTGATTCTAGACAATATATGAGTCACACAACAGATTATAGACAATATATAAGTCATCCAACTATCCCTATGTGCCTCTAAGGCATGACAGGGTTACCTTTGCTTTATTTTTTTTACAACTGATTCTAGACAATATATGAGTCACCCAACTGATTATAGACAATATATGAGTCACCCAACTGATTCTAGACAATACATGAGTCACTCAACTGATTCTAGGTAACATTATTAATCTGACGCCCAGCTGATTGCATGTGATCTAAGAGGAGCTGTATTATTTGCCGAGATTCACGAAGCCTTTAAGAAAAGTGCACTGTTCCAGTTTTAAAGGTAAAGGTAGTTCCATGGCAAATGTTGCTGGGGATGAAGCGTTAGAGATCCCATTATGCTGGACCATCATGAGGTAGGTCGACCAGTTCCTTTCCTCGCCGCCTTTTCTTCCAAGATTTTCTCTGGTACCCATTTTACGAGACTGGGTCGACCTCGGGGCAGCACTGGTCGGACAAAAATCCAGCTTATCTGGGGATTCAAACCCACGACAATTCGGTTACTACTTCTATATAATTACTGGGAAAAAAAGTCCCATTAAAATGTTAGTTGTTTGAAGTTTATAAAGATGGTAATACTTGGTGAGACACTTGCACTTTGTACGCGAGTCCAGGCATTGGCAAGGCGGGTTTAAGTCGGCGTATCTGACCATATAGTCTGCTAGAGAGTCCATGCCGGTGTTTGGGATGTCCAGGACAACAATGACCCCATTGTCTTCAATATTAAAGGGCTTCTGTTAAAAAAAAAGCACTTTATGAGACAGAATGAAATTCAGAAAGTGCCATTTTAACCAAATTAGGGAAAGGACGGCTCAGTCAGATGAGATGAATAGAAGGAGAAACAGTAAAAAGAGGCGGAAAGATTGATTGATTGATAGACATACAGACAGAAGAGAAAAAGTTTGTTTTAAAAGAGTAAAGAATTCAGTAGGTCGTCCTTCCTGACATTAAGGCAGACAGAAAGAGAGACAGAATAAGAAAGTAGACAAGTAGGTAGTAGGTAGGTAGGTAGGTAGGCGGGTAGGTAGGTAGGTAGGTAGGTAGGTAGGTAGGTAGGGAAGTAGGTAGGGAGGAGGGAGATAGATAGGTAAATAGGAAGCGAGGTAGATAGGTATTTAGACAGGTTAGTAGGTAGATAGGTAAGTAGACAGGCTAGTCTCTAGATAGATAAAAAAAAGACAGACAAACTGCCATAGATAGAACAGACGCACAGATAGGCAGACAAACGGAGAGATGGATAAATGGGTCGATGCATGGATGCATGCATGGTTGGTGCATGGATGGATGCAAGGATATTCAGGCAGTCAGGTATACACACATATAGAGAGAGAGATAGAGAGAGAGAAAGACAGACAGACACATAGACAGAAAAAGGTACACATCTACTTGTAGAGAGACCTACCCTTGTTTGATCATCGATTGTCATTGGGTGATACCAGCTGCTGTTGAAAACAATGACTGTCACCAAGGAAACAACAAGCAAAACTAGACCAAATCTTCCATAATATGCTACAACCTGACAACATAAAAAATAGGACATTATAAACGAGACAAAATTGGTATGCACACTGAACCTCAAAGTTTTCTACTCTGTTTTTAATTTCTACTTTAAAAATAATTGAAGAAGTTTTATTGGCAATAAAGAATCTGAAAAAATGGTAAATCATCAGGATGTGATGAGACAACAGCTGAACTTATTAAAGCAGGAGGAAAGGAATGTGCAACAATCTATCATGCACTATGTAAAAAGATATGGCATTCGGGTATTTGGCCAAAATAATGGAAAAGAACTACATGTATATTCATACTATTGCCGAAAAGGGGTAACTTGAAATTATGCACAAACTACAGAACTGTTGACCTGATTAGTCATGCCAGTAAAATTCTGTTAAAAATCATAATGGGTAGACTTCGAAAGAAAATAGAAGAAGAAGTCAATATGGTCCAAACTGGTTTCAGGCAAGGAAGAGGATCAAGAGATCATATATTTAATCTAAGATTAATAATAGAGAAATGCAGAGAGTTTAATGTGAATCTATATTTATCTTTTAAAGTCTGTTCAAAGGCATTTGATTGTGTACAACACCAGAAACTTTGGGAAATAATTGAAAAAATTGGATTTCCAACGCATGTGACAAAATTAATATCACTGCTGTATCTAGACCAACAGGCAGCAGTAAGAATAAATGGTGAAACAACAACTTGGTTTGACATAAAACAAGGGGTCCTTCAGGGGTGCATATTGTCGCCTTAATTGTTTAACTTGTATGCTGAATATATAATAAGGAATGTTAGAGAAGATATAGACAAAGAATATTACAATGCCATAAAAATTAGAGGCTATGAAATACCAGAGATTAGATATGCTGATAACACGATATTACTGTCCACAATACAAAAAGGAATGGAAAAACTGATTACGTCGTTCTGAAAGAATACTGAGTAGCAAAACCTTTATCTAACTGCAAAAAAAAAAAAAAAATAAGGCGGCTGAAATATAAATCAATGAGGAAAAGTAGGAAGAGGCAGAGAGTTTTGAATGCCTTGGATCATTACTAATTAATAATGGAGATGCAGTGAGGGGAATTAAAAGGAGGACATCTATCGCTCTTCAAAAAAATAAAATAACTTTAAAAAAAGCTGTGGAGAGGAACAGACAGAACTACAAAAATAAGATTTTTAAAGGCATGCATCTTTCCCATCGCAACATATGCCTGAGAGACCTGGACAAAACAACTGAGAAACACATAAGTGCCTTTGAATGTATATGCTACAGAAGAGATCTTCAAATGTCATGGCCATAGAAAAGAACAAATATATCTATACTACAAGAATTTTATTTTGAAGAAGGTTGGCTAGTAAAGAGGATTAAACAGAGAAAACTTAAATATTTTGGACACATTAAACGTCACGAGAATTTAGAGAAGACCGTCTTAGAAGGATACATAATAGAAAAAAAGAAAGAGAGAAAGACCAAGGCGAAGATGGCTGCAAGACGTCTTTGACGATCTGTGAATGGATGCATCAGCAGCAGGCCATCTTGCTTACAACTGAGAGGCCTACAGGAGAGCTGTTAGGGAGGCAAATTTCCGCAAGGGATATGCAAATGACTGAGTGTGTTTAGAAATAATGTAATTTACGACCATTGTTGAAATTATATATATATATATATACTGTCAGTTCTCTCTCTCTCTCTCTCTCTCTCTTCTGTCTGTCTTTCTCTGTCGCCCTCTCTCTCTCTTTCTGTCAATCTTGCTCTCTCTTTCTCTATCTGTCTGTCGTTCTCTGCTAAAATATTGTCTGTTTGCACTCTCAGCCATCATTATTATCTCCCATGAGTTGTGTATTCCCCCCCCCCCCCGCCTCCCTCTATCTTATCTCTCTCTCCCTCTCTCTCTCTCTCTCTCTCTCTCATCTCTCTCACCTCTCTTGCCTTTCTGACTGCTAAAATATTTTCATTTTGTATCCTCAGCCAAAATTAATACGTCCCATGATTCTTGTATCGCCTTTCTTTCCCTCCCTCCCCCTCCCCGTATTTCTAGTATGTAGAAATACGTCATATTTACCCCTCCCCCCCCCCAAACCCCACATCCATGCCTACACACATAAACGCGGAGAGAAGTACCTAAACGCAAGAATGCAACAAATTACCTTCCATAAATAAAAAAAATCTATCTACAAAAGTAAACAATCGATCTTTACGTTAACACACAGGGAGGTTTGTCGTTTATTACTTGAAACTTTTACTGAAGAAGCTTAGTACGCTGTTTGTTTTTTTTTTTTATATGTGGCTCATATTTCATCAACGCAGGGACGACCATTTTAACAAAGGGCGATAGTAATCACGTGACTAAACAAGGTGTCACATATCAAAGTAACATTGAGGTAGCATGATATGCATAACAGTTGAATATATATATATATATATATATATATATATATATATACTATGACTGGATTATAGTATTATATAACTGAATTGGAGAGAGAAGATACAATAATTAACTGCACATTTTAATGCAGAAATTTTTTTAAAAATTTCCTCTCTCTATTTCTTCGTCCTGTATGTTTTTGTATGATTAAGACTCACACTGAAACTTCACAACTTTGTTCTCGTTAATTAATAGAATTGTTCCCACGTTGAAGGGACAAACAGACGTCCTGATAGGACTCGGCGATTTACTTCATATAATGGGATGTTTAAGCTTTCTGCAATCTTCTTTCACTATCTCTCACCTTGGCGGCTTCTCCCTCTGTTACATACAGCTTTTAGTGTGAATGTTTTCTGTGGTATACTGTCTGGTGATAGTCTTGTAACGTAGTCAAACTATTTGTCTTGTTGTTTCTGTTGTATACTGTGTGGTGGCAGTCTTGTAACGTAGTCAAACCTTTTGTCTTATTGTTTCTGCGGTATACTCTCTGGTGGCAGTCTTGTAACGTGATCAGACCTTTTATCTTGTTGTTTCTGTGGTATACTGTCTGGTGATAGTCTTGTAACGTAGTCAAACTATTTGTCTTATTGTTTCTGTGGTATACTGTCTGGTGATAGTCTTGTAACGTAGTCAAACTATTTGTCTTATTGTTTCTGTGGTATACTGTCTGGTGATAGTCTTGTAACGTAGTCAAACTATTTGTCTTATTGTTTCTGTGGTATACTGTCTGGTGATAGTCTTGTAACGTAGTCAAACCTTTTGTCTTATTGTTTCTGTGGTATGCTGTCTGGTGGCAGTCTTGTAACGTAGTCAAACCTTTTGTCTTATTGTTTCTGTGGTATGCTGTCTGGTGGCAGTCTTGTAACGTGGTCAGACCATTTGTCTTATTGTTTCTGTGGTATGCTGTCTGGTGGCAGTCTTGTAACGTAGTCAAACCTTTTGTCTTATTGTTTCTGTGGTATGCTGTCTGGTGGCAGTCTTGTAACGTGGTCAGACCATTTGTCTTATTGTTTCTGTGGTATACTGTCTGGTGACAGTTTTGTAACGTGGTCAAGTCATTTGTCTTTTTGTTTCTGGATATAGTGTAGTACTGGTGTTACTTCAACCATTGCCCTGATGGTGTCATTTCTGACGAGAGGTCTGCATTATACACATTTAGATCTAGTGATCTCTTTTTTTGTCACATTTAGGACTCTCCTTAAACATGTCATTTCTGTCGTAATGATTTTCCTTCTGTTTTTGACTGTTACTGTCCATGTTTATCATTGATAGCTCATACATGGAAAGAAAACTATACTGTACCATGATTTTTTTGTTTGTTTCTATTTTGATATTTTTCTTTCTTTCTTTCTTTCTTTCTTTTTAAGTAAAGGTGTCATTTGTCCAATGACCTGATTTGTTTTATTGTATTTGTTTTCACTTGCTAAGTGCTTTCCATAGAGGATGATTAGTACTACCTAGGTATTCGAAATGCTTCAGGTATTTGAGATGCTTCAGGTATTTGAAATGGTTCACTTGTTTGTACAGGCTGGGAACACTGGCCATGAGGCCACTGACTAACGCGTCTCTGACTCGCTCACGGAGACAGGACACTGTGGGTTAAATTCTTTCAATTAAACTGCGACAGACCCAGCAAGCCGGCGGTGGATCTCTTTACCGTTCGTAGAAACATATGAAGAATACACATCGTCTACTCATGTTATAAATGACATCCAAACACATTATACCTACTCTCACTCTGGACCTTCTGAATATCATTATGTCTGTAATGTGTATCACTCCTGTGTTGTGAGTCGTACTCTGATTTTCCGATACTACAGTGTCTTGCACAATGTACCAAGAGCTTTCATAAAACGGTAGAAATGACTGTTAACTTGTTTTATATAAAAATAAAATCACTTTGGTCCAGAATATAAACACTTTACAGCAAGACTAATATTGCAATATGCTGAAAGCCAAAAACAGCTTGAGTATCCCTTGTCTGGAAATCCCAAATGGCTAAATGTTCAGAAATAAGAAACTTTGTTAGCGCTGATATGAAGCCATAAGTGGAACATTGTGCACTCTATATCATGTCACGGGTCTCGGTTAACAACAAAAAAAAAATTGTATTTTTAACTTCCCTAATGACCAGGCACACACGCGCGTGCACGTTACTGTCTGCCGAAGGATTGCCTGCTAAGAGAGAAGAGACCTTCCCAGCCCACATCAGCTGCGATATGTCTTTTCTGCGCATGCTCAGATTTACACACGCAAGCACGTCCACTAAGACTAATAAAATTGCAACTGCACTAACCGGACGCGCCAACTGCAGGTTCCCCACGATGCCCCCACATGAGATCAAGACCCATGTGTTTTACTTACTGTTTTCTTTGTTCCTCACTCTCTGCGCTGTGGTGTAAAGATATTGTAGAACATGTCAAAAAGATACTCCTTTGGGTAACAGTGATAAGAAAAAACAGGAAGAGTTTGTGTTTATTTACAGCACAGAAAATCAAATTGTCGGAGAAACTGGACAGCGGTATAAGTATGAAACGTCTTACAGAAAGTCAAAAGACACCATATACAAGGTGAAGAAAGAGAAGAATAAACTTCGGAAGTTCTAGGCTGAAAATGACGAACAGATGTTAGTGATAACAGAAAAACTCTGCTTAAGGCTAACAATGAAGTAACGTCTCAGTCATGTATTGGAAGAATGGATAATTCAGAATGACGTGCTGTGCGCGCCCGCAAGCACAAACACATATGTGCACAAACACACACACATACACGGCTCAGTGATTCGGAACAGCGGAAGTGGTTGGGGTTTTGTTGCTTACCGAAATGGAAGAGTAGTGGCACAGGGTTCAGGAGCCTATGAAGTCACCGCATCAAGCATGCGAATGGAAATCCAGGCTGTGTCGGCGCCAAATGAATGACTAGTAACCCATGATGTGGTTAATGGTGTCACTGAAACGGATTCACGGCAAAACTGAGAAGAAATTGCTTCAAAAAGAATGGGTTACTTTGTTACGCCATTCAGATGTGATAAGTCTAACGTTGATTTGCTGTCCAGGTCACGTGGTAGTGTAAAGGGAAAGAACAGAGAGGCCGAGTTACTGCGAGCGACTAGGGGGAAGTATGATGTCATAGGCTAGAGAGAGAGAGAGAGAGAGTGCTAAGGAAGAATGGAGGAAGACGCAGTTTTAGGACCAGAAGTAGTTTAGGGCAGACAGAAGAAATGCTTCAAGGTAGGAAGTGATTATTAGTACTGCAAGTGAAATACAGATTTGATATTGTTGGGACTCTGTGCACAATGCTTTTTGACTTGCCTTAATGTGACACATGTGAACTTCATTTGATGAGTATTCAAAGTGATCTATAATTTGACTTAAGAACGAACATATGTTGCTTTCTTATGACTATGTGTATTAAGAGTTCAGTCTTGTGATGAACCATGCAAAACACTGTGGAGTGACATTCTGAACTGTTGAAGCAAACAAAAGGAAACATTAGGAATGTGTATTATTAACTTGAAAGTGAGAAGGAATATCAAATGTTGTCACGGCCACAGACTAAAATAGAAGTGAGAGAAGAGAGGGAATATAAAATGTTGTCACGGCCACAGGCTAAAATAGAAGTGAGAGAAGAGAAGGAATATCAAATGTTGTCAAGGAATATCAAATGTTGTCAGGGCCACAGCCTAAAACAGAATTGAGAGAAGAGAAGGAATATCAAATGTTGTCGCGGCCACAGCCTAAAATAGAAGTGAGAGAAGAGAAGGGATATCAAATGTTGTCACGGCCATAGACTAAAATAGAATTGAGAGAAGAGAAGGAATATCAAATGTTGTCACGGCCATAGACTAAAATAGAAGTGAGAGAAGAGAAGGAATATCAAATGTTGTCGCGGCCACAGCCTAAAACAGAATTGAGAGAAGTGAAGGAATATCAAATGTTGTCGCAGCCACAACCTAAAACAGAATTGAGAGAAGTGAAGGAATATCAAATGTTGTCGCAGCCACAACCTAAAACAGAATTGAGAGAAGAGAAGGAATATCAAATGTTGTCGCACCCACAACCTAAGATAGAAGTGATAGAAAGCCAACTTAACAATCATATAAAAGAGCAATGAGAACTACAGAAAATTAAGCGGAGAACATTTCGTCATCAAGATTATAATGAATAATATCAATTCAACAAAGAACACTTCTTTAGTGTTATAATAATACATAAATAACAAAAGAATATTATAACCTCACTACAGTAATACATAAATAAAATGGCAGATAGACTTTACTGGGCAGGCTAAAAATAAATGGCAGGCTGAGAATGGACACGAGTGACATTGCTACATTTCGGAAAGACTGCGGGAAAATGAAGAGCGGGAATGGAAGAACAACGTAACTGTGAAGCGACTGCTGGAGCTAGGACAAACTAAGGGTGCTGGTAGGAAATCTGAACTGTGTGGCAGAAAACATATCATAAACAACCAACACTTGACGGGAACTTCAGTATTAGCAAACACATTCTGGGGTGGATGCTGCGGCCTGCAGCGGGGCATATATGAGGCCGTCCTGAATTCAGTTCCGCCAGAGTCTGAATTTTGAACCTTTAAACCTTTGAATTTTGCATGCTTCATGTTTTGACAGAGTGAATTTCTCACCAGTTCACTATTACGTTAAAAAAAAAAAGACCTACAAAAGACCTTGTAAATTACCACGGACATCTTTTCTGATTGGCTTCACAAACACAGTGAACTCTTGTTACAACAACCCGGTTATAAAGGACTTCGGTTATAATGGAGCGCTATAGCCAATTGTCCGGCCAGTTCAGGTCACTCTGAATCTCTCCTCTGTAACAACAGTACATATTTTATTATCGACTGTTTACTGTATACAGTAATTTTCAATGTACAAATAAACAAAAGACTAATATTACTGGTTTTTCATTCATCTTTATATATACATTCTATATATACAGCACAGTTTTAATGTTTGTATTGTGTTTGTATGGGTATATTGGTTGTTTTTGCCCAAAAAGATATACTATAGACGTGTCACACAGTTACTATAGACGCGCCACACAGTTACTACAGACGCGCCACACAGCTACTATAGACGCATCACACAGTTAATATAGACATGCCACACAGTTACTATAGACGCATCACACAGTTAATATAGACATGCCACACAGTTACTATAGACGCATCACACAGTTAATATAGACATGCCACACAGTTACTATAGACGCATCACACAGTTACTATAGACGCGCCACACAGTTACTATAGACGCATCACACAGTTAATATAGACATGCCACACAGTTACTATAGACGCGCCACACAGTTAATATAGACATGCCACACAGTTACTATAGACGCATCACACAGTTACTATAGACGCATCACACAGTTACTATAGACGCATCACACAGTTAATATAGACATGCCACACAGTTACTATAGACGCGCCACACAGTTAATATAGACATGCCACACAGTTACTATAGACGCGCCACACAGTTACTATAGACGCATCACACAGTTAATATAGACATGCCACACAGTTACTATAGACGCATCACACAGTTAATATAGACATGCCACACAGCCACTATAGACGCATCACACAGTTAATATAGACATGCCACACAGTTACTATAGACGCATCACACAGTTAATATAGACATGCCACACAGCCACTATAGACGCATCACACAGTTAATATAGACATGCCACACAGCCACTATAGACGCACCACACAGTTACTATAGACGTGCTACACAGTTACTATAGACGCACCACACAGTTACTACAGACATTCGGCTGTTACGGACAATTTGTTCATTGTAAGAAGACTTCATAGTTTGTACCAACGGCTGGCGCCAGCTGCAGTGAAGCTGGACTGGATGACTACTGCAAGATTCTGTTTTTTTCTCTGACAACTATTCTGCTCATCCTCTGGCTGAAATTCTCATCAGAAATAATATTTATATCATGTACTCCCCCAAATCTTATATCCTTCCCATGCCGTTAAACGTCACGTAAGGGCTCGCAAGGTGGTCCCCCAAATGTGGCTCATTACATCAGTCACGTGACCTGGGTATCATTAAATCAACGATGAGTAAATATAAAAATACTTTCCTGACCCGCATGCTAGCAGCAGTCAACTGAGGTGTGGGCGTGGAAGGTTTTCAGATCGATTTTATCGTGAAGGATGCCGTACGTGCTGATGCTAAAGCTTGGAACACGGTGACTAAAGAAACAGACGCACATGCCTAGCATAACCTCTGGCCTGCCACTATGGTCAGTGATTATGATGAACAAGATGGTGACTTTGAAGGATTCTGTAAGTCAACGAAGAAGAAAAAAAAATGATGTCTGACTTCCTCACATATAAAAAAAAAACTTCCTTACACATATAAAAATGTACAGTAGCTGGGAGAATTGGATGTCAAACAAGCTTTCAACATCGATACTGAGGCTACATTTGTTCATTAATTGACTAAAGATGAAGCAGCAGAAATTATTCAGAGTCAAGGTGACCATGAAATTAGGGGACGAGGTTGTTGCCAGCGACAAGAAAAAGTGCCTACAGACGACATGAGGAGAGTATGTGATGAAATTAGTGATGGACCAGAGCACGGCGCGTTCATGATAGAAGAAGAAACCTTGTCAGTTTATACAATCAAAGAGGTGGCTATGAAGACGTTGTCCGATTAGGCATTCAGCAAACCATAGGTGATATGCTAGCGTCAGAGTTAGCGAACAATAGCTGATATGCTAGAGTCAGAGTCAGCGAACCATAGCTGATATGCTAGCGTCAGAGTCAGCAAACCATAGCTGATATGCTAGAGTCAGAGTCAGCAAACCATAGGTGATATGCTAGTGTCAGAGTTAGCGAACAATAGCTGATATGCTAGCGTCAGAGTCAGCGAACCATAGCTGATATGCTAGCGTCAGAGTCAGCGAACCATAGCTGATATGCTAGCGTCAGAGCCAGCGAACCATAGGTGATATGCTAGTGTCAGGGTTAGCGAACCATTGCTGATATGCTAGCGTCAGAGTTACCGAACCATTGCTGATATGCTAGCGTCAGAGTTAGCGAACCACAGCTGATAAAGACCCTGCCCCCCTCTCCGTTGGTACCCCCAGTAACAGGCCTAGCCTGGCTAACGGGGCAGGGATCGCCACATCCCCATGGTGGTGGAGTCGGCTAAAGAAGCACTGCACACCCCCTGTTTTTTAACTGCACTCCGGGACTGAAAAAGTACCTGCCATAATCCGCTCCCACGCCGATATGATGCTGCACTTTTACACTTTCACAGCACCGGCTGCAAAGAACACCAGCTCGCAGTTACAGGGAGATAGCACAAGACAAGACAAGTTAAAACCAAAGAGAGATTTTTAAGACAATAATCGGTGTTAGAGAGATAGATGACTCTACAGGAAATGTCTGAAAAAGCCATGCAGCAGAATGCCGTCTCATTTCCAGAGGACTCACTATCTGGTTTTTCAACTCTTTTTAAAATGTTTCTTCTAGCCAAAGACAAACATAAAATACAGGTAACTTTTTAGTCAAAACACATCATCTCAGGTGAGACCTGAAAGCTTGTCGTTGTTTGTTGTTTAACAGCTGGCACAGGTATTCTGGTGGCGCTACTGTGCTGCTTAGTTACCCTGATCACAATGTTTCTTCACTGTATTAATGTATTGTCATATTTGTTTTTACTGATAAGTTTTTCTGTGTGAATAAATGTAAGAAAATAATCGTTTATCGACAGCATGCAAGTTCAGAGTCAGGAATGATGATGATGCCAAATAACCAAAGATTGTCCATACCAGTGGCTGAGATAGTGACAGCTTTGCTTGCACAAAATTATTAAAACACTGTATAGATTTACCTTTAGTCTGTGTGTATAAGGTGACTGTGGAAACATTAAATAATTTCATTTATTTCTGGCACTATCCCAAATATATCCCATTATATAAACTAAAAAAAAAAAAATTCGAAACACGTCTGATCCGAAGCATTCCGGACAAGGAATGCTTTGTTACTGTAACCATGGCAACAACTGCAAAAACTATGATATGCCTCCTCTTTTAAAATAACAGACACATTCACAAACCCGTCAGTGTTACAGGTAAGTTTGAAATTAAATATGTCTCTCAGGATGACCATAAAAAACTCTGCAACCTCTGATCTTTATCTCGTTAAGAAGAGCCCATGGCTTCACAGAAAAGGTAGACAAAATCAATAAATGACACATTGATAATTCACGGCGTAGTTTATGTCCACGTAATGGATAATAACTTTTAATAGATTTAATTTTTTACACATCATACGGTAATTAAGTGCATAGCAGAGAAAAAACGTATTTTTAATGGGGGTTTTTTTTTTCAGTTTCTAGATTATTTATTTTCAAGACGCCCTGCTTACTAATCCTGTGGTACCGGGTACAAAGTGGGGATTTTTTTCTGGTACACACCAAAAAGGCCCTGGGGTCCACCTGGCCTCTAAAAATGGGTACCATGTTTTTATATACACATGCACTCAGATATACCAATCATCCAAATCACTATCATCTCATGTTTTGTTAAAGCCCACCATTTCATTATTTCACTTCACGGGCCATCACCCTCACCTCACGTCATTTGCATACGATTTGTATTTGTAACTGTCAGACAAATAAACGTCATTAAAAAAAAAAAATGGGTACCAAAGCAGTCTTGGAAGGTAAATGCGGCCAGGCGTGATACTGATCCCGTTCTTTCATGTGTCGGTGGTCTTGTAAATACGGGCCCAACACCGTGTCCCCATTTTGCCTTAATGGCATCGAAACGGGGGGTTTAACCTAATTACTTTGAAGAAGAAAAATTAAAATTAAAAAAAAAGTATTTCATTATATGCCATGTTTGTAGATACTGGAGATTCAGCTTGGCCATTTTACACAATCTCTTGTGTTTCCAATCATTTCCGTCGCTCTCACCCACCCACGTCAGTTGGTTAGGATATTTAGATACGGCTCTTCCTTTTTTTTTTCCTTCCTGATCTTTTCCAATGACTGCCAGATTCTCTAACTTTTGTCCTCTCTTCTGACACATGGAACTATCCTGGTTTTATATCACGTGTTTTATATTACGTGTTTTATATCACGTGTTTTATGTTTGTTTACAAAATAAAAGAGTTAAACTGAAACTGAACAGTATTTTGTTGTTATTATTGTTAGCACAGACGAGGTCTTTCCTTGTACACACCCAAAAAAAAAAAAAAGATCCCGGGGTCCACAGAGCTTCTAAAAATGTGTACCAGAGAAATCTGGGAAGATAAATACGGCCAAGCGCGATAGTGACCACATCATATTTTCATGTTCTAAAGGTCTAGGAAATACGGACATAATGTCGTAACCCCAGTGTGCCTTAATGGCATAGAGACTGGGATTTTACTTTGTATCCTTTTTTTTTATAAACAAAGTCTTAGATATACATTTTTTTGGTAGCCAATGTGAAACTAAAATTTGGCCTATCATCATCATCATCATCATCATCATCATCATCATCATCATCGCCCGTCACTATGGGAGTATAGGCCACAGTTAAAGTTTCTCCAGTCATCCCCGTTCTTGGAGAAATTACAGGGAGATGAACAAAGACATTTTGAATGCAACATCTATCATCAAAAACTATGCGAAGTGGGAGTAACGAAGGGCAGTGACAGACATTCAGAACCTTGTGGAAAAGATCGAGCTGTATTCAGTCAATGTGCCATTGGCCCCATCACCAAGCACACACTACAAACAACACTGTTTCAGACTCTGGCTTCACTGCACTCGGGACAACCCCGTATATGCTCCACCGCATGCTACAGCATCCATCCAAGAGTATATTTGCTAATAATCTCTCTCTCTCTCTCTCTCTCTCTCTCTCTCTCTCTCTCTCTCTCTCTCTGAACCTTAAGTGCCCAGGGCACATGGGGCCTCCGCAAGGGTTTTCCACAAATGCCTGTCCTTTGCCTTTTTTTCTGCTCTTGCCCAGGTGAGCCCTCTATTGCTCAACATCCTTTCTGTTGTTCTTCTCCATGTCTCTTTTGGTCTACCCTTACTTCTGTTCCCCTGTGGTGTCCATCTTAGTGCTATTTTTGGTAGTGAGTTGTCAGTCATTCGGAGCACATGTCCCAACCATCGCCAACGTCTTTCCTCAATAATTGTTGCCAGTGGCTTCATCTGCATTTCTGCCAATAAGATGTTATTTCTTATGGTGTTTGGCCAAAATATTTTTCTAATTCTTCGTAAACATTTAGTCTGGAAAGAATTCAACTTGTTTTCTATGGTTTTGGTGATTTTCCAGCATTCACTTCCATAGAGTAGTACACTTAGAACATTACTCTTAAATATCTTGATTTTCATATTTATGCTTAGTTTTTTTTTATTTCCATATATTCTGCAGCATTGCAAAAGCCTGCTTTGCTCTAATAAGTCTGCTGTTGATGTCCTCTGTGCTGTCTCCATTTTCTACTGCTCTGCTGCCAAGGTATACAAATTCATTGACCTCCTCCACTAACTTGTTATCTACTCTGAGTACATTTCTGTTGTTCACATTTTGCTTCATTAACTTTGTCTTTCCTACGTTGATCTTTAGTCCTATGTTGTTTGCATTCTGAGTTAGCTTGTTTATTTTATCTTGCATATCTTTGTGACTGCTTGATAATAGACAAATGTCGTCCGCAAAGTCAAGGTCCTCCACCACTGTGTCAAGGGTCCATTGTAATCCTCTGCGTTTGTCTGATGTTGCCTCCTTCATTAACCAGTCTACTGCCAAGATAAATAATGTTGGTGATAGTACACATCCCTGCTTCACTCCTGTTTGCACCCTAAAGCTGCTTGAGGTATGTTCTCCACAGATAACTTTGCACTGAAAACCCTCGTATAGGGCTTTGATTACATTAACTATTTTATGGGGGAGGCCATGCCATCTTAGGATTTTCCACAGTGCATCTCTGTTGACACTGTCAAAGGCTTTCTCAAAATCTATGAATAATGCATATGTTGTGCTATGCCACTCATTTGCCTGTTCTAATATTTGTCTAAGTACAAATATGTGGTCTATGCATGATCTTCCTTTCCTAAATCCTGCCTGCTCTTTCCGAAGTTTTTCCTCAAGTGTTGGTACAATTCTATTTGTTAATAATAGTTTCTGTCAAATGTTGGTTGTTTACGATGCGTTTTCTGGCACACAGTTCAGATTTCCTGCCAGCAACTTTAATTTGTCCTAGCTCCAGCAGTCTCCTCACAGCTGCATTCCGGCTGTAAATTTTCTCGCAGTCTGTCTAGTAAACAAGTAAAAAGGTAAAGGTAATCCTGTCATGCCTTAGAGGCACATAGGAATATGGTGTTCGTGCCCATATTTTCTGTCTAGTACAGGCCTAATAATGTCCACATCCCTGGGCCCCGGTGACCACATAGGTGGGATTATCTACATATAAATCTATAAAAGCTTTGTATGGATTTTCATACTTCTTGCTCGGTGAAGAATCTCAAGCTTTGTTCATTTCTCTCCGCTTTCTGATCTTCAGACTAGACATATACTGAGAAAAAGCCAATTCCACGGACAGAAAAGAAAACGAGCAAATAATAAAACAATTGAAACGAAAAACAAAAACTACACAGCTAAAATAATTCAGCCATAAAAGGAGGGGAAGTACAATGTTTAAAACTTATGAACCGGAAGAAGTGTTAAATGCTCTGCGTGATTAGCATTTGTTCTTTCTTTTTTACGTTAGGTCTACATCCCTATTTGCTTTGATAAACGCTGCGATAGACACGTAAACGCCGGAATACGTGATACATATATAAACTGATATATGTATACTTGATAAGTATACATATCATTAGATGATTCAGTTTCTAACATAGATATAGCCATGGCAGGTCATATCTGAAGCGACGGCATCAGTTTTCTTGATAAGATGTGTTTCTTTATGAACCCAGTATGATATAATTGTCAGTTTTTTTAAGACACGCGGACAAACCAGGGCTTACAAATGAAGGGAAATTCCCGCCTGCCCACGTTCATAGCGCGGAGTTAATGCCAAGCATTTCATTCTGTTGATATATGTTAAACACACTAAAATAGATCCACGTAATATGTAGAAAATCTCTTTCAATCAGGTCCAGCATGGGGGTGGTTGGTAGGGGAGAAAGAACAGAACTGCATATGCTTGGGTGGGTTGGAAAGGGGTTAAAGTTGAAATGTGGAAGCCTATATTGTTATATAAATAACTTAATGTTGATACTAAGAGTGTTTTCAACGCATTAACTCCTCCTCGTTGTAATGTACGAGAAACCGAATGCACGGGTAGTGTTTCGAAGTACCTAGGATTCAGTTTCAGCTTGGGAGCTGTATAAAGTTTCATGCTGGACGAGGAACGCACACACAACAGTTCCTTGCAATTGCCTGAAACTGTAGGTTTGTGTATTTAATTAAATATTAGAAACGCTACGTGACTTTTATTTGCTGAGGTTTATTAGAAAGTGGTTTTGAAAAAATATAAAAAGTTTGTTTTTTTCCCACAGGAAAAAAATAGAATTTATAGTGAAGTTTTTTTTAAAATTACTAATAACAACAATGTGTTGTCATTGTTGGATACATTTGCTTTTGACATTACTGTCAGGAACAGTATCTTGTAATAGTTGTTTACATGCAACATTTTTGTTTCTAGCAGCATATTGCAGTGCTTTTGCACCTTCAAAGTCTTCCAGATTAGGATCAGCACCTGGACTTAGAGGTTTCTGTAGACATTGTACATTATCTCCCTTAGATTCTGCAGCTAGCATTAGTGGCGTCTGACTGTCTGTGTTTGAGATGTTGATAAGTGTTTGACTGCCAGCCTCAAGTAAAGTTTCTACACAGTTGACATTTCCATTTTCAGCAGCATGTGCGTTAGTACCACAAAGGGTTGATTTTTACAGATTAAATACAAGATGGAAGTGGTATTAAAACTTGATTTGTTAAAAATTACTATAAAAAAAGGTGCTATCTGAAATTGCTACCAACTTTGGAGAACTTAAGACATTTGCCCCAAATACGTGACAAAGATTGGATTCTGGAAAAGCCAACACAAGAAATCAATATCCAGAAAGATAAACAGCCATAGCCTGCAAGAAGAAAATACTAACAGGAATTTCAGTCTGGAACTTACCAGTCATTTCACAGCACTCAGTGAGATAGAGGATATATATATATATATATAATAGAGGATATATATATATATAATAGAGGATATATATATATATATAATAGAGGATATATATATATAATAGAGGATATATATATATATATATATATATATAATAGAGGATATATATATATATATAATAGAGGATATATATATATATATATATATATATATGAATTATGGAACTCTTAAATCACAGCGCAAAAGCAAGTGCTGGACTGATATATATATATATATATATATATATAATATATATATATATATATATATTATATATATATATATATATATATAAGTATGGATATCGGAAAACACATGGAAATACATGAAAGATGAGCAGCCAAATTAGCCATGTTGAATGTAAAGACAGATCTTGGAAAAAGTTTTGGCAAATGCAAAATACAAAGAACTAGACAATAAAGTAAAAAGTTCAGCTAGAAGAGATAAGTGAGAATGCAGAGACAGTATGTTGAAAGAAGCAGAGAAAGCAGCAAAAACAGGAGACAGCAAAACTCTGAACAACATACAAAAGATCTAACGGGTACTATTACATCCAAAAAAGACCAGTCTTTGGGTAAACTGGAACCCTATTAACATCAAGTAAAGACCAGAAAAAACAAAAAAGATGGACAGAGCACTTCCAAGAAATATTTAATTGCCTGCAGCATTGACAGACCTTGGAACTGACTCACTAATCCCTCAACTACATGTCAAGCCTGGATGACATTACATTGAAACAGCAGTGAACCTAATGGCTAACAACAAAGCTGCAGGTGAAGATGAAATAACAGTGACATGTTAAAAGGCACTAACAGTGACAACATGAGCCAACTACAAAGAATGTTTAATAAAGTTTGGAAAGAAGTAGAGGTCCCTTCTAAATGGAAAAAAAATTAATCAGTGTTAAAATACAAAAAATGCAACTTTAGTGACTGCAATAACTGGAGAGGAGTAAGCTTATGATCAGTTATGTAAAAAGTATTATGCAAAGTCATCCTGAATAGAATCAAAGATATAGTGGATACTGGAATGAGAGAAGAGCAAACAGGATTTCAAAAAGGGACAAGCTGTCTTGATCAGATCTTTACTCTAAGAATAATATTTGAAGAACATATTGAAAAGCAAAAACCATTAATCCTGAACTTCATAGACTTTAAAAAAGCATTTGATAGCATACACAGAGATTCATTGTGGAGAATTGTAGGACTATATAGAATACCATCTAAAATTGCCAACAACATTACGGATCTCTACAATGGATATGTTTGTGCAGTCAACATAGAAGAAGGAATGAGCAAATGGCTCCAGATTGAAACAGGCATGAAACAAGGATGTATACTATCTCCTTTGCTTTTTGGAATTGCAATAGATTTCATAATGAAAAAATGTTGCACAGGTAAAATGGGCAATGACTGAGTACCTAGCTAGAAGATCTTGATTTTGCATATGACAAAACTCTTATAGGGACAATGTGAATTAGATGCAAGAAAAAACAGATACACTGTCTTCACTGGCTAGCAAAATCATTCATTCATTTCCATGTCCCTTGCGGAACTTTGCCTCACTAACAGCACTTCTGTAGGCCTCTCGGTTGTGAGCAAGATGGCCTGATGCATCCATTTGCAGATCATCAATGATGTCTTGCAGCCATCTTCACCTAGCAAAATAGGACTTGAAATAACATGGAAAAAAACAAAAATAATGAAACTTTCCATTATTCAAGAAGGAAAAATATACATAAAAGAAACAACTGTTGAAGAAGTAAATCAATTTACATACCTTGGCAGCTATATAGACCAGGATGGTGACACTAGAAAGGAAGTTAGAATTGCAAAAGCAGCATTAAGAATCTTCAGAATATATGGCACCAAGTTATAAGCATAAAAACTAAGCCAAGATTATTCAGTTCAAATGTAATATCCACCCTCATTTATGCATGCAAAAGCTGGAAAACAACTAAAGAAATAGACAACAAATTAAACTCTTTTGAAAACAAATGCCTAAGGAAAATATTCAGTATAAAAGTGGAATGAATTCAGGAACAATGCAGAGATAAGGCAAATGAGTGAACAACAACCTATCTCATGGGTGATCAGAAAAAGGAGGACATATATCATGATGAGAAGAAACAATCAGAGAATCCCAAAACATGCTATCAAGTGGAACACAACAGGTAAAAAAAAAAGAGGTCAACCATGCGAAGCTCTAAAGAGGACACTGTTAAGAGAGGCCAAATTAATAGACCATAAAATCCCTTCATGAGGTTGAAAACTCACCAAAAACAGGACAGCTTGGCAAACTACCATGCGAGCCCTATGTGACGTTTAACGGCACAAGATGGGTGTAAGTTGTAAGTATCTGAAATTGATTTGTGAAGGTCTATCGTTAAAAAAAAAAGATCTTCTGTCTGAAATTGGTTTGTGAAGGTTTATTCTTATATTACATCCTTCCTGTGTTGTTAAATGTCACATAGGGCTCGCATGGTAGTTTGCCAAGATTTCCTGTTTTCGGTGAGCTTTTCAACCTTGTTAAGGTATGTTATTCCCACTAAACTGGCCTTTCTTAACAATGTCCTCTTTAGAGTTTCATGTGGTCGACCTCTTTTTATTCGGCCTGTTGTGCTCCACTTGATGGCTTGTTTTGGTATTCTCTGATTGTTTTTTCTCAGTGCATAACTGACATATGTCCATCTTTTTTTTTTCTGATCACCCACGAGACAGGTTGTTGTTTGAAGGTTTATTAGGTGGAAAAAAAAATAACTGATTTTTGTACTTCATTTTATTACATTTTTGACTGAACACCAGCGTTTATGAAATCAACTTGTGGAAGTTTTATTTTAAAAAAATGTTTTCTGTAACTGATTTGTCCACTTTGCAAGAAATCAAATTACTTACTGAAACTGATTTTTTAAAAACATGTTTCAGGACACTGTGAGGTGTAGACATTTGACCTGGAATAGAATGTTAATTTTGCTGTAAAAAGATATGGAATGCCATTTTCCATATTTTTATGTTTCATCTCCCTTTTTTAACTCCAAGTTTCTTCATGTATGATATTTTTTTTACCCTAGATTTCATCATGTATGTTGTCTTCTTGCACTATATTTCTTCACGCATGTTGCCTTCTTGCACTATATTTCTTCATGTATGTTGCTTTCTTGCACTATATTTCTTCATGTATTTTGCCTTCTTGCATTATATTTCTTTATGTATGTTGCCTTTCTTCACTATATTTCTTCATTTATGTTGCCTTCTTGCACTATATTTCTTCATGCATGTTGCCTTCTTCCACTTCCACTATATTTCTTCATGCATGTTGCCTTCTTGTACTATATTTCTTCATGTATGTTGCTTTCTTGCACTATATTTCTTCATGTATGTTGTCTTCTTGCACTATATTTCTTCATGTATGTTGCCTTCTTGCACTATATTTCTTTATGTATGTTGCCTTTCTTCACTATATTTCTTCATTTATGTTGCCTTCTTGCACTATATTTCTTCATGCATGTTGCCTTCCTGTACTATATTTCTTCATGCATGTTGCCTTCTTGTACTATATTTCTTCATGCATGTTGCCTTCTTGTACTATATTTCTTCATGCATGTTGCCTTCTTGTACTATATTTCTTCATGTATGTTGCTTTCTTGTACTATATTTCTTCATGTATGTTGTCTTCTTGCACTATATTTCTTTATGTATGTCTTTTTTGCTTCAGATTTCTTAATGTATGTTATTTTGCTTCAGATTTCTTTATATATGTTTTCTGCTTTCTTAAGTGACTTTTTATTTTTTAATTTAGGAGAGTATTTTTGTCTTTACTGATCTACATAGTGTAGTCTAGTACTCCATCCCTTGGTCTAGTATTGTTTTATCTTTTGTATAATCTTTTGCTAGTAATTTATTTTGCTTTATCCCTTCCTGTTATCCAGTTCTTATAAATTATGTATTAATATTTTTATTTTTTTAATTTCATGAAATTAGAGACAATTTATTTCTTTATTGCCAGTTATAGTTCTTACAGGCCTGTTTCTTGTAAGCTACATTAAAGATGTACAAGGTATTTGTGTCCTGTAAACATATGCATACCATAGGGGTGTGAAGTGTTAATACCTTCACATTTCCAGGCAGCTACAGCATTTGAGGTAGGGATATCAGCACATGTCCATGCTGCTGCTTTTGTTTTCATGGGGAAACCTAGCTATCCATATTTTGAGGAAGGATTGATACCAGTGCCGGTCGGTCCTAAAAAATTCCGCCCAAGTGCGAAAACAAACCAGGGACCTTCTGATCAGCAGGTGAGCACACTAACCACTACACCACTGTGGCACTTCAAAGGTAAAGGTAGTTTTACTATCCTACTGATGGAACAAAGGGGTATAGTGTCAGTGCCAATATGCTTCTTGACCTGTCATCATACTAAAGGCTGGTGTAGTCAGCATCATGTTTGGTGGTCTTTACTTCTCAAGTGTCAGCAGGAGTCAAGTACCTATTTCTATGGCTGGGTGAATGGAGTGCCTCTATTTAAAATAAAAACACTGGCCTTTAGTATAATAGATGATTGCACTAAATACTTCATTACTTAAAAGCACCCAAGCTTCTATAGCTTTTGAGTAACTGTACAGAATAGATGTTTTGTTCACCATCTTTGCAGTGTTATATCAAGTAAGCATGACACAGCTTAGTAGAAGATAACTCAGATCTTAAGATACAATGGAAGGTTAATATACTATGAAAAGAAAATTAAAAATTATAAAATATTCTGGGAATTTATGAGAAATGCTACAAAAATATAGGACTTCTGTAAATATAGTTTCACAATAAAAGGATTTTCTTTCTCATCATCAATGTTCCATAGCAGTAATTACTTCTTTAATTTTTAAAGTTAATATGGTAATTATCCTGAATTTCATCTTATTAACTAAACTGAATGAACTAATAAGAATATAAATCTTGATTTTATAATTTTAACCTACAAACTTGTAAAATGTAACTGAAAAATATAAAATATGGAAAATTATAAAATACCCAAGGAACACAGAAAATGCTTAAAGAATTTATGAAATACCTTGATACATTATAAACTAGCAGGAGAATATAGAAAATTCTCAGTGAATATATGAAATACCATAAAAGAGCATGAAATAATCCATGGAAATAAGGTACATGGTGGTGAAATGTGGCACCTGAATGGTGAAGTGGGTAGTGCACTAGTTCTCATGGTGAAGGTTAGGGGGTTTGAATCTGGCTGGAGGCACCGCAGTCACCCAGGCTGTAGAAATGGGTACCTGATTTCTTTTTCTCTAAGGCGTGACAGGGTTACCTTTACCTACTGTGGTGAAATATTTTAAACACCTTTTATTACATTCTGATTGCTGCAGAAAGACCAGTTAGGTCAGGTTTTTATTCTCTGATGATTTCCTCCTTACAGTGACTGGACAAAGCCAGTGAGCAGACAGCAAACCTACATGAAGAACCACAAGCAATCATCTGTGGGAGCACTGTTTAGTGCTCTGACCTCAAGTAATGGTAAACAGAAGTCTCTCTGTGGTGGTTTCTGTCATAGGATTATTGATGAAGTGATGAATTGACCAACCAATCTGTATTATATGGGGCAGTCCTGTATTTGAAGGATTTATCCCAGAAACTTCAGTTGGGATGCCTGAATGTCCTCTATTTTAAAACATGTCCCATAATGCCCTGTATTCTCAATTGTAATGTTTGACATATCTTTGAAAATACTCAGAATTTTGTAATTACATGTATCTTAGTGGAAATGTTGCTATTTTGAAAAAAAAATTCACTCTGTAGAAAAGAACCACTAATCCTGTTCGATACATTTGTAAGTAAATTTACTCTGGGTTAAAATTTAAATTGAATTTTGCATTCTCCCTTATCTCTCACTTCACTGAGTGTCCCATATTTGAAATTAGAAAAGATGGGCAGTTTAATTGTGAGCAGTAATGTTTGGCAAAGAGTGTTAATCTGAGGAGTAATGTTTAGCAAAGAGTTAATGTGAGCAGTAATGTTTAGCAAAGAGTTAATCTGAGCAGTAATGTTTAGCAAAGAGTTAATCCGAGCAGTAATGTTTAGCAAAGAGTTAATAAAAAAAATGCATATCAAATTTATGATAATTTTATGGTCATGTTTTGGGGGGGGGGGGGTAAAGGTGGTCAGGGCCCATAGCTGACATGCTTGCACCAGGGCTGATGAACCACGACCTTGTCCCACCTTTCTGTTGGTATCCTAGAAGCAAGCACATGTGGCTAATGGGATCACTATAGTCTCCATAGTGGTAGAGTCTGTTAAAGAAGCATTGCACCTTTTCCTGTTTTTCAAAGAGCTGCCATAATCCACTATCAGTTCAACATGCTTTGTCTCAACACTTTCAAAGAACACTGTGCTCGTACCTCCAGTGAGATAAAATAACAGCATAGTAAAGTTTTGCAGCTGCACTTGTTTTATACTATGTAGTAAACACATGGTTGCCCACATGCTATGTAGTAAACACATGGTTGCCCACATGCTATGAAGTAAACACATGGTTGCCCACATGCTATGTAGTAAACACATGGTTGCCCACATGCTATGAAGTAAACACATGGTTGCCCACATGCTATGTAGTAAACACATGGTTGCTCACATGCTATGTAGTAAACACATGGTTGCTCACATGCTATGTAGTAAACACATGGTTGCCCACATGCTATGTAGTAAACACATGGTTGACCACATGCTATGTAGTAAACACATGGTTGACCACATGCTATGTAGTAAACACATGGTTGCCCACATGCTATGTAGTAAACACATGGTTGCCCACATGCTATGTAGTAAACACATGGTTGACCACATGCTATGTAGTAAACACATGGTTGCCCACATGCTATGTAGTAAACACATGGTTGCCCACATGCTATGTAGTAAACACATGGTTGACCACATGCTATGTAGTAAACACATGGTTGCCCACATGCTATGTAGTAAACACATGGTTGACCACATGCTATGTAGTAAACACATGGTTGCCCACATGCTATGTAGTAAACACATGGTTGCCCACATGCTATGTAGTAAACACATGGTTGACCACATGCTATGTAGTAAACACATGGTTGCCCACATGCTATGTAGTAAACACATGGTTGACCACATGCTATGTAGTAAACACATGGTTGACCACATGCTATGTAGTAAGCACATGGTTGACCACATGAAACTCTAAAGAGGACATTGTTAAGAGAGGCCAAATTAGTAGGCATAAAATACCTTGATGAGATTGAAAGTTTTGCTGAAAACAGGAGAACATGGCAAACTATGATGTGAGCCCAATGTGTCATTTAAAGGCATGGGAAGGATGTAAAATGTAAGTAAACACACTACCACTAATTTTATATATGACTTTTAGTTTGGTTTTTTTTTTGGTCTGTTCATATGATTCTTCCTCTGTCTTTTGCCAGTCTTTCTACCTTTTCATTTCCTTGGAATCTGCTGTGGGCAGGTATCCACTGTATGACTGATTTACTGAATCTTGTGCCCCACAGCAAAAAAACATGATGAATAATATAAACTCTCAAGAAATGACCAAATGATAATTTTCTAACTGAGAAAAGGACATTGCAGGCTGAGATACCATCTATACTAGAAGCTGAAAACTGGCCCAACCGATCTAATGTGCCTCCAGCAAAGAGCAACAGACACCACATCACATCTTCCAGACCCCAGCCCATTACAAGAGATTTCTGCAGTGATGTTGAAAACCTGAGATAATTGATGCATTTGTGAGAGAGACTGGCATGGATGTTGGAGTGAAAGACAAAGAAGACTGCCACTAACTTATAAAACAATTAAGAGGCAATCAATGGCTGGTTTTCATCATTCTGGAAAACTTGTAAAACACGAAGCAGCCAAAAAAAAAATAGAAATGTGAACTAACTTAAGGATAGGATGCCTGTTTTATAAGCATATTAACACCAAAATGATGATGACGATGATGATGATGAAGGAGAAAATGGTAGTAGTGATGATGTTTCTTCCACTATGGAATGTTCAACAAATGAACATTTTTGTTACATATTTCAGACCCAGAACATCATGACAAAAAAGATGACATTCATCATGGTACGTTCTAATTTTTTGTTATACATGAAATATAGTGTATAAGTATGTAACTATACATGAAGCCACTGCAGTAAAGCTGTGATAATAAAATGTATAAACTAGGAAAAAAGTAGGAACAGCTTTATTACTTAACAAGTACACAGTTGTGATGTTTTAGCATGAGCCTTAATCATACAAAAACATACAGGATGAAGAAATAGAGAGAGAAGATAAAATATAAATTCACATGAATGCTATGTAAAAAATTAGAATAAAATAAAATAAAATGAATGGAGCACTTAGCTGTGACTTGTAAGAAGCTGTGGCTTGTAAGGCTGTATTCTGAAATGCACATGGTGGAATGTACAGAATGTTTAAATGGAGACTTGTGATATGTGATATGTGGGTTATAAATGAGGATTGAGAGGAAGGGGAGAGAATGTGGAGAGGAGAGAGAGTGATACAATGGTAATCTAGCTGGGGGAAAGTGGGTGGGTGATTAAAGTAGGGGTAGAGGGGTTGTAATGTGATGCTGTGAGGAGGTTCTGAACTATGTGTAACAAGTGAGACGGGAGTGGAACTTAGTGCAGAGGAATTATGATTGTGGAAGAGGGGAATGTTAGATGTAGCTGAATAGTGAGTTCAAACCATGTGATTTGCGTGTCCCATATTCTTGAATGTAGCAGTTCTCAAGCACTGGGCAGGTTCTGTCATCAGTGTGGCATTGTTTGATGGCTGTTACCAGAAAATCAGATTTTCCCTCTGTGGTTTGGGCCATTGAAATGATTAGGGACCGGTTTCAAAGCATGCTGAGTGATATTGTACAGATGTTTCTGCATGGTATTGACCACATCACAGTGTCATAGACCAAAGGTTTTGGAAATATGGGCCTAACACCATATTCCCAATGTGTCTTAATGGCATGGAAACAGGGATTTTATCTTTACCTTTTTTATATGAATTATATGGGAAAATATATTTTCCATGAGGAATTGAGACTTTGATGATACAAAGTCACAGACTTATTTCATATAAAAATATCTTAGTGGAATGGTCATACGGATTTAAGATGGAAAAGAACTTCTGCATTTTGCCCCCGAAAGAGCATTGCCAGCTCTGTGTCATGATTTGCCTGCTGACTATGGTATCTGCAGCTTTTGGCCTGACACATCTGTTTTCACTATGTGGTTTTTATAGGATGAGATGTGCCTTCTCGTTTCAGTCCCTGTTTAGTTTCCCAGATTACTGTCTCCTATCAGGCTAGTCACATGAAGGTAGAGTAGGTTCAGTGGTTCCCTAACCCTGATTCAAAGATCCATAGATTGCTGACCATTGTCTCATTCAGCTTGAATACTGAGCCTTCCTCTTTACTGCAGGGGATGACTTTGTACTTGTACAAACTCCCTGTAACTGCGAGCTGTTCTTTGCAGCCGATGCTGTAGAGGTGTTGAGGCACAGCATCGTATCGGCGTGGAAGCGGGTTATGGCAGCTATTTTTTTCAGTTTCTGGAGTACAGCTAAAAAGCAGGGGGTGTGTAATGCTTCTTTAGCAGACTCCACCACCATGAGGAGTATGGTGATCCCTTCCCTGTTAGCCAGGCTAGGTTACAGAATTTCCTCTGTCTCTGTCAAGGTCTTCCCCATCTCATCACAAATTACATTTAGCTTAGGTGTGACATTTCTCATCAATGTCTTCATTTCTTTAAAAATTTCACTATCTCATATTCGGTGAGGTTGAAAGGCTAACCAAAGACAGGAAAAATTGGCGAACTACCTTGCACATGTGATGTTTAACAGCACAGGAAGGATATAAGATAAGATCTCTTCCACACTTCTGATGTTCTTCTATTCTTTCACAACAATCTTGTATATATTTTTAAAAAAATCTTTTCTTATGTTTCTTTTTATTTCTTTTGTTAAAGATTTATATTCCTCCCTGTTGTTATTTATCACTTTCCATTTCATTTCATTAGTTCTAATGTGGCTGTTGTAATCCATTCATTCTTTTGTGTTTTCTTTACTAGGACCATATCTTTAGCAGCTGTTATTAAGATATCTCTGGACTGTGTAGCTCATTCATCTGGTGTCATCTCCTCCTGTACAGCCATCAGTATCTCAAAACAGCTCTTTACTTCTATACTGCATTGTTCTGGTATTTTTGTAAGATCAAAGCAGAGTGGTCTTGATCCCGTAACCGTCTTTTTTTATCTTCATCTTCATGTCTGGTATTAATAACTCATGGTCTGTGTGGCCTTCTTACTTACATCTTACATCCTTTCCATGCCGTTAAATGTCACATAGAGCGTGCACGATAGTTTGCCAAGTTTTCATGTTTTTGGTGAGCTTTTCAACCTCATCAAGGGATGTTATGCCCACTAAACTGGCGTCTCATACTAATGTCCTCCTTTAGAGTTTCATGTGGTCGACCTCTTTTTCTTTGGCCTGTTGTGTCCCATTTGATAGCTTGTTTTGGGATTCTCTGGCTGTTTCTTCTCATCATCCGTCTTCTTTTTCTGATCACCCATGAGACAGTTGTTGTTTGCTCATCTGTCTTATCTCTGTGTTGCTCTTGAAATCGTTCCAATTTATACAGAGTATTTATTTTTTTTTAGGCATTTGTTTTCAAAAGAGTCTAATTTGTTGTCTGTTTATTTAGTTGTTTTCCAGCTTTCCCATGCATAAATGAAATAATGCCCCTCTTCTAGAGAAACAAATTCCTATGTGGAAAAAAAAAGGATGAAAACAGTGCTATGTGAAGACCTCAACAGAGCATAGGCAAGGTAGAACGTTGAATTTGGAGCAAAAAATCAGAAGGTACTGTTAGTAGTTAATATAATGCAAAACATTCTTTTCATGATAACATCACAGTGAAGGGATTTAAAGTTAGATAGAAATCAAAATATGTGATTTATTGAACTATTAAAAACTGATTTTTTTTTCTTTTACATTTCCAGAACCAAGTTCTGAAATAAAAATCCTGGTTATTTATGAACAACCACATGGTACAGGTCTTCATATGAACTTGACTCTTGACCGAGAGATAACCACATTTGCCTTGAAAAGTGATCTCAGAAATGTAACCAAAGTTCCAGTGGAGTTTATTAGCCTGATTCACTTGAACAACATTCTAGAAGATGACAAGAGCCTTCAAGTGCAAGGAGTTGAACACGATGATGTTGTTGTACTTCGAGATTTACGACTGTCATACAGTTTTCCATAACTGTGTAGCAGAATCTCACCCAGAATTCACAGAAGATAGTTTTTATCATCTGCTAACATTGTTGAATATTTGTATGTGTAACACTGCATTGATGATGGTATCTGAATTAGTTAGCTAGTCAACAGATCATCATCACTACACTTCAGACACATAGTCCATAATTACTGAGATCTACTCTTCAGTAGTGCACAGTGTGCATTGGATGATGACACTATTTCTACATTGGTTAACTAGGCTTCTTTGGCTCTCAGCATAGTGTTCTTCTTTGGCTCTCAGCATAGTGTTCTTTTTTGGCTCTCAGCATAGTGTTCTTCTTTGGCTCTCAGCATAGTGTTCTTCTTTGGCTCTCAGCATAGTGTTCTTCTTTGGCTCTCAGCATAGTGTTCTTCTTTGGCTCTCAGCATAGTGTTCTTCTTTGGCTCTCAGCATAGTGTTCTTCTTTGGCTCTCAGCATAGTGTTTTTCTTTGGCTCTCAGCATAGTGTTCTTCTTTGGCTCTCAGCATAGTGTTCTTCTTTGGCTCTCAGCATAGTGTTCTTCTTTGGCTCTCAGCATAGTGTTCTTTTTTGGCTCTCAGCATAGTGCTCTTCTTTGGCTCTCAGCATAGTGTTCTTCTTTGGCCCTCAGCACAGTGTTCTTCTCTGGCTCTCAGCATAGTGTTCTTCTTTGGCTGCACCCTGCCCTGCAGTTCCTGCAGTATGGTTAAGGAGTCACATTTATCATCCGAATCCTGTTCTCATCCTACCTCTCAGTATGTGAGTTACTACCAGTCACTTTAGTGTATAATCTGGTCTGTTTATGTTGAGCTGCAAATGACGGCGCAAGCAAGGACATTCTACTAGTGTCTTGTGTTAAGTTTTAAACTTTTAAAGGTTTTGTCAGACACTGTCATGTGTTTTATCTGGCTTTCACAGCCAATCCTGAATTATTTGAAAACCCCATCCCATTTTTTAAAAAAAAATGTGATGTTTTAACTCTTTTCCTTCAAAACAACATTTTCAGGGTTGGTAGATCTTGTATGCCTATGCAAATCAATGTTCAGATTGATATTTAAACAAATCAATTTTAAATTTTAAAATAATACAGTAACTTCCTTTTTTGATTTTCTTTATACTAAAATTGCTATACAAAATTTAATCTAGCACACCATGAAAAACAATTCAGGAGTGAAAGAGTTAATTCTTACAATGAATAGTTATACTGACCTATGAAAGTGTAGGAAATAGCAGTTGTTAAGTTTTAAAATGTGTACCAAATCACACCATTTTACATGCTATTTTAACATAGCCTTGAAAGGGTTAAATAAACGTTCTCAAATACGAGGTATTATGTGCTTTATCTGAAGAGATTTTCTTTTACTATAAATAGCCAGTTATAGAGGACATTTTGTAAAGGGCTAGAAATGATTTATTTAAAGTAGGATAAATTTGTTTGGCAAAGAAATGAAGGATCACAACAAAAAGAGTATGCTATATTGTACTGAAAACAAAACAAACATTTGAAAATATCTTACAATTGTTGCTAAATATTTTCAAATGTTTGTTATTTAAATGTAAATATTATTAATTTACCGTGCCAGGGGGAGACAACGCGGAGGCTCAGTTTTGCCAAGTTAAAAGCGCGGGTCTTGATATGTATAGTGGTATTGTTGAAAAATTGAATGAAAAACAGTATTTCTGTGTACCTATTATGTTTCAAAATATAACTAAATGTATGAAGATTTTATAAAGGTCGAGTTTTTTTTTAGGAAAAAAGGAGTAATGTCATGTTTTTAGACAATAATTGTGTCCTGCTTACATCAGGTACCTCTAGATCTAGAATACTTACCATCTGAGATGCCTAGAACTACCTGTCGAAGCTGTCTTGTTTTGATATGTTGCATTCTCGCTAAAATAATGTCTGAAATAACCTTTTATCTACTTCTCCAGTCTTCTAATATGTCTAGATCTACTTTGGATACATCCAAGAACAGTGGTCTGGTCACAGGGCATGTCTATACCCCTGTCTCACCAAAAATTGAACTTTCTCGATGTTTCTCTTCGTTTTTCTCGCTCGAATCGGTCGTAACTAAGCACTCTTCCGCCATTTTGTAAAGGGACATAAGTAGTTAACGTGCGAACTAAAATGAGAATTAAAGTTATACGAAACAAAACATGTGATATATATATATATATGTTTATATATATATATATATATATATATATATATATATATATATATATATATATATATATATATATATATATAAACAAAAGGCGAAGAAGTCAGAATCGACTTTGGGTTTTATATGACCTACATAGCACGGAAAGAGTTTATTATTTGAAAAGGACAGTTTAGATATAAAAATCTATGAGTTAATTAGTTAAATTTTATATCAACATCTCCTTATACAGCATCTCCAGATGTGATTCTGCCCACCAGATAACATCTTGTAATTTTAGATGTCACATGTGCATGCAAAAATTTGATAAAGGAAAACTATTCTTTTGATAAAAAAAAGGAAGGTGAGCATCTCTGAACGGCCATCAATTTTTTTTCCTTCTAAATTATGAGGTGAGAGAATACGATAAGTTTTTTAAAAATGAACTGTAAGTCCAGATTAATTTACATTTAATGGCAGTTTAAATAACGTCATTTTCGATTTTATTTACTTTATTATCTGTGTGTGGTGAACAGTGATGTTATGTTCTGTTTGCCATGTACAAGTTGTTTCTTATCGTTGATTTTCCATTACTGAGTAAACCCTGAAATGAAACATCCAGGTCTTCATCTTATTGTTCAAATGTTAATGGTTAATGATTACTGGATTCTTTCTTTTATCATTTTCACTTTAATTATTCTTGTCTAACAAAAATAACTGAATTCCTATAATATAGAACAGTGTCAGTTTTAGCAAAATACATGTCTTCAAACAATTTCTGATACAGACAAGAGAAATATTGTTAGCTTTCAGAGCTGTTTATAACACCACTTATACACATTTTGTTGCTTTAAATTTCGTAACTTGATCTAAAACAAGATTTTTAAAATGGTTTTCACATTCTGATGAAACCCCTTATGACTGAAAGATAAATAATTTCATTATTCATGGATTTATTCAGTTCAAGTTTAATTTGCTCATTCTTCCAGAGTTTGAGATTCACTTTACATTCATTATTTTAATAGAGCAAAAATCAAGCGATAAAAGGAAGATTGTCTGACAGATCTGTGTGCCCAGTTCCTTACAATTTTAAGAAAGAGTTTATATGTTAATTCAGCAATTCTTTAATGTAGAAAGTTCTTAATCTACGCTTCTTTTAAAAAAAAATTCTAATTATTCCAATGAGGGTCCGTAAAAAAAAAAACAACCTTATTTTTGAAAAAAAAAAACGTAAATAAAATGCACAAATATAATTGAAAACTCTTTTTAAACTGTTCAGTGCTGTCCCCATCTCGTTCAAATATTTGTCTGCCTCAGCTTCACTTATGGCTAGATTCCTCGAGGAAAAAAAATCCCAACTAACCCATAGCCAACTCTTCTCTCCATCTCTTCATCTGTACTAAACTTCTTCCCATCTAATGCCTCCCTGAAGGATCCAAAAGAAGGATAGTAATATGGTGCAAGATCTGGTGAATATGCAGGATGTCAAAAACACTCCAAATACATATTTATAATTTGGTGAGCTGTTGCACTTGCTGTGGGAGGTGTGCGTTATGCTGTAGCAACACACCAGAACTGAGCAAACCACGATGTTTTGACCTGATTGCAGGTTTCAAGTGGTCTATTGTTGACAAAGATTCCTCTGGGAATGTAATGTTCCAGGATTGGGCCTTTACAGTTCCCGAAGAATGTGATCATCAATCTTCCTGTAGAAGAGTTGTCAAGAATTTATTTGGTTTCGGCGAGGAAGAATGTTGCCATTCCTTTCTGGCTCACTTTTTCTCTGACTGGGAATCCCAGCATTTGTTTCCATTGACAACGTGTAGTAAAAAGTCAACTCCTTCAGCTTCAGAATGTTATAAAAAAGATTCGCTCATATCTCCTTGACGTCCCTTCAGACTGGTGGGAGTTGTTTTGGTGCCCACCTGGCAGAGACTTCGTACTGCAGCATTTTATGAATGATGTAATGCATCGTGCCAGTCTTCAATTCTGCAGTCGTTTCATTAGTATCACTATCTGGTTTTCCTATATCATTCATTCCATATCATAATCAGTGTCAGGCCTTTTCACAGTGTGAGGCAGGTCAAAGTGAGCTGCATGTGTCAGATTTGAGGCCCACTTTTTAAATTTCTTGTCCAACTCCTATACCTCGAAGAGGCACACACGTATTCCCATATTGCATCTTCATTCTGTGATGAATATTTACATGTTTCTCACCTTCACTACCGAATAAATAAATAATTTCGTGATGCTCTACTCTCGTGCATGCTTGTAAGAGAGCAGCAATTTTTTAAAAATCTAGTTTGCTGATGTCGTATTTCCAAAATGATCGATTTGTTTCCTTACACATACACTGAGACAGAGAAGAAATTAAGTATCTGTATTACAACTGCCTATTACTCGAGTTGGATTGTTTTAAAAGCAAAAATAAAGCCTACTTTTTGACCCGCCCTTTCATTTTCCCCCTAACATTGATAAGTTCGCAACCTCGCTGTCTTGAACTGTGCTAAAAGCTAAACTTTATCAGTTTTATTTTAACATGCATACACCTACACAATACGTTATCTTCACAATATGTCTATCACAAGAAATCTTATGTTACTCTAGTCCTCTGACAATGTGTAACATTAGCCACGGAACTCTCATTTGGAATAGTAAATTACAGCTGCCGAGATGTTACTAACCGGCATGGTTATCATGGAGAATCAGAGCTTGTCAGGAGCCTCTTTCATGCTCATGGTTGTTAATAGCTTAAGGTTGATGTGCTCTTCCGCCTAGTTAACGGAGTATGACTAGACGTCGTCCCCCATAAAATGATGGTATCTTCCGAAAAGCTCGTTGCTTGGTTCCCTCTCCCTTCTCTCACCCCCTTCCCACCCGCCCTTGAGCTTTAGACAAGCTACTATTGTGTAATCTACTGCTTAACACGAATCGCTTTTGCTTCAACACCATTACAGATTCGATTGGCAGACCACTGACGTTCCTATTTCAAGGGAGATCAGCAGAGGAAGAAGATCAACAAGGCTTTAATTATTTTCTCCCTTGAATAAGCAAACTTGTAATTCTATAAATAATATTTTGTGTCAAGCCAGTCTCATTTATGCATGCGAAAGCTGGAAAACAACTAAAGAAATAGACAAGAAATTAGACTCTTTTGAAAACAAATGCATAAGGAAAATACTCGGCATCAAGTGGAATGAATTTAAGAACAATGCAGAGATAAGACAGATGACTGAACAACAACCAGTCTCATGGGTGATCAGGAAAAGGAGATGGACATATGTTGGTCACTTGATGAGAAGAAATGATCAGAGAATCCCAAAACAAGCTAACAAGTGGAACACAACAGGCCAAAGAAAAAGAGGTAGACCGCGTGAAACTCTGAAGAGGACTTTGTTAAGAGAGGCCAAATTAACAGGCATAAAATCCTTTGATGAGGTTGAAAGACTCACCGAAGACAGGAAATATTGGCGAACTACTTTGCGAGCCCTATGTGACGTTTAACGGCACGGGAAGGATATAAGATATAAAATAAGTCTCTAAGCGCTTACAAGCTGGAATGTGTAGATGCTCACTAACACACATAAGCTTACTCTGTTTATTATTAACGATTCCGTGAAACTTCACGTTTTGCATTTGTCCCCGTGACAACCCAATCCAGGCTTTTACTTGATTCAGGAGTCAGGGATGTTTGGTAGTGCTAAATCTGCAGCCCTGTCGCCTTGACGAAGGCCGCAGTCTTCTCTAGGCTCCAGTGAGAGCACCACAGCTTTTCTTTCAATTCATCTCCCTCGGGGCAGATCTGTGCTCGGAGGTTTGAGTGGGTTGGACGGGTTTGCATGATGTGTTCTGGTGTCTGGATACCGAACCACAAGGGCTCTTATTTACATGTGATATTTTGAGGCAGTAGAGGTGGACTAGAAGTCTGCAGCGTACAGCTTTCATCAATAGAAGAACATTACATGATAATTATATTTAACAAAGGCAGAGAACAAGTATGACCATGAAAAAAAGTCATAAAAAGAGTACTTGTTCGCAGGCGTGTACACAAGGTTATTGGTAAATTCACAGAAGAATACGACCCCCCCCCCCCTCAAAAAAAAAGAAGAAAAAAATGGGCGAAATTAACGTCGATGTAAGGATACCAACCAACAGGAGTGGTCACAACAGAAACTATCCTGAGCAAGAACACACACAAGAAGAAAGAACCAGACACATAAGAAAAGTAAGGTAAAAAAAAGGTAAAGGTAATCTTGTCATGCTTTATTAGAGGCACATAGGGATATGGTGTTAGTGTCTTTATTTTCCTTGACCTGTCAGCACACTAGAGGGTGATATGGTCAGTATCACGCCTGGCCGCCTTTCCTTCCCCAACTCCAGAAGAAGTCGGGTACCAATTTCTACAGCGTGGGTGACATGGGTGCCTCCGGCCGGATTCGAAACCCCGACCTTTGCCATGAGAGACCAGTGCACTAACCATTTCGCCACTCAGACACATAAGAAAATTGGGGTAATAATACATTGGTTTAGAAACCACCGTGGCAGACAGGAAGATATTCAACACAAGGATCGAACTTGAAATAAAAATCACAGCCCACAAGACACTCAACACACTGATACACCATACATGGAAGGGCATCTTATGGATATGAAGACAATAGAGACAATTCACAAAACAAAAGTACCACAGTTTTAAGAACACTATAAAAACAGGGTAAGACTATTGAAAACAAAAGTAGGAATAGCTTTATTGATACATAATTGTAACGTTTCGGTTTACATCTTAATCAAACAAAATCATAAGGGACAAATAAATAAGAAAAGAAATTAAAAAAAAATATAAAGTCACATCACTGATGCACAACACATAAGAATGAAAACATAGAAAAAGTGAGCATTTAGCTGTGATTTGTAAGAAGCTACATTTGAGAGTGCGTGTGGTGAAATACTGTGAATTTTAAGTGAAGACTTCCCAGGTGTGATGTTAATCTGACTTCCTGGTAGTAAAGAGGGGGTGGGGAAAGAGGAAAGGGGAAACTGAAAGGTATTTAATGGCCATCAAGCCAAGAAAAGAGTGAATGGAAAAGATGAATGTGGTTAGGGTAGCGAGTTTATAATATAGTGCAGTGAAGGTCCTGGAATAATAATTACAGGTGAGGAAAAAGCAAGTGAGAACTTAGTAGAGAGGGAAGAAAGGAGAGGCAAAGTAAAGCTGAATTTCGAGCTCATTTTTGTGGTTCCAGTGTTCCATATTCATGTATATAGCGGCTGTCAAGCGCCAAGTGGGTTCTGTCATCAGAGTGACATTTTTTAATGGCTGTGACTAGACAATCAGACTTGTCTCTGTGACTGGAGCCGTTGAAATGACTGGCTTAGAAGCATGTTGGGAGATGTCATAAAGGTGTTTCTGTATGCGGTCGCCAAATCTACGAATGATCTTTCCAATGTAAGTTATTCTTACTTTTTGTGCGCACAGTGGGATGTTAATCCCTTATGGAGTGTGAGTACAGTTTTAGGAAAAGTAATCGATTTCGTTTCTCAGACTACAGGACAGGTGATATAGCGGGGGCGGTTGCTTTTTCTAGTTCTGACACAGGCAGGACATCGCTTAACTCTTTGTGTACTTGGGAGTTTTCCATCAAGATAAAAAAACACACACTTTCAGACACACACTCACAGACACATACACACTCAGACACACACAGATACAGACACTCACAGTCACACACATACACGTACAGACACACTCACATACACATACAGACAGACACACACACACCCACATCCACATACAGACACACAAACACACAATCACAGACACACTCACATACACTAGAAAGCTAAGGAGAAGAAGAATATCCTGACAAACCTAAGCTGATGCTAACACTGTACATTCATTCATTCATTCCTTTGCATGTCCATTGCGGAACTTTGCCTCCCAAACAGCACTCCTGTAGGCCTCTCGGTTGTGAGCAAGATTGCCTGCTGCTGCTGCATCCATTTCCAGATCATCAACGATGTCTTGCAGCCATCTTCGTTTCGGTCTTCCTCTTTTTCTGTACAGACAGATAAAATGAAATGTTATCGCACGCTCGCCGGGCGTTAATTTAACTTGTCCTCTCAGGCTAATCAGCCAGACGGCATGTGCCTTGCCTGGCTCTCTTCTGGCCTCGCCGAGCTATGTAGGCAGCATTATCATTGTGTGAATAATACATGGTAAAAGACCAGGCACGTGCTGCGGACTGTAACCTCCAGTCATTTTATGCAAAATGATGAATCACAGTCTTACTAGATGAAGTTCATACTCGCCTGAATATGAAAGAAGAGCCGATACTTGTCTTGCTAGGCTCCTATCAGGATCTGGAGAGTACTCCGGGCTTTGCCATGTCAACAGGGATCAGGATCTGATGTGACCAACACCCTCGAACGCAGAAGAAGAAGAAGAAGTTCATAATTCACGGGTATGAATGTATAGCAAGGGAAGTGTCAGTATAGCTAAAGTGGCTGGGGTTATTGTTTTGCACATCGCCATCTCTTTATCAGGAGTAAAGCTGGGGCAACCATCCCCAACCCAGCGCGTCACAGGTGTCGGATAGTGAACGTCCTTCAGATATGGAGGATCCCTGTGAATAAGGGTTTACCCAAATAAGCAGGCGTGGACCAGCTGGCGGTAGACTCAGAAAGCGAGGTAGGGTGGTAGGTGGCTCTACTAAAGTGCCTCATGTGCTCAATGAAGCGAATACCATGCGGGGAAGAGGCGCCTTAAAACCTATCGCTCCCGCCGCTTTGCGGGTAGGACAGGAAGTCCAAAGGCTAGCGGAGGGTCCGTACACAAACTGACAGAAAACAACGGATGCATTACTGGTGCATCACTGTTGTAGTTCCCAAGAATAGTTATGCTTGATCGGAGTAATAGATTCATCATGAAAGACGTTAATGGATGTTCCTCTGGAACAGCCTCGTCTGATAGGGCAGGTCATGAGCCACAGGTGAGGCCAGATCGTTATAAAGCTACTGGTGGCAAATGTAACAAGTTCAAAATAGCAAGATGGAATGTTAGAAATCTATTCCAGGCTGGAAAATTAGAAAATGTAAAAAGGGAAATGGAAAGGATGAAGATCAACATACCAGGAATGAGTAAAGTTAGATGGACAGGTGCAGGGAAGATAAACTCTGATAAATATACAATAGTATATTCAAGAGGTGAGAAACATGAACGACGAGTAGGTATAATATTTGATGAGCAAACAGCAAGGACAGTTGTGGGATATTTGAACATCTCGGACTGAGTACTACTAGCCCAACTGAAAGGACGACCAATAAACATAAATATACTAGTGTAGCTCCAATGTCTAAGAAACGTTTAAGAAACGCTGGAAATAGGTTTGGAAATAGACGTAAATAAAATTTAGTGTGTTGTGTGTGTGAGTGCTTAACTGAGTGTACCTGGCTGTGTATGAGTACAGCGAGAATGTTACCATAATGCAGTTTAGCCAACGATTTTCCGGAATAAATAGTCTGGCACATCTTTTAAAAAGTGGTTATGGGCGAGAATATCCTTCAGATTTGGTTCATGTTTGTAAGGGGATCGGAAACGATGTCGCGAGTATCTGGGTCGATCTGTAGACAGATGGCGATAGAGAATTTTCTTAACCATCTGACCGTGAGGATGTAAAATAAAGCACTAAGTTAACCCCGACGGATTACATAATGTTTCTAGAACCAGGTGCAATAAAACAGTAGATAATCTAAATACATTTTGGTAAAGATAAAGTTCCATTTTCCATACTGGGGATACGGTGTTAGGCCCGCATTCCTCGACCTTCGGCACATGAAAGTGTAATGTGGTCGAATACATTTTGAGGAGGAATTAATCAATATAATACTTTTCACATTTTCTTCTTACCTCACTGAAAGTGTGTCTTCAGTTCTAGCCATTGTTCTTAGATTTCTCATGCTTTTTCAAATCTTGGTATTTTGCTTTAATATCACACGTTAACACCTAAATGAGCTTTGGTATCATCTAGCAACCATCACTGTCCATTTTACAATGTCATCTTAACTCTTTCACTCTAGAACAACGCTGCCAAGCTTAGTAGATCTTGTATGTTCATAGGAAGTAATGCTCAGAGCATATTTAGGCAAAATCGAAATAAAATGTGAAGCAGCACATTTCTAAAACTACCCATATTGTAAAATTATAGCTTAACTTCCTTTCAGTTTCCTTCCTACCAAAATTTCTCGTCAAAATTTATTCCGGCAAGACGTGGAAAGTAATTTAGACGTGAAAGAGTTAAACTATTCTTTTCCGAGTTTTTGTTGGCATTGGTTGACTTTTGTGATTCTGATGGATTACAACAAGCAAGAAATAACTCCTAGGGATACATTTATGTATTTACACATAATACGCACCCGGAACTTTACATTACTGGTCTATTTCATTGCCGTTTCATGACGCATAGGCAAAGGCAGTAGCGTGAGGCAAATGAGTGCCTGTAATCAGCGACAGCTTGTCTGGGTCAGTGTTGCTAATATGAAGTACTTAAGAAAAAAAAAACGGAAACATTTACTCATTCACGAAGAAAATGCTGTTATAGAACGTTTACTTCAAGTTTATCCTTGGCGGTGTTTTTTACTTTCTTTCCTGTGGATGGTAGAAAATTTATCCTAAATTATCTAGACTGCGTTTGAAATTATCTAGCTTTATAGCTAACATCTAGTTGGTTGTTTTCATTATCTTGGATGCAAACTATAGATACACATGTTTAAATTGGCAGCCCTGATATAGTGACATTAGCAGTAACACATGCATACAAGCAGCTTTCATGTTATCAAGGAAGATCAAACAACCAGGACACAAGATGGTAAGTGCTCAGTTGTAGTGTTTGGTTGGTGTTGAAATGGGTGGCGGGGGCTGTTAATTAATCTCTCATCTGCAAAGCTGACATATAGAAAGTCATTGTTTTTTTTTCGCTGTCTAGCACTTATAGAAGAGAACTTAGCAATCATACTAGCCATATGTACATTAATAACGGAATTATAGTGGATGAAGGGGATTTCCGTGAAAACTTATCTGGATGATTTCGTTAAGTTGTTGTAAGCATGATGAAAATAAAAGCATTAAAATAATTTACTGAAACTGTGCACGCTTAGTGTTAAACATCTGCAGATACTGACTGTCTAGAATTCTGTAAAGGATAAAGTTACATTAAAGAATGAACCTGAACATTTGTTTTCTTATTAGTAGCTTTATATGACTCTCATTCCAAATGTGTTCATTTTTCGTCCCAGTTCTCTGATTAACAATACATGAATAGCAATGTCGTAAGTACTGTAAGTAATTAATGAATTTGTCTCTAATGTTGGTGGTTGTGGATCTGGCTTCGACCTACGACTCTCCAATCAATCGTGCTGTTAAAGTTGGTAACTGTTCCTCTTGAAGTTATGAATATATATATATATATATATATATATATATATATATATATATATATATATATATACACTGATCCATCACATAAATAGGGGGTAAAATTCAAGTTTATTTCGAGATTGAGTGGTAGAATGGTCACACCGACCGACTAGATCTAGCTTACTATATGTGTTTCTAGTAGCTGTAGATCTGTTAGATTTATGGGATGTCACAAAAATCCATAAATATTGATTTTTTCGTGTTGAAATTTGAATGACTATGTATTCTATATTGGATTATGACACAGCTAAGGTAAGTATAAAGTAGATTTTATTGTTCAGCCCTAAAATTTTTTTAGCGCCAAAAATCGTTCCATCGTTTCACACCAGTTTTTTTCTTTTCTTTGTTTTTTTTTATGACAAATAACTTCATTTATGGAATCTTCATTCATTTCCGCTTATTTTAATGTGCGATACACACGTGTTGATCATGGAATTAATTTGGTACAATAACTTTTACACAGGGACCCCTTCTCCAAAATGTCCGCGCCCTTCTCCAAAATGTCCGCGCCGTAAGAAACTAAGGAACATTTTGGAAGTAGCGCGGGTGGAAAGAGTTAAATCATTTTCCATTGTATTGACAGTTCAAGGAAAATATGGTCATTGACATGTCCTCTATATGCCATTATGGAATGGAATAGTACCTGCAAAGGCAGCGAGTACAGGAGTTGGCTTCTTCTTCGAGTATTTTCAGACGTCGACTTGTATACTTTTGCAGTAGTTGGTGGTCACCTGGAGGGCGTGGACATCCCCCTACAGATTGTTCTGGACTGGTGTAGTAGTTGGCCATGTTTGCCTTCTCTGTTGCTCATATTTTGGGTACTTTTACACCATGTGGTCTACTATCATATAATTGGTGTCACATGCACATTTGCCTATTTTGAATTAGTTGTGCCGACGGTATCCAAAAGTGTTGTGCCCGCAACGTAGCCTCAGGATGAAGACTTGTTCTTCTTTGTTTAGCTGGTAGTAGGCATCGCTTCTTTGGTGGTGTGGGTGCTCTTTCCCCCATTTGTTAATGCAGCTGAGATTTAGCACCGTTTTGGCCTCCTCAGATATTATACTGGTGTTTGTCTGCGGTAGTTTTCCTCCTTTCGCTAGGGTGACTGCTGTTTCGTTTCCGGGTATCCAAAAATAAAATTAGACCCACTGCATTACTACTCTTTTGAATCCTGTGTGTAGCTGGTGCACTTCTGTTCGTAGGTCATTGGTTTCTTTGTTTCTGTGACTTTTCAGTGCTTTTATCGTAAGGGTGACTTCTTCTTCTTCTTCTTCTTCTTCGTTCACTTCTACCACCAAAAACCGCACTGTGAACCTACTGAATTCACGTATGTGGTCCTCGTTAGGTCCCGTGGTCCCCTGTGTGGTCCAAAATAGACCACACGAGTTCCACGAAAGGACCACAAGGGGTTCAGAGTATCACAGTGCTTTAGCCTGTATTCTTGGTGGGTCTCGGAAGCGGGATTGCGTGACACCGTGGTTTTCATTGCACCAGTTTGGTCTAGGGTTGGACTTTCTCACCGGAAGACCTCGACGTGTTTGGAATATCAGTGCATCCCCGCTGGGTGAGAGGCGTAAGCCCACCCAGGCCAGAGTTGGACTTTCTCACCGGAAAACCTCGACGTATTTTGAGATACCCGTGTATCACCGCCGGGTGAGAGGTGGTTGCCCATCCAGTCCAGGGTTGGACTTTCTCACCGGAAAACCTCAGCGTGATTAGGATACGCAGACATCCCCGCCGGGTGAGAGGTGGTTGCCTATCTAGACTTCCCTGGTCCAGTGTCTCCGACTTCAGCATTTTGCGGTCGTGGCCGCTACCCTTCCTAGTTGTGACCAGGATGGAGCTTTTGTCCAGGAGGACGAATCCTCGCCACTAGTGACTTCTACCCCTGGGTTGAGCCGGTTTAGGCATTTCCCAGTATGGGCGTGTTTGGGACGGGACCGACCTCTAGGGCAGAGGTACTGTGACATTCATAGCCTTCAAGATTCACCCCTGGTATGAGCCGGTTTAGGCAAAATTCACCAGTATGGGTGTTTATCAGGCGTTACCGACCTCTAGAACGGAGGTGGCATGACATGTCTAGCCATCGAGTTCCACCCCTGGTGTGTACCGGTTTAGGCATATTTCACCAGTGTAGGTGTATTTCGGACGTGGGCGGCCTCTAGAGCAGAGGTGCCGTGGTATAGCTCTCGTAGCGATACTACTGGACGTACCGGTTAAACTTCACTTTCCACCACCTTTTCCCATCGGCGCCGCACAGCAACCTTTATTTCTTTTCCGCATTTACTTCCTTAACCGGGAGGAGCTTCACTCCACGCGCGGCATTTGAAGAGTCAAGCCAGCAGTGTCTTAACCTCTGGGACAAGCCGGTTCATGCATTTCACCCGATATGACTGCACTCAGGACGTGGCTGACCTCCAGACCAGAGGTGCCGTGATTTGACTGTTTGCTTCGATTTATCCTTTCAACCACCTTTTCCGCAGTGATGCTGCGCGGCAACCTCATTTGCAAATTTCTTCATTGGCCGGAAAGAGCACCGCTCCACGCACGGCAGCTGAAGATCTCGCCAACAGCGAGAGACAAGCATATGACTACTGGCAGGATCAACCAGATAGCTTTCTTCACCGAACCTTTGTCGGATATCTGCCGACAGACCGACGCGGGGCAAGGGAGACAGCGCTCTGCTCAGAGCGGATCCCTTTCGACCCCGGCGGCGTTTCATTTCCTTTAACCGGCGGGGGTGGCTCTCTCTGCTCTAACGAGCGGAGAAGAAAGCCTGGCCACCCGCAAACAACACACTTTACATACTGCAGACCTGATACACTTTGCGAGAGATGGGCCAATTTCGAGACCATCGGTCGACAAAACCGTACTACATCGTTATCACGAACCTGGCTGGCTAGCCGTTTACATGCTTCGCTCGACGGACAAACCACTTGCTTCTGCATCGAAACACCTTAACTCTCGCCGTCCGGGAAGGGAGCGAAAGCCTGTCTCCCCACGCACGGAACTCGAGAGCGCTTTTTCGCCAAAAGAACGGTCGGCCTGCGCAACAGCAACCGCCCGCGCTGTGCAGGTCGGCACAGCTCTGCGCGGCTGACGTAAGGGTGACTGAAATGCAAAACACTCAGAAACCTGTGTTCGACCTAAACAGTGTTCCCCAGAGACCTGATGTAGCAATTCTAGGGTCTCAGTAGCAGATCTGCTAAGCTTCATGCAAAAGTTGGTACAAACACGTTGCTCGAACTTGTTAGCCAACTTCATTATCGTAGAGCGGCATTGACACAAGGTCAAGTATTCGTGTGTAAAAATTGAAGACGTGTAGATAGTATTATGTTATTTGAACCACTATGTCAACATACTCAGGAGTCTATAACTGCAGATTGTTGCACGAATATGACAACTGCTTACGTCACAACAATTACTATTTGAGAACTTTAAGATAGGTCCTAGTAAACAAGTGTGTGTGTGTATATATATATATATATATATATATATATATATATATATATATATATATATATACAAAGAAGGCATGAAAATTCTGGAATGCAAAGAAATCCATGATGATCTTCGTTATTCACTTAGAATTTGTTCCAACTGGCTCTGCTGTGAACTCTAATTTCTACTGCAACGCTCTACGGCACTTGAGAGAAGATGTTCGAATAAAAAAAGGCCAGACCTTTGGGGCAGACATAAATGGCTATAGCATCATTACAATGCCCCTGCTCATACATCCATTAGAAAGACACAATTTTTTTACGAAAGACAGCATGATGATTGTCCCACACCCTCCCTATTCGCCTGATCTAGCTCCTGCTACTTGGCATTGTTTCCAAAAATGAAATTGAAGCCAAAGGGCGCCGCTTCGACACTTTAGATGACACCCAAAAGGCATCGCAGGCGGCAATCGACAGCCATTAATTAAGAAACGGACTTCTGAGTCGTGGAAGAAGTGCTGCAGTCGCTGTATACGTTCCAAAGATGACTATTTCGAAGATAATGGCGACCTAATTTAAATACTTCATTCTTTCATTCTTTTTTGACATAGTCCGTGAAATTTAAGCTAGGTCCTAGTTTGCATATGTATGTGTCTGTTTGTATATATTAAATGCTATTAATAATTTTCAGAAGGGCCGAAACACAAGATGGCTGAACAGAGGAACGGGAATGAGGCAACAGATAACGAAAGTGAGTAAATAGGAAAAAAATAATTAAATCTTAAACAAATAAAAGTAATTTATGTTTATCCGCATCATTATCCCTTGCCATATCCACTGTGAAAGTTAATTTCATTGAATATTTGACCAGATTTGTTTCTTAACTTCAAATTACACTATGACAAACTCCACACCTTTTTATGTCGTAGTTATGTCCTCAGAAAAAGTCAGACAACAAATGTTTGAAGCAGTTTAGTTTTTAATTAATTTTTTTTTAAACTTAAAGAAAATACATTATTTCGTGAACACATATCACCAAAACATGCTATTAATTTCTTATATCTTACATCCTTCCGGTACTGTTAATTGTCACATACATTGTAGGGCTCGCATTGTTATTCGCCATGTTACTCTTTGATCTATTGTGTTCTATTTGATAGTTTTTAGGGGTCCCCTTCTTATCACGTGGCCGATTTATGTCCATTTCTTTCTTTTTTTTTTTAATCATTGATGACACTGGGTGCTTGCACATTTTCTGTATTTGCGTTGTTCTTGAATTCGTTCTATTGTAAACAGAGTATTTTCCTTAGACATTTGTTTTCAAATACGTCTAATTTGTTTCTATTTCTTTAGTTGTTTTCCAGCTTTTCCACACATAAATAAAGGTGGATATTACATCTGGTTTGGTTTTTGTGATAATGACTTTTGACTGCCATATTTTCTCAAGATTTTTAAAGGCCAAATTTGACTCTTTACAGATCAGTATAGAGCCTGAGTGGCGAACTGGTTAGTGCACTGGTCCTCATGGCGAAGGTGGGGGGTTCGAATCCGGCCGGCGGCACCCCAGTCACCCAGCTGTAGAAATGGATACCCGACTTCTTCTGGAGTTAGGGAAGGAAAAGGCAGCCAGGCGTGATACTGACTATATCACCCTCTAGTGTGCTGACAGGTCAAGGAAAATATGGGCACTAACACCATATCCCTATGTGCCTCTAAGGCATGACAGGATTACCTTTACTTTTTTATTTACTATAGAAAAATTTGGCTATAAGCAAATGAAGTCACAATAAGCAACGTAACCAGTCTTGATTGTAACGAGTTGCTGTCTAGACATGTTCAGAAGTCGTTTAAGTGGTTAAGAAATTGCTCATGCCATAAGAATGCTGAAGGGTGAAACCTTGCAGAGTGATGTTACTTGACAACTTTGAGTCAACAGAAATTTGAAACATAGCGCATTCAGACAGTTTCAAGAAACCGGGCAGTACAAGGAGTGATCGACCACTTGTCAACATCCAGAAAGTTTGTTTTTTGTTTGTTTGTGGTGCTTAATGGAAGAAGTTGTCAGTTGTCATCACAACTGACAACTTCTTGCATTAAGCACCACAAAAAAAAGCTCTTCAGAAAGTAAAACAAATAAAGAATCTGTGGAGAGGAGCAGACAGAACTACAAAAATAAGATTTTTAAGGGTATGCATCTTTCCCATCGCAACATATGCCTGTGAGACGTGGACACTTAACAAAACAGCTGAGAAACACATAAATGCCTTTGAATGTAAATGCTACAGAAGAGTTCTCCAAAGGTCGTGGACACAAAAAAGAACAAATATATCTATACTACAAGAGCTTAATATTCAAGAAGGCTGGCTAGTAAAGAGGATTAAAGAGAGAAAACTGAAATATTTTGGACACATTAAACGTCATGATAATTTAGAGAATACCGTATTGGAAGGATACATAATGGGAAAAAGAAAAAGAGGAAGACCAAAACGAAGATGGCTGCAAGACATCGTTGACGATCTGGAAATGGATGCAACAGCAGCAGGCCATCTTGCTCACAACCGAGAGGCCTACATGAGTGCTGTTTGGGAGACAAAGTTCCACAAGGGACATGCAAATGAATGAATGAATGAATGCAAGAAGACAATGATTTATAACTGTATAAACGTTACAAAACGACCTTCAAGGTCTGTCTGAGTTACGAATTTCTTCTTAAACCATCAAAAATCGACTTAATCAGTTTGGATTTCATTCAAGAATATCCACAATTTGGATTGCTCTCAATCGTTGTCAACATCAAGCTCATCTGAATTGGGCATGTCAGCTCAGCAGGCGGATCGCAAATCATTGGAGCCATATTGTATTTTGTGACGAAGACCCATTTTGTGTGGACTTTAATGATGGCCGTCAACGAGTCTGGAGACAAGATGATTGATTGATTGATTGATTGATTGATTGATCTTTATTTCAAAAGGGTTAAGAATTGGGCACGCAGGCCCGTCTGACATTCTGCCTTTATGAGCAGTTTGCTGGCAGTGCTGTTGTAGAATATAACAGATAAGGATGGGGCAATTTGATGGTCCGGACCGATATCTTGGCACGTTGACGCACTAACACGCACATCTTTAGGATAGGGACTATAAATGTCCAGAGGTATTTGGAAGAGGTCGCTATTCCCCATATGAAACAACTTGGTGCTAAGTTTATTTTATCTTTATGCATGACAGTGCACCTTACTAGGGCCCACATTGTAAGTAGAGAGGTATATATCGAGAACGTCATGCGTCTTCCGTGGTCTGCTCATTCTCCTGAACTTAGTCCAAATGAACAAGCTTGGGACATGTTAAGAAGAGTGATGCATGACATTCATGAACAACCGCAGGCACTTGTTACCTTGGAGAACGTCCTATGGGCTCGGTGTATGGCAGAACCACAAAATGACCTCAAGAGGTTTATTAGTTAGACGCCATATTGAGACGTGTACTGAGGCTTCAGCTGCTACAGATAACAATAAGTCATTGAAATTATTTAATCATTACATTTTAATTTTAATAGTAAAAGTTAATCAAATGTTCTTTAATTTTTTCTACATTTCAATATGAACGCAACAAACCACACTGCGTTTGGGTATTAAATTGATTGATTTTGGTTAAAGTGAATGTTGAAAAAGTATTTTACTTAATTTCCTTTTTGCATTATTTCTAAAAATGAAATGTTATTGAACTTCTAACATTTCTTCCATGCGCGCGCACATACACACACACATATGGTATAACCACCATTTCCGGCCATGCATTCGATACATCTCTGACGTATGGAGTCCACAAGGGTTCCAAGAATATTCTACGGAATAGTCTGCCACTCTTTATGAAGAAACAGAATCAGCTGTGTAAAATCAACTGGCAGAGAGTGATTAGTTGATACTCTCCATCCAGAGGTGTTCATAGAAGCAGGATAGGGTGAACAAGCAGGCCTTTCCATCTTGAGGATTCCCTGATGCTGAAAGAAGTCATTATCGAAACGAACTCGATGAGATCGCGCATTGTGATCCTACAAGACTGCGTCACCACCCAAGGCCTTCAGAGTATGCTGAATTAGAGTCACAGTATCTCATCTGGGTAGCTTGGACCGATCAGTGAGCCTTAGATAACATTAGGAGCATCTTGTTTAGTCAATCAAAGAGCGGCATGACAGAACCGCTTTCATAACGATCCAGTTCTCGAATTGTATCATCATAAAGCACTGTCCTTACCTTAACAAGAACCTTGTCATCATTAAATGACAAAATGAGACTCAACTGTAAAGAGGACTTGACCCCATTGGTCCACGTGATGTGCTCGCGAAACCACAAAGCAGTTTCCTAACAAATACGAGGGTCATACCGAAAGCCGTGAGCAAAATTTTTTTTTCTAAAAATCAGAATTTATAGATTGAGAAAATATAAATGTATCACCTTAACTGCATCCTTTGCCCTTCATGTAGATGTCACATGACGTCACCATCAGGTGTCACATGACTACGTGGACCAGAAACAAAATGGCGGGTGCTGAAGTTTCGTTTCGTCAACGTGCTATTATTGAGTTCCTCGTTAAAGAGGAAATCCCCGGTGCTGAAATTCACTAAAGGCTTCAACCTGCTTATGGAGATGTGTGTATGGGTGCTAACAGTGTTAGGAGGGGGGGGGGGCGTGAACCATTTCAAAGATGAAAACACGAGCATCCAAGATATGCCTCGCAGCGTTCGGACTCGAATTTCTTCCACAGAACGCAACGTGGAAAGGGTTGACGACATCATTAAACAAAGCAAGACGAGTAACCGTACCTGAAATTGCTGTAAATCTTGGAACAGGACACAGCGCAGTACAGGAAATGTTCGATACCCTAGGCTATAGAAAAGTTTATGCCCGCTGGGTCCCACGTTTTGTTTACGTCCAGAAAGCAGTGACTCCTTCTCTTACATCTTACATCCTTCGGTCAGCTGGAACGGAATTCTACCCGGAGGATATTTTCAAACTTGTAGAGCGATGGGAAACATGTGTGCAGAGAAATGAAGATTATGTTGAAAAGTGAAGAAAAGGATGCGTATTAAGTGATACATTTATATTTTCTCTACCTATAAGTTCTGATTTTAAAAAAGAACAAACTTTTTGCTCACGACTTTCGGTAACACCCTCGTATGTTGGGTGCACCTTCCGTCACCACTTATATCAATAAGATTGTGCAAATGCCCAAACACAGGACAATTGTATCTAACTTGTACAGCAGTTAGACACACTATAACAAGACAAAAAAAACCAGGTTCAATACTCCACGTTGTCTTATTGACAGACAAGAATAACAATAGGCCATGCCAAAATGATAATGTCACTCATAACGAACCAAGAACATAATCAATGTCAGCAATGAAAGCGGCAACATCAAGGAACATTTGTTTCAATTCAACAGCCAAGTCACGCGACTTCTGTTTCAATGAACGAATTTAACATGAGAAAACTGATGAGAATGGAAGTGTTGCAAGATGAGAAAATATGTTTCATGAAATAACAATGAACAACACTGAATAGAAGAATAAATACTTCTGATGACAAATAAAGAACGCCATTGGAATCAAGTTTACCAAATACTCAAACATTCTAACATACAAACCTCATCGCCGAAAACAAAAACATAATCTGGCTTACAAAAACCTCGAATCACATTGATGAACAATCTCGTTGCTTCAACGACAACAAGGCTACGAACTATCACTACATTCAAGCCACAACAGTTACAAAACTCTAAATCAAGAACAAACCCACAGACAAAACTAATACATCTTCACTCTTTCAACTCTTCCGTTCTAAACTGCAACTGCTTTCAAATCTCTCGTGCCAGTCAATCAGAAATCAAGTCACGTGAAAGAACGCTTTAGAAGCCACTTACTTCCCCTCATAAGCAATGCCTGTTCAGTTTAAACTTTGTTGTCTCCCCTGAACTGTAACACGCGAGTGAGAGGGATTCTGAATGCTGGTCTTCGTGAAGCAAGTCCTATTTCACATAAGCGTCTGCAAACTGTCGTCCTCCTGGCGCTAGTGTTTGAAGTGTTCATCAGCTGACGCTATAGAATGGTACAGGTTCGGTGGCGAAGGGAAGATAGCAAGAGATATCTGTCGCCCTTCCGGCTTGTACAACGTGGGCGTTCTGAAGGGTTTCTGTCTAGTACTCCTCATGCGGCTCTAAATCTTTCTAAAAGGCTTTAGATGGTAGAATGTATAACTCCCAAATGTCTTTCAAAATGATGACCTGATTCGTCTTTCTCAAACCACGCAATAGTCCAAACACTACTGGGTCTTAAGACTCCTTCTATTACATCTTAATTCTTCACGTGCCGTTAAACGTCACACAGGACTAACATGGTTGTTTGTCAAGTTTTCATAACTTATGCGAATTTTTCAACTTCATCAAGCAATTTTATACCCACTAGGTTCTAAGGACTGCAAACGCGCCACAAACAGCCTCTGGCAGTCAAGTCCAGCTCCTGGCCTTCCCGTGGCAGAACTGTTTAAACTGACAGGAGAAGGGGCGAGGGCGAATATCTGGCGCCTGAAACCAGTTATTTAGGGTAGATGAGTGGCACGTTTGGTAGCTCATCTGACGCTGTTGGCGAGATCTTCAGCTGCCGTGCGTGGAGCGGTGCTCCTCCCGGCCAATGAAGAAATTTGCAAATGAGGTTGCCGCGCAGCATCACTGTGGAAAAGGTGGTAGAAAGGATAAAGCGAAGCAAACAGTCAAATCACGGCACCTCTGGTCTGGAGGTCGGCCACGTCCTGAGTGCAGTCATATCGGGTAAATGCATGAACCGGCTTGTCCCAGAGGTTAAGACACTGCTGGCTTGACTCTTCAAATGCCGCGCGTGGAGTGAAGCTCCTCCCGGTTAAGGAAGTAAATGCGGAAAAGAAATAAAGGTTGCTGTGCGGCGCCGATGGGAAAAGGTGGTGGAAAGTGAAGTTAAACCGGTACGTCCAGTAGTATCGCTACGAGAGCTATACCACGGCACCTCTGCTCTAGAGGCCGCCCACGTCCGAAATACACCTACACTGGTGAAATATGCCTAAACCGGCACACACCAGGGGTGGAACTCGATGGCTAGACATGTCATGCCACCTTCGCTCTAGAGGTCGGTAAAGCCTGATAAACACCCATACTGGTGAATTTTGCCTAAACCGCCTCATACCAGGGGTGAATCTTGAAGGCTATGCATGTCACAGTACCTCTGCCCTAGAGGTCGGTCCCGTCCCAAACACACCCATACTGGGAAATGCCTAAACCGGCTCAACCCAGGGGTAGAAGTCACTAGTGGCGAGGATTCGTCCTCCTGGACAAAAGCTCCATCCTGGTCACAACTAGGAAGGGTAGCGGCCACGACCCCAAAATGCTGAAGTCGGAGACACTGGACCAGGGAAGTCTGGATAGGCAACCACCTCTCACCCGGCGGGGATGTCTGCGTATCCTAATCACGTCGAGGTTTTCCGGTGAGAAAGTCCAACTCTGGCCTGGGTGGGCTACCGCCTCTCACCCAGCGGGGATGCACTGATATCCTAAACACGTCGAGGTCTTCCGGTGAGAAAGTCCAACCCTAGACTAAACTGGTGCAATGAAAACCACGGTGTCACGCAATCCCGCGTCCGAGACCCACCAAGAATACAGGCTAAGCCCTGTGATACTCTGAACCCCTTGTGGTCCTCTCGTGGATCTCGTGTGGTCTATTTTGGACCACACAGGGGACCACGGGACCTAACGAGGACCACAGGCGTGAATTCAGTAGGATCACAGTGCGGTTTTTGGTGGTATAAGTGAACGAAGAAGAAGAAGAAGAAGTATACCCACTAAACTGGTTTCTCCTAACAATGTCCTCTTTAGATTTTCACGTGGTAGACCTCTTTCTTTGGCCTGTTGTGCTCCACTTGATAGCTTGTTTTGGTATTCTCTGATTGTTTCTTCTCATCACGTGGCCTACATATGTCCATCTTCTTTTTCTGATCACCCATGAGACAGGATGTTGTTTGTTCATCTGTTTTATCTCTGTGTTGTTCTTAAACTCTTTCCATTTTATACCGAGTACTTTCCTTAGGCATTTGTTTTCAAAAGAGTCTGATTTCTTGTCTATTTCTTTAGTTGATTTCCAGCTTTCACATGCGTAAATGAGGGTGGATTTCACATTTGAATTTAATAATCTTAACATGGTTTTTGTGCTTATAACTTTTGAATGCCATATGTTCTCAAGATTTTTGAAGGCCAATACTGCTTTTGCAATTCTAATTCTAACTTCTTCCTGGTGTCATCATCTTGGTCTATCTAGCTGCCAAGGTATGCAAATTGGTTCACTTCATCAACAACCGTTCCTTCTACGTATATTTTTCCTTCTTGATTAATGAGAAGTTTCATTATTTTTGTTTTGTTTTTGTTAATTTCAAGATCTATTTTGCTAATCAAGGAAGACATATAATCTGTTTTTTCCTGCATCGATTTCACATTGACACTGATAAGAGTTATGTCATCTGCAAAATCAAGACTTTCTATATGGGTCCAATGTACCCAATCAGTGCCAGTTTTACTTGTATAGCATCTTTTCATTATAAAGTCTATGGCAATTCCAAAAATCAAAGGAGATAATATACATCCTTGTTTCACGCTTGTTTCAATCTGAAACCATTCGCTCATTCCTTCTTCTGTCTTGACAAACAGATCCACTGTAAAGATCTCTAATGATGTTGACAATTTTAGATGGTATTCAATATAGTCTTAAAATTTTCCACAATGAATCTCTGTGTATGCTATAAAATGCCTTTTTGAAGTCTATGAAGTTCAGGATTAATGGTTTCTGCTTTTAAATATGTTCTTCAAGTATTATTCTTAGAGTAAAGATCTCGTCGAGACAGCTTCTCTCTTTTTGAAAATCTGCCTGTTTTTCTCTCATTGCAGTATCCACTATATCCTTGATTCTATTCAGAATCACTTTACAAAACACCTTTGACACAGCTGATAGTAAGATTATACCCCTCCAGTTGTTGCAGTCGCTGATGTTGCCTTTTTTAGTATTTTAACAATGATTCCTTTTTTCTATTCAGAATAGACCTTTTCTTCTTTCCAAATTTTATTAAACATTCTTTGTCGTTGGCTCATATTGTCACTGTTAACATTTCAACTGTTTTTTCATCTTCACCTGCAGCTTTGTTGTTAGCCATTAGATTCACTGCTGTTTCAGTTTCATTCAATGTAACTTCATCTAAGCTGAAATTTAGTTATGGGACTGGTAAATCAGTTTCAAGATTTATTAATTCATTTGAGTGTGATCGATTAAGTACTTCTTAGAAGTGTTCAGCCCATCTTTGCATTTGGTCTTTACTTGATGTTAATAGGTTGCCTGTTTTGCTAAAGACTGTTCTCTCTGGAGGTAATGGCACCTGTTAGCTTCTTCTGTATGTTATATAGAGTTTTACTGTCTCCTGTTTTTGCTGCAAGACTCCTCCTTGGTGTAAGCTTCTTGCAACTGGCAAAAATGTCCTTTCATCACTAATTTTAAAATGAATGAAAAACAAAATCTGTTTAATAAGAGTTTCTATTGTACTTGAATAAGCACTATGATTTACAATCAGCATGATTTTTCTACCTGCATGGGTTGGTGGAACGCATGAATCATACTCTAAATTTGCGCTTAACATAGCGTTATTGCACCTGACTTTTACAATTAACGTGATAATCAGTGAGTACTTTTCATACCTCAGGTGCATAGAGGACTGTTTGTAGATGGCACTGAAGCAAGTTTCAATGAGTGTATTCTTTATCGTATCAGTATAGTAGCTGATATAAAATATGTTGAAAATAAAGGTGTTGCCATTAACCTTTGAGCAATAGTATATATGTGTGAGTGTGTGTGTAAATACCATTGCTGTCCTTTTGATTTTTTTCCACATTTATTTGATTTCTTGATCAGTGATTTGATTTTCACCAATTATGATGATTTTCAGGATGTTACCATCCAAAGTTTCTTGGCTTCTTTTTTTTTTCTAAGTCAGTTCTGTTTTAATTTCAGATACATTTTATCCATTACATGCTGTGCAGATAGTACTTGGTGATTTTACTTATCAATTTCACATGATCCTTTGCACTTAAACTTAATTTGCCAGCTGGTCACATCTTTAAGATATTTTTCTCTCTTTATATCTTTTTTTCTTTTGGTCCTGAGTTATCTGTGATCTTCAGTTACTGGATTCCCATTTTGCATCCAAAGAATTTTGATTTTCTTTTTTTTTTTTTTATTGTTTTTTTTTTTCATTCTGCAATTTCTCTGATATTATTTCTTTATTTATCTTCTCTCCTGAAATACTGCTCCATACTTCTAATGTTTAATGTTTCTAGCAATCAGTTTTCTTTTCAGTTTTCATATTTAATGTCATTATTTTAAAAATAAAATGGAGTTTTCATAATATCTGACAAAAGCTGCCTAAGGTTTTTCTTTATTTGCTTGAAGTTAAAAGCATCTTTATCATTCTGTTAAAGATGCATATATACCATCTATATACAGTATTTCCATACTGAATTATATTAATAACTATAATGTAACCTGCAGTAATGAAATTCAAAAAGGATTTTATACATATTTTTTCCCATGCTGATGAAATAGAAATATACATATTGATTTTGTGAACACACTGAAGCAATTATCACACTGAAGTAGATAACATACTAACATTGAAGTAGATAACATACTAACATAGCTGACATACTGTGGCCCACATCCAATATCCAGTATGTGTTGGAAAAGATGGCAGAAAAAAACTTCACTTGCTATAGTGATAGAAATTATTAATTTTAGTAATAGAAATGAGCATTGTAGCATTCAAAACACACCCATGGCTGCTTCAGTCCCTTGCTAACTGATTATGTCAGAAGTTGATTAAGATTGCCCCTCCCCCTCCCCCCCCGACTCCTCCAGAGGTGGTCATGAACTTCCTAGTCCCAGTGTCACACTTAACTCCTTTATTTGGTCGTATAAACATTCATCTCACATTTGATACTATTATCTTGGTGCAGCACAGCAGACAGAGCAGCAGTCAGCCTAGTACAGTTGAATGTATGTTTTGCCATACAAAAGAAAACAAAATACTTTGTCCATATCAAAAGACATAAGAACATACTGAAGACCATACTAGAAGAAAAGGTGGAAGGAAAAGGAGCAAGAGTTAGAGAGAGATGTAGATGAAATGATAACAAAGGAGAGTGGATAGGATATACCCTGGCAGAGTGCACCATCAAGATGAGGGAATGAGGAAACTAGAGATTTACCACCAACATTCGTTCTGGAGAAGGCACATGATGATAATGGTGATGACTACAGCTGACAAAGCAATCAGCATAGCACAATCAACAAAACATGTAACATAACAGAGTCAACAAAGCCATCAACCTAGCACAGTCAACAAAGCAGTCAGTGTAGCACACAGTCAACACAGCAACCTCAATCTAAACTAGTCAGCCTAGCACAACAAGACAATTGGCACAGCACAGTCAACAAAGCAGGCTCAACCTAGCATAATCAGCAAAGATGTAAGCCTAGCACAGATGACAAAACAGTTGGCATAGCACAGTCAACAAAGCAGGCTCATAATCAACAAAGAAGTAAGCATAGCACAGTCAACAAAGTAGTTAATCTACCAATGACAGATGTAAGAAGAAAACAAACTACAGAATGTACTATTAAAAGTATATAAAATAAGCACTATGATTTACAATCAGAGGATCCCCAAACAAGCTATCAAGTGGAACACAACAGGCCAAAGAAAAAGAGGTTGAACATGTGAAACTCTAAAGAGGACATTGTTAAGAGAGGCCAGCTCAGTGGACATAACATCCCTTGATGAGATTGAAAAACTAGCAGAAGACAGGAAATCTTGGCAAACCACGATGCAGGCTCTATGTGAGGTGTTGTGGCATGGGAAGGATGTAAGTAAGATAACTTACTGGCAATGCTAAAAAAGAGGTTTTCACTTAAAAGCAGGACAGAATAGTTCTGAGATGATATATTTTTTTTAAAAATTGAAATAAATGTGGAACTTTTTTTTTTATATAAATATCTGATTCATTTATAATTACTGACATTTATAATTACTAACATTTATATTTTTTTTTATTTTCAGTTTGTTTTCCTTTAATTCTGAGATATGAATTCTATATGTTTATGTGGTTTTAGAATTTTATGTTAGATTCAAGAAATAAAGTAATTCATATTTACTGTAGATCTAACAAAAGCATACATTCTTTTTTTTTTTTTCCAGAGCTTCCTGGAGTTCAGCAAACTTGTTATGATGAACTAATTCAGAGGAAAATTCGTCCCATCTTTGAGAATTACATCAATCCAAATAATGTTTTAAATGTTTTCTGGAAATATGATTCATCCGTTCTTGTAAAAAGAGATATTGTAAGATGTATACAGTTATCATACCTTTTTTTGTTATAAAGTTCTTTTTTTAATGAAGAATTTTGTTTTAAAAACATATATATATAATTAGACTCTTTTGAAAACAAATGCATAAGGAAAATACTCGGCATCAAGTGGAATATAATCAAGAACAATGCAGAGATAAGACAGATGACTGAACAACAACCAGTCTCATGGGTGAACCGGAAAAAGGAGATGGACATATGTTGGTCACTTGATGAGAAGAAATGATGAGAGAATCCCAAAACAAGCTATCAAATGGAACACAACAGGCCAAAGAAAAAGGGGCAGACCATGTGAAACTCTGAAGAGGACATTGTTAAGAGAGGCCAAATTAACTGGCATAAAATCCTTTGATGAGGTTGAAAGACTCGCCGAAGACAGGAAAAATTGGCGAAGTACTTTGCGAGCCCTATGTGACGTTTAACGGCACGGGAAGGATATAAGATATAAGATATAAGATATTTTTAACATTTAAATCAGTTTTTGCTAAATTATATAATATGCTTCTGGAAATTTTACTGTTAACTGCACAATCAGTGGGAGCTATGCTGAATTTTTTTTTTTTTGCAGTGTAAAACTAAAACTTATTGTTTCTTGTTAAACAATATTAATTTTAATAAAATGAACTATATTTTCATAATAACCTCATGTGTGGGAATAGAAGGCTCTGTGGGGTGCCTGTGGCCTGTGTGCTAGCAATAGGACATCCCTGGTATAGATTTATTTCTTTTTTTTTTGTAAACTTGTGGAAAATGAGTGAATACTATGTCAAGAATGCTGAGTAAAAAATTGCCATTCTGATAAAAAAAATTAGAATAAAATGATGTTCTGGGATGTGGTGTACAGTTACTAATTAATGTAATTATGTTCATTGCATAATCTTCTTGGAATGTTGTATTTTATTCTCAATTTAAAATCAAATAACATAGCCCTTGCAAATTATTTCATTGGGGAAAAAAGTAGACTAACCTGTTCAAGAGACCATTTTAAGCTAAGAGTTTTCCCATGCTCCATGAGAAAAACGTTTTCATTTGATGCTAACAGGAACTTGTACAAGCAGTGACCCACAGCACAGGGATAACAGCTGGGGCTGGGAAACTGCTGGAACTGCTGTGTAAATATGAAAACTGGGTTCATTGTTTACTAAGAGTTCTCAGAGATGAAGAAGTCAGTCAGAAACATGTGGCAGGGATGATACTTTACACAATGGGTAAGAATGTATGGATGTGCAAGAGTATAACTTTAGTGGGCTTTTTTTGTTACTAGATTCATATGGTAAGGTAGAATACAAGGGGGTTATTCAGTTTGGTGTGAGTCTAGTGCCCAGGTCATATGGGAGTCAAAGGCAATTAGAAAGCAGACAAGTTACCAAGTATGGTATCAATTCAGGGTACTCTAAGAATGGATAAAGAGCCACTTTGAATAGGCTGCATATGGAGGACAACATCAGGTTGAAGGACAACAGTCACATTAGGATTACTCAGATTACTGAGTTGGGAGAGGAGAGGGGAAATGGATGCTGTTCTGAACTAAGTGGTTTAGTGTTCATTACCCATTACCAGTGTGTGACTGGGTCCATCAACAGGTGCATGCTTCACTGGGTGTTGGAAAAGACTGTGGAGCACATGTGGATATACACAGAGTGCAGGGATGCTATTCTCTGATTACAGAATACAAAGGGATATTTTTTGAAGAGGAGGAGTAAATCTGTTCTCTTTGTTTACCTTTTTACCAGGAACATAAACAGTTGTTCATAATAAGAAATAAGTCATAGTCTGAGTGTTTTGCTTGTTGATAAAACTATGCACATTTAATAGTGTACTGCTCTTAGGGAAAAAAATGTGGTCTTAACATGCTATTGAGGAACTCTGGAATATGGTGTTAGTGGCAACATACTCCTTGACTTGCCAACACACTTGAGAATGATGTGGTCTGACCATGTCCACCTGCCTTTCCTTTCTCATCTCCTGAAGGAGTCAGGTACCAATTTCTGCAGCTGGGTAATTGTGATGCCTCTGGCTAGTCTTGAACCACCAACCTTCACATGAGAGATGACTGCACTAACCAGTACACTATTCAGTCACTCTGTACTTACAAAGGTCATAATACAGTCTGAAGAAGCTGTCTATAGGTTACTTATTTCTTTATCTGAGCTACTGCGGGCATGATCCATACAGTTCATCTGATGCTCCATCCAGGATATGTAGAGACACTTGTTTCCAGCTTTTATAGTTGATCTGTTGCAAACATGTGTATTTTCAGTTGTCTTTATGAATATTTTGTGATAACAATTATGATACTTTTATTAATGTTCTTTATCATTTTATGTGGCTCTCTGAATTGCTGTGTGTATTTAATATAAGTTGTTTTTTTTTTTTTAGATATTTTGGATTACATGTTAGTTCTGAGGTATCCAGTTGCTGACATGGACGTACTATATTTAATGTTTTATTTAATATTATATATATATATATATATTTAATGTAATGTTTTGATTTGCACCTTACACAAACTCATACAGGACAAAGAGATAGAAAAAGAAGAGAAAATATAAATTCACACTATTGTTTTACAATAAATTAACAAAACAGCTGAGACACACATAAATGCCTTCGAATGTAAATGCTACAGAGGAGTTCTTCAAATATCAGGGACACTGAAAAGAACAAATATATCTATACTACAAGAACTTAATGTTGAAGAAAGCTGGCTAATAAAGAAGATTAAACAGAGAAAACTTAAATATTTTGGACACATTAAACGTCATGATAATTTAGAAAAGACCACCTTGGAAGGGTTTATAATGAGAAAAAGAAAGAGAGGAAGACCAAGGCAAAGATGGCTGCAAGACATCGTTGATAATCTGCAAATGGATGCATCAGCAGCAGGGCATCTTGCTTACAACTGAGAGGCATACAGGAGAGCTGTTAGGGCGGCAAAGTTCCGCAAGGGATGTGCAAATGACTGACTGACTGAAAAAATAGCCTTTTCTATAACCCTCACAGGTGTGTTAATTTCACAGTACTTACATGAATGACTATGCCTAAAAGTTTGATCTTGTTTTCTCAGATAGAAAAGTCTTATTTGTCAGAATTTTCTTGCTGCATCTTATGAAATTGCTTCTCCTCTTATTTCTGATCAGAGATGACATTATGGTTCAGATAAGATTTTGTTAGCCTAAAGGCTCAAAAGAAATGAACAGTATTGTGGAAAGCAGAAAAAGAAGTTGTCAAAGATACATAGATGATATATCTGTTCCGACAGGGTACACAGAAGCAAAGAGCAGAAAGTCATAGAACATTTGGGCTAGGAAAGAAAACATTATCATGGCTTTACATATATTAAATGTTTGCTTAATTTCTGATCTTTCTTGAGAATATCATCATCATCGTCATCATCATCATCACTTGATTTTATTTCAGATATGATCCAGTCTGATAAAAGTGTGGATATAAATGTGAAAGCTTTGGCAGAGAAAGATATTTTAATTGACAAACTGAGAACAGAATCAGGTAAGTCCTATGATACATACATGTCCTCATTATAAACTTCAGATTACGCGTTTATGTTAATGGGAAATAAAATGCTATCTTTTTTCTCTTTAATTTCTTATAAAAAACTGCTCATTTACATCAGTGGCAAAACTATGAGAGTACATGTACTTCATATATTGATGAGAATGAATGAACAAATGAACTAAGTGTGTAGAACTGGGCACATAGGCCCATCAAATATTCTGCTCTTCATCATTCAGCTTTCATTCAAATGTAGCATTCAATGTCAATTTAGTACTAGTATTATACTTTTTATTATTATGTGCTATACTGGGTGGTGGTGTTGATCAATCATCACCATCTTGAGTTTCTGATCAGTTCAGATACTTTTCTTTTTTCATGCCACTTAGTCAGTCCATTGGAATATTTTGTTTTTTCCCTTCCTCTCTTCTTTTTTTTTTCTTTGAAATTTCCAAGCATTACTAAGTTCTCTAACTTCTGTCTTCTCATGTCCAAGAAATTTTGACTAATTTGTATATTATTTTATACTTATATAAGCAATTATTTTATACTTATATAAGCAATATATTTTGTGAATCAACATGAATCAGTGGATGGATTCTGCTACCTTGGATCTACAGACACTTCCATCTTCTCTTTGGATGAAGGAATCAGTACACAAAAAAAAACAAAAAAAACAGCTACAATTGTTGGCAAAGAAAGAAAAAAGAGCATGGAACAACAGAAGGATAACATTGGAGACCTGTCTGCTTAGCCCTCTCTTATATGGATCTGAAATGTGAGTGTCATATGCTTGGCACGAGAAAAAAACTTATTTTCATCTTCACTGCCTTCATAAAATAATGAACATCAAATGGCAAGATAAAGTGACCAGCTTTGAGGCTCCGCAACATGCTAAGCCTCCATTAATGATTATAATACTAAGCAGCAGATGGCTGAGACAGCTGGGATACAAAACAATAACGAATGTCAGTCATATTCCAAGCAGGTTCTGTATAGTAAACTCATGACAGGAAGGAGGCCACGTGGTAGTCATCCGTGTGAGATCCTTCTATCACCCACAAGGTCTGAAAAGACTGAGTCATGTGGAGAGCGATTCCGTGCAAGGATGCAGCATATTTTGAAGAAGAAACGAGGTCCAAACTTGAAATTAGAAGATGCAGGCTTGAGGAAACTAGACAATGTTTTGAAGCTGGGTTGACCTTGGTGCTGGTCAGTCTGAAAAAATCCCACCTGAGAGCAAAATTTAGAAAAAATATTTTGGCCAAATACCATAAGAAATAACGTCTTGTTGGCAGAAATGCAGATAAAGCCACTGACAGCAATTATTGAGGAAAGACGCTGGTGATGGTTGGGACATGTGCTCAGAATGACTGACAACTCACTACCAAAAATAGCACTAAGATGGACACCACAGGGGAACAGAAGTAAGAGTAGACCAAAAGAGACATGGAGAAGAGCAACAGAAAGGATGTTGAGCAATAGAGGGCTCACCTGGGCAAGAGCAGAAAAAAAGGCGAAGGACAGGCATTTGTGGAAAACCCTTGCGGAAGCCCCATGTGCCCTGGGCACTTAAGGTTTAGAGAGAGAGAGAGAGAGCAAAATTGAACCAAGGACCTTCTGATTGGCAGGCGAGTGCACTAATCGCTATACCACTGTTGCATCAAAGTCAAGCTGTTATTGAAAAAGTTTGAAGTTAAAAGAAGGAATATAACTTTTGGGTTTATATGGGATGGAAGAAGATTCCAGAGGTAAGTGGAAGAGCAAGAAAAGCATTTCTTGTAGAAATCAGTCTTTTGTTTTAGGAGAAAACAATCATTTAGATTTTGACTACATTTTGGGTTAGATTTGAACAAATGCCATAGATATGTTGGAGCATTCTCAGATATAATTCTATGAATTAACTTGACCTTGCTGAATGTGAATCTGCTTTTAAGAGGTGTTTTTGGTGAGTTTTGCAATTTCTGTCTTGTTGTAATGTCATGGATTTTGTTTTGTCTGTGTTTATTAACATATCATTGCTATAGTTCCATTGAGTTAGTTAGTTAGTTAGTTAGTTAGTTGGTTGGTTAGTTGGTTAGTTGGTTTGTTGGTTTTTTGGTTGGTTGTTTGGTAGGTTTGTTGGTTGGTTGGTTGATTGTTTGGTTGATTGTTTGGTTGGTTGGTTGGTTGGTTAGTCGATGGACCATCCTCATTGCACATCAGACAACACAACTGCTCCGATCCCATCTTAAATATTTCCACCAGTGTTTAGTGGCTGACAATACCAGTTCTGTGTTTATTAGCCAGTCTTCTTTGCTTCCCAGTGTAGTGCTCCTATCTTGCCACTCCCTGTTAGATGTTTTGTTCCAGCAATCTGTTTATGATTGCAGATTTAGAACTGTTGCTTGAATAGACAGTTTGACTATCTTCTCTGAGTGCATTCAGGATATCAATCGAGTCCATTGCCCGTCCACCCACCACTGTGGCCATGCTAGCAAGTCTGTCTGCTCATTACCTCTCACCCCTATATGATCTGACACAAAAAAGAAACATTTTTTTTTTTTTAATTATGATCTTGTTAGTGACTCTGGCAAAGTTTCGCAAGGGACATGCAAATGACTGACTGACTAACAGTGACTCCAACCAATGATTTCACACCCAACCTGAGTATATTCATTAAGTCACTGAGAATACATGCCTGGGTGAACTTCCATTTCTCCAGCCATGCCATTGCCATTTGTTCACAAATGTAGCATGTTCATATGTTTGTGTGCCATATAGTGTTTAAATTTTAATTTGGTACATTTTGCAGTCTTTATGATTTTAATTATAATTAGAGTTCATATAAAATATGGAGACACATATAAATTGTAATTGAAGCACAATGTTGATGACCAAAACCACAAACCATGATTTTATTTCATTTCCAATCTTCATTACTTTAACTTGTCAATTTTTCCAAATACTGTGAACATCTCTTTAATGACAGTTTTTCATTTGTTATCTTTTTCTGTAGCTTTTACATACCTGAGGAAAACATGTTAAAAATTAAAAATGTTTCAACAATTTCTTCCACAGAAAAGGAGATGTTACAACAGCAAGTTCTGTTAGAGAGGAGCAAACAAGACCAAGACTTGCTAATCCAGAAACTGAAAATAGAATTAGGTAAATTATCAGATGTTGGAATGTGAGTAAGTCTTACATCTAGTACATGAAGTGTGAGTGTGCTGTTGCTGTACTGCCTGTATAACCCACCTTAGTGCAGCATGGATGACTAACTCTAAATTAATGTTCACTATTCAGATCATTAACGTTTACAATAATTCAGATATAGTGTGCAGCAAAGCTTTGCTGATGAATGCCAGAAAGAAAGTTATTCAGTGTTACATTGAACTAATATTATTATATGAATGCGAAGCATGAATAGTAACCAAGAGTATTCAAAATCTACTTGAAGCAGTGGAGATGTGGTTCCTAAGAAGAATGATGAGAATATTATGACAGCCATGAAAACAAAAGAAAAGGTTCTAAGTGAGATTGGCCAAAAGACAAAAATTATGCTAAAATTCAGAATGCAACAGTCCAGATTTGTAGATAAATTTTGAGAAGAGGCAAACTGGAATACCTAGTGACAACAGGAAATCTGGAGGAAAAAAGGGACAGAAGAAGACATAGAAACAAGATACCTGATGGACTAAAAGAGTGGCACAGAGCATAAGAGAGTGGCATAGAGCACAGTCCAACACACATCTTATAGAAAGAGCAACGGATAGATGGTTGTGAAGATTAATGATAGCCAATTCCTGATTGGCATAGACCAGAGAGAAAGAGAGGGAGAGAGAGAGAGAGGGAGAGGGAGGGAAAGAGAGATACAGAGAGCGATTCAGATCTTTTCCTTTGTTGAGACATCACAATATAATAAGCAAGCAAGTCCAGAGCTGACAATACGACAAAGTGAAGTCTACTGGTGGAACTTGATGATGATGGATACTGGATGGATGATAAATACACTGAGCAATAGGTCAAATTACAGATCTTCAGCTCAACCATTAAACAGTCAGGATATATAGCTGATAATAGGTGGCCATTCTAGACAAACATGTGAACAAGACTTCGGACAAAAAATATCAAGAATTCTCAAAGTTCTTAGTACAGCCAAAAACTCCATAATACAGTGACAAACACATCCGTACCAGTCAAGCATCCTTTTCATTCCTTTTTCTTTAACTTAACACACATACCAACATCTCTGAATACCAGTCTTAAGACCACCAAATCATATGCTGTCCATTTCTTGGACCAAAGCCAGTCAATCAGGAATGCAACTCAGAAAATGTAACATTAAATCATGGGCATCTCCATCAAGAACCATAAAAAGATTTATGTCCAAAACAAATATAGTTACAGAAGATGTGTGAGGTTGTGGATATATATATATATATATATATAACAGTATCAGAAATAATAGTTGCAATATTTGTAGTGTCAGATGGAGTACAACAAAACAAGATGAAAACAAAATATCTGAGAACAGAATCCTGAGAAGAATTCATGGACTAGTAAGAGACGTTATAACACAACAATGGAAGACAAGAAGCAGCAGAGAAATCTGTACATTGTTTAAATCACCACTTGTAACAGCCAGTTAAGAAAAACAACAGACTGAACTCAGTCACTTAGAGAGAATGGAGGAGGATAGACAAACAAAGATGCCCTATACAGGAGTGATGACAGGGAATAGACCAAGAAGTAGAACTAGACAACAATGTCAAGACAACCTATAATAAAATTATGTGCTCCTGAAACTGATAGCTGGCAAGAAAAGATCGAGAACAGAGATGAATAGAGATGTGTCTTGTCTGCAGCAGTGATTCTCAGTGGCTGAGAAAGCTACTGATTTTCAAAGAAGAAGAAGGAGAATTTGCTCTGTCGGTAAAGAATGTTAAGGTGAGAAATAAGACACAGATTTAACTGGTCACAAATCTTCTCGACATTTTGAGACAGTAAAAAATGGGAAATATTTATTATTTACAGATATGAAATGTGAAGAAAATTTGGTGAAAGAAATTGATTCTCAAGATTGAGAGAAATGAGCTACGGCCTAACTATAACATGTCCCTGTAAACAAAATGTCAAAATATTCACTAAACTTTGAAACTAGGACACTTATATATAACTCTGGATATAAAAAAGGAAACATGATATTCACACTCCAGCGAATATGACTATGTCCAGGTTGAAAGAAAATGAAACAAAGTACAATACGTTCCATGAAAAAATTATTTATTTCAATGTCTTTTACAGAGGAAACAAATAGAAAATTGGAACAAGAAAAAGACAGACATGCTACTAAAGGTATGTACAGAGACCACAGTAGTTGTTTCTTCTACAGTGCTGAGTGATGTTAAGAATTGTCTTAAATTTTTTTTTAGAACACTCAACAATTTATCTCAGTTTTTGCAAATAAATTACCATATTTGTGCTTCTGCCTATTTGCAATTTTTTTTATTCAGTATGGCTTCATTAGCCATCTATTTTTTTCTGAAGCTTTTACATACTTGAGGAAATAAAGTTAAACATTTAACATTTTTCAACAATTTCATCCACAGAAAAGGAGATGTTACAACAGCAAGTTCTGTTAGAGAAGAGCAAACAAGACCAAGACTTGCTAATCCAGAAACTGAAAACAGAATTAGGTAAATTATCAGATGTTAGAATTATATGAAATAATTGCACATCAATACAGGAAGGCAATATGGGATCATGTGAGCATAATATAATTTCAGAATAGTTACAGTGTCAGTGTTATCAGAGTTTATTCATTCATTTGCATGTCCCTTGTGGAGCTTTGCCTCCCTAACAGCACTCCTGTAGGCCTCTCGGTTGTAAGCAAGATGCCCTGCTGATGATGCATCCAATTGCAGATTATCAACGATGTCTTGCAGCCATCTTCGTCTTGATCTTCTTCACTTTCTTTTTCCCATTATGTACTCTTCCAACATGGTCTTCTCTAGATTATCATGATGTTTAATGTATCCAAATAATTAAGTTTTCTTTGTTTAATCCTCTTTACTAGCCAGCCTTCTTCAATATTAAATTCTTGTAGTATGGATATATTTGTTCTTTTTTGTGTCAATGATATTTGAAGAACTCTTCTGTAGCATTTACATTCAGAGGCATTTATGTGTTTCTCATTTGTTTTGTTAAGTGTCCAGGTCTCACAGGCATATATTGCGATGGAAAAGATGCATACCCTTAAAAAAATGTATTTATATACTTCTGTCTGTTCCTCTCCACAGATTGTTTAGTTGTTTTACTTTCTGAAGAGTGATAGATGTCCTCCTTTTAATTTCCCTCATTGTATCTCCATTATTAGTTAGTAGTGATCCAAGATATTCAAAACTCTCCACTACTTCCAGTTTTTCCTGATTGATACATATTTCAGCTGCTGTTATCATAGTACACTTTTTTTTAAAAAAGGGGGGGGGGGAAGGAGCTCTCTTATGCCTTGGAAGCATCCAGGTGATACAGAGTTACCGTCCATGTTTTCCTTGACCTATTAGCACACTGAAGGAACCAGAAGAAACCATTTATTCATTTCTATCTCTGGGAGACTTTGGGTGCTTCCAGACAGATTCAGACACCGACCTTCACAGTGAGAGATTCTGACACTATTTTTCCATTCAAGCGTCCAGTAGAATGTTAAGTTGAGAAGTAAGACATTCAAGTGTCCAGTAGAATGTTAAGTTGAGAAGTAAGACATTCAAGTGTCCAGTAGAATATTAAGTTGAGAAGTAAGACATAGGCTCACTGAACAAAAGTCTTCTTCATACTTTGTTATTAGAATGCTAAATTTCTTAAGTTTCACTTCTGGTGTAAGAAAATGAGAAAAACAAAAATTAACACCTGCAGTAACTGAAGCACTTGTAGATTAGAAATCTGAGTGAGTAAATGAGGAAAATTATAAGAAGGAAACATTTTCAGAAGGAGCACATTCTGGCTGTAGTTGAGAAATTAAATGCTTTCACTTCCACACTGCACACAAAAAATTTACAACTGCCATGTTTTTACAAGGAAATTATTTTTAAATGATGGTTCAGAAACCAGCAATGGCATATTGGGCCTCATGGTTATTATACAGAAGGGCCATGAATCTAGAGACTGGGCACATGGGACAGAAGAAGTGTTTGGGGTTTTGTTGTCTACCACAGTTGAAGAGTAGTGGCACAGGATTTGGTAGCCTTTGAAGTCCCTACTTGAAGCATGTAAATGGAAACTGAGGCTGTGTCGGCAACAATGGAATGGCTAGTTGTCCATAACATAGCTCATGGTGCATATGACGAAGTAAAATATTCTGTATACAATGGAATAAATTCAAGACCAATGCAGAGATAAGGAAGTTGAGCATACAACAACTTGTCTCATCAGTGATCCAAAAAAAGAAAAAGATATATCGACTTTGTAATGAGAAGAAACAATTGGAGAATCCAAAAATAAGCTACCAAATGAGACACAACAAGAAAAAGAAAACAAGGTCAATCACGTGAAAAGCTAAAGAGAACCTATTGAGAGAGTCTAATTTAGTGGGCATAAAATCACTTGACAAGGTTGAAAAACTGGACATAAAAACATGGCAAACTCCAGTGCAAGTCCTGTATGACATTTAACAGAATGGGAAAGATGTAAGACGTAAAATATGATGAAAAGTCAAAAGTTTAAGTAACGCAATCATAAAACAATTTAGTTCAGTTTTGGGCATTAAAAATCAAAGCACTTCTCTATAGCTTTAAATATCTTTTGTGTACACTTTTTTGCTCAAAAGGTTCCATGTGGTTTAGATAAACAAATAGAAAAAAAAAAGTTCAAAAAAGAAGTTAATTATTTTAACTGTAACTATTGTGTAGTTTCAGTGTAACTCAACTTCTTAGACTAATGATCATTGGTTTCGATTTATCTAGATTCTCATCATTGTTGGAAAACTCATGCACTATTTTGAAATTCTATTTCAGAAGAGCTTAAATTTCTGTTGTTTTTGTTTTTTAGTGCAGTGACAATAAATTATTAACTTTTATCTGTTTATTTCTGTAGAAGGAGCCCTAAATATCCCTTAATATGAATCAAACCACTGAACCTTATTAAGAATCAACGTTGAAAGTTAGACGAGGAAGGAGAGAAGACAAGGATAGACTTGCAGCTAAAGATCAGCTAAAATTACGGATGTCAGAACTCTGTTTACTAATCTGGTGCTACCAGGTTGAAGTTCAGGCAGTGGGACTTTTTTCTTACATCTTACATCCTTCTCATGCTGTTAAATGTCACATAGAGCTCATATGGTATTTTGCCATGTTTTTCAGTTTTCAGTGAACTTTTTAAACTATTCAAGGGATTTTATGCCTACTAATTTGACCTCTCTTAACAATGTCTTCTTTAGAGTTTCATATGGTCAATCTCTTTTTCTTCAGCCTGTTGTACTCCACCAGATACCTTTTTTAAGGGTTCTCTGATTGTTTCTTCTCATCACATGAGAAGAAATATATATCCATCTCCTTTTTCTGATCATCAATGAGACAGGTTGTTGTTTGCTCATCTGCCTTATCTCTGCTCTGGTCTAGAATTCATCCCACCTTATATAGTGCATCCTTTATGCATTTGTTTTCAAAAGAGTCCAATTTGTTTTCTGTTTATTTAATTGTTTTCCAGATTTTGCATGCATAAACAAGGGTGGATGTTACATTTGAAATAAATAATTTTACCTTTGTTTTTATGCTTATAACTTTTGATTACCATATTGTCTCAAGAGTTTTGAAGGTCAGTGCTGCTTTTGCAATTCTAATTCTAACTTCCTTTCTGGTGTCAACATCCTGGTCTGTGTAGTTGCTGAGGTATGCAGCTTTGTGTACTTCTTCAACAGCTGTTCCTTCTATGTATATTTTTAGTATATGATTATATAATTATATATTATAAGTATACATATATTAGTATATATTAGTATATAAGTATATAAAACTAAGTATGTAACTATACATGAACTCACTGCAGTAAAGCTATGATAACAAAAAGTATAAACTAGGAAAAAAGTAGGAACATCTTTATTACTTAATGAGCATACAATTGTGATTATTTTGGTGTGAACATTAATCATACAAAAACACACAGGATGAAAAAATAAAGAGAGAAGATAAAGTATAAATTCAGATGAATGTAAAAAAATAGGAACTGAAAAAAAAAAAACTAGAATAAAATAAAATGAATGGAGCACTTAGCTGTGACTTGTAAGAAACTGTAGCTTGTAAGAGGCTGTATTCAGAAATGTGCCTGGTGGAGTGAAGAGAATGTTTAAATTGAGACTTGCTATGTGCGATAGGTAGGTCATAAATAATGGCCAAAACCACAGAGGCAAATCTGATTTTCTGGTAACAGCCATCAAACAATGTCATGCTGATGACAGAAGCCACCTAGTGCTTGAGAACTGCTACATTCAGGAATATGGGACACTGGAACTACATGTTTTGAACTCGCTATTCTGCTACACCTAACATTCCCCTTTTCCACAATTATATTCCCTCTACACTAAGTTAAACTCCTTTCTCACTTGTAACACATAGTTCAGAACCTCCTCACAGCATTATATTACAACCTCTTTACCCCAACTATAAATTACCCTCTTCGGGCTAGATTACCATTATATCACTCTCTCCCCTTTTCATGATTCCCCCTGCCCTCTCCTTATTTATGACCCACCTATCACACATCACAAGTCTCAATGTAAACATTCTCTACACTCCAACAGGCACACTTCTGAACACAGCCTCTTACAAGCCACAGATTTTTATAGGTCACAGATAAGTGTCCAATCATTTTATTTTATTCTATTTTTTCCTTTCCTGTTTTTTTTTTACATAGCATTCATGTGAATTTAAATTTTACCTTATCTCTCTATTTCTTCATCCTGTGTGTTTTTTGTATGATCAAGGTTCACACCAAAATGTCACAACTGTGTCCTCATTAAGTAACAAATCTGTTCCTACATTTGTCCTATTTGTACATAATACTTCTCGCAATCTACAGAGGAAATGTTAGAACAGAAAGCTCAGGCAGAGAAGAATGCACAAGACCTGAACAAGCTAATACAGGAATTGGAAACAGACTTAGGTAAGCTATGAGAATGAAATAATCTTGTTTCCAATACAAGATTATAGTATGGAATTGTATGCTAGTATGCGTTCTATTATTTTACAGCATTTGCAGATTTTTCTAACAGAAGAACAGAACATGAAAAACTGGAGATATGTCATCTTAAACCTCAAGGATTTTTTATTCTCTTTACAACACTCATTACAAACTCAAAAGAGACACATGCTAAATAAATATTATGGGTTACGATTTTTAAAAACATTTTTGACATTTCTAAAGCAGTTGTTAAAATTTATATTTCAAATCTGACAACTTTTCCATATTTTAACTATATGTTAGCAACATAATTCATTAAACTTCAGTCACAATTTGTAAAAAATTGAATCATAAACGCTTACAAGAGGAATTAGATTATGGTCACTGAAGAAATTTGATTTTGGGAATTTACATGTTGACTGTTAGTTCTATTTCCGTGTCATCTTATGAGCACAAGACAAACTGTAATTCAGAGTAACACAAATGTCATCGGTGTCTCGACATTGAAGGATATACTTAACAGTAGACAATGAACCTATGGCCTCATCAGAAGTGCAAGAATACTTTGCTAATTAATTAGGTTCTTATTGATTTACATTAGTTACGTTTGTGAACCTTGAAAAAGAGTAAACATATCTGAGCACAGACCTCTGTGTGTCAGATTCTTATCTAAAACTGCAATACACAGCAAGTTTAATGAAGGCCAGGAATCTCATAGACAGTTAGAAGCCAGTAGATTATAGTATGTATCTCTTACTTATGAAAAGATTAGCATTGTTAGAAAGATAAACATGTCACATCTTCTTGTAACTCAAAAGCCATGCCATGATTGACATTAGGGAATACTATGTGATGCCATAACATCTTCTGGTTAGTTATTCAGATCAGATATTATGCCCTAAATATGGACTAATCTAAGATATGACTTTCTAAAACATGCACTAAAGAAAAGACGGACTGCAAATAAGCCTAAGCATTATTTGCAAACATTGTCACTGTGTTTGTACTGAGTGAAGGTTGTATGAATGATTGAATGAATGTGCCTATCATGAAATGATACATGGGATGTACTGTAACATGTTCTGATGTCTGTTTTGTTTCACACAAATTAAAATGGAATCAAAAGTGGAATTAAAATGGGTTTTAATGGAAAGTTTATCTTTAAGTCTAGGTAAATAGAAGTGTATGGTGCAGTTTTACAAAGCGGCAGATGGAATGAGTAAGTGAGAAAAAATGAATAGAAAGTATGAGAGTAAGATGAGAATGTATAAATGAAAAACATACAACATCCAATATTTCAACGTGAGCCTTTTTTGAGCATTACATACACAAACAAAACGACATATAACTTATCTTAGTGGTATCCTCCTGAGTAGGAAACAACACAAGAATGTGTGTCCCATAGACACAGAGACCACAGGGGGCCACAAAGGTAACATAAGAAGCTGATCGAAAATAGGAGATGAGGAAAAGGGAGAGATGGATGGGCAAAGGTGTCGGGGGGGGGGGAGAAGAAGGGGAAGTGGAGAGGTAATGAAAGAGGAACTAAGAATGAACAGAAGGTGCCATAAACACCTGTAGGACACTATAGGCACAAATAGCAGGGAGATAATAAAACTGGTGAATAGGACCAAGCTCGTAGGGGCAGTAAACACCTATAAACCGCCATAGAAGAAGAGAAGTTTCAGGTGGGAAGTGGCTAGAAGAAAGAAACAAGAAAGTAGAGTATAAATCGCAGACAAAAGTGGAAAACTAAAGAAGTTAAAGGAAGCTGAAGATATTGTTAATTCCAGCTGGGTGGAGACAGCCAGCCTGGAAAATAAGGCACTGTTCTAGGACCCTCTGAGAATGTAAATCAGCAGATCAAGTGCGGATTGCACTAATAGTTTTCCCATGTGGTTGCTAAGGCAAAAATATTTAGCCACAGGTGTCCAAGCCCTCTTAGAAATGTCATTAAGATATTGGCTAAAATGGTCTCCTAAGCGTAAACCATTCTTCCCTATATACTTCATATAACAACGTTTGCACATAATAACATAAATAACATTAATATTGTCTTGGCATTTCTCCAGGCTACAGTAATTGAATTTCAGAAGATGACAGGACCAGTGAATTAAAAGAAATACAATAATATCATTAGTGCCAACATATGCACACATGTGTGGAACTGCAGTAGATATATGAAAGGCAACGGAAGTTTGCCTGATACAAATGCTAAAGTAGAATGAATGATATGGGAAGATTTACGATGTGGCTGGAGAATTGAAGATCTGTCATGTCATGGTGCACTACATTGTTCATGAAGTGCTGCAGTACTGAAAAGCCTTCGCCAAGTGGGTACCAATACATTTCACCCCCAATCTGAAAAGAATATTGTGAAGATGTTTCTGATACCCTTTTTCAATGTTTTAAGCTGAAAGAGGTGGTTTTCTATTATGTATAGGCATTTGAGATGAGTGCTAAGTACATTACTTTTAGCGAGACAGCAAAGCATGACAACATTCATCCTTGATGATACAAAAGAAGTTCCATACAACTCTGTCAGCTGACAAATTGATGTTCATCCTCATCTGGGATTGTAAAGGCCCAGTCCAGGCAGTGGTCGAGAAAACGGTCTCCATTCAGGGGTTTCTGACACACGTGGCAGGTAGAAGCCATGTTGTTGGCCCGCCAGTTCTCTCGGGTCATCCTTATGTCTTTGGGGTTACCCAGCACTACTTTGATTATGTTCTTCTTCCTGAAGCATTTTTAACAAGTGCTCTGTCGTGTTAGGTCCTCAGCATGTCACATGTTGTTGTGTTTGACCTTCACATTGGATGACTGTAGCAGTAGCCTCAAGCCTCGTGATGCTGAGTATTCTGAGTGTTGCTTTGGCTGGGATCTAGCTCGGGACCCTCAGTCATAATGGTCAGTACCTCGATGTCAGCACAGACAATGTAGGGCGTGGGTAGTTGCTTGTGCCAGTTCAGAAAGCGGAACTTGTCATCTTCAGGCATATTCACCTTCACCATGGTTTGGTCTAAGCCACGGTATTCTGGTTTATGGGCCTCTAGCAGATTTTCTTTGGTGTAGCCATGAAGGCAACGCTCACAGAAGTATTGACATCCTTCATACTTCAATTGATCGTGGAGTAAGCTGTTGAGCTGTTCCAACCTTCTCTATCAGCAGCAGGTTAATCCTGGGGATGCCCTCTGGTTGTTTGTGGGGGTGATGAATGATGACGCCTTTGTCCTAACCAAAGACATTGATGACTAGGTCATTTTGTTTTTCTACCTTTGGAACCTGGGAGACAGTTTTGGGAGGGGGGCATCTATCCCTACAAATTTCAAACCATCGTCTGTTGGGTACTCTGAAGGCCTTTGTAACTCTCTGTCTGATGGAAACTACAGATCTCAAAGCCCACCAGAGACAATGATCATCCCTGTTTTTCAAGTTGATGCCCACTTTTTTTGTCTTTCACTTCTGCTTGTAGTGGTATGTAGGAGCCTCTCTCAGGAGCTGGTATCACCAAAGAATTTGGATTCTTTCTACTACCCAACCAGAACCTCGTTACATCTATTTCTCGAGCACATCCTGGATGGCAGGAAAAGCTCTGTCTAGCTCCATGTTGATATCAATGGCCTATAGGCTTGTGATGGAGCTCGGTATCTATGTATTTCTCTGTGCCATCAGGGTTGCCTTTTCGAAGCTGGATCTTAAAAGCAACCAGGACTTTGACTCAACTGAGTGCCAGAATCCCTTCTGTAAGCTTCTTATAGATCTGGGGGCGCACATCCACTAATAAAGCTCTTGGGTCTGCGTCGAGGGGAGGTAGCATTGAGGAACATCCATCTTACAGCCCTGCAGGTAGTTCCTTAATACCCACGGCGTTTGCCTGAAGATAAGATCACCTGCAACATTGGGCATGTCTTGTAGAACAAGAATCTTCTTGCACTCGTCCTGGGTAGTTCGGAAAGTTTTTGAAGCTTGGGGGTAGGGGGTATGGGTCAAACTCTTCTATATTGGCCTTCCATTTCTCATGTTCGTTTGAAGTGATGGAGTAGGCTGATATTTTCATGGAAGCGGGGGCTTTAGCAAGTGTCTTTTGCTGCTTTCAGAATTCACTTATGCATGATGTTGTTATTAACTCTCTGACCTGGCTCTGGTATTTCCACCTCATCCATAGTCGCCATGCTGAGTGTATAAACCCATAGTCGCGGCGCTTCTAAACAGAAATTCCTTTCCCACGGCCCTTTGGTGTCGGTGCTATAATTTCATGTTCTCATTTTTATAACCACACTTGCACAGAGATAGCTGGTCAGTTACCCCCTCACCGCAAACATAGCGTGGCTTCCTAGACAATCCTTTTCGCAGCCGGGCCGGGTGAACATAACAAGACCCCCCCCCCTCCACACAGCGCCCGCCACAGAGTTTGGTAGAGCACAAGGTAAGCAAAGCCACTGGCATGTGTTTTTACCCAGTCTCATTGTGCCTCTGATTCTGTACATCCATCATCAGCGGATATATCTAAAGGGAAGACCTGCGCAGAATATTGGTTAGGGGGATCCTCGGGGTGGGTTGGGGGGGGGGGGGGAATCGAGACAGGCCCTATCTTGTAAAGAGTGTTTTGCAATAATGGTGAAGTGTGACAGAACTTTGGCAGAAGATAGGTTGGGGACTCAATGGGGTGGAGGGGGCCTTACATGGTAATTGCACCCCCCCCCCCCCCAGTTTGTAGGATGGGACGGGGCCATATCTTGCAAGCAGTGCTTTTGTAGTAGTGATCCAGAACTTCGGTATCTTGAACTAAGGGTAGGACCCTTCTTTTGACTCACCCTTTTATACACATACACCCACCCCCCTCTGCCTCAATTAAACGGGAGGTGGGGGGGGGGTATACAGAGAGGCCAAATTAACAGGCATACAATCCTTTGATGAGGTTGAAAGACTCACCGAAGACAGGAAAAATTGGCGAAGTACTTTGCGAGCCCTATGTGATGTTTAACGGCACGGGAAGGATATAAGATATAAGAAGGGGGGTATACAGGGTTTCGAATAAACTTGTCTTGTCTCCTTCCTCATATACTTTTCGGTGTTAAGGGAACAAATAGATGTTTTGATAGGGCTCGACGATTTGTTTCATATAATTTGATATTTAATGCTTCTGTGATTTCCTCTCTCCATCTCGTGCTTGGGCGGCCTCTTCCTCTGTTAACTACAAATCTTAGTGTGAATTTTGTTTGTGATATACTGTCTGGTAGTAACCGTGTAACATGACCAGACCATTTACTTGCTGTTTCTGGATATGTGTAATACTAGTGTTACTTTAACCCTTGCTCTGATTGTGTCATTTCTTATTTGGTCTCTTCTTGTCACATTTAGTATTCTCCTTAAACGTCTAATTTCTGTCGTAATGATTTTTCTTTTGTTCTTGCCTGTTAGGGTCCATTGATAGCATAATGTTGTAAGGAAAATTGTGTTAGACAGTGCCATTTCTGTTTCAGTTGTGGTCCAATGACCTTAGTTGCTTTAATGCGTCTGCTCTCAATCTTATCGTCAATTTTCCCTGAGGATGATATTATGTTACCTAGGTATTTGAAATGTTTCACTTGTTTCAAGGGCTGGCTGTCTATGAAGATCTTTTTTTTTCAATTTCTTCACTCGCTGTGGTCGTAACTTCTGTTGCTGTTTTTTTTTTCAGCTCTGATCTTCAAGTTGTGGCTTTGACATGCCCTTGATAAATTATCCATGTTCGGGTGTAGGTCTTTTTTCTGATGTGGCTATAAGTGCTTGATCGTTAGCAAAAATGATTTTTTGCCACCCTTCTCCGCAGATTTTGAGTGTGACTAGCACATGGTCACTTCCCCCTATTTGTGTGTTGACGGTTCTGACTGTAAGTCGATGTGTGTCGTCTGTTGCTACAGCGAGGTCAGGTGTGCTTGATTCTGTCCATGCCCTGGAATGGAAGGTTGGTTTGTCTTTTGGTCGGTTAATGAGGGTTAGTTTGTTGTCTGTCATCCAGTCTTCCAGTTCTTCATCTCTGTAATTCAGTGTCTCATAGCTCCAGCTTGGAGAGTGGCTGATGAAGTCCCCAACAAGGTGTTTTGTGCTTTTAATTTTTCTTTTGTGGAGCTGTAAAGCTGTGGCAGAAGGCATGTACCAGTTGGTAATTTGCATGTCTCCACAGAAGGAGTTTCACTGTTAGGTATTCTAGCTCACCTTCTATAGATCAAAATGTATAAACTAGGAAAAAAGTAGGAGCAGCTTTATTGCTTAACGACTACAAAGTTGTGACGTTTCGGTGTGACGTTTCGGCGTTTCATTATCATACAAACACACACAGGACGAAGAATTAGAGAGAGGAGATAAAGTATAGATTCATGTGAATCCTATGTTAAAAATAAATAAATAAATAGATAAAATGGATAGAGCTATAACTTGAATATGTAGCTTTTGCAACGCTCGTTCAGAAATATGCCCGTTCAAAATGTGTTACGTTCAAAATGTGCTCGCTCAGAAATGTATAGAAATGCGCATGGTGGAGAGTAGAGAATGTTTAAATAGAAGCTTGTGATGTATGATAGGTGGATCGTAACTGAAGGTGGTGGGTGGGGAAACTGTTGAAGGGAGAGAGAGAGAGAGAGAGAGAGAGAGAGAGATAGAGAGAGAGAGAGTGATGCAGTGGTAACCAAGACAGGAGAAGGTGAAATAAATGATTGTGGTTGGGGTAGAGGGGTCGTAATGCGATGATGTGAGGAGGTTCTGAACTGTGTGTAACAAGTGAGAAAAAATAGAGCTTAGTGGAGATGGATTATGACTGTGGAAGAGGAGAATATCATCATCATCATAATCATCATCAACATTATTATCATCATCATCAGGTGCCATGCCAACTGGCGTTGGCTATTATGCTTCTCCAGAGTACACGATCCTTCATGCAGTCCATGCTCAGTTGGTGATCTCCTCTCACACCATCCCGTCAGACTGTCCAGTATCATTTCTCTTGGTCTTCCTGTTGATCTTCTTCCTTCTATTTTTCTTGTTATAATATTTTCAATGCCCCCTCTTCTCATTGCATGTCCTGTGAAAGTACATTGTCTCTCTCCCTTATCTTTTTGACAAGATTTTTTTTTTCTCTCCAGCTCTTCTCATACATTCTTCATTAGTTATTTTTGCTGTCCAGGTAATTTGCAATATTCTTCTAATAAACCACATTTCTGCTGCTTCCAATGATTGTATTATATTATGTTTAGCTGAAAAAACGAGTTCAAACCGTATGGTTCCAGCGTCCCATAGTCTGGAATGTAGCTGTTCTCAAGTGCTAGGCGGCTTGTGTCATCTGCGTGACATTGTTTGATGGCTGTTACCAGAAAATCAGATTTGCCTCTGTGGTTGAGGCCACTGAAATGATCCGGGACTGGTTTCGAAGCATCTTATATCTTATATCGTATATCCTTCCCTCCCGTGCCGTTAAATGTCACATAGGGCTCGCAAAGTACTTCGCCAAATTTTCCTGTCTTCGGCGAGTCTTTCAACCTCATCAAAGGATTGTATGCCTGTTAATTTGGCCTCTCTTAATAATGTCCTCTTCAGAGTTTCACGCGGTCTGCCTCTTTTTCTTCGGCCTGTTGTGTTCCACTTGATAGCTTGTTTTGGGATTCTCTGATCATTTCTTCTCATCAAGTGACCAACATATGTCCAACTCCTTTTCCTGATCACCCATGAGACTGGTTGTTATTCAGTCATCTGTCTTATCTCTGTATTGTTCTTGAATTCATTCCACTTGATACCGAGTATTTTCCTAGGGCATTTGTTTTCAAAAGAGTCTAATTTCTTTTCTATTTCATTAGTTGTTTTCCAGCTTTCGCATGCATAAATGAGGGTGGATATTACATTTGAATTGAATAGTCTTAACTTGGTTTTTGTGCTTATAACTTTTGAGTTCCATATGTTCTCAAGATTCTTGAAGATTGATGCTGCTTTTGCAATTCTGATCCTAACTTCCTTTCTAGTGTCACCATCCTGGTCTATGTAGCTGCCAAGGTATGCAAATTGATTGACTTCTTCAATATCTGTCCCTTCCGTGTGTATTTTTCCAGTTTGATTGAGAGGAATTTTCACTATTTTTGTTTTGTCGTTGTTAATTTCAAGTCCTATTTTGCTAGCCAGTGAAGACAGGCTATCTGTTTTTTCTTGCATGGAATTCACATTATTACTGATAAGAGTTATGTCATCAGCAAAATCAAGATCTTCTAGTTGGGTCCCATGTACCCAGTCAATGCCTGTGTTACCTGTGCAGCATTTTTTCATTATGAAGTCTATTGTAATCCCAAACAGTAAAGGAGATAGTATACATCCTTGTTTCACGCCTGTTTCAATCTGGAACCATTCACTCATCCCTTCTTCTGTCTAGGTTGTATCGTGCTCTTATTATACGACTGTTCACCGGTTCCCATTCTACAAGGCTCTTCGCAGCTACATTTGACATAATAATGCCCACCCCATGCCGGATTTTACCACCATTTCTGCCTGAATGTATTATTAACTTCCCATTTTCCGCCGAAGCATGCTGGGTGATATCCTACAGATGTTTCTGCATGCAGTCCCCTAATCTGAGGCCAGTTTCATCAATATAAGTTATCCTGCATCTTTTGGATACGATGACATATATTATATTAAGGGATTCGCATGTGAATCCCTCATGAAGAGTGAGGATAGTTTTAGGAAAGGTGATTGTTTTCGTTTCCCAGAATAGACTATGTTTCTGTAGATCAGCTTATTTCTACAGCTGGGATGTATGTTTTGACTAGGGTCATTATTCTACATTTGGTCTGTTGTGCCTAAAGCACTCATAGCCTCGTATGAAAAACCTAAGTGTCTCTCTTAGATATGTTTCTTGAACGCAAAGACCGTCTATGCCGTTTGTTTTGTGAAAATCTTGTAGTTTTATTTTCTTGTCTCGTACTCCCTCTGCATTCCATCGAGCCACTGTAAATACTCAACTGTTGAGTCTGCTGGCTCTGGCCTGCTTTTATGATCCTTTCGGACTGTCGTGGGGGGGGGGGGGGGAGAGATTTTGTTCTCTTGGTTGGGTAAATAGCTAAATGAGGCGTGGGATCCATCCTTTTTCCTTCCCGCTGGAGAAGGGCCGAAACGAAGCCATACCGCGAGATTGGATTGCATCAAGACCATTCTTAAAGTCGTACATGCGTGTGTGTCATGTTTTAACCCGGTACTGCGCTGCAATCAACATACTCCTTCTTCGGCAGGCTTGGGGGGGGGGGGGGCGCGCTACATCGTACACGTGCTCGCGCTCCTGGTGCTCGACATTAGGTTATATTCCGTTAAATAGGGCTACAGTTTTGAATTATCCGTTAAATCTAATTAGTATTTCACCACGTGATTATATTTTGGCGAGTGGCTATCAATCGCGTCTAGATAATATCATTAAGTTATAATCTGTATGTGAATTAAGTCCAAAATATCAAGAATTGTTCCACCAGTTCACAGCGTACATAAGTGACAAAGAAAGCTATAATTTTCTGAATGCATAGTTGACTCTACACTTAGTTATTGAAGATTGAAGTGCTATTTTTTTATCTTTTTTTTTATATCCTAATGGTAAAAGTAAAGGTACATGCACACAGTCAAATCATAAGTGCTCTGCTGTTTAGTCAGTAGTTGACTGGAAAACTACAAGCCAGTGTCGCCATCAGCATGAACTCCGTAGTTAGTAGCGTCATTTCTCTTCCTTCCCAGAGATTTACCCTGGTACCCGTGTTTTCTTCAGACTGGGTGAACCCCGGGATTTTTTAAAATCCATGTTTGACCACCACTGTGACGAGTGGAAATCGAAACCAGGTCACCGGGTCAGTGTGCGAGTGGTTAATCCACTGGGCTAACATGGGTCCCTTTTTTTATATCCTTGGAATTGCAAGCAAGATGTTCTTTTGCAGCCATTAAGGTGAACACGTTTAAACACAAGTATCATGCTGGATGAGGACTGGGTTGTGGTGGTCATTTATTGCAGACTCAGGGTGAAGCCAAAAAAAGCAAGGAAAGACGCAATGATCCCTTAGGGGACTCCATTGTCATGAGGACTAGTGATCCATTTCCTATTTGCCAGGTGAACCTGTAACCGAGGGCACCAGTGAAGAGATGAGGCAGGGTCTTGTTTGACTTTCGTTTGCTAAACCTTCACGCTAGCAGTCAGGTATGGGTCACTGATGGCTATTTCTTGCTGCATCTGCCCAGTTACTGAATACACAAGAATAAAACATGAACTATATAATTCTGCATAAAACGGCAATCATTTGAGATGCAGAAAAAAGGTAGAAAATAGATACATTTCAGTTTTGTGTTTACTGTGATTTGCAATTTGTCTTATTTTAAGATCATTTTATCAGTGATAAATGGAGTTGTTATGTGATACATGATGTTCAAAGAGGTCAAATATTGAATATCAACACATGTCTATAGAATAACTTCATTATAATGAGGTAATTATAAAACATGTCATTAATATACATATTTTTCATGTGCCCATGGTCTTGGAAACACAGGCCTAACGTCATATCTCCAATGTCTTAATGGCATGGAATCTGGACTGTTTTTTAGCTAGACACCAGTACTTGTATATTTTGTTATCCAAAAAATTATAATACTTGTTATTTTTAGACACTATTTGTATTTTCTTATCTGTTAAACTACATGATGTATTGGCCATAGTTATGTAATACCTCCTATACTAAAGATAATATCTTAATCAATTACAGAAACCTTGATCCATGAACTACTGAGAAACACAACGAACATTTTCACGAGCAAGTCTATTATGCTAAGATGTGCAGAAACCGGACAGTACAGAACTATGAGAAAGCTGATAGAGAGAGGTGTTGACATCAACATGCTTGACAGTGATGGGAAAACTGCTTTAATGTTTGCTGCTGGAGATGGGAATCTTGACTGGTTAAACTGGCTTCTACAGCATGGTGCTGACATAGATATAACAGACAAGGCAGGTTGCACTGCCTTCAGTTATGCTGCTGCCAATGGGAGATATGGCTGTATTCAGGTTTTACTTGAGGCTGGTAAAAATAAGCATGTTAACAAGTCAAACATAAATGGTCATACACCGCTGATGCTTGTTGCTGGATCTAGTGGGGATAATGTTGAGTGTCTGCAGGAACTCCTGAATGTTGGTGCTGATATTAACAGTAAAGATGACCTTGGTTATTCAGTTCTAGCCCATGCTGCTTTAAATGGAAATATTAAATGTGTACAAGCTTTACTTCAAGCTGGCAGTTTTAATCATATAAACTTATCAGATGATCTTGGTCGGACTCCATTAACACAATTATTTTGCTACTTACAAAAAAAAAAAAAAAGAATGAACTTTTATTTTGTATCTAGGACATTTTGCTTCTTTTATTTCTTTTCCTCACTGCCAATCTTTCCAACATGTTTTCAATCATTTCCAAACTTGATTGCATAGCTTTTACCATGTGTGAACTGTTCATAGCTATACACTACTAAAAAGAAAAAAAAATCAGCTTCTTAGCTTATAAAGTATAAATATCTTACATCGTTCCCATGCCACTAAATGTCACATAGAGTTTGCATGGTATTTCACCAAGTTTTCCTGTTTTCAGCAAGCTTTTCAACCTCATTAAGGGATGTTATGCCAATTAAACTGGCCTTTCTTAATAGTGTCCAGTTAGAGTTTCACGTGGTTGACCTCTTTTTCTTCAGCCTGTTATGTTCCACTTGATAGGTTGATTATGAAGTCTCTGATTGTTTCTTCTCATCACATGACTGGCTTATGTCCCTCTTTCTTTTTATGATCACCCATGAGACAGGCTGTTGTTTGCTTATCTATCTTATCTCTGTGTTGTTCTTGAATTTGTTCCACTTTATACTGAGTATTTTCCTTAGGCATTTGTTTAAAAAGAGTCTAATTTCTTTTCTATTTCTTTAATTGTTTTCCAGCTTCTGTGTGCATAAATGAGGGTAGATATTATTTGAATTTGAAAGTATAAACATACATTATCCTAAAATGAAATATCTTATTTTTAAACATTATTTACAAACATCCTGGGTTTCTTTTTATTAAAAAAATGACTATACATAACAAAAGAGATAAAAATGATGCAAAATTTTAAAAAAGCACTGTGAAAATACATTAATTTTTAAGACATAGTTTAAATTAAGGACTAAAAACAAATCTTCATTATAATCATCCTTGTTTGACACATTATTGTATATATTTTCTTTTCCTTTCTCTAAACATAATTTCATATTTTTAATTTTGGCTACATTCAAGAAATAGTTTAAGAGAAAGAAAACAAGATACAATATACTTCAGTAAATTTGTTGCATTATATAAATGTTGTAATGAGAAGGAACAATCTGAGAATCACAAAGCAAGCCAACAAATAGGAAAACATCTGGAAAAAGAAAAAGAGGCTGACCCCAAGAGACCCTAAAGAGAACACTGACAAGAGAGGCTAAGATGATTGATATCAAATCCTTTGATGCGATTGGAAAGCTTGCCTAGAAATTCATGAACCCTATGTGACAGGTGATGACACAGGAAGTATGTAAGACATAAATGCTGTACAATAATCTGACCATATGTTGTTTATTCCTGCTGTCTTAAAATTTGCATAAAGTTCTACATCTCTTATGAATAGTAAAATGGAAATTAAAATTGAACAATATATGTGCTTGTACCATTAAATATAGAGTTATTTAGAAGGTGTAATTTTAGGAATTTTTATATTCTTTTCAATAGATTATAGCCTTATAATATTATAATGAGATATGATGGTTTAGCAGTTAGTGCACAAACTTGCTGACCAGAAGGCCCAAGGTTAATTTTTTTCCCCTGGAGTGTCATTTTTTAACTGATTGATACCATGGTCAACTCAGCTTCAGGAAATAGGCCCTGTGGTTTCCCTTCTAAAACAAGGGCAGTGAGGGCAGATGCTGTCCTGCCTAAATCACAGTGATGTGGCTTAGAAAAATTGAAGGTCAAGGAACATACTTTAATAATGAGAAATAATAATGTTCCAGTGTAATTTATTAATCTGATTCACCTGAACAAAATTCTGGAAGATGACAAGAATCTTCAAGGGCAAGAAATTAAACACTACGATTTTGGTGTACTCTGAGATTTACAAATGACATACACTGTCCTGTAACTGTGTAGCAGAATCTAACTCAGAATTCGTAGAGGACATTTCAGCATCAGTTGATATTAATGAATATTTTTATGTGTAGTACTGCACTGATGATGGTATGTGAGTGAGTGAGTGAGTGAGTGAGTGAGTGAGTGAGTGAGTGAGTGAGTGAGTGAGTGAGTTAGTTAGTCAACAGATCATCATCACTGCACTGATGATGGTATGTGAGTGAATGAGTGAGTTAGTTAATCAACAGATCATCATCACTGCACTGATGATGGTATGTGAGTGAGTGAGTGAGTTAGTTAGTCAACAGATCATCATCACTGCACTGATGATGGTATGTGAGTGAGTGAGTGAGTTAGTTAGGTAGTCAACAGATCATCATCACTGCATTGATGATGGTATGTGAGTGAGTGAGTGAGTGAGTGAGTGAGTGAGTGAGTGAGTGAGTGAGTGAGTGAGTGAGTGAGTGAGTGAGTTAGTTAGTCAACAGATCATCATCACTACACTGATGATGGTATGTGAGTGAATGAGTGAGTTAGTTAATCAACAGATCATCATCACTGCACTGATGATGGTATGTGAGTGAGTGAGTGAGTTAGTTAGTCAACAGATCATCATCACTGCACTGATGATGGTATGTGAGTGAGTGAGTGAGTTAGTTAGGTAGTCAACAGATCATCATCACTGCACTGATGATGTTATGTGAGTGAGTGAGTGAGTTAGTTAGTTAGTCAACAGATCATCATCACTGCACATAGAACAGAAATGCTCAGGTATCCTCTTCAGTATATCACCCAGCATTCATAGACTGATGATACTATCAGTTCTGCATTGGTTAACTCAACTTATTTGGCTCCCAGAATGGTGTTCTTCCTTGGCTGCACCCTGTTTGACTTGCAGTTCCCGTAGTCTGGCTAAAGATACAGAGTCACATTTATTACCTGAATACTGTTCTTGTCCCACCCTATGTATGTGAGTTACTACCAGTCATTTTTATGCATAATTTGGTCTGGATACATTGATCAACAAATAATGGCTGAAGCAAGTAACATGCTACTAGTACGTTGTGTTAAATTTAAACTTTTTAAGACATTTCCAGACATTGTCATGTTGTTAATGGGTAATTTTAAGTAAAAGTAGTATTAATATATCATTAATGATAATAATTACTTGATCAAGTCACACAAAATGGGAATATCATCATCATCATCATCATCATCATCATTATTTGAGGCACTTTAGATGATGCAGAAGCTTCATCTCCTGATTTTTTTTAATGTGCAACCATTATTTTCATATCTTTTATAACTTTGAGGGGAAACTTATAACAGCAGCAGTGTTTTCCAGGTTTTCATAAGCTGAATTTGACCAATAAAACAGCAGGAAGAAGTTTTTGGCTTATTTTTCCGTGTAGATTTGACCAGATTAATGATACTAAAAAAACTTCTCAATGTCAACATCTGTATGTGGTGGTATTAGAGGCAAGATAATGCATGCACAAATTTCTTAACATAGATTACATCTTGTGACATCTTTGTACTGTTTTCTTCATTTCAGAAGACTTATGTATCTTTTTTATTGGTCCAGTCAACTGTCTTGATTCTTTTTAGCTAGTATATTCTGATTTAGTGATTACATTTTCAGATACATTTAAATATTTCATTACTTTACATATTTAAGAGATGTCCTTCATTGGTTGCAGAACATTATTTACAAAGAAGAGAGATACATTCTTCATATTTTCCACATTGTCGGAAAGTCTCTATCTGAACTGTTTAAATGGCACAAGAAAATTTCAACATTGACATCTTCTGCTCATTTTAATATATTAACTACTTCAGTTTGTAACTTTTTGATTTTTTGACTCAGATTAGGAGCCCACTTATGATTCAAAGTTCAAAATTCAAACTCCGGCTTCACAGCATTTGGGACAATCCCATAAAAATCTCCATCACATGGTGCAGCATCCATCTAAGAGTATGTTTTCTAATAGTTCCTGCCACATGTTGGTTGTTTACAATGTGCTTTCTGCCACACATATCAGATTTCCTGCCAGCACCTTTAATTTGTCCTGGCTCCACCATTTTCTTCACATTTACATTGTTCTTCCATTCCTGTTCTTCATTTTCCCACAGTCTGTCCAATACAGCTTTAGCAATGTTCTTAGTTCATTGTTGGTCTGCCATTTATTTTAGCCTGTCCATCAAGTCTGTCTGCCACAACACTGCCATGTACTCCCACATGCCCTGGACAGTAAAGCCACGTTAGGCTTGTCACAGTTGACTGGCTTAACAGATGAACCTATACTTTTTAAAGCAATTTCTTCTCAATCTTACAAAGCATACTCTGTGAATCTGTCATAACGACACCATTAACCACATCAAGAGCAACTAGCCATTCTACTGCCGCCAACACAGCCTCAATTTCCATTCACATGCCTGATGTGATGACTTCAAAGGGTCCTGAACCCTATGCCACTATTCTTCCATTTCGGCAGACAACAAAACCCCAACCACTTCTCCTGTTCCACGTCACTGAGTCATCTCTATATTCCATGTTGGAATACCCACAGCGATGCTGGATGAGATCTTGAACCAAAAGTTCAATTGCTCCTTGTGCCCAGTCTCAACATTCACAGCCCTTCTGTATGATAACCTTTGGTTAGTTGAGGTCGGTCCTGTACCCATGACCAATCATCACCTTTAGGCACTTAATCTGGATTGCAAATTGACTTTATTGTATCCTCAGCTTCAGCCATCCATGATCTGCCTCATTTGATGCATTTATCTTTCCTTTATATCTCTCTCCTTATGGAGAGGATGGTCCTTCATGCCAGTAACCCTTAATTATGTTTTGTTTTTAATGTAAACTGTGTATTTCTAGAATGTCCAGACTTCTTGAGACACACTTATACATTTCATTAAAATAAGGATGAAATGTCCTATTTAAGCTTATTATATTCTTCTTCTTCTTCTTCATCTTTCCCAGCCATTAAGACTCACTGCTGCAGATAAAGTTTCCCTCTATTCCTCTCCTCTCTCCAATTGGTGACACTAGTTTCTTTTATATCCTTTTCTATGTTGTCTTTCCATCTCTGTCTTGGTCTACCCTTTGGTTTTGTTTCCCTCGTCTCTTGTGCATATATAAGTTTTGATTGTCTGTTCTCTTCCATTCTTTCTACATGGCCCAACCAGCGTAGTCTGTTCAGTTTCAAGACATTTATATTCATTAGGATTTCAATAAGCTGTTAAATTCAGTGTTCTTTCTAGCTCTCCAGTCTCCACTGGTGATATCCCTTATGGGCCCAAAGATTCTTCTTAGTATCTTGTTCTCAAAGATCTGCAATTGTTGTTCATCTTTCTTTGTTGCACTTGTTTCTGATCCATACATATTTATAAATTTCATATAAACCTAGTTAATGAAGCCAACCAATTCTGTGCAATGTCTGTATGTGTCCTTAGTTCAGTTTATTTCACTCAATAAATTCTTAAGTTCCTGTACAATAGTCCCAGAAAAATATTTATCCAACAAGGTAACAAGTATGACATGTGCAAAAGTCATCAGCTTGAAGCGAGTGAGTCCCAAATTCAGCCACAGCAGGTCTGGACCATTATTGCCATTTTAGGGTACATTAAAGAACTTTAATTCATTTATAAAATGAGAAAGGGTTAATTATGGACAGTTTACTCAAAGTTTGTTCTTTGTTATTTTTTTATTTTCAGTGGACTGCACAATTTTTTTATAAAAAAAAAAAAAAAGAAAACTGCACCAGTCAATGTCCATGACATTTTTTTTTCTAAAATATAGAAAGAGAGAATATGTAAGCTTTGAAATGAAGTATAAGTCCAGATTAATTAACAGTTAATGACAGTTTAATTAATGGTGATCTTGTTTTTATTTAATTTTTTTACCTGCATGCAGTGATTGATGTTAATGATATTATGTTTTACTTGTCATATGCAAATATTTTCTCATCTGTGATGTTTCATGATAATAATCATTTTATAAAATCCCTTAATTAAACAATTTTATATTCATCTTAGTATCCAGATGGTAAAAAATGAGTTAATGAGAAACTGATTTTTGATTTTATCATTTTAATTGTAATTTTTCTTTCCTGACAATGATAACTGGATTAGCGGAGACAAGCAAAGTATAATAATTTCAGTGAAACACAAGTCATCAAATACTCATAACTCTCAATGTAGACATGGGAAACATCATCAGTTTTATTCATATTACTATAATCTTACCTATTATTGTTCATCAATCCCTTGATGAGGTTGAAAAACTTGCAGAAAACAGAAAAACTTGGCAAACTACCATGTGAGCATGGGAAAGATGTCGGATATAAGATATAAGTTGATTTAAATTCTTAAACTTGATCTAAATCAACAGTTTAAAGGTTTTCACAATCAGATTAAACTCTTTATGACTGAAAGATAAATATGTTCCTTATTTATGAGTTTAATTCATATAATGTTAAGTTGCTCATTGCACTTGAGTTCAGGATTTGAGACACACTCATTCTTTTAATAGATTAAAAGTCACATGACAAAGTGCAGTGTCAGTCAAACCCATTTCTTTATTCTTTTTTAAAAATTTTCATTCATTCATTCATTCTTCAATATATAAAGTTCGTATCCTACTATCCTACAGTTTATTTTAGGCAAATCATTCTTATTTTTGTTATAGAACTGGCCTGCACATAAACATGCTAAAATTTGTAAATTATTAATGAGACTGATTTTAACATAGATACCTTTATATGAGAAACAGTTCTCTAAATGTTGTGCTACACTAGTGCTCTACTTCTTGTGTAATATTAGTCACAGACAGAACTCTCATCTGACAGGACTTAAAATTAATGATCAAAGCCTAACAGAAACAGATACCTTCACACACCTCGTTAGCATACTAACACCTGCTGGAGGAATACATAAAGACATAAAGAGAAGAATAAATAAAGCAAGAACATCCATCGTTAATCTTAGAAACATTTGTCCAGTACAGTATTAAAACCTATATAAAACTTTACTAAAGCTGTGTTTTCATATTCCTCTATGGAGCAGAATTCTGGAGAACAACTGAAAAGGAAATGGCCAGATTATCCTCATTCCACACAACCTGTTTCAAAAATATTTTGGATATTTATTGACCAAAGACAATAAAAAATAGATACCTACTTGACCAACATGACAAGCAAGTTATAATAGTACAAAAAAAATCGCTTGAAATGAATTGGTCATGTGCTCTGAAGGGACCCCAGAAGTGTCACTAAAACAGCCATGAGATGGACACCTGAAGTAAAAGAGAGACCAACCAAAGGTGGAGAACTGTAGAAGCAAAAATGAGTAGAATTCAGCACAACTGAGGCACAATGCAAAGGTTGGTTGTAGACCATGAGAAACAGAGAATTTGTTGCAGTTCTGAAGATAACGCAAGGTGTAGTGGGCCATGATGCTTAGTTGATCACTGACCAAGTATTTAGATGGACAGACTCATCTGGAAGAGCAGATTACAATAGCCAATCATGGTTACTGTGTAGAACAAATCAGAGCTTGCCAGAAGCCCTTTCCACATGCTCACAGTTACAGACTGATGTGTTCTTTCAGCCTGGTTAACAGAAGTATAACTATCGGTGGCCCATCATGGTGATAGGCTGTTGAGAAGCTTGTTTCTTGTGTCCCCTTCATGTTTTTAAAGCAAGCTGCCATAATCTTATGCTTCACTGATTACACCAAAGCATTCGACAAGGTGGAACATGATGAAATTATTAAAATCCTTGAAGACATAAACATAGGCAGCAAAGACCTGAGGATTATAAAACATCTATACTGGCAACAGGAAACAGCAATTCGGGTTGAAAATAAAACTGGAAAATATCAACTAAAAAACAAGGGGAGAAACAGGGATGTGTTCTCTCTCCAGACCTTTTTTTCTCTGTACAGTGAGAATATTATAAGAACAATCATTATAGAACCAGGTATAAAAGCAAGAGGATACAATATTGACAACTTTCAGTATGCTGATGACACAGTACTGATAGCTGAGAACCAACAAGACCTGCAAAATCTCTTGGATAAAGTCGCCAAAGAAAGTGAACAGAAAGATCTTTGAACATCAAAAAGAGAGAGACTGGTTATATCTAAGAAACAGATTCCACCAGCATGCAGTATAAAATTAAATGGAACTATTCTAAATCAGATGAAGAAATTCAAATACCTTGGAGCAGTAATAACTTCAGATGGGAAATGCAGAACAGAACTTAGGAACAGAGTAGGCCATGCAAAGACTGCATTTCAAAGAATGAGAAACATATTATCCAACACGTCCTTATCAATGAATGTTAGATAACGAGTCTTAAAATTCTATATTGGACCTATCTTAATATATGAAGGTGAATCATGAACAGTAGGCAGGTCTGTAAAAAATCATCGAAAGCCAGTCAGTCATTTGCATGTCCCTTGGGGAACTTTGCCTTCCTAACAGATCCCTTGTAGGCCTCTTGGTTGTAGCAAGATGGCCTGCTGCTGATGCATCCATTTGCAGATCATCAATGATGTCTTGCAGCCATCTTCACCTTGGTCTTCCTCTCTTTTTTTTCCCATTATGTACCCTTCCAATATGGTCTTCTCTAAATTCTCATGATGTTTAATGTGTCCAAACAGCTCTCTTGTAGGCTTCTCATTTGTAAGCAAGATGCCATGCTGCTGATGCATCTATATGCAGTCATCTTCGCCTTGGTCTTCCTCTCTTTCCTTTACGTACCCTTTCTTTGTTTAATCCTCTTAAGCAGCAGAAATGTGGTTTATTAGAAGAATGTTTTGAATTCCCTGGACAGCAAATAAAACTTATGAAGAATGTAGAAGAGCTGGAGAGTTTTAAAAAAATCTTGTTAAAAAATATGAGAGAGATAATGTACTTTCATACTGTATGCAATGAGAAGAGGGGGAATTGGAAATATTATAACAGGAAAAATAGAGATAATAAGAGCCAGGGGAAAACCGATAGAAATGTTACGGCTTGTATGACGAGATGATGTGAGAGCAGATCGCCAGCTGAGCTGATGGCCTACATTAAAGATCGGCTAATCCGGAGAAGCCAACGTCAGTCGGCACGGCATCTGATGATGGTGATAGTACTCTGTACTGCCTGGCACCATGCCTGTCTGCATCCTCGCATGGTCGAATACAGAGAATTAGTTCCCATTTCAAGGGAGATCAGTAGAACAAGATCCACACCGCTTTAATTATTTTCTCCCTTGACAGACAATCTTGCGGTTCTATGACTATTTCCTATCAGACTTCTCCCTCTATCACTTGCAAGTCCTGGTATACAGATATTCAGTCAGATACATACACTCAAACCTTTTGTTATTAACTTTGTCCATGCCGCAGGTTAAAACACGGTTCTTAATCTGATACCGACGCGGACGTTTACATGGCCGAGGGGGTGTTGTTGATAGTAAAAAAATCACTGTTACAAACTAATTCAATGTTCAACATGTGTGTATTATATATCAAAATAAGTGGAAATGAATGAAGATTCATAAATGATGTTATTTGTCATAAAAGAAAAGAAAACAACTGGTATAAAAAGATGGAAACATTTTTGGGCGCTAAAACATTTTTTGGGCTCATTATGCACTTGTATTTTAACTTTCTCAGTGACAACCAACTCCTGGTTGTTGTTTCATTCAGGCTGCATATTAAAGGCTGTTTGGTTGGGTGCGCCTGTTACCATGTGTCTAATTGTGAATTACTGCTTTCAAATTACATAAAATCGATAAACGTAAATCCGTTCTTTGAAAGAAATTTCCGAAAAGGTTTGCGGAAAGCGCTATCCCAAAATGTTAGAGATACGGGCAAAGGTCAAGTTTATTCCAAACCTGACCGAGCACACCTCGACGGGGCGGAAACCTCGGTCGTGAACACTTTTGTCATTCGATAACAGCTGGGAGATAAATCTTATGATACTTTTGTCAGTTCAGTGTATAACAGAAACACGAAATGCAGTTTTAAATACAGAAGAGTATCCATAAATCTAGAATTACCCGTTTAGATAAGATAAGAAAATAATTTCCCACTTCTCGTCTTCTAGACAGAAGGTCAGCTAGATAAGTTACCAGTCGTCTCGTATTCTGCGAGACAGGTCTGTAAAAAGATTAATCAGTACACTACGTTTATAAATGTGCTTACACGTGTAAGAAGGTAAAATGTTAAAGGGAAAAGAAGATATTGTGGACAGGTGGACAGAGTATATCGGTGAGCTATATGGAGGAGAAAGACCAGAATTAACACCAGACACTGAAAACTGTGAGGGACCACCAATACTTGAAGATGAAATCATAGATGCCATCAAACACATGAAGAAAGGAAAAGCGACTGGGCCTGATAATATAACAATAGAAGAAATAGAGGCACTAGAGGAGATAGGAATAAAAATAATAACCAAGTTACTGAATGACATTTACAACAGTGGTTATATTCCCAGTGACCTGATTAAATCCACGTTTATAGCGCTACCAAAGAAACCAGGTGCAAAGGAATGTGACGACCACCGGACTATCAGCCTCTCATGTCACATAACGAAGCTACTTCTGAGAATAATTATGAGAAGAATAAGGAAAAAGATAAAAATGGAAATAGCAGATGAACAGTTTGGATTTGTTGAAGGAAAGGGAACACACAATGCCATTTATGCTTTACGAATACTAACAGAAAGAGCTTTAGAAGTACAGAAAGATCTCTACTTATGCTTCATTGATTACACCAAGGCATTTGACAAGGTGAAACATAGTGAAATTATTAAAATACTTGAAGACATCAATATAGACGGCAAAGACCTGAGGATTGTAAAACATCTATACTGGCAGCAAGAAGCAGCAGTTCGAGTTGAAAATAGAATTGGAAAATATCAACCTATAAAACAAGGAGTGCGACAAGGATGTGTACTATCTCCAGACCTTTTTTCTCTGTATAGAGAGAATATTCTAAGAACAATCATCACAGAACCAGGCATAAAAATTGGAGGATACAATATTAACAACCTTCGGTATGCTGACGACACAGTACTGATAGCTGAGAACCAACAAGACCTGCAAAATCTCTTGGATAAAGTCGCCAAAGAAAGTGAACAGAAAGGCCTTACTTTGAACATCAAAAAGACAGAGACTATGGTTATATCTAAGAAACAGAATCCACCAGCATGCAGTATTAAATTAAACGGAACTGTTCTAAAGCAGGTGCAGAAATTCAAATACCTTGGAGCAGTAATAACTTCAGATGGGAAATGCAAAACAGAAATTAGGAACAGAATAGGCCAAGCAAAGACTGCATTTCAGAGAATGAGAAACATATTGACCAACACATCCTTATTAATGAATGTTAGAAAACGAGTCCTAAAATGCTATATTGAACCTATCTTGTTATATGGAAGTGAATCATGGACAATAGGCAAGTCTGCACAAAAATCATTGGAAGCAGCTGAAATGTGGTTTATTAGAAGAATGTTGCGAATTCCCTGGACAGCAAAAATAACTAATGAAGAATGTAGGAGAAGAGCTGGAGAGACAAAAAAAAAAAACCTTGTCAAAAAGATAAGAGAGAGACAATGTACTTTCATAGGACATGCAATGAGAAGAGGGGGCATTGAAAATATTATAACAACAGGAAAAATAGAAGGAAGAAGATCAAGAGGAAGACCAAGAGAAATGATACTGGACAGTCTGACGGGATGGTGTGAGAGGAGATCACCAACAGAGCTGATGGCCTGCATGAAGGATCGGGTACTCTGGAGAAGCATAATAGCCAACGCCAGTCGGCACGGCACATGATGATGATGATTACAAGTGTGGCAATCAGGTCTACCTGCTGTACATCCCTTACATATATTTCTTCTAAGGATTTGTCGTATTACTTCGGTTGGGATGCCCAAATGTCCCCTGTTTTAATAAAACTCGTGTCCCATATTTTTTCGTATTCTCATCGTTGACCCCACGTATGTTCGGACATACCCCCTCAGAATGGCAGTGGTCAGCAGTCTGGTGTGTATATAATCACCCCCTTTTATTATCTTAGAAGAAATGTATGTAAGGGATGTACAACAGGTAGACCTGATTGGCACATTTGTAAGCACATTTATAAACTTAGTGTACTGATTAATCTTTTTTCTACAATTAAAAATTTAACTTTAACACCCCCCCCCCCTCGGCTTGATTGAGTGTCCCGTATATGAATTTAGAAAAAGATGATCAGGTTAGGCTAAGGGAAATTAAATAATATTACTGTAAAGGATTTAATGATGAAGGAGGAGGGTTAGGGGGAAGCCAGCTCGCAAGCTCGTTTCAACAGACATAGAAGTGAAACTGAGAATTATATGGGAGTATGGATAAACTAGTAAAAAAGTAGGAACAGTTTTATTAAGTAACGAGCATACAGTTAACGAGCACGCAATTAATAAAGCTGTTCCTACTTTTCTCCTAGTTTGTACACATTGTTATCACAGCTTTACTGCAGTGGCTTCGTGTATAATTATATACCTAGTTTTATATACTCATGCACTAATTATTCGTTTGTTGTATAGGAGTATAGATGTGGGCATTCGTAACTGGAACAAAAGCATACCAGCCACGCTTCTTCTACTTTCGCTTTGCCCAGACGCGTCAACATAGGAGTGGTAATGATAATGGTTTCAGGTTACAACCTCTGGTGACAACCATCCTTTATCTTTACAAACAGTCCTATTGTTAAGTACAGTTAGACACAACGGAACTGGCACTTGCTTTCACCAACAGTGTCATCTTGGCATTGTAGAACTCATTTCATCTCACCTCCATCATTTCAAACAATGGTATATGTGGTTTTCATAATAAAGTTCATTGAAAAGTAAGAAGATGGACATTCGCACGTAAACTAGCTTTCGCGATATTAATTGTGAACATTGTTGTGACTTATATTGAGGGCAGAAAAGAGGTCACGGAAGCAGGGACAGACGATGAAGTCGACGAAAATACAAGAAAAATGAAAATGCAGTAGTGAGTCATTCAGTCATTTGCATATCCTTTGCCCCTCCCTCCCCCCCCCCCCCCCCACAGCTCTCGTGTAGGCCTCTCGGTTGTAAGCAAGATCCCAGGCTGCTGATGCGTTCATTTGGAGGTCATCAACGATGTCTTGCGGTCTTCGCCTTGGTCTTCATGTCTTTCTTTTCCCCATTATGTACCATTCCAAGAGTGTCTTCTCTAAATTCTCATGACGTTTAATATCTCCAAAATATTTAAGTTAATCTTATTTACTAGCCAGCCTTCTTCAATATTAAGTTCTTGTAATATGGATATATTTGTTCTTTTTGTGCCAATGATATTTGAAGAACTCTTCTATAGCATTTACACTGAAAGGCATGTATATGTTTCTCAGCTGTTTTGTTAAGTGTCCATGTCTCACAGGCATATGTTGCGATGGGAAAGACGCATGCCTTAAAAAAAACTTTTACCAGTTTCTTTCGGATGATCATTCATATCACAATTTCATTCTAGCAGATCATGAGCCACAAGTGGATGGAGTGATTTGTCATACTTTTTAAAAGTTAACTCTACGCGCATGAGATTGTGATAATATTTTTTTTCCACAAAACAAAAGATCACATTTACTTTGGTTAAAAAAAAGTATCTTCATTGATGTTCAAACTAATCGTAAATGACAAGCTTCTCATCATTTTCATTGTTCAGTTCAGTACCATACTGTATTTCTTTAAAGTGTACACCATCTCTTGAACGTACTTATACAGACACGCCGATACGATGCTGTGCCTCAACATCTCTACAGCATCGGCTGCAAAGAACAATAGCTCGCAGTTACAGGGAGTTCGTACAAGTACAAGTACTCATATATGTGTGTTCTTGTATTTGTATTTATAACGTGTCCTAAGGACACACTTATTTATACAGTAGTCCCATTAGTTATATCTGAACGGGGCTTAGAAATGTTCATTCCACGCTTTTGGACAGTTCAAGGCAGTAATAGTGCTAGGACTTTTTGAAACCGGTAGAATTTTTACCTGTCCTTCACCTTGCATGAAGTATTTTCGGAAATACCCGTTTTCTCAACAGAAAAGTCGATACTCCCCCCCCTCTCTCTCTCTCTCTCTCTCTCTCTCTCTCTCTCTCTCTCTCTCTCTTAATTTTGCAAATGTAAAAGTAAGCACACTTTACAGATATCGGAAAGTAAATGTTCCCGTGAAAGTTTTTCCCTTTTATTTATTAATCTATACAAAATGCTCTCATGCTGAACCAAAGTCAAAACTGGCCGATTCTACTCCATCAAATTGAGCATCATCAATTTACTGGCCTGATTATCCTCCAAACGATTTGGCTGGTTGCTTTTTACTAGATTTTTTATAAAATAAACCATTTACGGAAACACCCGGAAAGCGAGCCGCAATTAATTAAGCGTTCAGAAAAGAAAATCCTGCCATTCGATTTGACCGAGTTAAACTTGTTCTCCCTTTTCGTTCCCGTAGTTAGATAAATCAGTTCACTACAGCTCGACCTCCCTCCCCTATTTGTTTAAAAGCGGGAACCAAACCTTGCCCTTAGTTACCTTATCTTTTTTAAACTAGAAATAGCATTCGCCCTAGCTGTGTCATCTCCATTGTAGTCTGGGAAACAAAATTAGTTGCTATTCCCAAAACCGCCCCTACATTACATGATAACTAGTGTATAAGTATACAACTATACACGAAGCACTGCAGTAAAGCTGTGATACCAGAATGTATAAACTAGGAAAAAAATTAGGAACAGCTTTATCAATTACAAAGTTGTAACATAACTTTGTAATCGTTATGTAATAAAGCTGTTCTTACTTTTTTTCCTAGTTCTATTTCTATTTTATTCTACATTTCATGAGAGATTCAAATGCAAGTCCCCTAGTGTAATACATGTATATGCCACTGTGTGTAAAACATGTACGATAACTTACACTAGGGAGACCAGTTTCATACTAGTTAACTGCATGCAGAAACATCTCTCTATCTCCTAGTATGTTTCTAAGCCAGTCTCTAATCATTTCAATGGTCCTAATCGTAAAAGCAAGTTTGAATTCATAGTAACAGCTATTTTAAAAAAAGTCACCCTGATGACAGAAGCTATCTGGTACTCAAAAACTGCTACATACAGGAATATGGGATCATGGAACTACACAGATTGAACTCAGAATTCAGCTACAGCTAACCTTCCCTTTCCATAAAGTTACATTCTATCCTTATTCCCTCTCATGGCTGTTGTGGCAGACTCACTGAATATGCTAAAGAAGATTGAGAAATTTCTTCAGAGAGAATGGGTAAACCTTTTTGTTTAATGTGGATCTTCTCCCTAGGGCACAAGGGTGTGTGTAGAATGATTTTGATGATAGACTGGCTGGACAGGCTGAAATACATGGCAGGCTGAGACTGGTGGAGGATATTGCAAATGCAGTATTAGACAGACTGCAGGTGGATGAAGAGAGGGAATGGATGGACAGTTTACATAAACAGAGATTGATGATGTTGGGACAGAGCAAGGGTGTTGGAAGAAAATCTGAACTAAGTGGGAGAAAACATATAATAAACGACCAACATTTGACTTGAACCATTAGTAGACAAATAATTTTATTTCTATATGGAATACCATCTAAAATTGTCAACATCATTAAGGACTTATACAATGGATATGTTTGTGCAGTCAAGACAGAAGAAGGGATGAGTGAGTGGTTCCAGACTGAAACAGGTGTGAAACAAGGATGTATACTGTCTCCTTTACTTTTTGGGATTACAATAGACTTCATAATGAAAAAATGCTGCACAGGTAACACAGGTATTGACTGGGTACATGGGACCCAACTAGAAGATCTTGATTTTGCTGATGACATAACTCTTATCAGCAATAATGTGAATTTCATGCAAGAAAAAACAGATAGCCTGTCTTCACTGGCTAGAAAAATAGGACTTGAAATTAACAAGGACAAAACAAAAATAATGAAAATTCCTCTCAATCAAAATGGAAAAATACACATAGAAGGGACAGATATTGAAGAAGTCAATCAATTTGCATACCTTGGCAGCTACATAGACCAGGATGGTGACACTAGAAAGGAAGTTAGGATCAGAATTGCAAAAGCAGCACAATCTTCAAGAATCTTGAGAACATATGGAATTCAAAAGTTATAACCACAAAAAACAAGTTAAGACTATTCAATTCAAATGTAATATCCACCCTCATTTATGCATGTGAAAGCTGGAAAACAACTAAAGAAATAGAAAATAAATTAGACTCTTTTGAAAACAAATGCCTAAGGAAACTACTCGGCATCAAGTGGAATGAATTCAAGAACAATGCAGAGATAAGACAGATGACTGAACAACAACCAGTCTCATGGGTGATCAGGAAAAGGAGATAGACATATGTTGGTCACTTGATGAGAAGAAATGATCAGAGAATCCCCAAACAAGCTATCAAGTGGAACACAACAGGCCGAAGAAAAAGAGGCAGACCGCATCAAACTCTGAAGAGGACATTGTTAAGAGAGGCCAAATTAACAGGCATAAAATCCTTTGATGAGGTTGAAAGACTCGCCGAAGACAGGAAAAATTGGCGAACTACATTGCGAGCCCTATGTGACATTTAATGGCACAGGAAGGATATAAGATAAGATTAGTAGACAGCCTTTTTTGTGGATGTTGGAGTATGCAGCATGTAAGGGGCTGCCTTGAATGTGATGATACTGAATTCTTCTTCTTCTTCTGTGTCCGAGACTGTTGATCACTTCAGATCCTGATCCCTGTCGACATGGCAAAGCCCGCAGTCCTCACCAGATCCTGATAGGAACCCCAAGCTTGTGCCCCCTGGCCATGTCTCACGCCTCAGGTCTGCATTCTGAAATCTGACATTTTGCAGCTTTACTGTAGAGGCTTTATGTATGTTTATATATTTAGTATTTATATTCTTTTCCTCTTACATCTTACATCCTTCCTGTGTCATTAAATGTAACATAGGGCTTGCATGGTAATTCACCAAATTTTCCTGTTTTCAGTGAGCTTTTCAACCTCATCAAGGGATTTTATGCCCACTAGTTTGGCCTCTCTTAACAATGTCCTCGTATTTATATATTTATACCAAAAAACTATTTGTGTGTTGCTCTTTTTTTTGTGTGTTCATTCTATATTCCAGTTCTTTGGTTAACAGTGTGTGAATATCAAAGTGGTTACTGCATGAAGTAATTACTTCAGTCATCTCTTACAGTTGGGTTTACTGGTTCAGTTATTCCCCAAGATGCTCCACTTAGTCACACTGTGATTGCAGGCACCTGCCTCTCTTGAAGTTAAGAAAAGGATGGTGGTCTTCCTTAGTAATCACATCACCTTCTTCAGTGCAGAGAGGTCAAGGAAAACATGTCACTATCATGTTCTTTCACTGTTTTGCTAAAAAAAAGGAGAAAAACAAATGTCATTTTCAATTTAACTGTTATTAAGTAATTATTTTCAGGAAGTGCTGACACCCAAAATGGCTGAATGTGGAAATGAAAGTGAAGCAACAGGTAGATAAAGTAATAAAGTATAATTTAAAAAAAAGGTTATTAAACAAGACATGCACATTTAATCATTATTATTTTGTGTCATCTCCACCATGAAAATTAATTGTTTTGAATATTCTGTCAACATGAACGTTTCAGCTTGAAAGTATATTAAAGCAACATTCTCTTTGTCACATGATGTTTGCATGCCATGGGGGGTGTGAAGTGTTAGTGCTTTCACACTTCTAGGCCACTACAGCATTTGAGGTAGGGATGCCAGCAGCTGTCCTCACTGCCATTGTTTCCCTAGGGTAACCTCAGATACCCATTTTTCTGAGGCTGAGTTGACCTTGGTGCCATTTGGTCTGAAAAATTTCCACCCAAGTGCAAAATCAAACCAGAGACCTTCTGATCAGTAGTTGAATGCACTAACCACTACACCACCGCAGCACCCCATATTAAGACAGACTGCACACCGTAGCATTCTATATTAAGACAGACTGCACACCGTAGCATTCTATATTAAGACAGACTGCACACCGTAGCATTCTATATTAAGACAGACTGCACACCACAGCACCCCATATTAAGACAGACTGCAGATTTCTTTTATCTTATGTTTATTATATGTGTGTATCAGTGCTGTCCTTTTGGTTTCCTCTCCAGTGCTTTGATTTCCTTTTGGTTATTCTTTTCCAATGATTTGCTTTATTCCCCTGTAATTTACTTTCTTCCCTAGTGATTTGATTTCTTTCTCATTAGTTTGCTTTATTTCCCTACAAATTTATTGTCCTCAATGGCCATTTGACTTTTTTCCCATTGGCTTGATGTTATCCACATTCATCTGCTTTCTTCTCCACTGATTTACTTTCTTCCTTCCCAATTGATTTGAGTTTTCCCCCTTTGATTATGATTTTCAGGATGTTCTTAAGACTCTTATATAAAAATATTCTGAATACTTGTTTTTTTGTTGTTGTTTTAATTTCATGTATTCTGATAATTCACACTACACTGTGCAGATGGTCCTTGGTGATCATGTTTATCAGTGATCATTGTGATCATTGATATTTGCAGTTATTTTGGTTTATAGTTGATCTTTTGTTGTTTCTTGTAAGGCATACAAGTAGACTTACACAGTGTCAAATGGAGCATAAAGTGAGAAAGCTTGATTCATGTGCTGTGACATCATGACACAGCATAACAATTTCAGGCTGACATTTATGTCCAGCTCAGGGGGTGGGCTTCCCTGGGTTAAATTCTGCCCTCAAACTGTGATTGGTCCAGCAAGCCGGCGGTGGATCTCTTTACCACTCATAGAAAACATGGGAAGAGCAGACGGACTGATATAGATGGAAAACAACTCAGAAAAATTAAACTTCAAAGAGATAGAAAAGTGATTCTTAAAGTATGTAATATCAACATAGAAAAGCGATTCTTAAAGTAAGTACTATCAACACATATGGCATAAATTTAAAAAAAAGAGGAATTAGTGAAATGAAAAAGAGAAAAACGAAGATTAGGGGAGTTGCAGACTACAAATTCAGAATACATCAGAATTATGTTTTCCTATACTCTGGAGTGAGTGAGCAAGAAAGAGCATAATACGGTGTCAGAATGATCATAGAACCAAACACTGTCGGCAGAATCGTAGAAACAAAATACATATATATATATATATATATCCTCTTATATTCTTTCTTTCCACATGAATCCTGTAAAAAACAAATATATGAATTACATATAGCTCCTTATAATTCACCAGACATGGAGGAAGAATATGAAGATATATATATATATATATATATATATAATTATTATTATTTTCTGATGCATTTATAATTGCTGTTATTTATACTTTTGTGTTTTTGTGTTTCTTTCTCTGATTATGAGATATCAATTCTTTATATTTATACAGGTATAGAATGTTATGATGCACTCAAGAAATAAAAAAAAAATGTGCATTTAATAAACAGTACATGGTCTTATTTCAGGACTCCCTGGAGCTCAGCAACCTTGTTATGATGATGTCATTCAGAGAAAAATTCGGCCCATCTTTGAGAATTACATCAATCCAAATAATGTTTTAACTATCTTCTGGAAATACGACCAAAATGTTCTTGTCAAGCGAGATATTGTAAGATTGATAAAATTGTCACATTTTTGTTTTTGTTAGTGAAGAGTTTTTTTTCTTTTTTAAAGAAGAAGAAACTGAGTTTATATATTAGTTCACATATCTGAAGATCATTTTCTTTTTCAGTCAAAGGCTGAATATTTTACATGCTATGGATTCATTATATTATTTTTTGAATGTTTGAGAAAAAAAAAAGTCAATTTTATGTCAAGGTTACCAAGTTACCAAGTAATTCTGGTAAAAAAATTAGAATGGAATGAGGAACTTGAATATGATGTTCCATTTACTAATTGTTAAGTTTGTTGCAACAATCTTCTTGAGATATTTTTGTTTATGTTTAAAATTCTTGATTTTATGTTCAAAAAAAAGAATAGTATTTGCAATTCATATATTTGTTTTTTACAGGATTCATGTGGAAAGAAAGAATACAAGAGGATATATTTTTTAAAGTGAGGAAGTATCTCTCTCTCTGAACCTTAAGTGCCTAGGGCATATGTGGCTTCTGCAAGGGTTTTCCACATATGCCTGTCCTTTGCCTTTTTTTTTCTGCTCTTGCCCATGTGAGCCCTCTATTGCTCATCATCCTTTCTGTTGTTCTTCTCCATGTCTCTTTTGGTCTACTCTTACTTCTGTTCCCCTGTGGTGTCCATCTTAGTGCTATTTTTGGTAGTGAGTTGTCAGTCATTTGGAGCACATGTCCCAACCATCGTCAGTGTCTTTTCTTAATAATTGAGGAAGCATAGCTACCTTTAATCCATACTTGTTTTTAAGAGATTTGAAAAACTGTTCATATACAGAATTAATCCGTTTTATGAATATTTTATTTCTTAACATAGTAAAAACAGATACCATTTAACAGTGGTCTCCACTTAGAAAATAAAAACATAGTCTTATATTTAACACTTGGAGATATGATGTTATTGTTCATATTTGACTAGTGGACACATTAGAGGACAATGAGGTCAGCATCATGCCTTGTCATGTTTCCTTCTCCAACTCCAGAAGGAGCAAGGTACCAGTTTCAACAGCTGGTTGAATGAAACCCTCTGGTTGGACTTAAACCACAGACCATCACATGAGAGGCTAACTACACTAACAGATATGCCATTCTGCTACTCTGCCCTTTGGAAGAGTAAAGTAAAATGTAAAATCCCTGTTTCCATGCCATTAAGGCTTACTGGGGAATACGGTGTTAGGCTCATATTTTCCATGACCTTCAGTACATGAAAGTGTGATGTGGTTGGTATCACACCTGGCCACTTTACCTTCCCAGATTTTTCTGGCACACATTTTTAGAGGCTAGGTGAACCCTTAGGAAGAGTACATTTAAATTTAGTTTGAAGATGCCATAGAGTTGTCTCTAGGCCACTTACTTCTATTTCAGAGTTGCTGCAGACCTGCTCCACACAGTTCATCTGATGTTCTATTTTTATGTGATGTTTCTGGCTTTCATTATTAATCTGTTGTAAACATCCATTCAGTTGTTCCCATATGCTTTGACTGCCTTCATGAACACATTTATAGGAATAATTATGGTTTGAACTTTCAGTATTTACTGTGATGATTATCTTATGGAAGTTTCTTTGTGACACTTAGCAATACATATACTTTCTCAGGAATCCAATCTTTTGCATTATTAATATATAATAATAAAAAAAAAATTGACTAATTTCTTGCATTAATTTTCATTTGCCCATTTCATTTCATTTGTTTATTTAGATGGCTCTTCTCTTTCTTCTGCTTCAGTCAAAATTTTAAGAACTGTCTTGTTTCTTCTCAAATTGTTCTTTGTAATGCTGTGTACTAAGAATTGCTTTGAATCATATTCATCAGTGCAATGATGGTTTCATTTACTTGGTAACTATAGCTGTACCAAATATTTGTATTTGTACTCATATTCAGCCAAATCTTATATTCAGTACACTCCTGTTGATAACTAACATATCACTATACTCCATAAGAGAATGAACAAAAAAAAAATGTTATTTTAAAATGATAAATAAATGTTGGGTCTATTTGCAAAAATTCTGCCCTTTATCTGACAGCTTTCACACTATTGCAAATACTCAACGTCATGTGGGTTTCACATAAATGTGCAAGGAAAAATTTTAAAATATGAAATTAAGAACCATTCACACACTCAGCACTCTAAAATAGCAAAACTCATGCAATATAATTTTTCATATTCTCACATTCTGATGAGTCAAACTACTAAATACGTTTGAGGTACAGACCTTTAAAGTGTCTTGGTCTGATCCTCATTAAGTGCTACAAAGTCTATCTTGCTAAATTTTTACATGTATGAACATGGCAACAAAGTGTACTTCCAGGGGTGTTGAGAATTATTTCTTTAATAGTTGGCAGTTATTAAATTTCAGATCAATTTTTACTCGGGCAATATTGTAACTGTTAGTAAAAAAGAGTATAACAAGTGTCTGAGCAATCTATCTTGAACTTGAGGTGTTACGTGAATCTCCTAGTCCCTACTTTAAGTCGTTACTAAATCTTTATGCAGAATTAAATCTGTTCTCAGTGTTTGTTTTCACTCTTGTAGACCAAAAACTGATGTGCATTCCAAGAATGCATTTGCAGTAAAGTTTGAACATGCTTTCTCAGGAGTGGTTCAAGAAGTGACATATTGAAGGAGTGACATAATACAAAAGTGAAAAGTCAAAGATGATTTTGCGGTGGAGTGACATGAATGTTATCATAATGAAGGAGTGACATATCTCTACAAATTAGATGAGTGTAGGCATAATTTGTTTAATCTGTTAGACTACATCAAAGAATACTAGGCATTGTCAAGGTGGCTAAACATGTAGCCAATGTTATGGACTTGCACACACTCTTACGATTCTTTTCAAGAAATTGACATAATGAAGGAATGTAATATTGGTATTTTTGAGTTAGGGTTCAACAGTAGCAAAATGTTACCACTTGGGAGCATATTCAATGGTAAGGGAGTTATAAAATAAGAACATAATACAATTCAAAAGATAGAATGACTGATTGCTGTCAGTATTATGCCAAGGAAGAAAAAAAAAAGTGGCAATATCTGTCACTCCTTTGTTTTATCATTCCTTCATTTTGGCATTTATGACACTCTTTCATTATGTCAGTTCTTTCATATATATCCCCATATTCTAAGCTGGGAAAGTCTTACTTCTTAGATTTTCATTGCTACATGTTATGATATAACTTCTCCCACAGTTTCTGAAAAGATATGACATTATGGATCATAAGATAAGATTGTGGTCAGCTTAAAGACTGACATAAAATAATAGGAATATGGGAACCAGAAAAAAAGTACTCATATCTACATAGAAGATGTACAGAGTTCCAGCAGCTTACACACAAACAAAGAACTAAAACAGAAACTAATACCACAGTTTTCCTGCAACATTTCACTGTTAAGTAAGCAAATGAATAATTTTTTTTTATTAATTTCTGATCCATCATGATAATGTTCTTGTTCATATCATCATCATTATCATCATCATTGATCATTACTATTATTATTATTATTAATATTATTATTACAGACTCACTTTATTTTTCAGAAATGATCAAGTCTGATAAAAGTGTGGATATAAACTTGAAAGTTTTGACAGAGAAGGACATTTTAATTGAGAGGTTGAGGACAGAATTAGGTAAGTCCTATGATAGATAGGATAAGATAAGATATGTCTACAAAAAAAAAACAAACACTATATCTTTTTTTGGCTCATTAATTTTACTTACTTACATCATTGGTAGCTATGAGAGCATAAGGGAGTGAATACTCTGCCCAGTTTGCTGGTCAGTAACATATAACTGACATGCTTGTGTCAGTGACTCATTAATGACATGCTTGTGTCAGTGACTCATAAATGACATGCTTATGTCAGTGTTAATGGATCATAGCCAACCAAGACCCTGTTCCACCTATCCATTGGTACTCCCAAAATGGGCATAGACTGGCTATTGGGGCAGAGACTGGTGTAGTCTACATGCAGCAGAATCTACTAAAGAAGTACTGCACCTCTCAGCAGTTAAACTCCATTCAGGGACTGAAAAAACAGCCACCATAATGTAGCCCTACTTTGACATGATGGTACCCCTCAACATCTTCATGGCATGGGTTGCAGAGAATATAATGCTCATGGCTGTAGAAAGATAGAACAAAAACAACTGCTACAATATGTACTTTATAAATGAATAGCAGCAAATTAATAAACTTTATTTTATAAGGATGAGCAGCTGGACACAAAATCCTGTGCAAACACTTACATCTTACATCCTTTCTGTGCCATTAAACATCATATAGGGCTCACTTGGTAGTTCACCAAGTTTTCTTGTTTTTGGCGAGTTTGGGAATGGAAATTAAGTCTGTGTCAGCAGAAATGGAGTGGTTAGTTGCTCATGATGTGGTTAATTGTAATGGATTCACAGAGTACTCTTAGTAAGACTGAGAAGAAATTGGTTTAAAGAGACTGGGTTCATCTGTTAAGCTAGTCAGCTGTTACAAGCCTAACACGGCTTTACTGTCCACAGCATGCAGGAGTACATGGCAATGTTGTGTCAGATAGACTTGCTGGACAGGCTAAAATAGGCAGCAGGCTGACAATGGACAAGCTGTGCTGGGCATTGCTAAATCTGTATTGGACAGACTGTGAGAAAATGAAGAGCAGGAATGAAACAACAATGTAGATATGAAGAGACTGCTGGAGCTAGGACAAATTAAAGGTGCTGGCAGAAAATTTGAACTGTGTGGCAGAAAACTAAACAATCAACACTTGACAGGAACTATTAGCAAACATGCTCTTGGATGGATGCTGCAGCATGCGGTTGAGCATATGTGGGGTTGTCCTGAATACAGTGAAGACAGAGTTTGAATTTTGAACCTTGAACCTTGTTTTCATATATTTTTTTTTTGTATCTATATTGATCAGATGTGCACTCACTCCATAATATTGTAAGATTTCTCGCAGTTTATATCTATCTCCTCCATCAAATTCTTTTTTCCTGATTCACACATACTATGTACAGTATCTGGTTGTGTTCAATTAATTTTTATGTTAGCTGACTTAATAAGAAAACAGCATTTGTACATCCGTTTTTCATGAACCCTATGTGAGTTTCATTTAACTGTAGTTCAGTAATTGGCTGCAGTCATCTCTGTACAATCTTGCAGAATATGTTTCTACATATGGCTTAATTGTGAGATGCCTCTGCATTAGTTCAACCCCTTTTACTGCCTCTTTATTGTCTTCACTATTGATTTCAAGTGCAAATTTTGATTCAGTGTTCATGAGATCATGGTCACTGGTGTATATTATATAGTCATTGGTAAATACAGGTTGATTCTAAATGAATGGAACTTTATTACATACTTATGAGTAACTGAATGGCATGAAAATTGCTTAATTTGGAATTATTTTCCATCTTTTCTGGAATTAATTTTTTTCTGACTTTTTCAGCACAAAGTGAGTGAGATTTATGTGGAAGATTTCATGTACCCAATAAGTTAAACATAAATATATCACAGATTAAAGATATCTCAATACAGAATATGAGAATTTTGTGTTAGAAGCATGCCATACAAAAATATCATCAAGCATTGACAATGTTGTTCTAAACAGCAAGATTTAAGATAAAATAGCAGACCACAAGGGGAAGAGAATCAAGATTAGAACCATTTGAGATTTAAAAATGTAAAGTTGTAAAATGTAAAAACATTCATTGAACTTTGAATCTAGGTGATACATATAGCTTTGAATATAAAAAGAGAGGCATGACATTCATACGAGAACCTGTTAAATATAATTGTTTATGCCCACATTTAAAGAAAAAAAATCACAGATGTAAAAATGATTTATTTTAATATCTTTTTCAGAGGAAAGCAAGAGAAAATTAGAACATGAAATTGATGAACATGCTAGGAAAGGTATGCTAGAAATACAAAGATCACACTGAGTGTAATTTCATTCTGAAGTGTGACATTGCTGATTACCAATATGAAATATCATTTAATATTTTTTTTATAGAAAAACTTCACATATTTATTTCTATTTTTTTGTAAATTAAAATAGACAATTTTAACATGCTCTCTAGTTTATAACTGTTCCATTTTCCATTCTTTCCTGTTTCATTTCCAAAATTAGTGATTTTAATTTGTTAATTTTCTTTTATCAAATATAATGTTTTCTTTAATGGTAATGATTCAATATCTACCTCTTTTTTAATGCAATTTTTGCACATTTGAGGAAACACAATTAAAAATGTCAAATTTTCACAATTTAATCCACAGAGAAGGAGATGTTAGAACAGAAAGTTTTAGCAGAGAAGATGATGTTACAGCATAAAATCCAGGCAGGGAAGGAGAAACAAGACCAAGAACTGATAATCCAGAAACTAAAAGCAGAGTTAAGTAAGTTGGAATATGTACAAAATAATCTCAGACTACTGCAGGAAAGTAATATTGGGTTAAAGATGTATTTTACACTTTCAGAACAAACAGTTACATTATTTGTAGTATCACAGTAGAATGTAAAGCTGAGAAATAAGACTTGAGTCTTATTGGTCAAAAGTCTTCATTATTTTGTTAAAAAAAAAAAAAAAAGTAAAGAGCATGTTTGTGGTTTTGGTTTATGGTCTGGGTCATCATCAGTGCACTCCGTGGAGAATGTTTATAGCTATTTACAGAAAGGAAATGTAAAAGAATTTACAGTTATTAAAATATGTTGTATAAGCTTCATTAACTTTCACTTCTGCAAATAGAAACCGTCAATTACATTTTATGTATCAGTTTCCCAGTATTCACAGGGGAATATGTGAAAGGTGAGGGATTAACACTTACAGAGGTTACCATGAAGTATGGAAGGAGGGTTTTTAATTTTGTCTGCAACAGAAAATTCCCTGGGCTTTAGAGGAATTTAAATTGGCATCTTCCAAATGAGAAACCAGTGTTCAAAGCACACAGCCATACTACTCTTGAAAGATGCTGATAGAAACAAATAAAAAAATGATCAGCTGCAGCTGTGGTTTTATGAGTACAAATCTGACTGGATAAATAAGGCTACATAAATGATCAGAAGAGTATTTGCAGGAGAAATACACTTAAATCATTAAGCACATTTTGGTTAGATGTCATTTATTAGTCTCTTTAACTCTTGCTCCAGACTACACTGACAGGGTTGGTAGATCTTGCACAACAATGCAAATCAATGACCAGAGTTAAGCAAAGTCTAAACAAAATTAAAAGTAGCACATTTCTAATCCAACTCACAATTTTAAAGAATAGAGTAACTTCCTTCTGGTTTCTTTCTACCAACATGTTTTTTTCAAAATATACTTTTAGCACATCATGGAAAATAATTCAGGAGTATAGGCATTAACTAACAAACAAAACTCCCGAACTCATAGAAAAAAATATTCCTAACGAATACTATGTTCTTTTTTTTAACTGGAAAATCTCCAGAGGCATATAGATTATGTATTAGTTTAAAAGAGCAGTAAACAAAATGAGATATATGCAGTTTTTTGTTTTTTTTTTTATTGTGAGGGCATCTTAACTCTTTCCGTGCTGGAGAAAGAAACACGGACGTGTCTTGGGTTGTGGGAGTAAAAACGCGGGTCTTGTCTGTAAGGGGGTCTAGTTGTAAAATGGAATGGAAAACAGTAGTTCCATGTACTTCCGTATACTTAATATGTTTCAAAGTATAGCTAAATGAATGAAAATTTCATAAATGCAGAGTTTTTTAGGAAAAAAGAAGTAATGTGATGTTTTTAGACACTGATTGTGGCCAGCCCACCATCGGCAAGGTCTAGATCTGCACTACTTACCATCTGAGATGTGTAAATCTACTTGTCGATCTCGTATTGTGATTCTGTGTTGCATTCTTGCTGAATGAATGTCTGAACTAACCTCCTAACTACTCCTCCAGACATCTAAATATGTCTAGATCTACTTAGAAAACATTCAAGAGCAGCGGGGTGGCCATAGGCTATATCCATACCCCTATCTACATCGTCAAAAATTGAAAAATTTCCATGCTTCTCTTCCTTTTTCTCGCTCGGCATCGCTCGTAACTAGGCACTCTTTCACCATTTTGAAAAGTGTCACCCGAATCGCAGACGAAATATGTACAATCTAAATGTTACAACCCTTGTTAATGAAACAAACAATTGTCACTATAATGACCATACGGTAGCTTTGGGATACCGGAAGAGTCGCTATATTGACCAAACGCACGGAAAGTGTTTCTCATGTTATTCAAAGAATGATTTACTAGCAATAGTTCTTGTTCAGTTAGGAGTTGCCTCATAGCGAATATTGCTCAAAAGTTGGTGTGTATAAAAGTGGTGACATGATGGAGCTACATAAATATTGTGTTGAAGGAGTGACATAACAAAGGAATGACAGTTAAATAGGTTTTATTTTTAAAAATATTTCAAAATGAAACTGATCTGCTCTTTTATTTCCAATGATATTTGCATGGCCTAGTACACAGATGAATGTCAGTTGATGGATCTGTGACATCTGTACAGATTGAAGGCACTGTTGTGAGCCACTCTGAATTTTTTTTAGCATGTTCATTGAGTCACTCAGGATGCTTGCCTGCATGTAGTCTTGTGACTTTAGCCAGCTCAGATTTTGTCATATCATGTCACCCAGGATGCTTGCCTGCATGTAGTCTTGTGACTTTAGCCAGCTCAGAGTTTTTGTCATATCATGTCACTCAGGATGCTTGCCTGTATGTAGTCTTGTGACTTTAGCCAGCTCAGATTTTGTCATATCATGTCACCCAGGATGCTTGCCTGCATGTAGTCTTGTGACTTTAGCCAGCTCAGATTTTGTCATATCATGTCACCCAGGATGCTTGCCTGCATGTAGTCTTGTGACTTTAGCCAGCTCAGATTTTGTCATATCATGTCATCCAGGATGCTTGCCTGCATGTAGTCTTGTGACTTTAGCCAGCTCAGATTTTGTCATATCATGTCATCCAGGATGCTTGCCTGCATGTAGTCTTGTGACTTTAGCCAGCTCAGAGTTTTTGTCATATCATGTCACTCAGGATGCTTGCCTGCTTGTAGTCTTGTGACTTTAGCCAGCTTAGAGTTTTTGTCATGCCATTGGTTTCCACTTTTGTCACAACAAAAGCACTGCTTTCTTTTCTCACTTTTTTTCCATCTCAATTGACTGTAAAGACCCAGTTTCCACTGATCTATCTGTATAAATAATGGCATCACCATCTCTGGCATTTTCACTAATTAGTACTTTGACCTCAGCATCTGCTGCAGCACAAGTATATTCTCTTCATCTTCTGTCAAGTGCAGTATGAACAGATAGAGCCACCTTGAAAGTTTTTTGATGCAGGTACTCATTCCTGTCCAGAATCTATATTCTCAGGAGGGTACTCTTACATCTTCCACACAACCCATCAATGAATTTCCTCTCTCCAGTCTGTTCCTTTTTTGCACTTATCAATATACTGTTGAGTGGGTGTGTCCTGTCTGCACTTATTTTGAAGCAGGATTGTGCCCAGAATAATTTTGTTCTGCTATACATAGTAAGAAAGTCTAGCAGATGCCTCAAGGCTTTCTGGGATATATCTGGTGTGTCCAAGTGTAATGCACATTGCCTCATTCTATGTTCTTCAAGCCTTCCTATCTGTCGGGGGAGGGAGGTTTGGGGGGGGGGGGGGCTGAGTGTCAGAATTACTCAGTAGGTGAGAGGGCCAACTCCTGATATAAGAGAACTAGCAGCTACTGTAGGTGAGAGGGCCAACTCCTGATATAAGAGAACTAGCAGCCACTGTAGGTGAGAGGGCCAACTCCTGATATAAGAGAACTAGCAGCCACTGTAGGTGAGAGGGCCAACTCCTGATATAAGAGAACTAGCAGCCACTGTAGGTGAGAGGGCCAACTCCTGATATAAGAGAACTAGCAGCTACTGTAGGTGAGAGGGCCAACTCCTGATATAAGAGAACTAGCAGCCACTGTAGGTGAGAGGGCCAACTCCTGATATAAGAGAACTAGCAGCCACTGTAGGTGAGAGGGCCAACTCCTGATATAAGAGAACTAGCAGCCACTGTAGGTGAGAGGGCCAACTCCTGATATAAGAGAACTAGCAGCCACTGTTCAAGATTTGCTGCTGCCATTATTTTTATTGCAGCTAATCCTCTTCTGGCTTTAGCTGTGGTGTGGTCTGTATAATCTATGAATCCTGAGATGCAATCAAACCTTATGCCCAGATTCTTCATCAAGTTAGCTCTTTCAGTAGCATCTCCACAGAAGCTCGCTGTGGGCATTGGTTTGTTGGTAAGATGGTTAATTAGGGAGAACCATGTCATAGTAGCCTTTGCAGGGTTAGTTATTGCCCCAGAGGTGCAACATCAGGCTGAAATGTGATCTAATTCTTCATGCAGGTCATGAACAATTCTGGCTGTGTCTCTGCCCTGTCTGTATACCAGAATGTCATCTACATAAGACAAGGTTCATTATTTCCCATCAAGTTCTTAATCTGTTGTCCGAAATGTGTACACATTAAAGAGGACTGGTGACAATGGTGACCCTTGTGGTAGACCAGGAATGACTGCTGTCAGTTCTGATGCCCAGCTGCCACATTCAGGTGCTACCAAGTTAATGAGTATTTGGTAGATGTTGTGTTTCAGAAGCCGATACAGTAGAAAGTAAAAAAAAGAAACCCTGTTGTATGCATCTTCCAGATCTAAAGTGGCTTCACAAATTTTGACACTTGCATGGAAACCATCATACATATCATATGCAAAGACAGGAGCAGTGTGGCATCTTTCTGTATTCTGTCTATAACCTCCTAGTGTGTCAGGCAAAATGCACTGCCTTTCAAGTTCATATTGTACTTTTTTTTTTTTTGAGTAGTTTGCCAATGATGTTCTGCATGACAATCACCATGTATCCATTTATCTGTGACTGTATCCTTTCCAGGTTTTGACAGTGGTATCGAGTAGCTGTACAACCAGTTCTCTAGGATGACACCCTGTTGTTGTATTCAGTACATAATGCTTCCATATCTGTATATGAGAGTTTGCCAGTGTCTTCATATCAAACAACAGACATCAGGACCAGGCGCAGACATTTTAGATGTTTTTAAGGCATGTTTGATATTATCTATTGTGACATGCCACTCCTCACATCCCACACAGTTTAGCAAGCACATTTTACTGTAGCCACCATATCAGCTAGGTCTTGTCCATCTGTTTGATATATCTCATGAAGAATGCTTTCCCTTTGTCTTCATATGACTTTTGCCACATCTGATCTTCATTTTGAAAGTCCTTTACACTTTGTATCATAAAATGTTACATAAACTCAATATTCCTTTTTGGTGTAGAAGTCTGGATCTTGAATAAGACAATAGAAAAGAAAACTGAGGTGCTTGAAATGTGAATAAATAGAAGCTGACAGAAAAGAAAACAAACTGGCGGTGCTAAATCAACTAGAAGTGGAAAGAGAAATAGTGAAAATCATTAGAAACAAGACAACTAAGATGCTCTGGGCACATCAAGAGGCATAATACTATAATGAAGATCCTTTTTGAGGGCAAGATTGAAGAGAAAAGAAGAACAGTACGACAGTAATATAGATGAGTGGACAACATCAAAAGATGGACAGGGACCAGGCTGGTCAAGTGCTTTTTGAAAACAAGAAACAGAGCAGATTCATTGCAGCCAAACTACCATGGGAAGACAGCACAAAATGATGATGATGATACTTTAGCCTTTTGGCATGTCATTCATAGCTTTGTGCAGGGACCAGAACATCTTTAGTGATTTTCATTTGCACACTTCTAGTCAAAACCTCCCATTTCACTGTTTTGGCTTACTGTGCAACTGTTGAAATTTGTTACTGCTGCATTCGTTCTTTAACATTTACTATAATCTACAGAAGAAATGTTAGGACAGAAAGTTCAGGCAGAGAAGAACAGGCAAGACCAGAGCAAACTCATCCAGGAACTGAAAACAGAATTAGGTAAGTTATGAGAATGTCAAAATAGGTATGACAGCAAAGGAAGAAGTGGTTTAGTGTGTGTTATCCACAACCAGTGTGTGACTCCATCAGCAGGCACACACTTCAGTGGATGTTTGAACAGAAAGCATAGCACATATGGGAATGCCCAGAGTGCCAGTTTCTGATTATGAAGTATAAGAAGAAGATAGTATGGAGTTGTCTGTGTGTGTTTTACTCTATCTCAACATTTACAGATTTTTGAACAAGGGAACAGGGTGTGAAGTTGAGGAACCAGAGATATGTCTAAATGTGACACTAAACATGGAGAATTTTGAATAATGCTTACATTCATTACAGAATCAGAGGATTAAAATTCATGGATTTTTTTATAATTTTAAAACAGTTTTTATTGTGAAAATATGTATTTTCTTTCTAACGTTTGAACATATGAGTTATATTTTAACAGTAAATTCTGTTAAATTTTAATCACAATTAGTGACAAATTGAGTGTCAAATGGCTACAAGAAGGATTAGAATACAGTCACTGAAACAGTTTGGCTAGTGAATTTAAATTTTAATTGTTAGTTCTTACTTTGAGATCATTCCTGCTTAGTATGAGGGAACTGAGAGTAAAATGTGACATGAATATAATGTTAAGAACAGAAGACAGAGTGTAATTCAGTATACCACACAGATGTCATCAGTAACTCTACATTGAAGAATTTATTCAGTAGTAGAGTGAAGCTGAGAAAGAGACATGGAGAAGAACAACAGGGAGGATGTTGCTCACGTGGGCAAGAGCAGAAAAAAAAAAGCAAAGGACTGCATTTTTGGAAAACCTTTGCGGAACCCCTATGTGCCCTGGGCACTTAAGGTTCAGAGAAAGTATTAAAAAAATAGAGCAGAAAGAGCAAATTTTTTAAAATAGTGTGTGCCAATGTGCACAGATGGCACCTTGTGGCTACTGAGTGCACCAAGCATCAGGTCTTGACAGCAAACTGCCATTTGCCCTGTTTCACTATGAACATTAGTTATTGAGCTACATCTGCTGAAGTGAGCATAAGCAGTTCATTGAATTAGTGACAAAGTGACAATGATGAAGCTTGAAGAACAGTGTGTTGTGTGTTTGTGTGCATGAAATTTTGCTGCAAATTTGGTAACACTTTTACAGAGACATGGCATTTGCTTAACCAACCTTATGGGAAGGACTGTATGAGCTGAATGCAATGCTGTAAGTGGTTTAAACATTCTAAAGAGGGCAGTAGGTGAAGATCTCATTCCTGAACAATCTTTCACATCAACAGTTGATGACAATATCAAGAGAGTTCTTACTGTGATTCATGGAAATCATCATTTGACTGTCTGAGAAGTTATTGATGAAGTAGGCATCAGGACTGGATCTTGCCATAAAATAAATGAAAAACTTCATCCAGTGCAAAATTCATGCAGCACTTGCTGATAATCAGAAAGATAACATGTTGAAATCAGTCATGTACTGCTTGCCAGTGAAAATGGTCTTGAAAACATTCTTAAGAACATCATAACAGGAGATGAGATGTGGGTTTATGGCTGTGATGTTGAAATCAAGGTGTAATCTTTGCAATGGGTAGAGAAAGGGTCTCCTCAACTAAAAAAAAGCATAGATGAGTCAGTCAAAGATCAAGGTATTGTTGGTTGTGTCTTTGCCCACTTTGAATTTGTACCATGTGGTCAGATGGTAGATAAACAGTTGTACCAGGAAGTTTTAGAGCATTTGAAGGATGCTGTGTGTAGGAAGAAGTTTGAACTGTGGGAAAACCAGACTTAGATGTTGCACCACTATAATGCTCCAATTCACATGTTGCTTCTCATCCACAGTTATCTGGTACAGCATCAGACATCCATTGTGCCCCATCCACTCTATTCTCCTGACTTGGCCCCAGCAGATCTTTTTCTGTTTTCCAGATTTAAAACTTCTCTGAAAGGATGTTTCCAAATCATAGGGGAGATTCAAGAAAATGTGATGAGAACTATGTGCCATCACAGGTGTACTCCAGGAAGCATTCCAAAAATGGATGAAGTGTTGGGAATGGTGTATCCCCAGTAGAGGAGATTACTTTGAAGCAGACAAGGGGAACAGTGCTTAAAAGGTCAAATCAAGTGCCCATGTTCTTATAGCAAAATTTTGCTCAATTTATGTATGGGGAGGACTGTATGAACTGAACAAGGTGTGTGTATACATACATACATATATATATATATATATATATATATATATATATATATATATAATTTTTTTGAGAGTGCAAAATTGGTGAACTATTTTGCAACCCCTATGTGACGTTTAACGGCACGGGAAGGATATAAGATAAGATATAAGATAATATATATATATATATATATATATATATTGCAATATTTAGACCAACATGCAGCAGTAAGAATAAATGGTGAAACAACAAGTTGGTTTGACATAAAACAAGGGGTCCGTCAGGGGTGCATATTGTCACCCTACTTATTTAACTTGTATACTGAAAATATAATGAGGAATGTTAGAGAAGATGTAGACAAAGAATATTACGATGCCATAACAGTTGGAGGTTATCTTCTTCTTCTTCTTCTTCATTCACTTCTACCACCAAAAACCGCACTGTGAACCTACTGAATTCACACATGTGGTCCTCGTTTGGTCCGGTGGTCCCCTGTGTGGTCCAAAATAGACCACATGAGTTCCACGAAGGACCACAAGGGGTTCAGAGTATCACAGTGCTTTAGCCTGTATTCTTGGTGGGTCTCGGAAGCGGGATTGCGTGACACCGTGGTTTTCATTGCACCAGTTTGGTCTAGGGTTGGACTTTCTCACCGGAAGACCTCGACGTGTTTGGAATATCAGTGCATCCCCGCTGGGTGAGAGGCGTTAGCCCACCCAGGACAGAGTTGGACTTTCTCACCGGAAAACCTCGACGTGTTATGAGATACCCGTGTATCACCGCCGGGTGAGAGGTGGTTGCCCATCCAGTCCAGGGTTGGACTTTCTCACCGGAAAACCTCAGCGTGATTAGGATACGCAGACATCCCCGCCGGGTGAGAGGTGGTTGCCTATCTAGACTTCCCTGGTCCAGTGTCTCCGACTTCAGCATTTTGCGGTCGTGGCCGCTACCCTTCCTAGTTGTGACCAGGATGGAGCTTTTGTCCAGGAGGACGAATCCTCGCCACTAGTGACTTCTACCCCTGGGTTGAGCCGGTTTAGGCATTTCCCAGTATGGGCATGTTTGGGACGGGACCGACCTCTAGGGCAGAGGTACTGTGACATTCATAGCCTTCAAGATTCACCCCTGGTATGAGCCGGTTTAGGCAAAATTCACCAGTATGGGTGTTTATCAGGCGTTACCGACCTCTAGAGCGGAGGTGGCATGACATGTCTAGCCATCGAGTTCCACCCCTGGTGTGTGCCGGTTTAGGCATATTTCACCAGTGTAGGTGTATTCCGGACGTAGGCGGCCTCTAGAGCAGAGGTGCCGTGGTATAGCTCTCGTAGCGATACTACTGGACATACTTTCCACCACCTTTTCCCATCGGCGCCGCACAGCAACCTTTATTTCCGCATTTACTTCCTTAACCGGGAGGAGCTTCACTCCACGCGCGGCATTTGAAAAGTTAAGCCAGCAGTGACTTAACCTCTGGGACAAACCGGTTCATGCATTTCACACGATATGACTGCACTCAGGACGTGGCCGACCTCCAGACCAGAGGTGCCGTGATTTGACTGTTTGCTTCGCTTTATTCTTTCAACCACCTTTTCCGCAGTGATGCTGCGCGGCAACCTCATTTGCAAATTTCTTCATTGGCCGGGAAGAGCACCGCTCCACGCACGGCAGCTGAAGATCTCGCCAACAGCGGCAGTTGGAGGTTATGAAATACCCGAGATTAGATATGCTGATGACACAGTATTGCTGTCCACAACACAAGAAGGAATGGAAAAACTAATTATGTCAGTCCGCAAGAACAGCGAAGAGCAGAACCTCTATCTTAATGCAAAGAAAACTAAAGTGATGACAACTGACAAAACAAACAAGGCAACTGAAATATGTATCAATGAGGAAAAACTGGAAGAAGTGGAGAGTTTTGAATATCTTGGATCACTACTAACTAATAATGGAGATACAATGAGGGAAATTAAAAGGAGGACATCTATTGCTCTTCAGAAAGTAAAACAAATAAAGAATCTGTGGAGAGGAGCAGACAGAACCACAAAAATAAGATTTTTAAGGGCATGCATCTTTCCTATCGCAACATATGCCTGTGAGACCTGGACACTTAACAAAACAGCTGAGAAGCACATAAATGCCTTTGAATGTAAATGCTATAGACGAGTTCTCCAAATATCGTGGACACAAAAAAGAACAAATATATCTATACTACAAGAGCTTAATATTGAAGAAGGCTGGCTAGTAAAGAGGATTAAAGAGAGAAAACTTAAATATTTTGGCCACATTAAACGTCATGATAATTTAGAGAAGACCGTATTGGAAGGATACATAATGGGAAAAAGAAAAAGAGGAAGACCGAAACGAAGATGGCTGCAAGACATCGTTGATGATCTGGAAATGGATGCAGCAGCAGCAGGCCATCTTGCTCACAACCGAGAGGCCTACAGGAGTGCTGTTTGGGAGGCAAAGTTCCGCAAGGGACATGCAAAGGAATGAATGAATATATTGCAAAGTAGTTCGCCAATTTTACACTCTCAAAAAAATTCCTTGGGTTCACCCAACCTCAAGAAAAAAATGAGTACCAGGGTTAACACTCTGGCAAGAAAGAGGAATGATGCCACTAGTTATGAAGTTTGTGCTGATGGTGACACTAGTCGACAGTTTCTGGTCAATTGCTGACTAAACAGCAGAACACTTGTAGTTTGACCATGTGCAATGACTCTGATTCACAGCTCATGGCTTTACCTCTAGAAGAGAAATAAGTACTATGAAATATAAGGAAATGGAAACAAATTTCAAAGAAGGTGGAAAACAAAAGAAATCAAAAGAAAAGGTATGCACTTTTATGAGTGTGCATTAATGTGTATGAGGGGGTGGAAGAGTATGGGTTAAGGAGACTGCATGTAACAGAAAAATAATAATTTCTGATAACAGAAATTTTGTAGTGAATTTATTTTAACGTGATTTAATTACTCACATAAATCTCATTTCAAATTAATCAGATGAGACTTCAACATAAAATGGCCTATGGTTTACACTTGCAGATTCAGTACTCAAATAATAAACTGTAAAAAAATCTGTGTATTCAAAAATTATTTTTATAGTTTTTTTTTTTTTTTTGGTATTTGCAGAAGAAATCAAGAGGAATCTAAATAAAGAAATTAAGAGACATTTTTCTGCAGGTATGTTTACTCTTATACTTCCAAGCTACACCCATGACACACAAACACTTTTTATTTATTTATTTATTTTTTGTTCTCAAATATTACACCCACAGTCTTTACTAGGATATGATGCAATGCATATCTGTAAGGTTATGGCAGTTGAACTCCCATTTACAGAACAAAACCAACCATAAAATTATTTCATTAAAATTTGTTTTTTAAAGCCATTTAAACAGCTTATAATAGGCTAAGAGTTAAAAGTACATTTATCATAGCTGTAATTATTATGATTGTTACCATTCTTATAGAAATACAACAGTGTTGATAGCTATAGTAATCTAGTTCATGTGAAAGATTTAGATATGTTTTGGTGGCCTGGTTGGCTGAGTGGTTTGTGCTCTGTCTACTAATTCAGTGTTACCAGGTTCAAGTCCCAGCAGTGGGACTTTTTCTGGTACCACCACACCAAACAAGGGTGGGGGGGGGGGGGTCACCCAGTCTCTAAAAATGAGTACCAGAGGAATCTGGAAAGGTAAATGTGGCCAGGTATGATAATGACCACATCACACTTTCATGTGCTGATAATCATGGAAATATGGGTCTAACACTGTATCCCCAATATGCCTTAATTAATGGCACAGAAACAGAGATTTACCTGAATTTTTTTTTAGATATGTTTTGGCAAATGTTTAGAAATCATCTGTGCTATCTGAATACTTTTAATTCTTTAGTTTTTCAGTCATGATAATGCATCTTTCAGGCATTACTTTTGGCTTGCTTGGTCAGAAATTGTTATTAGTCTGCAACAAACTAAAAATCCATTATTTCATGAACATTCGCACAAAAACATGGAAACATGAATAGGTGTTCATTCCTCAATAGGTTTTGTCCACCAAGAGAGAACAACCATTAGACTGTATTTATAGCATCTTCCACACAAGATTTTCCTCTTTTAAGCCTGCAAATTCCTCTTTTGGATATGTGTCATACCAACATTTATTCTTTGATTAGAATATACCCCTGATAAAATAATTGTATCCAGAATGTCTGAACCACACCTTCTCACTGCACGGATAGATTAATACATGAAAGAGAAAGGTTGATAGCTCATGTGGAAAACAATAGGTATGGGAAACGGAAGATTAAAACTGAAGACAGAAGCTCTCATTTACCAGATTTATAGGCTTAGAACTCTTTTACATGGATCTGAAATGAAATGTAGGCAATACATTCAATATACAAGGAAAACATACATATGTATGTGTGTGTATGTGTGTGTGTGTGTGTGCAGCACTATATAGGGCACTGTGCAAATGTTCTAGGGTGAACTAAGATAAAAGTTGGCACAGTGAGTGTTGTTGTTCACTTACCTGTGCAGTTACAATTGGATCATAATATTCATGGGGAGATAATCACAGCTCAGGAGAAATTGTGTGCAAAGACACATCAGTGAAAACTGAGTACAGATTAAACGAAGGTAAGTGTGTAGCTCTTGTAACAGCCATCTGAAAATGTAATCATTGAAAGAGAGTATTAAAAACTAATCTTTTTTTTTTCCACAATGCAAAGATTCAGCCAACGACATCAAACAATAACTATAAAGATAACTGCTAGATCAACAATATCAGCAGTATCTCATTCAAGGCAGTTTCAATCAAAATGGATAGACTGCTGATCATCACAGAAGTGGCTGACCATGAATTACCACCCCTGCACAAGACTGTTATATCTGTCTCATGCACCTTCATAACAGGTTTCTCCAGGCAACATGGACTGCCAGGCACATTCCAGGTTTAAGAGTGTCAGGACAGTGTGGAACAGGCTCAGAGAGGCAAATCTCTCACAGATCTTAAGTTAGACCAGTACTGTCAGTTCGCCATAGACAAGCCCACTTGGCTTGGGCCAAACAGCATGTGACATGGCCCCATCATCAGCAGAGATGGATTCTGATCATTTATGAGTTCAGATTCTGTTTGCAAGGCAACAATGTGCTTTGGTGTACAGGCACCCAGGAGAATATTTTGTGTATGATTGTGTGCTACAGAGAGGACAGAATGAGAGGAGATAGTGTGCTACAGAGAGGACAGAATAAGAGGAGATAGTGTGCTACAGAGAGGACAGAATGAGAGGAGATAGTGTAATGGTTTGGGCAGAGTTTCATACAGAGCCAGAACAAACCTCATCATCATTAGTGGCAACCTGACAGGTTTTTGACACAGATATAAAATTGTAACACCTCACAAGTCTTTCCTCAATGCAAATGGACCAGACATGATACTGCAGCAAGACAGAGCACTTGTGGTTTGACCATGTGCAGTGACGCTGGTCCACAGCTCATACCTTTACCTTTTATTCAATACTCAACCACATCGTGCATCAACTTTTATTTGTGTTCACCCAAGAGCAGTGCACAGTGCCCTATAAAGTGCTGTACACTTACTTTTTTCCATGAATATATATATATATATATATAAAATGGTATCCCTGATGCTTGAATGGTTTTGTTGGAAGTTTAAATAACAGTTCTTTTATGATGTGTAGAAGGAACAGCTGTTGAAGAAGTACACCAATTTGCATACCTCAACAGATAGACCAGGATGGTGACACTAGAAAGGAAGTTAGAATTAGAATTGCAAAAGCAGCATTGACTAAGAATCTTGAGAACATATGGCATTCAAAAGTTATAAACACAAAAAACAAGTTAAGATTATTCAGTTCAAATGTAATATCCAGCCTCATTTATGCATGTGAAACTGGAAAAAAACTAAAGAAATAGACAAGAAATTAGATTCTTTTGAAAACAAATGCCTAAGGAAAATACTCTGTATAAAGTGGAATGAATTCAAGAACAACGTAGAGATAAGACAGACGACTGAACAACAACCAGTCTCATGGGTGATCAGGAAAAGGAGATAGACATATGTTGGTCACTTGATGAGAAGAAACGATCAGAGAATCACAAAACAAGCTATCGAGTGGAACACAACAGTTTGAAGAAAAAGAGGTCAACCACATGAAACTCTGAAGAAGACACTGAAAAACTCACAAAAAACAGGAAAACATGGCAAATTATCATGCAAGCCCTATGCGACGTTTAATGGCACTGAAAGGATGTAAGATGTATAATGAAATAATGAATATCAAAATGATGAATATCAATTGGCAGGGTAAAATCACCAAATCTGAGGTATTGCATTATGTAAAGCTCTTATTCATCAACAGCAGAAGATTAAGATGGCTGGGGCATGTAGCAGAATGAATGTAACAAACTTCTGGAAGGAATTAGGTCATGAATCAACCAAAAATGAGATGCAATGATAGTTTAAACATTATCTGTATTTTTCAAAATCTCACAATTATAATATTAGTCATTATTGGACACTACTTGTATTTTCTTATCCAATAAACCGCATGAAATATTGGCTGTAGTTATGTGATTCCACATAAATAATCATTTTATTTTAATCCTTCATAGAAACCTTGGTCTGTGAGCTACTGAGAAACACACCAGACATTTCCATGATGGGGTCACTGATGCTACAATTTGCAGAATGTGGGCAGTATATTGCTATGACAAATTTGATAGAGAATGGTGTTGATGTCAATCTGGTTAACAGTGATGGAAAAACATCTTTAATGTTTGCTGCTGGTGATGGTAATCTTAAATACGTTAATTGGCTTCTGGTTCATGGAGCTGACATTAACATACTAGATAAAACTAAACGTACAGCTCTCAGTCATGCGGCAGTTCATGGGAGATTAGACTGTGTTAGAGCTTTGCTTGAGGCGGGTAAAAATAAACATGTCAACAGTTCAGACATAAATGGTCAAACACCATTAATGTTAACTGCTAGATCTGGTGGAGATAATGTTCTTTGTCTGTTGAAACTTCTGAATGCTGGTGCTGATCTGGATAGTAAAGACAAGTTTGGTTATACAGTTCTATTGCATGCTGTTTCAGGTGGAAATGTTAAGTGTGTACAGGTTTTACTACAAGTTGGCAGTCATAAACATGTAAACTTCTCAAGCAATGATGGTCAGACACCACTGATGTTAGCTGCTAAGTGTGAAGGAGACAATGTTCTGTGTCTAGAGAAAATTCTAGATGCTGGGGCTGATATCAGTTTAAAGAACAAGAAAGGTTATACAGCACTAGCATATGCTGCTTTAAGTGGAAATGCTAACTGTTTAGAAACTTTACTGGAATATGGTGGTTTAACACTTGTCAATGTTTCAAATGACAGTGGTGAAACACCACTAATGTTAGCTGCTAGATCTGAGGGAGACAATGTTCTGTGTCTAGAGAAACTTCTGAAAGCAGGAGCTGATGTTGATATGAAAGATAAGTTAAATTATACATCTCTTTCATATGCTGTTGAGTATAAAAATGTTAATTGTGTTCAAACTTTACTAGAGGCTGGCAGTCATAAATATGTTAACATCTCAAACAGGCATGGCCTTACACCACTAATGGAAGTTGCTGGATTTAAAGGAGACAATGTTTTGTGCCTGCAGAAACTACTTAAAGCTGGTTCTGATATTAACATAAGAAACACAAAAGGTTACACAGCTCTAGCATTTGCTGCTGAGGCTGGAAATGTTAAATGTGTACAAGCTTTACTAGAGGCTGGCAGTCATACACTTGTCAACATTTCTAATATCTTTGGTCAGACACCATTGATGTTAGTTTCCAGATCTAAGGGAGATAATATTCTGTGTCTGCAAAAACTTTTAGACGCTCATGCTGATATTTATATTCAAGATTCAAATGGCCGGAAGGCACTAACATATGCTACTGCAGTTGGTAACTTTAGGTGTATGCAAGCATTATGTGATGCTAGCTCTTTCAATAATACCAAAGACAACTCTACCTAACATATCTGAGAATTTGAAGTGTCAATTCTGGTTTGTCTTGACATAAACACAGCAGCAGCTCAAAGAAACTGCTGAATTATGCAGCTTTCTGAGCCACTGAAGCTCATTACTGCAGAAAAGACACATCTCCATTCCTGTTCTTGATCTTTTCTTGCCAGTTGTTGATTCCAAGAGTGCACATATCTTCTTCTAGGTTGTCATTGAGACTGTCCTGGCTGTTTCATAATGCTGCTCAGTTTTACAGAGATGGGGCCGTTGGCCCCATGCTCCAGTCCCCAACCTGGAGGACAGTTTCATCTGATCTTTACCGGCACATACCTTCCAATCTTGGCTGAACCTGCCAGAAGTAAAACTCTTAACTGGTATATTACAGTGAGGCAAAATTTCATCAGGTTTTTCAATACCTTAATTTTGGTCAAGGTCTCTGTATAAGTCTTATATGCTGTACTGGCATTTGTAACGTCATGATCACATCATATATTGTGTCATTCTGAAAACATGTATACCCATTTTACTCAATGAATCATGAGATAAGTGATCAGCAGAAGGAAATATGGTGGACAACAAGGCTGTTGTTCACGTTCTCTTGAGACATTACAGAAAGATAGGTCTGAATGCCTCTGCAGCTGCCGATGAAATTTGCAGCGTAGAAGAAGGAACAGTTGATGGTAACACTATAAGGAAGTGGTTCCAAAGGTTCAGGTCTGGGGACATTGACATCAAAGACAAGCCCAGGTTGAGATACCCCTCAACCACCAATGATGAAGCCCTGCACTAAGTTGTTGGAGACAATCCCAGTACCAGTACTTGGTTCTTGTGAGCCAAGCTAGGCCCTTCTCAAAGCACCGTAGTTCTGCATTTGCACAAGCTTCACTTCAACAGCAGGCAGCTTCGACATGTCCCCCACGATCTCACTTCCCAACATACGTTGGCATCTGTTGCCAACTGTTGGCAAACTCACATGACAAAGGTTTCTCTGTCGTATCATCACTGGGGATGAAAAATGGAGTCTCCTGCAGTACCCCAACACAGGTACCCAGTGGTTCCAGCCAGGCCAGGTGGCAGAGGTGGTTGTCCGACAAGGCCAGTTTGAGAAGAAAGGTACGTTTCTGATGGAACTTCAAGGGCCCCTTGCACTGGGAATTGGTTCCATTTGGCAGCTCCATGGATGGAAATACTGCTCACCCAATACCCAGCACTCATCAACAGGAAGTGGGTACACATCCAGAACAACAATGTGCCTATGCACACTTTAAACATGGTCCATGGGCAACTCACAGAAATTAAGGGAATCAAGAGGTCCTGCCTCATCCACTGTACAGTCTTGATCTTGATCCCTCTGATTACCATCTATTCCATACAACGGCACACTTCCTTCAAGGGCATCAGTTCAGTTCACTGGAAGAAGTTGAAGTTGGTGTGAGAGATTTCTTGGCCTTAAAGGACACCTCGCATTGACTGAGCAATGGCAGAAGATCATCAAAAGTTTTGGACTGTATGTTGAAGAGTAAAGTTACATTATTATTAACACTACATACTACTAGGAACACTGCTAAGTATATATTATATTGCTTGGTTTTGTGCAGCAGTGAAACACTGTAAAAATGTGATGAATGTTTGACAAATTAGCTATAGGAATGATCAGGTTATGCAAGCTGCCACCCCATGTCAAGGCACCAGCATCATGTGGCAGACATAGCAGCTACAGTACAGAAATTACTGGACATTACTTTCATATATTCATTCATTCATTTGCATGTCCCTTGCGGAACTTTGCCTCCCTAACAGCACTCCTGTAGGCCTCTCAGTTGTGAGCAAGATGGCCTGCCACCGATGCATCAATCTGCAGATCATCAACGATGTCTTGCAGCCATCTTCGCCTTGGTCTTCCTCTCTTTCTTTTTCCCATTATGTACCCTTTTAAGACGGTCTTCTCTAGACTATCATGACATCCAATGTGTCCAAAATATTTAAGTTTTCTTTGTTTAATCCTCTTTACTAGCCAGCCTTCTTCAATATTAAGTTATTGTAGTAGTTAGTACACATTAATAGAATTAATGTGATTCTGTAAACAAATGGTGACTATTTGACAAGTCTAAAATGTGAGGAATGTAGATATTATAATAGACAATATAATTAAATTCATGCATATAAAGTTTGAAGTAGAAGTTGAAAATATTACTTACAAGTTTTAAGTGGTATGGAAGGGTAATCAAGAAGTGAGCAGCAGAGCAAGTCAAGCATTTAATGCAAATCAAACCAAGGTTTTAAGAGAAAACATTTATTTAGACTTTAGTTTTGTTTAGGATTAGATTCAAGCAGTGACCACAGATAGAGCAGATCATTCTCAAACAGAATTCAGTGAGCAAAGAAAAGTGTTGGTGTAGCTGATTTATTTTTGAAAAGAAAAAAAGCATTTGTAATTTGCATTAAAATAAGTGGAAGTGAAACAATAGTGCATATGCAGGAAACTCTCTACTGTAGAGAGCGGAACAACAACACAACTACTTCAGATCATCAGAGGAAGTACCCCCCCCCCCCCTCAGACAAGTGTTTCGGCCCTATTAAACTCCTGACACTCTAAGGGGGGTGGGCCTCTCTGAGTCATGACTCCAGAGGTATTGTGAATTGTTGCTTTTTTTTTTTTTTGTCCCGGTCCCGGGATTGAACCCATGATCTTCCAGTTGTCACTGCACTTTTTTGAAGTGCATCTTTAGCGATTTAGCTATGGAGGACCGGTATTGGTTGTGGCAAATGAAATTACTTATGTTCCCAATGCTTGTTTCGCATACTCCACAGCCAGCATGAGGCCTTTTCTGTTGTTTCTGAAAGGCTTCTCAATGCCCTTGCTCTTGCTTGTCCCTTGTAGTGATACAAATCATCAGGATCAGCAGAGTAATGTGCCAAAAGCTGAAGAGACCTAGTCTTGCCTCCATGTAGTGCTCATGATAACAGGCTATGTTATTTTTGCCTTGCCTGCTTCTTGACCGTTCCACCATCCCCCAAATGGGCAGAGTCTTGTGAGAAGCCTGCTTCTTCAATCTACGCTATCTTAGCTAACCACATTACCATATACCAGCAATGTGTAACTCACTGTTAACCTGTAGAACCATCATCAGACAGAAAGATAGAAAGAGGAACTGTTATCATTTTTACAAGTATAAAATCTCCATTAAAAACAGTGCCAAAATATGGTGAGTAAGAACTGACTGTGTATTACTGGTGCAAAATATGGTAACTTCATACACTTCATACCTTAATACACAACAAATAAATCAGAATTTAACCTTAAGCTGACCCTTTCCAGGTAATGAGATTACGATTAAGGAATAATTGAAGAAACTGATATCATTCTTCCCACATTGTTAGCATTTTTATTTAATTATGTAAAATATATTGTAGGTAACACACAGAAGATGGAGAGAGGAAATTACAGAAGCATTAAATATCCCATTATATGAAGCAAATTGTAAAGCCCTATCAAGACATCTATTTGTCCCCTCAACACTGAAAGGTATTTGAGGAAGGAGACAAAACAGGTAAAATATATAGCCTGAACACTTTACTTAACTTTGGCAGGAATATCACATCACATATAACATGATTCTAGAATTTAAATGCACAGCTTACTGTATTTTTTGTACAGACAATATATTTCTAAGAACTTTCATAATACCTTTGTTCCACCAAAGTACTGTTCATTATTTGCAATCATACTGGGCTATCTAGAAATCTGAATATAGATATATTCATATTTGTTCAGTTTCTACCATAACTTTGTCCAAAATGAAAACACATGATTTAATCTACACAATTTTTTTTTAAATTATGCAAAACTAATCTATTAAACCTTAGTTGTGTGGTTGATTGGGGGCTGTTAATGTGTGGATCAACAGACAGATAGGAAGATAGACAGAAAGTGTGTTCTTTAAAAAATAAAAGTATCCTAGAGAACAGAAAGAATGTTTTACATATCTGTAAAAGCATTTTGAACCATCAGCCACTTCAATGGAACTTTTGTGGTAGATAGAAATCAGTGAAATATTAAATTGTAATTATTTACATTAGAATTTATATTTGTCATTGATGTTTTTCATTTGATTGATGCTATGTCTCATAGGTTTATATGAATAAATATCCTATGGAGTCATGTATGTCTGGAATTTAAAATTTTCTTATTATTTCTCTGACTTTTGAATTTTTAAACATTTCTCTCATTTCTTTGGTAATTATATTTTGAATCATATTTTTTAAATTTAATTTTTTGAAAAATATTTTGTTCTTGTTAACTCTTTGGGTATTTGGACACGCGTCCTGCGTGGTTGTATCCCTATTATGAAATACTTATAGACGCGAGGCGCGATGATGGTTTGTAGCTCTCTAATTTTGAAAATAATCAAAGTATCTTAAAACCAGCAGTTGACTTCCTTCCGGAATTCAGTTGTCCACATTAAGCGCGTGGTTTGAGCAGGAAACAGAACGATTCTTTGTTCATTTAAAGCCAGTTTTTCAAAGTTTATCGTCGCTAGGCCTTTGTTTATCAACAAATATGGCTTCCAGTGCTAGTTTCTTTCGTCCAGAGCAGCATATTTCTGCATTACAAGCTCAGAATTTAATTTAAAATTGTCTAGACTGTGGTGTAGAGAATGTAGTAGTAGAAATGGTAAATGTTCGGCACACGTGGCAGTGATTGAAAGAATTTTTCGTGTTTTTTTTGGTCCAGCAGCAAAATGTGTTAGAAGGGTAGCTGGTGATACTACTTCTCAGCTTTTTGCTAGTACTAGCTGTAATATCACAGTAAGTAATGTTGGAGATTGTGTAATTAAAAAAATTAAATGTTGTAGAATGCTTCAAATTTAAAAAAAAAAAAAAAAACCAAAACACAATGGCCTGTTTTCTGGTAAATATTAGTCAACGACCGCCCACTTGTTTTCATGTAAATATTACCCACCCACTTGGTGTTTTTAGTTTGCTGTGAATGCATAACTAGTGCATATTTTCATGTAAATTTTGGAAGATATGTTAAAGAACAGATGTTTGTGTACATTTTTATTCATTATGGAATTATATAAACAACTACAGTGGATTAACTTGATTGGTAAGTGACAAAAAATTTATTTTATTCCTTCATTTTCCATTCTTTCTTCTCAGTTCTTAGCTCTTTTTTGTTGTTGTATACTAACAAAATGTTAAAAATTTTATTTGAAAAACAAAATACATTTTTTCTTCTTCAAAATAAGGTATAATACTTCATACTACAGATCAGATTATGCCTTTGTTATTCTTTTAAATGTGACAACCATCCCATTTCACATTGTGAAATTTACCCTCCTTGGTCTTTTGAGGGAAACACCCCCAGTATACAAAGAGTTAATCTTGATTTCTTTTCCTCTCACACTGATTTGTTCACATTTTCCTTTTTTATGATTCTTTCAGCTTATTGATATTGCTCACAGCTATAGAAACATTAGAGAATAATTTTACTTGTGAAGAAAATAGCATCCAAAAGTGAATGGTTGATTCTCACCTGCAGGACAGCATACAGAATAACAGAGCACATGAAGCTGCCAATGAATGATGAGAAAATAGGATATTTCATCAAGATCACTCTCACAAATAATATGGATATTTCATCAAGATCATTCTCACAAATAATACACTTAACTCTTTGGTGGTGAATACAAACGCCCAAGAAAAAAAAAGTACATTTTAAAAAATGTATAATTTTAAGTGCCATGCCGCTTGGCGTAGGTGATCATTTCTCTCCACAGTTCCCCATCTTTAGATTTGATTATGAGATCTGCTAGTAACTTTCTTCCTAGCCACGCTGACAGCCCATCTAGTAACTTCTCTCTTCCTCTGTCCCCTCTTCCTTTAATTTCTCCAGTTGCCACAGTTTGTTCCAATTTTCCTCTTCTCGGAAAATGTACTACAGATCTCACTTGTCTGCCTTTGATCTTAGCTATAATTTGCTTTTTAACTCCAGTCTCTCTTAAGACTTCTTCATTGGTTTTCTTGGCTGTCCATGGTACCTTCAACATCCTTCCTATGAACCACATCTCCATGGCCTCAATTTCTCACTGTACTCTCTTATTCTTAGACCATACTTCACACCCATACTTAGGAATGATTATAACAACTGATGGGAAATGTCACAATGAAATATAAAGCAAAAATGATTGGACCAAGTCAGCATTCCATAAAATGAGACGCATCTTGTGTAACATCTTTAAAAAGTACTTTAGTTAAAAGTATACATTGGTATGATATGAAGTCTTAACAGTTTTATTTTTGTTAGTATCATGTAAAAGTCATACATTAGAGAAGAATAAATAAGAAAATTATTCAAATAAAAGCTAAATATTATTTCTTATAAATATATTACATCTTCTGAGTAATTCAAAATTCATTCATTGTTTACATGTTGATTGAGTAGTTTGGCAATCAACATTCTCCACTTTTTGCAGTCATTGTGTTTTCAATCAATTCAAATTCTGTTTCCTCCCCATGGTGTTTGAACTAAAGCATGATTTGACTTCATGATTTAACGTCATGGAATTTAGAGAAGACCGTCTTGGAAGGGTATATAATAAGAAAAAGAAAGAGAAGAAAGACCAAGGTGAAAATAGCTGCAAGACATCATTTATAATCTGCAGCAGGGCATCTCACTTACAACCAAGAGGCCTACAGGAGAGCTGTTAGGGAGGCAAAGTTCTGCAAGGAACATGCAAATGACTGTCCAAAATATTTAAAGTTTCTCCTTTTAATCTTTTTAATTAATGGCCAGAAGCAGGGAAATGGTCAGCCAAAATATTTAAGTTTTCTCTGTTTAATCCTCTTTACTAGCCAGCCTTCTTCAATATTAAGCTCTTGTAGTATGGATATATTTGTTCTTTTTTTCGTCCATGATATTTGAAGAACTCTTCTGCTGCATTTTTACATTCAAAGACATTTATGTGTTTCTCAGCTGTTTTGTTAAGTGTCCAGGTCTCATAGGCATATGTTGCGATGGGAAAGATGCATGCCGTTAAAAATCTTATTTTTGTAATTGTGTCTATTCCTCTCCACAGTTTCTTTAGTTGTTTTATTTTTTGAAGAGCGATAGATGTTCTCCTTTTAATTTCACTCATTGTATCTCCATTATTAGTTAGTAGTGATCCATGATACTCTACTTCTAGTTTTTCCTCATTTTGATACATATTTCAGCTGCCTTGTTTGTTCTATCAGTTGTCATTATTTTAATTTTCTTCCATTAAGATAGAGATTTTGCTCTTTGCTGTTCTTACGGACTGTAATAATTAGTTTTTCCATTCCTTTTTTTGTTGTGGACAGTAATACTGTGTCATCAGCATATCTAATCTCTGGTATTTCATAACTTCCAGTTGTTATGGCATCGTAATATCCTTTGTCTACATCTTCTCTAACATTCTTCATTATATTTTCAGTATACAAGTTAAATAAGTAAGGTGACAATATGCACCCCTGATGGACCCCTTGTTTTATGTCAAACTAAGTTGTTTTTCTCTGTTTATTCTTATTGCTGCTTGTTAGTCTAGATACAGCAGTGAAGTTAATTGTATCAAATGTGTTGGAAATACCAATTTTTCCCATTATTTCCTAAAGTTTCTGGTACTGTACACAATCAAATACCTTTGAGTAGTCTATAAAGGCTAAATATTGATTCACAATAAACTCTCTGCATTTCTCAATTATTAATCTTATATTGAATATAAGATCTCTTTATCCTCTTCCTTGCCTGAAACCAGCTTGGACCATATTGACTTCTTCTATTTTCTTATGAAGTCTACTCAAACAGCAACATACCAAGAACTAGATAATAAAGTAAAAAGTTAAGCTAGAAGGTATAAAAGAGAATGCATGGACAATATGGCAAAAGAAGTAGAGAAGGCATCAAAAACAGGAGACAGCAAAACTCTATATAGCACACAAAAGAGGTTAATAGGTACTATTGCATCCAAAGAAAGATCAATCCTTAGCAAAACTGGCACACTATTAACATCAAGTAAAAACCAAAAGCAAAGATAGCTGAACACTTCTAAGATATACTTTACCGACCACACCCAAAAGAAATGATAGACCTTGAAACTGTCTTACAATCTTATCTTATATCCTTCCCGTGCCATTAAACGTCACATAGGGCTCGCAAGTAGTTCACCAATTTTTCCTGTTTTCGGTGAACTTTTCAACCTCATCAAGGGATTTTATGCCTATTACTTTGGCCTCTCTTATCAATGTCCTCTTTCATGTGGTTTGCCTCTTTTCCTTTGGCCTGTTGTGCTCCACTTGATAACTTGTTTTGGGATTCTCTGATCATTTCTTCTCATCACATGACCAACATATGTCCATCTCTTTTTCCTGATCACCCTTGAAACTGGTTGTTGTTAGCTCATCTGTCATATCTCTACATTGTTCTTGAATTCATTCCACTTGATGCCGAGTATTTTCCTTAGGCATTTGTTTTCAAAAGAGTCTAATTTATTGTCTATTTCTTCAGTTGTTTTCCAGCTTTCACACACATAAATGAGTGTGGATATTACATTTGAATGCTATATGTTCTCAAGATTCTTGAAGATTGATGCTGCTTTTGCAATTCTAATTCTAACTTCCTTTCTGGTATAACCATCTTGGTCTATGTAGCTGCCAAGGTATGCAAATTGACTGACTTCTTCAACATCTGTCCTTTCTGGGTGTATTTTTCCATATTGATTAATGGGTAGTTTCATTATTTTTGTTTTACCCTTGTTAATTTCAAGTCATATTTTACTAGCCAGTGAAGACAGGATATCTGTTTTTTCTTGCATAGACTTCACATTGTTACTGATAAGAGTTATATTATCAGGATATTGTCTTACAATTCTCACAACTAAATGTCAGCGTAGATGAAATTACATTGCATGAAATTGAAACAGCAGTGAATCTATTAGCTAACAACAAAGCTGCAGGTGAAGATGAAATAACAGCCAAAATGTTAAAAGCTATTAAAAGTGATAACATAAGCCACCTACAGAGAATGTTCAATAAAGAAGAAAAAGTCCCTTCTAAATGGAAAAAAAGGAATCATTGTTAAAATACCGAAAAGAAGGCAACCTTAGCAACTTTAATAATTGGAGAGTAGTAACCTTAATATCAGTTGTGTCAAAAGTATTTTGCAAAGTTATTCTGAATAGAATTCAAGATATAGTGGATGTTGCAATGAGAGAAAAGCAAGCATGTTTTTTGAAAAGGGAGAAGCTGTCTTCTGCTCTAATAATAACACTTTTAATTCCTTTTCAATATATTCTTATAATACTAATAAGAATATATTGAAAAGGAAAGACCATTAATCCGGAACTTCATAGAAGATCTTGATTTTGCAGATGACAACTCTTATTGTGACAATGTAAAATCAATGCAATAAAAACAGACACCCTGTCTTCAATGACTAGTAAAATAGGACTTGAAATTAACAAGGATACAACAGAAATAATAAAACTTCTCATTAACCAAGAAGGAAAAATTTATGTAGAAGGAACAGCTGTTTGAAGAAAGTAAACCAATTTGTATATCTTTTAAACTACATAGAACAGGATGATGACACCAGAAAGGAAGTTAGAATTTGAATTGCAAAAGCAGCATTGACCTTCACAAATCTTGAGAACATATGGCATTCAAAAGTTATAAGCAAATAAACCAAGTTAAGATTATTCAATTCAAATGTAATATCTACCCTCATTTATGCATGTAAAAGCTGGAAAACAACTAAAGAAATAGACAAGAAATTAGACTCTTTTGAAAACAAATGCCTAAGGAAGATACTCAGTATTAAAATAAAGATTCATTCATTTGTTTAAACTCAGCCTAAATGTGGCTAATTCACATAGATATGCAGGATCTACAAACACTGGCAGAGCTGTTTTGGAATGAAAGGGGTAAGGGAAAGACACTGGGAAATTAGTCAGTTTTTAAAGGAGTAGTCAGAATTTTGTTGTGTAACTTCAACTTTTGCATGTATTATATCTGCCTTGTAATGGTCATTGAAGGAAATAATTTCTAGTTATTTAACTTCAACTTTTGCATGTATTATATCTGCCTTGTAATGGTCATTGAAGGAAATAATTTCTAGTTATCTCTTTGGCTGTGATTGATATAGTGGACAGCAGTGAAAAGTGGTCTATACAATATATATTCAACATCATACATCATCATCATTTGTGCCAGTATTAAGCATTTTTTTAAAAATCTCTAATCACCACTGTTATCAGATGCAAAGATAAATCTATATTAACAGATATGATAGATGGCTCTTGAACACAATGCTGATGTTAAAGGAAGTTTACACATTACTAATGCTGTGAAGGTGAAGGCTATACACTTATTATTGATGCTGTTTAAGGTGAAAGCTATATACACATTAGTGATGTCAGTGGATGCAAATGTTATTTACATGTTAGTGGATGTGAATGTTATTTACATGTTAGTGGATGTGAATGTTATGTACATGTTAGTGGATGTGAATGTTATGTACATGTTAATGGATGTGAGTGTTATATACATGTTCATGGATATGAATGTTATGTACATGTTCGTGGATGTAAATGTTATGTACATGTTGGTAGATGTGAAAACAAAGCACAAACTGAAGATGTAAGTAGGTCAGATGACAAGGGATAGCTTTGAAGGCAAATGCTCACTTATAGCATAGACACAGAAGAAGTAAAAAACAAAATGTCATTCTGATTAGCCATAACTGTACAAAAATTTCTATATTAGAAATAAAGAAAAAAGAGACTTTAATGAGATTTTGTAAGCCTGTAACCTACCCTAGTTTTGTTTTTTGATTTTACGCTGTTGTGGCAACAAAAGTGACAAAATCAGATGGTCAAAATTTTATTTCAAATGTGTTTTTCTGTTATACATTAGGACTTCATGAACAATCAGTGGGGTCAGTCAACGCCAAATAAGCTTTGATAGGAAAACAGAGGTTAGAGAAGGATGTATAATGCAGCTGCAAAAAAAAAGGGGGGAGGGTGGTGGAGAGAAATTAGAAATAGTAGGAAATCAAAGCAGTGAAATGGTTATGTAAAAATAGCAGTGCATTATTTAGTCAAAATAAGTTTAATAAAGATAACAGATAAAACAAAATATAAATATATAAGAAGAAGACTTATCCGAGTTCCACTCTGCCTGAAGACTGGGCTCAGACTGCATCTATAAACACTCTGCCTGAAGACTTGGCTCAGACTGCATCTATAAACACTCTGCCTGAAGACTTGGCTCAGACTGCATCTATAGACACTCTGCCTGAAGACTTGGCTCAGACTGCATCTATAGACACTCTGCCTGAAAACTTGGCTCAGACTGCATCTATAGACACTCTGCCTGAAGACTTGGCTCAGACTGCATCTATAGACACTCTGCCTGAAGACTGGGCTCAGACTGCATCTATAGACACTCTGCCTGAAGACTTGGCTCAGACTGCATCTATAGACACTCTGCCTGAAGACTTGGCTCAGACTGCATCTATAGACACTCTGCTTGAAGACTGGGCTCAGACTGCATCTATAGACACTCTGCCTGAAGACTGGGCTCAGACTGCATCTATAGACACTCTGCCTGAAGACTGGGCTCAGACTGCATCTATAGACACTCTGCCTGAAGACTTGGCTCAGACTGCATCTATAAACACTCTGCCTGAAGACTTGGCTCAGACTGCATCTATAGACACTCTGCCTGAAAACTTGGCTCAGACTGCATCTATAGACACTCTGCCTGAAGACTTGGCTCAGACTGCATCTATAGACACTCTGCCTGAAGACTTGGCTCAGACTGCATCTATAGCTACATTGTGTGAAGACTTGGCTCAGACTGCATCTATAGCTACATTGTGTGAAGACTTGGCTCAGACTGCATCTATAGCCACTCTGCCTGAAGACTTGGCTCAGACTACATCTATAGACACTCTGCCTGAAGACTGGGCTCAGACTGCATTTATAGACACTGCCTGAAGACTTGGCTCAGACTGCATCTATAGACACTCTGCCTGAAGACTTGGCTCAGACTGCATCTATAGACACTCTGCCTGAAGACTTGGCTCAGACTGCATCTATAGACACTCTGCCTGAAGACTTGGCTCAGACTGCATCTATAGCTACATTGTGTGAAGACTTGGCTCAGACTGCATCTATAGCCACTCTGCCTGAAGACTTGGCTCAGACTGCATCTATAGACACTCTGCCTGAAGACTGGGCTCAGACTGCATTTATAGACACTGCCTGAAGACTTGGCTCAGACTGCATCTATAGACACTCTGCCTGAAGACTGGACTCAGACTGCATCTATAGACACTCTGCCTGAAGACTTGGCTCAGACTGCATCTATAGACACTCTGCCTGAAGACTGGGCTCAGACTGCATCTATAGACACTCTGCCTGAAGACTGGACTCAGACTGCATCTATACCCACTCTGCCTGAAGACTGGGCTCAGACTGCATCTATAGACACTGCCTGAAGACTTGGCTCAGACTGCATCTATAGACACTCTGCCTGAAGACTGGACTCAGACTGCATCTATAGACACTCTGCCTGAAGACTTGGCTCAGACTGCATCTATAGACACTCTGCCTGAAGACTTGGCTCAGACTGCATCTATAGACACTCTGCATGAAGACTGGGCTCAGACTGCATCTATAGCCACTCTGCCTGAAGACTTGGCTCAGACTGCATTTATAGACACTGCCTGAAGACTTGGCTCAGACTGCATCTATAGACAAGGGAAACTATTTTTTCTAGTCCATTACTCATGCTTTTTTTCTGCTTCCACTACTGTACTGGACTGGCTCTCTGCTTCAAGCTCCACTTTTGTGTTTCTTAACATTATTTTTTTATACAAATTGTTTTGATTTATTTGATTTAAGACAAATCTGAAATGGTAAAAGAAAAAAAAAACAAGGCAAGAAAAATCTTGTTCTACTGCAAATCCATTTTAGTGATCATAAATAAACATTAAATGATTTGAACTGTCATTCATTGTTTTCATTAAATCTTAGCTTTAGGTAAGAAGATTTTTCATTTTAGGAGGTAGTTCTGAGGTAGGTAGATGTCTCTTGTTGTGGAATCTATCTAGCATCAATTTCCTGCCATACTGGATTTTCATAATTGACTACAGTTAACAGCAAAAGATACTACTATTGCAGGGTTCCATTTTCATATGTTTGCTTCTTTAGTGTTAACTGATATTCATGCTTTTCTACTTGTTGTTTGCAGTCCAGCACTTGTTTTAGCTGCTGTAATTATGGCTGTGCTGTAAGAATGCCATAATTCATCTATATCTGTCTCCTCTACCATAATGAATGCAGCAAACTGTTTGGCAAGTTCCAGATTAAAATTACTCTTAGTATTTTCATCCTGTAGACTATGACTGTTTATCATTCTGAGTATTGATTTCTTGTACTGGCTTTTCAGTTTTAGTCTTATTTTTCCTATACACATATTGTGATCACTGTTGACATCTGCACCCTTATATGTTCTTACATCTATCAGAGATGTTTGAATTGTTTTCTAATACAAAAATAACCTGATTTCTGGTTCTATCATCTGGAGATATCCTATATCCTATGACTGTTCACTAGTTGGCTAAGTCGATAGTACGCTGTTCTCTCGTGGCTAGACGGCTGCTCGTCCTACCAGAGTCCGTGTTCGAATCCCAGGTAATTCTCTTGTGATTTTTCTTTCTCTCACGTCTCACTAAAGTGCTTTGTCTACGATTTTTTCGAGGTTTAATCCTACAATATTTGTTCTCTTACTTTGCCTAAATGTATGATTAGCATACAGTTTTTGGCTGATCTTTTCCCTGCTTCTGGAAATTAATTAAAAAGAAGATTAAAAAGAGAACATTTAAATATTTTGGACATATTAAGTCAGTTATTTGCATGTCCTTTGCAGAACTTTGCCTCCCTAACAGCTCTCCTGTATGCCTCTTGGTTGTAAGTGAGATGCCCTGCTGCTGATGCACCCATTTGCAGATTATAAACGATGTCTTGCAGCTATTTTCACCTTGGTCTTCCTCTCTTTCTTTTTCTCATTATATACCCTTCCAAGACGGTCTTCTCTAAATTTCATGACATTAAATCATGAAGTCAAATCATGCTTTAGATCAAACACCATGGGGAAGAAACTGAACTTGAATTGATTGAAAATACAATGACTGCAAAAAGTGGAGAATGTTGATTGCCAAACTACTCAATCAACATGTAAACAAGGAATGAATTTTGAATTACTCAGAAGATGTAATATATTTATAAGAAATAATATTTAGCTTTTATTTGAATAATTTTCTTATTTATTCTTCTCTAATGTATGACTTTTACATGATACTAACAAAAATAAAACTGTTAAGACTTCATATCATACCAATGTATACTTTTAAATGAAGTATTTTTTGACCTGAGCATGTTTGCTTTTTATTTCGTTGTGATATTTCCCATCAGTTGTTATAATCTTTGTAAGTATGGGTGTGAAGTATGGTCTAAGAATAAGAGAGTACAGTGAGAAATTGAGGCCATCGAGATGTGGTTTATAAGAAAGATTTTGAAGGTACCATGGACAGCCAAGAAAACCAATGAAGAAGTCTTAAGAGAGGCTGGAGTTAAGAAGCAAATTACAGCAAAGATCAGAGGCAGACAAGCGAGATTTATATGACATTTCCTGATAAGAAGAAAACTGGAACACACATTGGCAACAGGAAAATTTGAAGAAAGAAGAGACAGAGGAAGACAGAGAGAGAATTTACTGCATGGGCTGTCAGTGTGGCTGGGAAGAAAGTCACTTGCAGTTCTCATAATCAATGCAAAAGACAGGGAATTGTGGAGAGAAATGATTGCCTACGTCAAGCTGCATGGCACTTAGAATTGTAATTTTTTTTTAATGTAATTTTTTTTTCTTGGGTGTTTGTATTCACCACCAAAGAGTTAAGTGTATTATTTGTGAGACTTCTTCTTCTTCTTCTTCGTTCGCATTGTCTGTCTATACCTGCAGTCCTGTTTCTTGGATAAATTTCACATTTGTGAGACTGATCTTGATGAAATATCCATATTATCTGTGAGAGTGATCTTGATGAAATATCCATATTATTTGTGAGAGTGATCTTGATGAAATATCCATATTATTTGTGAGACTGATATTGATGAAATATAATATTTTCTCATCATTCATTGGCAGCTTCATGTGCAGTGTTATTCTGTATGCTGCCCTGCACGTAAGAATCAACCACTCACTTTTGGATGCTATTTTCTTCACAAGTAAAATTATTCTTTAATGTTTCTATAGCTGTGAGCAATATCAATAAGCTAAAAGAATCATTAAAAAAGAAAATGTGAACAAATCAGTGTGAGAGGAAAAGAAATCAAGATTAACAAGAAAAAAAAATATATATTTTTCAAAAAATTAAATTTAAAAAATATGATTCAAAATATAATTACCAAAGAAATGAGAGAAATTTTTAAAAATTCAAAAGTCAGAGAAATAAGAAGAAAATTTTAAATTCCAGACATACATGACTCCATAAGATATTTATTCATATAAACATATGAGACATAGCATCAATCAAATGAAAAACATCAATGACAAATATAAATTCTAACGTAAATAATTACAATTTAATATTTCACTGATTTCTATCTACCACAAAATTTCCATTGAAGTGGCTGATGGTTCAAAATGCTTTTACAGATATGTAAAACATTCTTTCTGTTCTCTAGGATACTTTTATTTTTTAAAGAACACACTTTCTGTCTATCTTCCTATCTGTCTGTTGATCCACACATTAACAGCCCCCAATCAACCACACAACTAAGGTTTAACAGATTAGTTTTGCATAATTTTTTTTTAAAACTTTTTGTGTAGACTAAATCATGTGTTTTCATTTTGGACAAAGTTATGGTAGAAACTGAACAAATATGAATATATCTATATTCAGATTTCTAGATAGCCCAGTATGAATGCAAATAATGAACAGTACTTTGGTGGAACAAAGGTATTATGAAAGTTCTTAGAAACATATTGTCTGTACAAAAAATACAGTAAGCTGTGCATTTAAATTCTAGAATCACGTTATATATGATGTGATATTCCTGCCAAAGTTAAGTAAAGTGTTCAGGCTATATATTTTACTTGTCTTGTCTTGTCTCCTTCCTCAAATACCTTTTGGTGTTGATGGGAACAATAGAGATTTCGATACATCATAAATATCATATTTATAAGATTTCTCTCCTGTATGGGATCTTTTATGTTTATTTAGACTGTCAGAAGAAGTATATCCTATGCCACAAACATCACATTTATAAGGCGTCTCTCATGTATGGATTCTTTTATGTATTTTTAGACTGCTAAAAGAAGTATATCCAGCACCACAAACATCACATTGATGTCTCTCCTGTGTGGGATATTTTATGTTTATATAGACTGGAAAAAGAAGTATATCCAATACCACAAACATTACATTTATAAGGTTTATCTCCTGTATGGATTCTATTATGTATTTTTAAATTGTTAGAAGAAGTATATCCTACGCCACTAACATCACATTTATAAGACTTCTTTCCTGTATGGATTTTTTTATGTTTATTTAGATTGCCAGAGGTAGTAAATCCTGCACCACAAACATCACATTTATATGGTCTCTCTCCTGTATGGATTCTTTGATGGATTTTTAGACTGCCTGAAATAGTAAATCCTGCACCACAAACATCACATTTATAAGTTCTTTCTCCGGTATGAATTCTTTGATGTATCTTTAAACTGCCTGAAGTAGAAAATTCTGCACTACAAACATCACATTTATAAGGTTTCTCTCCTGTATGGATTCTTTTATGTATTTTTAGACTGTTATGATAAGCATATTCTACACCACAAACATCACATTTATAAGGTTTCTCTCCTGTATGGATTCTTTTATGTATTTTTAGACTGTTAAAAGAAGTATATCCAGCACCACAAACATCACATTTATAAGGTTTCTCTCCTGTGTGGATTCTTTTATGTATTTTTAAATTGTTAGAAGAAGTATATCCTATACCACATACATCACATTTATAAGACTTCTCTCCTGTGTGGAATGTTTGATGCTCCTTTAGTCTGCTCAAAGTAGTAAATCCTGCACAACAAACATCACATTTGTAAGGTGTCTCTCCTGTATGGAGTCTTTGGTGGATCTTTAGATTGCCTGAAGTAGTAAATCTTGCAAAACAAACATCACATTTATAAACTCTCTCTCCTGTATGGATTCTTTTATGTTCCTTTAGATTACCAGAAGTAGTAAATCCTACACCACAAACATCACATTTATAAGGTCTCTCTCCTGTATGAATTCTTTTATGGTTCTTTAGACTGCCTGAAGTAGTAAATCCTGCACTACAAACATCACATTTAAAAGTTCTTTCTCCTGTATGGATTCTTTTATGATCATTTAGATTGCCAGAAGTAGTAAATCCTGCACAACAAACATCACATTTATAAGGTCTCTCTCCTGTATGGATTCTTTGATGGTTCTTTAGATTGCCTGAAGTAGTAAATCCTGCACAACAAACATCACATTTATAAGGTCTCTCTCCTGTATGGATTCTTTGATGGTTCTTCAGATTGCCTGAAGTAGTAAATCCTGCACCACAAACACCACATTTATAAGCTCTCTCTCCTGTATGTATTCTTTGATGGATCTTTAGACTGCCCGAAGTAGTAAATCCTACACCACAAACATCACATTTATAAGACTTCTCTCCTGTGTGGATCCTTTTATTTTTATTCAAGAGACTGTTTTTAGTAAATTTTACACTACAGACATCACACTTCTCAGGTTCATCTCCTGAATGGATTCTTGGTTTTTTTTTTAGATTACTGCAGGTAGAACATTGTGCATCACAAACATTATGTTTCTCTTCATCACAAAGTTTGCTGCAGTTTTTAACCTGTTCACTGATTTCCATTTTTAAGTCAAATCCTTGTCTAGGATTTCATCAGTCTCATTTATAGGAAAAATTTCATGTGTCTCCATGTAGTTTCTTTCATATGGCAGTGTTTTATTATAATCATTGTGTGTCCTGCTAACAACTTCTGAACTGTCTTGAAAGTCAATGGAACCCACAGACACTTCAGTCTTCATCATTTCTGGTTCAAAGTTATAGATTTGGGACAAGTCACTTGATCCACTTTTTGCATTGAAACTTAGTAAGTACTTAGATAACATATCTAAAGATTCATTATGCTGCAGCTTCAATCATTTACAAACAAGTGACGCTGTACTCTGTGTCTCATGGCAGAGTTTTAAACAGGAATCAGGCTCTGAAATAATAAAATAACAAGCCAAAGACAGTTAATGTATACCAATAATGTTATATGTGAATATATCACACTAGTACATAGAGAAAACTCTGTGGTCAAAGTAATATTCTGCTGGTTTTATCTTCTGAAACTTCTTACTGGCCGGAGCAATGTGATGAAGTGACTTTCTTTAATTCATGGAGTAGTAGACTTTTATTCAAACTCTTTATTTAATTCTTTGAGAAGTAGACATATCTAAACTTCCTTTAATTCATGGAGAAGTAGACTTTAATGATACCAGCATTTTTAAATTGACTGTTTATGTTGTCTGCACCTCACAGTTCATAAGTGATAATACATTTTTTTTTTAAAACTATTCATTCATTCAGCTTTCAAAGCTATTGCAGCTCACTGCGGCAGACAAAATTTGTCTCCATTCTTCTCTGTTCTTTTAGTCTTCTCCTACCAACTGTCCACTCCAAGGGCTCATAGTTCTTCTTCCAAGTTGTCACATCACCGTTGTCTCAGTCTGCCTCATGGTCTGTGTCCTTTAATCACTTTTGTATAAGCCTTTTTTCTGTCTGTTCTCATCCGTTGTCTCAAAGTGTCTGGGTCATCTCAAACTGTTGTTTTTCATAATGGTAGTTATAAGTGAAGACTGGAATAGCATGTATATTGTTTTTTTTTGTTGTTTCTAATTTTCCATTCTTGTGATATAGGACCTCTACTTGGTCTAAAAATTCTCCTCAAGATTCTATTTTCAAAGATTTGTAGCTGTGTTTCATCTTGTTTTGTAGTGCTCCATGTTTCTGATCCAACGGTCTAATCTGTGTCTTGTATAAAATTAGTTTGGTGCTGTGGGACAGGATTTTTTACTGCAACAAAGAAAAAAAAAAAAAACTATGGCTGTGCCAAACCAAAAAAATATCTTAAATTATGATAAAAAATTTGTTTCAGTAAAACCAGCCAAATACCTTTTTTTTTTCTACATATAGTTTAAGTTTAAAGAAGATAATCTTAAAGCCAGTTCATGATGTGTATATTTAGGAAGAACTTAACCATGTGAATATCATCATCATGTGCTCTCTTCTGAATGAATGTTGGTGGTAATGAATCTCCAGTTTTCTCACTCCCTCACCTTGATGGAGCATTCAGCCAGGTTGTGTCCTGTACATTCTTGTATGTTGTTTTCCCATCTACATCTGTCTACCCCTTGCTCTTTTTCCTGTCATCATTCTTTCTTGTATGGTCTTCAGTATATTGTTATGTCTCTTGATATGAATGAAGTATTTTGTGTTCCTGATCTTTATTTCTCTCAGAGGTTCACATTGCACTTGGAGTTGTTCTAAAAATTGTGCATTTCTTCTTTTCATTCTCCATGTTATATGACCAGTTTTCTGTAGAATCACATTTTGCTGCATTAATCCTTCTCTCTGGGGTAAAGATGGGGTGACCATCCCTAACCCAGCACATCACAGGTGGTGGATGGTGAAAGTCCATCAGATATGGAGGATCCCTGTGAAAAAGGGTTTACCCAAATAAGCAGGCACGGACCAACTGCGGTAGTTTCAGAGAGCGAGGTGGGGTAGTAGGTGGCACTACTACTCCTATAAAATGCCTCATGTGTTCAGTGAAGGGATACCATGTGGGTGAGAGGCGCTTTAAGACCTATCACTCCTGCTGCCTTGCAGGTAGGACAGGGAGTCCAAAGGCTAGCGGAGTCTCTACAACAATCCAACAGAAGGCAACAGGAAACCACTACTGTAGCTCCCAAGAACAGTTATGCTTATGCAGATAAATAGATTCATCATGAACGACGTTAATGAATGTTCCTCTGGAACAGCCTCATCTGGTAGGACAGCTCACGAGCCACAGGTGAGGCCAGATCGTCATCAAGCTACTGGTGGCAAAACTAACAAGTTCAAAACAGCAACATGGAATGTTAGAACTTTATTCCAGGCTGGAAAATTAGAAAATGTAAAAAGAAAAATGGAAAGGATGAATATCAATATACTGGGAATGAGTAAAGTTAGATGGACAGGTGCAGGGAAGATAAACTCTGATAAATATACAATAATATATTCAGGAAGTGAGAAACATGACTAAGGATTAGAAATAATATCTGATGAGCAAACAGTAAGGACAGTTGTGGGATATCTGAATATTTCAGACCGAGTCCAACTAGCCCAACTGAAAGGATGACCAATAAACATAAATATTATACAAGTGTACGCTCCAACAGCTGATAGTTCTTAAGAAGATGTACAGCTATTTTATAATGACATAGAGACAGACATGAAACACACAAAGTCACATGAAGTTGCTATAGTGATGGGAGATTATAATGCTAAAGTTGGTAAAGGAAGAACTTCAGACATTGTTGGTGATTACAGACTGGGGGAGAGGAATAATAGAGGTAGTAAATTAATTGAATGGACAAAAATACACAGTATGGTTGTAGGAAAAACCTGGTTTAAACAACATCCCTGAAAACTGGCAACGTGGTACAGCCCAAACAAAAAGATTTTTAACCAGATTAAAAAAAAAGGTAATCCTGTCATGCCAAGGCACATACGGATATGGTGTTTTTAGTGCTCATATTTTCCACCAGACAGACTATGTATTAATCAGCAAATGATTCAGGAAAGCGTTACTGACAACAAAAACCATGCCAGGAGTTGATGGCAATAATGATCACGACCCACTGTGTGGAAAAATTGGAATAAAGCTAAAGAAAGCATGCAGAAAAGTGAGAAACATCAAACTGAATACAGAACTCCTTAAAAATGACCAAGAACTGCGAGAACAATACAGAGTTATTATAACAAATAGATACAATGCAATAGCAAAGATAAATAGTATAGATGAACAATGGGCAATGTTAAGTGATTCTATCCATCATACTGTTAAGGAGATAATACCACCAAAAAAAGAAGCCTCTAAAAATAAATGACAGGCAACATCTTAGGACTGATGGACAAGAGTAAAAGGAGTAAAAATAACCAAGAAAAATATAGCAAGATAAATAAAGAAATAAGATGCAAATGCAGAGAAGCAAAGGAAGTGTGATTAAATGAACAATGCAGACAAATAGAGATGGCGAAAAGGGATGGAGACTGCTGTAAAACTGTTTCTAATAATAAAAGTAGATAGAAGTGTATGGTGCACTTTTACAAGGTGGCAGAGGGAGTGAGTAAAGTGAGAAAAATGAATAGAAAGTATGAAAGCGAGATGAGAATGTATAAATGAAAAACATACAACATCCGATATTTCTGCATGAGCCTTTATTGAGGATTACATACATAAACGAGACAAAAAATGTATAACTAAATGAAAAACTTATCTTAATATGACATCCTCCAGAAGTAGGAAATAAAGAAATGCATGTCCACTAGACGAAGCATAGAGGCCATGCGCGGCCACACAAAGGATAAGCCGATAGAGCCAATCATAGAGAAGAGGTGGAAAGAGTGAGGAAAACAGGTTGGAGAAGGGCAATAGAAACTTGACAGCCGCTAGAGGAGAGGGTGTTGGGGAGTGGGGGGACTGGAGAGATAATGAATGTTCCTGCCCTACAGAACAAATCTCTGACTTTCTGGACAGTATCTTTCAACCTCTTGTTACTAGTCTGTCCACTTATCTTAAGGATACAAATCATGCTCTTATTGCTTTTGAGACCTTTACACTCCTGCCTGGTCACACCTACCGTATCTTCACTCTTGATGTAGTGTCCTTATACACATCCATACCACATGATCAGCAACTTCAGGCCGTCAAGTTCTTTCTGAACAATAGACTCCATCCCTCTATTCCTATGTCTACTATTCTGTGCCTTACATGACTTGTCCTCCAACTCAATTCTTTTGAATTCAATGGCCTTTACTCAGAACCAGATTAATGGTGTGCCCATGGGTATCAAAATGGGCCCCAGCTATGCATGTCTGTTCATGGGCCACTTCGAACACAAGGTTCTGAGAGCCTATAGAGGCCCCTTTCCATCCTTCTATAGACGTTACATAGATGACGGCACTGGGGCCACATCAATGCCAGAGGAAGACCTTGACAACTTTATCAGTTTTATTAAGGAGTACAATCCTGTCATTTCTTTCACCTCCCATGTCTCTACTACTTCCATTAACTTTCTCAACATTGAAGTTCCTACTGGCCCTACCGGGCTTACTACATCTGTCCACTATAAACCTACAGACTCTCACAGCTATCTCTTGTACTCTTCCTCTCATCATGCAAGGACTCTATTCCTTTTTCCCAGCTTTTTAGGTTGTGATGTTTGTGTACTGAGGATGTTGATTTCCATGATCAAGGCCATAAAATGCTAGATTTCTTCCGTCAGTGCAGCTATCCAAAACATGTTCTCTCATCATCTTGGAACCACATCAGCCATATATCACAGCAACAAGCCCTCACTCCTAAACTGCACTGTAGCTCAGACAGAGTTAAACTGGTACTCACGCACCACCCTCATAGTTTGGCAGTTAAAAACATACTGTTTTGCCATCTCCATCTCCTCCAGACCGAGCCTGATACATGTGAACTTTTTGGGGAACCCCCACTGGTGGCCTACAGATGGGACAAGAATCTCAGGGACCTTCTAGTTTGAAGTCGCCTTAAGATAGATGACATTTTTTATGGTACCACACACTGCGGACACTGGAGATGCAACATTTGGCCGTTTGTTGTCGAGGCTAGCCAGATCTCCTTCCCTAAGTCCACGTTATCAGTTCAGAAGGGTTTCACCTGCACTTCACGCAATGTTATTTATGCTATTATGTGCAAACGCTGTGGTATGAAGTATATAGGGGAGAAACACTGGCTGGATTCCCATAAGCTCCATGTTTTCTGTATTCAATAAGCACAGAGTATACAGCACAATACAGGAAGAACTAAAGAAAGGAGGAAAGGCATAGTTTGAGGCATCCCAACCTGCTCAGGACAGGTCTGGCTAGAGAACCTTTGTTGATGTCTTAAGCTCCACTGGGAGTACAGAGGACTGATGTGATGAGATAACTCTTAATGCTTTAATCATAAATGCTACATCTTTTGCCACTATCCTTTTCAGTACTTTGCCAACTGTATTCTGTACCGCCATAATTCTATACATATTTATCATTTATGAAGTCCATACCTATACCAGACTTTGGAATTGTCCATAAGTGTTTGTATGTCTAACACTCTGTAAATGTATTGCTCTGAATATTACAATTATATTCCCAACACAATTATTCTATTTCAGAAACAGATAAATAATTTATCTCTTACAGCCAATTCCCAATTAAAAAACACTTACTTTACAGACCTGTTCTTGTTTTATCCAAGCTGTTTCCTCTGTTTCTATCATGTTTCTGCAGTTTCTGAGCATGGCTTCTCTTGAGTATAAGTCACCTTTGACCTAAGCATATTTACAATATATAGAAAGTTTTGGACAGTCACTTGAATAAAAATTAATTTTTCTTTTGTGTATCTCTACCAACTGGGAATTGTCACATAATGAGGAGACAATGTGATCCATTTTTTAATTGTTGCACTAAAAGTCACCTTACACTGGTCTTAGTCTGTCTCACCTAAAATTCACATCTCACAGACTTCATAGACAACATAAGTGTCAGTTTCCAATTGTAACAGACATATTGAATGATGCATGCTGGGATCATCTCTACTTTTACTTTTACCCTTCCTCTTGTACTGTGAAGTGTCAGGGGGAAATGCAACTGATTTTTTTTTTTGGGCCAAATTGGTGGCCTCAGTGATAGTCATGTCATAATTAGCGAGTGTCTCTTTGATTATTATCTATCCACTTCTTTCTGGACCTTCCTCTTGATCTATGTCCTGTAGTTCTTTGATTGAAGATTCTTGTGACTAGCTGTGAGTATGTCATTCTCATAAAGCAGAAACAACATTTGATTCTTTGCTTCTCTGCATGTTGTAGACATGAAGTAGTTCCTACCATCTGTCTTATGGTGTCATTTCTTAGCTTGTCACACCTGATCATGTTTGCTGCTTTCCTAAGACATTTCATTTCACATGTGGTTATTTTATTCTGTTGTTTCTTAGTAAGTGCCCATGTCTGGCATTGGTAGCACAGTGTTGGTAGGAATATGATATTAATTAGTTTTCTCTTAGTAGCATCTCTACAATTCATTATATTTGCTTGAGAAGCCAATTTCTGCATCAACACTTTTCCTACACTAGTAACTTTATGTATATCTGGGAGATTCAAGGAATATAAACAAATACAAATAATCAAAATAGTAAGAAAGAGTGAAATGCTCATTATGTAAGGGAAAGTACTCCTTCCTACCTTCTCCTCCATGCCACACCATAAGAACAGTAATTAAATGATGTTAAGTATAAAATGATGTTTGTACAAGCAAGGAACAAGGGGAATTTGAAAGATGTAGATCTTGAATTCTGCATTCTTCACTTTCATGTATCATAACTGTGTCTTCATTTTCATGTAACATAAAATTGTCTTAAGTGTGCAAAGATTGAGAGCGAAAAATCAATTTTTAAAAAAAAAAAACATCCACTAATTTTCAATAGAAAATAACCATGACTAAAATGTTTAAAAATTCCGACCTTAAAGATAAGAAGAACTCTACTGTAGTTTAGCAATACATGGTTTCTCACTGACATTTGCAAGAATCCCCAATAAAGAATTATGAAGCACACTTGAAAAATGTTTCAGGATCCAGTAATATTCAATATCTGCATATCTCTGGTTAATTTCTTTTGTCTAATAACAATGCAGAATTTTAAAAAAATCATTTTTAAAACTTTATTACTAATATTTACAAACCTTATAGTTTATGGCCTGGGTCATCATCATTGCACTCTGGACATGTCCATAGGTGCTCACATACCCCTTCAACACATCCATCAGTTCTGTGGCTGATAGTGCCTGTCCTGTTTTGTTTTTTTTTTATTTATAAAGCTCCTCAGGTGCTGTAAACCAGGACACTTCCTTGCTTTTTCAATCAGTCCATCTAAGCTTACTCTTCATGTTGTACAACTCTGTCATATATCATATCCTTTTCTCTATCTAGTCATTGTGGGCCCTTCCATTCATCTTGCTTCATAAACCTTTCTCTCTCATCCCCTTTGAAGCCAATAAACCATCTTAGTCCTATCAGGAAGCCAACAGGATGAATGTCTCCATCATCAAGGATGTCTATGTAATCATTCTGACCAAACAGTGCACATTTTGTTGACCAATTATCTTTGGGTCAGTATGGAGGCAAAGATTTCACTGGTATACCATCTCGAGGCAAAACCCCATTGGTTTTGTACTTGACTATATGCCCATATCTCTGAGATCCTGATGTCCTATATGGTGAGCATGTGTAAATCCATCTTTCCAATCCTTGCTGTAATATCTGCTTCTGTACCACCCTGTCTGTCTATGATGCTGCCAAGATATGTGAATGTGTCTATTTCTTTTAATTTCTTGCCTTCTAAACTGATTAAATTTGTATTGGTTATGTTTATTCTGAGAATTTTCATTTTTCCTTTATTTTTTTTTTAAATTTATTTTTAGTCCAACTTGTACCAGTAGCATGACTCCATGAGATATTTGTCATACACTGAAGGCCACAAGTTACTGCAGTAGTCACAACAGGCTTCACAGCACCAGAGCCACCGAAAAGCCTCAAACAAGACATTCTTGTAACTTTTAACTACTCTTGTCTATATATGATAACCTTCAGATGTCACTATTTCGCGAAACCGTCATGTTGATCGTACTGTATAAAAAGGCAGATAAACAAATTCCTCACCCATGCCTTCCTTGCGACAGGATGTTGATACAGACTTATCACGTGACACAACTGGATGAAAATTACGAAACGGAATTTTATATCCTTCCCGTGCCGTTAAACGTCACACAGGGCTCGCATGGTAGCTTGCTAATATTTTCTGTTTTCGGCGAGCTTTTCAACCTCATCACGGGATTTTATGCCAGCTAAACTAGCATCTCTTAACATTGTCATCTTTAGAGTTTTGTTTGGTCGACCAATGAAGTCTTAAGTGAAGCTGGAGTTAAAAGACAAATTACAGAAAAGATCAGAGGCAGACAAGCTAGGTTTGTAGGACATTTTCTGAGAAGGAAGAAAATTGGAACACATTGTGGCAACTGGAAAAATTGAGGGAAGAAGAGACAGAAGAAGATAGAGAGAGAAGTTACTGGATGGGCTCTAAGAGTGGCTAAGAAGAAAGTCACCGGCGGATGTCATAATCAAGTCTAAAGACAGGGATTTATGGAGAGAAATGATCGCCTCGCCACGCGGAACATCACTTGATTTATTTTGGTCGACCTTTTTCTTCAGCCTGTTGTGTTCCACTTGATAACTTGTTTTGGATTCTCTGACTGTTTCTTCTCGTCATGTGACCGACGTAATTGTGCATCTCCTTTTTCTGGTCGATGTAGCTGCCGAGGTATGCATACTAGTGTACTTCCTCAACTGTTATTCTTTCTATGTATATTTTTCCTTCTTGATAAATGGGAGGTTTCATTATTTTTGCTTTTGTCGTATTAATTTCAAATCCTATTTTGCTAGCCAGTGAAAACAGGGTATGCTTTTTCTTGCATCAAATTCACATCGTCACTGACAAAAGTTATCTCATCTGCAAAATCAAGATATTATAATTGGGTTCCATATACCCATTCAGTGTCCATTTTACCCGTGCAACATTTTTTTTAAATTAAGTCTATGGCGATCCCCAAAAAGATAGGAGATAGTATACATCCTTGTTTTATGCTTGTTTCAATCTTAAACCATTTGCTCATTCCTTCTGTGTTTACTGCACAAATATATCCACTGTAGAGATCTCTAATGATGTTGACAACTTTAGATAGTATTCCAATGTCTTAAAACTGTCCACATTGAATCTCTGTGTATGCTATCAAACGCTTTTTTAAAGTCTATGAAGCTCAGGATTAATGTGTTGTTTTTGTTTTTTTTTTTTGTGCTTTTCAATATTTTTTTGAAGTATTATTCTTAGAGTAAAATGTATAAACTAGGGGGAAAAAAAGGTAGGAACAGCTTTATTACTTAACGAGTACACAGTTGTGACTTTTCGGTGTGAGCCTTAATCATACAAAAACACACAGGACGAAAAAATAGAGGAGATAAAATATAAAATTCACATGAACTCTATGTTAAAATAAATAAATACATACATAAATAGAGCACTTAGCTGTAACTTGTAAGAAGCTGTGTCCGTCGGTGTGTGTCAGGAATGCACATGATGGAGTGTAGAGAGTATTTAAATGAAGACTTAGGATGTGTGATATGTGGGTCGCAATTGATGGTAGTGGGATGGGAAACCATGGAAGAGAGAGAGAGTGATACAATGGTAATCTAGCGGGGAGAATGTGAAACATGTGATTATAGTTGGTGTAGATGGGTTGCAATGTGATGCTGTGAAGAGGTTCTGAGCTATGTTTAACAAGTGAGAAGGGAGTGGAACTTAGTGGGGAGGGATTATGATTGTGGAAGAGGAGAATGTTAGGTGTAGCTGAATAACGAGTTCAAACCATGTGGTTCCAGAGTCCCATATCTCAAGCGTTAGGCGGCTTCTGTCATCTGGGTGACACTGTTTGATGGCTGTTACCAGAAAGTCAGATTTGCCTCTGTGGTTGGGGCTACTGAAGTGATTTGGGGCTGGTTTCGAAAGCATGCTGAGTCATATCGTACATATGTTTTTGCATGCGGTCCCCTAATCTGAGGCAAGTTTCATCAATGCATTCTACATCTTTAACATACAATGATATATATCATAATGTAGGACTCACATGTGAATCCCTCATGAAGAGTGAGCATAGTTTTGAAAAAGGTGATTGTTTTCATTTTCCAGACTACAGGGCAGGTAATACAGTGAGGGCGGTTACATTTTCTAGTGCCAACATATGCAAGGTTCCGCTTCAAGTGGCTATGGACGAGGATGTCCCTAAGATTTGGTTCCTGTTTGTATGCTAATAGTGGTGGATCAGAGAAAATGTCGCGAGTGTCGGGGTCGAGTTGGATTAGTGGCAGGTGACGATAAAGAACTTTCTTAACCATCTGACCATGCGGGTGAAAATGAAGTACTAATTTAACTCTGTCAGATGGGGTAACAGGTTTTTTTACTGAGTGCCTCTTTGCTGCTCACTAGCTGGATGCGGTTGAATGCTTTCTGAAGGACATTTTCTGGGTAGTGACTGATCTATAAAGTCCAAGTTTTTAAAATAGTTTTTTGATTGAGTGAGTGAAGGGCAGTGCCTTGTTTTGTCATTCACACAAGCAGACCCAGACATAGACATTGCCAGACAGCCGCTGTCCATGTAGTCAATGTTGCCAGACAGCCGCTGTCCATGTAGTCAATGTTGCCAGACAGCCGCTGTCCATGTAGTCAATGTTGCCAGACGGCCGCTGTCCACACAGTCATAGTGTTGCCAGACGGCTGCTGTCCACACAGTCATAGTGTTGCCAGACGGCTGCTGTCCACACAGTCATAGTGTTGCCAGACGGCCGCTGTCCACACAGTCATAGTGTTGCCAGACGGCCGCTGTCCACACAGTCATAGTGTTGCCAGATGGCTGCTGTCCACACAGTCATAGTGCTGCCAGATGGCTGCTGTCCACACAGTCACAGTGTTGCCAGATGGCTGCTGTCCACACAGTCACAGTGCTGCCAGATGGCTGCTGTCCACACAGTCACAGTGCTGCCAGATGGCTGCTGTCCACACAGTCACAGTGCTGCCAGATGGCTGCTGTCCACACAGTCATAGTGCTGCCAGATGGCTGCTGTCCACACAGTCATAGTGTTGCCAGACGGCCGCTGTCCACACAGTCATAGTGTTGCCAGATGGCTGCTGTCCACACAGTCATAGTGCTGCCAGATGGCTGCTGTCCACACAGTCACAGTGTTGCCAGATGGCTGCTGTCCACACAGTCACAGTGCTGCCAGATGGCTGCTGTCCACACAGTCATAGTGCTGCCAGATGGCTGCTGTCCACACAGTCACAGTGCTGCCAGATGGCTGCTGTCCACACAGTCATAGTGCTGCCAGATGGCTGCTGTCCACAGTCATAGTGCTGCCAGATGGCTGCTGTCCACACAGTCATAGTGCTGCCAGATGGCTGCTGTCCACACAGTCATAGTGCTGCCAGATGGCTGCTGTCCACACAGTCATAGTGTTGCCAGAAGACCACTGTCCAAGTAAAAATTCTTGTCAATCTACCACAGAAATTGCTAGAGGTGCTTGGATTGTCTATGCTGATTATGACACTTGTTCTGAGATGATAAATGGACCAGAGTTCTGAGCAGATACAAGAATGTCTTGACTACTATGAAGCCATGTACCATGCAAAGAACAGTCTCAGTTACATGGAGTGGTTTTTATGTTCTGATCTGTTAATTTTTGTCCCCTTAAATTCCCTAATGTAGGATGGTTTCTGAGTTTTTTTGTTTTTTTCTAATTGTGACTCCTATCCATTTTTGTGAATTGAAATATTTTATGTGACTCCCACTAACTCAGTGTATTTATCTGCTGATCAGTTCAGTTTTACAGTTTGGTGGAATTTCTTTGGATCAACCAGCACAGGGGGCTAACTCAGCCTAAAATAAATTGGTACCTTGGGATTCCTTCGGAAAACAAAAGCAGAAAGGACATACTCCAAGATAACTACCTCAACTGCTGCAGTGGTCTATAAATGTGAAGGCAGTAACACTTCACATCGCTGTGGCATGCACATGCTACAATAAATACATTTTCTAACCCAGTGACTAGAGAAAAACATTTACATCTTTTAGTTGTGGCTGTGCTAAGGAAAGGAAACGAAAGCATTTATATGTTGATCCAGCATTTTTCGGTACTAGAAAATGTAACCACTCTCACTGTGTCACCTGTCTTGTAATCTGGACAATGAAGTTCAACGTGAACCTCTCAAAGAAATAATGACCAAGAAACAAAATACTTTGGCCATGTCAAAAGACACAACATAATGGATACCATTCTAAAAGGAAAGGTGCACAGAAAAAAGAGTAAGAGGTAGACAGAGAAGTAGATGGGAAGATAACATAGGAGAACAGACAGGACAGCCTGGCTGAATGTAGCATCAAGGCAACAGAGTCAAGAAACTGGAGATTCTTTGCTGCCAACCTTCATTCTGAAGAAGGTATATGGGTACCCAGGTACCCACTTCCTGAGGCTGGGTTGACACTAGTGCTGGTTGGTCCAAAAAATTATCAGTATGTGAGGACATTAATATGACATAACAGTATATTGGAAATCATCTTAATATCCATCCATGCCTTCCTTACCCCTATTTTGGGCAAAGGCCACCAACAAGGACTCTCTATTTCTGTCCTGGACTGTTTCTTTTATCTGTTTCCAGGTGTAGTCCATCTTTCTGTTCTCTCTGCTTCAAGACTCCCCCAGGTGTTTCTTGGTCTTCCTTGTTTCCTCTTTCCCTGGGGATTCCAGGTGAGAGACCGTCTGGTTATGTTAGTGCTTGTGTATATCCTATCCATCTCCAGCATCTTTCCATTATCATTTTTTTCACTGTGGGTTGGTTGCTTTTTCTGCCATAGCTCATCACTGGCCATCTAATCTAGAGGATCTTCCTTAGGCAGGTGTTACCAAAGGTCTGCAGTCTCTTGGTACTTAATATGATTAGGTCAATGCAAAAATTGAAAGACAACCACAGCAGCACTGGCAGAATTCACATAAAATTGGCAACAGAACATAGCAGATGTGGACAAATGTTTGTACTTTTTTCCATGCCAAACAAAAATCACAAGATGACACTTAAAAAAAAAAAATAATGAAAACATAACTGCCATACTGTTATTGTGATATGAACAGTTTTCTTTTCTTTTTTTTTTAAACATGTAACAGTTAAGTCTGAATCTGGAAAACAAAACTAGGTAGGTGCTCTATACTACATAGATAGTCTCAACTCCATAAAACAAACAGTTCAAACAAACCTGACCAAAAAAAAAAAAAAAACTGTTTCAGTTACCAGCTCAGCATTACTAGAAGTGATTTATTTCAGTCTACACAAAGACTTTGGAGTTTTTAAAATGATGAAAGTAAAGTAAAATAAATAAAACACAACATATACTTTATAATTTCATCAGTCATCCAGCAATCATTTATTCAGTTTGATTCTACGAAGTATTAAAATCTAACAGGGCCCAAACAGTTGTCTGGGGAAGGTCGGGGAGGGAGGTACTTCCTCTGATGATCTGAAGGAGTTGTGTTGTTATCCTGCTCTCTACAGCAAAGAGTTTCCTGCATAGGAATACAGATTCTGATGTGTGGACAACAAAGACTAATAATAGCTCTTCATACATCTCTCTCTCTCTTGTCATTTCAGTGGCTACAATACATGGGACAGCTAGTAACAAGGTTTTCACTTCTGTCAGTCCTTTACTATCTTCTTGGCTTTCTCCTATGTCAGTTCATTGTTTACCAGCATTTTCTCTGCTGTATGACTCCTTGTCTCTTGGCTGTCCCATGCTTCCTTTACCCTGTGGGGTCCACATATCAAAGCTGTCTGTGGTAATTTTTCATCTGTCATTCTCATAATGGTGCCAGTCTATTGCCATCAGTTATTCTCAATCATTGTTGTCATCAAATGGTCTTTACTTATGGTAGCTGACTCATACAATACTTAAATAGGATACAAATGTTACACCCCAAACACCATAGTAGAAGAGTTCTTCCTATACTGTTTTTTTCACTTTTCTTTAGATTGCTATAGGAAGTACACTCTACATCATAAACATGACAGTTATAAGGTTTCTCTCCTGAGTGGATTCTTACATGTAACTTTAGACTGCCGGATGAAGAACATCTTATGCCGCAAACATCATATTTATAAGGTATCTCCTGTATGGATAATTTGATGTCTTTTTAGACTGCTAGAAGAAGTAAATCCTATACCACAAACACATTTATGAAGTTTCTCTCCTGTATGGATTCTTTTATGTTTATTTAGACTGCTAGAAGATTTATATCCTACACCACAAATATCACATTTAAAAGGTTTATCTCCTGTATGGGTTTTTTTATGTTTATTTAGACTGTCAGAAGAAGTATATCCTAAACCACAAAGATCACATTCATAAGGTTTCTCTCCTGTATGGATTCTTTTATGTATTTTTAAAATGTTAGAAGAAGTATATCCTACACCACAAACATCACATTTATAAGGTTTCTCTCCTGTATGGATTCTCTGATGCTCCTTTAGTTTGCTGTTAGCAATAAATCCTGCACTACAAACATCACATTTATAAGGTTTCTCTCCTGTATGGATTCTTTTATGCTTCTTTAGACTGCTGGAAGTAGTAAATCCTGCACCACAAACATCACATTTATAAGGTCTCTCTCCTGTATGGATTCTTTTATGCTCCTTTAGATTCCGGGTAGTAGTAAATCCTACACCACAAACATCACAATTATAAGGTCTCTCTCCTGTATGGATTCTTTTATGCTCCTTTAGATTGCAGGAAGTAGTAAATCCTACACCACAAACATCACATTTATAAGGTTTCTCTCCTGTATGGATTATTTTATGTATTTTTAAAATGTTAGAAGAAGTATATCCTACACCACAAACATCACATTTATAAGGTCTCTCTCCTGTATGGATTCTTTTATGTATTTTTAAATTGTTAGAAGAAGTATATCCTACACCACAAACATCACATTTATAAGGTTTCTCTCCTGTATGGATTCTTTTATGCTCTTTTAGTCTGCTGTAACCAATAAATCCTGTACTACAAACATCACATTTATAAGGTCTCTCTCCTGTATGGATTCTTTTATGCTCCTCTTGATTGCGAGAAGTGGTAAATCCTGCACCACAAACATCACATTTATATGGTTTCTCTCCTGTATGGATTCTTTTATGCTCCTTTAGCTTGCTGGAAGTAGTAAATCCTGCACCACAAACATCACATTTACAAGGTCTCTCTCCTGTATGGATTCTTTTATGCTCCTTTAGCTTGCTGGAAGTAGTAAATCCTGCGCAACAAACATCACATTTATAAGGTCTCTCTCCTGTATGGATTCTTTTATGCTCCTTTAGATTGCCGGAAGTAGTAAATCCTGCACCACAATCATCACATTTATAAGACTTCTCTACTGTGCGGATTCTTTTATTTTTATTAAAGAGACTGTTTTTAGTCAACCTTACACTACAGACATCACACTTCTCAGGTTCATCTCCTGAATGGAGGGAGTCAAGAGAACCCGCAGACGCTTCAGTTGTCATCATTTTTGTTTCACAATTACAAATTTGTGAGAAGTCACTTGATCCACTTTCTGCATTGAAACTTACTAAATATTTAGGTAGCATATCTAAAGATTCATTATGCTGCAGCTCCAAGCATTTACAAACAAGTGATGCTGTACTCTGTGTCTCATGGCAGAGTTTTAAACAGGAATCAGGCTCTGAAATGTTAAAATAACAAGTAAAAAGACAGTTAATGCATACCTATAATGCTATATTAGTTATATGTGAATATATCACACTAGTACATAGAGAAAACTCTGTGGTTAAAGTAATATTTTGCTGGTTTTATCTTCTGAAACCACAAACTTGAGTTATCTGCAGCTGATGCAGTGATGAAAATTTGAAATAAAAATGTTTACTGGCTGGAGCAATGAGATGAAGTGACTTTCTTTAATTCATGGAGAAGTAGGCTTTTATCCACACTCTTTCTTTAACTGACTGAGAAGTAGACATATCTAAAGTGGCCAGGTATGATACTGAACACATCAGACTTTCATGTGCCGAAGGTCATAGAAAATGATAGGCCTAACACCGTATTCCCTAATAAGCCTTAATGGCATGGTAACAGGAATGTTACCTTTACATAGAGATAACTAAACTTTCTTTAAGTCATGGAGAAGTAGACTTTAATGATACTAGCATTTTTAAATTAACTGTTTATGTTGTCTGCATCTCCCAGTTCATGAGTGATATTACATTAAAAAAAAAACTACTCATTCATTCAGCTTTCCAAGCTATTGCAGTTCACTGCTCTGTGTTCTTTTAGTCTTCTCTTGCCAACTGTCCACTCCAAGGGCTCATAGGTCTTCTTCCAAGTTGTCACATCACCGTTGTCTCAGTCTGCCTCATGGTCTGTGTCCTTTAATTACTTTTGTATGAGCCTTTTTTGTCTGTCTGTTCTCATCCGTTGTCTCAAAGTGTCTGAGCCATCTCAATCCATTGTTTTTCATAATGGTAGTTATAAGTGGAGGCTGGAATAACATGTATATTTTTTTTTTGTTTCTAATTTTCCATTCTTCTGATATATGATCTCCACTTGGTTGAAAAATTCTCAAGATTCTATTTTCAAAGATTTGTGTTTCACCTTGTTTTGTAGTGCTCTCTGATCCAGACAAGACAAGTGGTCTAATCTGTGTCTTGTATAAATTAGTTTGGTGCTGTGGGACAGGATTTTTTATTGTAACAAAGGAAAAGAACTATGGCTGTGTCAAACCAAAAAAATCGTAAATTATGATAAAAAAATGTGTTCATTAAAACCAGCCAAATACCTATTTTTTTTTCTACATATAGCTTTTATATATAGCATTTTTTAATAATGTGTATATTTAGGAAGAACTTAACCATATGAATATCATCATCATCATGTGCCTTCTTCAGAATGAAGGTTGGAGGTAATGAATCTCCAGTTTTCTCACTCCCTCACCTTGATGTAGCATTCAGCCAGGCTGTGTCCTGTACATTCTTGTATGTTGTTTTCCCATCTACATCTCTGTCTACCCCTTGCTCTTTTTCCTGTCATCATTCCTTCTTGTATGGTCTTCAGTATGTTGTTATGTCTCTTGATATGGTCAAAGTATTTTTGTCTCTCTCTTATCTTTTTGACAAGGTTTTTTGTCTCTACAGCTCTTCTCATACATTCTTCATTACTTATTTTTGCTGTCCAGGGGATTCGCAACATTCTTCTAATAAACCACATTTCTGCTGCTTCCAATGATTTTTGTGCAGACTTGCCTGTTGTCCATGATTCACTTCCATATAACAAGATAGGTTCAATATAGCATTTTAGGACTTGTTTTCTAACATTCATTGATAAAGATGTGTTAGCTAATATGTTTCTCATTCTCTGAAATGCAGTCTTTGCTTGGCCTATTCTGTTCCTAATTTCTTAATTTGTTGTGAGGTAGAGATATAGATGAATTATGGCATTCTTACAGCACAGCCATAATTACAGGAGCTAAAACAAGTGCTGGACTGCAAACAAGTAGAAAAGCATGCTCGTCTTTCATGTATGGATTTCAATGTGTCACCTGATTATCTATGCTTTTCTACTTGTTTGCAGTCCAGCACTTGTTTTAGCTCCTGTAATTATGGCTGTGCTGTAAGAATGCCATAATTCATCTATATCTATTTCCTCTACCTCACAACAGTGGTTATATGCCTAATGGCCTTCTTAAATCCCCGTTTATAGCACTACCAAAGAAATCAGGTGCAAGGAAAGGCAAGGACCACCGGACTATCAATCTCTCATGTCAGCAGAAATGTGGTTAATCAGAAGAATGTTGCAACTTTCCTGGACAGCAAAAACAACTAATAGAGAATGTATGAGAAGAGCTGGAGATACAAAAATTCTATCCAAAAAATAAGAGACAATGTACTTTCATGTGATATGCAATGAGAAGATGGGACATTGGAAATATTCATTTGTAAGTCCCTTGCGGAACTTTGCCTCCCTAACAGCAATCCTGTTTGCCTCCCTAACAGCAATCCTATGGGCCTCTCGGTTGTGAGCAATATGACCAGCTAATGCAGAATGTTTTAGGAAAAAAAGAAGTAATGTGATGTTTTTAGACAATAATTGTGTCCTACTTACCATCGGATAGGCCTAGATCGACATTAGTTATCATCTGAGATGTCTACATCGACTTGTCCATGTGTGATTATGTGCCAAAAATCGCTAAAATAATGTCTGAAATAACCTTCTGACTATTTTTCTGGTCATCTAATATGTCTAGATCTACTTAGGATACATTCACGAACAGTGCTCTAGTCGTAGGGGGACATATTTGCCTTGGAAGTCACACACACTCACACAACAAATGAAACCTTGATCAAAAACATCGAATTTGACTGCCATTTGACACCGTTAAAAATAACGCTTTGCGAAAAGAGCTTGGTAAATGTGACGTATGCACATAACATGCGATCTAAAAATTCAACCAATTTTACACCGAAACAAACCAGAGGCAATCATGGAAACAAAATGGGGCCGGGTCTGTCAGTGTCACGGGAAGAGTAAACTGTGATGGACCACCAATACTTGAAGATGAAATCATAGATGCCATCAAACACATGAAGAAAAGAAAAGCGACTGGGCCTGATAATATAATATATAGAAGAAATAGAGGAGATAGGAATAAAAATAATAACCAAGTTACTGAATGGCATTTACAACAGTGGTTATATGCCCAGTGACGCTTATAGCACTACCAAAGAAATCAGGTGCAAAGGAATGTGATGACCACCGGACTATCAGCCTCTCATGTCACATAACGAAGCTACTTCTGAGAATCATTATGAGAAGAACAAGGAAAAAGATAAAAATGGAAATAGCAGATGAACAGTTTGGATTTGTTGAAGGAAAGGGAGCACACAATGCCATTTATGCTTTACGAACACTAACAGAAAGAGCTTTAGAAGTACAGAAAGATCTCTACATATGCTTCATTGATTACACCAAGGCATTTGACAAGGTGAAACATAATGAAATTATTAAAATCAATATGGACGGCAAAGACCTGAGGATTGTAAAACAGCTATACTGTCAGCAAGAAGCAGCAATTCGAGTTGAAAATAGAACTGGAAAATATCAACCTATAAAACAAGGAGTGCGACAAGGATGTGTACTAACTCCTTCGGTATGCTGACTACACAGTACTGACAGCTGAGAACCAACAAGACCTGCAAAATCTCTCGGATAAAGTCGCCAAAGAAAGTGAACAGAAAGGCCTTACTTTGAACATCAAAAAACAGAGACTATGGTTATATCTAAGAAACAGAATCCACCAACATGTAGTATAAAATTAAATGGAACTATTCTTAAGCAGGTGCAGAAATTCAAATACCTTGGAGCAGTAATAACTTTAGATGGGAAATGCAGAACGGAAATTAGGAACAGAATAGGCCAAGTAAAGACTGCATTTCAGAGAATGAAAAAAAGCCAACACATCCTTATCAATGAATGTTAGAAAACGAGTCTTTATAGCTTTTAACATTTCAGCCGTTATTTCATCTTCAATTGCAGCTTTGTTGTTAGCCATTAGATTCACTGCTGTTTCAATTTCATGCAATGTAATTTCATCTAGGTTGACATTTAGTTGTTGTAAGACAGTATCAAGGTCTATCGATTCTTTTGGGTGTGGTCGATTAAGTATTTCTTTGAAGTGCTCGCCCCATCTTTACTTGATGTTAATAATGTGCCAGTTTTGCTAAGGATTGGTCTTTCTTTGGATGCAGTAGGACCTGTTAGCCTCTTTTGTATGTTATATATTGTTTTGCTGTCTCATGATTTTGCTGCCTTCTCTGCTTCTTTTGCCATATTGCCCATGTATTCTCTTTTATCTCTTATTGCTGAACTTTTTACTTTATTTTCTAGTTCTTTGTATGTTGCTTTTGTCAAAACTCTTCCAAGATCTGTCTTTAAATTCAACATAGGTAATTTGGCTGCTCGTCTTTCATGTATGCATTTCAATGTGTCACCTGATTATCCAATCTTTTCTACCTGTTTGCAGTCCAGCACTTGTTTTGGCTCCTGTAATTATGGCTGTGCTGTAAGAATGCCATACTTCATCTATATCTATTTCCTCTACCTCACTGAATGCAGCGAACTTTTTGTTAAGTTCCATATTAAAATTACTTAGTATTTTCATCCTGTAGACTATGACTGGTTATTTTTTTGAGTATTGATTTCTTGTGTTGGTTTTTCAGTTTTAGTCTTATTTTCCGTATACACAGATTGTGATCAATGTTGACGTCTGCACCCCTATATGTTCTAACATCTGTCAAAGTTGTTCTGAACTGCTTTCTAATACTTCTTCTTCGTTCACTTCTACCACCAAGATCACCCCGTGATCCTATTATATTTACTCCTGTGGTTCTCGCGATAGTCTCATTTAGGATGGAGGCTCAGAGCATCGCAGGGTTTGGCTTATATTCTTAGTGGGTCACAGAAATGGCATTGCGTGACACTGGTTTTCGTTGCACCAGTTCAGCCTAGAGTTGGACTTTCTCACTGGAAAACCTCGATGTGGTTTGAATATGATTATATCCCCGCCATGTGAGAGGTGGTTGTCCATCCAGCCTAGAGTTGGACTTTCTCACCGGAAAACCTCAACGTGATTTGAGTATAATATATCCCCGTCGAGTGAGAAGAGGTTGCATATCTAGACTGCACTGCCCCAGTGTCTCTGAGTTCAGCATTTTGTGGTCGCGTCCGCTACCCTTCCTGGTGGTGACCAGGATGGAGCTTTTGTTGAGTAGGACGAATCCTCGCCACTAGTGAGTTTCACCTCTGGGTTAAGCTTATTATCATATTGTGGATGTAACCCTAATCGCATTTTTCTTCATTGGCCAGGAGGAGTTTCACCTCACGCGCGGCAGCTAAAGACTCTTGCCAGCAGCGAGCAGGAGCTTTCCTTCTTCTAGATAAGCTATCAACCAAGACTAACGAGTCTCATCTACCCAAAAGCGTCTGTTTACAGGCGCCAGATATTCACCTTTCGCCCCTTCTCCTGTCAGTTTAAACATTTCCACCACGAGAACGCCAGGAACTGGACATGGACTGTCAGAGGCTATTTGAGATGCACGCTTTGGAGACATTTAATTGAAATGGAGAACATATCCCTCACTCCACCTCCAGCTATTACAGTCCTTAGAACCACTTTCTAATACAAAAATGATCTATCTGATTTCTGGTTCTATCATCTGGAGATATCCATGTTTTTTTATGTATCTACTTGTGTGGAAAAATTGTTCCTTCAAGGTCCATGCCCTCTGTTAGATACAATTCAATTAATCTTTCTCCATTCTGATTTACCTCATCAATTCGTTCTTTCCCCATTACTTTTTCAAACACCAATGTTATCTTTTCCTACCTTTGTGTTGAAGTCTCCTTTGACAACTAAGATGTCATGTTTAGGGACTATGTTAATGAGTTGTAGCTAATGATAGGAACTGTCTTTTATTTCATCATCTGCATCGTTCATGGGCGCATAGCATTGTAAGACTGTCATTCTTCCGTGCCTTATTTGGAATCATGCACTTAATATATGACTGTTTACTGGTTCCCATTCTGTAAAGCTCTTTGCTGCTGCAGTTGACATAATTATACCTACTCCTTCTTCATATTTCTCATCGTCTCTGCCTGAATGTATGATTAACTTACAGGTTTCCACCGATCTTTTCACTGCTTCTGGACCATGCATTTCACTGTTTCCCAACACGTCTAAGTGATATCTTTCCATTTCTTGGATTACCAAAGCAGTTTTTGATGGTGCAGCCATTGTTTTTACATTAAAGAAACCAATCTCTGTCACATATTTGGGGCCAATGAATGTGTACTTTTGGTTGTTGTCTGAGTTGGTATGCTTGACAGATTTTTTTGCAAGTTTCCATAACAGCTGGTTTTTTTCCATATATATATATATATATATATATATATATATATATATATATATATATATATATATTATATATATATATATATATAATTTTGGCCCTGCCTAGATAATGAAAATTGTTATCTAGATGTTTGCTATAAATTAAGATATTTTAAAATTAAATCTACATAATTTTTATCTCTGTATATGAAATCAATGTTTCAACATTTAAAGTTGTGCAAACTGGCAACACTTTTTTGTGATACTGAAAGTTAGCTGTCTTAAATAAAGTAACAGGTCAAAAACTAATTTGATCATAATGCGTAGTCAAACAATTAGGGCAGACCAACCCAGCATACATAGAACAAAGACATGACTATCATCCAACAAAACCTGGATTCACAGTTCACAGCCAGCCACTGGCAACAAGGGAGGTCAATTATCCTATGTCAGATCCCAGCTATATATTATGTACATTCTCTTGTAATCTTAGACAGATAAAGTTGTATGGTTCATATTTACAAAGCAATAGAGGGAATGAGAAAAGTGAGAATAAACACAAATAATGAAAAACATAAATCCAATATTTCAGTGTGAATCTTTTTTAAGTATTACATTAAAAAAAACAATAAAACATAAAATAAAATATTAAATGAAAAGCTTAGCTTTGTGGCATCCTTCCTGTGTTTGTTTTTGTATGTAATCCTTGAAAAAGGCTCAAGCCAAAATATTAGATGTTGAATGTTTTTCATTATTTGTGTTTTTTTCTCACTTTTTTCACTCCCTCTATCGCTTTCTAAATATGAACCATAACCTCTATCTATATGTATTGCTAGGATAAGTTTTACTTATATATCTTACAATAATTCTTTTCTGCATGAATCTTGATTTCTGTCTAATTCAGTGCAATGTCCATGGTTTGGAAATTCAGAACATTCACCAATGCATATGTACATATAGGAGTTGTAGTTGCTGTTAACGTATTTGTGTGTGTGTGGGGGGGGGGGGTTGTGCACTGTTTTGATATGCATCTGTAAAAGGAAAATAGTTTTGTTTTCTCTCCAACTGTTGACATCCTCCATGATGTTTAACAACAGCCAGTAGATTGAATTTGATTAAATTAATCTTGACTAAACCAGCCAAGTTTTTTTTGTGGCCTGTTGATTGATGTTTTGAGTGAGTGAAGGGCAGTACTTTATCATTCACACAAGCAGACCCAGACATAGTCTCTGTGTTACCAGACAGCCACTGGTCTATATAGTCATAGTGTTGCCTTACAGTCACTGGTCTATATAGTCATAGTGTTGTCAGACAGTCACTGGTCTATATAGTCATAGTGTTGCCTTACAGTCACTGGTCTATATAGTCATAGTGTTGTCAGACAGTCACTGGTCTACACAGTCATAGAGTTGCCAGACAGTCACTGGTCTACATAGTCATAGTCTTGCCATGCAGTCACTGGTCTACACAGTCATAGTCTTGACAGACAGTCACTGGTCTACATAGTCATAGTGTTGTCAGACAGACACTGGTCTACACAGTCATAGTCTTGAAAGACAGTCACTGGTCTACATAGTCATAGTGTTGTCAGACAGCCACTGGTCTACACAGTCATAGTGTTGTCAGACGCCACTGGTCTACATAGTCATAGTGTTGCCAGCCAGTCACTGGTCTACACAGTCATAGTGTTGTCAGACAGCCACTGGTCTACACAGTCATAGTGTTGCCAGCCAGTCACTGGTCTACATAGTCATAGTGTTGCCAGCCAGTCACTGGTCTACACAGTCATAGTGTTACCTGACAGCCACTGGTCTACATAGTCATAGTGTTGTCAGACAGACACTGGTCTACACAATCATAGTCTTGAAAGACAGTCACTGGTCTACATAGTCATAGTGTTGTCAGACAGCCACTGGTCTACACAGTCATAGTGTTGTCAGACGCCACTGGTCTACATAGTCATAGTGTTGCCAGCCAGTCACTGGTCTACACAGTCATAGTGTTACCTGACAGCCACTGGTCTACATAGTCATAGTGTTGCCAGATAGTCACTGGTCTACACAGTCATAGTGTTGTCAGACAGTCACTGGTCTATATAGTCATAGTGTTGCCTTACAGTCACTGGTCTATATAGTCATAGTGTTGTCAGACAGTCACTGGTCTACACAGTCATAGAGTTGTCAGACAGCCACTGGTCTACATAGTCATAGTGTTGCCAGCCAGTCACTGGTCTACACAGTCGTAGTGTTACCTGACAGCCACTGGTCTACATAGTCATAGTGTTGCCAGATAGTCACTGGTCTACACAGTCATAGTGTTGTCAGACAGCCACTGGTCTACACAGTCATAGTCTTGCCAGACAGTCACTGGTCTACACAGTCACAGTGTTGCCAGATAGTCACTGGTCTACACAGTCACAGTGTTGTCAGACAGTCACTGGTCTACACAGTCACAGTGTTGCCAGACAGTCAATGGTCTACACAGTCACACTGTTGCCAGATAGTCACTGGTCTACACAGTCACACTGTTGCCAGACAGACACTGGTCTACACAGTCATAGTGTTGCCAGACAGCCACTGGTCTACATAGTCATAGTGTTGCCAGACAGCCACTGGTCTACACAGTCATAGTGTTGCCAGATAGACACTGGTCTACATAGTCATAGTGTTGCCAGACAGCCACTGGTCTATATAGTCAGTGGTGCCAGACAGCCACTGGTCTATATAGTCATAGTGTTGTCAGACAGCCACTGGTCTACATAGTCATAGTGTTGTCAGAAAACCACTGGTCTACACAGTCATAGTGTTGTCAGACAGTCACTGGTCTACACATTCATAGTGTTGCCAGACAGCCACTGGCCTACACAGTCATAGTGTTGTCAGACAGACACTGGTCTACACAGTCATAGTGTTGCCAGACAACCATTGGTCTACATAGTCATAGGTGTTGCCAGACAGCCACTGGTCTACACAGTCATAGTGTTGTCAGACAGCCACTTGTCTACACAGTCAGTGTTGTCAGACAGCCACTGGTCTACACAGTCATAGTGTTGTCAGAAAGTCACTGGTCTACACAATCATAGTGTTGTCAGACAGCCACTGATCTACAGTCATAATGTTGCCAGACAGTCACTGATCTACATAGTCATAGTGTTACCAGACAGACACTAGTCTACACAGTCATAATGTTGCCAAACAGCCACTGGTCTACATAGTCATAGTGTTGCCAGCCACTGTTCTACATAGTCATAGTGTTGTCAGACAGCCACTGGTCTACAGTCATAGTGTTGTCAGACAGTCACTGGTCTACATAGTCATAGTGTTGTCAGACAACCACTGGTCTACACAATCATAGTGTTATCAGACAGCCACTGGTCTACAGTCATAATGTTGCCAGACAGTCACTGATCTACACAGTCACACTGTTGCCAGACAGCCACTGGTCTACATAGTCATAGTGTTGTCAGAAAGTCATTGGTTTACAGTCATAGTGTTGTCAGACAGTCACTGGTCTACACAGTTATAGTGTTGTCAGACAGCCACTGGTCTACACAATCATAGTGTTGTCAGACAGCCACTGATCTACAGCCATAATGTTGCCAGACAGACACTGATCTACATAGTCATAGTGTTGCCAGACAGCCACTGGTCTACACAGTCATAGTGTTGCCAGACAGACCCTAGTCTACACAGTCATAATGTTGCCAAACAGCCACTGGTCTACATAGTCATAGTGTTGCCAGTCACTGGCCTACACGGTCATAGTGTTGTCAGACAGCCACTGGTCTACACAGTCATAGTGTTGTCAGAAAGTCACTGGTCTACAGTCATAGTGTTGTCAGACAGTCACTGGTCTACATAGTCATAGTGTTGCCAGACAGCCACTGGTCTACATAGTCATAGTGTTGTCAGAAAGTCATTGGTTTACAGTCATAGTGTTGTCAGACAGCCACTGGTCTACACAATCATAGTGTTATCAGACAGCCACTGATCTAGTCATAATGTTGCCAGACAGTCACTGATCTACATAGTCATAGTGTTGTCAGACAGTCACTGGTCTACACAGTCATAGTGTTGTCAGACAGCCACTGGTCTACACAATCATAGTGTTATCAGACAGCCACTGATCTAGTCATAATGTTGCCAAACAGCCACTGGTCTACATAGTCATATTGTTGCCAGCCACTGGCCTACACGGTCATAGTGTTGTCAGACAGCCACTGGTCTACACAGTCATAGTGTTGTCAGAAAGTCACTGGTCTACAGTCATAGTGTTGTCAGACAGTCACTGGTCTACATAGTCATAGTGTTGCCAGACAGCCACTGGTCTACATAGTCATAGTGTTGCCAGACAGCCACTGGTCTACATAGTCATAGTGTTGCCAGATAGACACTGGTCTATATAGTCATAGTGTTGCCAGATAGACACTGGTCCACACAGTCATAGTTTTACCAGAAGACCGCTGTCCAAGTAAAAATTCTTGTAAATCTACCACAGAAATTGCTAGAGGTGCTTGGATTGTCTATGCTGATTATGACACCTGTTCTGAGATGATAAATGGAGCAGAGGTCTGTGCAGATACAAGTAGGTCTTGACTATTAATAAAGCCATGTGCCATGCAAAGAACAGTCTCAGTTACATGGAGTGGTTTTTACCTTCTGACTCATTAATTTTTTTCCCCCTAAATTCCCTAATACAGGATGGTTTCTCAGTTTTTTTTTTTAAATTGTAACTCCTACCCAGTTTTTGACCTGAAATATTTTATGTGACTCCCACTAACTCAGTGTATTTGTCTGCTGATCAGTTCAGTTTTACAGTTGGCTGGAATTTCTTTGGACCATCCAGCACAGGGGGCTAACTCAGCCTAAAATAAATAGGTACCTTGGGTTTCCTTAGGAAAACAAAAGCAGGGACATATGCTGGCATGCCTACCTTAACTGCTGTAGAGGTCTATAAATGTGAAGGCAGTAACACTTCACATCCCTGTGGCATGCAAATGCTATTTCTAACCCAGTCACTAGAGAAAAAACATTTACATCTTTTAGTTGTGGCTGTGCTAAGGAAAGGAAATGAAAACATAATGGATACCATTCTAAAAAGAAAGGTGCACAAAAAAAAAAAAGAGAGCAAGAGGTAGATAGAGATGCATATGGGAAGATAACATAGGAGAATGGACAGAACCAGGCTGAACGCAGCACCAAGGCACCAGCGCCAAGAAACTGGAGATTCTTTACCGCCAACCTTCATTCTGAAGAAGGTATTTGGGTACCCATTTCCTGAGGCTGGATTGACACTAGTGCGGTTGGTAAAAAAAAACTGTCAGTATGTGAGCTCATTAATATGACATAATATACTGGAAATCATCTTAATATCCATCCACACCTTCTTTATCCCTATTCTGGGCAAAGGCCACCAAAAAGGACTCTTTATTTCTGTTCTGGACTGTCCCCTGGGAACAACTATGTTATGAACAGACTTATCTTAACATAGTCTTTGTGAGACAGGGAACATGGATCTGTTTGCTTAAAAACTCTGACCTACTTCTGTAGCAATAAACACTAATTGTAATTGTTATTTTTGTAAAATGTAATGTCAGGTTGGTGGACGGATGGGGACATGGAGATTACCAGCAGGGATGAGGAAAGTCTGGTGTGAAACTAATGAATCCAGGACGTGACAAGCCTATGGGTCTTTACAACAATGGCTATCAGAATGATGTAAACAAAACAGAGCCAGCAGACTATAGGTGGTGGGGAATGGATATCACTGAGGAACTCATCAGATTCCTCATCCCACAGTCATAGTGTTGCCAGACAGACACTGGTCTACACAGTCATAGTGTTGCCAGACAGCCACTGGTCTACATAGTCATAGTGTTGCCAGACAGCCACTGGTCTACACAGTCATAGTGTTGCCAGATAGACACTGGTCTACATAGTCATAGTGTTGCCAGATAGACACTGGTCTACATAGTCATAGTGTTGCCAGATAGACACTGGTCTACATAGTCATAGTGTTGCCAGATAGACACTGGTCTACATAGTCATAGTGTTGCCAGATAGACACTGGTCTATATAGTCATAGTGTTGCCAGATAGACACTGGTCCACACAGTCATAGTTTTACCAGAAGACCGCTGTCCAAGTAAAAATTCTTGTAAATCTACCACAGAAATTGCTAGAGGTGCTTGGATTGTCTATGCTGATTATGACACCTGTTCTGAGATGATAAATGGAGCAGAGGTCTGTGCAGATACAAGTAGGTCTTGACTATTAATAAAGCCATGTGCCATGCAAAGAACAGTCTCAGTTACATGGAGTGGTTTTTACCTTCTGACTCATTAATTTTTTTCCCCCTAAATTCCCTAATACAGGATGGTTTCTCAGTTTTTTTTTTTAAATTGTAACTCCTACCCAGTTTTTGACCTGAAATATTTTATGTGACTCCCACTAACTCAGTGTATTTGTCTGCTGATCAGTTCAGTTTTACAGTTGGCTGGAATTTCTTTGGACCATCCAGCACAGGGGGCTAACTCAGCCTAAAATAAATAGGTACCTTGGGTTTCCTTAGGAAAACAAAAGCAGGGACATATGCTGGCATGCCTACCTTAACTGCTGTAGAGGTCTATAAATGTGAAGGCAGTAACACTTCACATCCCTGTGGCATGCAAATGCTATTTCTAACCCAGTCACTAGAGAAAAAACATTTACATCTTTTAGTTGTGGCTGTGCTAAGGAAAGGAAATGAAAACATAATGGATACCATTCTAAAAAGAAAGGTGCACAAAAAAAAAAAAGAGAGCAAGAGGTAGATAGAGATGCATATGGGAAGATAACATAGGAGAATGGACAGAACCAGGCTGAACGCAGCACCAAGGCACCAGCGCCAAGAAACTGGAGATTCTTTACCGCCAACCTTCATTCTGAAGAAGGTATTTGGGTACCCATTTCCTGAGGCTGGATTGACACTAGTGCGGTTGGTAAAAAAAAACTGTCAGTATGTGAGCTCATTAATATGACATAATATACTGGAAATCATCTTAATATCCATCCACACCTTCTTTATCCCTATTCTGGGCAAAGGCCACCAAAAAGGACTCTTTATTTCTGTTCTGGACTGTCCCCTGGGAACAACTATGTTATGAACAGACTTATCTTAACATAGTCTTTGTGAGACAGGGAACATGGATCTGTTTGCTTAAAAACTCTGACCTACTTCTGTAGCAATAAACACTAATTGTAATTGTTATTTTTGTAAAATGTAATGTCAGGTTGGTGGACGGATGGGGACATGGAGATTACCAGCAGGGATGAGGAAAGTCTGGTGTGAAACTAATGAATCCAGGACGTGACAAGCCTATGGGTCTTTACAACAATGGCTATCAGAATGATGTAAACAAAACAGAGCCAGCAGACTATAGGTGGTGGGGAATGGATATCACTGAGGAACTCATCAGATTCCTCATCCCAAAGTCAGAGTGTCTCTGTGGAACTGTCACAAAGCTGTCTGACCAGCCAGCACTGCATGGAGATGGGGCCTCCAGAGGCTAGAAAACGGTTTTGGCCAGGCCAGCCTACACCACTGTCTTCATGGTAGTCTGAACAAGATCAGTCTGCCATAGCAAGGAAAGGTGCTGAAGTTGGAGGCACCCAGCCAAAAGGCGCATCGCAAAAATCAGGGTACTACGCATCATCGTCAGTGTACTTACAAATAAGAAGTCCTGGCCTGTTTCTTTTATCTGTTTGCTGGTGTAGTCCATCTTTCTGTTCTCTGCTTCAAGACTCCCCCAGGTGTTTCTTGGTCTTCCTTGTTTCCTCTTTCCCTGGGGATTCCAGGTGAGAGACCGTCTGGTTATGTTAGTGGTTGTGTATATCTTAACCATCTCCAGCATCTTTTCATTATCATTTTTTTCACTGTGGGTTGGTTGCTTTTTCTGCCATAGCTCATCACTGGCCATCTAATCTAGAGGATCTTCCTTAGGCAGGTGTTACCAAAGGTCTGCCATCTCTTGGTACTTAATATGATTAGGTCAATACGAAAACTACAGTGGCACTGGCAGGATTTACATAAAACAAATGTTTCTCTCCTTGCCAAACAAAAAATCACAAAATGACGCTTAAAAAAAAATAATAAAAACATAATTGCCTTATTTTTATTGTGAAATGACCAGGTTTATTTTGTTGACATGTATCAGCTAAATCTGAATCTGCAAAACAAAGTTAGGTAGATGCCTTATACTACACAGATGGTGACGGCTGTACATTATACTGTCAGACATTCATTCAAGTTTTTCATGGCAAGTCTCAACTCCTTGTAAGAAGTTTCAAGTCTCAACTCCTTTTAAGAAGCTTCAAAGTCTCAGTTCCTTGTAAGAAGTTTCAAGTCTCAACCCCTTGTAAGAAGCTTCAAGTGTCAACTCCATGTAAGAAGCTTCAAGTCTCAACCCCTTGTAAGAAGCTTCAAGTGTCAACTCCATGTAAGAAGCTTCAAGTCTCAACCCCTTGTAAGAGGCTTCAAGTGTCAACTCCTTGTAAGAAGCTTCAAGTGTCAACTCCTTGTAAGAAGCTTCAAGTGTCAACTCCTTGTAAGAAGCTTCAAGTCTCAACTCCTTGTAATAAGAAGCTTCAAGTGTCAACTCCTTGTAAAAAGCTTCAGGTCTCAGCTCCTTGTAAGAAGCTTCAAGTGTCAACTCCTTGTAAGAAGCTTCAAGTCTCAGCTCCTTGTAAGAAGCTTCAAAGTCTCAGTTCCTTGTAGGAAGTTTCAAGGGTCAACCCCTTGTAAGAAGCTTCAAGTGTCAACTCCTTGTAAGAAGCTTCAAGTGTCAACTCCTTGTAAGAAGCTTCAAGTGTCAACTCCTTGTAAGAAGTTTCAAGTGTCAACCCCTTGTAAGAAGCTTCAAGTGTCAACTCCTTGTAAGAAGCTTCAAGTGTCAACTCCTTGTAAGAAGCTTCAAGTGTCAATTCCATACAACAAACTGTTCTAAAAAATCTGACCAAAAAAAAAAAAAAACTGTTTCAGTCACCAGCTCAGTATTACTAGAAGTAATTTATTTTAGTCTACACAAAGACTTTGGAAGTTTTTAAAGTGATGAAAGTAAAGTAAATTAATAAAACACAACATATACTTTACAACTTCATCAATTATCCAGCAATCATTTACTCTTTTTTATTCTACAAAGTACTAAAATCTAATAAGTAACACACAATAATTAGTGTATAAGTATATAACTATACATGAAGCACTGCAGTAAAGCTGTGATACCAGAGTGTATAAAATAGGAAAAAGTAGGAGCAGCTTTATTATTTAACGATTACAAAGTTGTGAAGTTTCGGCGTGAGCCTTAATCATACAAAAAGATACAGGACGAAGAAATAGAGAGAGAGGAGATAAAGTATAGATTCACATGAATACTATTTTTTAAAAAATTTTGTTTTTCAAAGAGTACTTAGCTGTATATTGTAAAGTGTGACTTGTCCGGCGGTGTGTGTCAGGAATGGATCTAGTGGGACGTGGAGACTGTTTAAATAGAGACCTGTGACATGTGGTCGGTGGGTTGTAACTGGGGGTGGTGGATGGGGAACCGGGGAGGGGAGAGAGAGTGATACAATGTTGACCTAGCTAGGAGAAGTTGAAACAGATGATTGGGGAAAAGAGGTTGTAGAGTGATGCTGTGAGGAAGTTTGAAAAGTAAGAATGGGTGGACTTAGTGGAGAGGTACTATAATGATTGAAGAAAATGTTACGTGTAGCTAAACAGCGAGTTTAACCCATGTGGCTCCAGCGTCCCATAATTTTGAATGTTCTCAAGTGCCAGGCGGCTTGTGTCATCTGCATGACATTGTTTGATGGCTGTTATCAGAAAATCAGATTTGTGAGTCCCGTAATGTGATATATGTCATCGTTTGCAAAAGATGCAGGATAACACATACTGGTGAGATTGGCCTCAGATTAGGGGATCGCATGCAAAAACATCTGTACGACTTCGCCCAGCATGCTTCAAAATCAGTCCCAAATCATTTCAATGGCCCCAACCACAGAGGCAAATCTGATTTTCTGGTAATAGCCATCACACAATGTCACGCAGATGACACAAGCCGCCTGGCACTTGAGAACCACTGCAATCAAAATTATAATAGTATTCATGTGAATCTATACTTTATCTCCTCTCTCTATTTCTTCATCCTGTATGTTTTTGTATGATTAAGGCTCACGCCGAAACGTCACAACTTTGTAATCGTTAAGTAATAAAGCTGCTCCTATTTTTTCCTATTTTATACATTCTAAAATCTAATAAGGAGTTTAATAGGGTCAAAACACTTGTCTGGGGGAAGTCGGGGGGTACTTCCTCTGATGATCTGAAGGAGCTGTGTTGTTCTGCTTTCTATAGCAGAGAGTTTCCTGCATAGGAATACAGACCCTGAGGTGTGGACAACACAGGCTAGTAACAGCTTTGGTCAGTCCTTCTTGGCTTCCTCCTATGTCAGTTCATTGTTCACCAGTGTTTTCATGGCTGTATGTCTTTGGGTTGTCCCATGCTTCTTTTACCATGTGGTACAAAGCTGTATGTGGTAATTCTTCATCTGTCATTCTCATAATGTGGCCAGTCTATTGCCATCAGTTCCTGTCAATCATTGTTGTCACATCTCTTTTTTAACAAATGGTACCTATGGTAGCTGGCTCATACACTACTTAAATAGGATATAAATTCTACATCCCAAACATCATAGTATGAGGGTCATACCAAAAGTCATGAGCAAAAATTTAGAGATACCAGAAAATAAGTTAGAATTCGAACTGCCAAAGCACCATTGACTTTCAAAAATCTTGAGAACACATGGGATTCAAAAGTTATAAGCACAAAAACCAAGTTTAGATTATTCAATTCAAATGTGATATCCAATCTCATTTATGCATGTGAAAGCTGGAAAACAACTAAAGAAATGGACAAGAAATTAGACTTTTTTAAAAAACAAATGCCTTTGGAAAATACTCACTATGAAGGGGAATAACTCAAGAACAACGCAGAGATCAGACAGATGAGCAAACAACAACCTGTCTCATGGTTGATCAGAAAAAGGAGATGGACATATGTCGGTCATGTGATGGGAAGAAACAATCAGAGAATCCCCAAACAAGCTGTCAAATGGAACACAACATGCAGAAGAAAAAGAGGCCGACCACGTGAAGCTCTAAAGAGGACATTGTTAAGAGAAGCCAATTCAGTGGGCATAACATCCCTTGATGAGATTGAAAAACTCACTGAAGACAGGACATCTTTGCCCCTATGTGACATTTAATGGCATGGGAAGGATGTAAGAAGATCTGGTTGAGCCTTTTTTTAAATGTTGCTGCTTCTTCTCTCATTACAGTATCCACTGTATCTTTAAGACTAATCAGAATAGTCACAACTGATAGTAAAGTTTTACTCCTCTCCAATTATTGCAGTCACTAGTTTTGGCTTTTTTAGTATTTTAACAATGATTCTTTTTTCCATTTAGAAGGGAAACATTATAAGCTTTCTCTCATGTATGGATTCTGTTATGTAATTTTAGGCTGTTAGAAGAAGTATATCCAACACCACAAACATAACATTTATGAGGTTTCTCTCCTGTATGGATTCTTTTATGGTTATTTAGAAAGCCAGAAGATTTATATCCTACACCACAAACATCACATTTAAAAGGTTTATCTCCTGTATGGGTTTTTTTATGTTTATTTAGACTGTCAGAAGAAGTATATTCTAAACAACAAAGATCACATTTATAAGGCTTCTCTCCTGTATGGATTCTTTTATGTATTTTTAGATTGTTAGAAGCAGTATATCCTACATCACAAACATCACATTTAAAAGGTTTATCTCTTGTATGGGATCTTTTATGTTTATTTAGTCTGTCAAATGAAGTATATCCTAAGCCACAAACATCACATTTATAAGATGTCTCTCCTGTATGGATTCTTTTATGTGTTTTTAAATTGTGAGAAGAAGTATATCCTACACCACAAACATCACATTTATAAGGTGTATCTCCTGCATGTGATCTTTTATGTTTATTTAGACTGTCAGAAGTAGTATATCCCATGCCACAAAAATCACATTTATAAGGTGTCTCTCCTGTATGGGATCTTTTATGTTTATTTAGACTGTCAAATGAAGTATATCCTATGCCACAAACATCACATTTATAAGGTGTCTCTCCTGTATGGATTCTTTTATGTATTTTTAAATTGTGAGAAGAAGTATATTTTACACCACAAACATCACATTTATAAGGTTTCTCTCCTGCATGTGATCTTTTATGTTTATATAGACCTGAAGGAGAAGTATATCGTACACCACAAACATCACACTTATAAAATATCTTTCCTGTATGGATTCTTTTATGTATTTTTAAATTTTTAGAAGAAGTATATCCTACACCACAAATATCACATTTATAAGGTTTCTCTCCCGTATGGACTCTTTGATGCTCCTTTAGATTGCTATAAGCAACAAATCCTGCACCACAAACATCACATTTATAAGGTCTCTCTCCTGTATGGATTCTTTTATGTATTTTTAAATTGTTAGAAGAAGTATATCCTACACCACAAACATCACATTTATAAGGCTTCTCTCCTGTATGGATTCTTTTATGTAATTTTAGGCTGTTAGAAGAAGTATATCCCACACCACAAATATCACATTTATAAGGTTTCTCACCTGTATGGATTCTTTTATGTATTTTTAAATTTTTAGAAGAAGTATATCCTACACCACAAACATCACATTTATAAGGTTTCTCTCCTGTATGGATTCTTTTATGTAATTTTAAGCTGTTAGAAGAAGTATATCCAACACCACAAACATCACATTTATAAGGTGTCTCTCCTGTATGGATTCTTTTATGAATTTTTAAATTGTTAGAAGAAGTATATCCAACACCACAAACATCACATTTATAAGGTCTCTCTCCTGTATGGATTCTTTTATGCTCCTTTAGCTTACTGTAAGAAATAAATCCTGCACCACAAACATCACATTTATAAGGTCTCTCTCCCATGTGGATTCTTTTATGCTCCTTTAGATTGCCGGAAGTAGTAAATCCTGCACCACAAACATCACATTTATAAGGTTTCTCTCCTGTATGGATTCGTTGATGCTCCTTTAGTTTGCTGTAAGCAATAAATCCTACACCACAAACATCACATTTATAAGGTTTCTCTCCTGTATGGATTCTTTTATGTATTTTTAAATTGTTAGGAGAAGTATATCCTGCACCACAAACATCACATTTATAAGTTTTCTCTCTTGTATGGATTCTTTTATGTATTTTTAATTTGTTAGAAGAAGTATATCCTGCACCACAAACATCACATTTATAAGGTCTCTCTCCTGTATGGACTCTTGTATGCTCCTTTAGATTGCCAGAAGTAGTAAATCCCGCATCACCATCATCACATGTATAAGACTTCTCTCCTGTATGGATTCTTTTACTTTTATTCAAGAGACTGTTTTTAGAAACTTGTACACTACAGACATCACACTTCTCAGGTTCATCTCCTGAATGTATTTGGATTTTTTGTAGATTACTGCAGGTAGAACATCCTGCACGTTTCTCTTCATTAGAAAGTTTCCTGCAGTTTTTTACTTGTTCACTGCTTTCCATTTTGTAAGTCAAATCCTTGTCTAGGATTTCATCAGTCTCATTTATAGGAAAAACTTCATGTGTCTCCAAGCAGTTTCTTTCATATGGCAATGTTTTATTATAATCATTGTGTGTCCTGCTAACAACTTCTGAACTGTCTTGAAAGTCAATGGAACCCACAGACATTTCAGTCTTCATCATTTCTGGTTCACAGTTACAGTTTTGTGACAAGTCACTTGATCCACTTTCTGCATTGAAACTTACTAAGTATTTAGGTAACATATCTAAAGATTCGTTATGCTGCAGCTCCAAGCATTTACAAACAAGTGACGCTGTACTCTGTGTCTCATGGCAGAGTTTTAAACAGGAATCAGGCTCTGAAATATTAAACAAGCCAAAGACAGTTAATGTGTACCTATAATGTTATATTGGTTATATGTGAATATATCACACTAGTACATAGAGAAAACTCTGTTGTCAAAGTAATATTTTGCTGGTTTTATTGTCTGAAACCACAAACTTGAGTTATCTGCAGCTGATGCAGTGATGAAGATTTGAAATAAAAACTTTTTACTGGCTGGAGCAATGAGATGAAGTGACTTTCTTTAATTCATTCAGAAGTAGACATATCTAAACTTCAATTCATGAAGAAGTAGACATATCTTAACTTTCTTTAATTCAATGAGATGCAGACATATCTAAAGTTTCTTTAATTAATGGAGAAGTAGTTTGTTGTTATGTTTCTTGATATGGTCAATGTATTTTGTGTTCCTGATCTTTATTTCTCTCATAGGTTCACATTGCACTTGGAGTTGTTCTAAAAATTGTGTATTTCTTCTTTTCATTCTCCATGTTATATGACCAGTTTTATGTAGAATCACATTTTGCTGCATTAATCTTTCTCTCTGGGGTAAAGATGGGGTGACCACCCCCAACCCAGCGTGTCACAGGTGGCGGATGGTGAAAGTCCAACAGATATGGAGGATCCTTGTGAATAAGGGTTTATCCAAATAAGCAGGCGCGGACCAACTGGTGGTAGTCTCAGAGAGCGAGGTGGGGTAGTAGGTGGCACTACTACTCCTATAAAGTGCCTCATGTGCTCAGTGAAGGGAATACCAGGCGGGTAAGAGGTGCCTTAAAACCTCTCGCTCCTGCTGCCTTGTGGGTAGAACAGGGGTCCAAAGGCTAGCAGAGAGTCTGTACACAAAATGACAGAAGGCAACAGGAAACCAGTACTGTAGCTCCCAAGAATAGTTCTGCTTATGCAGATAAATAGATTCATCATAAACGACATTAATGGATGTTCCTCCGAAACAGCCTTGTCTGGTAGGGTAGCTCACAAGCCACAAGTGAGGCCAGATCGTCATCAAGCATATATCTTACATTCTTCCCGTGCCGTTAAACATCACATAGGGCTCGCATAATTGTCTGCTAAGTTTTTGTTTTCGGCCAGTTTTTCAACTTCATCAAGGGATGTTAAACTGGCTTCTCTTAACAATGTCCTCTTTAGGGTTTCACGTGGTCGACCTCTTTTTCTTTGGCCTGTAGTGCTCCACTTGATAGTTTGTTTTAGTATTCTCTGATTGTCAACGGCATGCAGAGTTGGTATTATCATAAAGCTACTAGTGGCAAAACTAACAAGTTCAAAATAGCAACACGGAATGTTAGAACTCTATTCCAGGCTGGAAAACCAGAAAATGTAAAAAGGGAAATGGAAAGGATGAAGATCAACATACTGGGAATGACTGAAGTTAGATGGACAGGTGCAAGGAAGCAGATATATATATGATAAATATACAATTATACATTCAGGAGGTGAGAAACATGAAAGAGGATTAGAAAAAATATTTGATGAGCAAACAGCAAGGACAATTGTGGGATATCTGAATATTCTGGACCGAGTCCTACTAGCCAAACTGAAAGGACAACCAATAAACATAATTATTATACAAGTATACGCTCCATCAGCTGATAGTTCTGAAGAAGATGTACAGCTATTTTATGACATAGAGACAGCCCTGAAACACACAAAGTCACATGAAGTCACTACAGTGATGGGAGACTTTAATGCCAAAGTTGGTAAAGGAAGAACTTCAGACATTGTTGGTGATTACAGACTGGGGGAGAGGAATGAATGAGGTAGCAAATTAACTGAATGGGCAAAAAATACATAGCATGGTTGTAGGAAACACCTGGTTTAAGCAACATCCCTGAAGACTGGCAATGTTGTGCAGCCCAGACAAAAACACTATGTATTAATCAACAAATGATTCAGGAATGCAATTGTGACAACAAAAACTGAGCTAGGAGCTGAATGCAATAGTGATCACAACCAACTCTGTGGAAAAATTAGAATGAAGCATGCACAAAAGTGAGAAATGTCAAACTGAATGCAGAACTCCTTAAAAATGACCAAGAACTGCAAGAACAATACAGAGTTATTATAACAAATGGATACAATGCAATGGCAAAGATAAATAGTATAGATGAACAATGGGCAATGTTAAGAGATTCTATTCACCAAACAGTTAAGGAGATAATACCACAGAAAAAACAAGTCCCCAAGAATAAATGGATGACAAATGACATCTTGGGACTGATGGACAAGAGGAGGAGGAATAAAAATAACCAAGAAAAATATAGCAGGATAAATACAGAAATAAGACGCAAATGCAGAGAAGCAAAGGAAGAATGATTAATGAACAATGCAGACAAATAGAGGACTCTCATAATAATGACAGCAAAAACATGCACAAATGAATTAGTGAACTCACAGGCAGGAAGACCAAATTGACCACAGGATGCCTGAAATAAAAAAAAAAAAGATAAAATGTTGGGGTGGACAGGTGGACAGAGTACACTGGTGAGCTATATGGAGGAGAAAGACCAGAATTAACACCAGATACTTAAAACTGTGATGGAACACCAATACTTGAAGATGAAATCATAAATGCCATCAAACACATGAAGAAATAAAAAGCGACTGGGCCATTTGCATAATAAAACAATAGAAGAAATAGATGCACTAGAGGAGATAAGAATAAAAATAATAACCAAGTTATTGAACGACACTTACAACAGTGGTTATATGCCTAGTGACCTTCTTAAATCCACATTTATAGCACTACCAAAGAAACCACATGCAAAAGAATTTGAGGACCACAGGACTATCAGCCTCTCATGTCACATAACAAAGCTACTTTTGAGAATTATTACGAGAAGAACAAGGAAAAAGATAAAAAAATGGAAATAGCAGATGAACAGTTTGGATTTGTTGAAGGAAACGGAACACACAATGCCATTTATGCTTTATGAACACTAACAGAAAGATCTCTACTTATGCTTCATTGATTACACCAAGACATTTGACAAAGTGAAACATGATGAGATTATTAAAATTCTTGAAGACATAAACATAGATGGAACAGACCTGAGGATTGTAAAACATCTATACTGGCAGCAGGAAGCAGCGACTCAAGTTGAAAATAAAAAAAGGGGTGTGAAATGGGTTGTGTACTATTTCCAAACCTTTTTCTATGTACACCGAGAATATTTTAAGAACGATAATTACAGAACCAGGTATAAAAGTAGGATACAATATTAACAACCTTCAGTATGCTAACAACACAGTAACGATAGCTGAATGAATGAATGATCTTTATTTTTAAGGGGTAAAGAATTGGCCATGCAGGCTTGTCTTACATTCTTCCCGTCACCACTCCATCTTTCATTCTTTCCACACACTCGATGAGAACCAACAAGACTCTCAAAATCTCTTAGTCAAAGTCACCAAAGAAAGTGAATAGAAAGGCCTTACTTTCAACATAAAAAAAGACGGAGACTATGGTTATATCTAACTCACAGAATCCACCTAAATGCAATATAAAATTAAATGGAACTATTCTAAAGCAGGTGCAGAAATTCAAATACCTTGGAGCAGTAATAACCTCAGACAGGAAATGCAGAACAGAAATTAAGAACAGAATAGGCCAAGCAAAGACTGCATTTCAGAGAATGAGAAACATATTATGCAACACATCCTTATGAATGAATGTTAAAAAATGAGTCCTAAAATGCTATATTGAACCTATCTTATTATTAGGAAGTGAATCATGGACAATAGGCAGGTCTGCACAAAGTCACTGGAAGCAGTAGAAATGTGGTTTATCAGAAGAATGTTATGAATTCCCTGGACAGCAAAAACAACTAATGGAGAATGTTTGAGAACAGCTGAAGATACAAAAGAATTTTGACAGAAAAATAAGAGACAATGTACTTTCATAGAACATGCAATGAGAAGAGGGGGCATTGATCATTTTATAACAACAGGAAAAAAAGAAGGAAGAAGAACCAGGGGAAGACCAAGAGAAATGATACTGGACAGTCTGACGGGATGGTGTGGGAGGAGATCACCAACTGAGCTGATGGCCTGCATGAAAGATCGTATATTCTGGAGAAGCATAATAGCCAATGCCAGTTGATGATGATGAATCCTTCACTCTGACCTTTTGCTTAGAGCCCATGTTTCTGGTTCATACAGTAAAACAGAGCAGATACAGCATTTTAGTAATTTCAATTTCTTTTCTGTGAGCAGATTCCTGAATAACAGCACTGCCTTCATGGTGTTAAATGTATGTTTTGCCATTCTTTTCTTTATCTCCATTCCACTTCTCCCATCTTCAGTTAGTGTATGTCCTAGGTGGCAGTAGTTTGTCTCTTCTTCCAGTTTCTCCAGTTTTGGTCTTTCCTGCCAAACACCATTACCTTAGTCTTTTTTATATTGATCTCTAGTCCCCATTCTTGGTTTGTATTGTACAGGGTGTTTTTAAAGTCTCACTACATTTTCTATGTAAACATGAAGAAAATGGTGTCATAAAAAAAAATGAGCTGCACAGTCAGTTGTGAAGAAAAATGCAATGATTGGTTGTCATCTGCTGGAGTAATTTTCTGCACTCAAAACAAAATGAGGTTATCAACAGAAGAAATAATTTTTTTGGTTGAACAAGTGTTTCGAAATGGTGGTCCATACACACGGATGGTGGCTCCAAGATTTATAGCAAAATTTCCTGATAACCTCCTGTTCGTACTAAGATAGAGATTTGTTGAATAAGTTTCATGATATGGGAACTGTGGAAGATGCTCCGCGATCTGGTAGGCCTGCTGTGCCTGAAGAAAAATGTCTAGATATCCAAGACAGAATCCTGAAAAGTCCATGCATGTCCTTAAGGAAAATGTCATAAGAAGTGAACGTATCACTGAGTACAGTGCACAAAATTCTTAAACATCGGTTAAATTTTCATCCATACAAGATTTCTGTTTGTCTGAACTAAAAGAGTGTGACAATCAATCCTGAGTCAACTACTCCACGTGGTTTCAAGCAGTTTTAGCTGAAAAAGACGAGTCAATTCTCGATTTAACATTCTTCTCTGATGAGGCATGGTTTCATCTATCTGGATACGTTAATAGCCAAAATAATCGTATTTGGAGCAGTGTTAATCCCAATGCATTTCATGAAGCGCTGCTACACGATGCGAAAATTTGGGTATGGTGTGCCGTCAGTAGAAAACGTTTAATTGGACCAATTTTCTTCAACAACACTATAAATGCTGATTGGTATCATACTGATATTCTGGAACCTTTTCTAGAACAGCTGAATGAACCTGAAATTGAAGAAGTGTGGTTCCAGCAAGATGGTGCAACTGCACACACAGCTGGAGCAACATTGGGTATTTTGGAAGAAATTTTCACAAATCGCACAACATCTCGTGAAATTTGGCCTGCTCGTTCTCCAGATCTAAATCCATTAGATTATTATCTATGTGGTTTCTTGAAAGGAAATGTTTACAAAAATAATGTACAAACAATTGAGGACCTGAAAGAAGCAATCAGAATTAACATTCAAGAAATAACAACAGACACGTTGCACAAGGTATTTGACAATATGAAGAGACGTGTACAGTCATTTCTTGAACCCTTTGGTGGACATTTCCAACACGTGTTATAATGAATATTTCAGTGGTACATTCCGGCTAACCCAAAATAGTGTTGTATCATTGCAGTCACTATCTTATCTATTAACTTCTGCTGTTTCTCTGGATTTTCTGTTAGAAGGACTGTATCACCTGCATACCTTAAATTGTTGACATGTACATATACATAAACATACTTTACTCAGAACTTAACCACTTAGGATCTTGGATCAAACTGGAATAGGGCGTTATCTCTATTTCAAATCTCAAAGTTTTCTTTTCTGATTAATTACCTTCATCTCTTCCATAACAAACATGTCCTTCACATTTCACTCTCAACATGTTTCTGCTATTGTTATCATCTTCTAGGACTTGAGTGATGAATTCTTGCTTACAGCTGGAACAAACAATGCTCTGAAAGATAATGAGACAGGCAAACTAAATATAACAGATACAAGCACCTACTCTTGCATCATCCAAAATTTAAGTAAAAATTGGATCTGCTAACTGTAAAAGGCAGTCTGAATCAGATGATCTCTGTTTACATTTTTAGGAGAATTCATGAATAGTTAACAAAGTAAACAAATATAAAGAATACAATTAAAAAATAATAATAATAATAATTTCATTCTCAAACACTCATTTAATGCAGAAAAAATACACCTCTGTAAGAAACACAATGAAAACAATACAAATTTTGTACTATAAATATCTTTTATAGGAATATTTTGTCAAGTCAGTGAAATGTTACATGAACATTACTTTTGTTTTGCATATTTTTGTTTTCCTAGACACTATATCATAGCTAACACATTCTGTACCCAGTAGAATCATTTGCTTTGAACTGAATATTAGCTTTACTCTTTCATCATCATGTGCCATGCCAACTTGCATTGGTTATTATGCTTCTCCGCAGCATAATTGGTGATCTAATCTCAAATCATTATTATCATCCATTATCACTTCTCTCACCCTTCCCTTGGCTCTTTTTCCCTCTATTTTTCCTATTGTTATAATTATCTTTAAAGCCCCCTCTTCTCATCACATGTACAATATACAATGTCTCTCTCCTAAGCCAGCAGTTTCATATAATTGCGGTGCAGTATCCTAACATGCAGATGTAGAAATTCAAATACCTTGGAGCAGTATTCAAACAGGAAATGCAGAACAGAAATTAAGAACAGAATAGGCCAAGCAAAGACTGCATTTCAGAGAATGAGAAACATATTATGCAACACAATCTTATGAATGAATGTTAGAAAACGAGTCATAAAATGCTATACTGAACCTATCTTATTATATGGAAGTGAAATATGGACAATAAGCAGGTCTGCACAAAGTCACTGGAAGCAGCAGAAATGTGGTTTATGTTGTGGATTCCATGGACAGCAAAAACAACTAATGGAGAATGTCTGAGAACAGCTGGAGGTACAAAAAATCTTGTCAAAAAAGTAAGAGAGAGACAATGTACTTTCACAGGAAATGCAATGAGAAGAGGGGGCATTGAAAATGGTATAATAACAGGAAAAATAGAGGGAAGAAGAGCCAGGGGAAGACCAAGAGAAATGATACTGGACAGTCTGATGGGATGGTGTGAGAGGAGATCACCAACTGAGCTAATGGCCTGCATGAAGGATCCTGTATTATGGAGGAGCATAACAGCCAATGCCAGTCGACATGGCACCTGATGATGATGACGAGTGTCCTGTCTGATGGACAGTTTTACTGATATAGCAATACAGAGCAATGCTGCACTTATATTAGCAGTTATTCTTCCATAATAAAGAAACAACTTAGAAACATGTAGGAAAATTACCAAAACAAGCTAATTATTGTCTGTTTTGGTAAGCTGAAAAAATTGTATGAATTTTATATGTTATTCACAACATGCAAGGGATCACTTGGAAAAGTACACAGTATGATTTAAAAAAAATAATGTAATCAAGGTCAAATGATATAATTTAAATTACTGAGATTTACTGAAAAGGACACAAAACCAGTAAATACACAGAAGCATGCCAAACAGTTGAGCTCCAAAAGGTTCCTACCTCCTAAAATGTCACACTATTTTCAGTGTAACACAATCCAACAAATGTAAAAAAGCATGTTCAAGAATGCTGAAAAGAAAACAGATGGATTTTAGTAGCATGAATGACTCCCTCTTGCTCTAATCTCATCCAGACACAAATGCCCCCTCATGCTACAGATGATGTTTCTGGTATGATGCTGTGGAATTCTTGCCCATTTCTGCTGAAGGCTGTTTGTCAGCTCTTGAAGGCTACTAGGCTGGTATGATGCTGTGGAATTCTTGCTCACTTCTGTTGAAGGCTGTTTGTCAGCTCTTGAAGGCTACTAGGCTGGTATGATGCTGTGGAATTCTTGCTCACTTCTGTTGAAGGCTGTTTGTCAGCTCTTGAAGGCTACTAGGCTGGTATGATGCTGTGGAATTCTTGCCCATTTCTGCTGAAGGCTGTTTGTCAACTTATGAAGGCTACTTAGTCTGGTATGTTCTGGCTTCCACAGCACTACCAGGTATGTCCTAGACATGTTTGATTAGATTAAATTCCAGAAATTAAGCTGGTCAGTCCAGGCACTCCATGGCTTTGGCTTCCAGGTACTGGTCTACCAACCTGGCATGACAAGGCCTTGCATTATCATCCAGAAGAATAAACTCAGGACCGACAGCACCAGTGTATAGTCTGACACTAAGGTTGAAGACTTCATCACTGTACTGAACTCTACTCACCAGGCCATTCTGGAAGAAATGAAGATCTGTTTTACCATATACACTGATTCCTCCCCACAATAAGATTGAGCCACCTCTATAGCGGTCATGTTGGGCCACACTATTCATCTCCACACTCTCTTCAAACTCAGTCAAGACAAAATCTACACTCATCTGTGATCAAGACAAGAGCCCATTAAGCAACAGTCCAATTTGCATGTCCCCTTGCCCAACGTAGTTTGCGGTGTCTAGATAAAATGGTGGGAACTGCAGCTGCTCTAGACTGAAGGACACCTTCATGAAGTCTATTTCTTACAGTCAAAAATGTGTACTCAAATTCATTTGGCTGTTGCATCTTGTAGATGAATTCTTAGTTGGTGGTATTCATGAAAGGATTACTCCGTGCCACAAAAGTGAGAAAGCAGTCACTTCTGAGTGTCGTCAAGCTTTGTTCACATCAGGAATGCATTTGGTGTATAGAACCCATTGTCTGGTACCTGTTCCACATCCTGGAAATCACGCTTTGACTGACATTTAGGGCTGTAGCAACCTGCTGTTGTGAGGTGCCAGTTTCCAGCACTGCTGTGCCTCTAGTCATCTTAGGATCGACCAAAATTCTTCTTATCACTTATCAATGCATCATCATATAGTGTGAACACTTCAAATGACCACCTTGCTTACACATATCAAAATTATATTCTGGCACATGCTTTGCTGAAGTCAAATTTTGGAGGTAACAATATCTGTGTGCTTCATGCATGCAAACATGGACTACCGTGACCCAGATTTTTAAGATTACGTGGCAGAAAGTTACGTGTGATGAAGATAGAAAACAATTTTCAATGACATGTCACATTTTTTGCCATTGCACACAAGAAAAATTGATCCTTTGCATGTTGTGAGCAGTATATAGCTTAATAATGACTGCTTAATTCCATGTATAAAAATCATATTTTCAAAGTCCTATCATCATTTCTGATGGGCTGCAACTGGCATATAGTTTTAACTGTCAGTACTGAAAATAAAATATTTCACTTACATCAGAATCTGTCTCCAATATAGTCACATCTGGGACATGTGTTTCAGTTCTTCCTTCAACCTGATCATAGATGTCAGATTACTGATAATTAATTGTTTTGAAAATGTATTTTTGACACGAAATCTTTTTTTTTCAAGGTTGTTGGTCACATCAACTCCTGTACCTGTCCACAGGGCAAAGCCCACAGTCCTCTCCATATCCTGTTAGGAGCCCCAAAGCCTCTTTTGGCATGAAGTAAACTAAACCACATTTTGCACTTCACTGCCATGTGACACACAATATAAGAATGTTGAATTCATCAACATAAAAATAATATTACTCTCTCTCTCTCATGGGACTGCTGGTAGCAAGAGATTTCAGATTCTGTCAGTCCTCTGCTATGTTCTTGACTGTCTCTTATATCAGTCCTTTGCTATGTTCTTGACTGTCTCTTACATCAGTCCTTTGCTATGTTCTTGACTGTCTCTTACATCAGTCCTTTGCTATGTTCTTGACTGTCTCTTACATCAGTCCTTTGCTATGTTCTTGACTGTCTCTTATATCAGTCCTTTGCTATGTTCTTGATTGTATCTTATATCAGTCCTTTGTTATGTTCTTGACTGTCTCTTATGTCAGTCCTTTGCTATGTTCCTGACTGTCTCTTATGTCAGTCCTTTGTTTACTAGATTTTTCTCAGCTGTAGGTCTCCATGTTTCTTTGTGTTGTCCCACATGTCTTTTACCCTGTGGAGTCCACACATCAAATCTGTTTGTGGTAATTTTTCATCTGTAATTCTTTAATATGGCCAATCAATTGGCACTTTCTCCTTTTTATTACTACTGAAAGTCATGTTATGTCTTTCTCTCATAACAAGAAGTCATAAGTTATATTATTTGGCCAGAATATTTCTTTGATATGACAGACAGTATGTTTGGAAGGTGTCAAGTGCTTATGTATCAAGTGCACATGTATTTGTCTTTTTCCAGCATTTGCCCAAATATATAGCAAGGCACTTAAAACATTGCTTTTGAATATTCTGCATTTGGTTTTGTGGCTTAACTTCTTGGAGCCCCAGATACGGATGAAGGTGATCTAAGCTTATGTGGCTTATTTTCTTGGAGCCCCAGATACGGATGAGTGTGATCTAAGCTTATGTGGCTTATCTTCTTGGAGCCCCAGATAAGGATGAGTGTGATCTAAGCTTATGTGGCTTATTTTTTTGGAGCCTCAGATATGGATGAGTGTGATCTAAGCTTATGTGGCTTATTTTCTTGGAGCCCCAGATACAGATTAGTGTGATCTAAGCTTATGTGGCTTATTTTCTTGGAGCCCCAGATACAGATTAGTGTGATCTAAGCTTATGTGGCTTATTATCTTGGAGCCCCAGATATGGATGAGTGTGGTCTAAGCTTATGTGGCTTATTTTTTTGGAGCCCCAGATAAAGATGAGTGTGGTCTAAGCTTGTCTGGCTTCTATTATTCTTACTTCTGCTTCTTTACTACTGTCTCCATCTACTGCTACTCTACTACAAAGCTATGTGGATTCCTTCACTTCTTCCACTGGCAAGAAAAGATGGTCAAAAATTTCTTGGACATGTCATGAGAAAACTGAAGTTAGAGAGATTAATAAGTGACTGGAAAATTCAAGGAAAAAAAAGCATTTGAACTGACTAATGTCCAGGCCCTCAGCCAAATGAACACATCAGTCACACAGAAAGTATCTTGATTGTTTCTGTTAACAATAAAAGAAAACAACATAGGACCTGTATCAGGATCTGGGTCTACCTTTATGATCATTACAACATCGAGGAGATGAGCTTCAATATTTCTCTCAGTCTGGGTGAACAGAAAACAAATGTGTGTGCTAGTTATGACCACCACCAAACAGTATACCACAGAACTTCTGACAAGGTAATATACACAGATGGCTCAGAACAGCAGAAGTGGCTGGAGTGAACAAGTAGTAGCACAGGGCTTGAGAGTCTTTGAAGACACAACATCAAGCGTGCAAATGGAAATTGAGACTGTGTTGGCAGCAATGGAACGGAATTTTCTCATAATGTGGTTAATGGTGTCACTGTGATGGATTCACAGAGTATGCTTCGTAAGACTATGAAGAAATTGCTTCAAAAAGAATGGGTTCATCTGTTAAGTCAGTCAACTATGATAAGCCTAATGTGGCTTTACTATCCAGGGCATGCGGAAATACAATGATGTAGCAGACAGACTTGCTGGACAGGCTAAAATAAATGGCAGGCTGACAATGGACAAGGAGGACATTGCTAAGGATGTATTTGACAGTCTGTAGGAAAATGAAGAAGAGGAATGGAAGAACAATGTGATCTGAAGAGATTGCTGGAGCTAGGACAGATTAAAGATTCTGACAGGAAATCTGCACTGTGTGGCAGAAAACACATTGTAAACAAACAACATTTGACAGGATCTATTAGCAAACATACTTGTGGATACATGCTGCAGAATGTTCATTTACTTGCATGTCCTTTGCGGAACTTTGCCTCCCTAACAGAACTCCAGTAGGCCTCTCGGTTGTAAGCAAGATGGCTTGCTGCCATTGCATCCATTGGCAGATCATCAACGATGTCTTGGCCATCTTCGCCTTGGTCTTCCTCTCTTTCTTTTTCCCATTATATACCCGTATAAGATTGTCTTCTCAAGATTATCATGACGTTTAATGTGTCCAAAATATTTAAATTTTCTTTGTTTAATCCTCTTTAATAGCCAGCCTTCTTCAATATTAAGTTCTTGTAGTATGGATATATTTGTTCTTTTTTGTGTTCATGACATCTGAAGAAATCTTCTGTAGCATTTACATTCAAAGGCATTTATGTGTTTCTCAGCTGTTTTGTTAAGTGTCCAGGTCTCACAGGCATATGTTGCTATGGGAAAGATACATGCCCTTAAAAATCTTATTTTTGTAGTTCTGTTCCTCTCCACATTTTCTTTAGTTTTACTTTCTGAAGAGCGATAGATGTCCTCCTTTTAATTTACCTCATTGTATCTCCATTATTAGTCAGTAATGATCCAAGATACTTAAAACTCTACACCTCTCCAAATGTTTCCTCATTGATACATATTTCAGCTGCAGCATGCGGTGGAGCACATATGGGGTTGTCCCAAAAGCAGTGAAGCCCGAGTCTGAACTTTGAAGTATACCACAGAAAACATTCACGCTAAGGACTGTGGGAAACAGAGGGTGATGCCACACATGTAACAGGTGCAGGAAGGAAATTACATTACAGAAACCTTTAATAATCCCATTAAATGAAGCAAATTAATGAGCCTTACCAAACCATCTGTTTGTCCCCACAACACTGAAAGGCATATCAGCAAATAGACAAGACAAATGTTAGGTTACAGATAATTTTCTTGCTAAATTTATGTTTATATATATTAACTTAGCACAAATATTGCTTGACCTGAAGTAGTAATGATGATAACCATTTTAATTAGTTTTTTTGTTTTGTATTTTACCTTCTATTTTATCGTGTTCATCATAAAAGTGAATATGCCGTATGAATGAGAAGCATGGCTAAAAAAAGGCAGCAAAATATTTTCTGGCAGTCCTGTCTGATAGTTTTTAGGGATCAGAATTGTTGAGAAAGAACTGAAGTAAGTGATTCTATCAGTAATTTAACTAGACCTTTGTTTAATTCTATCTGGGCTGTCATTCTGAACTTTATGAAGCAAACAGTTCAAAAAATGTTCTGGCCATTAGCTTCAATAACCTGTTATACATCATGAGCTGCTTGAGCATGACTGGGAGAAGACAGAACACTGGCTAGATTCCCATAAGCTCCATGTTTTCTGTATTCAATAAGCACAGAGTATACAGCACAATACAGGAAGAACTAAAGAAAGGAGGAAAGGCTTGGTTTGAGGTATCCCAACCTGCTCAGGTTGATCTATCGAAGATCTAAAGCAAGTAGCAAGGAATCGACAGACAGAGAGCCTTGTTCTCTGCCCTATGCACAGCCTTTGGCCCAAGAGGATTAACTAACTAACTAACCTGCTCAGGACAGGTCTGGCTGGAGAACCTTTGTTGATGCCTTATGCTCCACTGGGAGTACAGAGGACTGATGAGATGATATAACTCTTAATGCTTTAATCATAAATGCTACATCTTTTGCCACTGTCCTTTTCAGTACTTTGCCAACTGTATTCTGTACCATCATAATTCTTTACATATTTATCATTTATGAAGTCCATACCAGACTTTGGATTTGTCCATAAATGTTTGTATGTCTAACACTCTGTAAATGTATTGCTCTGAATATTCCAATTATGTTTCCAACACAATTATTCTAATTCAGAAACAGAGAAATAATTTATCTCTTACAGCCAATTCTCAATTAAAAAAACTTACTTTACAGACTTCTTGTTTTATCAAAGTTGTTTCCTCTGTTTCTATCATATTCGCACAGTTTCTGAGCATGCCTTCTCTTGAGTATAAGATACCTTTGACCTAAACCTAATTACAATAAATAGTAAGTTTTGGACAGTCATGTAAATAAAAAATAATGTTTCTTTTGTGTATGTGTAGCCACTGGGAATTGACACATAATCAGGAGATGACAAGATCCACTTTTTAATTACTGCACTAACTGTTACCTTACACTGCTCTTTGTCTCACCTAAAATTCACATCTCACAGACTTCATGGACAACATAAGTGTCAGTTTCCTATTTTCACAGACGTATTAAATGATGCATGCTGGGAGCATCTCTACTTTTACTTTTATCCTTCCTCTTGTACTGTGAAATGTCAAGGGGAGATCAACTGATGTTTTTGGGCCAAATTGGTGGCCTCAGTGATAGTCATGTCATAATTAGTGAGTGTCTCTTTGATGTCATCTATCCACTTCTTTCTTGGCCTTTCTCTTGATCTATGTCCTGTAGTTCTTTGACTGAAGATTCTTGTGAGTGTGTCATTCTCATTAAGTGGCCAAACCACTTGATTCTTTGCTTCTCCATGTGTCGTAGACATGATGTTGATCCCAACATCTGTCTTGTGGTGTCATTTCTTAGCTTGTCACACCTGATCATGTTTGCTGCTTTCCTAAGACATTTCATTTCACATGTGGTTATTTTATTCTGTTGTTTCTTAGTAAGTGCCCATGTCTGGCATTGGTAATGCAGTGTTGGTATTAATATGATATTAGTTTTCTCTTAGCAGCATCTCTACAATTCATTATATTTGCTTGAGATGCCAATTTCTGCATCAACACTTTTCCTACACTAGTAACTTTATGTATATCTGGGAGATTCAAGGAATATAAACAAATAAAAATAATCAATATAGTAAGAAAGAATGAAATGCTCATTATGTAAGGGAAAGTACTCTTTCCTACCTTCTCCTCCATGGCCCACCATAAGAACAGTAATTAAATGATGTTAAGTACACAATAATGTTTGTACAAGCATGGAACAAGGGGAATGTGGGAAAGTTGTAGATCTTGAATTCTGCATTCTTCACTTTCATGTAACATAACTGTGTCTTTACTTTCATGTATCATAACTGTGTCTTCACTTTCATGTATCATTAACTGCATCTTCACTTTCGAGCATCATAAATGTGTCTTCCAAGTGCAAAGATTGAGGTGGAAAAAACCCATTTAAAAAAAAAAAACATCCACTAATTTTCAAGAGAAAATAAATCTGACAAAACTGTTTAAAAATTCCAGCCTCAAAGATAAGAAGAACTCTACTGTAGTTTAGCAACACATGTTTTCTCACTGACATTTGCAAGAATCACCAATAAAGAATTATGAAGCACCCTTGAAAAATGTGTCAGGATCCAGTAATATTCAATATCTGCATATCTCTGATTAATTTCTTTTGTCTAATAAAAATACAGAATTGAAAAAAAAATCATTTTTAAAACTTTATTACTAATATTTACAAACATTATAGTTTATGGCCTGGGTCATCATCATTGCACTCTGGACATGTCCATAGGTGCTCACATCCCCCTTCAACATATCCACCAGTCCTGTGACTGATAGTGACTGTCTTGTATTTTATTTTTATTTATAAAGATGCTCAGGTGCTGTAAGGCAGGACACTTCCTTCTTGCTTTTTCAATCAGTCTATCTAGCCTTCCTCTTCATGCTGTACAACTTTGTCAAATATCATATCAGTCTCTCTCATTTTCTTTCAAGCCAATATGCCATCTTAGTCCTGTCTGCAAGCCAACAGGATGAATGTCTCCATCATCAAGGATGTCTATGTAATCATTCTGACAAAACAGTGCACATTTTGATGATCAGTTATCTTTGGGTCTATATGGAGGCAACGATGACGCTGCCAAGATATATGAATGTATCTATTTCATCTAATTTCTTGCCTTCTAAACTGATTGAATTTGTATTGGTTGTGTTTATTCTGAGAATTTTCATTTTTCCTCCATTTATTTTTAGTCCAACTTGTGTCAATATCATGGACACCCTGTTGATCTTTTTTTGCAACTGTTGTTGATTATCTGATAGCAGTGCCAAGTCATCTGCAAAATCCAGGTCTCTGAATTGGGTCCATGGAGTCCACTGTACTCCATTTCTATTTTGTTCTGTAATGATCCAATCTATTGCTAACAGAAACAGAAATGGTGACAGTAGGCATCCTTGTCTCATCCCGGTCCTTATTTCAAATCTTTTTGTTAAGTTGCCCTCTGTGGAGTGTGTGTAATGCTCAAATGTTTTGTCAGAAATTATCTTATGTTTCTCTTTGATGGTGGCCAGTTTACTGCTGGTGCTCTTGCTACTGCTGCTGCAGAAGATCTTTGTCATACATGTACATTCTAGGACTCTGCCACTTGTTAGAGCCACTGACTCCACTGAATTCCGTTTCTATTTTGTTCTGTAGCCGTTTTCGTAATACACTTTATTGCTAACAGAAATTCGATTGGTGACTGTAGGCATCCTTGTCCAAACCGGGTCCTTACTTCAAATCTTTTTTTTTTAAGCTGCCCTCAGTGGACCGTGTGCAATGCTTAATAGTTACAAGAATGTCTTGTTTGAGACTTTTCGGTGCTGTGAAGCCTGTTGTGACTGCAGTAACTTGTGGCCTTGAATGTATGACAAACATCTGCAGTAGCGAGAGCTCTTGCACCAGCAATAAATTGACCACCATCAAAGAGAAATCTAAGATAATTTCTGACAAAATGTTTAACTATTGCTGTTTAAATATGTTAACCTTTAGATGTCATATTTCACTAAACCGTCATGTAGATCATATTGTATAAAAACGCAGACAGACCAACTCCTCACTCTTGCATGTTTTCCTTCCAACAGGAAGTTGATACAGACTTATCACGTGACACAACTGGATGAAAATTACGAAACCGAAACACTTTACATCTTTCCCGTGCTCGCATGGTAGCTCGCCAAGTTTTCCGCGAGTTTTTCAACCTTATCAAGGGATTTTATGCGCACTAAACTTGCCTTTCTTAATAATGTCCTCTTTAGAGTTTTGTATGGTCGACCTTGTTTTCTTCTGCCTGTTGTGTTCCACATGATAGCTTGTTTGCCTACGTTGAAACTGCGCATGTCTTGTGACCTCCGACTCGCACGGAAAAATATGTTTCATAAAAACTGAGTGTTATTTTTCTTAATTTTTAAAAAAATTCCCTCTCTATTATAAGTCAAGCCTTCATATTCTTGTATACAGATGTTCTCTTCGTGTATGTGTCCACGTATGTGGATAATTCCCCAACCACCCGATGAAAATTTCAGGAACCGATGGCTTACAAAACTAGCCCGGGCCATTATGTGAGCTGCCTTCTTGTGTTTATGCAAGAATGTTAGAGATAAGGGCATTTATAGTTTACGTCAGTAACACGAACATATAGTCATCTTTTGAGAGATGGTGGTCTTCATTCATTCCACTGCACATTATTTTTCATCTGATATCGCCTCAAGTATTAGGATGAACACTAATCCATGCTAGGAAGTTCTCCATTTCATCTAATTCTCGTTGTCTTATTACTATCGGTTTTGAAATTCATATTACCCACAGTCTCTTCATCATCGTCATTATCATCTGGTGCCCTGCCACTGGATGTTGGCCATCAAGTCAGATCTCACCACCATCCTACATGAGACTTATCTCAAGGATGTTGGCCATCAAGTCAGATCTCACCACCATCCTACATGAGACTTATCTCAAGGATGTTGGCCATCAAGTCAGATCTCACCACCATCCTACATGAGACTTATCTCAAGGATGTTGGCCATCAAGTCGGATCTCACCTCCATCCTACATGAGACTTATCTCAAGGATGTTGGCCATCAAGTCGAATCTCACCACCATCCTACATGAGACTTATCTCAAGGATGTTGGCCATCAAGTCGGATCTCACCACCATCCTACATGAGACTTATCTCAAGGATGTTGGCCATCAAGTCGGATCTCACCACCATCCTACATGAGACTTATCTCAAGGATGTTGGCCATCAAGTCGGATCTCACCACCATCCTACATGAGACTTATCTCAAGGATTACAGAGATAAATCTGCAGGACATGGGATGATCATGGCGGTACAAGAGGAGGAGGAGGAGGAGGAGAAGGAAAAGAAAAAAAAAATCAAATTTGATCCTTGATATTTTCCATCAGCAGAGTTAGTAATTTTTATTGCATGGCAACTTTGATGTAGACTGGCCTTGACCTTTTCTCTCGTGCTTCACTTACTTTTCTTCTCATTTATCTTTACTATTATTACGATGTTTTCAGATCCTCTACTTTTCATTATATATCCAATGAATGTTGACTCTCGTGTTCTTTTTTTCACCTAATTAGGTTCCCTTCTTTCTGTACGACTGTTCTCAGAAGTTACGACAGTAGTTTACTGTTACTTTCTGAATTATTATTTTACGGCTTATTGTCTTATTCGCAAGACAGCAGAGGTTTAAATATTTTTTAGGCGCCCTTGCTAGCATGATATTCATTACTCATATGTTCATATGAGGCGTTTTACAGTGATAGTAATTACGGACAACACTCCACCTTGCTCTATATGACTGCCACAAGATGGTCCACACTTATTATTTGGGGAAGCCTTTGTTCACAATTAAAGTAAGAGAACACAGTTTTGTAGGGTTAGACCTCGAAAAAACCGTAGACAAATCACTTTAGTGAGACGTGAATCTACTCGTACATTTATATTTTATAGACTATTCAAGGGCATTTGATTGTATAGAACACCGGACAATTTGGGAAATAATGGAAAATTTGGATTTCCAACACATTTGATACAATTAGTATCACTGCTGTATCTAGACCAACAAGCAGCAGTAAGAATCAATGGTGAAACAACTTGGTTTGACATAAAATAAGGGGTCCATCAGGGGTGCATATTGTCGCCTTTCTTATTTAACTTGTATACTGAAAATATAATGAGGAATGCTAGAGAAGATGTACACAAAGAATATTATGATGCCATAACAATTGGAGGTTATGAAAAAACAAAGATTAGATATGCTGATGACACAGTATTACTGTCCACAACACAAAAAGAAATGGAAAAACTAATTATGTCAGGCCGCAAGAACAGCAAAGCCTCTATCTTAATGCGAAGAAAACTAAATTGATGACAACTGACAAAACAAATAAGGCAGCTGAAATATGTATCAACGAGGAAAAATTGGAAGAAGTGGAAAGTTTTGAATATCTTAGATCACTACTAACTAATAATGGAGATACAATGAGAGAAATTAAAAGGAGGACATCTATCGCTCTTCAGAAAGTAAAACAAATAAAGAATATGTGGAGAGGAGCAGACAGAACTACAAAAATAAGATTTTTAAGGGCATGCATCTTTCCATCACAACATATGCCTGTAAGACCTGGACACTTAACAAAACAGCTGAGAAACACATAAATGCCTTTGAATGTAATGCTACAGAAGAGTTCTCCGGATATTATGGAAACAAAAAAGAACAAATATATCCATACTACAAGAACTTAATATTGAAAAAGGCTGGCTAGTAAAGAGGATTAAAGAGAGAAAACTTAAATATTTTGGACACATTAAACGTCATGATAATCTAGAGAAAACCGTCTTGGAAGGGTACATAATGGGAAAAAGAAAAAGAGGAAGACCAAGGTGAAAATGAATGCAAGACATCGTTGATGATCTGCAGATGGATGCATCAGCAGCAAGCCATCTTGCTTACAACCAAGAGGCCTACATGAGAGCTGTTAGGGAAGCAAAGTTCCACAAGGGACATGCAAATGACTGACTGGCTTAGTGATGAAACATAAAAAATCAGAAAGAAATCAAAAGTGAAACCAACCATTGATGAATGTTTAAATATAAATAAATAAATACAACGCAAGAATGAGTATGCATCAGTCTATGAATATTTTCTTTAAGTGACAATAATACAAATATCACTCAGTTTACTAATCCAGTGGTACTGGTTTCAGCAACAGCAGTGGATTTTTTTCTGGTACACACAGAAAAAGTCCCCGGGGTTCACCCAGCCTCTAAAAATGAGTTGCAGAGAAATCTGTGAAGGTAAAGCGGCCAGGCGTGATACTGACCACTTCACACGTTATGTGCTGAAGATGTTGAGATTCATAACTATGATATTTACTTTAGAACAAAACACATCTTGATGTGAGCACTACGCTGTGTCTACGAGTGGAGATTATCTATTAGGCTGAACATGTTTAAGCCTAGAGACTTGGAACGGAAGAGGGCCTAGAATAATGGGGATAAAACCTTTTCAAATACAGATTATTGTTTTCTGAATTTTGGGCCAGAATATGAACTGTATAAGTTTAATATAAGGACCTAGTTGATGGTTAATCTACCTGGGGATCTACACATATTGGTACACGGAGAAGAATAAGTTTCATCAGTAGTTCTCTAAGTGGGCAGATTCAAGGGGGCAATGAGGAGGAAAAGAGATATTAAAACCAGAATGCACGCACGCACGCACGCACGCGCGCGCGCACACACACACACACACGTCCAAAGTATTCGGGCTGATATGGATGTGTCCTTGGGGAGTCACTGAGCTATAATGATAGTCAGAGCAGTGGTTCTCAAGCTACAGTCCATAGATTGATGGCAGTCAGCCAAAATCCATTATCAGGCTTCAGATTAATTTTCATACACGTCTTATGCTAAAGTGCACCTCACTAATTTCTTTAAACTTTTCCAGCAACTGTCTGAATTGCTCGAAGAGAGTTGAATTCCCGACACAGTTCAATTTTTCTTTCTTACAAAAAAAAAAAAAAAGTGCCATCTTCTTCACAGTTTTCTTTATCTGTGAGGGTACATTCAATTTGATCATGTTTTGATGTTAAACTAAATGAATGTGGTGAATGTTTGCAGACAGTGTATATTTCTGTATGCCTTTACGCGGACTAGAATTTGCAGTAAGGAAATTAACATTTCGTGTTTATGATTTTCAGCTTGGTCTAGCTAATGGTTAAAAAAATGGAATCAGAAAAATCACCAAGAAAGCCAGACAAACTACAGATCTGACATTAGTGGCTCCAGCGATACCACACCACAGCATATCATCTTAAATTCTTAAAGCTCTGTTTTCACGGATAAGATCATGGTTGGTGAAGAGATGGCACATATGATACGGAATGTTTAGTTTTATTAATCTTCACTTGACACACTTTATACAGAAACACTACACCGAATAAAAAAAAGTTCAGTTAATTGTAATAAAAAATATATATTAGAGAGATATGACGACAATACAGCCAGGAGTGACAGAAAATGTGAATGTAGTGAAGAATCACTTCTGGTTGTCTTCCCTTTGAGGAGCCAGGTATCCATTTATACAACTGGTTTTACTGGAGCATCGTGACCTGAAATTAAACCCCATACCAGCGGCATAAGAGATCAGTGTGCTAACCACTTCACTTGATAACCAGAATTATAGTTTACAGAGGTGATTATCTGATACATCAGATATAAGGGCAGTCTTAATTACAGAAGGCAGTAAACGTAAAGCTGGCATATGAACCACCGACCAACTGCTCAGTTTGTTGTTCTATCTCTCTGGAACTGCAAGTAGGATGTTCTTTGCTACAGATTCTGTAAAGATGTTGAGCCACTGCACTGTTTCAAATGTTATTATCGCTATTTTTTTCAGTCTTTGAGTGGAACTAAAAAAGGCAGGAGAATACAATATATCTTTAGGAGAATCTACTGCCATGAGGGCTATAGTGAATCCCTGCCCCATTAGTCAGGCAGAGCCTTTTATTGGAAGTATTAATGAAGAGATCAGACAGGGTCTTGTTTGGCTATGATTTGCCACTTTTGGTGCAAACATGTCAGCTATAAGCCATTGGTCACCAGGTCAGGCAGCTCTTTCATCCTCATTATTTTTGTAGGTAACACTTTCTTTTAGAAACACAGTTACCTTTTCTTCATAAAAAGAATATCTCTCTTCTGCAACATAGAAAACTTAAATGTTTTGGACACATTAAACGTCATGAGAATTTAGGGAAGCTCTCCTGTAGACCTCTCGGTTGTAAGCAAGATGCCCTGCTGCTGATGCATCCATTTGCAGATCATCAACGATGTCTTGCAGCCATCTTTGCCTTGGTCTTCCTCTCTTTCTTTTTCCCATTATGTACCCTTCCAGTACAAAGGATCTTCTCTCTTTGATCTTCTCTAGATTATCATGACGTTTAATGTGTCCAAAATATTTAAATTTTCTTTGTTTAATCCTCTTTAATAGCCAGCCTTCTTCAATATTAAGTTCTTGTAGTATGGATATATTTGTGTCCATGATATTTGAAGAACTCTTCTGTAGCATTTACATTCAAAGGCATTTATGTGTTTCTCATCTGTTTTGTTAAGTGTCCAGGTCTCACAGTCATATGTTGCCATGGGAAAGATGCATGCCCTTAAAAATCTTATTTTTGTAATTCTGTTCCTCTCCACAGATTCTTTAGTGGAGAACGAGATCGTGTTCAGTAATTCCCTGTAAGGGTTAGTAAACTGAAGCTGACCAAGAGTGTATTCAAATAGTGACCCTGATAACAGATTAAAATCTGGTCAAGTGAATAAAGACAAAATAACAGATTAAAAACTGGTTGAGCGAATAAAGACAGAAATAACAGATTAAAATCTGGTCGGGCAAATAAAGACAGAAATAACAAATTAAAATCTGATCAGGCGAATAAAGACAAAAATAATAGATTATAATCTGGCCAAGTGAATAGAGACATAAATAGGAAGGCAAATGAAGTAATAAAAATATGCCAATCCAAAGATAGATTTGTTCAGGTGAAAGGCACAAATATCACAGCCTAGCTTTAAACGATGACACAACACAAAAAAATGCCATTTTGAGAATGAATTATGAATATTCATTTCGTTTAACCATGCATCAGCTTGTAATGTTCTATGTTTTGGTCTCTTCTTCTCATTATAGAATATAAATTCCATCTTCCTCCACAATGATATATGCCATTTAAACTCACAAAAAGAGAAAAGAAAACATTGAACAACACAGTTCAAAATAGTAACTGTGTATTTGTTATTTGATTAAAATAGATTTGCAAAAGTATAATACTTACATTGTTTCTCTTTTGGGTTTTATGATCAATAATCAGTATCAAAGAGATGAAGTGAATACAGCTAAAGTAAAAAGAGACAAACAGGCAATAATTCTAGAATTGTAAATGTACTGTTCATTCATTACTTGCTGTCAGTTTTTAAATGATTTTGTAATAACGATATATATATATGTATACACAGACACACACAAAAACACAGTCATTTAAATATTAAAGTGAGTAAAATCATCAATATCTGTCTGGACAAAAACTGTGGCACCCAGAAAGGGAATGGGAATGAAGTCATGACATAGAAATTCTATCACTTAGATCAAAATGTATAAACTAGAAAAAAAGTAGGAGCAGCTTTATTACTTAACAATTACAAAGTTGTGACGTTTCAGCGCGAGCCTTAATTATACAAAAACATACAGGAACGAAGAAATAGAGAGAGAGAGGAGATATAGAATACATTCACATGAATGCTATTTAAAAAACAACAAAAATAAATTAATAATGAATAGAGCACTTAGCTTAAATGTAAGAAGATGTGGCTTGTCCAACACTGTGTGTCAGAAATGAGCTTGGTAGAGCGTAGAGACTGTTTAAATGGAGACCTGTGATGTGTGGTCGGTGGGGAAACCGTGGAGGAGAGAGAGTGTGGTACAATGTTAACCTAGCCAGGAGAAGGTGAAATAGATGATTATAGTTAGGGTAGAGGGGTTGTAATGTGATGCTGTGAGTGGGTTCTGAACTATGTGTAACAAGTGAGAAGGGAGTGGAGCTTAGTGGAGAGGGATTATAATTGTTGAAGAGGAGAATGTTAGGTGTAGCTGAATAGCGAGTTTAACCCATGTGGTTACAGCATCTCATAATCCTGAATGTAATGGTTCTCAAGCACTAGGTAGCTTGTGTCATCTGCGTGACATTGTTTGATGTCTGTTACCAGAAAATCAGATTTGCCTCTGTGGCTGGGGCCATTGAAATGATTTGGGGCTGGTTTCAAAGTATGCTGGGTGATATCGTACAGATGTTTCTGCATGCAGTCCCCTAATCTGAGGCCAGTCTCAACAATATACAAGTTTGTCAACTTTTTAGATGTTACAAATTTCTATTGGCACAAACAGGCTTGTCACATCTGTATTTTACAAGCCCACTGACAGCCACACCTATTTACTTTACACCTCCTCCTATCCTGAAGCCTGTAAGAACTCTATCCCATACTCCCAACTTCTCCGTCTTCAGCTCATTTGCCAAGATAATTTGGACTTTATAGATCAGTCCAACAAGTTATTAGAATTTTTCCATCATCGTCACTACCAAGAAAATGCCTTCATGAAGCCTTCAATCATATTCAACTAGTGATTGACTGATTGATTGATCTTTACTTCAAAAGGGTTAAGAATTTGTCTGACATCCGCCCTTTATCATACATCTTTCACTCTATTCCAGACATTCTACAAATATGCTGTTCATGTAACAAACATAATTAACATTGAAGCTGAGAGACATAAAATAAAATATAACATTTATGTTTCGTTCTTATTCATTCACTCAGTACAGAATTAACTACATACATATATAAATGACTATCTACTAAACAAAAATTTCGGGACTATTCAGAATAAACAATTACAATAACTGTATCCAGTGTCTGTAAGAGCAGTCTAAAATAACTTTTAAGTTTTATGATTCATGAAGGCATGTAGTCGACATCAAATAGATATTGGGAAAGTTTGTAGTTGTAGGAAGGAGTATAATTTGTACTGTATTTTTTATACAGGGTGGGAGGGTATTCCAAAGATGAGCAGCAAAATAACTAAAGCTTCTCTTGTAAAGATCAAGTCTAGGTTGTGGAAGACATGTTACTCAAGCATTTGCTGCCCTTTGGGATAAATTTTAATAGGTTCTATAGATATGGTGGGGCATGCCATGAAAGAATTTGATGTTCTAACTTGACTTTATTGAAGAGGAACCTGTTCTTAAGAGGCAGTATTTTGATTCGTTTGTGCTGGTTAGTTCTTTGTGCTTGACCTTTGTCACTAATAAGCTTTACTGCTCACTTTTGGAGTGAGCAAAACCTCTTTGTACTTGACACTGAGCATCCATCCCAGATTGTTGAGCAATAGTCTAAATGTGTTTGTATATGTGATATGTAGTATGTCTTCCTTGTGTCTTGATTGATGAAGTGCTTAATTTTGGCTAACTGGTATACTTTTTGTGCAATGAGTTTTGTTAAACCTTGCACATGAGTGTTCCAGGTCAGATGTTGGTCAGTAATAAGACCTAGTGTTTTGTGCTTGCTAACGTGAGAAGAAGCATTGAGAAAAAAGCCTGTTACTCCATTGGACAGAGTTAAGTTAGCACTGCCTTTCCACCCGCATGGTCAGATGGTTAAGAAAATTCTTTATCGTCATCTGCCACTATTTCAGCTCGACCTCGACACTTGTGACATTTTCTCTGATCCACCCCTGTTGGCAAACAAACATGAGCCAAACCTTAAGGACATCATCGTCCACAGCCACTTGAAGCAGAGCCTTACATATGTTGGCACCAGAAAATGTAACTGCCCCTACTAACATGCCCTGTAGTCTGGGAAATGAAAACAATCACCTTTCCAGAAACTATCCTCATTCTTCATGAGGGATTCACATGCAAGTCACATAATGTGAAATATGTCATCGTATGCAAAAGATGCAGAATAACGTATATTGGTGAGACTGGCCTCAGATTAGAGGACCACATGCAGAAACATCTGTACGATATCACCCAGCATGCTTCAAAACCAGTCCCAAATCATTTCAATGGTCCCAACCACAGAAGCAAATCTGATTTTCTGTTAGCAGCCATCAAACAATGTAGTGCAGATGACACAAGCCACCTAGTGCTTGAGAACCATTACATTCAAGATTATGGGATGCTGTAACCACACGGGTTAAACTCGCTATTCAGCTACACCTAACTTTACCCTCTTCAACAATTATAATCCCTCTCCACTAAGCTCCACTCCCTTCTCACTTGTTACACATAGTTCAGAACCCACTCACAGCATCACATTACAACCCCTCTACTCTAACTACAATCATCTATTTCACCTTCTCCTGGCTAGGTTAACATTGTACCACTCTCTCTCCCCTCTACGGTTTCCCCACCGACCACACATCACAGGTACTAAATTTTCAAGATGGAAGGCATAATTACCAGGGTTGCTGTCTACAGCTGGACAAGACTATTCTTCACTTCTTGATGCTCTTCATAAATTAATAAAAAGACTTAACATGTTCTTTCAAAGTAGCTACTGGGATAGGCTCAACATAGCCCTCATAGTGAAGTGTGCAAAGAAGCTTGTCATTCAGGCTGATTTTGGGTCATCAAGCAAGTTACTGTAATCCATCCCCATTGGACACATAGACGTTGCATCTGTCTGATCATCAGCTAACCAGAATAACAGTTCTTACAGAACAGCCCCTTGGAGTTAGTATACCAAACTCTGAACCTAATTACAACTCCTCTATTTTCTGTTGACCAATTTTTCACTCTGACTGCTACATAAATGGTACACTTCAACTGACTCCAACCATAGGCACACCTGCTTATTGGTTCAATCTCAGCTCCACATCTCTGACTTAACAACCCTGGATCAAGAACATGAATAACATTCTATAAAAATAAGGCACTGATGTGAAAAGTAAGATTCTATAATTAAGACACTGATGTGAAAGAGTAAGATTCTGTAATTAAGGCAATGATGTGAAAGAGTAAGATTCTATAATTAAGGCAATAATGTGAAAGAGTAGGATTCTATAATTAAGGTACTGATGTGAAAGAGTAAGATTCTACAATTAAGGTACTGATGTGAAAGAGTAAGATTCTATAATTAAGGCAATGATGTGAAAGAGTAAGATTTTACAATTAAGACACTGATGTGAAAGAGTAAGATTCTACAATTAAGGCACTGATGTGAAATATCTGATGATTTTATAACCTGAGTTTTACACTTCAGCCATAAGGCTGGTTTGTCATCTTTTTTTTTATTTTTAAAATTGTCTGAGTTTTGCTGCAGGTGTGGTCCTTGCACCAACTCAGAAATTTTAAAAACTGTAAATGATGAACAAAAAAAAGTATACTGTAATAAAATATACAACACAAGATTACAAGGTTAAAAAAAACAACTACAGAACAACTAAAATAAATCCTTTACTTCAGGAAAATAACACTATGAAACACCAGGATCACAATCATGAACACAAAAATTGCTCACAGTTGCTCACACTTCTAATTCTAAACTTTCATCTTTCTACATCTTCGTAATTTCATTCTAGCTTGCTCTTGTTCTGATCCTGGAACTGCCATCAAGATATTCTTTGCAGATGATGTGGTGAAGATGTTCAAACATAGCATCATGCTGAACAGGCGGTGGATTGCAGCACCAATCTGTGCTGAGCAAACCTGAAAAGGAAGGGAGGTGCAGTGCTTCTTTTGTAGCTCCACCTCCATGCCGTTTAAAGCACTCCCTGTCCCATTAGTCAGGCCAAGATTGATAGTAAGAGTAACAATGTAGAAGTGGGACAAAGTTTTGGTCAGCTATGATTCACCAACTCTGATGCAAGCAGTCAACTACGGGTAGCTGATCACTACCTTGGACTGTGTATTCACCTCAGTCTCATCCAAGAACAAAGTTTCTTTTACATATGTGATTACACTGACAGCATAAAGTAAATGTGTTAGGTAAGAAAACATTTGAAACAAAATAGAGGCACACCTGGAAATAAACTGTACAAGAATTGACAACTACTCACATCTTACATCCTTCACATGCCATTTCCAAATGTTCCTGTCGTCAGTGAGCTTTTCAATCCCATCAAGGGATTTTATGCCTCCTAATTTGGCCTCTCTTAACAGTGTCCTTTTTAGAGTTTCACGCGGTTGACCACTGCTAGTTGTAAAAATTAGCTGCCGGAACTGTAAGAACAGCAGGAGCAGGCTCTGTTTAAAATGCAGAGTCAGGTTCTTGCAGTTCCCCAAAAACATGCTAAAGATGAAAACATGGTAATAATTCTTTTTGATATATACAAGTCCTGCTTCAGTGCTCCAGAATTAGCTATTAAGGTGAACAGGATTAAGCCCAGAGGGTTGAAATGGGGGGGGGGGCACTGATGTCACTGAAAACAAAAACTCTGAAAATACAGGTTATTGTTTCATGTGACAATCATTTATAACTATCAGTGCTGCACTAGCACGTCATGTTATCCAGACAAGTGACATGTCAGTTGCGCTTGATCTGTGTAATCAAAGCCATGTAGTAATAAGAGAGATCACAACTGGAGGGGAATCAGGTCATATATCTGGTGATGGGCTGTATGGGTTGGAGGAGATGGGAGCTCAGAATAAACTTTCCTTTATGTGTCATGACAGACTTGTGTCAAAACAGAACCCTTCCTTTTCTTGCTTACAAATGCATGAACTACTATATAGGTACAATCTATGACTGAACTAATTTGTAAAAATGTGTCTAAATTTGTAAAAAAAAAAATGTTTAAAAACAAAAAAAAATCAAACTTTATCTGAGTAACAAAGCCGACTGCTCGCAGTTTTGTTGCCTAACAATTTCCAGATGCACTTTTCTTTAAACTCTCAGATATGCTCTTTGATATCTAAATATATATTATCTTGCTCTATCAAAAGGAGGCCAAACAAAACAGTCTGTCTTACTTCATTGTGAATAGTAGATAAATCATTACAAGCTTCAGGCTATGAAAAACTTCACTAGCCAGCTACAAAAGTAGCAGTCATGATGCAAGTATTAACAATCTAGCAAATGAGACTTAGTCATTAAAATTTTTTCTGCATATCTTATGGATATAGAGACTTTCCTTACGTGTTAAACAATTTTTTGGAGTGATTCATTAAAAAGGGGTCAATGAAATACAGTAAATGCACCATTTAATCTGCTGAAATATCTGATCACTTCTGTACCTAAATATCTGATCACTTCTGTACCTAAATATCTGATCACTTCTGTACCTAAATATCTGATCACTTTTATACCCAAATTTGTTCTATTACTTTAGTCTGGATGAGGAAAAAAGTTGATCTGATTGAAAGGTTCATGATATGTTCATTACTTGTGAACCATTTAACTGAAGTTTCCTACAGTCTAGGATGGAAAACAAAGAGTCACTGCTTTGTTTCTTATAGCCTAAGTGTAGGATGGAAAACAAAGAGTCGCTGCTCTGTTTCCTACAGCCTAAGTGTAGGATGGAAAACAAAGAATCGCTGCTCTGTTTCCTACAGCCTAAGTGTAGGATGGAAAACAAAGAGTCGCTGCTCTGTTTCCTACAGCCTAAGTGTAGGATGGAAAACAAAGAGTCGCTGCTCTGTTTCCTACAGCCTAAGTGTAGGATGGAAAACAAAGAGTCGCTGCTCTGTTTCCTACAGCCTAAGTGTAGGATGGAAAACAAAGAGTCGCTGCTCTGTTTCCTACAGCCTAAGTGTAGGATGGAAAACAAAGAATCGCTGCTCTGTTTCCTACAGCCTAAGTGTAGGATGGAAAACAAAGAGTCGCTGCTCTGTTTCCTACAGCCTAAGTGTAGGATGGAAAACAAAGAGTCGCTGCTCTGTTTCCTACAGCCTAAGTGTAGGATGGAAAACAAAGAGTCGCTGCTCTGTTTCCTACAGCCTAAGTGTAGGATGGAAAACAAAGAGTCGCTGCTCTGTTTCCTACAGCCTAAGTGTAGGATGGAAAATAAAGAAATATTGTTCTGTCTCCTTGGAACTGCATGCAACATGTTCTATGAAGGTTTTAGAATACAAGTATCATATCAAACTGAATGTGGGTTATGATGACCATCTTGCAGACATAGAGTGGACCAAAAAAGTAAGCTTCTCAGCAAACTGTGTCATCATGGCAACCATGATGAGTCCTGCTCTGTAAACCTGACTGAGTTTCCTCTTACTGGGATGAACTGATTGAGAGGTGGGGCAAACTAGAAATCATCTTTTGATTATCTAGCTTAGTCATAATAATGTTCCTTCCACACATAATAGACGTCCAGATAGTGCTAGCAGAAGTCACCTGCTGTAAATGGTTTGGAAAAAAATAGGTTGTTCTGAATCTGAATAAAACTGACTCATTTTTACAGACAGTTTTCTGCAGAACTGTAGCTTGTCAGATCAACATGTTTTGTTTGACTGACTTCAATAACCAGTCTATATCTGTGCTAATAATGAGGCTGTGACAAAGTCTCTGCCTTGTTGCTATATCTCTCAAAAACCACATGACCAATGTGTACATAGCTTTAGCATCTACCCACAGCAGTAATAGTGTCTGAGTGGTGAAGTGATTAGTACACTGGTCTCTCATGGCGAAGGTCAGGGGTTTGAATCTGGCCAGAGGCATCCCAGTCACCCAGTTGTAGAAATGGGTACCCAACTTCCTCTGGAGTTGTGGAAGGAAAGCCGGCCAGGTGTGATATTGACCATATCACCCTCTAGTGTGCTGACAGGTCAATGAAAATATGGGCACTAACACCATATCACTATGTGCCTTTAAGGCATGACAGGATTGCCTCTACATTTTTACCTTTTTTTACAGCAGTAATGGCAACAAAAACCAGCCTTTACATTAATTAACACGGATATTCCTTCTCATATCATTCTTTGTTCTCTTCTCTCAGAAAGTTGTTTGCAAATGCCTTCCAACTTGCTCTGTGTTTTGAACAATGCACAGTTCTTCAACCAAGCTAAGTTTTCCCATCTCATCTGATGTCCATCCATCTCTGTGGATGTGATCTTTTCTCCTTAATTCCTTAGCTGCCTTCTTTTTCCTTCCTCAAGTATGGTTTTAGGTCAGTCTTTGCATTCACAAATATTATTAATTTTTACGTATTATTTATTTATCTTTCATATTAAAAGATATCAGGAGCAGGACTTTGTAATGCTTCTTCACATTTCATGTTCTTGTTTTTAGAAGCATACTGCAGCGCCTTGTCACCAGTGCTATCTCTTATATCAGGATCAGCATCTGAACTAAGAAGATATCGTAGGCACTGAACATTGTCTCCCTTAGATCCTGCAGCTAGCATTAGTGGTGTCTGACCTAAAGTGTTTGAGTTATTTACGTGTTTATGACTTCCAGCCTCAAGTAAAGCTTGAACACAGTTAGCATTTCCACTTTTAGCAGCATGTGCTAGAGCTGTATTGCCAACCATGTCTTTCTTATCAATATCAGCACCAGCATCAAGTATCATCTGTATGCACAGAACATTATCTCCTTTACATTTAGCAGCTAACATTAGTGGTGTCTCACCATTCGCAAGAGGAATGTTGACAAGTTCACAACTTCCAGCCTCAAGTAAAGCCTGCACACAGTCAGCTCTGCCATGATATGCAGCATAACTGAGCGCTGTACAACTGTAGCTATCTTTCACGTCTACTTTAGAACCACTTGAAACAAGCAAATTTACACATTCAACATAACCAGCTTCAGTAGCTTGTATTAAAGCAGTTTTTCCAGCACTGTAAACCTTGTTGATGTCAACTCCTCTCTTTATCAAAGCCTCCATAGCACTGTACTGTCCACTCTCTGCAAAACGTAGCATCAGTGACTCTAGCATAGATTTATCTGTTGAATTTTTCAGGAGCCCGTTGATTAAAGCATCTGCAAGTAATGAAAATAAAATATTGGTTTCTTTATTTCTACTATAACTATGGCCATAACACCAAGCTGTACAGAGAATGCAATTTGAGTATTATATCATTACATATGCCAGTTACTGTCTTTGTTTTTTTTTTTTCTTTCTTTCACACTGAAGAATTGTACTAAGTTTATTTGTTTAGATCTTTGCACCCTTCAGAATTTCTATTTCTACAATACTCATCATTAATATAATGAAGCATACCATACTCATTATTTCTCTATATAATATAATGAAGCATAAGTACAGTATATAAATAATGAAAAACATTAGAACCAGACGGTTAAACTATTTTGGTCATATCAAGAGACATAATGAAGTAAAGTAATGAAAACCATACTAGAGAGAAAAGTAGAGTAAAAATACAAATAGCAAAAGTAGACAGTATAAATATGGACTAGACTGAGGTTGGACAGGTGCACTCTAAAATGAAGGACAGGGCAAGTTGGAGGACCATTTCAGCCATCTTTCTCTGTGGAGAGGGCACAGAGATGATGATGATGAAATTCAGTTTTGTTAGTTATCACTTTTTCTTTATTTTTGATTAAAATTAGTAGACTTTAACTCTTTCCGTGTGTTTGGTCGATATAGTGACACTTCCGGTTTCCTGAAGCTACTGTATGGTCATTATAGTGACAACTGTTTGTTTCAATAAAAACAACCGGTGTAACATTCAGATTGTACATATTTCGTCTGCAATTCCGGTGACACTTTTCAAAATGGCGAAAGAGTGCCTAGTTACAAGCGATGCCGAGCGAGAAAAAGGACGAGAAGCATGGAAATGTTTCAATTTTTGATGATGTAGATAGGGGTATAAGTTGAATTCTTTCCAGACTAAATGTTTACGAAGAATTAGAAAAATATTTTGGCCAAACACCATAAGAAATAACATCTTGTTGGCAGAAATGCAGATGAAACCATTGACAACAATTATTGAGGAAAGACGCTGGCGATGGTTGGGACATGTGCTCCGAATGACTGACAACTCACTACCAAAAATAGCACTAAGATGGACACCACAGGGGAGCAGAAGTAAGGGTAGACCAAAAGAGACATGGAGAAGAACAACAGAAAGGATGTTGAGCAATAGAGGGCTCACCTGGGCAAGAGCAGAAAAAAAGGCGAAGGACAGGCATTTGTGGAAAACCCTTGCGGAAGCCCCATGTGCCCTGGGCACTTAAGGTTCAGAGAGAGAGAGAGAGAGATAGGGGTATGGACATAGCCTATGGCCACCCCGCTGCTCTTGAATGTTTTCTAAGTAGATCTAGATATATTTAGATGACTGGAGAAGTAGTTAGGAGGTTAGTTCAGACATTCATTCAGCGAGAATGCAACACAGAATCAGAATACGAGATCGACAAGTAGATCTACACATCTCAGATGGTAAATAGTGCAGATCTAGACCTCGCCGATGGTGAGCTGGCCACAATCAGCGTCTAAAAACATCACATTACTTCTTTTTTCCTAAAAAACTCTGCATTTATGAAATTTTCATTCATTTAGCTATACTTTGAAACATATTAAGTATACGGAAGTACATGGAAATACTGTTTTCCATTCGATTTTACAACTAGACCCCCTTACAGACCAAGACCCGCGTTTTTACTCCCGCACTCCAGAACACGTCCGGAAGTGTCATTATAATGACCAAACGCACGGAAAGAGTTAAATGTTAGAAATTGTTACTTGCCTGCACAAAGACTGTTGATGCCCATGTCTATCAAGCACAACGCATCACACAGGAAGTTTTTATAATTTGTTTATAGCTACAGTCAGCATATCAAGAATATGAGTGATAAGTCATTAATTTGTTTCTAATGTCATATCTATCTTCTGTATATTATAACTTCTTTGTACTCCCAAATTTCAGTTCAAGGAAAAAAAAATAATACTTATATACATAATACTACTTTGTCCATTCTCATTCTCTTTATTAGTCATGTATTTTTATACGTTGAATTGACTGAAAGCTCAGTTTGTAGATTATGAATTTCTAAAATGATACCTATGATATTTCACACTGAACTTCCATCAAGGATATTAAATATCACATCTAAAATGTTAATATGATAAATGTCTTGTCTTCTATCTTCCTGTAACTTCTTCTTCTTCTTCGTTCACACTGTCTGTCTATATCTGCAGTCCTGTCTCTTGGATAAATTTCACTGTTTTTTGTAATTCATGTATGGAACCGTAGAGCTTATCTTCTTTAGTGGTTTCACTTGGCCAGTAATTATTTCTCAGTGTTTCATAGTTGGTGCAGTTCTGGAGGATATGTTCCACAGTTTGGGGCACCCGTACATAGATTAGTAGTACCAACCTTAAACTATGTATACATATGACTTTGGAGTCGGGTGTGTCCTGTTCGGAGACGGAAGATGGTGACTTGTTCCTTTCTGTTTAGCATGTGATAGTCATCATGTGGTGGTGTTTGTGGCTTCATGTAGGTTTTTATCATGCTTTTCTTCTGATTATAGGTGATTGGTATGTCTGGTTGCTCCATTTCAGTGCCCTCTTTGGCCAGATGGTCAGCTTTCTCATTGCCTGGTATCCCACAGTGGGAGGGAATCCATTGCAAAGTGATCCCTGTAACTGTTAGCTGGTGTTCTTTGCAGCTGATGCTGTAAAGATGTTGGGGCACAGAATCATATCAGCATGAGAATGCTTTATGGAGTGGAGCTAAACAGCAGGAAGTGTGCAAAATTTCTTGAGTAGACTCCACCAAAAAGGAGACTGGCAATTCTTACCCCTTTAGCCAGACTAGGCAGGTTACTGGGGGTACCAATGGAGAGATGAGACAGGGTCTGGGTCAGCTATGATTCGCTAACCCTGATGCTAGCATATCAGCCATGGGGTTGCTGACAGCCTAATCAGACAAATATGATATATATATATATATATATATATTAGTTATCATCATTGCTTAGTTGGCAAGTACATTTGTACTCTGATCTCTTCCTATGAAGGATAATCTCAGAACAGTGCATATGCTCCACAAAACTACTGAAGAACCTTTTCAAATAAGAGATGACAGATAGGAATGGGTAGCACATCTTAAGGCCAAGTCTAACCAAGAGAGTGTGTCACTGTCAGTTTGACAATCCTATCTCATATTACAAAAATACACCACATTTAAAGATACACAAAACTGAATTGATTTGTTGACATAAAACTGACTAGTATACTGACTCAGAATAGACCAACTGTACTATATGGGTCAGAAATATGGAGTACAACTAAACAAAATGAAAACTAAACTGAGAATAGAAACAGATGGGCTGGTAAGAGATCCTATAACACAGCAATGAAAGATAAGAAATAACAAAGACATCCACACATTGCTTAAGTCTCCCCTTATAACAGCCATTATGAAAAACAACAAACTGAGGTGGCTCAGGCAGTTAGAGAGAATGGAGGAGGATAGACAGACAAAGATGGTCTATACAGAAGTGATGAAAGGGAATAGAACAAGAGGCTGACAGTGATGGCAATACAACCTAGAAGAAGATATGTGCATTCTTGGATTAACAATTGGCAAGAAAAGATCAAGAACAGAGAGGAATGGAGATGTGTCTTGTCTGCAGCATTGAGCCTCAGTGGCTTGGAGAGATGCTGAATAAAACTGGTGCTCAAAGAAAAAGAATACATAACAAACTATGACGAGCAAAATTATATAGTAACTGTACTGAAAACTAATTCTTTTGGTGTCAAGGATGTATTAATGTATTACCAAATTTTTCCCTCAGATCATCTCTTAGTGTAACCTGGTCTTGCTTGTCTTTTAGCGTGACCTGGTCTTGCTTGTCTTTTAGCGTGATATGGTCTTGCTTGTCTCTTAGCGTGACCTGGTCTTGCTTGTCTCTTAGCATGACCTGGTCTTGCGTGTCTTTTAGCGTGATCTGGTCTTGCTTGTCTCTTAGCGTGACCTGGTCTTGCTTGTCTTTTAGCGTGATCTGGTCTTGCTTGTCTTTTAGCGTGACCTGGTCTTGCCTGTCTTTTAGCGTGACCTGGTCTTGATTGTCTTTTAGTGTGATCTGGTCTTGCTTGTCTCTTAGCGTGACCTGGTCTTGATTGTCTCTTAGTGTGACCTGGTCTTGCTTGTCTCTTAGCGTGACCTGGTCTTGCTTGTCAATTAACGTGATCTGATTTTGCTTGCCTCTTAGTGTGACCTGGTCTTGCTTGTCTATTAGCATGATCTGTTCTTGCTTGTCTTTTAGTGTAACCTGTTCTTGCTTGTCTGTTAGCGTGACCTGGTCTTGCTTGTCTTTTAGCGTGACATGGTCTTGCTTGTCTATTAGTGTGACCTGGTCTTGCTTGTCTTCCTCTGCTTGAATCTTCTGCTCCAGTGTCTCTTTCTCTGATGATAAAATGATATAAGTCAGAAATATATGTGATTCTTAGAGTTTGTTCACTCTTACATAAGCATAAAATGATCACTGTGCTTTATATCTAAACATACAAGGGGTGACTGATAAGTTCTCAGCTTAAGGTACAAATACTTGAAACACATTGTTGGTATTAGGTGCATCTGTAGATCAGGTTAATGAAAAATTAAACATCAAGCTTCAAGAAATTAACTGCAACCAATTTTTTGTTTACAGGCTACTGAAGTGGTAAGGGATGGCAGAAACTGAGCAAATGGATACATTTCTCATCAAGCAGTCATTCACTACCTGTGCATCAAGGGCTTATCATCGAAGGAGATCCATGAGGATATAATGGAGACTCTAGGGAGAGTGCCCCTACTTACAGCACAGTGAAGAAATGGGCAGCTCAGTTCAAACATGGAAGGGAGAGTCTGGAAGATGATCCCTGGCCAGGAAGACCAAGAATGGTAACCACCGATGAAACCACTGGCAGAATCCATGACATGATAATGGAGGATCGACGACTGAGCAGTACATTGCTACTGAGTTGGGCATCTCCCAGGAATGTGTTCATGTCATTATTCACAATGATCTTCAAATGATAAAGGTCTCTGCTTGATGGGTCCTGAAACTTCTTGGATTTGATCACAAACGATAGCGTCTCAACATGTCAAGAGACAATCTTGGCCATTTTTATGCAGATCCTGAAAAGTTTCTTCAGCAATTTGTGACTATGGATGGGTTCATAATTTTCAACCAGAAACCAAAGAACAGTCAAAGCAGTGGAAACATCATGGATCCCCACCTCAAAAGAAAGCAAGGGTAGTTCTGTCTGCAGGCAAAGTGATGGCTTCCATCTTTTGGGATTCAGAAGGTGTGCTATTGGTAGACTATCTTCAAAAGGGCAGAAAGGTCACCGGGGCTTATTATGCTAATCTTGTGAAGCAACTGCAGGTCAAACTGAAGGAAAAGCGTCGAGGGAAATTGACAAGAGGAGTCATCTTTCATCAAGACAATGCTCCGGTTCACAAGTCGGCGGTGGCAATGGCTGTCACTCATGATTGCGGATTCAAGCTTCTTGAACATTCTCCTTAATCCCCAGATTTGGCCCCCTTTGGACTACTACCTGTTTACCAAACTTAAAAAGGAGCTCAGTGGTGGCAAATTTGCTTCAGATAATGACGTCATTCATGCTGTAGACTACTTTCTACTGGCACAAGATGCTGACTTTTATAAAGAAGGGATCCATATGCTCCAGGATCGCTGGACTAAGTGCATAAACTTGCAAGGGGACTATGTTGAGAAATAACCCAAAAAAGTTGTCCACAAATAATCCGTTGTACACTATGCTGAGAACTTATCAATCACCCATCGTAACTTACTACTGTGTGTGAAAGAGAGTGTCATACAAGTGTATGAAATACAAGGAAAATAAATGAATGCATGAATTTTAACTGTATCAAAGCATAAAGATAAAAAAAACACAGCAACTGATAGAAATTTTCATTCTTAAAAGTCTGTATTATAAAAACAACAATTATATATTAACTAAAATCTGTTTACAATGAATTTTAGATAAATATAAGAGGCATTCAGTGTTTATCTTCCTACATCAAAGAATATCTTTAAAAAAAAAATAACTAGAACATTTACACAATACTTTTTTCTGAAAGTAAAATGCCCTTTCTATTTCAAAGTTTAAAAATTATTTTCACTTATAGAAACTCTATAATAATTTCGGAAGTTAAAACTTCTATTAATATTTTAAAAAATATCTTTTCTTTCCCTTAACTTTGTCAAAAATAAAATTCAATGTTCCAAGTGGTAAATAATATTTTCAACAGCACCATTGGGTTCTACATATGTTGCCCTTTTAAGTAAAATATAAACAACATATACATTTAACAAAATGGTAAAGGTAAAGGTAAAATTCCTGTTTCCATGTCATTAAGGCATATTGGGGAATACAGTGTTAGCCCTGTATCTTCCATGACCTTCGACACATGAAAGTGTGATGTGGCTAGTATCATGTCTGGCTGCATTTAACTTCCCAGATTTCCCTGGTACCCATTTCTAAAGGTTGGAATGATCCCAGGGCCTTTTTGGTGTGTACCAGAAAAAGTCCTACAGCTGGTACCACCGGATTAGTAAACTGAACATTAATAAAATGAATGGACATAAATTCACTTAAACAGGAACAAATTCCTATCATTTCAGGTCTGAGAGATCAATTTTATGCGATACAGAAAGATAATATTGAATATTATTCATTGAACACATTAAAGGTTAATGACACAAATGGAACAGAATAGGCCAAGCAAAGACTGCATTTCAGAGAATGAGAAACATATTGACCAACACATCCTTATCAATGAATGTTAGAAAACGAGTCCTAAAATGCTATATTGAACCTATCTTGTTATATGGAAGTGAATCATGGACAATAGGCAAGTCTGCACAAAAATCATTGGAAGCAGCAGAAATGTGGTTTATTAGAAGAATGTTGCAAATCCCCTGGACAGCAAAAATAACTAATGAAGAATGTATGAGAAGAGCTGGAGAGACAAAAAACCTTGTCAAAAAGATAAGAGAGAGACAATGTACTTTCATAGGACATGCAATGAGAAGAGGGGGCATTGAAAATATTATAACAACAGGAAAAATAGAAGGAAGAAGATCAAGAGGAAGACCAAGAAAAATGATACTGGACAGTCTGACGGGATGGTGTGAGAGGAGATCACCAACTGAGCTGATGGCATGCATGAAGGATCGCGTACTCTGGAGAAGCATAATAGCCAACGCCAGTCGGCACGGCACATGATGATGATGATGACACAAATGGACATACATGGAGAGAATTTGTCATCAAATAATTCACCATCATGACAGAATCAATAAATAAATTATAAGAAGGGAGATAACAATTGGTTTGCAAAATTATAATTAATAAATATGCTTCACTGCATAACTTTTTTTTTTTTTTATAAAAGTGACTTCCTAAGCTTTCAAAACTGCTTTCCATTCCTAGAAGAATGGCAGCTGTAAGATTAATTGCTGTCTTTATATTATTACTTTTTGCATACCTTTCTGTTACAACAACTCTATCTCTGTACAAGAAATTATGGAACATTTTATGCTATTATTTTTTACTTCTTCAATCTTCCATAGTTGCAGCACAAATGGACAGGTACAAAGAAGCAAGTCATTAACAGAAGCCATTTTATTATTAAGAAAAAAAAAGAAAAAAAAGGAAGCCAGATAGTACACACATACCATTCATATTCAAAATGTGAATAATATGGTTTACAGTGCAAACCTTTTTAGGAATAAGAAGCTTTTGTAGGTTTCAGTTCTGCACTCTGACTCCCATAAATGTGGCAACAGTCATACTAACTACTATATGAAGACCTGTACTTCTAATGTACTTCTATAAATTAGGTGGCTGGAAAAGCAAATGAAGAAGTTCTTTGAGATGAAGAACAGTTAAAACTAGTTAAAACCATAAGGACAAACCCGTTTCTACACTGATCATGAGAAAACAAATGTTAGACTGACAATACTGGAAAATTCCATGGTAATGTATGGATACTAAACTAGACTACATATCAAACTTTATCAGAAGATGTCGCTGGAACTACATCAGCCACGTACTTAGAATGGACGAAAAACGACTCCCACACCAAGCATTTACATGGTCACCAGGGGGGTAAAAGAAAGCGGGGAAGACCCAAAGACACACTAAGAAGAGTTATCACCAAGGAGTGTTCAACAATGCTCATCAGAAACCCGAAGATCTAAACCAAGTAGCAAGGAATTGGCAGACATGGAGAGCCTTGTCCTCTGCCCTATGTGCCGCCTTTGGCCCAAGAAGATCAACTAACAACTAACTAATGTATGGAAATCAGAGAAAACAATCTGAAAGGACTGATCACATGGTACAGGAAAAGATATATGAATAAGATGATAAGAAATACTAACAACCAGGCTCTATGGGGGAGTGGGGGGAGTCCAGCAGGTGCATTGCTCTGTCCCAGAAAGTTTTGTGTGTTTCATGGGTGAGTTTGGAGAGCTTCACAGAGCCTGCAATGAGTGGGGAGGGGAGGGGGGGGGTCTGCATTGACTTACAAAATGGCTCTCAGAAACCCCACCAACACTCATGAGAAAATGGAGAGGTATGATCCTCAATAATTATTTGCATCATATTTTGAGAACGAATAAACATACCTTCACAAGTTTTTCTTCCTGAACCTTTTGAAGAATTTTTATCCCTTTCATTTTTTAAACTCTTCTTTGTATCTTCTGCAAATAACATTAAAAGCAGAAAACAATTTTAACATATCTATAAATATATATATATATATATATATATATATATATATATATATATATATATATATATATATATATATATATATATAATTTATTTGTTTCTTATTTAATCATTTTTATTTATATAAATAAATCACAAGAAATCTTTTGGAGAAAAAACAAATAAACATATAACATGAAAAAAATGTTTAAATAAACCAAGAATTAACTGGAACTAGAATAAACTAATCATGCTTCATACCTTCACATTTATATATGTATACATTAATGATAATGTGTTGTTATAGTGGAGAGGTAGTGAATCCAGATACTATAAGCAAACATACTTTGATACAGCAGTAGTCCTGTCTATGTAATAAGATGGACCATGCTTCATGCCACTCTTTCATTCCATCATGTATTTTCTTTCTTTCTCACCTAGTGACAATGGGAAAAATGATGGGACAAAAGGGCAGAGGAAGACAAAAAGACAAGATACTTGAGGGACTAAAAGAGTGGCTAATGCATGGTTCAACACACATCTTATAAAAAAGACCAAAGGATGGCTGTGGAAATCAGTGATGACCAACAACTGACTGGTATGGACCAGAGAGAGCAATGTAATGAGAAATATAGATCTTAGATATTTTTATTGCTATTCAGTTTGTGATGGTGCTATATAATGATCTTCAGTATTCTTCAAATGTAATGCTACAAAGTACAGTTGAACCCGCTTAATATCACATCGCTTTATGTCACAACCCAGGTACTGTCACAGAAATTTGTATCCCCGGTCAACCCCCATAAGTAATTAATGGGCTTTACTCCGGTTAATAACACCCCACTTATTGGCACAAATTGCTTTATGTCACAGTAATTTTGCACCCAGAGGAGTTTAAGACTCTGGTTTGTATCACAAACTGGATGAGGACAAGCTATAAGCATCTCACAAAATGTTATCACCTTTGTGACTCATCAAACACCAAGTACGTGCCACATCAACTTTCGAACAAGTGGGCATCAAAACTCAGATGGTGTGAATGAAACACTTACCACAGACACCCTTTCGTGATTAAAATCTGGCTTCTTTCAGTCACTGGCTTCTTTATCGATATGCGGGCGGTGTTAAATTGGCAACACGTTTTAACATATAGTTGGTCAGTCTTGAATAGTGTACTATGAATTGTACAGCCAGGAAGTTCTCTCTGGTTCTCGTTGTGATAGATAATGGCTACTAAACACAAACATGTTGATCTGGATTTGAGCACTAAAATGGATATTCTGAAGCACGCTGATGAAAAAGTTATGAGAAAGGACATAGTGGATAAATTTGAAACTGACGTTTCAACTGTTTTGAAACTTGTTAAAAACTGAGACAAAATTAAACGTCATCTTCAAACTGTAAGGAAAGGCGTGTGAGTTCTTACATGGATACTGAGGGTGCTCTGCTGAAATTGTTCAAGCAGACACGTTCTGCACAGTTGCCTATGTGTGGTCCTATTTTGGTGGAAAGTGCCGAACATTTTGCAAAAGAAATGGATATGCCTGACTGAAAGTGTTCAAACAGCTTTCTTGAGCACTAAGAAATGCCACAACATAACATTTAAGGTCGCTTCAGGTGAAGTAGCCCAAGTTAACACTGATGTTGTTAATGATTGGATTTCATGTTTGCCAAAGATTTTGGATGCGTACAGCCCAGATGACATTTTTAACATGAATGAAACAGGCATGTTTTATAAACTGCTACCAGAAAGAACTTTGTGCTTTCATGATGAGAAGTGCCACAGTGGCAGATGAGCTAATGATCACTCAACACCTATTGTGTGCTGTAACATGTCTGGCACTGAGAAGACTCTGCTCCTTGTAATCAGAAAGTCATGGTGCTTCAAGAATGAAAAGAGCCTGCCTGTCACTTACAAGGCCTGTCAGTGTGCTTGGATGACAGGCGAACAGTTTAAGGATTGTGTCATTTCTTTCAACAATGAAATGAACCAAATGAAATGAAAAGTTTTGTTGTTCATTGGTAACTGTCCGGCACACAATGATGTCACTAATCTGATGGCTACAAAGCTTGTTTTCCTGCCAAACACAACCAGCGTGCTGCAGTCTTGCAACCAAAGTATCATTTACAGCATCAAGCAACAGTACAGAAAGTGAACAGTGCATCATGTGATGCATGCTGTGGAACAAAAGCGTGTCGCCGAGATCAACATCACGATAGCGATTAATTTTATGCATGCTGCATGGAATAATATTAGTCAGTCAATGATTAAAGTTGCTTTATCCCAGTTAATGCCCTTGTAATGGACCCCGCTTAATGTCAACTCTGCTTAATGTCAACTCTGCTTAATGTTACCATATTTTGATGGTCCCAACTATATGCTGTTAAGCAGGTTCGATCGTATTAAAAAATCCCCATGTTCTGTGAACCACACATGATTAACAGTCTCACACTCTGTGCCAGTACTGAACTATGAATATAACTGCTTCCAAGGCACCCCACAATGCAACTGCTGCTATTCCAAAACTGAACAACTGCAGAAGACAATCAAATTCTTCACTACGGGGCTTAGATGCCAAAAGCTTTTAATTCACAGTCAACAAAGAGATCCACCACCATCATCATCATGTGAATATTACAAATACATTTTTTTTCCCTCTCTTCTCATTGGCTATGAACCCTGATGAAGTCCTGAATTTATTAGACTGACAACATGAAGACCTATTTTCTCTTTGTTCCCTGGCACTTGTGGGTGCATTATAATTTGTTGTAACTCATCCTGCAGGCAGGTATTCCATTCTTTGGAGGCTGCCTTCTACAGGTATAGCATATTAGGGACCAATATTTTTTTCAGTTTGATAAAAATTAAGTACAATTAATTTCTATTACAATATCTATTGACCATCTAAAGAGGACATTGTAAAGAGAGACTATTTTCATTGGCACAACATCCCTTGATGAGAAAAGCTCGCCAAAAAAAGGAAAATGTGGCTAACTACCATGCGAGCCATATGTGACGTTTAAAAGCACAGGAAGGATGTAAGATCTGTTAACTTACTAAACATCCATCTTATATATCTTATATCCTTCCCGTGCCGTTAAACATCACATAGGGCTCGCAAAGTAGTTCGACAATTTTTCCTGTCTTCGGCGAGTCTTTCAACCTCATCAAAGGATTTTATGCCTGTTAACTTGGCCTCTCTTAATAATGTCCTCTTCAGAGTTTCACGCGGTCTGCCCCTTTTTCTTCGGCCTGTTGTGTTCCACTTGATAGCTTGTTTTGGGATTCTCTGATCATTTCTTCTCATCAAGTGACCAACATATGTCCATCTCCTTTTCCTGATCACCCATGAGACTGGTTGTTGTTCAGTCATCTGTCTTATCTCTGCATTGTTCTTGAATTCATTCCACTTGATGCCGAGTATTTTCCTTAGGCATTTGTTTTCAAAAGAGTCTAATTTCTTTTCTATTTCTTTAGTTGTTTTCCAGCTTTCGCATGCATAAATGAGGGTGGATATTACATTTGAATTGAATAGTCTTAACTTGGTTTTTGTGCTTATAACTTTTGAATTCCATATGTTCTCAAGATTCTTGAAAATTGATGCTGCTTTTGCAATTCTGATCCTAACTTCCTTTCTAGTGTCACCATCCTGGTCTATGTAGCTGCCAAGGTATGCACATTGATTGACTTCTTCAATATCTGTCCCTTCTATGTGTATTTTTCCATTTTGATTGATGGGAATTTTCATTATTTTTGTTTTGTCCTTGTTAATTTCAAGTCCTATTTTGCTAGCCAGTGAAGAAGGCTATCTGTTTTTTCTTGCGTGGAATTCACATTATTACTGATAAGAGTTATGTCATCAGCAAAATCAAGATCTTCTAGTTGGGTCCCATGTACCCAGTCAATACCTGTGTTACCTGTGCAGCATTTTTTCATTATGAAGTCTATTGTAATCCCAAAAAGTAAAGGAGACAGTATACATCCTTGTTTCACGCCTGTTTCAATCTGGAACCATTCACTCATCCCTTCTTCTGTCTTGACTGCACAACCATATCCATTGTATAAGTCCTTAATGATGTTGACAATTTTAGATGGTATTCCATATAGACATAAAATTCTCCATAATGAATCTCTGTGTATGCTATCAAATGCCTTTTTAAAATCTATGAAGTTCAGCATTAATGGTTTCTGCTTTTCAATATGTTCTTCAAGTATTATTCTGAGAGTAAAGATCTGGTCGAGACAGCTTCTCCCTTTTCGAAATCCTGCTTGTTCTTCTCTCATTGCAGTATCCACTATATCTTTGAGTCTATTCAAAATGACCTTGCAAAATACTTTTGACACAACTGATATTAAGGTTACTCCTCTCCAGTTGTTACAGTCACTAAGGTTGCCCTTTTTTGGTATTTTAACAATGATTCCCTTCTTCCAATTAGAAGGGACCTTTTCTTCTTTCCAAATCTTGTTAAACATTCTCTGTAGTTGTCTCATGTTGTCAATATTGATAGCTTTTAGCATCTCGGCTGTTATTTCATCTTCACCTGCAGCTTTGTTGTTAGCCATTAAATTCACTGCTGTTTCAATTTCATGCAATTTAATTTCATCTAGGTTGACATTTAGTTGTGGGGCTGGTAAGTCAGTTTCAAGGTTTAACAATTCTTTTGGGTGTGGTCGATTGAGTATTTCTTGGAAGTGTTCAGCCCATCTTTGCTTTTGGTCTTTATTTGATGTTAATAGTGTTCCAGTTTTGCTAAGGATCGGTCTTTCTTTAGATGTAATAGTACCTGTTAGCCTCTTTTGTATGTTATATAAAGTTTTGCTGTCTCCTGTTTTTGCTGCTTTTTCTGCCTCTTTCGCCATATTGTCTATGTATTCTCTTTTATCCCTTCTAGCTGAACTTTTTACTTTCTTGTCTATGTCTTTGTATTTTGCTTTTGCCGAATCTCTTTCATGATCTGCTTTTGCATTCAACATGTCTAATTTGACTGCTCGTCTTTCATGTATATACTTCCATGTTTTATCTGATATCCATGCTTTTCTATTTGGTTTTTCCAATCCAGCGCTTACTTTTGCTGCTGTGATTATGGCTGTGCTGTAAGAATTCCATAACTCATCTATACCTATCTCCTCAACTTCACTGGGTGTTTTGGAATGATTGGCAAGTTCCTGATTGAAATTAATGTTAGTATTTTCTTCTTGTAGGCTGTGGCTGTTTATCTTTCTGTGTAGTGATTTCTTGTGTTGACTTTTCAATTTTAGTTTTATTTTCCCTATGCACAGGTTGTGATCACTGTTGACATCTGCACCCCTATAAGCTCTTACATCCATGAGAGATGTTCTGTATTGCTTTCTAATACAAAAATGGTCTATCTGGTTTCTAGTTCTATCATCTGGAGATATCCACGTTGTTTTATGTATCTCTTTGTGTGGGAATATTGTGCCTCCAATGACCATGCCCTCTGTTAGACATATTTCAATTAATTTTTCTCCATTCTGATTAACCATGTCAATTCCTTCTTTCCCCATCACTTTTTCAACGTCGGTATTATCCTTCCCTACCTTAGCATTGAAGTCCCCCATAGCAATTAGGATGTCGTGTTTAGGGACTTTGTTGATGATTTGTTGTAGTTGGTGATAGAAGTCGTCTTTCACATCATCATCTGCATCATTCGTGGGTGCATAACACTGTATTATTGTCATTCTTCCGTGTCGTAACAGATACAAATTTTTCATTAAAGAAAAAATATGAGTGACAGAAACTGAGGATAGATTTATGTAAGATATTAAATGCTGGAATATAACTCACCCAAGTCTATCCTCAGCTTCTTAATAAACTTGTCCTGCTCTTGTATGTTTTTCACTGCTAGAACAAGCTCCTTCTCTGTGGATGAAAGTGAGATAATTATAACACTTGTCAATTTTACTGGCTGTTCAAAATATATTATACATGTAAGCCCTGGTACTGAGAGTAACTGTGCCTGCTGGATGCACAATCATTCTTGGAAACAAAGGACAACTATTCTATGCCACTGATGCATTCAGACAGCATGGTGCTTGTGTCCACAGTTTTCTTGATCCATCAGTTCAACAGAAGATGATATGCTCAACATCATAATAGATCATTTATTCTTTCTCATCTGCAAGAGAAACACAATACCCATTGTTACATCTGGGTCAACTGGAGTGCTTTGGATGCTGTCTACTCCTGAATAAACAAGAGAAATGAATTCAATTAGAAAAATTAACAAATTAAATAAGAAGCAAGACAGTACAGAGTGAGCAACAGAAATGTGCTGAGTGTAGATACCAAGTTAGTGGAGGAAGTCAATGAATTTGTATATCTTGGCAGTAGAGTAGTAGAAGATGGAGACAGCACAGAGGACATCAACAGCAGACTTACTAGAGCAAACCAGGCTTTTGCAATGCTGAAGACTATATGGAAATCTAAAAAAAACTAAGCATGAAGATGAAAATCAGGATATTTAAGAGTAATGTTCTAAGTATACTCTATGGAAATGAATGCTGGAAAATGATCAAAACTATAGAACACAAGCTGAATTCTTTCCAGACTAAATGTTTACAAAAATTAGAAGAATATTTTGGCCAAACACCATAAGAAATAACATCTTAGTGGCAGAAATGCAGATGAAGCCACTGACAGCAATTATTGAGGAAAGATGCTGGTGATGATTGGGACATGTGCTGCAGAAGACTGATGATTCACTATCAAAAATAGCACTAAGATGGACACCACAGGGGAACAGAAGTAAAGGTAGACCATAAGAGACATGGAGAAGAACAACAGAGAGGATGTTGAGCAATAGAGGGTTCACTTGGGCAAGAGTGGAAAAAAGGCAAAGGACAGACATTTGTGGAAAACCTTTGTGGAAGCCTCATGTGCCTTATCACTTAAGGTTCAGAGAGAGAGAGAGAGAGAAAGAGAGAGACAGTACAGATATGCTACATTAATTTGCTCAAAAATATACATAAATACATTTTATTATGTAAATATTTCAATTAAAAATGTCTCCAACATCTGTTACATTTAACATACCTTTAACAGCAAGTCTATTCTTTACCTTCCTTAAGTTCTCCTTGGTGTCTTCTGCAAATAACATGTAAGCCAAAAATATATCATAAATATATAGGATAATTTACAAGTTTTTCATTTTATTTTCATTTCTGAATTGAAATAATCCTCTAAACATAATATATCTAGACACAATCACACTCAAATATGGCAAGTCACATGACCAGAAATTATTTTTAAAGTTGATTGTTCATTTTCTTATATTCAAATCTTTCATAGATTTATCTCCTGCTCAGTAATATTAATTTCCTTATAAATAAACACATAATTTGCAGTTTATAGTGAGGACATGCATCATACAACTCACCTAATTCTGTTTTCAAGTTCACAATTAAAATATCCTTCTTTGCCAACTCCTCCAAAGTTTTATCAACATGAGTCTCAGACCTGACCTTTTCTGATTAAAAAATGCAGATTTTATAATAACAATAAAAGCTGTAATAATAATAATAATAATAATAATAATAATAATAATAATAATAATAATAATAATAATAATAATAATAATAATAATAATAATCATGTCCAATGGCATTTACACACCATAGGGATGTGAATTGTTACTCAATTCAAGTGCCATGCCGCGTGGCGTAGGCAATCATTTCTCTCCACAATTCCCTGTCTTTAGACATGATTATGAGATCCGCTGGTGACTTTCCTCCTAGCCACACTGACACCCCATCCAGTAACTTCTCTCTCTGTCTTCCTCTATTTCTTCTTCCTTCACTTTTTCCAGTTGCCACAGAATGTTCCAGTTTTCCTCTTCTCAGGAAATGTCCTACAAATCTCACTTGTCTGCCTCTGATCTTTGCTATAATTTGCTTTTTAACTCTGGCCTCTCTTAAGACTTCTTCATTGGTTTTCTTGGTGTCCATGGTACCTTCAATATCCCTCTTATAAATCACATTTCCATGGCCTCCATTTCTCACTGTACTCTCTTATTCATAGACCATGCTTCACAGCCATAAAACAGAATTGGCTCGATGTAACATTTAAGTACTTGGAATCTTGTTTCCACTGATATGAATCGGTTGCACAAGATGTGTCTCATTTTCTGGAATGCTGATTTGGCCTGAACACATCTGCTTTTTATTTCATTGTGACATTTCCCATCAGTTGTTATAATCGTTCCCAAGTACTTGAATCTATCAATTTCTTCTTTCTTCTACAAGTTGACAGAATTGTTATTGCCGTTACATTTTTAGCCCACTGCAGCACTTGAGGAAAAATATACGCAGAAGGAACAGCTGTTGATGAAGTAAACCAATTTGCATACCTTGGCAACTACATAGACTAGGATGGTAACACCAGGAAGGAAGTTAGAATTCAAATAGTAAAAGCAGCATTGTCCTTCAAAAATCTTGAGAACATATGGAATTCAAAAGTTATAAGCACAAAAACCAAGTTAAGATTATTCAATTCAAATGTGATATCAACTCTCATTTACGCATGCGAAAGCTGGAAATCAACTAAAGAAATAGATAAGAAAGTAGACTCTTTTGAAAAGATATGCCTCAGGAAAATGCTTGGTATAAAGTGGAATGAATTCAAGAACAACACAGAGATAAGACAGATGAGCAAACAACAACCTGTCTCATGGGTGATCAGAAAAAGAAGATGGACATAAGGTAGGAATGCCAGTACTTGTCCTCACTGCCTTTGTTTTCTCCAGGAAACTCAAAAGTATCCATTTTTTTTTAAAGGTTAGATTGACCCTAGTACCAGTCTGTTACAAAAAATTTTGCCTATATGCAAAACTGAACCAAGAACCTTCTGATTGACAAGCAAGTGCACTAGCCACTACACCACCATAGCACAAGTAATAATAATTTTTAATATCATTACTTTAATTTTATTATTTAAAAATATCAAAATTATGTATGTAAAATAGTATGTATTATGAAGGAAAGACAGCAATTAAATAAGCCACTTTCTTTAGCTGTTTTTGCAATGAAGGATTAGCTAGTTTGCAGTTTTTGTCCCTGTACTTTGTTTATGAGTAAGCAGACTATTCATTCATTCATTCATTTGCGTGTCCCTTGCGGAACTTTGCCTCACTAACAGCTCTCATGTAGGCCTCTCAGTTGTAAGCAAGATTCCCTGCTGTTGATGCATCCAATTGCAGATCATCAACGATGTCTTGCAGTCATCTTCGCCTTGGTCTTCCTCTCTTTCTTTTTCCCATTACGAAAGCAGACTATACATGTCATATATGCACTCCTGTTTTTGGTCCAATATTCATTCATTTGTTGGTAACTATAGTCACAGGTATTATCAATCAAGCTTTTCTATTTATGCTGCCCTTATTATTTCTAATCAGACTAGTCACTTTTTTTTCCTGCATCATATGATCACCTCATTCAAATATTTTTCAGTGGTGTAGATGCAGTGATGAAGCTGAATTAGATGATTGGTTCACAAACCATAACTGGCTGCTTACACCAGGACTGGTGACGCCTCTGAAGAAATTAGATAAAATGACTTCCGTGTCCATAAGTTTCTGGACCTGTCAGTTCAACAGATGGTTAGTTAGTTCATTAGGAAGGATCATCATCCATGCACTCCAGACACATCCATTGGTGCTACAATCTCCTCTTCAATATCTCCTTCAGTGTGCAGTAACTGATGACACCACTTCTTTATTAGTTGATCATCCATCTGAAACTCTTGATGAATTGTTCATTTTTTGCCACCTCAAATTTCACCCCCAACTCCTTCATTCTTGATAATGATGCTGTATGCCCTGCCATTTCTAACACTCAGCCCCACACAGACAGAAGGGTTTGGCAGGATGGAGGAATGCGTGTGGATTGGCCATGCAGAAGATGTACTCCCTGAGGTGTATCCTGAGAATACAGATCCTGTAATATGAATTCAACTAAGGTACCCAAACCACCAGACTTCAAAGCAACTCTATCTGTTCATAATAAAGGAAGATGCAGAGAACACATTCTTGCTGCAGTAGAAGCTGAGGTCAAAGCACTAATTAGTGAAAACACCAAAGGTGTAACGCTGTTATTTGGTCTGGAGCAAGAGGGGTGACCGGGCTTTTACAGTCAACTCAGAACAGTTACAAAAACTGCAACAACAGGTAGCTTCACAACTGAAACCATGGCCTTGACAAAAGCTCTAAAATGACTCAACACAAGACTGAAAGCAAGCATATATCTTGTGTATCTTGAGTGACTCGATGAAAATGCTAAGAAAAGTTCAGGCTGATTCTATGCAATGGTGGCTAGAATTCCTGCAGGTATCCCAGATCCATCGACTGACATTCTTTATTGTTCCAGGCCATGCAGGTGCCAGAAGAAATGAAAGAGCAGAGCAGTTAGTCAATTCAGCTGTCATGGAGGAAAGGTAGGCAATGGATCGAGCTGACATCATCAGTGCTATAAGAGAAACTGATCAAACAAAGGACTTCACTGACAACTGTGAATTAACAGAGGGTGACATAGTCAATATCAAATTAGGTCACCTATACTTCCTCATCTCCAAGAAAAACACTACACTTATTATCACAGCTGCGTTAACAGCAGTGCTAATCTTGAATAAATAACAAGAAAAATAAATTTGGTTAGAAAAATTAACAAATTATAATAAGAAGCAGGACAGCACAGATGTGCTACATCAATGACTCAAAAATATAGATAAATAAACTTTATTATGTAAATCTTTCCTTTAGAATGTCTTTGACATCTGTAACACTTAACATACTTTTAATAGCAAGTTTTTTCATTCATTCATTCATTTGCATGTCCCTTGCGGAACTTTGTCTCCCTAACAGCTCTCTTGTAGGCCTCTTGGTTGTGAGCAAGATGGCCTGCTGCTGATGCATCCATTTGCAGATCATCAATGATGTCTTGTAGCCATCTTTGCCTTGGTCTTCTTCTCTTTCTTTTTCCCATTATGTACCCTTCCAAGACAGTTTTCTCTAGATTATCATGACATTTGATGTGTCCAAAATATTTAAGTTTTCTCTCTTTAATCCTCTTTACTAGCCAGGCTTCTTCAATATTAAGTTCTTGCAGTATGGATATTTTTTTTTTTTTGCGTCCAGGGTATTTAAAGAACTCTTCTGTAGCATTTACATTCAAAGGCATTTATGTGTTTTTCAGCTGTTTTGTTAAGTGTTAAGTGTCTCACAAGCATATGTTGCAATGGGAAAGATGCATGCCCTCAAAAATCTTATTTTTGTAGTTCTGTTTGTCTCTCTCCAAAGATTCTTTAGTTGTTTTACTTTCTGAAGAGTGACAGATGTCCTCCTTTTAATTTCCCTCACTGTGCAATAGATGTCCTCCTTTTAATTTCCCTCATTGTATCTCCATTATTAGTTAGCAGTGACCCAAGATTTATTCATTACTTCCCTTAAATTCTCCTTTGTTTCTTCTGCAAAGAACATGTAATCTAGAAATATATCATAAATACAAGAGATAATTTACAAGTTTTTTCATTTATTCATTTTATTTTCATTTCTGAACCAAGAATACTTCTTTTAAATATAATGTATTAGACAAAATCAACCTCTAATACAAAAAATGAAACTGAAATAATCAAAACTATAATAGCTATCATCATTACAATCAGACTATGATTATTACTGTATTGTTACTGATAATATAGAAGAATTAGCAATGAGAGAACTATCTGCAAATGTTATTTTCTTAATGTCAATTATACAATCTTTCAAATTATTCTTTTTCAATGCCACTGAAGGTTAATATAAGAAAGCAGGTAAATAGCTTTTTTTTTTTTTTGTTTTAATTGTTAAATTTTAAAATATGATTTTTAATTTTAAAATAATACAAGCATGCTTTTATTTCTTAATAAGGTAAAGGTAAAATCCCACGCCCATGCCATCAAGGCATAAAAATCATATAATCCGTAGTTTACAATAAGGATATGTATCATACAACTCACCTAGTTCTGCTTTTAACTTCTCAATTAAAATATCCTTCACTGCCAACTCTTTCACAGTTACATCAACATTAGTATCAGACTGGATTTTTTCTGATTAGAAAAAAAAAAAGTGAATACAGATTTTGATAATAATAACATATTTTTAACCAGTTTAGACATATTTTTACAAACCACTTCAATCATGGAGTTTACACATTTTTAACCAAGAAAGGGAAAGCATCTGGTTGACACAAACTCTGTCAAGACTAATAAAGGATAGTTTATTGTGAGCTTCCATTTAAAAATACAAATAACATGTTATTAAAATAGTTCATGATATGAAAGAAAGACAGAGATTAGACACCTACTTTCTTTAGCTGTTTTTGCACTGAAGGTTCTGCTAGTTAGCAGTTTTGTCTTGATACTTAGCTTATGAGTAAGCATACTGTAATGCTTTACATGTCATATGAGCAATCTTTCCTTTGGTACAATATTCAATCATTCACTGGTGACTATAGTCACAGGCATTGTCAGTCAAGCTTTTCTATGTATGCTGCCCTTATTATCTTTAATCAGACTGGTTATCTTATTTTCCTGCATCACTGAAAATGAAGAATGCCCATGCTCTGCTGCTGGCCTAAAGATGGCATCACTCTCATATGTGTTCAGCCTTTAACCTCAGCGTTGTTCATAGTGTAATGATGGGTGATAGTGTCAATGGCACAATGATTGAATAATAGCATCTGCAGACCATCTAATCCAAATATTTTTCAGAGGCAAAGATGCAGTACTAAAGCTGAATTAGATAATGGTTAACCATAGCTGTACATCTTTCCTGTGCTCTTAAATGTCATGAAGGGGTTGCTTGGTAGTTCACCAAGTTTTCCTGTTTTCAATGAGCTTTTCAACCTCTTCAAGGGATTTTATACCCACTAATTTGGTCTCTCTTAACAATGTCCTCTTTAGAGTTTCTTGTGGTCAACCTCTTTTTTTTTCAGCCTGTTGTGTTCCACTTGATAGCTTGTTTTGGTACTATCTGATTGTTTCTTCTTATCATGTGACCGATATATGTCCATCTCCTTTTTCTGATCACCCATGAAACAGGTTGTTGTTCGATCATCTGCTTTATCTCTGTGTTATTCTTTAATTCATTTCAGTTTACACTGAGTATTTCCTTAGGCATTTGTTTTCAAAAGAATCTAATTACATCAGGACTGACAAAACAGCCCCTAGCAAGACCCTATTCAAATTCCCAGAAGTGCCCAAGAAAACAGTCAGTATTCTGACCAAGCAAACAGATATCACATTGGGAAGGCAAACTTGCTCCAAAAAGTACACTGAGCTGAAGTTGGCTTTGTCTGGATGCAAGGAATGTAACTACAGCACAACACTAAAAATGGCTAATAATAATGGCTGATAAATAAAAAATGTGAAGATATTATTTTCTCTTGATCTCCATATCTTTCTCTTTCCAATGAGTTTACCAGTGACTGTCATATTCTCTTGCCTCTATTTTTTCATGATATGTAAAAAAAAAAAACTACTTGCATTTTCATTATGATTTTAATTAGTTTCTTTTTTAAACTTTTACAACTTTCCCGTGAATATTTTTACTTTTCTAATTGTTTTTTTTTTCTGTCTAGTGCTTTAAGAGAAGCTGGTCGAACAAATGACTTCACTGACAACTGTGAATCAGTGTCATTGTCAAGAAACTGGAGGTGAAACTTGGGGTGGAAAAAAAATGAATGAGTCATCAAGAACTCCAGACAGATGGTCAACCAACAAAGAATTTGTGTCCTCAATTACTGTATGCTGAAGGAGATATTTAAGAGGAGATTGTGCATGGAGTGCATGGATGATGGTCTTTCCTAACTTCCTTTAAAAAAAAAATTAAGTTTATTTTTCAAGTTTAAAAACCTCCTAGTGTACTTATTTTATTTATTTACACTTACCTATTGCACAAATTATCATTTCTGCTACATGTTCTTGTCTGACTTCATCATCTCTGAGAACTTGTAATAAACATGGAAGCCAGTTTCTATATGAAGGAAGTAGATCCAACAGTTTTGTAGCTCCAGCAGCTGTTCCATTATTGTTTGTTACTGCCTCTATAAGTTGCTGTTAACAATAATATAACATGATATAAGCATACAACATATAAAATGATATGTAAATAATCTATTTTTATATCTTATAACACTGAAGAACTGACTGTTTTACTGTAAAATGTCACAAGATAATATTCTGTTTGGTATAGTATTGTTACTGAACTCTTTTGTTCAACATTTATATCATCATCATCATCAGGTGCCGTGCCGACTGGCGTTGGCTATTATGCTTCTCCAGAGTACCTGATCCTTCATGCAGGCCATCAGTTCAGTTGGTGATCTCCTCTCACACCATCCCGTTAGACTGTCCAGTATCATTTCTCTTGGTCTTCCTCTTGATCTTCTTCCTTCTATTTTTCCTGTTGTTATAATATTTTCAATGCCCCCTCTTCTCATTGCATGTCCTATGAAAGTACATTGTCTCTCTCTTATCTTTTTGACAAGGTTTTTTGTCTCTCCAGCTCTTCTCATACATTCTTCATTAGTTATTTTAGCTTTCCAGGGGATTCGCAACATTCTTCTAATAAACCACATTTCTGCTGCTTCCAATGATTTTTGTGCAGACTTGCCTATTGTCCATGATTCACTTCCATATAACAAGATATTTTAGGACTCGTTTTCTAACATTCATTGATAAGGGTGTGTTAGCTAATATGTTTCTCATTCTCTGAAATGCAGTCTTTGCTTGGCCTATTCTGTTCCTAATTTCTTTTCTGCATTTCCCATCTGAAGTTATTACTGCTCCAAGGTATTTGAATTTCTGCACCTGCTTTAGAATAGTTCCATTTAATTTAATACTGCATGCTGGTGGATTCTGTTTCTTAGATATAACCATAGTCTCTGTCTTTTTGATGTTCAAAGTAAGGCCTTTCTGTTCACTTTCTTTGGCGACTTTATCCAAGAGATTTTGCAGGTCTTGTTGGTTCTCAGCTATCAGTACTGTGTCGTCAGCATACCGAAGGTTGTTAATATTGTATCCTCCAATTTTTATGCCTGGTTCTGTGATGATTTCATCGCTCTCTGAGTCTACCGCCAGTTGGTCCGCACCTGCTTATTTGGACAACTCCTTATTCACAGGGATCCTCCATATCTGGAGGACTTTCACCATCCGCCACCTGTGACGCGCTGGGTTGGGGATTCAACATTTATAAAACACAAATATTGCCAATCAATTATGAAATTAAGTTTAACTAATAGTTTGTAAATCAGTACAGTAATCACATGTGACGGGATTAAAGTGGAGTTTCTGTCTTGGGCATGAAGGTGTGTATGGAAATGAGTTGGCTGATAGATTGGCTGGATAGGTGAAATACAAGGCAGGCTGAGAATGGACAAGGAGGACATTGCAAAGGCCACTTTGCACAGGCTGCATGGGGATGAGGACAGGGAGTGGATGGACAATATATGGAGATTGATGGTGTTAGGACAGAAGAAGGGTCCAGGCAGAAAATCTGAACTTCATTGGGAGAAAATGTGTAATCAACAACCAACATTTGACAGGAACCTTAAATGGATAAACACTTCAGTGGATGTTGAATTATGTGGCAGAGCACGTGCGGGACTGTCTCAAATGTGATTTCTGAAATCAGTTATCTCATCTATTCATGTCTTAAATTTTTACCACCATATTCCCAGAACTACAACAAAGACAACATAAGAATCTTTTAGCTTGGAGTTTGACTAAAAACTTTAGATTCACAGAAACTCTTCATCAAAGGAACAAAGATTTGTAAGTCTTACTATATCTCGTCTGACGAGAACATTTATGTCATATTTCCAGAAAACCCTGAGAACATTGTGTGGATAAATGAAACGCTCAAAGATTGGTTGAATTGTCTTCAGAATTACTTCCTCATAGTTGGAATGGTCAACGCTGAAATGATCTGAAAAAAAAAATTTGTTTGTAAAATGTTTAGTGACGTATTTCTGTAAATCTAAATTTATTTCTATTGATTAAAATATAAAATTATGGCAGTATATAAACATGAGTGGCCTGGCTGGCTGAATGGTTAGGTACTTGGTCTATTAATAAAGTGGTACTGGGTTTAGATCCCAGCAGTAGGCTTTTCTTTTCTGGTGCCACCAAGCCAAAAAGGTCCCAGGGTTCACCCAGCCTCTAAAAATGGGTACCAGAGAAATCTGGGAAGGTAAATATGGCCAGAAGTAAAACTGGCCACATTGCACTTTCATGTGCTGATTGTCATGGAAATATGAGCCTAACACTATATCCACAGTATGCCTTAGTGGTGTTGGAGGGATATAAAGATTTAATGTTTTCCTAGTTAAAAAAAAAATAAAAGAAAGAAAATTAGATGATGCAAATACATGTAGTTTCTTAGATTTTATCTTTATCTTGTGTGTTTTCCATGAAGAAGGTAGGCAGCAGTGAATCTCCAGTTTGCTTTGTTCCTTTGATGTTAAAGTTATCCCAGCTTAACTGATTCTTGTCCATTTCTTACCATTTTCTACACACTGATCTCTGTCCATCCTCCTGATGTTGTCTAACCAACTATAAGCACGTTTCCTTGATTTTTTTCCTTTCAGCTTGTCCCTTCAAGCATGGTTTTCATTATATTATTATTGGTCTTGCTTCCATCATAATATTTATTATCTAACTCTCACATTTTTCATTATTTCTCTATTCAGTTTCAGTTGCTTTAGTATTTTCTTGGTTTTGCTTTGTTTTATTAACAGAGAAAGAATATCCTGCTTTGTATAATTTTAATGCATAATTTCCCCCCATTTTCTTGTTTAATGTACAAACTTTTACATCACAGTGAAGCTTGGATTGTACAGAATAGCTGAAATCTTTCATTTCAGTTATTAATTTTTTTTTATTTGGAAGTAAAGACGTTTTTAAACCTGCTGAAAGTTCATCCTATTTTTTTTTTTTCTGTTTAAATTTATCATTTTTATTTTGCTTCAGTATTTTTATTATTATATTTACTGCTGGCTTTTGCACTTTCCTGTTGATCATCAGGAGCATTGTTGCTCTAATACTTGTTTCCACTCCACATTCTTGATATTGTTATTGATATTATCTCGGTTGGCACTCAATGACTCATAACTGACATGCTAGCATCAGGGTTGGTGAACCATAGCTGACAAGCTAGGATCAGGGTTGGTGAACCATAGCTGACATGCTACAATCTGGGTTGGTGAACCATAGCTGACATGCTAGCATCTGGGTTGGTGAACCATAGCTGACCAAGATCCTGTCTGACCTTTCCACTGGTACCCCAGTAACAGGCCCAGCCTGGCTAACTGGACAAGGACTGCCAGTCTCCATGGCAGTGGAGCCTGCAAAAGAAGCATTGCACTCCCCCTATCTTTTTAACTCTTCTCATGGACTGAAGAAAACAGCTTCCAAGCTGACATGATACTGTGCCTCAACATTTTCATAGCATTCACTGCGAAGAACACCAGCTCACAGTTCCAGGGAGAAAGAAGACAAGACATTGATTTGTTCACACAAATATTCTGCAGCCTTCAGGATTTTCTGCCATCAGTGGTGTATCATTTGAATATATGAGGTATTAACTGCCATTCCATTAATGACTGATTCAGGTCACTAATATCTTTGAAAATTCTTCCTGCATGAAAGTTATAAAAAGAGGAATACAAACACATCTGTGCCTACTCTATGTGTGGAGTAGTTTGAGTCTGCCATTAGAGTCTCTAATTGCTCTCAGTACAAACTACTTATTCATCCGATATCTTTACCATCCAAAGCAATGTTTCCCAAAGTGGATGATTCATGGCATTGGAAGGATCCAGGAATATGGTGAATGAAAAGTGAACAGAAGCAGGCATCAGAGCCAAATGAAGAGAAACATTTTTTGGGATGTAATGTGGTAGACAAAGGGGCAGAAACTCAAAAAGTTTGAGACTCACTGGTCTAAAGTACTCTGTTTTCAAGTATTTGGTTATTTGTTTGTATCAAACCCTCATTCATTCATTTGCATGTCCCTTGCGGAACTTTGCCTCCCAAACAGCACTCCTGTAGGTCTCTCGGTTGTGAGCAAGATGGCCTGCTGCTGCTGTGTCCATTTGCAGATCGTCAATGATTTCTTGCAGCCATCTTCGTTTTGGTCTTCCTCTTTTTCTTTTTCCCATTATGTATCCTTCCAATATGGTCTTCTCTAAATTATCATGATGTTTAATGTGTCCAAAATATTTAAGTTTTCTCTCTTTAATCCTCTTTACTAGCCAACCTTCTTCAATATTAAGCTCTTGTAGTATAGATATATTTGTTCTTTTTTGTGTCTATGATATTTGGAGAACTCTTCTGTAGCATTTACATTCAAAGGCATTTATGTGTTTCTCAGCTCCTATTTGACTTTACATGATTGCTGTTTGGGTTTCTTGGTATATTTCCAGAAGATAGTTTATATCAAACCCTACAAACAAAAAAATATTGTTGTATCAAACCTATGGGAGCTGCATTAGCACAGTGGGTTAGTCACTCACTTGCTGACCAGTCAACCCAATTTTGATTAAGACCATGGCTAGCACTGACTGACAACTCACTACCAAAAATAGCACTAAGATGGACACCATAGGGGAGCAGAAGTAAGGGTAGACCAAAAGAGACATGGAGAAGAACAACAAAAAGGATGTTGAGCAATAGAGGGCTCACCTGGGCAAGAGCAGAAAAAAAGGCGAAAGACAGGCATTTGTGGAAAACCCTTGCGGAAGTCCCATGTGCCCTGGGCACTTAAGGTTCAGAGAGAGAGAGAGCACTGACTGATTTCAGTTAGCATAAACTAAAGCTAAAAATACAGAGATGTATAATCTATCTACTGATTAATACTCAGTCAAATCTAAAATTATTGTTTTATTATTAATAAATATAAGCTACATGCACAGAATGGCTATTTTAACTGTTACATATTTATTCTTGTTATATTTACTTACTTTCTCTACTTGTTGCTTCATTTTCTTTCTCGCTTTCAGCCATATTGTTCTGTTGAACCTGACCAAAATAATATGGTTATGAATATAATTAAATTACAAGTCAAAATAAAAACAGTTTTGGCAGATTTAAATAAAGCAGTCAAATTCTGAATTTCCTGGAACTCAAAATGGAAATCAATGATACTTAATATCTTGTCTTCTTCTTCTTCATGAACTTTTCTGTGCTGTGGAGGTAAACAGACATTACTGATAGGACTCTTTATCTTGTATACAGATATATTTAAAGTGTCTTTTATTTCCTCTATCCATCTACTGCATAGGCAACCAATCCCTCTGCTTACTACTATTAATGAATAATGTGTATTGTAAATGTGTGCAAGAAGTAAAAGCATCACAGCCTTTGATTCATTTTTTTTTTTTGCAAAGTTCTAAAATGTTTGCTTATTGATATATAAAGATAAAAATTCCTGTTTTCATGCCAATAAGGCATACTGGAGAATACAGTGTTAGGCCTGTATTTTCCATGACCTTTGACATATGAAAGTGTGACGTAGCCAATATCATGCCTGGCCGCATTTACCTTCCAAGATTTCTCTTGTACCCATTTTTAGAGGCTGGGTGAACACCGAGGCCTTTTCTGTGTATCAGAAAAAACCCTACTACTGGGACTGAACCTGGTACTACTGAATTAGTTCAGAGGTCAGCCCCAGCAGTGGGTTTTGTATATTGAAATATATATATATATATATATATATATATATTAAACATTACTTTGGTAACATTTCAGAGATAAGGAAACTTCACAAAACAAGCATTAGTTGCTGGGATTCTAACTAATTATGCATATCAAACATTGACAATTAGTTATGAGAAGAGATGCTCAACAAGAACCCACAATAGCTGATATCTTCCTACTTTAAAATCGACTTATACTGGACAAAGTAGTAAAGGAATAAGACCCCCACATGTTATAGGGTTCAGACAAGCTACTTTTATCAACCTGCAGATATTATTTCTCGCAGATCATAAAAACTTAATGTTTGGATGCTCCTCACATCGTTAAAAAAAAAGATATTAAACATGTGTTACACGCAAGTAATGATATACATAAATAATAACATAATGAAATATAAAATGCATATAAATTAAGATAAAAACTAATTCAGACGCAACACAAACAAGAAATATGAAAAGCTGCAACAAAATGACTGAGATCCACAGTTGTTACAAGCCGGACATGAAAACGAGCTCTTGAACACAAAAGTGTCAACTAAATGAGCATGCTTCGTGAACCCACTGTTACTTGATTCAAGACACGATTCAGATTGAGTCAACTATCTGTTATGCAATAAATATACCGTTACATCAGGAAATAGGAACCTAACATTTCATCAAAGAAAGAATTACACCGACAAGAAAAGAACGAAGGTTTTTTCCCTGCGTTGAAAGTTGTTTCCGGAAATTCCCTATGTCTATATTTAGACGTACAGTGGGTCTCGACTTTTGGTATCGACTTCGACGACTCTAGTGGTAAAAGAGTCCAGGGGCCTGTGTTTGATGAAATCTAAATAGCTAATAAAAAGGAAAATACAAGCAGATTTCGGGTATAAGTATATAAAAATAACTATATAAAAATACACAGTTATATACAGCCATTGCTGCAAAGATACGATAACAATTAAACTTTGAAAATTGGTGGAAAGAAAACTTATTCACTAAAGAAACACAAACGCACGCACACCTTTCTGCTTTCACCCTCTCTCTCTCTCTCTCACACACACACACACACACACACACAGAGACAGAGGTAGGAAAAAAGTCTAAATTAACATGCATGAAATACAAGATAAAAGGGGGAGGGGAGAAAGAGAGAATGAGGTTATTTATCTAGTGAGTTGTATGAAGCGTGTCCGAGAGAACATAAGTATTAGATTAAAATCTAATGATTAGCTCAAGGGACTTCACATGAGCGAACATTCATGTGATTCAATACTGAAAGTCATGGATATTTGAGCTTGAGGTTTATGTAAGAGGCACGCATTTATGCTTAAATATTCGGTGCCCATTTTATGGACCAGTAGTGCTATTTGTTTTCCTGTCGTAATTTTGTCTTCCAAATTAGCAGTTTTAATTTTCAGTCGTTTTTGTGCACTTCAAAACAAACAATGAACAGTTCGTGATTTTAATTTTAAGTAAAGGTATATTATATTTCCAGGATGGTGACACCAGAAAGAAGTTAGAATCAGAATTGCAAAAGCAGCGTCGATCTTTACGAATATTGAGAATATATGGAATTCAAAAGTTATAAACACAAAAACCAAGTTAAGACTATTCAGTTCAAATGTAATATCCACCCTCATTTACGCATGTGAAAGCTGTAAAACAACTAAAGAAATAGACAATAAATTAGACTCTTTTGAAAACAAATGCCTAAGGAAAATACTCGGCATCAAGTGGAACGAATTCAAGAACAATGCAGAGATAAGACAGATGACTGAACAACAACCAGTCTCAAGGGTGATCAGGAAAAGGAGATGGACATATATTGGTCACATGATGAGAAGAAACAGTCAGAGAATCCCAAAACAAGCTATAAAATGGAACACAACAGGCCAAAGAAAAAGAGGCAGACCGCGTGAAACTCTGAAGAGGACAGAGGCCAAATTAATAGGCATAAAATACATTAATGAGGTTGAAAGACTCGCCGAAGACAGGAAAAACTGGCGAACTACCTTGCGAGCCCTTTGGAACTTTTAACGCCACGGGAAGGATATAAGATATAAGAAGATATTATATTTTCATGTCGTCTCCCTTTGTATAGAGCGGTTACAGCTATTTTAAAATAAATGAAATGCGTAATGTTTATTTTAAAGTATGTTCATAACTTTACATTAGTTTTTGTTTCATCTTGTTCGGTACTGTTATAACAGATTTTGCCGTGGTGCATCTTGAAATAACAGGGTAATCTTTTGGTGACACAGACTTTGCTGTGTATATGACACTCGTTAGCTGGGCCGTGTCGACATAAGTTGTGCTGATTCACGTTACGCACGTGAATATCAGGGTCGACTTCCATCTTGCTCTTCGAGAGATGAGGTTACTGGACTGGTTACACACATAATTCCAGCTCTCAGTCTCACCTGCTGGATTAGATACACACTATTCCAGACATACTTCTCATCCAGGCTCTTCAAAACCTCACGTTGACGACAACTGGTACAGATACTCAAGTAAATCCTGGGTAACGGTGACTTGCGAACATTTATTGATGGGATGATGATAATGCTGATGAAAATAACATTAAATTCGACTGCCGGCTGGTTATCCCTGCCATGTGGCCAGTCCATTCATACGTACAACTAAAATGTTCATCTGTTCCACGAAGACATCACACAGCTCGACAAAGCACGTCCACACAGTTACACGTTCAAACCAAGACTCAAACTCCACGGACTCGGCATTGCCCCTACAATTTCCTGTCACGGGTTTTGCAGCCCACGTGACCTTCTCGAATGATCTCAACAGGAGAAAAATTGAAAAGGAAAAACCTATAATAATGCCCTTACTATCATTGATACACGAATACTACTATACTGTTTAGTTCTTGACGTTATCAATCAAGTGACATGCCACGTGGCTTAGGCGATCATTTCTCTCCACAGTTCCGTCTTTTTTAGTTGATTATGAGATTCGCCGGTGACTTTCTTCTTAGCCACACTGACAGCCCATCCAGTAACCTCTCTCTCTCTCCTCTTTTGTCTCTTCTTCCCTCAATTTTTCCAGTTGCCACATTATGTTTCAATTTTCCTCTTCTCAGGAAATGTCCTATAAATCTCGCTTGTCTGCCCCTAATCTTTGCTGTAATTTGCCTTTTAACTCCAGCCTCTCTTAAAACTTCTTCGTTGGTTTTCTTGTCTGTCCATGGTACCTTCAACATCCTTCTTTTAAACCACATTTCCATGGCCGTTATAAAGAAAAATAAATCAGTGTCGTATCGCTTGGGGCGAGAGTTTGAAAACCATTATTACTCATATTTAGAGGGAAAAAAAAGGTTTATAAGAAAAAAAAATTTACCCCCCCCCCTCTTACGTTCATACATGCTGATTTTCCAATGATAAAGTCAATGTTGGTGAAGAAATGAGTGTTTACTATACACAAATGGTTAACGAACTCTTTCAGACTTTGGCACATCTGGCTACTCAAATTCATGTCACAGTACACTTGCGCTTTTTAAAAAATTCTGAACTATTGAGTATTAACCGTGCATTTTAGAGTTTATGCTACACAGAATACATAGCAATTAGAAGGGATATTTGCTATCAAATCTTTTGCTCTATTAAAAAAAAAACTTTGTACACTGTTCATATGCTTTATATAGATTGCTGTTGGAAATAGCACACTGACCCTTAAATGCAACTCAGTAGACCCTGTTTTATGCCATTCAACATATGGCGTGAAGGCTTGCATTTTTATTCACAAAAGTAAACGAAGTATCACAAATGGCTGTTTTTCCTTCCTCAACTGCAGGAAGAGCCAGGTACCTATTTTACAGCTAACTTGACTGGAACAGTTTGAGTTTGTGCCAGCCTTCGCTCCCCACAGTTTAGCTATCATGAGAATGTTTTTTTTTAAGACGACAAAAACAACAGGTCGTGACCCGGTGGTACTGCAAACCAGGTCCACCCGTAACGAGATGTGGACCATACCCCCGCCATTCAATGCGCAGGGCAGGCCTCAAAGATCTCACTTTGTTAAAAAATAACTACGCTTTTGTTTTAACCAAAAGGCATGTTGATCAGGGTACCTGCCAAGGACACTTTGACCTCAGCCACTGTGATCTTGACCAAAAGAGAAATGGGTGTTATAATTCTTCACTAATCTTAAACTTACAATTTTCTGAAGAGGTTTAAGATGATTGACAAATGAGATATAGAATAACATTCTTCACAAACTGAAAATATAAAGCTACTGTATACTGTATTGATTCTTTTTTTATTTAAAGATAAGACTCTTTCAGAGCATAGATTCCTTTCTTCTAAAATAATGAGTAATGGCTTTTTCTCTCCCATCAGATCTGCATTTGTTTTTCTCTCAGATCAAGTTGTCTGTGTAATACCTCATTTATCTTCTTTAATTCAATGTGCTATTTTTTTTCATTGTTTTCTTTGAACTTTGAATTGTCACTTGGGACATAGCACTTCCTGTGATAATGTTTATAAAATATTCTTTTTTCACCTTTTGATGTAAATTAGTTTGTGCTGTTTCATAATGTTTGTGATAACTTCTTAATTTTTATTTATTTATTTATTGTTGCATTTACCCTTCACAGTAGTTCAAACTTCCTCCACAAACATTCATTCATTCATTCATTTGCATGTCCCTTGCGGAACTTTGCCTCCCAAACAGCACTCCTGTAGGCCTCTCAGTTGTGAGCAAGATGGCCTGCTGCTGCGGCATCCATGGCAAATGAAAACAAAAAGCAACATAACTTAAATCAATTGTTTATTTGTCATTTGAATGAAATAGATTTGCAGGAGGAAAAGACAAATGTTCTTTTTTTATGTTTCTATATTAAATAAAAGAAAGTAAAGATTATTCAACTCATGTGTAATATCTACCCTCACTTATGCATGTGAAGTTGGAAAACAACTTAAGAAACAGAAAAAAAAAAACTAGATGCATTTGAAAATAAATGTCTAAGGAAAATACTCTGTATACAATGGAACGAATTCAAGACTAACTCAGAGATAAGGAAGATGAGTACACAACCTGCCTCATCAGTGATCAAAAAAAGATGTACATATATTGGACACATAATGAGAAGAAAAAAAAAATAAGAGAATCCCAAAGCAAACCTTCAAATGGGACAAAACAGGAGAAAGAAAAATAGGTAAAAAATGTGAAACTCTAAAGATACCATTTCTGAGAAAGGTTAAATTCTTCTTATCTTATATCCTTTCCGTGCCGTTAAAACATCACATAGGGCTTGCAAAGTAGTTTGCCAATTTTTCCTGTCTTTGGTGAGTCTTTCAACCTCATCAAGGGATTTTATGCCTGTTAATTTGGCCTCTCTTAACAATGTCCTCTTCAGAGGTGGTCTGCCTCTTTTTCTTTGGCCTGTTGTGTTCCACTTGATAGCTTGTTTCAGGATTCTCTGATCATTTCTTCTCATCACGTGACCAACATATGTCCATCTCCTTTTCCTGATCACCCATAAGACTGGTTGTTGTTCAGTCATCTGTCTTATGTCTGCATTGTTCTTGAATTCATTCCACTTGATGCCAAGTATTTTCCTTAGGCATTTGTTTTAAAAAGTTTAAATTAGTGGGAATAAAATCCCTTGATGAGGTTGAAAACTCACAGAAAAACATGGTAAACTACAATGTGAGCTCTATATGACATTTAATGATATGGGAGGGAAGGATGTAAGATGTAAGCAGATGACCCAACGCCCTGCTCATCTGAAACATTTCTGTGATTAAACATCATAACATTGTCAGTTGCAAAGAACAAGACACAGACATCAGAACAAGATTTCACAATATGATCACTTGTAGGTGAAATATTTTATGATTTTAGAAGCATGGTTAACATGTGTTTGCGTCCTAGCCACAAAAAGTTCATTTGTTTACATACATTAACTGCATTCTTAGTTCATGTGGTGCCTCAATCTGCTCAGATATTATCAAAATTTAAAGTAAGATTTTAAAAAAAATAAACATTTTATAATACACAGATAATGGAAGTAGAGTAAGTAAAATGTGTCCTTGACCTAAAGATATTAGGCTATGAAAATATCATCATCATCATCATCATCATCATCATCATCATCACCACCACCATCACCACCACCATCATCATCATCATCATCAGGTGCCGTGCCAACTGGCGTTGGCTATTATACTTCTCCAGAGTACACAATCCTTCATGCAGGCCATCAGCTCAGTTGATGATCTCCTCTCACATCATCCCGTCAGACTGTCCAGTATCATTTCTCTTGGTCTTCCTCTTGGTCTTCTTCCCTCTATTTTTCCTGTTGTTATAATATTATCATTGCCCCCTCTTCTCGTTGCATGTCCTATCAAAGCACATTGTCTCTCTCTTATGTTTTTTGCTGTACAGGTAAAACCAGCATTGACTGGGTACATGGGACCCAAATGGAAGATTTTGATTTTGCAGATGACATAACTCTTATTAGTGACAATCGTTGGAGGAAAAAAAGAGACTCTCTGTCTTCCTTGGCTAACAAAACAGGTCTTGAAACTAACAAAGACAAAACAAAATAATGAAACTTCTCCTTAATCAAGAAGGAAAAATATACGCAGAAGGAACAGCTGTTGATGAAGTAAATCAATTTGCATACCTTGGCAGCTACATAGACTAGGATGGCAACACCAGGAAGGAAGTTAGAATTCGAATAGCAAAAGCTGCATTGTCCTTCAAAAATCTTGAGAACACATGGAATTCAAACGTTATAAGCACAAAAACTAAGTTAAGATTATTCAATTCAAATGTGATATCAACTCTCATTTATGCATGCAAAAGCTGGAAATCAACTAAAGAAATAGATAAGAAAGTAGACTCTTTTGAAAAGAAATGCCTCAGGAATATACTTGGTATAAAGTGGAATGAATTCAAGAACAACACAGAGATAAGACAGATGAACAAACAACAACCTGTCTCATAGGTGATCAGAAAAAGAAGATGGACATAAGTGGGCCATGTGATGAGAAGAAATAATCAGAGAATACCAAAACAAGCTATCAAGTGGAGCAGAACAGGCTGAAGAAAAATACGTCGACCACGTGAAACTCTAAAGAGGACATTGTTAAGAGGAGCCAGTTTAGTGGACATAACATCCCTTGATAAAGTTGAAAGACTTACTGAGAATAGGAAAACTTTGCAAATAACTATGCGAGCCCTATGTGACGTTTAACGGCACAGGAAGGATGTAAGATGTAAGAAACGTAAGTAAAAAAAAAAATGTCTGAAATAAAACGAAAGAAAAAAGCCAAACCAAACTTCACTGCTACCTCTGTAGCAGATAGTATTCAAAAAAGTTTTAAGAAAATAGAAGCATAATTTTTATTTGAACAATTTTTATTAAATTGGATGTCTCCCAATACAGAACATACAGCTGCCTGTGGAGAAAGTACGGTCTGATTTGATCCACAGGTTTCAAAGCTGAGACTTGACACAGCCTGGTTCTATGCCCAGGATATGCCAGAGATGAAATTGCTAAGTAGCCAGAAGCCTGAGAAAAGCAATGGCAAAATACTGAGTGTAACTTGCCAAGAAATCAAGACTGCAATTTTTTTCTTACACATGCAGTATACTGTGGTATAGGGAATAATGCTTTTAGTTTCAGTATCCAGCTCTTGTCTGTACAACCAATGAGCATTGAGCATGTGCTGTAAATGGTTATGTATTTCAACCTTATGCTATAGGATTTAGTCCTATTCTTACATTTCTCTGCTATCTTTTTCTCTTAATTCCCCCCCCCCCCCACCAAACAATGATTTATTTTTCTTCTCCACCCCTGTCTACTTATTTAGATGCTGAGAAATGACAAGGGTGACATTGCTAAAGCTGCATTGGATAGACTGTGTGAAAATGAAGAGTGGGCATAGAAGAACAATGTAACTGTGAAGTGATTGCTGGAGCTATGACAAGTTATGGGTATTTGTAGGAAATCTAAACTGTGTGGTAGAAAACGCATCTTAACCAACCAACTACTTGACAGGAACTATCAGCAAACATACTCTTGAATGAATGCTGAGGCATGCAGTAGAGTATATGGGGGCTGTTCTGAATGCAGTGACACCGGAGTCTGATTTTGAACCTTTGTAAGTGATTGCCCATTTCCTTCATCCCTGAGCACGTGCAGGCTTTTCTTCACACTCACTTTTATCAACAACATGTACATGGCCTTCACATTCACTGATATCAGCAATTTGATGTGGACCAGTCATCCATTAACAAAAGTCAGTCTTTAAATTACTAATAACAACAATGTGTTGTCATTGTTGGATACATTTGCTTTTGACATTACTGTCAGGAACAGCATCTTGTAATAGTTGTTTACATGCAACATTTTGGTTTCTAGCAGCATATTGCAATGCTTTTGCACCTTCAAAGTCTTCCAGATTAGGATCAGCACCTGCACTTAGAAGTTTCTGTAGACATTGTACATTATCTCCCTTAGATCCAGCAGCTAGCATTAGTGGCGTCTGACTGTCTGTGTTTGAGATGTTGATAAGTGTTTGACTGCCAGCCTCAAGTAAAGTTTCTACACAGTTGACATTTCCATTTTCAGCAGCATGTGCTAGAGCTGTATAACCAAGCATATCTTTCATATTAATATCAGCACCAGCATTCAGAAGATGCTGCAGGCACTGAATATTGTCTCTTTCTGATCTAGCAGCCAACATTAGTGGTGTCTGACCATTCAGATTTGGTTTGTCCACACATTCATGACTTCCTGCCTCAAGCAAAGCTTGTATACACATATCTCTCCTCTGAGCTGAAGCATGACAGAGTGCTGTATTGCCAGTTTTATCTGTCTTGTAAACATCAGCACCGTAGCCAATGAGCCAGTTTACACATTCAACATAACCAGCTTCAGCAGCAAACATTAATGCAGTCTTCCCAGCACTGTCAGTCTTGTTAACATCAACAACTCTCTCTTTCAAAACTTCCATAACATTGTACTGTCCACTCTCTGCAAGCCGAAGCATCAGTGACTCCATCTTTGACATATCTGTTGCATTTCTCAGCAGTGCATTAATCAAATCACCTTTGATTGATAAAGATAATACATCACATTGTTAGCAATTATTAAATAATAATTACTGTTTCATGCTATAAGCTGGATGAAAATCTTTGTCATTTACCTTTATATATTTATTTTTATCAAGCACTGTCATTTATCTCATTTTATTAAAGTTCTCATTCACATAACTTTTTTTTGGCTGTTTGCTCCTTAAGCAACATCTATATCGTAGTATATCTATTTACAGTAATTTTGAAAAGATGGTGAAATTTTTCACTTATCCAGTGTTTCATGCATTGCATTATGGAAGATTGTGTAGTATATGCATCATTCTTCTTTATTCATTTTATAAGTTTGAAAACATGTTTTCTGAACTATCTTTTGTACTGATATAAAACTATACAGATTCGTGAACACAAATCTATGTTGATTTATTAGCACAAAAACTACATTTTGGAAATTAAGTCCAGTCTGTATTAAATTACAGTAAATTCTTGATTTAATGAACCTGATATATTAGATTTGGGATTGAAAGGATAAGAAAGCTGAAAAAAAAAAAGATATTTAAAAATCTTACATGCCCCACCAAGTGCATGTGGTCATGGCAGAATACTCTTCAATAACATTGTCAAAAAATAGTGAGTAAAAATTACATATTCTTTACTTTATTTTGAAAAGTTATATTCTGCAGAACTGTATATTGAATGAAATCTTTTTTTTTTTTTACATTAAAAACACTTTAAAAAATGTTAAAAATTCCCCCCCCCCTTTTTTTCATAAACTCCCCCACCCACCCACACCATTACATTTGATTTAATAGACTTTTAGCATTAATGGAACCCCTTCCCTCAATTAGTTAATTAAACTGAGGATTTACTGAACTGAAATTTAAAAAAAAAAATACACTAAGTTATGGACATAAAACAATGTTACTAGCATCTTTAAAAAAATTAATAGATAATTTAAAATTATTAATTCAATTTTTGACACTGCGTTTCCGACACAAAAACAATGCAGAATCACTGACATTAAAACACAGAGTTAATTAAGCAAAGCTAACAAGATCTTACCAACAAAAAGAAATCTGACATGAAAATACACCTACTCCCTGATACAAATAACATTACTAACACAGAAATTGTTACTAACCTTGTAACTACCTTGTTACTAACACAGAAATAAAGCTGCAGATTTTCTGGCACAAGACCACATTGTTTAGTATTCAAGATAGATTTACCACTTTTATATTTTAAAAATTGTATAACTTACTAAAATTTTGGAGCAGAATCTGGTACTGCATGTCTCGCTTTTGGTTTTCATTCTCTACTAGAGCCTTCTGTTCTAAGATCTCCTTCTCTGTTAAAGAAAAAGTTGAAAGTTTTATATGTGTTTCCTGGAATACAAGTAACTGTACTTATATTTCAGCCCTTTATGAGCAACAAGCTGCATTCTGCAGAAACATAAGTCTTCTTCTTTTTCTTCATATGCATTGTCTGTCTATATCTGCAGTCCTGTCTCTTGGATAAATTTCATTGTTTTTTTGTAATTCATGTATGGAACCGTAGAGCTTATCTTCTTTGGTGGTTTCACTGGGCCAGTAATTACTTTTCAGTGTCTCATAGTTGGTGCAGTTTTGGAGGATACGTTCCACAGTTTGGGGAACTTGGGCACATGTACAAAGAGTAGTAGTACCAACCTTAAACTCTGTATACATATGACTTTGGAGTTGGTTATGTCCTGTTCGGAAACGGAAAATGATGACTTGTTCCTTTCTATTTAGCATGTCATAGTCATCATGTGGTGGTGTTTGTGGCTTCCTGTAGGTTTTTATCATGCTTTTCTTCTGATTATAGGTGATTGGTATGTCTGCTGCTTTGGCCAGATGGTCGGCTTTCTCATTGCCTGGTATCCCACAATGGGAGGGAATCCACTGCAAGGTAACTCTGTGTTGTAAGCCAATTTTTGACAAGGCATCTTTAAGGTCTGGTAGTTTGTTGCACTGAAGAGCTTCCAGTACTGATCTTGCATCTGTGAGAATTACTACCGGGCACATATCAATTCTGGAGTCTGATAGTTTTTCAACTGCAGCAATAATTGCCCTAACTTTTGCATCATAGTTGTTGCAGTATTTACCAGTGGGTATGGAAATCTTGTCAGTGGTGTTGTTTGGATATTCAATATGTGTTCCTGCTCCTCCATTCTTTATGGCATTGTGTGCAGATTCATCTGTATACACACGTATCTAGGTGTCACATGGATATTTATCATCTAGAACACTAAGTGTGGCTGTTGATCTTACAAGACCGCTTTGCATCTCACCATTCTGTACCCCTTTCACTTCAGTTTGAATAGTTATTTGTGTAAAATCTGCTTCTTTCCATGGTGTGTGCTCTGGTATAGATAATAATGGAGTGACTACAGTTGGGAAGTCTGGTATCAGCTTATGCATACGCTTGCCCTGATGAATGAAGCTGCTTCTTTTAAGCTGTCTTCATGCCAAGTTATTGAATTTCTCCTTCAGGGGATGGCTTACAGAGCTGAGGAATTTCTCTCCCAAGGTCATGACCTTTGTGTCTCTATGTTCTTTTAGCACTTGAACACCAACTATTTTCTGCATTTCTACTACTGTTACTACCTCATGGAACCTGTGATAATCCATAGTGACCGATTGGAGAGTGGAATGCCAGATCTGGTGTTGAGGTTGTATGCCAAGCCCTTGAGTAAAATGCTGGGGAATCCATTGGCTGGTTGATCAGGAGAAGTCCATTATCATCCTGCCAACACTCAACTTCCTCTCCTCTCTTGTCTATGTGGTCATAGCCCCAGCTCTGGGAATGGCTGTTAAAATCTCCACAGACCATCAGTCTCTCTTTATGTGGGATTATTTCTAGAGCAAGTGGATAGTCATTAGGATAGTAATAATTAAGACGGTGGAAGTCTATATTACTGGTTTTTAGATGAATCATCTGGTATTCAGCTCCTTCCATGTACACTCCCACCTGACATGCGCTGATGTATTCTTAACAAGTGTGAGTACTCCTCCTTTTCTTCTGTCCTGTCGGTCTGATCTAAAACACTGGTAGCCTCTGATTTTAAATGCGGTATCTTTGGTTATGGGTGTATCCTATATGCAGCATATACTTACCTGCTCTGCAAAGAGTATGTTCTCTAGTTCCATCTTTTTGCTATAGCCATCTCTAACACTGCTGACACTCTCCACATTCCACTGCATTATTTTAAGTTCTTGCTTTTTGGCAGTTTTCTGCTGCTGTTTTTTTTGGCCAGTAACTCTACTCTCATATCTCCTGGCTCCACACAACGAAATGAGAGGACCTCCAGTAGTATTTCGAGGCAGGGAGGTCGGCACTGCACCTGCCTGGTTAGTCTTCACAGGGCGAGCACCATGTTTGAAAATTGTAGATAGAGATATTTCATTAGCGATAATGCATGGTACCCTGATTTTTTCATGCACCTTTTGGCTGGGTACCTCCGACTTTGGCACCTTTCCTTGCTAGGGCAGACTGTGGTCTTGCTCGGACTGCCATGAAGACTGTGGTGTAGGCCAGCCTGGCCAAAATTTTGTTTTCCAGCCTCTGGTAGCTGTACTTAACCCCCTTCTCCACGTCAGATCCAGACAAAGTTCCACAGAGACACTCTGACTTTGGGATGAGGAATCTGATGAGTGCTTCAACGATATCCATTCCCTGCCACCTATAGTCTGCTGGCTCTGTTTTGTTTACATCATTCTGACAGCCATTGTTGTAAGGACCCATAGGCTTGTCCGTTCTGGATTCACTGGTTTCACACCAGATTTTCCTCATCCCCGCCAGTGATCTCCATGTCTCTAACCATCCACCAACCTGACATTACATTTTACAAAACTAACAATTACATTTAGTGTTGATTGCTACAGGTTTCTGGGTTACAAAAGGTCAGAGTTTTTAAGCAAACAGATCTATGTTCTCTGTCTCACAAAGGCTATATTAAGATAAGTGTGTTCTTAACACAATTCTTCCCAAGGGAAGAAACAGAAGTGTTTCCGCTTCTGTTCATAACTTGCAGATAATAAACATAAGCACATCAAAAGATGAAATTGTTCTAGAATTAATTTTCTTTCAAACTAGTTCAAAGTATTAAGCAGCTTTCCCTCAATTGTTTCTTTTATTAACAAGCATAATTTTTTGACACAGGACATGATTTCTTTTACATTTCTTTCTTTGGCATATGTTCAGTAGGTTATTAAATTGACAAGGTCCAGCTCCTTAGACAAGCTACAGCACCCTCCAGCAGTTAAGTCTAGAAAGTTTTTTTCCAAAAAAAATTTATTGGAGCTTTAATTAAAAATAACTCAGATCATCACAAATGTTAAATTCAACTTTGCACATGCACCCATATCTTAGACAGATTCACAATGCTTTCTTTCTAATATAAATTTCTTCTGACTTCCAGCAAATCAACAGGATATTCTGCACCTTACAACTTACATTGTTCCTGTGCTGTTAAATGTCATACAGGGTTTGTATGGTAGTTTGTCAAGTTTTCCTGTTGTGGCAAGTTTTTCAACCTCATCACAGAATTTTATGCCTGCTAATTTGGCATAAAAAAAGGGGCAGACCGCGTGAAACTCTGAAGAGAACATTATTAAGAGAGGCCAAGTTAACAGGCATAAAATCCTTTGATGAGGTTGAAAGACTCGCCGAAGACAGGAAAAATTGGCGAACTACTTTGCGAGCCCTATGTGACGTCTAACGGCACGGGAAGGATATAAGATATATAAGATAAGATATAATTTGGCCCCTCTTAACAATGTCCTCTTTAGAGTTTCTCGTGTTCTACCTTTTTTTTTTCTTTGGCCTGTTGTGTTCCCCTTGATGGCTTGTTTTGGAACTCTCTGATTGTTTCTTCTCATCATGTGACTGACATATGTCCATTTTTTTTTTCTGATCACCCATGAAACAGGTTGTTGTTCACTCATCTGCCTTATCACTGTGTTGTTCTTGAATTTGTTCCACTTTATACCAAGTATCTTCCTCAGGCAATTTTTTCAAAAGAGTCTAATTTCTTGCTTATTTCTTTAGTTGTTTTCTAGCTTTCATATGCATAAATGAGGGTGGATATTACATTTGAACTGAATAATCTTAGGTTTGTTTTTGTACTTGGAACTTTTGAATGCCATATTTTCTCAAGATTTTTTAAGGGCAGTGCTGCTTTTGCAATTCTAAATTCCTTTCTGGTGTCACCACTCTGGTCTATATAGCTGCTGAGGTATGCAAATCAGATTACTTCTTAAACAGCTGTTCCTTCTACGTATATTTTTCCTTTGTGATCAATGGGAACTTTCATTATTTTTGTTGTTTCCTTGTTAATTTCAAGTCTTCTTTTGCTACCCAGTGAAAACAGTGTATCTATTTTTTCTTGCATTGAATTCACAATGTCACTGATAAGAATTATGATAAGCATAATTATACTGATAAGAATTAAGTAAGAATTACTATCTGCAAAATCAAGATTTTCTAGGTGTGGCCCATGTACTCAATCAATGCCCATTTTACCTGTGCAGCATTTTTTCATTATGAAGTCTATGGCAATTCCAAACAGCAAGGGAGATAGTATATATCCTTTTCACATCTATTTCAATCTGGTACCATTCACTCATTCCTTCTTCTGTGTTGAAAGCACAAAAGTATCCATGGTAGAGAATGATGTTGCCAGTTTTAGATGGCTTTCCATACATTCTTAAAATTCTCTACAATGAACCTCTGTGTATGCTATCAAATGCCTTTTTAAAGTCTATGAAGTTCAGGATTAATGGTTTTTACTTTTCAGTATGTTCTTAAGAAAACCAAATTGATGACAACTGACAAAACAAACAAGGCAGCTGAAATATGTATCAATGAGGAAAAACTGGAAGAAGTGGAGAGTTTTGAATATCTTGGATCACTACTAACTAGTAGTGGGTATACAATGAGGGAAATTAAAAGGAGGGCATCTATTGCCCTTCAGAAAGTAAAACAACTAAAGAATCTGTGGAGAGGAGCAGACAGAACTACAAAAATAAGATTTTTAAGGGCATGCATCTTTCCCATGTCAACATATGCCTGTGAGACCTGGACACTTAACAAAATAGCTGAAAAACACATAAATGTCTTTGAATGTAAATACTACAGAAGAGTTCTTCAAATATCATGGACACAAAAAAGAACAAATATATCTATACTACAAGAACTTAGTATTGAAGAAGGCTGGCTAGTAAAGAAGATTAAAGAGAGAAAACTTAAATATTTTGGACACATTAAACGTCATGATAAGACCGTCTTGGAAGGGTACATAATGGGAAAAAGAAAGAGAGGAAGACCAAGGCGAAGATGGCTGCAAGATATCTTTTATGATCTGCAAATGAATGCATCAGCAGCAGGCCATCTTGCTCACAACCTAGAGGCCTACAGGAGTGCTGTTTGGCAGGCAAAGTTACACAAGGGACATGCGAATGAATGAATGAATGAATGTTCTTAAAGTATTTTTCTTAGAGTAAAGATCTGATCGAGACAGCTTCTCCCTTTTCTAAATCCTGCTTGTTCTTCTCTCACTGCAGTATCCACTATATCTTTGATTCTGTTCAGGATGACTTTGCAAAATACTTTTGACACAACTGATAGTAACAATAAGATGGATGATTAAAAATTAAAATTACTGATAGGTCAACTAAACACAGATAATGTTTTAGGTAACAAGATCAAAGGAGATATTGTGGGTGCAGCTGGGTTTTTAATGTAAAAAGTCTAATGAAAATGATAGAATATACAAATGTTCATATATGAAAGCATATAGAAAAAAAATTAATCTTTGAATTCAGAAAATATGGGCCTTTACTTTGCTATGAATACAATTTCTTAATGTGGATAGAGATGTGTAAAAAATCTTGTACACAAATATTTAAATATGAGAGTATGTATCTTCTTTGTTCGCTTCTATCACCAAGACCACCCTGTGATCATTCTGAATTTATGCCTGTGGTCATCGATAGGTCCATAGGCGCCCCCCCCCCCTCCGGTGTTGTCCCCACAAGGACCACACAAGATCCCCAAGAGGACCACAAAAGGTTCAGAGTATTACAGGGCTTGAGCCTGTATTCTTGGTGGGTCTCAGAAACAAGATTGCGTGACACCATGGTTTTTGTTGCACCAATTTAGTCTAGAGTTGGAATTTCTCACCAAAAAACCTCAGCGTGTTTTGGATATCAGTATATCCCTTCTGGCTGAAAGGTGGTAGCCCATCCAGTCTAAAGTTGACTTTCTCACCAGAAAATCTCAGTGTGTTTTGAGATACCCGTGTATCACCACTGGGTGAGAGGTGTTGCCCATCCAGTCCAGTGTTGGACTTTCTCATCAGAAAACCTCAGCTTGATTAGGATATGCATACATCAACACCGGGTGAGAGGTGGTTGCCTATCTAGACTGCACTGATCCAGTGTCTTCGACTTCTGCATTTTGTAGTCGTGGCTGCTACTTTCCTGGTTCTGACCAGGATGGAGCTTTTGTTCATGAGGATGAATCCTCGCCACTAGTGACTTCCATCCCTGGGTTGAGCCGGTTTAGGCATATTATCCCAGTATGGGTGTGTTTAGGATGTGACCGACCTCTAGAGCGGAGTTACTGTGATATGCGTAGCCATCAAGTTTCACCCCTGGTGTAAGGTGGTTTAGGCATATTTCAACAGTATAGGTGTATTTTGGACATGGGTGGCCTCTAGAGCAGAGGTGCCATAGTATGAGCAGCTCTCCACGTGATTCTACTGGACATACTGATTAAGCTTCACTTTATCTTTTCCATCACCTTTCACATCGGCACCACACAGCAACCCCAATTACTTTTCTGCATTTTCTTCCTTGGCCGGGAGGAGTTTCACTCCATACACAGCATGAAGAATCTCGCCAGCAGTGTCTTAACCTCTGGGTTAAGCCGGTTCAGGCATTTCGCCAGATATGAGTGCACTTAGGACGTGGCCGATCTCCAGACCAGAGGTGCCGTGATTTGACTACTGTTTACTTCGCTTAGTCCTTTCTTTCACCTTTTCCACAGTAGTGCCACGTGGCAACCCCATTCGCACCTTTCTTCACTGGCCGGGAGGAGCCCCACTCCATGCATGGCAGCTGAAGAATCTCTCCAGCAGTGGAGAGTATGTATATATATTTTCATCTTCCAAAAACCTCTGAACGGGTGTCCTAAACACATTTACTCAGATAAACAAATAAGAAATTGATATATTTGCAAAATTCTTTATGCAAAGTGAATTTTTTTCACTATTTGCAGCTTGATCACCAGGAGAAAGACATTCACTAACCATTGTTCTGACACCAGGATTTCTACCATACCTTCTTTTGCACGTCTGTCCTCTTCACGCTCTAAGCTTTCTTTGGTTACATCTGCAAAAAAGATTTAAAACCACAAATAACTTCATATGTGTGAGTAAATTACCATTTCTTTTTGTTTAAAAAAAAGTAGCAAAAAAAAAACCTTCTCAAGATATTCAAACAACTAAAAATGTCTTTCAATAAACCATAGATTTTCTAAATGTGATTTAACTTAATCACACTGTAAGGAACTTTGATAGCCAAAACTTTAAAATCAGTATCCCACCTCCACCCCTTTTTTTAAAATGAAAATTACAAATGCTATAAACTAAATATATTAAACAGAGTCATATATTAAGAGAATGATACAAAATAAGGAATGGAAGAATGACAACCATACAATGCAATACACCCACGAATGATGCAGATGATGAAATAAAAGACAATATCTGTCACCAACTGCAACTACTCATTAACAAAGTCCATAAACACGACATCTTAACTGTCATCGGAGACTTCAATGCCAAGGTAGGAAAAGATAACACCGCTGTTGAAAAAGTAATGAGGAAATAAGGAATTGACATAGTAAATCAGAATGGAGAAAGATTAATTGAAATATGTCTAAGAGAGGGCATGGTCATTGAAGGAACAATATTTCCACACAGAGAGATTCATAAAACAACATGGATATCTCCATACGATAGAACCAGAAACCAGATAGATCATTTTTGTATTAGAAAGCAATTCAGAACATCTCTGATAGATGTAAGGGCTTAAAGGGGTGCAGATGTCAACAGTGATTACAACCTGTGCATAGGGAAAATAAGACTAAAACTGAAAAGCCAACTTAAGAAAGCAATACACAGAAAGATAAACAGTCCTAGCCTATAGGAAGAAAAAACAAACAGTAATTTCAATCTGGAACTTACCAAACAGTTTGCAGCACTCAGTGAGGTTGAGGAGACAGATACAGATGAATTATGGAATTCTTATAGCATAGACCTAACCACGGCAGCAAAAGCAAGCGTTGAATTGCAAAAAATGAGAAGAAAAGCATGGATATCAGATTCATTCATTCATTTGCATGTCCCTTTGGGAACTTTGTCTCCTTAACAGCAATCCTATAGGCCTCTCGGTTCTAAGCAAGATGGCCTGCTGCTGATGCATCCATTTGCAGATCATCAACGATGTCTTGCAGCCATCTTCGCCTTGGTCTTCCTCTCTTTCTTTTTCCCATTATGTACCCTTCCAAGACAGTTTTCTCTAGATTATCATGACGTTTAATGTGTCCAAAATATTTAAGTTTTCTCTCTTTAATCTTCTTTACTAGCCAACCTTCTTCAATATTAAGTTCTTGTAGTATGGATATATTTGTTCTTTTCTGTGTCCATGATATTTGAAGAATTCTTCTGTAGCATTTACATTCAACATGGGACCCAACTAGAAGATCTTGATTTTGCTGATGACATAACTCTTATCAGTAATAATGTGAATTCCATGCAAGAAAAAACAGATAGCCTATCTTCACTGGCTAGCAAAATAGGACTTGAAATTAACAAGGACAAAACAAAAATAATGAAAATTCCCATCAATCAAAATGGAAAAATACACATAGAAGGGACAGATATTGAAGAAGTCAATCAATTTGCATACCTTGGCAGCTACATAGACCAGGATGGTGACACCAGAAAGGAAGTTAGGATCAGAATTGCAAAAGCAGCATCAATCTTCAAGAATCTTGAGAACATATGGAATTCAAAAGTTATAAGCACAAAAACCAAGTTAAGACTATTCAATTCAAATGTAATATCCACCCTCATTTATGCATGCGAAAGCTGGAAAACAACTAAAGAAATAGACAAGAAATTAGACTCTTTTGAAAACAAATGCCTAAGGAAAATACTTGGCATCAAGTGGAATGAATTCAAGAACAATGCAGAGATAAGACAGATGACTGAACAACAACCAGTCTCACGGGTGATCAGGAAAAGGAGATGGACATATGTTGGTCACTTGATGAGAAGAAATGATCAGAGAATCCCAAAACAAGCTATCAAGTGGAACACAACAGGCCGAAGAAAAAGGGGCAGACCGCGTGAAACTCTAAAGAGGACATTATTAAGAGAGGCCAAGTTAACAGGCATAAAATCCTTTGATGAGGTTGAAAGACTCGCCAAAGACAGGAAAAATTGGCGAACTACTTTGCGAGCCCTATGTGACGTCTAACGGCACGGGAAGGATATAAGATATAAGATATAAGATATAAGATAAGATTTACATTCAAAGGCATTTATGTGTTTCTCAGCTGTTTTGTTAAGTGTCTAGATCTCACAGGCATATGTTGACATGGGAAAGGTGCATGCCTTTAAAGATTGTATTTTTGTAGTTCTGTTTGTTCCTATCCACAGATTCCTTAGTTGTTTTACTTTCTGAAGAGCAATAGATGTCCTCCTTTTAATTTCCCTCATTGTATCTCCATTATTAGTTAGCAGTGATCCAAGATATTCAAAACTCTCCACTTTTTCCAGTTTTTCCTCATTGATACATATATCAACTGCCTTGTTTGTTTTGTCAGTTACCATCAATTTATTTTTCTTTGCATTAAGATAGAGGTTTTGCTCTTCACTATTCTTATGGACTGACATAATTAGTTTTTCCATTCCTTTTTGTGCTGTGGACAGTAATACTGTGTCATCAGCATATCTAATCTCTGGTATTTCATAACCTCCAATTGTTAAGGCATCATAATATTCTGTGTCTACATCTTCTCTAACATTCCTCATTATATTTTCAGTATACAAGTTAAATAAGTAAGGCAACAATATGCAGCCCTGATGGACCCCTTGTTTTATGTCAAACCAAGTTGTTGTTTCACCATTTATTCTTACTGCTGTTTGTTGGTCTAGATACAGCAGTGATGTTAATTGTATCAAATATGTTGGAAATCCCATTTTTTCCATTATTTCCCAAAGTTTCTGGTGCTGTACACAATCAAATGCCTTTGAGTAGTCTATAAAGATAAATATAGATTCACATTAAACTCTGTGCATTTTTCTATTATTATTCTTATATTGAATATATGAACTCTTGATCCTCTTCCTTGCCTGAAACCAACTTGGACCATATTGACTTCTTCTTCTATTTTCTTTTGAAGTCTACCCATTATGATTTTTAACAGAATTTTACTGGCATGACTAATCAGGGCAACAGTTCTGTAGTTTGTGCATAATTTCAGGTTACCCTTTTTTGGCAGTGGTATGAATACAGTTCTTTTCAATTCTTTTGGCCAAATATCCAAATGCCATATCTTTTTACATAGTACATGACAGATTGTTGCACATTCCTTTCCTCCTGCTTTAATAAATATCTCATCACATCCTGGTGATTTACCATTTTTCAGATTCTTTATTGCCCATAAAACTTCTTCAATTGTCCGTTCGGGTTCTTTCTCCTCCAATAATAATTCACACTGTTGGTTTCTGCTTTCACAGTCAGCTGTTTCATACATTCCTCTGCAATATTCCTTCCATCTTTCTAGAATTTCCTCTGTCTCTGTCAAGGTATTCCCCTTCTTGTCACAAATTACATTTAGCTTAGGTGTGACATTTCTCATCAATGTCTTCATTTCTTTAAACATTTCACTATCTCTTCCAGACTTCTGATGTCCTTCTATTCTTTCACAACAATCTTGTATGTATTGTTTTATGTCTTTTCTAATGTTTCTTCGTACTTCTTTTGTTAAAGATTTATATTTCTCTTTGTTGTTGTTTGTCACTTCCCACTGAGTCTTCATTTCTCTACGTTGATTTATCAGTTCCAGTATGCCTGCTGTAATCCATCCATTCTTTTGTGTTTTCTTTACTGGAACCATGTCTTTAGCTGTTGTTATTAAGATATCTCTGGCCTGTGTAGCAAATCATCTGGTGTCATCTCCTCCTGTACAGCCATCAGGATTTCGAAACAGTTCTTCACTTCTATACCATACTGTTCTGGTATTTTTGTAAGATCAAAGTGGAGTGGTCTTGATCCTGCAACTGTCTTTTTTATCTTTATCTTCATGTCTGCTATTAATAACTCATGATCCATGTCACAATCAGCACCTGGTAAAGTTTTTGCTGATGTTATACTTGATCTCCACCTTCTTTGCACTAAAACGTAATCTATTTGATTCTTGGTTTTCCCATCAGGTGATATCCATGTGTTCTTGGATGTTGTTTAAAAAGTGTGTTAACAATCATTAGCTCATTTTCCATGCAAAAAGCCATTAAATTGGCACCTGCTTCATTTCTATGTCCTATGCTAAATTTCCCTACAACATGTCCTTCATCTTCTGTTCTTTCTGTACTAATCTTTGCATTAAAATCCCCCATTATTAATACAATATCATTTTCTGTACCTGATCTATTGTCGTTTGCAGTGTGTTATAAAAGTCTTCTACTTCCTCGTCTTCTGCTGCTGATGTAGGTGCATATATCTGGATGATTGTTACATTTCTAGGAGTGCCCTTAAGTCTGATTGTTAGGATTCTATCACTTACTGGATTGTAGCCTAGTAATGCTTTTGATATTGATTTGACCAAGTAAAAAGCCACTCCATTCTTTCCTCCTAATTCTCCACCAGAGTATATAAAGATAGTATTATTCTTGCTCTTGAAGTGTCCTGATCCTTTCCATTGATGTTCGCAGATTCCCAAAATGTGTATCCCTGTTCTTTCCAATGTAGGGACAATGGCTACAATCACTGACTAATACAGTCACTGTCTGGAAGGAAAGCAATGGTAAACTATCTTCTTGCCTGGGAGGAAAGCAATGGTAAACTATCTTCTTAAAATATATCAAGAAACCCAAATAGCAATCATGGAAAGTCAAATAGGAAACAGATCTGGCAGTGAGTCCCCCAGGCCAGATAGATCTAATTTTAACACTGGGGAAGAGTGTGAGGCAGAGGTCAGTACTAGTAATTGTGATGACGGACAAAATCCTGACGGTGTTACTAAGGAAAACCCCTGCATCAAACTAAAAAGAAAAATAAGAGTAGTAACATGGAATGTAAGAAAGTATCAAATAATAAGTGATTAGATGAAAAGAACGGGATATCAGATAACACTTGGAAATACATACATGAAAGATGAGCAGCCAAATTTGCCATTTTGAATGTAAAGACAGATCTTGGAAAAGTTTTGGCAAAACCAGCATGCAAAGAACTAGACAACAAAGTTAAAAGTTCAGCTAGAAGGGATAAAAGAGAATACATGGACAATATGATGAAAGAAGCAGAGAAGGCAGCGAAAACAGGAGATAGCAAAACTCTGTATAACATATAAAAAAGACTAACAGGTTTGCATCCAAAGAGGCCAATCCTTAGCAATCCTTAGGCTAAGATGGACCGAACATTTCCAATAAATACTTAATTTTCCACACCCAAATGAATTATTAAATCTTGAAACCGATTTACCAGTCCCACAACTAAATGTCAACTTAGATGAAGTTATATTGAATGAAACTGAAACAGCTGTGAATCTAATGGCTAACAACAAAGCTGCTGGTGAAGGTGAAATAACAGCCAAATTGTTTAAAGCAGTGACATCATGAGCCATCTACTGAGAATGTTTAATAAAGTTTGCAAAGAAGAAAAGGTCCCTTCCAAATGGAAAAACGGAATCATTGTTAAAAAAAAAGAAAAAAAAAGACAGCCATAGTGACTGCAATAACAGGAGAGGAGTAAACCTACTATCATTTGTGTCAAAAGTATTTTGTAAAGTTATTCTGAATAGAAATAAAGATGTAGTGCATATAGCAATGAGAGAAGAACAAGCAGGATTTTGAAAAGGGGAGAAGCTGTCTCGATCAGACCTTTACTCTAAGATTAATACTTGACGAACATATTGAAAAGCAGAAACCATTAATCCTGAACTTCATAGACTTTAAAAAGGCATTTATATACACAGAGATTCACTGTGGAGAATTTTAAGAATATATGGAATACCATCTAAAATTGTCAACATCATTAAAGATCTCTACAATGGATATGTTTGTACAGTCAACACAGAAGAAGGAATGATTGAATGGTTCCAGACTGAAACAGGTATGAAACAAGGATATATACTATCTCCCTTAATTTTTGGAATTGCCACAGACTTTCTAATGAAAAAATGCTGCATAATTAAAATGAGCATCGATAGTGTACATGGGATCCAACTAGAAGATCTTGATTTTGAAGATGACATAACTCTTATTAGTGACAACATGAAATCGATGCAAAAAAAAAAAAAAACCAGATACCCTGTCTTCACTGGCTAGTTAAACAGGACTTGGTTCATAAGAAGAATGTTGAAGGTACCATGGAAAGCTAAGAAAACCAATGAAGAAGTCTTAAGAGAGGCTGGAGTTAAAAGGCAAATTACAGCAAAGATCAGAGGCAGACAAGCGAGATTTGTAGGACATTTTCTAAGAAGAGGAAAGTTGGAATGCATTGTGGAAACTGGAAAACTTGAGAGAAGAAGAGACAGAGGAAGACAAAGAGAGAAGTTACTGGATGGGCTGTCATTGTGGCTAGGAAGAAAGTCACTGGCGGATCTCATAATCAAGTCTAAAGACAGGGAATTGTGGAGAGAGATGATCACCTACACCACGCTGCACTGCATGGCACTTGATTGATTGATTGAAATTAACAAGGAAAAAACAAAAATAATGAAAATTCCCATTAACCATGAAGGAAAAATATATGTAGAAGGAACAGCTGCTGAATAAGTAAACCACTTTGCATAACTCAGCAGCTACAAAGACCAGGATGGTAACACCAAAAAGGAAGTTAGAATTCTAAGTGTAAAACCAACACTGTCCTTTAAGAATCTTGAGAACATACGGCATTCAAAAGTTATAAGCATAAAAACCAAGTTTAGATTATTCAATTCAAATGTAATATCCACCCTCATTTATGCATGTGAAAGCTGGAAATCAACTTAAAAATAAACAACAAATTAGACTCTTGTGAAGACAAATGCCTGAGGAAAATACTCTGTATAAAGTGGAACGAATTCAAGAATAATGTAGAGATAAGACAGATGAGTAAACAACAACCAGTCTCATGGGTGATCAGAAAATAGAAGATGGACATATGTTGGTCATGTGATGAGAAGAAACAATCAGAGAATCCCAAAACAAGCTATCAAGTGGAACACAACAGGTCAAAGAAAAATAGGTTGACCATGTTGACTCTAAAGAGGACATTGTTAAGAGATGCCAGTTTAGCGGGCATAACATCCCTTGACGAGGTTAAAAAGCTCGCAGAAAACAGGAAAACTTTCAAAACTACCCTATGTGATGTTTAATGGCACGAGAAGGATGTAAGATGTAAGAGATTAATAAAGGGAAAAAATTATCATTTTTCTACCAGCATTTACTTATCAAGGGACTTATTTTTCAAGCTGCTAATTTTTTTTTAATCGACGCTAAAAGTGTTATATTTTGCTAAAATTTTACTTCTTGGAAGTAAAATTTAATTATAAACTTACTGTGAATTATTTAAATAGCTTTTTTAAAAAAAAATTCCTTAAAAATAACTGAAGTCATATGACTTTGTTCTACAATCAGAAATTGGCAATGTTAAACTCTCTCTCTCTCTCTCTCTGAACCTTAAGTGTCCAGGGCACATGGGGCTTCCACAAGGGTTTTCCACAAATGCCTGTCCTGTGCCTTTTTTTCTGTTCTTGCACAGGTGAGCCCTCTATTGCTCAACATCCTTTCTGTTGTTATTCTCCATGTCTCTTTTGGTCTACCCTTACTTCTGTTCCCCTGTGGTGTCCATCTTAGTGCTATTTTTGGTAGTGAGTTGTCAGTTATTTGGAGCACATGTCCCAACCATCGCCAGCGTCTTTCCTCAATAATTGCTGTCAGTGGCATCATCTGCTTTTTTGCCAACAAGATGTTATTGCTTATAGTGTTTGGCCAAAATATTATTCTAATTCTTCATAAACATTTAGTCTGGAAAGAATTAAACTTGTTTTCTATTGTTTTGGTGATTTTCTAGCATTCACTTCCATAGAGCATTACTCTTAAATATACTGATTTTCATATTTATGCTTAGTTTTTTTATATTTCCATATAGTCTGCAGCACAACAAAAGCCAGGTTTGCTCTAGTAAGTCCATGTTGATGTCCTCTGTGCTGTCTCCATTTTCTACTACTCTACTGCCAAGGTATACAAATTCATTGACCTCCTCCATTAACTTGCTATCTACTCTGATTACATTTCTGTTGTTCACATTTTGCTTCATTAACTTTGTCTTTCCTATGTTGATCTTTAGTCCTATGTTGTTTGCATTCTGAGTTAGCTTGTTTATATATTAATTTTCACATTTTTATTTCATTTTCTTCATTATTTACATATGCAGAAAAAACAAAAAAATTGAGATATTCCAGACAGAAACAAAATCTGCTAAATTGGTCCAGGTTTTATCTGAAACTAAATGTTTAACCATAAGTTAAATACAGGCATCACATTAACTCTTTCCGTGCTGGGCGTCACATTTTTTACGTTTCCTGTACCCCCGTTGCTTACCAGGCATCAATTTTTTGACGCTTGGTTTGTTTCAATAAAACAACCGGTGTAACATTTAGATTGTATATATTTCATCCACGATTCCGGTGACACTTTTCAAAATGGCAAAAGAATGCCTAGTTACGAGCGATGCCGAGCAAGAAAAAGGAAGAGAAGCATGGAAATTTTCAATTTTTCACGATGTAGATAGGGGTATGGACATAGCCTATGGCCACCTTGCTGCTCTTGAATGTATTCCAAGCAGGTCTAAACATATTTAGATGACTGGGGAAGTAGTTAGGAGTAGTTTGGAGGTTAGTTCAGACATTCATTCAGCGAGAATGCAACACAGAATCACAATACGAGATTGACAAGTAGATCTACACATCTCAGATGGTAAGTAGTGGTAAGTAGTGCAGATCTAGACCTTGCCGATGGTGAGCTGGCCACAATCAGTGTCTAAAAACATTGCATTACTTCTTTTTTCCTAAAAATGTCTGCATTTATAAAATTTTCATTCATTTAGCTATACTTTGAAACATATTAAGTATACGGAAGTACATGGAAATACTGTTTTCCATTCCAGTTTACAATTATACCCCCTTTCAGACCAAGACTCGCGTTTTTAGTGTGGCACGCAACCATACTTCCACTTTTCTTCCTCCGGCATGGAAAGAGTTAAGCCTGGAAAAACATCACAATCAAGATTTTTTATCTCAAAAAATGTTCCATTGGTCCTGGATGATATTTAGTAGGTTATTATTAACTGCTTAGATTCATTCACTCATCTTTGCAGTGCTGACAGCCGGGCATTGGCAATCACACTTTTCCATTCTGGTATTTGTAGTCAAATAAAAAAACTGCTGGTTTTTTTTTTTCTTGTCTGTTCACATATTTATATAGTCTTCTTCTCTTTTTCCCTTTCTAGTTTTCTAGAGATTGTCAAATTCTCTCTCAAATGTTAAATAGCTTAGCTGTGAAAAGATATATCTTTAAGCCCTGTAATGCAGGAAATGACAGAAGAAGGTGAATTTGAAAATTCTTAGTTCGTCGTCTCCTCTTTGTACTCCTTGTTTGTACAGGCTGAGAATGGTGATTGTGAGGTCACTGGCTGATGGGGCTCTGACTTGCTCAAAGAGACAGTCTCCTCTGGGTTAAATTTTGTCCTCAAACTGCCACTAGCCCAGCAAGCCAGTGGTTGATCTCTATACCCCTCATAGAAAACACAGGAAGAATAAATGGACTGATATAAATGAAAAATGACTTGGAAATGTTAAATTACAACAGAGGGAGGAAATTACAGAAACATTAACTCTTTCCGTGCCAGGCGTCAATTTTTTTTACGCTTCCTGTAACCCCGTTGCGTGCCAGGCGTCAATTTTTTGACGCTTGGTTTGTTTCAATAAAACAACCAGTGTAACATTTAGATTCTACACATTTTGTCCGTGTTTCTGGTGACACTTTTCAAAATGGTGAAAGATGATGAGTGATGCCGAGCGAGAAAAAGGACGAGAAACATGGAAATTTTTCAATTTTTGACGAGGTAGATAGGGGTATGGACATGGCCTGTGACCACCCTGCTATTCTTTAATGTATCCCAAGTAGATCTAGACATATTTAGATGACTAGAAAAGTAGTTAGGAGGTTATTTCAGACATTAATTTAGCGAGAATGCAACACAGAATCACAATACGAGATCAACAAGTAGATCTAGACATCTCAGATGGTAAGTAGTGCATATCTAGACCTAGCCAATGGTGAGATGGGCACAATCATTGTCTAAAAACATCACATTACTTCTTTTTTTCCTAAAAAACTCTGCATTTATGAAATTTTCATTCATTTAGTTATACTTTGAAACATAATAAGTATACGGAAGTACATGTAAATACTGTTTTTCATTCCATTTTACAACTATACCCCTTAACCCTATCAAGACCTGCGCTTTTACTCTGGCATGTAACTGAACGTCCGTGTTTCTTCCTGTGGCACGGAAAGAGTTAAATATCCCAGTATATGAAACAAATTGCAAAACCCTATCATGACATCTATTTGTCCTCTCAACACTGGAAGATAAATGAAGAAGAAGAAAAGACAAATTAGGACATAGTTTTTCATAACAGCTCTTTCAGCTTTCTAATAGGAATAATAGTTTTCATTGTGTTTCTTGCTACCCAGACTTTACAGTGGTTGTTATCAGAGTTAAACATCTTCAGACTAGTTGGCTTGAAAAAAAAAATATATATATATATATATAAGCCTTTTGTTATGTTTGCTATATGTGATATTCTTAAATCTACATTCTACTCTGAAGATACAAGTAGGTAACTGCTCTGACAGTATCATACATCACAAAAAATGATTTTTCTTTTAACCAGAAATGCAGTTTTGTCAAGCACATTTCTGAAAACATCCATAACCAACCTAATTCTTCTCTCAGTTCTTTGATTAGTGTATCCTGATACTGTTTGTTCTTCTCTTCTTGAACCATCTGTTCTACCATCTCCTTATCTGTAGATAAAATTGTGGAAATGAAACTTTCTCATTTGTAACTCTTAGAGTCTCAAATATAAATATGGTACAGATATGCAAGAAATGAGTTGAACTACTACTACTGCATGTAAAATAATAGAAAGAACAATAAATGAGTAACAGCAGATTAAAAGAAGAAGCCAGAAAGGAATCATATAAAATAATTTGTTAAATTCTTATTTATCATTGTTCTTCATCATGATAGAGCTTCTCCTGTAAAGAGCTGAGGTCTGGCCAAGTCATTGTCTGAATATGTCATGTGGAGTTGACATATTACAGTGGTTCTCAGACCCTTTTGATACACGGCCCACATTTAAAAGTCAAACATTTTTGCGGCCCACTAATAAAGTGCTTTATATTTGCAAGCTATAAATCTAATTTTATAAAGTATTATGTAATATTTTCTCTAAATATTTAACTGCATATTCATTGCTACACAAAAGTTCTTTTCATTTACTGTAAAGATGGCACTGTTTCCAGTTGGATAGCATGTCTATTCTGGCTGGAATTTGTGACAAACACACTCAAAGATCATCCTCTATGTTCATTCTTGAATGATATTTGGTTTTTATGGCAGTCAATGCAGAAAATGAAACTTTGCATAAATAAGTTGTTGAAAAAAGGTAGAAGAACTTTCATCACCAGGGCAGACAGAAACGGATATTCCAACGAAACAGTGCACCAAAAGGAAGCAATAACCACAGCGGGGTCGTTAAATTTAATTTGTAATGTGTGATTGCTAGACAGTTCTGCTAATTCTTCTTGTGAATGACTGGTTAATTCAGAGAATGCACACTGAAAAGGATTATAAATCCAGTCGTATGCTTTAATGTCCTCAGGAATGAAGTATATGTCAAAATATTTAGCAAGAGATGTCAGATGCCTTTTATTACATCAGTGATCCCTTCCATAATCTTGCCATTAACTTCTTTGCTCTCTATAAAATCACAGAACAAGTGAAACATGTCTTGTGATTTGTTTTCTAGTCGCATGCACCAAAGTCGTGGTTTCTTCTTAAAAGCTGCAGCTTTGTCGTATGTCTTGCGTATACTGGCATCTTTACCCTGCAGTGATATGTTCAAACTGTTCAAAAGGCTAAAAATGTCAGCAGGGTATGCCAGCATGGCAAGCCATTGAATACCAGCAACCTTATCTGCCAGGTCGAGATTGTGTTCTTTCAAAAACTGCAACAATTCTAAACAAAGCTCAAACACCCTTACAAGAACTTTTCCTTTTGACAACCAATGCACAGCCAAATGCAATAGGAGATGCTTGTGTTCTGCATCTGACTCAATATATAGTTGAGCAAGTAACTGACTGCTCACTGTTCTAGTTTGCATGAAGTTTACAATCCGAACATAGTCTTTGAGTACAGATCCCAGAGTTTCATTCAACTTCTTGAAGCGAGTGCCTCACAATGCCTACAATCTTGGGTGACACTTGCTTTATGCAAGGTACAACACCACTGTTGTGGCCAGTCATTTTGGCAGGACCGTTGGTGCAAACACCAAAGCAATTCATCCACTGCAGTCCAAAAATTGTGTAAAAAAATCATTTAAACATGAAATATTTCATCGGCCATCATTCTCGCTGGCAGTGACTTGCAAAAAAGAAATTCCTCTCGTATACTATTTTTCTAACAATAACGAACATAAATAAGCATTGGTGACTCATCAGCAATGTCAGTTGACTCGTCTAACCGAATAGCAAACTTAGTTGATTATAATCATTCAGTTAGCTGCGCGACAATGTCCTCAGACATTTCAGATATTCTTCTGCAGACAGTATCGTTCAAACAGTGGCTGGCATGATAAGATCTTCTCCAATCATACACAGTTTCTTTGATTTTGCGATTCTCTGGGCATCAGATATTTGAAGAACTTTAAGAACTTTTTTGTTGAGAGTGGCTCTTGTTTTTAACACTGTCTTCTGTTTACTATATTCCTCTGCTTTATGTTAGAAAAAATTCTTTGGTTTTATTCTGTAGATCTGGATGTCTTGTAGTTAGATGACGACGCAATTTTGTCAGCTTCATTGTCTAATTAGAGTGGATTTGCAAAGAAATAACACACTGGCAGATTTTGATTATTTGTTGATGGAACAAAACCATACTTAATACATCATATTTTTGAGCACATTTAGTTTTTAAACAAGTATCAATGTTAATGTCATCTTGATCACAGTGACTTTCACTGCCACTATTATCAATTTGTTTGCGCATAGTTGAAGGCTTACATTCCACAAATCGATCCATTTTAGTACCTAAAGTTTTAAAGTTTAAACAATAAATAAGGCTATCCAAAAGTCTCCATAATCACTACATGAGTAACTGGAATCTGTTGATTAATCTAATACGAATTACACATCACTAAGACCAAGTAGCAGCTCTCAAGCTAATGATATATGATTTTTTAAACTAAAAAAACTAAAAGTGCTGTTTGGGAGGCAAAGTTCTGCAAGGGACATGCAAATGAATGAATGAATGAAACTAGAACAATTGTTGAGAAGTATAATTCACTCTCTTACAGAATCTGCGCTGACTGTTCTCTAAAATTACATTGTAAAACTTCATGTTTCAGCAGCACAGTCAGAAAGACACCTGTGTCGCACTTCAAAAACCATGCCATCTTTTTACGTATGTCACATTTCTGTTTGATGATGGAAGAAATGCTGTCTGGACCATCCTTTCTCCAATAGCCACACTGTCGACATACTAATAAAGCGACCTACAATTCTGCAGCTTGCATCCATGCAGTCTGCCTCTATGCGTTGCGTGAAAAATACTGAATCATTTTTTATTGTATCTACTTTTTTCTGTCTCTATTTTTCATTGCTTTGAGACTTCAGCACGGCCCACAATACTCCATGTCATGGCCCATCTTTGGGCTGACCCCCAATGGTTGAGAACCACTGACATATTGTGCTATGCCTGTTTTCTGTAAACACATATGTCTGTGGCGCAAATGTTCAGCTTAGTGTCCTGTTTGCAGTTGGAAGATTATAACTTGATTGTTTCTTTAGGGTTTTAGTCTATTTTTGTGTATGGGTGCTTTTTAGCCAGTTGTATGTATATATAGTTTTAGTCTTTTCTTTATTTCTGCATATGTTGAGCTACTATTGCTCAAATGCATTCTTTCTCCCTTTTTCCTAGCCTGCTTTTCATTTCCATGTAGTGTACTACTGCTTTTGTTTTTTTTAAGATTTAGTGTTCACTATTTTTAAGCTTTCTGTGAAGCTGTCCGAGTATGTATTCTTTCATCATCTGTACAATGGAATTGTGAATCTATGAAAAAATACTATTTAGCCTCACAGCATGATTTCTGTGTTCTATTATTTTCTTAGATGCTGTTTTTAATTGTTTTTGCCTCTGTTCTGCACCTGTTGGTATGGCCAGATCTATCATTTTTTCTTGTTTCAGTTTTAAGAGTATGCATCCTCATCCATTTTCAATGGCCCTTGTAGCTGGTTCATCTGTGTCCAGTATTTCTGCAGTATTTTTTTTTTTTACATATTTCACTGCTACCACTTGTTTTTCTGTTATTATTTGATTTCATGTACTAAAGAGGCTGATAAATTAAGTTTACAGTGTAATTTTTTTTCATAAGAAAAGTATGTGCTGTAAGCTTCAATAGTATAATTTATTTTATTCCCACAAGAATGACAACAACATACTAATTTCTGTACTTACATCTGAGCTTCAAACATACCTCTTGCAACATGTCTATCCTTTTCTTTCTTTAAATTTCTCTTGGTTTCTTCTACAAAAACACAGAAATCAAATATTAATTTTCACATTTTTTATTTCATTTTTTTTTCATTATTTACATATGCAGAAAAAAAAATTGAGATATTCCAGACACAAACAAAATCTGCTAAATTGGTCCAGGTTTTATCTGAAACTAAATATACTGCATTCAAAATAATCTCACTTCACTACAAAAACATCTAATACAATAAATCTACATTAAAAAAAAGTACACAATATATAAAATCCATCTTCATGGTACAATATTCTCCTCTAAAGATTTGAAGTGTTCTATAATTACTTGTCTCTTTGACAGAGACACTCCCGTCTAATAATTTTCTCTTAACTGTCATTCACTTTTGTTTTTATACTTTTGATAAAAATATACAACATATTAACTCCACACCGAATTATAGCTAATGTGCTAATGTTTGTCATGTTTTAAAAATTACAAATTCGTTAGCCAGATAGTTCTATCTATGGCTTCCGTCTGTTCTTCATTCTAATCATCAGAAAGTAACATTTCCAGCTGCTGATTTATGTTACTGCTTTTTATTCTGTTTGCTTATAACTATGAGCAGGATGTTTTCAGCAACTGATGCAGTGAAAGTGCTAAAGCTCTGTATCAAACTGAGAGAGGAAATATAGTGGCTGGCTTTAAGACCCAGAGTGTATCAAAAGATCAAACGTTTCCATGGAGACCACAATAAGCCCTTCTAAGTTAGCCAGACTGTACCTGTTATTAGATGCACTAAAGAAGAGTTTGGATGTAATCCTGATCAGCTTTGGTTTGCTGGTACTGATAATGTTACTATTGCATTACTATGGTTATCTGCTTTATAAAGCTACTAATTTTTAACATATCCAGATAATAATTTAATTACCACAGTTTTCTTTTGTACCAAATGTGACTTATATTCAATGGTTTAACAATTAACATGTAGTTTAAAAATCTGTATCCTAGAAGGTAGTTTATTTGAAAATTCACATTTTGATAAAGAAACAATTATTTTCAAATTTTAATGTAGATCAAAATTCTTTTTCCTTTTCTTTTTTTTTTTCATTTTCATATTTTATCAGGAACAAGCAAGACTAAACATTCTTCATGGTGGAAGACAATGAGCATAAATGAACTTTGTATCATCTGAGAAATTTCCCTGGTTTCTCAACTTCACAATTTACTCCAATGTAACAATATAGATTGAAACTGTAGATATACAGTTATAACTATTTATTTTATATAGTGTTATAGCTGGGACTTTCACACGTATTAACAACTTATAGCTTTCCCAAATTCAGTTTTCATTGTAAATACACAGTTATAATATTGTAATATTTTCTGGTTGTGCTATAGTTTTCATGCACATTCTAACATCTTATAACTTACCCAGTTCCATTCTCAATTCTTGAATTAGTTTGTCTTGGTTTTCTTTGGTTTTCTCAGCTTGATCTTTCAGTTCCAACATCTCCCTTTCTAATGATTAAATTGTGAAAAAAAATGTAACATTTTGTGATTTTTACTGTTTGTGATGAACATACAGGCATACTTAATTTTACTACATTCTACAGATACTGTATTTTTTCAAATTATCCATGTTATTATCATCAGAATATGCTTTATTCTTCAGATGTTTTTAATGCTAATGTCACTTGAAACAAGTCAATTGCCATCATTTTACTTACTGCATTTATTTTGCTTTTATATTTCCATGACAATATTTTAAACTTTTCTTCATTGTTATTGTATTGAAATTGGACCTTTTTATAACCATACAGTGACTCCCTATGTTTGTAACAAAAAAGTAAAGGTTGGACGTCTGTTTAGTGAGAAAGGCATGTAAAACACTGAGACAGGTCGAAAGCTAGACCTCATGCACCTAACACATTACCCAAGTTCTGAATGCAATAAGAAATTGGGAGTGACTCTCTTTATCAAGATAATTGCTTTATTGCTGTAATCTGGAACTGAACATGCAAGACCTCAGAGATACATCTGTAATATAAATGGCCAAATGCTGACATTTCCAACCAAGAGTGTGCAAAATAATGATATGACAAAAAATTAACACACTAATACAGGCTGAAAGAGTAAGCCAGAAAGCAATCACATTAAAAAAAAAAAAAAAAATTGCTAAATATAGGGTCCACCACTCATTCAACTGGTTAAGGAAAAGAGCACATTCAAACTGACTGAAAGTGGAATCATCTTTTTCTAGCCTGCAATTGCATTTGGCCCCTGAAAATATCTATATCATTTATGGATGTGTGTGAAAGACATAATAAAAATAAACTTCCAGCTTCCTATGAGTAATGACTTTATTATGTGCTGGTGTAGTGTTTTTAATTTCCTGTTACATTTTGGCCTTAGCCTTAAGAACTGCACTAACTGTGCCTAATTTGCAGCTTATATGTGCAAGGGACATACTTTGGTCATTATGTTTTATTAGTTTTAGCTTTCCTTTGAAAAATTAGAACCTTATGGGTTCTTTCAGGTTTATAACCACATTTACGGGACATTACAGATATTAAGCTATCAAATGGAACACATCAGGCTGAAGAAAAAGAGGTCAACCATGTGAAACTTTAAAGAGGACATTGGTAAGAGAACCCAATTTCTTATCTTATATCTTATATCCTTCCCGTGCCGTTAAACGTCACATAGGGCTCGCAAAGTAGTTCGCCAATTTTTCCTGTCTTCGGCGAGTCTTTCAACCTCATCAAAGGATTTTATGCCTGTTAATTTGGCCTCTCTTAATAATGTCCTCTTCAGAGTTTCACGCGGTCTGCCTCTTTTTCTTCGGCCTGTTGTGTTCCACTTGATAGCTTGTTTTGGGATTCTCTGATCATTTCTTCTCATCAAGTGACCAACATATGTCCATCTCCTTTTCCTGATCACCCATGAAACTGGTTGTTGTTCAGTCATCTGTCTTATCTCTGCATTGTTCTTGAATTCATTCCACTTGATGCCGAGTATTTTCCTTAGGCATTTGTTTTCAAAAGAGTCTAATTTCTTTTCTATTTCTTTAGTCGTTTTCCAGCTTTCGCATGCATAAATGAGGGTGGATATTACATTTGAATTGAATAGTGAACCCAATTTAGTGGGAATAAAATCCATTGATAAGGTTGAAAAGCTCGCCGAAAGCAGGAAAACTTGGCAAACTACCATGCAAACCCTATATGACGTTTAACGGCACAGGAAGGATGTAAGATGTAAATAAGATGGATATAAATCACACAAGTATAGAAACATTATAAGTAAACTGTAAGAATATTACACAAATACATAAGATCCATCTGAACAACTTTTTAACTAGACTGATGACACAGAGTCTACTTTGATATTAAGTATTTATGTAGTAAAAAAAGAACCTTGTGGAAGGTGGGTGACATTGGATGAAAAAGATGAAATGCAAGGGTTCTAGTTATAACTAAAAAGAGGGCCTTGTCAAAAAGCAGGAATGATTTAGATTAATAATGTGAATATCCCATAAAGAAAGTGCTGTAAATATCAGCAATACATCTTGTCGCTCAGTAAAATGACACTGCAAGGGCTGAGCATTATTCTCAGCATGTGAGAGGATTTTTTAGTCAGCAAATGAACTGGCACACATAGTCATTGTATGCACCTATTTATGTGGCTGGAGTGCAATGATGATGATTTAACATAATGTAACACAAAGTAATGTAACTCAGCAGAATAACATCAATCACACTAACCACTGTTCTGATATTTTAACTTATAACCATACCTATAGCAGCATGTTGTCCATTTTTTTCCTTTAAATTTATCTTGAGTTCTTCTGAAAAAAAAATCCACACCACTAGATAATTTTGTTTTTGCTTTAACCAACATAACAAAATTCATTTTTGCATTTATTTACCACACACAGAAAAGTAAATGTTCAAAAATTGTTTTCTCACTCAGTAGAAAAACTTTCACAAGTGCCATTTATCTAGATATAGTGGTGAAGACACCATCTGATTTGGTGGTCAGTGAACCATAGCTGATTGTATTGCACATGCTATGCTTTTTTTATCTCTACTCTTGGACTGACAAAATTACTCCCACTTTGACACGATGCTGTGCTTCAACACCTTCACTGCATCAGATGCAAATAACATCTACTTACAGGTTCAGGGAGACACAACAACAACAACAACAACAACAACAACAACAACAACAGTGATGTCCAGATACAGATTTTTTTTTTTTTTGGTGGAAAAATGATAAACAAATTAAATCAGTAATTCTTCTTCTTCTACTTCTACCACCAAGACCGCACTGTGATCCTACTGAATTTACGCCTGTGGTCCTCGTTAAGTCCCGTGGTCCCCACATGAGATCCCCGAGAGGACCACAGGAGGTTCAGAGTATTTCAGGGCTTGAGCCTGAATTCTTGGTGGGTCTCAGAAGCAGGATTGCGTGACACTGTGGTTTTCATTGAACTAGTTTAGTCTAGAGTTGGACTTTCTCACCAGAAGACCTCGACGTGTTTAGAATATCAGCATATCCCCGCTGGGTGAGAGGTGGTAGCCCACTCAGGCCAGAGTTGGACATTCTCACCGGAAAACCTCGATGTGTTTTAAGATACCCGTGTATCACCGCCGGGTGAGAGGTGGTTGCCCATCCAGTCCAGAGTTGGACTTTCTCACCAGAAAACCTCAGCATGATTAGGATATGCATACATCCCTGTCGGGTGAGAGGTGGTTGCCTATCTAGACTGCCCTGGTCCAGTGTCTCCTACTTCAGCATTTTGTGGTCGTGGCCGCTACCCTTCCTAGTTGTGACCAGGATGTAGCTTTTGTCCAGGAGGATAAATCCTCGCCACTAGTGTCTTCCACCTCTCGGTTGAGCTGGTTTAGGCATATTATCCCAGTATGGGTGTGTTTGGGACGTGACCGACCTCTAGAGCAGAGGTACCACGGCAAGTGTAGCCTTCAAGTTTCACCCCTGGTATAAGCCGGTTTAGGCATATTTCACCAGTATGAGTGTATATCGGGCGTGACCAACCTCTAGAGCAGAGGTGGTGTGACATGCCTGGCCATCAAGTTTCAAAATCAGTAATTAATTAGTATGGGCAAAATGTCAATCAAGAATGTGTGGATGTTGCACATAGCTTTTACTACAAACATGAAGTACATGAGTTACACTGAAGAAGAAAATGAATATGGGAAAACAAGACCTGCAGCAAAAAACAGGGAAATATTTTAGGAGAATGACCATAATGAAACACCATGGATGATACAGATATCACCAGCTCAGAAATTTTGCCATTTAATATTCATAATTCATATTCCATTTATGGTGTGCATTACACCATATAATATTCCATTTATACTGCAAAGAATGTAGTGTGACAGCATTACATGATCTTGATGATCTTGATCAAAAGATGGTAAGATCATATTCTCTCAGATCTTGACAGCAGCTTAACTCAAGCTGGCAACACTGATATGCAACTGTAGCAAATGAAAAATTAATTCCCCACTCTCAAAGAAACTTGTTCTGAAAAAAAAAATTTAAACTCCTCCCAGATTGAAGTGACCAGTTTATATCCCTTAAATGAAACAGAGTTTTGTTTTCATGTTGTTTTTTTTTTCCATATTAAATAATGGCATTTGCAAATTTCAGCTGTGAAACTCCAGAGGGTCACCAAAGAAGATTAATTTTTGGAGGAATAATTTTATTTATGTGCTCAAAGTTTTAAAATGTTCACATCTTCAAGTTGTACATTGTTGTAAATTATAAAAGGCAGTAACTAATATCTTTACTATTTTATAATTCTAAACAAAAGTGTGAGACTATTATACTACTACTATTATACTGCTACTATTATATTGCTACTATTATACTACTACTATTATACTACTGCCCAAAAGTTAAGGGCCACCTGCTAAAACCCTTCCCTAAAAAAATAACAAAATAATATGATAATATGCAGCCAATATCAGAAAAATTAATATCAGAATAAGCTGCATTTGAAATGCAACAAATTCATACAACTTTTATGCAAATATGATAATTAGTACAAAAGTTATAAGCCTGAGAAGTCACTCACCCACCATCATAGATGTTACAAAATAAACACTTTTATACTTGATCTGTCAAAATCAGGCATTCAATAGATCTCTGAGTTTACAAGGGTTCTAAGAACATCTTGCAGATTAGCCTGTCATTCCTGATGAAGAAACAGAGTCATCTATGCAACAGTTGGTTAAGGGTGATTAGTTGATACTCTCTAGCCAAGGACGTCCCAGGGGTGTTCAATAGGAGCAAGATCAGGTGAACGAGTGGACCACTCCATCCTAATAATTCCCTAGTGTTAATGAAGTCATTAAGTCATTAATAGTACAAGTTCAGTTAGGATGAGCATTGTTATCCTGCAAGACTGCACCACCACCCATGGCCTCAAGAAGCAAGCGAATAAGAGGTTGCAATATCTCATCTTGGTACCTTAGGCTGGTAGTGTGTCAAGGATGATATGGAGAAGGGTCTTGACTTGTTGAATGAAGCCACCCCAGACTATGACAGAAATAGCTCAACAGTGATCCACTTATCAAAATGTGTCATCATTAAAAGGCTCTCCTTGCCTTCTCCAAACATGAACCCTCCTAATTAAATCACAGCAGGAAGTGAGACTCACCCATAAAGCGAATCTGACTCCACTGGCAACTTGTCCTCCTGATGTGCTCATTATACCAGGCAACACAGGCACTGTGGTGAGCTGGGGTGAGAAGAACTCTAACTGCTAGTCTTCAAGCAACAGGCCTGAATTCATGTAAGTGTCTGCAGACTGTCATCCTGCTGATGTTAGTATGTTTGCAGTATTCATCAGCTGATGTCGCAGAGTGGTACAGGTAATTGTCCAGTGGCAAAGGGCCATCAGCAAGAGATATCACTCATTCTGCTGGCTTGTACAATGTGGATGTCTTGAATGGCTCCCATCTTCTACTTCCCTGGTGGCTCTAAATCTCTCCAAAATCCTTTTGATGATGGGATGTGACACTCCTAAACATCTTGCAATCTGATGAATGAATTTGTCATTCTCAACCCACACATTAGCCCAAACATGTTCTAGGATGCTAAAACTGCCATGGGGTATGGTCTTTTGCAATTGGCAGAAGTGTCCTTTTATAACCAATTTTAAAATAAATGAAAAGTGACATCTATTCAGTAAGTCCTTATTGCCCTTGGATCATGAACCAGCACAATTTTTGTGTGTGTGTATGTGAGTTGGTTGAGTCATAAACTTACACTTCACATGATGTTATTGTAAGATAATTGATTAGTACTTATCATACCTCACATGAATAGATGAGAGTGGATATCACATTTGAATTGAATAATCTTAACTTGGTTTTTGTGCTTTTAACTTTTGAATCCATATGTTCTCAAGATTTTTGAAGGACAATGTTGCTTTTGCAATTCAAATTCTAACTTCCTTCCTGGTGTCATCATCTTGGTCTATGTAGCTGCCAAAGTATGCAAATTGGTTTACTTCATCAACAACTGTTCTTTCTACCTATATTTTTCCTTCTTGATTAATGAGAAGTTTCATTATTTTTGTTTTGTCTTTGTTAATTTCAAGACATATTTTGCTAGCCAAGGAAGATAGGGAATCTGTTTTTTCCTGTATCAATTTCACATTGTCACTGATAAGAGTTATGTCATCTGCAAAATCAAGATCTTCTATTTGGGTCACATGTACTCAGTCAATGCTGGTTTTATCTGTACAGCATCTTTTCATTATAAAGTCTATGGCAATTCTAAAAAACAAGGGAGATATATCCTTGTTTCATGCCCGTTTCAGTCTGAAACCATTTGCTCATTTCTTCTTCTGTCTTGCCTGCATAAACATATCCATTGTAGAGATCTCTAATGATGTTGACAGTCTTAGATGGTATTCCATATAGTCTTAAAATTCTCCACAATGAATCTCTGTGTTTGCTATCAAATGCTTTTTTTTTATTTCTATGAAGTTCAGGATTAATGGTTTGTGCTTTTCAATATGTTCTTCAAGTATTATTCTTAGACTAAAGATCTGGTCAAGACAGATTCTCCCTTTTTAAAATCCTGCCTGTTCTTCTCTCATTGCAGTATCCACTACATCCTTAATTCTGTTCAGAATCACTTTGCAAAACACCTTTGACACAACTGACGGTAAGGTTACACACCTTCAGTTATTGCAGTCATTGATGTTGCCTTTTTTTTGGTATTTTAGCAAAAATTCCATTTAGAAGGGACTTTTCCTCTTTCCAAATTGTATTAAACATTCACTGTAGTTGCCTCATGTTGTTACTGTTAATAGTTTTTAACACACGTTATTTCATCTTCACCTGCAGCTTTGTTGTTAGCCATTAGATTCACTGTTGTTTCAGTTTCATTCAGTGTAACTTCATCTAAATTGACATTTAGTTGTGGGGTTGGTAAATCAGTTTCAAGATTTATTAATTCATTTTGGCGTGGTCAATTAAATATTTCTTGGTTGTGTTCGTCCCATCTTTGCTTTTGGTCTTTACTTGATGTTAATAGGTTGCCTGTTTTGCTAAAGACTGGTCTTTCTCTGTTAGCTTCTTCTGTATGTTATATGCTGGCTGTGGAGTATGCGAAACAAGCATTGGGAACATAAGTAATTTCGTTTGCCACAACCAATACCAGTCCTCTGTGGCTGGATTGCTAAAGACGCACTTCAAAAAAGTGCAGTGGCAACTGGAAGATCATGGGTTCAGTCCCGGGACTGGAAAAAAAAGCAACAACTCACAAGACCTCTGAGAGTCATGACCCAGAGGGGCCCACACCCCTTAGAGTGTCAGGAGTTTAAAGGGCCGAAACACTTGTCTGAGAGGGGGGGGGGTACTTTCTCTGATGATCTGATTGAGTTTTGTTGTTGTTCCGCTCTCTACGGTATATGCATATATATATATATGTGTGTATGTGTGTGTGTGTGTGTGTACACATATATATATATATATATATATTCAACAGAGATGCACTGTGGAAAATCCTAAGATGGCATGGCCTCCCCCATAAAATAGTTAATGTAATCAAAGCCCTATACGAGGGTTTTCAGTGCAAAGTTATTTGTGGAGAACATACCTCCAGCAGCTTTAGGGTACAAACAGGAGTGAAACAGGGATGTGTACTATCACCAACATTATTTATCTTGGCAGTAGACTGGTTAATGAAGGAGGCAACATCAGACAAACGCAGAGGATTACAATGGACCCTTGACACAGTTCTGGAGGACCTTGACTTTGCGGACGACATTTGTCTATTATCAAGCAGACACAAAGATATGCAAGATAAAATAAACAAGTTAACCCAGAATGCAAACAACATAGGACTAAAGATCAACGTAGGAAAGACAAAGTTAATGAAGCAAAATGTGAACAACAGAAATGTACTCAGAGTAGATAACAAGTTAGTGGAGGAGGTCAACGAATTTGTATACCTTGGCAGCAGAGTAGTAGAAAATGGAGACAGCATAGAGGACATCAACAGCAGACTTACTAGAGCAAACCAGGCTTTTGCAATGCTACAGAATATATGGAAATCAAATAAACTAAGCATAAATATGAAAATCAGGATATTTAAGAGTAATGTTCTAAGTGTCCCTCTATGGAAGTGAATGCTGGAAAATCACCAAAACCATAGAAAACAAGTTGAATTCTTTCCAGACTAAATGTTTATGTAGAATTAAAAAAATATTTTGGCCAAACACCATAAGAAATAACATCTTATTGGCAGAAATGCAGATGAAACCACTGACAACAATTATTGAGGAAAGACGATGGCGATGGTTGGGACATGTGCTCCGAATGACTGACAACTCACTACCAAAAATAGCACTAAGATGGACACCACAGGGGAGCAGAAGTAAGGGTAGACCAAAAGAGACATGGAGAAGAACAACAGAAAGGATGTTGAGCAATAGAGGGCTCACCTGGGCAAGAGCAGAAAAAAAGGCGAAAGACAGGCATTTGTGGAAAACCCTTGCGGAAGCCCCATGTGCCCTGGGCACTTAAGGTTCAGAGATATATATATATATATATATATATATATATATATATATATATATATATATATATATATATATATATATATATATATTCATATACACATAGAAGGGACAGATATTGAAGAAGTCAATCAGTTTGCATACCTTGGCAGCTACATAGACCAGGATGGTGACACTAGAAAGGAAGTTAGGATCAGAATTGCAAAACCAGCATCAATCTTCAAGAATCTTGAGAACATATGGAATTCAAAAGTTATAAGCACAAAAACCAAGTTAAGACTATTCAATTCAAATGTAATATCCACTCTCATTTATGCATGAGAAAGCTGGAAAACAACTAAAGAAATAGAAAAGAAATTAGATTGTTTTGAAAACAAATGCCTAAGGAAGATACTCGGCATCAAGTGGAATGAATTCAAGAACAATGCAGAGATAAGACAGATGACTGAACAACAACCAGTCTCATGGGTGATCAGGAAAAGGAGATGGACATATGTTGGTCACTTGATGAGAAGAAATGATCAGAGAATCCCAAAACAAGCTATCAAGTGGAACACAACAGGCCGAAGAAAAAGGGGCAGACCGCGTGAAACTCTGAAGAGGATATTATTAAGAGAGGCCAAGCTAACAGGCATAAAATCCTTTGATGAGGTTGAAAGACTCACCGAAGACAGGAAAAATTGGCGAACTACTTTACGAGCCCTATGTGACATTTAATGGCATGGGAAGGATATAAGATATATATAAGATATATATATATATATGAAACAATTTAAATTTAGTGTTTATTTTGTAACTTTTATGTATCTCTTTATTTTCACTAATATCACTTCCATTTATCACTTTAACTTTTTTCTTTTTTTATTAAAAAATAAAATGCTTTTAAAACTGTATTCCAATGAATAATTAAAATCCAGTATTCAGTATTTTATTTGTAATAAAATATACATTATTCCATTTGAACATGTACATGAGCTAGGCTATCTTGTTGGATCACATAACTCACCTAATTCTGTTTTCAGTCTCTCAATTGAAACATCCTTCTCTGCCAAAGCTTTCACTTTTATATCAACACTGTTGTCAGACTGGATTTTCTCTGATTGAAAGAGAGGTAATCTGTTTATTCTTATATATATATATATATATATATATATATATATATATATATATATATATATATAACATCTTAAGCCTCATTTCATAGGAACATAACACAACTTTCTTCTTCATCTTACACAAGAATAAGAAACTGTGATGCATGACCTACTGGACTGCTTGCTATATGTTGAAATAACTTGAATATGAAAAAAAAAAACAAAACTATTACCACTAAATTCCTTAATCACAGACATACTATACTGTATAGAGGTGCTGAACAACTGAGAAAAGACATGCACATTCTATCATATGGTACAAGGAAAGCAAGTAAAATGTCAGTTTTGCTACAATGCCCACCAAGCAGACTGTGCTCCTAGTTTTTGTCTTAGAAGTTTATTTAAGATAACATTATACATGAAATTCTATCAATTTAACTGCATCTCCAGTTACTTTGTTTCTAGTTTCCACATTTTTGTCTCCTTCAACATAGCCTTTAGGCAAGTCAGGTATTAAACTAAAAGTGTGTCCTAACCAAGTACATTTTTTCTTTATTTGTTGTAGTGTTTTTTCTCTGTTATAATTTTCATGATTCATGTCAAACACTAAAAATTTGGGGTTTTTTTTTTGAGGTCATAGGAGACTTAAAACATAATTTACATAAGCTGTGATATTTTTTTGCATTAAGTTTCTCATTAAAAAAATACCATGTAACTGCTGTACCAATGAACAACACAAACATAAGCATTTAATAAAGTTAAACAGGAGTCAAAACTGTAAAATATAAAATGATAAATAGATTTTTTAAAATGTAGCTTAAAATTTGTTTCTACAGGCTGCGCATATGGACTCTTAATTAGTGAACTAGTATGTGTTGTAGTGAGCGCTGGTGCTAAAGACATATATGTGTTGTAGTGAGCGCTGGTGCTAAAGACATATATGTATTGTAGTGAGTGCTGGTGCTAAAGACATATATTGGCTGTGTCACATTGTGGTGTGACTAAGTTAAGATATGCAGTAACAACATGACCAACATTCTCTGTAATGATATACTCTTCACAGGACACTCCTGGACAATCATATTATCTTAGCACTCACAAATTTTACATGAAACATGATGATGGTGAAGACGAATTGAACAGATAAAATATATCAAGTGACACCACTTGATATATTTTGTCTGCTCGATTCAACAATACAGAATTCCATCATGAGTAATATTCTAGGCTGCTAGTTAGCTGATACTAAGTTAGCACCATGAGAATCAAGTACCTTTCATCTATCCACCCACTTCAAATTTACACTAACTTGCACAATAACATTTCTAGCAAGACGACACTAATACAACATCCACATTTCCAAGTCCAAATGATCTGAGGTGAAACTTTCATCTCACACCCAGACCACAGAACATACTTTTCACGAGCAAAGCAATGAACATGAAGTTATGGACAAAACAATCTAGAAGATTCTACAAAACATACAACCATCATGGACATAACTCTGACATTAAATGCCCTTATCTAAATGCTGTCACATCAGTTAACTGATGAAATGATACCTCAAGGTAAACAGCAATGAGCAGATAATTTTTCTTTTTTAATTTTCATTTCTATTTTATTTATTTCACTGATATCCAAATTAAAGTGTACATTTATATCACAGGATAATCAATTCAGGATTTGTGTCAGTGAATACTGTTGAGATATCTGGAAAAAAAAATCTTAAAATGAAGGTGTTTTAATTCAGACTTTAGGTATGCATATTACTTAATGTTTATCTGTAACTATGTTATAGTTGTTACTTCATCTTTTTCTCTTATTCTCTTAACTTTTGCATATACTTCTAAGCATTTGAATTTGTAAACTGCATACTGTATATGTAATAATACTCGGCATCAAGTGGAAAATACTCGGCATCAAGTGGAATGAATTCAAGAACAATGCAGAGATAAGACAGATGACTGAACAACAACCAGTCTCACGGGTGATCAGGAAAAGGAGATGGACATATGTTGGTCACTTGATGAGAAGAAATGAGCAGAGAATCCCAAAACAAGCTATCAAGTGGAACACAACAGGCCGAAGAAAAAGGGGCAGACCGCGTGAAACTCTGAAGAGGACATTATTAAGAGAGGCCAAGTTAACAGGCATAAAATCCTTTGTTGAGGTTGAAAGACTCGCCGAAGACAGGAAAAATTGGCGAACTACTTTGCGAGCCCTATGTGACGTCTAACGGCACGGGAAGGATATAAGATATAAGATAAGATACTGTATATGCTTACATATAAGACAGAAGAGCAAACAACAACCTGTCTCATGGGTGATCAGAAAAAGAAGATGGACATATGTAGGCCATGTGATGAGAAGAAACAATCATAGAATACCAAAACAAGCTATCAAGTGGAGCACAACAGGCTGAAGAAAAAGTGATCGACCACGTAAAACTCTAAAAAGGACATTTTTAAGAGAAGCCAGTTTAATGGACATAACTTGATGAAGTTGAAAAACTCGCAGAAAAAAGGAAAACTTGGCAAATAACTATGTGAGCCCTAAGGGGTAACAGCACAGAAAGGATGTAAGATGTAAGATATGCTTACATATGTAAGCATATATTTGCTTTGCTTATATATGTTTACATACCTATTGAATAAAGTATCATTTCTGCTACGTGATTTTGATTGACTTCTTTATCTCTGAGAACTTGTAATAAACATGGAAGCCAGTCTTTGTACAGAGGAAGTAGTTCCAACAGTTTTGCAGCACCAGCACCCATTCCAGTATTGTTTGTCACTGCTTCCACTAATTGCTGTCAATAACAAAATAATAGAAAATACTTCAGTTTGTAGAAAACAGTGAATTATTTGTTTCACTTCAAACAATTTTTGAAATTTATGTTTCCCTGGGTGTCATGAAACTCTGGTGTGCCATAAAAAAGTCAAAGATATAATGCAAAATTTTGAAAGCAAAAAATACTTTCATTCAAATCACAACACACTCTTGCTTATGTATACAATTATATTTGTATAAAATTGATCTTGAGTCTAATATTTATAGGATATATATATATATATGTAATATTAATGTAATATGAATTAAGAATACATTTGTCCAATATACTTCTATGAATTAAAAAAGATTTGTGGTTTCAAACAGACTCATATTTTGTATTGAACACATGACACTTGATTAATAAAATATATAATCTCTCTCAAATATTTCATTATCTTACTATAAAAAGATTTATTATAATAGAATTTGAATACAATCATTGTAGCATAAATTATAAATTTATGGTAAACTACATAAGAAACCAGCACTAGGATCACAGGTGTGCCATGACATAAATTTGCATTGCCAAGTGTGCCACAGTCTAAAAGTGTTTCAGAACCACTGCTCTAGGTCATAACTAGCCTAGTATGTAGTTTAGTCTCTTTTCCTACACTGTGGAAATTGTGCAGTGCAGTCTTATTTGACATTTATTACATAAACATGTTGCTAAACATTACAACACTCAGCTTAATAAATAATAACTAGAATATTATCTTTCCAATATATTTGACCATATTTACAGTTTTATGTTGTAATTTTCTCAACTTTTCCTTCCTTTTTCAAGACTGCATAGAACATCAGAGAAATAATACAACACTCAGGAATCTGGCTAATATATCTCAGATTCACAGGAACTTTTCATAACAATAATAAAGACTGTATGTATATCTGTAGGACTTACTATATCTCGCTTGACAAGAACATTTTCGTTGTATTTCCAGAAAACATTGACAACATTGGATGGATTTATGAAACGCTCAGATATGAGACGAATTTTTCTTTGTACAACTTCCTCATAATGGGAATGAACATCAGCAGAATGTTCTGAAATAAAATTGCCAATGGATCTTTTAGAATTATGTGTAAAATGTTTTTTTTTAAAATTATTATTATTAAAATAGAGTGTTTCAATCAACCATTAAGAAATAGACTTAGTATTTTCCTGGCCAATAAAAGTTTTAAAAAAAACAAAAAAACAGGAAAATCTTTGGAGCAGAGTTTTATGGCTTCTCAGATAATCAAGAAAGTAATTTTTCCCATCTCTTCTTCTCCTCACATTTGTACATACTTTTCAGTTTGATTTTTCCAATTCTGAGAACATTTTTCACAATTTTTCTATGGAAACTGTGCCATCTCTGAGACTGTTGCCATCCTCATAGATTCTGTATTAGACAGACAATGTTCTCACCATGTGTGCTTTTATAATTTAAAAAAAAATAAGAGGATCTTGCATTCTGTTTGAGACTGTCTTTATACATAATTTGTTGAATATTTATTTTCATAGTAACTTATGATTTTTTTTTTTTAGAATTTTTAATCAGTTAAATATATTTTATGCTCTGTCATTCTAGTGACTAAGTGATGAAGTTCTTATGTTACAGCTTTTTTTTAAAAACTATGGTAAATGTGTTAAAAGATGGACATATGTTGGTCACTTGATGAGAAGAAATGATCAGAGGATCCCAAAACAAGCTATCAAGTGGAACACAACAGGCCAAAGAAAAAGAGGCAGACCGGCTGAAACTCTGAAGAGGACATTGTTAAGAGAGGCCAAATTAACAGGCACAAAATCCTTTGATGAGGTTGAAAGACTCACCAAAGACAGGAAAAATTGGTGAACTACTTTGTGAGCCCTATGCGACGTTTAATGGCACGGGAAGGATATAAGATGTAAGATAAGAAATATGCTACTACTACTTTACACTGGCCATTTATGAAAAAGTCAGAGTTGGAGTTTATGTACAGTGGTAGAAAGATAAAGGAATCAAATTCAAGATTTGAATGTTTTGTACACTGACTTCATAGCCCTTTTGTGAACTTAATTCCTAATACAAAGAGTTCATGAAGGAAAAAGCACAGCATCAAGTAATTCTTGAGCTCAGTAAAGCTTGTTCAGTAGTCAATCGCATTAAGCACTGACTCACCAACACTGAAGTGGATAATGACCTGGTGTTGATGCCTATATCTTCACTGACTGGCTGAAATATTAAGGGTGAAGTGGCTATTATCATGTATGACCAACTTCCCTTCCTCAGTTCTAAAATAAGTCAGGTACTCATTTTTACAGACTTCAGAGTCTCAGTCCTGAGTCAAGGCTCACAAAAAAAAAAAAAAAAAGATACGACAAATGAATGTACATACCATTTTACTAACTCATTTACATATCTGCATGCACACAATTTCATAACCATTACTAGCAGCCCTGTGGAATCAAAAGTCATGGAGTTGGAATCAGAAGCAGTTTTGGGTGGAGTCATTAGTTATTTAACCACTTATAAAGTAATTAGAATCTGTGTCAGACAGTAGAAAAATAGATTTGGAAAGTTTGATGTACTGAACCTGATTAGATTACTAGTACTTCTGCTGTCTTAAGACAATAAATGCACAAGGCCGCATTTAAAAGAAAAAATCTGATGATTTCTCTTTGGTGTATTAAAATGTAAATTCTTATTGACTTCCAATATGTAAATAAGAGTGGGTTTAGCAATATCGAACAAAAGGTAGAGATAGTATTGACTTATATGATAAACATTACATAGGGCTAGCATGGTAGTTCATTAAGTTTTCCTGTTTTCGGCAAGCTTTTCAACCTCATCAAGGGATTTTATGCCTACTAAACTGGCTTCTCTTAACAATGACCTCTTTAGAGTTTAACGTGGTCATCCTCTTTTTCTTCCGGCTGTTGTGCTCCACTTGATAGCTGGTTTTGGTATTCTCTGATTGTTTCCTCTCATCACGTGACCAACATATGTCCATCTTCTTTTTCTGATCACCCATGAGAGAAGTTGTTATTCACTCATGTGCCTTATCTCTGCGTTGTTTTTTCTTGAATTTGTTCCACTTTATACAAAGTATTTTTCTTAGCATTTGTTTTCAAAAAGGTTTAATTTGTTGTTTATTTAATTTGTTGTTTTCCAGCTTTTGCATGCATAAATGAGGGTGGATATTACATTTGAATTAAATAATCTTAGTTTTGTTTTCATGCTGATAACTTTTGAATGCCATGTGTTCTCAAGATTATTGAAGGTCAATGCTGCTTTTTGCAATTCTAATTCTAATTTTCTTTCTGGTGTCATCATCCTGGTCTATGTAGCTGTAGAGCTATGCAGATTGGTTTACTTCTTCAATAGCTGTTCCTTCTATGTATATTTTTCCTTCTTGATTAATGGGAACTTTCATTAATTTTATTTTTTCCTTGTTAATTTCAAGTCCTATTTTGCTATCCAGTGAAGACAGGGTATCTGTTTTTTCTCGAATAAAATTCACATTGTCACTGATAAGGGTTATGTCATCTGCAAAATCAAGATCTTCTAGATCTGTCCCATGCATATAGTGATATGGACACAATAAATTTTCTGTTTATTATTCTTGTAGAAGGCAAATACTATTTACGTCTATTATATGAGTTTCTCAAATTCTATGGTAAACATTATTCTGTAATACACATTGTTACTCACTTTCTTCATTTCCTGGTTCGCGTTCTGTCATTGTGTTCAGTTGTTCACCTTCTCTCAAATGTTCTATTAATGACAGATAAAGATAACATTTTTTTTACTAAATTAATCTGTTGAAGTCTGATTATGTTTGAAGTTAACATGAATTAGGGTGACAGTAAATGTGTATAGAAAGTAGACGCTTCTGCGTTTACTGAATTCGAGAAATCTAATTTTATCAACGTAATATTTCTGAACAGCACAGAAATGGTAAAAATTAAAATAGAATTAAAAGAATAAAAAGTGAATGATTCGTCACGACAGTCCACTCTAATCCAAAAATTCGAAGGTCACTAACATGCTAATGTGCGGATAACGCAGGAACACAACACACCACACATATTTTACACTTACCTATAGTTTTCCTCAGTTTACATGTTCTACATAAGCTAAAGGTGTTAAAGTTACTGAATTCTCTACATCAGTTTGTAAAAGCACTAACAATAAAAATTAAATGGAAAAAATTGAAAAAGAAATGTAAATTACTAATGAGGTAACATATCATACAACCATATGCAAATGTATGAATTGCTCTCGGCCAGGTAGTGTTGATTTTCCCAGTTACATGATTGTGTTGTTTGTAAAATTAGTTTTCCGTGGACAGTATACGGAGTTTACACATATATGTACATGGTCTAAAAGTATGTTATCGTGATAATTGGAGCAGTGGTTCTTAAAATACATAATGGCTGGTCAGCCAGAATCAATTCAATTTTAGTACATAACTGGTTCAACCAGTATCCGTTCGATTTTAGTACATAACTGATTCACCCATTATCCATTCGATTTTAGTACATAACTGGTTCAGCCATTATCCATTCGATTTTAGTACATAACTGGTTCAGCCATTATCCATTCGATTTTAGGAGTGTCTATTCGCACACCCTCTGTCCATGACATACATTGACTGCGCATCGAGTCTGCTTGTATGCTACAAAATGAGAAGTATGTCAACCGTCCAGCTACTTCAGTCAGTAGGAGAACGATTCTATTAATATGGAGAATATGGATTCGAACCCCACTATTGGCGAATTTAAAAAAAAAACTTTTTAAAGTTATGTTAGATTATGACACTAATTATTTGTATTTTTAAACATTTTACTTTTAGAAAAACTAGCACTTTCGCATGCCCACTGACCGTTTGTCCCGGACGGAGTAAACGTCACACACCGAATTCGGTTAGGACCCTGCCCCCATTGTCAGTCCTGGCTTGACTCAGGATTGATTGATTGATTTATCTTTATTTCAAAAGGGTTAAGAATTGGGCACGCAGGCCTGTCTGACATTCTGCCTGTTATCATATATTTTTCACTCTATTCCAGACATTCTACAAATATGCTGTTAATGTAACAAACATAGTTAACATTGAAGCTGAGAGACATAAAATACAACATTTACGTTTCGCTCTTAAACATGCATTCAGTACAGAAGTAACAGAGCAAGGATTAGGGAAATGTGTTAAAGAAGTTCGCTTGAAATACTATCCCCACAAATCCAATGTTACTGGTATGGGGTCAAAGTCCTCGGAACATGCGCAGTGTCAATGTAGGTCACAGAGAGTGTATAGCTGGTTTAGCCAGTACCAATTCCATATTGCGAATAGTTTTCAAAAAATGTTAAACATGATGTTCATGTGTGTTCATCATCATCAACATCTCGTTGTTTCCTATTTCTAAGAAATTGCATCTGAAATCATAAAATGAAACTACCTGTATGTCTTCTTCTTCTTCTTCGTTCACTTCTACCACCAAAAACCGCACGTGAACCTACTGAATTCACGCATGTGGTCCTCGTTAGGTCCCGTGGTCCCCTGTGTGGTCCAAAATAGACCACACGAGTTCCACGAAAGGACCACAAGGGGTTCAGAGTATCACAGGGCTTTAGCCTGTATTCTTGGTGGGTCTCGGAAGCGGGATTGCGTGACACCGTGGTTTTCATTGCACCAGTTTGGTCTAGGGTTGGACTTTCTCACCGGAAGACCTCGACGTGTTTGGAATATCAGTGCATCCCTGCTGGGTGAAAGGCGTTAGCCCACCCAGGCCAGAGTTGAACTTTCTCACAGGAAAACCTCGACGTGTTTTGAGATACCCGTGTAACACCGCCGGGTGAGAGGTGGTTGCCCATGCAGTCCAGGGTTGGACTTTCTCACCGGAAAACCTCAGCGTGATTAGGATACGCAGACATCCCCGCCGGGTGAGAGGTGGTTGCCTATCTAGACTTCCCTGGTCCAGTGTCTCCGACTTGAGCATTTTGCGGTCGTGGCCGCTACCCTTCCTAGTTGTGACCAGGATGGAGCTTTTGTCCAGGAGGACGAATCCTCGCCACTAGTGACTTCTACCCCTGGGTTGAGCCGGTTTAGGCATTTCCCAGTATGGGCATGTTTGGGACGGGACCGACCTCTGGGGCAGAGGTACTGTGACATTCATAGCCTTCAAGATTCACCCCTGGTATGAGCCGGTTTAGGCAAAATTCACCAGTATGGGTGTTTATCAGGCGTTACCGACCTCTAGAGCGGAGGTGGCATGACATGTCTAGCCATCGAGTTCCACCCCTGGTGTGTGCCGGTTTAGGCATATTTCACCAGTGTAGGTGTATTTCGGCCTTAGGCGGCCTCTAGAGCAGAGGCGCCGTGGTATAGCTCTCGTAGCGATACTACTGGACATACCAGGTTAAACTTCACTTTCCACCACCTTTTACCATCGGCGCCGCACAGGAACTTTTATTTCCGCATTTACTTCCTTAACCGGGAGGAGCTTCACTCCACGCGCGGCATTTGAAGAGTCAAGTCAGCAGTGACTTAACCTCTAGGACAAGCCGGTTCATGCATTTCACCCGATATGACTGCACTCAGGACGTGGCCGACCTCCAGACCAGAGGTGCCGTGATTTGACTGTTTGCTTCGATTTATCCTTTCAACCACCTTTTCCGCAGTGATGCTGCGCGGCAACCTCATTTGCAAATTTCTTCATTGGCCGGGAAGAGCACCGCTCCACGCACGGCAGCTGAAGATCTCGCCAACAGCGGCAGATGAGCTACCAAACGTGACACTCATCTACCCTAAGTAACTGGTTTTCAGGCGCCAGATATTCGCCCTCGCCCCTTCTCCTGTCAGTTTAAACAGTTCTGCCACGGGAAGGCCAGGAGCTGGACTTGACTGCCAGAGGCTGTTTGTGGCGCTTTTGCAGTCCTTAGAACCTACCTTTATGTAAACAATATTCGATTATTTGTTGTTATTGTTGTCCAATTAAGCACTAGACGTTTGCAGGAGACCAAGTGTGTACGGAACAATTTTTTTTATAAATAGGAAACTAAGAGGTTTTGGTACGGTAAAGTAAGAGAACAAATATTGTAGGATTAAACCTCGAAAAAATCGTAGACAAAGCACTTTAGTGAGACGTGAGAGAAAGAAAAATCACAAGAGAATTACCTGGGATTCGAACACGGACTCCGGTAGGACGAGCAGCCGTCTAGCCACGAGAGAACAGCGTACTATCGACTTAGCCAACTAGCACCCCAAAAAAAGGTGTTTTGTTGACATAGTCTTTAGTAACTGCTCAGCAGACATGAGAGATCGTGACACCCGGAAAGAAACGAGGTCGTGAAACGGGTTCCTGCTCGAGACTGAATCTAAGGGAGGGAATTTATGTTTCATGGTTTCATTCCCTTTCCATGTTAATCTTTCAGTCAGGCATCGACAACTTAGCCTGTCAAACACCTTCTTTTTTTTTTTTTGGGGGGGGGGGGGGTTGCAAAATATCGAAGTTTACAAATTCTCTGTTATCTAGACGGCTGCTCGTCCTACTTGAGTCCCCGATTCAAGTCCCACATAATTCTCTTGTAGGTTGTCTATGACTTTTTTCGAGATGTAGTCATAAAATACTATGTTCTGTTTCTTTACTGAGCGAAAGCCTCGTTATTTCCTATTTGTAAAAATGTGTATATGCATGCAGGAAACTCTCTACTGTAGAGAGCGGAACCACAACGCAACTCCTTCAGATCATCAGAGGAAGTACCCCCCCCCCCCCGACAAGTTTTTTGGCCCTATTAAACTCCTGACATTCTAAGGGGGGTGGGCCCCTCTGGTTCATGACTCCCATAGGTCTTGTGAGTTGTTGCCTTTTTTTTCCCAGTCCTGGGATTGAACCCGTGATCTTCCAGTTGGCACTGCACTTTTTGAAGTGCGTCATTAGCGATTTAGCCACGGAGGACTTGTATTGGTTGTGGCAAATGCAATTATTTATGTTCCCAATGCTTGTTTCGCATACTCCACAGCCAGCATGAGGCCTTTTCTGCTGTTTCTGAAAGGTTTCTCAATGCCCTTGCTCTTGGTTGTCCCTTTATGCCCAGTTGCTTACATAGGTCATATGCTGATGTTGCTACGAATCCTCTTGCTCCCACTTCTACAGCTATCACTTTTGCCCTGATTCCTGCCCCCTGCCTCAGTTGCTTGACCAGCAATTATATTCAACAGCATAGCTTTTATCCACAGATAGACTCAATTTCCTCAAGGCAAATTTTATGTCACAGCCTTCAAGTCTCAAGTCCTTGCAAGCAGCTTCAAATCGAGTTCCAAGACAAGACTTAGACAAATCGCCGACTAATGGCTCTGTTTTATATCAAGCAGTTTACTATAGTGTGTACAAGTTATGAAAGTAAAGTAAATGCATATATATATATATATATATATATATATATATATATATATATATATATATATATATCTCGATCTTTTCAGCAATTAGTTACCCTCTTAAGCATTTTTATATTAGATTGAAATAAAATATATTAGAGATACTATATTAATCTCTCGTACACCATAGGCATCATTTAGGCTCGCTATCAATTTCAAAATTGCAGGGAAATGAGCAAACAAATTTTGAATGCAGCACCTACAAGTATCACCAAAGAATATCCCAAAGGGGAATAACAGTTGCAGACAGTCATATTTTTGCGGAAAAGATCGAGCTGTGTACAATCAATGTGCCATTGGCACTACCACACAACACACACTTCCAACAATGAGGTTAAAGACTGAACACATATGGGAGTGTCCTGACCATTGTTCCCTTTAAGCTGCGCGGCCGCGCACAGAAAATTCCGCGCACAAAATTTTGGGAGCCGCGCAAAAGAAACTGCTGCTTTTACTTTCCAGTTTCCAGATGTTACTCCGTGCTATATTGCTAGTTGGCTAAGTCGATAGTACGCTGTTCTCTCGTGGCTAGACGGCTGCTCGTCCTACCGGAGTCCGTGTTCGAATCCCAGGTAATTCTCTTGTGATTTTTCTTTCTCTCACGTCTCACTAAAGTGCTTTGTCTACGATTTTTTTCGAGGTTTAATCCTACAATATTTGTTCTCTTACTTTACCGTACCAAAACCTGGTAGTTTCCTATTTATAAAAAAAATTGTTCCGTACTATATTGCAACTCACTACCAAAAATAGCACTAAGATGGACACCACAGGGGAACAGAAGTAAGGGTAGACCAAAAGAGACATGGAGAAGAACAACAGAAAGGATGTTGAGCAATAGAGGGCTCACCTGGGCAAGAGCAGAAAAAAAAGCGAAGGACAGGCATTTGTGGAAAACCCTTGCGGAAGCCCCATGTGCCCTGGGCACTTAAGGTTCAGAGAGAGAGAGAGAGAGAGAGAGAGAGAGAGAGAGAGAGAGAGAGAGATATTGCAACCAATAAAAATGCAGTAGCTATACATGTTTTCCTTTACTGTTTCTTTCTTGTTGAGAAATGACTTTTGGGTAGAAACTAGTCTTTTATCGTGTAGTTTCGGTAGTACTTTAGCAGAATCATGACGAGGCAATTGGGCATACAGAGAATAAACGGGCATATGAATTTCCAATGTTGAAAAGTACAGCAGGTCTGTCCTGTTATTAAAAATGCAGGTGTACTTTACCTTTACTGTATATATATATATATATATATATATATATATATATATATATATATAATTGTTTTACGCACATTTGCACACATCATATTTTTTTTTGCACATGAGCTCAACATTTTGCACACAGACTGCAACTCCTTAGAGGGAACATTGATCCTGACTACAATGAGCCCCATCTCTAGACAAGCAGCAGAGTATGGCCGTTATTCAAGTTCGGTTTCTGAGTTTCTCTTTTATCAATTCCTTTATTTGTAAGGGCAAAAGCGTGAGAGCACTACTCTTATAGCTCTGATATTATTACATAACTTCAGGTATCATTCTCAGTATACGAGATGCGTGCGATAATATGGAGATGTTGTTGACCTTGGCAAGTTACATAAATCTAAATCCTTCGATTTAATTGGCGCCTGTGATTCAGCGTTACGTGGTCTGCATTCCTTTCCTCCTGTAACTCTGTCTACAATAAACAGATTTATGGCATGAGTACCTCCTGGGGAACAACTGTGTTAAGACCACACTTGTCTTAACATGGTCTTTGTGAGGCAGTGAACATAGATCTGTTTGCTTAAAAAGTCTGGCCTACTTCTGTAGCCCTGAAACCTGCAACAATCAACACTAATTGTAATTGCTATTTTTAAAAAAAATATTATGTCATGATGGTTGACGGATGGGGACATGGAGATCGCCGGCGGGGATGAGGAAAGTCTGGTGTGAAACCAATGAATCCAGGACGTGACAAGGCTATGAGTCTTTACAACAATGGCTATCAGAATAATGTAAACAAAACAGAGCCAGCAGACTATAGGTGGCGGTGAATGGTTATCGTTGAGGCACTCATCAGATTCCTCATCCCAAAGTTGGAGTGTATCTATGGAACTGTCTCAAAGCCGACTGGCCAGCCAGCATTGTGTAAAGTTAGCAGGTGCTTAAGTTACAATTGGGATGAATTAGGGAAGGAATATGACCAAAAACCCAGCTGTTATCCACGGTAAATGGCCTAATGTTCTACCGTACTGGCTGGCCAGGCTCCAACATCTCCATGACCGACAACACAGGATACACATCCCCAGGAATACTGTATGCCAGTTGGCGTCATATTACACATACCACAACATTTACAACAACATGCCATAGGCATTACCATGTCATCCATTAAAATACATGAACGTTTTATTACTCAAAATACATAGATCCTGGTGACCACAGGTACATTACATTACACATAACATACAACACATATCATAATATATAATCAGGCATGATATCAACATAATGCAATACTCTTAACTAACATAACTAAAGAACCAGATAACCGAGCCTTGGCTATCCTGGCCTCCCCATCCCCACCATCACAATGCACATAATACATCTTCAATGTGTGCCAACGCACTTATGAATACTGCAGACAACGCTGCGAATCTACACCACATTCTCTCCATTAATTAATCTATGTCCTAGTGCACTGCTTCAATCTCACGGCTACGTCTATCTGGAACTCTCCTCCTCACCTACATGAAATTCCACATGTGCTAACGCACTAATAATCTTACAGTTACAGCTGCCTGGAACTCTACCTCTCACCTGCACGGATTCCACATGTGCTAACACACTAATAATCTCACAGCTCTCGTTGTTGTGCTCTCTTCACCTCTCCACGGGCTCCATTTGTGCTACCCGCACCTCTTGATGCAGCTGTTGAATCACATATAATATCCACATGAAATAACAGCATTATGACATCCAACACGTGTCATTCAATAGAACGATATTTATCATGAATCACAGAGAGAGAATTCTCCATATGATCGTGCATTCCACATGCACATGCTGCACGTTAAACAGATATATGAATAACAGATATCAAGACGGCTGGGGCTAAGTATTCCATATAAAATACAAGCACAGACAAGACTGAACTTGCCCTGCTATTTGCCTGCTCTAACTCTTTGATTTTACAGCCAAGTCTCCTCACTATATATAGGCCTTTCTTAGTCCGGATCACGTGAGGGATGACGCTTCGCCCATGCCTCGTACACCGTGAGCTTCGCATGATCGCTCACAACTGCATGCTTGATTTGATGTGGAGAAGGGGCTTAAGTACAGCCACCAGAGGCTGGAAAACAAAGTTTTGGCCAGAGCAGCCTACATCACTGTCTTCATGGGAGTCCGAGCAAGACCAATCTGCCCTAGCATTGAAAGGTGCTGAAATCGGAGGTACCCAGCCATAAGGCGCATCGCAAAACTCAGGGTACCACGTATTATCGCTAATGAAATAATGTGTACGATGAAGAAGAAGAAGGCATAACTATACTTGCATGAGGCGAAATTTGAATAGACTCTACATTCAAATTAGGTAGGCCTTTGTCCGTCAACATACAAAATAATGACTACTGAGGAATGTGCCGTCTTACTTACGAATGTAGACAGAGATGTATGGTTCAGTTCTACAAAAAATGATAAGAGAAACAAGAATGGCAGAAAGCAAGCTGAGTACATATAAATGAAGAACATATAATAATCCTATATATCGGCAAAAGCCTTTTTCAAAGATCATATAAAAAAGAAACAACACAACAGATAAAAACACGAAAAATAGATGAAAAATATAGAGCTTGTATGATCTCCTACTCATAGGAAAGACGAGCATAAAATGAGCCCTAATAGACGTAGTAGTGCGCAGAATGAAAGCCGGCAATTGGCTGAGAAATGATGTAAAGAGAGAATCATAAAGGGTACCATATTGTTAACAGCTTGGCCTTATGGCCCACTTTTATTGAATTGTTTGTGTGTTCTTCATTTGCAGGTACTCATCTTGCTTTCTGCCATTCTTGTTTCTGCCCACTTTCCCCACTCTTTCTAACGTTTTGCCAAATTAAATCATATACTGTTGTGTACTTTAATTACCAGAACCAATTTTACCGCATGTGTCGTTTCTCTTATCTCTCGCATTTAATATTTACAAGCAGATTACTTTCCTAGGGTGGGTCTACGTAATTAAATTTCCCGTCTCTTATCATAGTAGCTAAGACCCGACTGTGGCTTAAGTGACTGTAAACGTGTTTTTATTTCAGGCAGTGGGGGGTTACGAGTTATCTTGAAGTATCCAGGGCCAAGAAAAAAAAATATATTGTTTGTTGTGGCACTCACTTATAACTATTATTGTTTCACTAGAATTATGCTATGATGGGCCAACCGAAAATAATTTTACAATTACAATATTTTAAATAATATATCAAGGGTTATATTTTTCACTGTTGACCTATATATCTTGGTGAGGGTTTCATTTCTCGTGTGTCAGCAACATAACAAATAGGGGTGAACAGGCTGTGGTTGGCACCGAGTGAAAGTTGTACAAATGTGTGCTGTCTGTACTAAAACCAAAACACCTAAGACTGTCCAGTGCTGGTGACTGTCCAAGCTGTGAATTGGTGTGACCATACAGATATAAAACCAAAACCAGCTTTAACCTAAGACTCCATTTCGGTAAAGGCAGCTGCAGGGGTAAGTCTAGTAAATGCTGATCCAGAAATACTGTAGACTGGACATGGCAAGTTTTTCAATAGCTCTAATACTATGTGACTCTGTGTGACGTACATTCTTCGTATATCTAGAAATTTTGTTTTAGATCTGACAAGAAAACACTTTATAACTGTCCAAGCGCAAACAAGAGAATCAGAAATATTTCGTAGTTAGTTTTTACTAGAGATAAGTTTAGACGTCTCAGAGAGACAGCGGACAGTTCGTTATCAGAGCAGTGTTAGAGAACACCTTGAGGTTTCAAGGTCAGATGGAGCAAAAGATGAAGCAAAAGAGAACTGTGAATAGTCAGGATTCAACTATGTTACGGTTGGGGATGAGGACAGGATTCAGTTATTGTTATGATTGCTGGTTAGATCAAGATTTAGTTATTCTTATGATTGCAGGTCAAGTTACTGGCTTTGGACAAACTTACAGCGCTTGAGATTTAATTAATTATGATTGAGTTGAGTCCAGTAATGTAAACATTTGTATTCTACATTTACTATCGATAGTCTATTATTTGCATATAACACTGCTAGAGGTACTTTGATTTTGGATTTATTTATGTTGTTTGTGTTGTATGGAGTCACACGCTGAGAAATGTATTTGTGTTGTTTGTGTTGCATGGAGTCACACGCTTAGAAATTTATTTATATTGTTTGTGTTGTATGGAATCACACGGTGAGAGATTTATTTATGTTGTTTGTGTTGTATGGAGTCACACGCTGAGAGATTTATTTATGTTTGTGTTGTATGGAATCACACGGTGAGAGATTTATTTATGTTGTTTGTGTTGTATGGAATCACACGGTGAGAGATTTATTTATATTGTTTGTGTCGCATGGAGTCACACGCTTAGAAATTTATTTATGTTGTTTGTGTTGTATGGAATCACACGGTGAGAGATTTATTTATGTTGTTTGTGTTGTATGGAGTCACACGCTGAGAGATTTATTTATTTTGTACGGAGTCACACATTGATGACTCTCAGGATGACGGGTAAGCATAATCAAAACTTATTCCTTCAAAGATTTCCTTTTTATGTTTCTCTCTCTCTATCTCTCTATCTCTCTATCTGTGTGTGTACGTGTATGCGTGTGTGAGAGCTATTTTATTAGGCTAATTACTTCTCTTTTACTTTGAATGCAAAAGCTTAATCTTACACTCTTTTGATATTTTTTGTTCTAATATAATTTGTATACTTGTATTAAATCGAGTGTGTGGGAAGAATGAAAGATTGGGTGATGAAGGGCAGAATGTAAGACGGGCCTGCGTGCCCAATTCTTTACCCTTTAAAAATAACGATCATTCATTCATTCTCTCTCTCACACGCACGCACAAACATACAAAACATGTTGTTACTTTATATAAACTGGCCAAACTATAATAAACTTGGAATATTTGTTTGTATTTAGAAAAATGACCCGCACCAGGTGTAAAAATGTGTTAGTGACGCTACTGCTGGACTCAGATGTGAAGCATGTGTTCTAAGTTAAAACTGATTAGTCAATACAAGCATAAAAAGAAAAGAAAAGACCGCAGGAATATTTATAAAATAAATGCAAGCTTTGTAGGTTTCTTAAACTGGAAAAAAATAATGAAGATGCTGATCAAATTCTAAAATAAAGATCTAAGAAACATGGGCGACTCTGGAAATCACACATGATGCAGATACAATGGAAATGAAGAATGATGTAGCCAGTGAACATAATGTATTTGTCTGTGTAATGTGACAAAGGTAAAAAAAGGTAATCCTGTCATGCCTTAGAGGCACATAGGGATATGGTGTTAGTGCCCATATTTTCCTTGACCTGTCAGCACACTAGAGGGTGATATGGTCAGTATCACGCCTGGCCACTTTTCCTTACCCAACTCCAGAAGAAGTCGAGTACTCATTTCTACAGCTGGGTGACTGGGGTGCCTCCGGCCGGATTCGAACCCCCGATCTTCGCCATAAGAGACTAGTGCACTAACCACTTCGCCACTCAGACGTAATACAAAGGCATGTATTAATTATAGAGATCACAGATAGAGAGAAATCAGGATATAAATGCATAGAGGCATGGTATAGGTTGGTGGGGAGGGAAGCCATTACTAAGATTAGCCTTTGGGACCGGGTAGTGGTTAATTCGCCACTGGTTACAGCCAATATATATCTTCTGTTTTTCTCGGAAGCAAATAATTTGGTATCGCTTTCAAGTGTTCCGGAGAGAGAGAGAGAGAGAGAGAGAGAGAGAGAGAGAGAGAGAGAGAGATCTATTTAGACATAACTTTCTCTTTTTTTATCTGAATAATCTTCCTGGGACGTCTTAAAATTTGTATTTCTGATAATATCTAGCTAATGTTGTAATGTTACTGATAAAAGTAATAGTTATCTTTGCTCCTTATGTTAAGGTCATACTTTGGACTTTGAATGCTTAAACAGGATATATGTATTCAGTTCGAAGATAAACAGAATTATAAGACTGTTTATAGCGAACCAGGATGCAAATAAGACAGCGAATCTTGTTGCGAACTTTTCTTAAGCGTACATCTATAAGAGTGAAATATAAAATGTCTGTTTCAGCGAGCGAATTTGGGCGAATTAGTGACAACAAGCTGGAGGCTGTGGTCTGATTTTGTTTTATTTTAATGGGTGAAAGAAAACAATAAAGAGCAGGTATGTAATCAAAAGTTTCGGAGCTTTTCTGTACAGCTGAATTCTTAGATTGAAAAAGAAGCATATAGTGTAAAACTAAGACTATTTATTGTCTGTGTCACTAATCTAAAACTACAGATCTCGAACAACTAAACGAACTCGGATTAATTTTGCATCATTTTTTCCCAAGGTAACTCAACATAAATTATATACTAAAATACATACTAACTGTTCCTTTTGTTTACAACATTGTTGAGTTTTTTTAAACTCTTTCATTTCAAAACAACCCTGACAGATTTGGCAGATCTAGCATGCCTAGACACACGAAAGCCCAGAGCAATATTTAGGCAAAGTCTAAATAAAATGAAAAGTAACACATTTGTAGCCTGACCTTTATTTTTAGATTGTAGAGTAACTTCCTTCCAATTTTTTTCCCTATCAAAATTAATCATTAAAATTTATTCTGACACAGCGTGGAAAGTAATTCAATAGTAAGTTTATTCTGACACATCATGGAAAGTAATTCAGTAGTGAAAGAGTTAATTAAAGTTGTTAGTGCTGTGAAAAGTCACAAAACATCGTCATTGTTGCTAACAAATCGTGATGTGCTGTTGTAGAATCTGATATCGCTTCACAAATCTTTCTTTTTAGATTGTCTTTTTTCTCCACGGTAAGAATAATGCATTTTATATGCTGTTGACTGGCTGTACATTATAATGTATATGAAGTATACGAGCTTCTTTCTTTATGTTTTCTGTCTGTCGCGCTGAACCAGTCTTATTACTTATACCTTACTTTGTATTTAAGCACTAACAGTTCTGTCAGTTGTCTTTATCTTGAGAGTGGAGAGAGAGAGAGATAGAGAGAGAGAGAAAGAGAGAGAGAGAGAGAGAGACAGACAGACAGAATGAATGAATGAATGAATAATCTTTATTTTTAAAGGGTAAAGAATTGGGCACGCAGGCCCGTCTTACATTCTGCCCTTCATCACTCCATCTTTCATTCTTCCCACACACTCGATTTAATACAAATATACAAATTAAATGAGAAAAAAAAACATATCAAAAGAGTGTAAGATTTAACTATTACATTCAAAGTAAAAGAGAAGAAGTAATTAACCTAAAAAAATAACTCTTACGCACACACACACACACAGACATATACATAAACAAAAATGCATTGTAAATACAGATCTGCTAACATATGTTTTTAACAAACATTAAAATACTTTTTAACAACATCTAACAAGTTATTTTTCGAACTATGTCATTTTAGTACTTGATGGTTGGCGAGTCATGTGTTGAGATAGTGCTGGTTATTCTATGGAGACATATAATCACAAGCAAGTAAATAATGAAACAGGTTTGGGTTAAAGGATGAATTATTACAAATGGATTTTAAATGGTAGGGGAGGGTGTTCCAGAGCTGTACTGCAGAGTATGCAATGCTTTTCTTGTACAGATCAATCCTGTGTTTAGGAAGAAGACAGTTTTTTTTAAACAGCGGTGTTATACGTAAACAATGACCACAAGTAAGGCGGAGCATTGTGATACAGAATTCTGTGAACAAATTAACTTTGTTAAAAATGATTCCATTTTTGAGGGGTAGAATTTTGAGTTGTTTGTGTTTATCTACAGTCTGTACTGGGTGTTTGTCACAAATCAAATTTAATGCTCGCTTGTGAAGTGAGTAGAGCCTTTTTGTGTTTGAGACTGAGCATCCATCCCAGATTGTGGAACAGTAATCTAAGTGTGTTTGTATGTGTGATACGTAGTATATCTTTCTTGTATCTCTGTCGATAAAGTGTTTAATTTTGGCTAATTGGTAAACTTTCTGTGCAATCAAGTTTGTTAGCTTATGTACGTGAGAATTCCAAGTTAAATGCTGATCAATGATGAGTCCTGAGTTTTATGTTCATGGATATTTTCTATTGCCTTAGTCCCAGCACAAAGCTGTAGTCAAGTTTTTGTTACATTCTGCAGTTTCTGTCTTGTAGTGATGAGCATGGATTTTGTTCTGTTGATGTTTATCAACATACCATTTTTATTATTCCATTTAATCAAACTGTTTATATCATTTTGGAGTGTTGTCTATAGTTTATTGATGTCATGGTCACTATTATAAACAGTACAGTCATCAGCAAAAAGATCACATGAAGAGTGCTTTAAATGTAGTGGTGAGTCGTTAATATAGGTAACAAAGAGAAGAGGACCAAGAATGGAGCCTTGAGGAATATCAGTATCAACCACAGACGAGCCAGATATTTTGTTTCTAAAGCAAACTACTTGTTTTCTACCTGAGAGAAAAGATGTAATAAATTTTGTTAGGTCAGGGTGTAATTCTATAACCTTCCAGATTTTTTGCAAGAATTTCATGATCAATCATGTCGAAGGCTTTCTTGAAATCAACAAAGACAGCACCACACAATTTGTCATCATTTATATTAGACAGCCAGCTTTCTGTCATTTTAGTTAATGCTGTGTGGCAGGAGTTATTTGGTCTAAAACCTGACTGTCTGTCTATTAGTAGATTGTTTTCTTGCATGTGGAGCAGTGTTAACTTTTGTATATGCTTTTCAAGATGTTTAGATAGTGATGGCAGAATGGATATGGGTCTATAGTTTGATAGGTTTATAGTCTGTCCAGATTTAAAAAAGAGGAAAAACTTTGGCGAGTTTAAAAGCATCAGGGAAATAATGTTTGTCAATGCACAAATTGTATAAGTATGTTAATGTGTCTGTGATAAATGGTGCAGCTTAGCGTAGTATCTTGTTACTAATGTCATCACATCCTGCTGAGTTAGTTTTCTTTAAGGGCCGGATGTAGTTATAAACCTCACCGACTGTGAGGAAAGGAATAATAATGTGTTTTAGCTTTACACATTTACTGTCGCTGAAAGTTTTCAACACGTTCAGGTCGCAATTAAGGGTCGGTAATGAAGATTTTTGAATACTAATTTCTTCCCTAAAATGTTCACTGAAGTTAGTGCAAGTATGTTCACCATTAAGTGTTTGTGAGTCAGATTGCTTCCTTTTATTTACAAGAGTATTAATCGCTTTCCAAATTGATTTACTATCAGATTTGTCTTTAACTAAATTTCTGAAGTAATTTTTCTTTTCCTGCCTCATTAAATACTGCACCTTACTCCTAAGTGAACGATAGCTACTGAAATTTCTGCTTTTGTGAGCTTCATCCCGTTTCTTCATGAGTTGCAAGATATCAGGAGTTATCCACGGGGATTTTGTTAAGTGTTTTACTCTCATTTCTTTGATGGGGACATGCTTGTCAAAAATATTTCGAAATATCTTGATCCAGTATTCGATAGCCTCATCTAGATTTGTTAACTGGAAAACGTACGTAAGAGGCGAAGCTTTTAGATCAGTTAAAAATAATTCCAAGTTAAAGTTTTTAAAGTTCCTATATTTGATGCTGGTATGTTTGTGTTTAGGCATTTTATACCCCTTATGTGACCACGTACAGCAGACCGGGTAGTGATCACTCAGCGACACATGAGGGACAGTACATTCAGTAATGTTTCCTGGATCAGCTACATAAATATGATTTATTAGTGTTGATGATGATTCAGTTACTCTAGTAGGTTTGTTAACAATTTGGGAGAAGTTGTAGGATGTTAAAATGTTCTCCCATGTAGGATTGGGCTGATTAATATATATATATATATATATATATATATATATATACATATATTGAAGTCGCCTAGAATGATTATATCATTGAATTTGTTAGTTAGAACATCATCCATCATGGTCGCAAAGTGATCATACCACTCGGTTGAAGCTTTTGGATTTCGGTATATAAAACTACTTAGAATTGGACTAAGATTTGATATTTTGATTTCTAGCATAATACATTCAACCTCTGATATTTCCAGGTCTTCTTTTCTACAAAATTTAATTGTGTTAGAAATGTAAACGACTAAACCTGTCTCTAGCTTCCAAGTTGGGTCGCGCCTGATCAAATTAAAACCATCTATAGGTATACGTTTAAGCTAGTAGAGATAATGAATCTAACTAAATTTATAATATACTGACAAATAAGGAAAAAAGTAAAAAGAAAAAGTCAACAATGCAATGAACGTTATGTAAGTGTAAATTGTAAAAGACTTGAAGACAATATTAGCTGTAAGCTAGCACTAAGAAATGTCTGTTCTGCTGTAAGAAGTTCGGTTTTTTTGTTTTGTTTTAGTTCAGTTAAATTTATCTACAGAAGTTAAAATGTGCTGGAAGTTTCAAACTATCTAGTGTCTGTATGTGGGTGTTGCATGTTGATTCTGTAGTAAAGACATCATATACGCGTGGCTCAGAGCTGCAAGACTAAACTGCATTAGATATTGCAGCTGAAAGTTCCATGGATAATGATTCAAGGTTCTTGTGTTTGTGTCCTGTACAGTTGTTGTGGTATTCCTAAGTGGTGATTGTGCAGGAGTCTCCATGTTGTTCGCTGTACTAAGTGTTGGTATAATTTGTTGAGCTTGCCGTGTAGGTAGGGCCGGGAACATGGAATCGTATAGTGGGTCAGTGGATGGAGTGGGCAATGGTAGAGAGGCAGAAGGTGATGTTTCTGAGGGTCCTTGGAGTCTTGTAGTTGATGTAGAGTGTGTGTTTCTGGAGCTACGAGATGTGGGTGGCTGTTTCTGGCTATTTGAGTGTTTTGTTATGTTCTGCTCAGTTCTTGCTGGATATTTGATATTTTTGGCAAGGATGCTGCTGCCAGTCTTGTTAATGTGGATGTGCTCCCTGTAAAGGCGTTTTTTAGGAGCACCTGTGGCTGAAGTAAAAAATGGTGTGTTGTTTATAAAAACTACTGTGTTCTGTAATATTTTGTTGTTTATATCCACCATGCGACGTCCAGGACCAGAACAAGGTGGAATGATGGATGAAATAATTATGGAAGCGTTAGGGTACTTTTTCTTGATGGTGGTTGTCAAGTCCTGTATATCAGAGGGCCGAAGACTCTGGCCGTTCATGATGTCATTAATGAAACATGTACGAGAGAGAATGAGAGAGAGAAAGAGAGAGAGAGAGAGAGAGAGAGAGAGAGAGAGAGAGAGAGAGAGAGAGAGAGAGATATGGAATGGAGGGCATTTTATTTTACGTGTGTTGGTTTTGTGCATCTGTTCTTTAGTTTAGTGTCCAAGTATGGGATGTGTCTGTGTTTATTTTTGTGTCTGTATATGTGTGTGTGTGTTTGTGTTTGTGCTCGTGTCTATATCTGTGTCTTCCTGTGCTTGTGTCTGTGCCTGTGTCTATACCTATGTCTGGACCTATGTCTTGTGACTGTGTCTATACCTATGTCTGGACCTATGTCTGTGCCTGTGTCTATACCTATGTCTGGACCTATGTCTTGTGACTGTGTCTATACCTATGTCTGGACCTATGTCTGTGCCTGTGTCTATACCTATGTCTGGACCTATGTCTGTGCCTGTGTCTATACCTATGTCTGGACCTATGTCTGTGCCTGTGTCTATACCTATGTCTGGACCTATGTCTTGTGCCTGTGTCTATACCTATGTCTGGACCTATGTCTTGTGACTGTGTCTATACCTATGTCTGGACCTATGTCTTGTGACTGTGTCTATACCTATGTCTGGACCTATGTTTGTGCCTGTGTCTATACCTATGTCTGGACCTATGTCTTGTGACTGTGTCTATACCTATGTCTGGACCTATGTCTGTGCCTGTGTCTATACCTATGTATGGACCTATGTCTTGTGACTGTGTCTATACCTATGTCTGGACCTATGTCTTGTGACTGTGTCTATACCTATGTCTGGACCTATGTCTGTGCCTGTGTCTATACCTATGTCTGGACCTATGTCTGTGCCTGTGTCTATACCTATGTCTGGACCTATGTCTTGTGACTGTGTCTATACCTATGTCTGGACCTATGTCTGTGACTGTGTCTATACCTATGTCTGGACCTATGTCTTGTGACTGTGTCTATACCTATGTTTGTGCCTGTGTCTATACCTATGTCTGTGCCTGTGTCTATACCTATGTCTGGACCTATGTCTTGTGACTGTGTCTATACCTATGTCTGGACCTATGTTTGTGCCTGTGTCTATACCTATGTCTGGACCTATGTCTTGTGACTGTGTCTATACCTATGTCTGGACCTATGTTTGTGCCTGTGTCTATACCTATGTCTGGGCCTGTGTCTGTGCCTGTGTCTATACCTATTTCTGGGTCTATGTCTTGTGCCTGTGTCTATGCCTATGTCTGTGCCTGTGTCTATACCTACATCTGGGCCTATGTATTGTGAATGTGTCTATACCTATGTCTGGATCTATCTGTGACTGTGTCTATAACTATGTCTGTACCTGTGTCTATACCTATGTCTGGACCTATCTGTGACTGTGTCTTTAACTATGTCTGTGCCTGTGTCTATACCTATGTCTGGACCTATCTGTGTCTGTGTCTATACCTATGTCTGTGCCTTTGTCTGTTCCTGTGCCTATACCTATGTCTGTGCCTTTGTCTGTGCCTGTGTCTATACCTATATTTTGTGCCTGTGTCTATACCATGTCTGTCTATACCTAACTCTATATCTATGTCTTGTGCCTGTGTCTATATCTATGTCTGAGCCTATGTCTGTGCCTATGTCTATACCTATGTCTGGACCTCTATCTTGTGCATATGTCTATACCTATGTCCGTGCCTGTGTCTATATCTATGTTTGGGCTATGTCTGGGCCTATGTCTTGTGCCTGTGTCTATACCTATGTCTGGGCCTATGTCTTGTGCCTGTGTCTATACCTATGTCTGGGCCTATGTCTTGTGCCTGTGTCTATACCTATGTCTGGGCCTATGTCTTGTGCCTGTGTCTATACCTATGTCTGGGCCTATGTCTTGTGCCTGTGTCTATACCTATGTCTGGGCCTATGTCTTGTGCCTGTGTCTATACCTATGTCCGTGCCTGTGTCTATACCTATGTCTGGGCCTATGTCTGGGCCTATGTCTATACCTATGTCCGTGCCTGTGTCTATACCTATGTCCGTGCCTGTGTCTATACCTATGTCCGTGCCTGTGTCTATACCTATGTCCGTGCCTGTGTCTATACCTATGTCCGTGCCTGTGTCTATACCTATGTCCGTGCCTGTGTCTATACCTATGTCCGTGCCTGTGTCTATATCTATGTTTGGGCTATGTCTGGGCCTATGTCTTGTGCCTGTGTCTATACCTATGTCTGTGCCTGTGTCAATACCTATGTCTGGGTCAATGTCTCTTGCCTGAGTCTATACCTATGTCTATGCTTGTGTCTATATCTATGTCTGTGCCTATGTCTTGTGCCTGTGTCAATACCTATGTCTATGCTTGTGTCTATACCTATGTCTGTGCCTGTGGCTATATCTATGTTTGTGCCTGTGTCTATACCTATTTCTGGGCCTATATCTGTGCCTGTGTTTATAATTATGTCTGGACCTATGTCTTGTGCCTTTGTCTATGCCTATGTTTTGGCCTATGTCTTGTTCCTGTGTCTATACCTATGTTGGTGCTATGTCTATGCCCGTGTTTATATCTGTGTCTTCCTGTGCTGGTGTCTGTGCCTGTGTCTATACCTATATCTGGACCTATGTCTCTGCCAATGTCTATACCTATGTCTGGACCTATGTCTCTGCCAATGTCTATACCTATATCTGGACCTATGTCTCTGCCAATGTCTATACCTATGTCTGGACCTATGTCTGGGCCTGTGTCTATACCTATATCTGGACCTATGTCTGTGCCTATGTCTATACCTATGTCTATACCTATGTCTTGACCTATGTCTGTGCCTATGTCTATACCTATGTCTTGACCTATGTCTGTGCCTATGTCTATACCTATGTCTGGGACTGTGTCTCTACAAAATTCTAGATTTCATTGGCTGATCACTATTGATGTCTTTTCTTCACCTGGGATCAAGTCAAATTAGTTCTGTTGAGATCTGTGGTATAGGTTTAACATTCAGCTTTCCTACAGCTGAAAGACATTGACTGCAATCTCTGTCGATGACAATATTTTATTCGAATATAAAACATCTCCACCTGTGAGCTCTCATCTAGTCTCTCTCTCCCCACCCCCACCCCACATTATGTCATAGGAGAGATGAATCTATTTATGCTGGTCTTCTTTTTCAATTATCTTCATTTTTTAAGAAGAAAACGGTAGACATAAAAAAAATAAAAAAATTAATATGCAGTTACCGACGTGCTTGTTAATGAAATACCCAACAACATATTATCTCTTATATGAATCATAAAAGTGGACAGTATCTTCTTCTTCTGCTACTACTACTTCTACTACTAACTTTGTTTGTTTCTTTGTTTCCTTCTTCTTACTGCTACTACTTTCTTTCTTTCTTTCCTTCTTCTTCTTCAGCTACTAACGTGATTTTACTTACAATCTGCACGATGAAAGTGTCGAAGCACATCAAAGTGTCAGACTTATCTACAATCGGTACGACGAAAGTGAAGTGTCAAACGGTATGACGAAAGTGTCGAAGCACATCAAAGTGTCAGACTTATCTACAATCGGTACGACGAAAGTGAAGTGTCAAACGGTATGACGAAAGTGTCGAAGCACATCAAAGTGTCAGACTTATCTACAATCGGTACGACGAAAGTGAAGTGTCAAACGGTATGACGAAAGTGTCGAAGCACATCAAAGTGTCAGACTGGTAGTGGGTTATGGCGGCTATTTTTTCAGCCCATGGGTGGAGCTAAAAAGCGGAGGGTCTGAAATACTTCTTTACCAGACTCCACCACCATGGAGACCATGGCGATCACTGTCGCATTAGACAGGCTAAAACCGCTACTGCGTTTAACAACGGAGATGTGAGACAGGGTCTTGGTCAACTATGTTTTTTTTTAACCCTGACTGTCATGCCAAGAATTGGTCGCAGACGAACAAATTGGACAGCGTATTCACCCCTGCAGTCAGTCCGTAAGAACAGCGAAGAGCAAAACCTATATCTGGACCTATGTCTCTGCCAATGTCTATACCTATATCTGGACCTATGTCTCTGCCAATGTCTATACCTATATCTGGACCTATGTCTCTGCCAATGTCTATACCTATATCTGGACCTGTGTCTCTGCCAATGTCTATACCTATATCTGGACCTATGTCTCTGCCAATGTCTATACCTATGTCTGGACCTATGTCTCTGCCAATGTCTATACCTATATCTGGACCTATGTCTCTGCCAATGTCTATACCTATATCTGGACCTATGTCTCTGCCAATGTCTATACCTATATCTGGACCTATGTCTCTGCCAATGTCTATACCTATGTCTGGACCTATGTCTCTGCCAATGTCTATACCTATATCTGGACCTATGTCTCTGCCTGTGTCTATACCTATGTCTGGACCTATGTCTGGGCCTGTGTCTATACCTATATCTGGACCTATGTCTGTGCCTATGTCTATACCTATGTCTATACCTATGTCTTGACCTATGTCTGTGCCTATGTCTATACCTATGTCTTGACCTATGTCTGTGCCTATGTCTATACCTATGTCTGGGACTGTGTCTCTACAAAATTCTAGATTTCATTGGCTGATCACTATTGATGTCTTTTCTTCACCTGGGATCAAGTCAAATTAGTTCTGTTGAGATCTGTGGTATAGGTTTAACATTCAGCTTTCCTACAGCTGAAAGACATTGACTGCAATCTCTGTCGATGACAATATTTTATTCGAATATAAAACATCTCCACCTGTGAGCTCTCATCTAGTCTCTCTCTCCCCACCCCCACCCCACATTATGTCATAGGAGAGATGAATCTATTTATGCTGGTCTTCTTTTTCAATTATCTTCATTTTTTAAGAAGAAAACGGTAGACATAAAAAAAATAAAAAAATTAATATGCAGTTACCGACGTGCTTGTTAATGAAATACCCAACAACATATTATCTCTTATATGAATCATAAAAGTGGACAGTATCTTCTTCTTCTGCTACTACTACTTCTACTACTAACTTTGTTTGTTTCTTTGTTTCCTTCTTCTTACTGCTACTACTTTCTTTCTTTCTTTCCTTCTTCTTCTTCAGCTACTAACGTGATTTTACTTACAATCTGCACGATGAAAGTGTCGAAGCACATCAAAGTGTCAGACTTATCTACAATCGGTACGACGAAAGTGAAGTGTCAAACGGTATGACGAAAGTGTCGAAGCACATCAAAGTGTCAGACTTATCTACAATCGGTACGACGAAAGTGAAGTGTCAATCGGTACGATGAAAGTGTCGAAGCACATCAAAGTGTCAGACTTATCTACAATCGGTACGACGAAAGTGAAGTGTCAATCGGTACGATGAAAGTGTCGAAGCACATCAAAGTGTCAGACTGGTAGTGGGTTATGGCGGCTATTTTTTCAGCCCATGGGTGGAGCTAAAAAGCGGAGGGTCTGAAATACTTCTTTACCAGACTCCACCACCATGGAGACCATGGCGATCACTGTCGCATTAGACAGGCTAAAACCGCTACTGCGTTTAACAACGGAGATGTGAGACAGGGTCTTGGTCAACTATGTTTTTTTTTAACCCTGACTGTCATGCCAAGAATTGGTCGCAGACGAACAAATTGGACAGCGTATTCACCCCTGCAGTCAGTCCGTAAGAACAGCGAAGAGCAAAACCTCTATCTTAATGCAAAGGAAACTAAATTGATGCCTTCTGACAAAACGAATAAGGCAGGTGAAATATTTATCAGTGAGAAAAACTTGGAAGAGATGGAGAGTTTTGAATATCTTGGATCATTACTAACTAATAATGGAGATACAATGAGGGAAATTAAAAGGAGGACATCTATCGCTCTTCAGAAAGTAAACAATTAAAGAATCTGTGGAGAGGAGCAGACAGAACTACAAAAATAAGATTTTTAAGAGCATGCATCTTTCCCATCGCAACATATACCTGTGAGACCTGGACTTAACAAAACAGCCGAGAATCACATAAATGCCTTTGAATGTAAATGCTACAGAAGTTTTCTTCAAATATCATGGACACAACAAATGTATCCATACTACAATAACTTTATATTGAAGAAGGCTGGCTAGTAAAGAGGATTAAACAAAGAAAACTTAAATATTTTGGACACATTAAAAATCATGATAATCTAGAGGAGACAGTCTTGGAAGGGTGCATAATGGGAAAAAGAAAGAGAGGAAGATCAAGGTAAAGGGGGCTGCAAGACATCAGTGATGATCTGCAAATTGATGCATCAACAGCAGGGCTTCTTGCTCACAACCGAGAGGCCTACAGGAGAGCTGTTAGGGAGGCAAAGTTCCGCAAGGGACACGCAAATGACTGACTGATTCTCTCCTGTACAATATATTCAAGGCATGTGGAAAGCCAACCGTTTCCAACTTTGATATCATCATCATCATCATGTGCCGTGCCGACTGGCGTTGGCTATTATGCTTCTCCAGAGTATCCGATCCTTCATGTAGGCCATCAGTTCAGTTGGTGATCTCCTCTCACATCATCCCGTCAGACTGTCCAGTATCATTTCTCTTGGTCTTCCTCTTGATCTTCTTCCTTCTATTTTTCCTGTTGTTATAATATTTTCAATGCCCCCTCTTCTCATTGCATGTCCTATGAAAGTATATTGTCTCTCTCTTATCTTTTTGACAAGGTTTTTTGTCTCTCCAGCTCTTCTCATACATTCTTCATTGGTTATTTTTGCTGTCCAGGGGATTCGCAACATTCTTCTAATAAACCACATGTCTGCTGCTTCCAATGGTTTTTGTGCAGACTTGCCTATTGTCCATGATTCACTTCCATATAACAAGATAGGTTCAATATAGCATTTTAGGACTCGTTTTCTAACATTCATTGATAAAGATGTGTTAGCTAATATGTTTCTCATTCTCTGAAATGCAGTCTTTGCTTGGCCTAATCTGTTCCTAATTTCTGTTCTGCATTTCCCATCTGAAGTTATTACTGCTCCAAGGTATTTGAATTTCTGCACCTGCTTTAGAATAGTTCCGTTTAATTTAATACTGCATGCTGGTGGATTCTGTTTCTTAGATATAACCATAGTCTCTGTCTTTTTGATGTTCAAAGTAAGGCCTTTCTGTTCACTTTCTTTGGCGACTTTATCCAAGAGATTTTGCAGGTCTTGTTGGTTCTCAGCTATCAGTACTGTGTCGTCAGCATACCGAAGGTTGTTAATATTGTATCCTCCAATTTTTATGCCTGGTTCTGTGATGATTGTTCTTAGAATATTCTCGCTATACAGAGAAAAAAGGTCTAGAGATAGTACACATCTTTGTCGCACCCCTTGTTTTATAGGTTGATATTTTCCAATTCTAGTTCCAACTCGAACTGCTGCTTCTTGCTGCCAGTATAGATGTTTTACAATCCTCAGGTCTTTGCCGTCTATATTGATGTCTTCAAGCATTTTAATAATTTCACTATGTTTCACCTTGTCAAACGCCTTGGTGTAATCAATGAAGCATAAGTAGAGATCTTTCTGTACTTCTAAAGCTCTTTCTGTTAGTGTTCGTAAAGCATAAATGGCATTGTGTGTTCCCTTTCCTTCAACAAATCCAAACTGTTCATTTGCTATTTCCATTTTTATCTTTTTCCTTGTTCTTCTCATAATGATTCTCAGAAGTAGCTTCGTTATGTGACATGAGAGGCTGATAGTCCGGTGGTCGTCACATTCCTTTGCACCTGGTTTCTTTGGTAGTGCTATAAACGTGGATTTAATCAGGTCACTGGGAATATAACCACTATTGTAAATGTCATTCAGTAACTTGGTTATTATTTTTATTCCTGTCTCCTCTAGTGCCTCTATTTCTTCTATTGTTATATTATCAGGCCCAGTCGCTTTTCCTTTCTTCATGTGTTTGATGGCATCTATGATTTCATCTTCAGGTATTGGTGGTCCCTCACAGTTTTCAGTATCTGGTGTTAATTCTGGTCTTTCTCCTCCATATAGCTCACCGATATACTCTGTCCACCTGTATACAATGTCTTCTTTTCCCATTAACATTTTACCTTCTTTCGATTTCAGGCATCCTGTGGTATATTTTGTTTTCCTGCCTGTGAGTTCACTAATTCGTTTGTGTATGTTTTTGCTGTCTTTAATATGAGAGTCCTCTATCTGTCTGCACTGTTCATTTAACCACACTTCTTTTGCTTCTCTGCATTTGCGTCTTATTTCTTTATTTATCTTGCTATATTTTCCTCGTTATTTTTACTCCTCCTCCTCTTGTCCATCAGTCCTAAGATGTCGTCTGTCATCCATTTATTTTTAGGGGCTTCTTTTTTTGGTAGTATTATCTCCTTAACAGTTTGGTGGATAGAATCTCTTAACATTTCCCATTGTTCATCTATACTATTTATCTTTGCTATTGCATTGTATCTACTTGTTATAATAACATTGTATTGTTATCGCAGTTCTTTGTCATTTTTAAGAAGTTCTGTATTCAGTTTGATGTTTCTCACTTTTCTGCCTGCTTTCTTTAGTTTTATTCTAATTTTTCCACAGAGTGGATCATGGTCACTACTGCAGTCAGCTCCTGGCATGGTTTTTGTTGTCAAGTAATGCATTGCGGAATCGTTTGTTGATTAATATGTAGTCTATCTGGTTAAAAGTCTTTTTGTCCGTGCTGCACCACGTTGCCAGTCTTCGAGGATGTTGTTTAAACCAGGTGTTTCCTACAACCGTGCTGTGTATTCTTGCCCATTCAATTAATTTATAACCTCTGTCATTCCTCTCCCCCAGTCCATAGTCACCAATGATGTCTGAAGTTCTTCCTTTACCAACTTTGGCATTAAAATCTCCCATGACTGTGGTAACTTTATGTGACTTAGTGCTGTCTCTATGTCATTATAAAATAGCTGTATATCTTCTTCAGAGCTTTCAGATGTTGGAGCGTACACTTGTATAATATTTATGTTTATTGGTTGTCCTTTCAGTTGGGCTAGTAGGACTCGGTCCGAGATGTTCAAATATCCTACAATTGTCCTTGCTGTTTGTTCATCAAATATAATTCCTACTCCTCGTTCATGTTTCTCACTTCCTGAATATATTATTGTATATTTATCTGATTTTATCTTCCCTGCACCTGTCCATCTAACTTCACTCATTCCTAATATGTCGATCTTCATCCTTTCCATTTCCATCTTTACATTTTCTAATTTTCCAGCCTGGAATAAAGTTCTAACATTCCATGTTGCTATTTTGAACTTGTTAGTTTTGCCACCAGTAGCTTGATGACGATCTGGCCTCACCTGTGGCTCGTGAGCTGCCCTACCGGACGAGAGTGTTCCAGAGGAACATCCATTAACGTCGTTCATGATGAATCGATTATTCTGTTCAAGCATAACTATTCTTGGGACCTACAACAGTGGTTTCCCGTTGCCTTCTGTCGGTTTGTGTACGGACTCTCCGCTAGCCTTTGGACTCCCTGTCCTACCCGCATGGACATCAACTTTGATGCCTTTGCAAAATATTGAACATTAAGTGACAGGACAAAATATTAAACTCTGATGTTCTACAAAGGTCTAAGCTTTCGTTTTGCACAAAAACTCATAGCAGGTTACAACTAAGTTAGGGCATACACTGTAGAAGGAATATATAACAGCTCTATCCCTAAACGAGCACTTTATGGCGAATTTTTGAAATGAATAAATGAATGAAAATATGTGACAGACCAAACCAAAGATACAAAGCAATTTGCAAAGTATCAATGAACTAGTCTGCTAACTTCATTTAATCACGAGAGATATGGGGGGGGGGGGGAGGGGGGAATTGGCTAAGGACTGTATCATATGGAGAACACATTTATATAGGAACAGTTTTTTTTTCAAAAGAGAAACAACGAAGTTTTAGCACAGCGTTGTAAGGCTAGCATTCGAAAAATAGTAGACAAAGCACATTATACACGAGAGAAAGAAAACTAGTAGAAAACCACTTTAGGTGTGAGAGAAAGAAAAATAGTACACAAAGCACTTTAGACGTGAGAGATAGAAAAATAGACAAAGCACTTTAGACGTGAGAGAGAAATAATAGACAAAGCACTTTAGACGTGAGAGAAAGAAAAATAAATAAAACACTTTAGACGAGAGAGAAAGAAAAATAGATAAATCGCTTTAGATGTGAGAGAAAGAACAATAGTAGATAAAGCACTTTAGACGTGAGAGAAAGAAAAACGACAATAGAATTACCTGGGACTCTAATCTCGGACTTCGGCAGAACTAGCAGCCGCCTAGCCACAAGAAACAAGGCTCTGACGAATGCTAACAATACATCACCAGACTTCATCACTTTATGTGGGAGTACTACTTCATTCAAAGAGGTAATGAGGGCTAAACTTTAAACATTCATTAGAGATCTTTGAACTGTCAGATATCAGACGTTGTGTAAAGATGCTGGATATCTTGTTGCTCAGCAGCTTGTATTATCAATATTTTACTGGTATAATGGGCCCCAGCAGCACATATTGTATTGTACATCAAGGTCAAGGTTCTTCGCGCTTACGTCTCCAGTTTTAAACAAGTATCCTTTTGATTTCAACAAGTACACCACATCCTTCTGTGATGTAGAAGCACGGACAAAGAAAAAGGAAAGACAATTGAGGTCCTGTTAAATGTGGATATACGGAAGAACAGGACGAATGTCACCTTAAGTAAAGAAAACAAACAGAACAGAAAACAAACAGAACAGAAAACAAACAGAAAAGAAATACTAAATCAGTTGAAACTGAAAGGAGAAATCACGAAACAAAGAAGAACCAGACATTTAAAATATTTCAGCCACTTCAAACAACGTAATACGAGTATGAGGGGAACATTAACAGGAAACAAATCTAGATGGACCACAGCGATATAGATAAGAGGACGACATAAAGAGAAGGACTGAGCTCAGCTCGACCATGTTCGCCATGAAAATAAAGGGCAGAGCAATTTGAAGGACCAGTGCAGCCAAAGTTCCCTGGGGAGACGGTACGGAATGAAAAGATTTGTTATCTCCGAGTTCTATTTCTGTTATGTTTTCATTTTATCCCAGCATTGCTTTTTTGTGGTTGTATAGCTTTAAAACGTGTCATTACAAATGATAATTTAACACGTTGTGTTTAGATTTTATTATGATCAGCTAGAACCGAGCTCATGTACATGAAATTGAGGTAGAAATAACTGAATTTTGTCCCCCCCCCCCCCCCAATGGTTTATTATTATTATTATTTTACGTTAGGTATGTGCGTATTGATTTCTGTGCGTGAAACGGATATTATACAGCTATAGCGGAATAATTCTCTTCTCTCAATGGATAATTACAAGTTGTAACATTTTAAAATTGTAGTAACAGAAACCTGAAAGCACCCACAAATGTTACAGGTGCTCCTTCTTCTTCTTTTTCTTCTTCTTCTTCTTCGTTCGCTTCTACCACCAAGACCGCACTGTGATCCTACTGAATTTACGCCTGTGGTCCTCGTTAGGTCCCGTGGTCTCCTGTGTGGTTCCCGAAAGGACCACACGAGATCCCCGAGAGCACCACAAGGGGTTCAGAGTATCGCAGTGCTTTAGCCTGTATTCTTGGTGGGTCTCTGAAGCGGATTGCGTGACACCGTGGTTTTCGTTGCACCAGTTTAGTCTAGAGTTGGACTTTCTCACTGAAAGACCTCGACGTGTTTAGGATATCAGTGCATCCCCGCTGGGTGAGAGATGGTAGCCCACCCAGGCCAGGGTTGGACCTTCTCACCGGAAAACCTCGACGTGTTTTGAGATACCTGTGTATCACCGCCGGGTGAGAGGTGGTTGCCTATCTAGACTGCCCTGGTCCAGTGTCTCCGACTTCAGCATTTTATGGTCGTGGCCGCTACCCTTCCTAGTTGTGACCAGGATGTAGCTTTTGTCCAGGAGGACGAATCCTTGCCACTAGTGTCTTCCACCCGTGGGTTGAGCCGGTTTAGGCATATTATCCCAATATGGGCGTGTTTGGGACGTGACCGACCTCTAGAGCAGAGGTACTGTGACATGCGTAGCCTTCAAGATTCACCCCTGGTGTGAGCCGGTTTAGGCATAATTCACCAGTATGGGTGTATATCAGGCGTGACCGACCTCTAGAGCGGAGGTGGCATGACATGTCTAGCCACCAAGTTTCACCCCCTGGTGTGTGCCGGTTTAGGCATATTTCACCAGTGTAGGTGTATTTCGGACGTGGCCGGCCTCTAGAGCAGAGGCGCCTTGGTATGTGTAGCTCTCGCAGCGATACTACTGGACATACCGATTAAATTCCACTTTATCCTTTCCACCGCTTTTTCACATCGGCGCCGCACAGCAACCTTTATTTCTTTTCTGCATTTTCTTCCTTGACCGGGAGGAGCTTCACTCCACGCGCGGCATTCGAATAGTCTTGCCAGCAGTGTCTTAACCTCTGGGACAAGCCGGTTCATGCATTTCACCCGATATGACCGCACTCAGGACGTGGCTGACCTCCAGACCAGAGGTGCCGTGATTTGACTGTTTGCTTCGCTTTATCCTTTCTACCACCTTTTCCGCAGTGGTGCTGCGCGGCAACCCCATTTGCACCTTTCTTCATTGGCCGGGAGGAGCACCGCTCCACGCACGGCAGCTGAAGAACAGTGGTTCTCAAAATGGACTGTATTGTCTCCCTAGGGGTAGTAGAACGATCATGGGACGGGGAAGGAAAAAGGCTACCACAATCAGCTAAGACAAAGAAAAACGTTTTGGGCGATAACAGTTTTGCCTGTGCTTCAGTCAGAAAATATTAGATAACCTTTGTTCTGAAGTATTAATTTTCTGTATAAAATTCCTACGACTATTTTACTATGTTGAGTTCCGGGAAATTGTTTACTGTTTAGTCATTCACAAACTGTATTTATACTCAATGTCGTGTATAGAATAATTATAAGAGGAGCTGCGGTACAAGATGGCTGGACGTGAGACAAGACATGAAGCAGGAAATACTGATGGTGAGTAACGTGTGTTGGAGGCTGCGAGTAGGATGGTTGATACACACTTGTCCTCTCACTCGAGATGTAGGTTTGTGACTCATGATCACTTTCCCCACTCTTGAACGAGATGTACAAGTGGTTGCCCAACAAATTAGTGCAGAGAAATATAATCTCCGTCTGGAGAAAATCTGCCTGTATGGCGAGGCAAACTAAAATGTACAGATGTTCTTGCTTCTCTCTCTCTCTCTCTGGTCCATGCCAGTTAGGAGTTGTTTGTCAATGATTTCCACAACAACCTGTGCTTTGATCGATCTATAAGATGTTTGTTGGACCGTGCTCCGTGCCACTCTTTTAGTCCTTCAAGTATCTTGTTTCTTCATTTTCCTCTATCCCTTTGTTCCTCAGTTTTCCTGCTGCCACTAGGTGTTCCAGTTTGCCTCTTCTCAAAACATGTCCTACAAATCTGCATTGTCATAGTCTGAATTTTTCCATGTTTCTCTTTTGCTCAGCCCCATTTAGAACGTCTTCATTTTTTTTCTTCTTGGCTGTCAATTTTTCTTATAAAACACATCTTCGCTATTTCCAGTAGATTTTGAGTGCTATTGATTACTGTCCATATTTCGCATCCATATAACAATACGGGTTCTATGTAGCACTGAATATCTCTCTGTTTTGGTATTCATCGACAGAGCTTTATTGCACAGTGTTTTGTTATATCTTCATCGAAATGCGAGCTGATGTTATTTGCAGTCACTTCAAAGAGGATGTTGAAGCGCAAGGTAGTATCGGTTAGGGAGAGGATTACAGCTGCCATTTTTATTTTTGGAGCTAAAAATAATTGGGTTGGGGGTGGGGAAAGTGCAGTACTTATTTAGTAGACTCCACCACCGCGAAAGGCAAAAATGATCACTGTCCCGTTGGCCTGTCTGAGCTTGCTACTGGTGGTACCAGCGGAGAGGTAGTGCAGGGACTTGATCGGCATATGGTTCGCCAGACCTGACGCAAGCAATCAGTTACGGGTCTTAACTGTCAGACTGGACAGCGTCTTCGCCCTCTGGACTACATCCTTCTGTCCATTACTGTCAGTAATGGGGTCAGAATAAGATAACTGGTAAGCTATAAAGCAGAGTTCACCAAATAAGAAACTACTCTTGATCCACAGCGAGACAAAGTTTACAAAACTTGTTCTCTCTTCTACTTGCTGCACAGAAAGCTTTGTTTAAGCATTACAATAAAACAAAATAGTTGTTTCACTATTTTTTTTTTCCGAGATGTAAATTTCAAAATCACAGTATATGCTTTAGAAAGGCACCGCATCATTTTCCTTTAAAAAATATTGATGTGTTCAATATAAAGTTACTATGCTTAGCAATCCAATAGCTAATAGATTCGATCCATGTTTGTTAACATAAACATTTCTGTTAATCATTCACAACAAGGATAACTAAAATTATCTTAATGCCCCGTCAGAATTGTTGAATCCATAGTCAGTTATTTACTATTAACTAAAAATAATATAAGTAAGCATCATCAATAACTGTAGTGTAAAGAGAAATGTAAAGTTCATTGTTTGAAATATATTCACTAATATTACTTTATGATCTTTTCAGAACTTATCAGTTTGGAGCATTGTACCCGCTGTGAGGAAATCATTCTGAAGAAACTTCACCAGATCTTCATACGTTTCATTAATCCACATAATGTTATACATTATTTCTGGAGATATGACATGGGTGTTCTTGTGACACGAGACATAGTAAGACTTATGAGCAAACTAGGAGAGATATTCATCATTACCACGTGATTAAGATGTCCATCCATCCATCCATCCATCCATCCATCCATCCATCCATCCATCCATCCATCCATCCATCCATCCGTCATTCCGTCCGTCCTTCCGTCCATCAGAATGCCAAAATGTGTATCCAAAAGCTGACTAAATTATCTTCCACATGAAACAGAATAGTGTGCCTAATGTTTTGTAGAGATTAATCTATAGATTTATCAGTGCATTTGGAGATTCAGAACCAAGAGAGAAATCCATGTCTGTGCAAAGTACTACTAATCACTTCCACTATGAAACCTCTCAGACAATGTCGAATGGGCTTTATTTAAAGAGTGAAGGTAGGTAACACAGTTTCTTATATACAAGAGATGGAAAGGAAAAGTCAAGGAGCAGAACATGGTAAAGATGGAGAGATAAGGTGGGAAAGCAACTTTGAGAACTTGAGGTAAACAACTGGAGAGGGAAAGCTAGAAAGAGATATGGATAAAAGCAAAAACGATTATTAAAGGCTTAGATGGATGGATAGATGGATGGATGGATGGATGGATGGATGGATGGATGGATGGATGGATGGATGGACTTTCAATAACATATTTTCTAAGAACTGACAAAGACTGCAGTGAATAATTACTACGCTTGTAGATCCAATAATGTAAATACAGTTGCACAATAAATTATCAATTTCATCTACAGTTATACAATATATCTATCATCCATTTCGTCTGTGCTATAAAATATGCAATATCTTCTATTATTTTGCCATTAACAGCAATTTGTTGGAGCTGAAACAGACAGCCATGGACTGATCGCTGGTGCTATAAAACTGTTGGAATTACTTCCTCGGTACAAGAACTGGCTTTGGTGTTTAATACAAGTTCTCGGAGATAAAGATGTCAAACAACAACATGTAGCGGATAAGATACTTGAAATAATAGGTTTGTATGTGTATGTGTCAGCAGCTACATAGACCAGGATGGTGACACCAGAAAGGAAGTTAGAATTGGACAAAATCTTGAGAACATATGGCACTCAAAAGTTATAAGCACAAAAAACCAAGTTAAGATTATTCAATTCAAATGTAATATCCACACTCATTTATGCATGTGAAAGCTGGAAAACAACTAAATAAATAGACAAGAAATTAGACTCTTTTGAAACAAATGCCTAAAGAAAATATTTGATATAAAGTGGAACGATTTCAAGAACAACGCAGAGATAAGACATATGAGCAAACAACAACCTGTCTCATGGGTGATCAGAAAAGGAAGATCGACATATGTCGGTCATGCGATGATAAGAAACAATCAGAGAATCCCAAACAAGCTATCAAGTGGAACACAACAAGCCGAAGAAGAAGAGGTTGATCACGTGAAACTCTAAAGAGGACATTGTTTAAGAGAGCCCAATTCAATGGGCATAACATCTCTTGAGGAGATTGAAACACTCGCTGAAGACAGGAAATCTTGGCGAACTACCATGCTGGCCCTATGTGACGTTTAGAGGCATCTGAAGGATGTAAGATATCGTATGTATGTATGTATGTGTTTTATAATAATATTTTTATCCTTAAAATATACTTAAAGTAGGTTGGTCTCAGCTGATATGGAAATCCAGAAACTGAATCTACAGCAGTGCGTCGATTATTCGAACATCAGTCATCCAAACCAATAATTATCCAAACCACTGCTGCATCCAAAAAAATTATGTAGCTTTGAGTCCAAAAGAGTTTTAAAGAGATTTAAAATCTTAAAATACTGATGTCATTAAAGTTCTCAACAATCTTTGAGATTAGGTTCAGTTAAATGTGTATTGTTACTTCAAAACATATTAGTTATTACACATATTTATTTACAAACAGTTTAAAAATCAGTTATTTTGTGTAACAAATCACATTTCACAATACAACACTAATACTTTTGGATTCTACAACTAATTTTAGGCACAACTTCAGTAAGAAAAAAATGTAAGAAAAGACAAAAAAAAATACAAACAAGATTATTGTGAATGAATAGAATGACATCAGAAGTGTGGAAGAGATAGCGAAATGTTTAAAGAAATGAAGACATTGATGAGAAATGTCACACCTAAGCTAAATGTAATTTGCAATGAGATGGGAAAGACCTTGATAAAGGAAATTCTAAAAGGATGGAAGGAATATTGCAGAGGAATGTATGATGCAACTGACTGTGAAAGAAGAAATCAACAGTGCGAATTATTACTGGAGGAGAAAGAACCCGAACTGACAATTGAACATGTTTTATGGGCAATAAAGAATCAGAAAATCAGGATGTACTGAGATAACAGCCGAATTTATTAAAGCAAGAGGAAAAGAATATGCAACAAAATATCATGTGCTTTGTAAAAAATATATGGCATTCAGGTATTTGGATAAAAGAATGGAAAGAACCATATTCATACCACTGCTAAAAAAGGGTACCTTGAACTTATGCACAAGCTAAAGAAAAATTCCCTGATTAGTCATGCCAGTAAAATTCTATTAAAAATCATACTGGACAGACTTCATAAGAAAATAGAAGAAATCAATATGGTCCAAGTTAGTTTTAGACATGGAAGATGAACAAGAGATCATATATTCAATAGAAGATTATTAATAACAGAGAAACACAGAGAATTTATTTATCTTTTATAGACTTCTCAAAGGCATTTGATTGTGTACAACACCAGAAACTTTAGAAAATAATGGAAAAAATGGTATTTCCAACAAATGTAATACAATTAATATCACTGCTGTATCTAGACCAACAGATAGCAGTACGAATAAATGGTGAAACAACAAATTGGTTTGACATAAAACAAAAGGTCGCCTTACTTATTTAACGTGTGTAATGAAAATATAATGAGGGATGTTAGAAAAGATGTAAACAAAGAATATTACGCTGCATAACAATCGGAGGTTATGAAATAGCAGAGATTAGATATTCTGATGACACAGTATTGCTGTTCACAACACAAAAAGGAATGGAAAAACTAAAAATTATGTCAGTCTGTAAGAATAGTAAAGAGCAAAACCTCTATCTTAATGCGAAGAAAACTAAATTGATGACAACGCAGAAAACAAATAAGGTAACTGAAATATTTATCAATGAGGAAAAATTGGAAGAGGTTGAGAGTTTTGATATGTTTTGATATGCCTTTGAATATAAATGCTACAGAAGAGTTCTTCAAATATTATGAACACAAAAAGAACAAATATATCCATACTACAAAAATTTAATATTGAATACGGCTGGGTAGTAAAGAATACTGAAATATTTTGGACACTTTAAACTTCATGATAATTTAGAGAAGATCATCTTGGAAGGGTACAGAATGGGAAAAAGAAAGAGAGGATGACCAAGGCAAAGATGGCTGCAAGACATTGTTGATAAGCTGTAAATTGATGCATCAGCAACAGGATGTCTTGCTCACAAATGAAGTGTCTACAGGAGAGCTGGTAGGGAGGCAAAGTTCCACAAGGGACAAGGAAATGATTGACCAGCTCAGTGTACATTGATTTTGTTTACTGTGCCATCCAACTAGTACAGGCATTTTCCTTCTAGAAAGAGTTCTTGTTCTTGTTCATGATCTACCTCCCTTGAACTGCAAGCAGGAATTTCTTTGCACCCAGTATGGTGGAGGTGATGAGTCACAAGCATCATATCAGATGAAGAGTGGGTTATCATGGCTGTTTCTGTAGACATGGAGTATCTTATCATGGCTGTTTCTGTAGACATGGAGTATCTTATCATGACTGTTTCTGTAGACATGGAGTATCTTATCATGGCTGTTTCTGTAGACATGGAGTATCTTATCATGGCTGTTTCTGTAGACATGGAGTATCTTATCATGGCTGTTTCTGTAGACATGGAGTATCTTATCATGGCTGTTTCTGTAGACATGGAGTATCTTATCATGGCTGTTTCTGTAGACCTGGAGTATCTTATCATGGTTGTTTTTAACAGACCTGAAGTGGGATATCAGGAATGTTTTTGCAGACCTGGAGTGGGTTATCTTGGATGCTTTTGTAGACCTTAAGTGATGCTGAAAAGCAGGGAAAGTGTAATAATTCCATAGAAGACTGCACCACCATCGGGATAATAGCAATCCCTGCCTGGTTAGCCAGGCTGAGCCTGTTACTGGGGACATCATCAGAGAGATGGGATCTCATGGTTCACTAAGCATCATAGTACCAGTCAACTAAGGATCACTGCTTCTTCACCCTCTCCAGGAGGAATTGAACAGAGAAGTATTTTAGATAGCAGTATCCAGCATATCCTTGTAGAATGGGAACCAGTGAACAGTCGTATAATAAGAGCACGATACAACCTAAGAATTGAAGAATGACAGTAATACAGTGTTATGCACCCAAGAACGATACAGATGATGGGGAAAGGATGATTTATATCACCAGTTACAACAAATCATTAACAAAGTCCCTAAACACGTGTCCTAATTGCTATGGGGGACTTCAACGCTAAGGTAGGGAAAGATAACATGGACGTCAAAAAAGTAATGGGGAAAGAAAGAATTGATACAGTAAATCAGAATGGAGAAAGATTAATTGAAATATGTCTAACAGAGAGCATGGTCATTGAAGGAACAATATTTCCACACAAAGAGATACATAGAACAACTTGGATATCTCCAGATGATAGAACTAGAAACCAGATATATCATTTTTTTTTATTAGAAAGCAATACAGAACATCTCTGCATAGGGGTGCAGATGTCAACAGTGATCACAATCTGTGTATAGGGAAAATAAAACTAAAACTGAAAAGCCAACACAAGAAACCAATACACAGAAAGATAAACAGCAACAGCCTCATCATCATCATGTGCATGTCGCTTGCGGAATTTGCCTCCCTAACAGCACTCCTGTAGGCCTCATGGTTGTGAGCAAGATGGCCTGCTGCTGATGCATCCATTTGCAGATCATCAACAGTGTCTTGCAGCCATCTTCGCCTTGGTCTTCCTTTCTTTCTTTTTCCCATTATGTACCCTTCCAAAACAGTTTTCTCTAGATTATCATGACGTTTGATGTGTCCAAAATATTTAAGTTTTCTCTCTTTAATCCTCTTTACTAGCCAGCCTTCTTCAATATTAAGTTATTGTAGTATGGATATATTTGTTCTTTTTTGCGTCCATAGTATTTGAAGAACTCTTCTGTAGCATTTACATTCAAAAGCATTCATGTTTTTTGGCAGTTTTGTTAAGTGTCCAGGTCTCACATGCATATGTTGCAATGGGAAAGATTCATGCCCTTAAAAATCTTATTTTTGTAGTTTTGTCTGTTCCTCTCCACAAATTATTTAGTTGTTTTACTTTCTGAAGAGCAATAGATTACCTCCTTTTAATTTCCCTCATTGCATATCCATTATTAGTTAGCAGTGATCCAAGATATTCAAAACTCTCCACTTCTTCCAGCCCACAAGAAGAAAATACTAACATTAATTTCAATCAGGAACTTGCCAAACATTCCACAACACTCAGTGAAGTAAAGGAGATGAATTATGGACTTCTTACAGCACAGCCATAATTACAGAAGCAAAAACAAGTGCTGGACTGAAAAAAATCAAATAGAAAAGCATTGATATCAGAAAACACATGAAAGTAGTACATAAATGAAAGACGAACAGCCAAATTAGCTATGTTGAATGTAAAGATAGATTTTGAAAAAGATATGGCAAAAGCAACATACAAAGAAATAGACAATAAAGAAAAAAGTTCAGCTACAAAGGATAAAAGAGAATACATAGACAATATGGTGAAAGAGGCAGAGAAAGCAGCAAAAATAGGAGACAGCAAAACTTTATATAACATACAAAAGAGGCTAACAGGTACTATCACATCTAAAGAAAGACCAATTCTTAGCAAAACTGGAACCCTATTAACATCAAGTAAAGACAAAAAGCAAAGATGGGCTGAACACTTCCAAAAAATACTTAATCAACCACACTCAAAAGAATTGTTAATCCTTGAAACTGACTTACCAGCCCCACAACTAAATGTCAAACTAGATGAAATTAAATGGCATGAATTTGAAACAGCAGTGAATTTAATGGCTACCAACAAAGCTGCAGGTGAAGATGAAATAACACTCGAAATGTTAAAAGCTATCAATAGTGACAGCATGAGACACCTACAGAGAATGTTTAACAAGATTTGGAAAGAAGAAAAGGTCCCTTCTATTTGGAAAAAAGGAATCATTGTTAGAATACGAAAAAGGAAACTTTAGTGACTGTAACAATTGGAGAGGAGTAACCTTAATATCAGTTGTGTCAAAAGTATTTGGCAAGGTCATTTTGAATAGACTTAAAGATATAGTGGATACTGTAACGAGAGAAGAACAAGCAGGATTTTGAAAAGGGAAAAGCTGTCTCAACCAGAGTTTTCTTCTTATATCTTATATCCTTCCCGTGCCGTTAAACATCACATAGGGCTTGCAAAGTAGTTCACCAATTTTTCCTGTCTTCCATGAGTCTTTCAACCTCATCAAAGTATTTTATGCCTGTTAATTTGGCCTCTCTTAACAATGTCCTCTTCAGAGTTTCACACGGTCTGCCTCTTTTTCATTGGCCTGTAGTGTTCCACTTGATAGCCTGTTTTGGGATTCTCTGATCATTTCTTCTCATCAAGTGACCAATGTATGTCCATCTCCTTTTCCTGATCACCCATGAGACTGGTTGTTGTTCAGTCATCTGTCTTATCTCTGCATTATTCTTAATTTGTTCCACTTGATGCCAAGTATTTTCCTTAGGCATTTGTTTTCAAAAGAGTCTAATTTCTTTTTTATTTCTTTAGTTGTTTTCCAGCTTTCACATGCATAAATGAGAGTGGATATTGCATTTGAATTGAATAGTCTTAACTTGGTTTTTGTGCTTATAACTTTTGAATTCCATATGTTCTCAAGATTCTTGAAGATTGATGCTGCTTTTGCAATTCTGATCCTAACTTCCTTTCTAGTGTCACTATCCTGGTCTATGATCTTTACCAGATCTTTATTCTAAGAATAATACTTGAAGAACATATTGAAAAGCAGAAACCATTAATATTGAACTTCATAGACTTTAAAAAGGCATTTGATAGCACACACAGAGATTCATTGTGGAGAATTATAAGTCTATATGGAATACCGTCTAAAATTGTCAATTTCATTAAGGACTTCTATAACGGATATGTTTGTGCAGTCAAAACAGAAGAAGGGATGAGCAAGTGGTTCCAGATTGAAACAGCGTGAAACAAGGACGTATACTATACCCGTTGCTTTTTAGAATTGCAACAGACTTCACAATGAAAAAATACTGCACATGGGACCCAAATAGAAGATCTTTATTTTGCTGATGACATAACTCTTATAAGTAACAATGTGAATTCCATGCAAGAAAAAACAGATAGCCTGTCTTCACTGGCTAGCAAAATAGGACTTGAATTTAACATGGAAAAAAACCAAAATAATGAAACTTCCCATTAATAAAAATGGAAAAATACATGTAAATGGGGCAGCTGTTGAAGAAGTAAATCAATTTGCGTACCTTGGTAGCTACATAGACCAGGATGGTGACACTAGAAAGGAAGTTAGAATTAGAGTTGCAATAACAGCATCAATCTTCATGAATCTTGAGAACAATATGGCATTCAAAAGTTATAAGCACAAAAACCAAGTGAAGACTATTCAATTCAAATGTTATATCCATCCTCATTTATGCATGCGAAAGCTGAAAAACAACTAAAGAAATAGACAATAAACTAGACTCTTTTGAAAACAAATGCCTAAGGAAAATACTCAGCATCAAGTGAAATGAATTCAAGAACAATGCAGACAGATGACTGAACAACAACCAGTCTCATGAGTGATCAGGAAAAGGAGATGGACATATGTTGATCATGTGATGAGAAGAAACGATCAGAGAATCCCAAAACAAGCTATCAAGTGGAACATAACAGGCCGAAAGAAGAGAAGCAGACCATGGGACATGCTAAAGAGGACATCTTGTTAAGAGAGGCCAAATCAATAGGCATAAAATCTCTTGATGAGGTTGAAAATCTCGCCAAAAACATGAAATCTTGTTGAACTACCTCGCGAGCACTGTGTGACATTTAACGGCACTGGAAGGATATAAGATATAAGATCCAGCATATGCCAACGGGCATCTTAGTTGCAAAGTGGTTGATGCACTGGTCTCCCATGGTGATAGTTAGGGGTTCAAATCTCTCTGGAGGTGCCACAATCACTGACCTATAGAAATGAGTAACATGGCTTCTTCAGGAGTTGGGGAAGGAAAGGCAGCCAGATATGACGTTGACCACATTACCTTCTAGTGTGTCGACAACTCAAGGAAAATACAGGCACTAACACCACATCCCCTATTTACCTCTAAAGCATAACAGGGTTACCTTTACTTTTACAGAGAACTGAAACAAAAACTGATAATTCCTTCAGATCATAATAGCAAAAATATAAGAATAAAGAAATTCAGTCCATTTCTAAATTATTTTTACAATTTCACCCATAGCATTTTATCTTTTTTATGATAAAAGAAATGTGGAGTTTTAACTTTTTCTGATCAGAGGAAGTCAAGTCTGAGCCTCATGTAGATCCAGCAATGAACATCTCCCCAGTGAAGGATGTAGATTCAATAATGAAAACTTTGGCAGAAAAAGAGGCTTTAATTGAGAAGCTGAGAAGAGATTTAGGTAAGCTGTAAGATGTAATCAAGTGTTCATTCTTTTCCATGTGACATCTAACCAGAAAAGTTGTCTTTTTCTTCTTTTGTTACTAGTTAGCCCATACAGATATATATTTACTTCTCAATCTCCTTTTTCTGCTTTTTCCCTTGAATGTTTCAGTGATTATTATGTTGTTCTTATTCTCTTTTCTTTTTGAATTTTCTAGTGATTTGCTAGGTCCTTCTTTATTTATTTAGTTTTTGTTGTTGAGCTTTCCAGTGACTTGTAGGTTTTCTAACTTCTATCTTCACATGATACGCCCATAAGAAATTAATTGTCCTTTCCTTATAGTGTTTTGTTTGTTCCTCAGTTGTGTGGTCATTTTGTCAATATAAACTGTAGTTTATTTTTGTTTTAACTCTTTAGGTTGAATTAAATATAGTCACAGAAATGTGAAAGAAGTTTGTTTTTTTTTTAATGGCAAAATTTGATGACAGAAACAAGGATTCCAATTAAAACTTTATTTATTTAATTTTACTCAATATTTATAGTACAAAAAAAGAGTGGTATTAAAAAAAACTATTCAGTTTTATTCAACATTTATGATATAAAAAAATAAAGGTGTTAATAAAAATACATTTTCTTCTAGCCACAATAGTAATAAAGTAATGCATAAATTAGTCGTAAAAATATGTGCAAGTTTACTTGAATTTTTACAATCTTCATCCTAACACAGTCAACCATGTGAAACTCTAAAGAGGACATTGTTAAGAGAGGCCAAATTAGTAGGCATAAAATTCCTTGATGAGGTTGAAAAGCTTGCTGATAACAGAAGAACTTGGCAGACTACCATGCGAGCCCTATGAGATGTTTAACAGCACGAGAAGGATGTAAGATGTAAGATCCTAACATAAGTTAAGCTGCACAATATTGACTAAATAGAAAGAAGGTAAAGCATGAGTGGTTTATTCAACTATTTCAAAAAAATAAAATAAAAGGCACTGAATATAAATTATGATCAGTTTATTTTGTAGACAGAGTTGTACAGAGGCAGAAGGCAATTTTTAATATACAGTAGTTTTGCACTGTTTAGTCTTCATGAGTTGGAAAACATGAGGAATATGTGCAAAACTGTGTTATGGATAAGTTGTCATGTGACAAAGTTATTCCTATAAAAACATTCAAGAAAGAATTAAGAATGAAATAAATGTGCCCACCCTGCTGCAAACAGAAAGATATTTGATACGTATGATTGTGAGAACCTAAATATTTTAAAGTGAAAAGCTGCATTCAGATTTTGTCTTTTCTTTTTTTTTTAATGTTTTTTTCTATTTTTTTTTTCTCCAAAAAACAGAGAGGACAGTTGTTCAGGGTACGCCATTGTTGTATGTGTCTCTCTGGAGCTGTAAGTAGGATGCTTTTAGCAGCTGCATGTAGAAGAATTGAAGCAGAAGTATTATACTGAACTGAGAGTGGAATAAGGTGGCTCTATCTTAAAGACCCAGAGAAGACCAAGAAGAGCAAGCTTTTGGCAGATTCCACAACAATGTGGCAGCCATGTCCCATTGGCTCAGCTGAGCCTTCTTTTTCTTCTTCTTCTGCATTTGAGGTTGGTGGTCACATCAGATCCTGATTCCTGTTGACATAGCAAAGCCTGCAATCCTCTCCGGATCCTGATAGGAGCCCCAAAGCTTTTGCCCTAAGCTTGTGTCCTCTGGTCATGTCTCATGCCTCATGTCTGCATGGTTTGGGCACTCTTGAAGGATATGTTCTGGAGTATGGACTCCACTGCCACATGGACACATGGACACTTGTCTGTGTGAGACATATTAAGTCGATGTAGCTGAGCCTGTTACTAGGATCAACAACAAAGAGGTGGTGCAGGCTCTTGGCCAATTCTAGTCTCAATTCATGCAGGAAACTCTACAGTAAAGAGTTGAACAACAACACAACTCCTTCAGATCATCAGAGGAAGTACCCCCCCCCTCCCCAAACAAATATTTTGCCTCTATTAAACTCCTGACACTGGGTCATAACTCCTAGAGGTCTTGTGAATCTTTAAAATTATTATTTTGTCCTGTCCTGGAATTGAACCAATGATCTTCCAATTGGCTCCAAACTTTGAAGTGGATCTCACCCACTCAGCCAAAAGTGAACTAGTTTTAGATGTGACAAATGAAATTATTTAAGTTCTCAATGCTTGCTTCACATGCTCCACAGCCAGCATGAGGCCTTTTCTGCTGTTTCTGAAAGGCTTTTCAGTGGCCTTGCTCTTGCTTGGCCCGTTATGCCCAGTTGCTTACATATGCTGCATGCTGATGTTGTTACAAATTCTATCACTTCCACTTCTACAGCTATCATTTATGGTTTGACTCCTGGCCCATGCCTTAGTTGCTTGACCAGAGCATTGTACTTCTCACTTTTGAATAAATACTGCACCTCTAATCTTGTTTCTTTTGGAACCGTAACCTCATGACAGTAGTTCCTGTTTTGCTCTGGAGTAAATCACAATGTCTGGTCACATTCCTGTGTTCTTTATGATAGATGAGCATAAGACCAGTTATCTTTGTTTACAAGGACGTGCTACAAATATTAAAAATATAATAGTAATTGTTACTTACAGCAGTCACTTGTCTTTTTTTAGAAATGTGTACTTTATAAACTTCGTGTATCCATATTTTCACCATTTAAATTTTCAAAAAATATAAATTTATCAGTGATTTCTGCTTTTAACATTTTCCAGCTTTGTCAGTCAGAATGTTTCTTTTTTTTTTTCTATTGGATTGCTTCCAGTATTTGAACTGAACTTTGTAACAGATTTGTGGAAACAAACTTCCATGTTTTCCATAATTTCATCTACAGAAAAGCAGACACAAGAACAGAGATACCTGGCAGAGAAAGCCACAGGAGATCAAAAGACATTACTGCAGAAACTGAAAGCAGGTATATGGAGAAATTGTAAAATATCTTAGTTCTAGTTCAATAGCAGGATAGTGTGAGTGTTTCTGTGCACTATCTTCTCTAAAGAGTAATTATAATTGCATCATGTAAGAACAGTTTGGAAGTGGAAAATGAGAAATTTGGTATTTTGCATTCAAGTCAATACTGCCAAGCCTCATCTTATTTCCTTGAAGTCTCAGATTGAGTCTCAGATCTTCCAGGTAGTGTCAAGCTGGATCTAAAGTCTACATGTCAAAATATTAAGACTGGTTACTGGTTTCAACTAACAGACAGAATTTACGGCAGAAGATACAAGTGCATACAAACTGTAAAAGTGAAGAAATCAAAGAAAAATAAACTGAACTAAAACCTGATATTTATTGTAGTTTATTCAACACTTAATCAAATATATCAGCAATCATATTTCTTTTTTTTTTTAAAATGACAAAAACAACAGGCCGTGACCCAGCAGTACTGCAATACCAGGTCCACCCGTAACCAGATATGATGAGCCTTATCCCTGGCATTCAATGTGCAGGGTAGGCCTTGAGCATCTCATTTTGTTCAAAAACCAATGCTTTTGTCTTAACCAAACGGCTTTTTGATCAGGGTACCTGCCAGGAGGACACTTTGATCTCATCCCTTTGATCTTAGCCAAAAGGCCATTGGATATTAGCCAAATCATTTTGATTTTACACCACTTAAGACCTAGAAGAAACTGTACAGTATTGTTAATCATTGACTGACAATGTAAAAGGAAATGACATCGTTGAAACATATGTTGTCTTGGATTCTTACATCTTATATTCTTACCCTGAGTTAAACATCATGTAGGACTTGCATGGTAGTTCACAAAATTTTCCTGTTTTCAGAGAGCTTTTCAATATCTTATCTTATATCTTATATCCTTCCCATGCCATTAAACGTCACATAGGGCTCGCAAAGTAGTTCGCCAATTTTTCCTGTCTTTGGGTAATCTTTCAACCTCATCAAGGGATTTTATTGCCTGTTAATTTGACCTCTCTTAACAATATCCTCTTTAGAGTTTCACGTGGTCTGCCTCTTTTTCTTTGGCCTGTTGTGTTCCACTTGATAACTTGTTTTGGGATTCTCTGATCATTTCTTCTCATCAAGTGACCAACATATGTCCATCTCCTTTTCCTGATCACCCATGATCACCAATATCATCAATGGATTTTATGCCTACTAATTTGGCCTCATAAGTGAATGGTTTCAGATTGAGAAAGGCATGAATCAAGGATGTATTGCTTTTTTGGAATTGCCATAGACTTATAATGAAAAGATGCTGTACAGGTAAAACCAGCATTGATTGGGTATGTGGGATACATATAAAAGATATTGATTTTGCAGATGACATAATTGTTATCAGTGACAATGTGAAATCGATGCAGGAAAAAAACAGATTCCCCATCTTCCTTGGCTAGCAAAATAGGTCTTGAAATTAATAAAGACAAGACAAAAATAATGAAACTTCTCATTAATCAATAAGGAAAAATATACTTAGAAGGAACAGCTGCTGATGAAGTAAACCAATTTGCATACCTTGGTAGCTACATAGACCAGGATGGTGACACCAGAAAGGAAGTTAGTATTACTGGTAGAATTGCAAAAGCAGCATTATCCTTCAAAAATCTTGAGAACATATGGAATTCAAAAGTTATAAGCACAAAAACCAAGTTAAGATTATTCAATTCAAATGTGATATCCACCCTCATTTATGCATGTGAAAGCTGGCTGGAAATCATCTAAAGAAATAGTCAAGAAATTAGACTCTTTTGAAAACAAATGCCTAAGGAAAATACTTGGTATAAAGTGGAACAAATTTAAGAACAACACAGATAAGACAGATGAGCAAACAACAATCTGTCTCATGGGTGATCAGAAAAAGAAAATGGACATATGTCGGTCATGTGATGAGAAGAAACAATCAGAGAATCCCAAAACAAGCTATCAAGTGGACCACAACAGGCCAAAGAAAAAAGGGTTGACCATGTGAAACAAAAAGAGAACATTGTTAAAAGAAGCCAGTTTAGTATTCATAACATCCCTTGATGAAGTTGAAAAACTCACCAAAAATAGAAAACTTGGCAAACAACTGTGTGAGCCCTATGTGACATTTAATGGCATGGGAAGGATGTAAGATGTAAGAATTTGGCCTCTCTTTACAATGCCCTCTTTAAATATTCATGTGATTGACCCCTTTTTCTTCAGCCTGCTCCACTTGATTGCATGTTTTTGGATTCTCTGTTTCTTCTATCATGTGATCGATATATGTCCATCTCCTTTTTCAGACCACCCATGAGACAGGTTGCTGTTCATTCATCTACCTTATCTCTGTGTTGTTCTTGAATTTGTTCCATTTTATACCGAGTATTTTCCTTAGGCATTTGTTTTCAAAAGAGTCTAATTAGTTTATTTCTTTAATCATTTTCCAGTTTTTGCTTGCATAAATGATGGTGGATACTACATTTGAATTGAATAATTAGAAATATAAAATTAAAGAGATTTTTGGAGCTTACATTTTCAAGTGTGAGGAAACTGTGAAACAATGGATGGCGTTCAAAGATAATGAGATTTTTAAAAGCAAATAAAGGAGAATATCAGAGATCTTCTTTTATTTCCCGGAACTGCAAGAATGATGTTCTTTGCAGGTGATGCAGTGAATGTATTGAGGCACAACATTGTGTGAGACTGGAAACAGGTTATAGCAGATCTTTTTTTGGTTCTCTGAGAGGAGCTAAAATTGCAGGGTGTGTGCAATACTTCTTCAGCAGACTCCACCACCATGGTGACTTTGGAGAACACTGCCCAGTTAACCAGTCAAGGCTTGTTACCATGGTTACCAGTGGAGAGGTGGGACAGAGTCTTGGTCACCTATGGTTTGTCAACCCTGATTTCTACATGTCAGCAATAGGTTGGATAGCTTCTTCACTCACACTATAATATTTATCATTTTCATATTATAAATATACATGACACTAGTTTTATCCTGTATGTGTCAGATATTCAGTTCATAGATAAGGGATTACTAATAAATTAACATTTTTTTTAAATCTATCATGGATCCACCAATAAAAGAACAAGTGAGAGACACAGCAAACATTTCTAAGATGGAGTCAGAGATGCTACGTTTTGCAGAATGTGGAAAGTACAAGCACATGGAAAATCTGATAAGAAGAGGTATTGATATCAACACTGCTGATGGTATGGGAAGAACTCCTCTGATGTTTGTTGCTAGGGCTGGTAATCTTGAATATGTAAACTGGATCCTTGGTCAAGGCACTGATTTAAGCAAAACAGACAACAATGGCTATACAGCACTCAGTCTAGCTGTCACTTATGGAAGATTTGATTGTGTACAGTCTTTGCTTGATGCAGGTTGTCCCAAGCAAGTAAACATCTCAAACATAGATGGTCAGACACCAGTAATGTTAGCTGTTAGATGTAAGAAAGATAATGTCTTGTGCCTACAGAAGCTACTGAAAGCTGGTGCTGATACTGAAATGAAAGACAGTTTTGGTTATACTGCTCTGGCCCATGCTGCAGAGTGTGGAAATGTTAACTGTGTTCAGACCTTACTAGAGGCTGGTAGAAACAAAAATGTGAATGTCTCAGATGCATTTGGTCAGACACCACTAATGTTAGCTGCTGGTTTTACTGGAGACAATATTCTCTGCTTGCAAAAACTTCTGAATGCTGGTTCTGACATTGCCATAAGAGACTGGCAAGATAAAACAGCTTTGGCCTATGCTGATGAATATGGGAATGTTAGATGCAGGCAAGCATTGAGTAAAAAAAGTTAAAATGTTATCTTCATTACATGTCAGAAAAGTCCACAGAAGCTCTGATCTTCTCCAGTGAAGAAAGATCTCATGAGCATGAGAATCCTGAAAAATAGTACAGGTGGGATTTAATCCCACATCCTAAGTCTGAGACTGACCAAGAGACCATATACCCATTGATTCAGCCAATTCTACCCCTGTATGTATAATCAGGGTTGTCACTAACACTACTGGAGCATGTGCACTTTGCTGAGATCTTTCTGTACAGGAAGAGATCAGAACACTTATAGACTTACCTGATGTGAAGGATGATAACTCTTTGACATTTTAACAAGCATTAGATAAAGCCTAAGTTGACATCACATCTGTATGTCATGCTACTGGTTTTTATTGAAACTGGACAGGATATATAATATTGTAATGTTTAGGTCATTCAGTAGTCAGACAATAGAATAATATCATAAAGTATTTCAAATCTTTCATGCACATTCTGACTTTTTTTTTCAAGATGTTCAGAAAACGCTTGTGTAGTTTATATTTTAAAAATGTAATCCTTTTACTGTTAATATAATCTTTAAAAATGTTAAGAATTTTCATTTACTGCTACAAATAGCCATAAGAGATCTATGACCTGTAGCATTTGCATGCCTTAACATTTCTATTCCACTACAGCATTAGAGGTAGGGATGCCAGCATCTGTCCTCATTGCCTTTGTTTTCCTAGGGAGGCCCCAGGGATCCATTTATTGGAGACTGGATTGACTCTGGTGCTGGTCAGTTTGAAAAATAATTCTGCTCAAGTGCAAAATCAAACCAGGGAGCTTCTGATAAGCAGAAGAGTGCACTAACCACTACACCACTGCAGCACCCTCATGGGGGGGGGGGGGGAGTTTATCATATAAAATGATGATATGTTGTAAACTATCATATAATAAGGTGGTATGTTGTAAGCTATCATATAAGGTGGTATGTTGTAAACTATCATATAATAAGGTGGCATGTTGTAAGCTATCATATAATAAGGTGGTATGTTGTAAGCTATCATATAATAAGGTGGTGTGTTGTAAGCTAACATATAATATGGTGCTATGTCATAAGCTATCATATAATATGGTGGTATATTGTAAGCTATCATATAATATGGTGGTATGTTGTAAGCTATCATATAATATGGTGGTATGTTGTAAGCTATGTTGTTTCCATTAAATCATCTCTTACTTGACTTGATACATAGTTTTGGAAGGTCTCACTGTGTGTGTGTATGTGTTGGTGCTTGAAAATGTAATGCCATGGTTGAGATATCTCAAGAGAAATGGTAAAGATGCTATACTTTGCTTAAATGAATATTCTTTAAATTGTGATCTTTGTTGTATCAGTTGAAAGCTTTGCTTTGCTAGTATATCCAATAAAACTTTGAAGCTGGAGATCACTGCAAGTCTTCTCTATATCTTATCTTATATCTTATATCCTTCCTGTGCCGTTAGACGTCACATAGGGCTCGCAAAGTAGTTCGCCAATTTTTCCTGTCTTCGGCGAGTCTTTCAACCTCAACAAAGGATTTTATGCCTGTTAACTTGGCCTCTCTTAATAATGTCCTTTTTAGAGTTTCACGCGGTCTGCCCCTTTTTCTTCGGCCTGTTGTGTTCCACTTGATAGCTTGTTTTGGGATTCTCTGATCATTTCTTCTCATCAAGTGACCAACATATGTCCATCTCTATATGGGGATTCCAAAATCATTCTCTGGCTGGTAAAAATAAATCAGTTGCCACAGCAACATAGTGCATATTTCATGATTCATGACATAACTAGTAAAGTGTTTTACCCCAAAATGACACCCCTCAGTCCATTTTGTTCAGTTGTGCACGAGTAGTGACCAAGTAAATATGGACTCTGTAAGTGACACTCCCACAAACTGTGAGGTATGTAGTGTTATTCACCATCACCAGAATATAACACAGGAATGGTGCATTTAAAAATATTAGGCAAGATATCTTTAAACAGGAAATATGGGTAGAGATTCTGAATTTCAACAGGTTAAACATTTTATGAACATTTTAAAACTGAACTTCTTACAGAGATTATAATTTGAATTAGACCAAGAAAATGTTGCTTAATTTGATGTTTCATTTATACTTTTCTATTTCTATCACAAGTAATGATTGAATATTAAAATGTTGTATCCAGAGAACAAATATTTGGAAATTACATAACATTATTCATTATTTGTCCAACTTTGAAGGAAAAAAACTTGACACATCCTTTTTAAAATACAAAGAGTGTTTAGAATTTGTTGCATTCTTTTTGCCCAGTATTATGTGTAATTCGACTGAGGAGATGTTAATTCGCGCAAATTTTAAAAATTAAAACATGTAACAAATTTTAACAATAATTGTGTGTTTTATATTTTTGATTATATATATGATCAAATAATAATAATCAAATGATCATTGAATTCTTATATTAAACATTTCATTTGTAATTTTGTGTGTGTGTGTATATATATATATATATAAGAAAATGTGTTCATGAATGTTCACTTCTAAATAATGATTACATTGTAAATCAAATGAATGGTATTTGTGAATATTTTCTTCACCTCTGTCAGTTTACTAACTGTAGAAGATACATAGTTATGTTACAGCCACTTTGATCTAACTATACATTAGATTAAGACACGTGTCTGTAAAATGAAAATTAAAGAGATGGCAAATAAAATATTATTCACAAACTTTTTTGTGTTTCTTGTTTGTGATGAGATGTCACCTGGACTACCCTGCAAGAAGTACAATGTGGGGCGCAGCAAAATCTCTGGAGGAATTCTGATTCTGACCAAAACTAGCAAAGATTTCATGCAAACAATTCTGGATAGACAGAATAATAAAGACTGAGGGCAAAGGATAACACAGTTCATACAGGATGAATCATTCAAAGGCTAAATTCTCACACTTAGGATATTCTTTGATCTGTTGATCAGAATCTCCTAAAACATTGTTTTGTTGGTTTTGAAATGTCCTTAATAGTTGACCGTTGCATCACTATCCTGTCTCTGACAAAATGCTTATTTATCAATTGCTCTCTCTTTTCTCCCCCCTCCCTCATTCTCTCTCTCTCTCTCTCTCCTTACCCCCTCTTACCACACACACATGCATGCATAATGAGCTAAGACATTCTAGATGAAAATGAGATAAGTAAATACAGCTTCTTCTCATAATGGTTTTTCTCTTAGTTACTGATCATCTGCCAATGGTCTTGGAAATATGGACCTTCTTCTTCTTCTTCTTCTTCTTCTAGATGAAAACTGACATAAGTAAATACAGCTTCTTCTCATAATGGCTTTACTCGTAGTTACTGATGATCTGCCAATGGTCTTGGAAATACCCAGTATGCCTTTAATGGCATTGAAACGGTGATTTTTACCTTTTACATTTACTAACAAAGTATTTCTTCTAGCTTGGCATAAACGTGATACCAACCAACAGGCAAATTCAGTATTAAGCCAGTAGTTATCAAACCAAGATGTCGTGAACTTTGTAAATGGCATCGGTCTATACCTAAGAGCAGGGCTAGACTATTTTATTTTGTAGGAAAGGGCAGTTTTGTGCGCATCGCCCGGCACCCTCTCCTGTTATCCTCCTCCAGAAAAAAAAGTCCATATATCATTATAAAAAAATGTTCCCATCATAGATCAGAAATAAGCCTATCTGGGGTCTGTACCATAAAGAACTGCATAGGTTGTCACCTAATACAGAACCACAAATCTTAGCATTCACACAGTTCACTTTACTAGAAAAATAACAGCAATAACATAGAATGCTAAGTCATAAAGCCAAGATAACTCATTATATTTTTCACCATTGTTATTATTATTATTATTATGTGTCGTGCCGGATAGCGTTGGTGATCATGTTTCTCCGTCATGTGAGATTCTTAGTGTTTCCGATCAATTCACATGCTTTTCTTTCTCCGTGCCACGTGATCAGTCCACTGAGATTTTTTCCTCCCCCTCCCCCCCTTCCTTTCTCCCTTGAATGTTTCAGACATTACCAGGTTCCCTAACTTCTTTCTTCTCATGAAACTTCTCTGAGGACCTCTTCGTTTGCTATGTTTCCCATCCAGAGTAGTATTTGTTGCATCTACGAGGGGTAGTTGATAAGTTCTCGGCATAAGCTACATATACTAGAAACACAAAGTTGATATTAGGTACATTTGTAGATCAGGTTAATGTGAGATTAAACACCATGTTTCAAGAAATTAGCTGCAACCATTTTTTTTTTACAGGCTACTGAAGTGGTAAGGGGTGGCATAAATTGAGAAAATGGATAAAATTTCTCATCAAGCAGGCATTCGCTACCTCTGCATTAAGGACTTATCATCCATAAAGATATGGTAGAGACTCTGGGGGGAGGGGGGAGTGCCCCTTCTTACAGCACAGTGAAGAAATGGTCAGCTCAATTCATACAGAGAGGAGAATCTGGAAGATGATCTCCGGCTATGAAAACCAAGAACGGTAACCACAGATGAAACCACCGGCAGAATCCATGGCATGATAATGGAGGATCGACGACTAACTGAGCGGTACATTGCTAATGAGTTGGGCATCTCCCAGGAATGTGTTCATGCCATTATTCACAATGATCTTCAAATGACAAAGGTCTCTGCTCAATGGGTCCCAAAACCTCTTGGAGCTGATCACAAACGACAGCATCTCAACAAGTCAAGAGACAATCTTGGCCATTTTTCTGCAGATCCTGAAAAGTTTCTTCAGCAATTTGTGACTATGGATGAAACTTGGGTTTATCATTTTCAACCAGAAACCAAAGAAAAGTCAAAGCAGTGGAAACATCATGGATCCCCACCTCCAATGAAAGCAAGAGTGGTTCTGTCTGCAGGCAAAGTGATGGCTTTCATGTTTTGGGATTCAGAAGGTATGCTATTGGTAGACTATTTTCAAAAGGGCAGAACGGTCACTGGGGCCTATTACATGCTGCAGGAAGAAACGCGGACGTTCAGTTGGGTGCCAAATCAAAAGCGCGTGTCTTGATCTGTAAAATATAGTTTAAAATATCAAATATAGAAGTATAGTTGTAAAATTGAAATAACAAAGTATTTCCATGTATTTCCACGATAAACGTATATGTATTATGCATCAAAATAGCTGTAAATGTAAGAATGGATAGTTTTTTTAGGAAAAAAAAGAAGTAGTGTGATGATTTTAGCCGACAACTGTGTCCTACTTACCATCGGCAAGGTCTAGATCGACCTGTCGCTTCATCCGATCTCGTCGTGTGATAGTATGTAGCAAACTCAGTACAATAATGTTTGAAATAACCTTCTAACTACTTATTCAGTCTGTTTTATAGAGTTTTATAGGTCAAAATCTACTTGTGGCACATTCACGAAAAGTGGTCTGGTCGTAGGGCTTGTCCGTATGCCTCAGAAATCACACAAAATTTTGAAATTTCTCCAAAGAAAGACTCATTTTCACTCAGCTGTTAGGAAGGCTTCGGGCGGAACTATGAAAGGTCACCGCAAATAAATCGTGTACAATTTAAAAATTACACTGTCTTTTTAGACAGAAGAAGTGGTAAAATGTTACCAAAACGGCACTCGACGGACAAATTGGAAATGGTAAAATTTTGCCAATAGGCACAGAAAGAGTTGTGAAGCAACAGCAGGTCAAACTGAAGGAAAAGCCTCGAGGGAAATTGACGAGAGGAGTCATCTTTCATCAAGACAATGCTCCAGTTCATAAATCGGCGGTGGCAGTGGCTGCCAGTCATGAATACGGCTTCCGCTTCTTGAACATCCTCCTTATTCTTCAAATGTGACCCCTTCGGGCTATTACCTGTTCACCAAAAAACTCAAAAAGGAGCTCAGTGGTCGCAGATTTGCTTCAGGTGATGACGTCATTCATGCTGAAGACCACTTTCTACTGGCACAAGATGCTGGCTTTTACAAAGAAGGGATCCGTATGCTCCAGGATCGCTGGACTAAGTGCATAAATTTGCAAGGGGACTATGTTGAGAAATAACCCACAAAAGTTGTCCACAAATAATCCGTTTTACCTTATGCCGATAACGTATCAATCACCCCTCGTATCTCCAAAACCAAATTTCCGTTGCCTCCAATTTTTGCCTTTGTCATGATTTTATTAATTATCATGCTTCACAACCATACAACAGTATTGGATCCATGTAGAGCAGTTATATGTCTTTTCTTAATGGATATTTTCTTATTTCTTAGTGTCTTATTCATGTCATAAAAAGCTGATTTTGTTTTACCTATTCGTGATTTTATCACCATTACAGAAACTTATTTCGTTGGTTGTGACACGACAAGATAATCGAAGTGAGCAAGTTACCACAGCGTAAGCTCAAAAGATTGTGAAGGAAGAACAAACTGGTAGATAAATATAAACGCACACCACAAGAGTCATCCTACACGCCCTGCTACTAAGTACAGCCTGCCATATTTTCTAGAATTCTACGTATTCCGAACTTGCTACACTGATCGCATATCCCTGCTTTCACTGGCTATTCCTGTAAAGGTGGTAACTGTATTCACAAAGACACAAGCCGATAGTGACGATATCTCTCATCCGAAAATTGTGGGGTCAGGACCCACTACCAGCGCCCTCTAAATGCCTGCAAAATCGGTGCCATTTACACCAGTGCGGTGTTTCCCATAACGGAGTGTCGTGACACATTCGTGATCAACAAAACAGTCAGGCGTCTTGAACAAAATTTGATAGTTTTAAAAAAAAAACAGCTTTGATCAAATTCGAACGCACTTTTGCTTGTTATGTTATACATCTATAATGTTGAGACAAGTGCATACATTTACGTATCTGATCAAATTAATAATATCAAATGGAAAATACAGCTCTGAAATAAAGAATAGAATATTCCAAGCTAAAAAAAAAATAAAAGATTTAACACAAGTGTAAAACATCTCATGTAATACATCTCTGTCAATAAACATCAGAAAACAGAAAAAAAAAACAACATCTAAAATGCTACATTGAGCCCACTCCACTTCTCTTGAAGTGAGTCACGGACAATGAATAAATCAATGCGAAGATTGCTAGAGTCTGCAGAGTTGTGGTTCTTAGAAGAACGTTAAGAATACCATGGACAGCTAAGATGACGAACAAGGAACATCTAACAAATTCAAATGTATAAAGGGTTCTAAGGACTGCAAATGCGCCACAAACAGCCTCTGGCAGTCAAGTCCAGCTCCTGGCCTTCCCGTGGCAGAACTGTTTAAACTGACAGGAGAAGGGGCGAGGGCGAATATCTGGCGCCTGAAAACCAGTTACTTAGGGTAGATGAGTGGCACGTTTGGTAGCTCATCTGCCGCTGTTGGCGAGATCTTCAGCTGTCGTGCGTGGAGCGGTGCTCCTCCCCGCCAATGAAGAAATTTGCAAATGAGGTTGCCGCGCAACATCACTGCGGAAAAGGTGGTAGAAAGGATAAAGCGAAGCAAACAATCAAATCAGGGCACCTCTGGTCTGGAGGTCGGCCACGTCCTGAGTGCAGTCATATCGGGTGAAATGCATGAACCGGCTTGTCCCAGAGGTTAAGACACTGCTGGCGAGACTCCTCAAATGCCGCGCGTGGAGTGAAGCTCCTCCTGGTTAAGGAAGTAAATGCGGAAAAGAAATAAAGGTTGCTGTGCGGCGCCGATGGGAAAAGGTGGTGGAAAGTGAAGTTTAACCGGTATGTCCAGTAGTATCGCTACGAGAGCTATACCACGGCACCTCTGCTCTAGAGGCCGCCCACGTCCGAAATACGCCTACACTGGTGAAATATGCCTAAACCGGCACACACCAGACATGTTATGCCACCTCCGCTCTAGAGGTCGGTAACGCCTGATAAACACCCATACTGGTGAATTTTGCCTAAACCGGCTCATACCAGGGGTGAATCTTGAAGGCTATGCATGTCACAGTACCTCTGCCCTAGAGGTCGGTCCCGTCCCAAACACGCCCATACTGGGATAATGCCTAAACCGGCTCAACCCAGGGGTAGAAGTCACTAGTGGCGAGGATTCGTCCTCCTGGACAAAAGCTCCATCCTGGTCACACCTAGAAAAGGTAGCGGCCACGACCGCAAAATGCTGAAGTCGGAGACACTGGACCAGGGAAGTCTAGATAGGCAACCACCTCTCACCCGGCGGGGATGTTTGCGAATCCTAATCACGCTGAGGTTTTCCGGTGAGAAAGTCCAACCCTGAACCGGATGGGCAACCACCTCTCACCCGGCTGTGATACACGGGTATCTCAAAACACGTCGAGGTTTTCCGGTGAGAAAGTCCAACTCTGGCCTAGGTGGGCTACCGCCTCTCACCCAGCGGGGATGCACTGATATCCTAAACACGTCGAGGTCTTCCGGTGAGAAAGTCCAACCCTAGACTAAACTGGTGCAATGAAAACCACGGTGTCACGCAATCCCGCTTCCGAGACCCACCAAGAATACAGACTAAAGCACTGTGATACTCTGAACCCCTTGTGGTCCTCTCGTGGATCTCGTGTGGTCTATTTTGCACCACACAGGGGACCACGGGACCTAATGAGGACCACAGGCGTGAATTCAGTAGGTTCACAGTGCGGTTTTTGGTGGTAGAAGTGAACGAAGAAGAAGAAGAAGAAATGTATAAAGGAACTAATTAAATCCACAAGAAAATGACAGTCCTCCATTTCTTGACATATAATAAAGAGGGCTTAGCTTACAAACATAACAACAGGAAATATAAATGGGAAGAAAGGCGGGAGAAGGCCAAAAGAAAAATATCACAGCCAGTCTAATCGATGACACAATCAACTGAGCTGATGGAAAATATAAAGTATAGAGATCTGTGGAGAAGCATGGCTGTCGAAACCTACCGCCACAGCTCCTGATGATGATGATGTTTATAAAAGCTTTCTCCACATTAATATTTATATAACACGAGGGCGCTTGTCCAACATGAATTTTTAAAAAAAAAGTTGTGTGCTTCTGAATAGGCTTAAGATTTGATATGTACATCCCCCATTTCTTGGGAACCTTTAAATCTCACCATTTTGTTTCTCCGTCTCCAAGTATGATGCTCCATTGCTTCTCCCTCCTGGCCGCTGTTTCCTGATAAAGCTCTGACATCACCTGCTTGATCTCACTTGACCTTACCCTGTAATCATAATTCATCCGCTCTGTCGTGGGCTGTGTGAGGAGGGTGTGTTAGGGTAGATAACTTTTATATAAACGACGGGGGTGAAGACACCTGTCCGATGAGGCTATCAGCGACCCATAGCTGATATGCTAGCGTCAGGGTTAGCGAACCATAGCTGATATGCTAGCGTCAGGGTTAGCGAACCATAGCTGATATGCTAGCGTCAGGGTTAGCGAACCATAGCTGATATGCTAGCGTCAGGGTTAGCGAACCATAGCTGACCAAGACCCTAACCCATCTCTCCGTTGGTGCCCCTAGGAACAGGCCTAGCCTGGCTAACGGGGGGGGGGGGGTGGGCAGGGATTCCCATGGTGGCGGAGTCTGCTAAAGAAGCAGTGCACACCCCCTGCTTTTTTCAAAATTCTGGGACTGAAAAACGTAGATTTCATAACCCGATCCCACGCCGATATCTTTGCAGTTACAGGGAGATAGTACAAGTATAAGCTTATAAACGACAGAGGGATACTCAGATAACTTTTATATAAATGACAGAGGGATGCTCAAATAGCTTTTATATAAACGATAGAGGGATTCTCAGATAACTTTTATATAAACGACAGAGGGATTCTCAGATAACTTTTATATAAACGATAGAGAGATACTCAGATAACTTTTATATAAACGACAGAGAGATGCTCAGACAACTTTTATATAAACGACATAGAGATACTCAGATAACTTTTATATAAACGACAGAGGGATTCTCAGATAACTTTTATATAAACGATAGAGAGATACTCAGATAACTTTTATATAAACGACAGAGAGATGCTCAGACAACTTTTATATAAACGACATAGAGATACTCAGATAACTTTTATATAAACGACAGAGAGATGCTCAGATAACTTTTATATAAACGATAGAGAGATGCTCAGATAACTTTTATATAAACGACAGAGAGATGCTCAGATCATTTATTATAAACGATAGAGAGACGGTCAGATAACTTTTATATAAACGATAGAGAGATCCCAGATCATTTATTATAAATGACAGAGGGATGCTCAAATAACTTTTATATAAATGACAGGGGAAGTATTAGATACCTTTATTATAAAGGACAGAGGGATGCTCAAATGTTGTTGTTGTTGTTGTTGTTGTTGTGCGTCCATCGTCTTCGATGATGATCACAGATTCATCTTAGCCAAAGTAAGGAGAGGTATGTCCGTGCGTGACCAACTAGCCATATGCGAGCTCTAAAAGTTTTACCACGCACGAAACATATATGTCCAGATTCAGTTGTGGGTACTTGTGCTGCCTTGGCTTTTCGCATTGCGCTTTTGTGCTGGGCACTTTCAACTCTTGAGCTCTCAGCTCTCTGAGCACCCAGTGTGGTTAAAGACCTCCATGATAAATGACAGAGGGACGCCCATATAACTTTTATATAAATGACAGAGGGATGCTCACTTGTAAATTAAATCAAGCTTGGCATCATCCTGTACTGAGAAAAGAAAAAGAGAATGTTGAAATAAGGAAAAAAAAATTATAATAACAGAAAAATATTTCTTAGACAAAAGAACCTTTTTCACATACACATGCTTTATCTATACTGAACTAGTAGAGTAGTTAAGACGTCATGACCAGTAATATACACCGGCATAATTAAACAAATAGACAAGTGCATGATAATCTAGAGATGACGATCTTGGAAGGGTACATAATGGGGAAAAGAAAGAGAGGAAGACCAAGGCGAAGAAGGCTGCAAGACATCGTTGATGATCTGCAAATGGATGCATCAGCAGCAGGCCATCTTGTTCACAACTGAGAGGCCTGTTAGGGAGGCAAAGTTCAGCAAGGGACATGCAAATGATTGAATTGAGACAAGTACATAATTAAACAAATAGACAAGTACAATATACGGACATAAATACCGGCATAATCAAAGAAATAGACAAGTACAATATACAGACGTAACTTACCGACATAATAAAATAAATAGTTTTTTTTTAAGTAAATGTAATCCTGTCATGGCTTAGAGGCACATAGGGTTATGGTGTTAGTGCCCATATTTTCCTTGACCTATCAGCACACTAGAGACAAGTACAATATACAGACATAACTAAATGAAATAATCAAACAGAGAAGTATCATAAACAGGCACACCTTTCCGACATAATCAAAGGAACAGATAAGTATCATATACATTCGTAACTTACCGACAGAAACAAACAGACAAATACCATAAAAATTCGTAACTTACCGACATAATAAAACAAACAAACAAACAAGTACCATAAACAGACAACTTACGGACATAATCAAACAGAAATAGAATCATCATATACAGATATAACATACAGATATAAACAAAGACATAACATACCGATATAAACAAACAGAGAAGTATCTAAAATAGTATCGGTTTGCCGTTTTATCACTTTTTAATATATAAAAGGTAAGTAAGGTAAAAGTAATCCTGTCATGCCTTAGAGGTACATAGGGATATATAGATAGGGGGTATTGGTAGAATTCAGTTATTTACTATGTCTGCCTGTTTATGCCTGCTAATTATAGGTCTACTATTTTCACTGTGCTTCAAACTTGAGCTTTCACCATAACTAGGACTCTATAGTACAATTTAGTATTACATCATTAGACAGTCGAGACTTCACTCTTTCCAAACAGTTGAGGTGCGTCTCTTTCGTCGTTGCATATATGGGCTTAATGCCTGCTTGGAGTCTATTGGTGCCTGTTTACTATTCGCTGACAGACTAACTTTCCCAAGAACGGCCTTCACTCAGTGGCTAACACAAACAGCAGCTTTATAGATTCATGATGGCTTTATTGGTGCAACTGGTGATATAATAGCGATGATGATGAGTTGAAACAAAGGCAATGACAAATTCAATAACAACGACATTACGCTACTGCAGCAAAACGACAAAATATGATTCCCGGCCTATACTGACGTCATATGACGTTGATGCCAATCGGAGTCCTACCACATTCTAGACATACTGTCCTATCTACAAACTACTTACTCACGACCACCAAAACACAGACAAGTCCCTACACTAAGCTACATTAACAACACAAGACTCCGACTCTAACGAAGGCAAAACAAAGACTGGCTGCCCACTCACAGTCTCTTTTCATAACTGATCACCTGACCAGCCTCTCTCGCACGTGTTCACTGGCCAGCACGAAATTTTTAAACCCAACTTTTAAATACTGAACTGACTTAGCTAACCTCTACCTTCAAAAAATCACTATACTGTCATATATCATATGCAGACATAACTTTACCGACATAAACAAATATAGAAATATCATATACAGACATGACGAAATAGGATATAACATGATAAAAGATAAGTCCATCGCCATAAACTAACAAGTTTCACATATCAACGAATAAAGTAAAAATTTGGATCGAACGAAAATCAAATAAAGATAAATTGATAGGATTAGGTGAAATACAGATGAAGCTACTGACAGCAATTATTGAGGAAAGACGCTGGCGATGGTTGGGACATGTGCTCCGAATGACTGACAACTCACTACCAAAAATAGCACTAAGATGGACACTACAGGGGAACAGAAGTAAGGGTAGACCAAAAGAGACATGGAAAAGAACAACAGAAAGGATGTTGAGCAATAGAAGGCTCACCTGGGCAAGAGCAGAAAAAAAGGCAAAGGATAGGCATTTGTAGAAAACCCTTGAGGATACCCCATGTGCCCTGAGCACTTAAAGTTCAGAGAGAGAGAGAGAGAGAGAGAGAGGTGTAGCAGAAAAATGGCTCGTTAACACCACAAAAATGAGAAAGCTGAGATACTTTGGCCACATCAAGAGACAAAATAGCTTGGAGAGACTGATAATAGAAGGCATAGTGCCTGGCAAAAGAGAAAAGGGACGACCTCACCGCATGTGAACTCAGGACACCACGGAAAGTCTGAATGTTTCATTACGAGAGGCTGGTCAACTAGCGCAAGACCGTGTTGCAGTCAGGGAGGTTGTGAGAGAGACAATGTTCTGGAAAGGACATGCTACATGAATAGAATTAATGAATACATACATACATACATACATACATACATACATACATACATACATACACACATACATACACACATACATACATGTCAGTCAGTCAGTCAGTCATTTGCATGTCCCTTGCGGAACTGTGCCTCCCTAACAGTTCTCCTGTAGACCTCTCTGTTGTAAGCAAGATGTCCTGCTGCTGATGCATCCATTTGCAGATTATCAACGATGTCTTGCAGCCATCTTCGCCTTGGTCTTCTTCTCTTTCTTTTTCCCATTATGTATCCAAGACAGTCTTCTCTAAATTATCATGACGTTTAATATGTCCAAAATATTTAAGTTTTCTCTCTTTAATCTTCCTTACTAGCCAACCTTCTTCAATATTAAGTTCTTGTAGTATGGATATATTTGTTCTTTTTTGTGTCCATGATATTTGAAGAACTCTTCTGTAGCATTTACATTCAAAGGCATTCATGTGTTTCTCAGCTGTTTTGTTAAGTGTCCAGGGCTCACAGGCATATGTCGCATATGTATATATCGGGTGCTTTTTATTTCCCAAGCCTTTTAGATTTTCTCCGTCCACCATGACTGATTGAAGCCCTTTCTTGTGAACTTTCTCTTCCAGGCTACTTGTCATGCTCTATCGAGCGGTGTCTGATTAACGATCATACTTGAAAGCTGATATGTGCTTTTGGTGTCTCAGTGGTCGGCCTTTAGTTATTCTCACCGAGCATGGTAAGTGGTCACTGCCATAGTAAAATACATGCATACATACATACATACATACATACATACATACATACATACATACATACATACATACATACATACATACATACATTACATTACATACATACATACATACATACATACGAACGTACATACTCCAGTAAGAGTCCCACCTTGCCTGAGTGAACATCGAAATCAGGCCGATATTAGAGTCTGAATGAGACTCCAATCGAGTTATCTTAACACTGTTCAGGACAGATAAGTTCGGCTTTATCAGGGCATTATCCAGCTCACATCCCTGAATGTTGTCAGTAAGATAACCCCCAGTTTCATCTTCTAGCACTGAAGTCTCCGCAGACTATCAGTCTGTCCCATTCAGCTCCTCCAGATCTTCAAGAAAGCTCCAGTTTTCTTCACTTGTTAAGGAGTTGCTACTGACACAGATATTAACAATACTCCATGAACTGCCATTCACTGAGATCTAGATTCCCTGTAACTTTACCTTGTCATTCTCCATTTCTTTGGTTAATAAAACTACAGGAGGGCCAAACAAAGGGGAGCTGGACTGGAATGCCTCATATACGAGTTTCATATTCTCCTCTTGCAGGAGACGCAGATAGAGGTACTCAGCTATTCTGGATACATTTTCAATGCCGGTCCAATGAGTCAAACACATAACTGTCAGACAGTTCTAACCACAATTAAAAAAAAAAAATTTGCAACCAAAGTATGATAAAATAGCAAGAAATAATTGTGTTTTAAAAATAATCTTAACCACGAGGAATGTAACTAGTTCCGGCATATTTTACAATGTCCAATTGCTTCATGAACTGGATAACATTTTTAATCCATATATAACACGTACAGTGCAGTGATGCACATAAATGGGAAATCCCGCACTGAGCAAACGCCGAAATGTGATGACTTCATAACGCTTTTATCTAATATATATATATATATATATATATATATATATATATATATATAAATATATATATATATATATATATATTATATATATATATATAATATCCTTCCCGTGCCGTTAAACGTCACTTAGGGCTCGCAAAGTAGTTCGTCAATTTTTCCTGTCTTTGGCGAGTCTTTCAACCTCATCAAAGGATTTTATGCCTGTTAATTTGGCCTCTCTTAATAATGTCCTCTTCAGAGTTTCACGCGGTCTGCCTCTTTTTCTTCGGCCTGTTGTGTTCCACTTGATAGCTTGTTTTGGGATTCTCTGATCATTTCCTCTCATCAAGTGACCAGCATATGTCCATCTGCTTTTCCTGATCACCCATGAGACTGGTTGTTGTTCAGTCATCTGTCTTATCTCTGCATTGTTCTTGAATTCATTCCACTTGATGCCGAATATTTTCCTTAGGCATTTGTTTTCAAAAGAGTCTAATTTCTTTTCTGTTTTTTTAGTTGTTTTCCAGCTTTCACATGCATAAATGAGGGTGGATATCACATTTGAATTGAATAGTCTTAACTTGGTTTTTGTGCTTATATATATATATATATATATATATATATATATATATATACTTTTTTAATACAATGGATGCAGCAGCAGGCCGTTTTGCTCACAACCGCGAGGCCTACAGGAGAGCTGTTAGGAAGGCAAAGTTCCGCAAGGGACACGCACATGAATGAATGTTGAATACAATATTCATCAGCCAAAAAAAATTGAAGAATTAACGTGAAACATCACTTTAGTAAAGCAGCAATCAACGTATACATATATTTTCGTAACGTCTTTTCATTGATATATGATGTTTTATTCGAAAATACAGTAAACAACAATCCCAAGAGAGATAATACGCTAGTATCTCAGAAAAATGGTACATAACAATCGTGTTCTAAATATATTAATGGGCGTTGCGTCAAAATATTTAATGATTGATTGAGACTTCAGTACTGTACATATAGTCTTGATTTATATGAACTAGGTACTTTTGCATCCGGGTGTCTCAGAATGAACATATTTTAGCATTTCTTTTATTACGACTCTCTTTCTTTTTCATTTGTGCAGAAACAACTATCGACAGTTTCTAAATAAGTCCCGTAGCATTTGCATGCCGCAGGGGGTGTGAAGTGGTAGTAACCTTCACATTTCTAGCTCACTACAGCATTTGAGGTAGGGATGAGAGCATCTTGGCTTGCTGCCTATTTTTTTTTTAGGGTAAATCCCAGGTACCCATTTTTGAGGCTGGGTTGACCCAGTCATTTCGAAAAAATCCCGCCCGAGTGTGAAATCGAAGCAGATGAGTGCACTAACCACTACACCACTACGGTGTCTCTATATACTTTTTTTACCTAGATTATTTTATTAATTCTATTAAGTTTATTCTCGACTGTTCTTTTTTTTTTTACTGTCTACCTGTTACTAAGCGATATACTAAAGTGTGTATGTTTTGTTTGCACAGCATAGGCTAAGCTATGCTTATCTTTTGAGACTATTTTTCTCAGTTCAGAAATCTTCTTCTTCTTCTTCTTCTTCGTTCACTTCTACCACCAAAAACCGCACTGTGAACCTACTAAATTCACGCCTGTGGTCCTCGTTAGGTCCCGTGGTCCCCTGTGTGGTCTAAAATAGACCACACGAGATCCACGAAAGGGCCACAAGGGGTTCAGAGTATCACAGTGCTTTAGCCTGTATTCTTGGTGGGTCTCGGAAGTGGGATTGCGTGACACCGTGGTTTTCATTGCACCAGTTTAGTCTAGGGTTGGACTTTCTCACCGGAAGACCTCGACGTGTTTAGGATATCAGTGCATCCCCGCTGGGTGAGAGGCGGTAGCCCACCCAGGCCAGAGTTGGACTTTCTCATCGGAAAACCTCAGCGTGATTAGGATACACAAACATCCCCGCCGGGTGAGAGGTGGTTGCCTATCTAGACTTCCCTGGTCCAGTGTCTCCGACTTCAGCATTTTGCGGTCGTGGCCGCTACCCTTCCTAGTTGTGACCAGGATGGAGCTTTTGTCCAGGAGGACGAATCCTCGCCACTAGTGACTTCTACCCCTGGGTTGAGCCGGTTTAGGCATTATCCCAGTATGGGCGTGTTTGGGATGGGACCGACCTCTAGAGCAGAGGTACTGTGACATGCATAGCCTTCAAAATTCACCCCTGGTATGAGCCGGTTTAGGCAAAATTCACCAGTATGGGTGTTTATCAGGCGTTACCGACCTCTAGGATGGAGGTGGTATGACATGTCTAGCCATCAAGTTCCACCCCGGGTGTGTGCCGGTTTAGGCATATTTCACCAGTGTAGGTGTATTTCGGACGTGGGCGGCCTCTAGAGCACAGGTGCCGTGGTATAGCTCTCGTAGCGATACTACTGGACATACCGGTTAAACTTCACTTTCCACCACCGTTTCCCATCGGCTCAGCACAGCAACCTTTATTTCTTTTCCGCATTTACTTCCTTAACCGGGAGGAGCTTCACTCCACGCACGGCATTTGAAGAGTCTCGCCAGCAGTGAGACAAGCCAGTTCATGCATTTCACCCGACATGACTGCACTCAGGACGTGGCCGACCTCCAGACCAGAGGTGCCATGATTTGACTGTTTGCTTCGCTTTATCCTTTCTACCACCTTTTCCGCAGTGATGCTGCGCGGCAACCTCATTTGTACCTTTCTTCATTGGCCGGGAAGAGCACCGCTCCACGCACGGCAGCTGAAAAATCTCGCCAACAGCGGACATTAGCTCTAGAATTGCCACAGTTATCCAAGTAGGATCGTGTCATCTAAGGAACCTCGACTGATTTAATGAGTCATTCGCGGTTTCACCGTGAGACAGTGTGAACTTAGACATGCATGGCTTAATCTTTGAGACAAGCATATGACTACTGGCAGGATCAACCAGATAGCTTTCTTCACCGAACCTTTGTCGGATATCTGCCGACAGACCGACGCGGGGCAAGGGAGACAGCGCTCTGCTCAGAGCGGATCCCTTTCGACCCCGGCGGCGTTTCATTTCCTTTAACCGGCGGGGGCGGCTCTCTCTGCTCTAACGAGCGGAGAAGAACGCCTGGCCACACGCAAACAACACACGTTACATACTGCAGACCCGATACTCTTTGCGAGAGATGGGCCAATTTCGAGACCATCGGTCGACAAAACCGTACTACATCGTTATCACGAACCTGGCTGGCTAGCCGTTTACATGCTTCGCTCGACGGACAAACCACTTGCTTCTGCATCGAAACACCTTAACTCTCGCCGTCCGGGAAGGGAGCGAAAGCCTGTCTCCCCACGCACGGAACTCGAGAGCGCTTTTTCGCCAAAAGAACGGTCGGCCTGCGCAACAGCAACCGCCCGCGCTGTGCAGGTCGGCGCAGCTCTGCGCGGCTGACCAGTTCAGAAATGTTAACTGGTATTTTGCTATTCCCATTCGGTTTAATATTTCTTCTTATTTTCATTTGTCTCTATAATTTTCCTCGCTATCACTGTCTTCTTCTCTTCTAGATGTTATTGCTCCTGTTGTGGTACTTATTTCATGCTTCACTGAACCTATTGGAGACTTATCACTTATTTCTGCATGTCAGTTAAAAAAAAATGTGATCAGGGTACAACTTCTTTGGTCAAACAACTAAAAAATCTTTGGAGAGGAGCAGACAGAACCACAAAAATAAGATTTTTAAGGGCATGAATCTTTCTCATCGCAACATATGCCTGTGAGACCTGGACACTTAACAGCTGAGAAACACATAAATGCCTTTGAATGCAAATGCCACAGAAGAGTTCTTCGCATATCATGGATGCAAAAAAGAACAAATATATCCATACTACAAGAACTTACTATTGAAGAAGGCTGACTAGTAAAGAGGATTAAAGAGAGAAAACTTAAATATTTTGGACATTTTAAACGTCATGATAATTTAGAGAAGACCGTCTTGGAAGGGTACATAACGGTAAAAATAAAGATAGGAAGACCAAGGCGAAGATGGCTGCAAGACATCGTTGATGATCTGGAAATGAATGCATCAGCAGCAGGGCATCTTGCTTACAACCGAGTGGCCTACAGGAGAGCTTTTAGGGAGGCAAAGTTCCGCAAGGAACATGCAAATGACTGGCCATAACTGTTATCGTCTGTTTTTGCCAATGGTTTTTTACTATGTGATTTTCTTAAATTCGTAACGTTGTCTCAAGATGATAAGTTTTGATTTTTGTATACTGTCCATTTATCTAGTACAAGGCAGTCAGAACCAAAAATATCGGAGTCTGTACTACACGTCGTGTGTCATCCGTCAAGGGACAACAGTTTTAAATAGTTTGACTCGCACGCATCATTCATTCATTTGCATATCCCTTGCGGAACACACATCAGGTACTTAATAAGAAGAGGAACGGGCCAGCTGAGAAATAGCTAACCTCATAGAGCAGTTACATGACAGCATATACCACTGAAAGACAGACTTAGTCGATATATAAGTGGACAAACTGTTAGAAAGAGAGAATAAAAACATTGATGAATTGGTTAGAGACTGAAGAGGCAGTAGAGAGAGAGGGAGAAAATTCCACTCCGTCTTCACGCAAGACAGACATGTCTCTGGTAGAGACTCAGCAGGGTTGTATGAAGACCATGTGTTTGTAGAAAAACATCTCTCTCGACCAGGTCAGCTGTTAACTATCTCCAATCAGTTTTTTGTTCATCATGTTATGACTAAAATCAAAACATTCCTGTAAATAAAAGTGCTAGACTGTCTTTGTAGCAAGAGATTCTCTCAAGCTGAATATGACTGCCTGACAGGTTATTACTTAAACAATCAAATGACTGAGTGATAGAGTGCTACACATGTACAGTAGATATATAACAATGTCAAAGCTAAACATGAACAAACAGAAATTAATTATATATAACAAACAAAGAACAAAATAAATGAAAAGATAACCGCTTGAAAACTGCGTACACGGCTTATGGCGTCTACTTTTTCAATCCTTGAATGGAACTAAAAAGCAGGGAGTGTGCAGTGCTTCTTCACTAGACTCCACCACCATGGGAGCTATGGCGATTCTTGCCCCGTTAGTCAGGCTAGGCAAGTTACTGGGGGGTGCAAGTGGAGGATGGGACAGGATCTTGGTAAGATATGGTTCGCTAATTCTGATATTAGCATGTCAGCTATGGGGCGTAGTGAAATAAGAATAAATCTGTAATAAATTATGTCACCGAAGTTCACTAACAAAAATAAACCTTTAGTTCTAGTTTCAAAAACAAAAACAACAAAATAAAACGATCACAACTTTTACACATGGTGGTATGTTACAAAAGCTGATTTTTTTTTTTTTCCAAGAGAACTGTTAAGGAGCATTCTCATTTGTTAGAAACAAGATTTACCCGCCCCTGAATATACCTTGTTTTATATGATGCTGTGTTTGTGCTAAGAATAAACCTGCAGGTGAAAATCAGAGCTGGAATTCTGCCACTTACGTGGAACATCTTGGAAGATTAGTCAAGAGGGCAGACATCTTGTTTGCTTACCTCTAGTCTTAAGATAAAGTTTAAAATATTCTGAAACTTCTCCTGCATCTGTAAGTATGTTAGCAACATAGCGCTTGAGTGCTCACTTATATGGGGTATGACGTGTCATATGACAAGCTCCTAGAACACAAATTTTGAATCAAGTTCCATTTGTAATTAAACAGTAGTGATAAGTACTAACTAAGGCATTTTGAAACTTAACAGTTGAATTTTTTTTTTTTTTTAGTTTTACATTAGCTTTTTGAACATTCACTGGATCAATTGTCTAGTATGATTCTCACAGTATTCGTTTTAAACCACATTGTTTTAAAGTTAATTATACGTTTCATAAGGGCCACTCCTTTTTCTGATCTTTACGTCCCACAGATGTTAATATTTTCTGCTATTTAATTGAAACGTATTGTATCAAAACTATACTTCGTCTATCTATATGTTCATGTTTTATTGCAAAAAAGTTTACAGTTTTTCTGTTTTAAATTGCATATTTGGACACTTCTAGTGTTTTAAACTCCAAGATGGATAGTATGAAATACAGCTGGGACACTGCATATGTATTCTAAAGATCATGAAGAAAAAAGAGAAAAATGTTTTGTTTGCTATATGCGATGCCGTAAGATGTACTGTGTTGTAAATGCTTCATCAATAATTGACCGACAACAAAGATTAATGGTAGACAAAGGACAATATTTCACACCGTTATCATATTTATCATATTGTCCCACATTCACAATGATGACTAACACAGCTGGCTTCCCTCTTATTACACTCATTCACCTTAATTCCTCTCAATTTATAACGTTGTCCTCCCATCTACATTACTACCATCCCTTGCTCTTTTTTTCATCAACTGTTCCTTCAAGAACGGTTCTCATTACGGTATTAAACATTTTGATGTAACATAATTCTTATTATCTCACGATAACAAGTCCTAAAAACTATCAATAACACAGCCCAACAACAACAACATTTCTTGGTACCTTTGTTTTTAAACCTGTTCCTGGGGCTATTTGGGGCACTGATTTAGAAATTAGCATTGGATAGACCGCATCGGATCTAGTTTCTTAGATATGCTGCATTTATAACATTTTAGTCCTCTCTTTAACAAATTTCTTCTGCAGAATTGGAATGTTATCGAGCTGTCTTATTTGAATTGGAAATTTATGTTTTTAATTTACCCCATTTTTTTGTGTTCAATGACCTTTTTTTCATAACTATTCGTCTACATCCTTTCCTATAATGCACACTGGCATAAAAATGTATAGCTCAAATGAGCCTTAATGGTTTTGTTCTGTTCATAATTATGTGAAAAAAAAATAAGATTAGTAAATCATGATTTTCGTAGACTACACAAATTGTGCTTAAAGGGTTTCTCAACCTGACCTGTTTAAAACAGTGGCGCTGTATAATATTTATGATAATATAGGAGGTGTGTGTATATTCCCAGTCATATCATTTCCTTTTTGCAAATCTAACACCGTAGATGTTATGGCTACTTCAAGACAGAGCTGCTAGGATCATCCCGACATATTTTGCTATATTTATGGGGATTACACACTGAAAGCAAGTAGGAAACCTATTTCTGAGTGTGTAAAAAGAGTATATGTAGATTATTTTGGTGTCAAGTTTGAAGATCAAGATAAGCTATGGGCTCATCATATTATATACAAAACCTGTACGGAGCATTTGCGCCAGTGGAAAAATGGAAAGAGAATCAGCTTGAAATTTTGAGTACCAGTGGCGTGGAGGGAACCGAAAAATCACGTCGATGACTGTTATTTTTGTATTGTTAATATCACACCCATCAATCAAAATAATCGTGACAAGTGGTCTTACCCTGATCTACCTTCAGCCAGGAGACCCATTCCGCACTCGGATCTTGTACCCGTTCCATCTTTCCTTGAACTACGACAGCTCTCAGAGGATGAGTCTTGCATGTCTGATATCGCACAAGGTAAAGAAACTGGGGGCTTTGACAGTGAATTCCATACAACTTCACATAGTGATCGTTTTGATCAGAATAACTGAATGATCTGATCAGGGACTTAAATCTATCCAAGGAGTCTTCTGAATTGCTTGCCTCCAGATAAAAGGATCACAATGCACTTCAGACCAAAACGAAAATGACATTTTATCAAAGGAGAGAAAACGATTTGCTGCCATTCTTTACTGAAGGCAACAACTTAGTATTTTGCAATGACATCGGAAACCTTGTGAAGAAAACTGGTATTTCAGAATATAACCCGAGTGAGTGGAGCTTTTTCACCGACAGTTCAAAACGTAATTTGAAATGTGTTATTTTAGATAACAGCAACAAATATAGTTCTATTCCATTCGGTCATTCCAGCAGGATGAAAGAAGAATACAAGGGCATCTCTTTAGTCTTCTTCTTCTTCTTTTTCTTCAGCTTTCCGAGCCATTAAGGCTCATTGCTGCAGATAAAGTTCGCATCCATTCCTCTCTATTCCTAATCTTCTCTCTCCAGTTGGTGACACCAGTTTCTTTTATATCCTCTTCTATGTTGTCTTTCCATCTCTATCTTGGTCTACCCCTTGGTATAATTTCCCTTGTGCGTACATCATTTTCGCTTGTCTGTTCTCTTTTATTCTTTCTACATGCCCCAGCCAGCCTAGTCTGTTCAGTTTCAAGACATTTATAATTCTTTGGGATTTAAATAAATTATTCAGTCCAGTGTTCTTTCTAGCTCTCCATTCTTCACTGTTGGTATCCTTTATCGGCCCAAAGATTATTCTCAGGATCTTGTTCTCAAAGATATGCAATTGTTGTTCATCTTTCTTTGTTGGACACCACATTTCTGATCCATACATGACGGCTGGTCTTACTATAGTTTTGTAGATTGTTATTTTGGTGTTTTGGGACAGGATTTTGGATTTTAACCCAAAGTATAATTTTATTCCCTATTTGTACTCTGCTTTTAATTTCCTCGCTTACTGTGTTGCTCCTGTTGAAGGTTGTGCCTAGATATTTGTATGTTTATGCTTTCCTCATAATCATATCTCCAGCATTCATATAATCTGGATCATTCTGCCTGTGCTCTCTTGATATCTTCATATACTCTGTTTTATCCTGGTTAATGGTCAAGCCCACTTTTAGTGCTACATCTTTCAGTTGAATGCAGGTATTGATGACTTCTTGCATAGTTTCCCCCACCAGGTCGATGTCTTCAGCATATCCTACTATTTTAGCTTGTTCTTCTGTTCTGCTTTCTTCTTTCGCTTTTTTGGCTACCTTTTCTAGTACTAGGTTGAATAGTAACGGAGAAAATCTTTAGCCTTGGAAAAGATAAATTACCAATAACATCAATTGCTGATTTGTATAGACTTGAAGATAGTTAATTTTATTCTTGGTAAACAAAGCACAAACATAAAGTATCCTTGCTTTATAAGTCTTTGGTATATTAGAGCCAAATATGAACATTTGGCAAGAATAGATTGGTCTCTGAGGGAATAAATGGTGGCTGGAGGAAAAAATGTAATCAATGAACCTGTGGTAGCACGAGATAGAACCATATTGCCACCACTACATATAAAAGAAGGTCTGACGAAAAAAATCTGTAAAGGCATTGAATAAAGACTGCTCGTGCGTGTATAGAATACATAGTGCATAAGTTACCTGGACTTACCATGGAAAAACTGAAGGCAGGAATTTTTGATTGTCCGCAGATCAGACAACCTGTAAACGACCGACATTTCATGGCATCAGTGAATGAAATCTAACCATGTGTCTGGTCTTCATTTGATATTGCTGTGAAAAGCTTCTTGGCAACAAGAAGGCAGACAACTACACACAATTAGTAGAGGAATGTACACATGAATGCAGACTATTGTTGAAATCTTATGCGGGATAATCCTGGCAGATCCCGCTCTAGGAAGTCTTACAAAAGGAGCTTCTTGTGTGTCGACTGAGTGGAAAGTTTGGATCATAAACTTGTGCTTTCGGAATGAAATAAGTAGATTTTTATGTAGTATACTTTTCTTTTAATTTTTAGTATGTTTCCTTCCTGGTTTATTAATTAATAATGTATTAATAGTACATAAAAATATTCTGATTTATGTTGGGCCAGCAGAGTGAAGAGTGGTATATGGCATATGTTCTGAATCTAAAAAATACTAGAGCTGACAGCGGAAAACTAGTGCCATTTTTGGAATCAGCAGATCAAATATACATAGAAACAGATCTAACATTTGTGGCACCAAAATGTGTGTTGGCCAGTGTAATCAGATGCGCTTAATGAAAAACAAATTTGACAATATTTTTTTTTCAGTCATTCAAATGTGCATTCTGAATGAATGAAACAACTTTGCGTATTTATTACAAAGAAACTATCTATTATAGAAAAACGTGCGAGGCCTCAATGGAGAGGAAAACTCTCAAAGTTTATGTCAGTACTTGTTGGCAATGGCATTCGTTTGTTTGGTCGTTCAGAAGCGCTATTGTTAAAAAATGGCAAGGAACCAAGTGAAAGCATATGCTATGTTTGGAACTAGCATAGCAAAAATTCCATTACAATGTTACTGCGGCATTTCAGAAAATATTTTGCTAAAGATCCACCAGGTCAGACCAGCATCTGCCGTTGATACCGTTAGCTCGAAGAGACTGGCTTTGTGACTAAAAGAAAAATCACTGGACGGCCACATGTAACGAGCGAGAATGCCGTCAGAATCAGAGAAACCTCCACACGAAGTCCTCAGAAGTCCACGCATCAAGCTAGTCGTGAGCTGCAGCTACCCCAGACACCAGTACCTCTTCCCGTGCTGGAGGAAGAAACACGGGCGTGTTGTGGAGTGCGGGAGTAAAAACGCGGGTCTTTATATGTTAGGGTGTATAGTTATAAAATGTAATGGAAAACAGTATTTTCATGTACTTCCGTATACTTAATATGTTTCAAAGTATAGCTAAATGAATGAAAATTTCATAAATGCAGAGTTTTTTTAGGAAAAAGAAGTAATGTGATGTTTTTAGACACTGATTGTGCCCAGCTCACCATCGGCTAGGTCTAGATCTACACTACTTACCATCTGAGATGTCTAGATCTACTTGTCGATCTCATATTCTGATTCTATGTTGCATTCTCGCTAAATTAATGTCTGAAATAACTCCTAACTACTTCTCCAGTCGTCTAAATATGTCTAGATCTACTTGTGATACATTCAAGAGCAGTGAGGTGAATACAGGCCATGTTCATACCCCTATCTACATCGTCAAAAATTGAAAAATGTCGGTCTTTCTCTTCCTTTTTCTCATTCGGCATCGCTCGTAACTAGGCACTCTTTCGCCATTTTGAAAAGTGTCACCGGGATCGCGGACGAAATATGTACAATCTAAATGTTACACCAGTTGTTTTATTGAAACAAAACAATGATCATTATAATGACCATACGGAAGCATCGAGATACCGGAAATGTCACTATAATGACCAATAGCACGGAAAGAGGTACGGTAAGTTCTTCTAAAACGACTAACAATGAAACCATACAAAGTGCAGTCAACACAAGCAATGAAATCAAATGACAATAACAAACGTCATAAGTTCTATATGGAAATGCAAGCGGACATGGAGAATGATTTTGTAAGCCGCCTAGTTTTTTCCAACAAAGCTACACTCTATTTAAGCGGGTAGGTGAATTGACATAACGTGCGAATATGGGGTACAGAGTACCCTCGTAGAACCATTGAGCGTGTCCAGGATTCACTAAAGATCAGTGTGTTTTGCATCTTATCACAAACGAAAATCCATGGCCCAGTTTTCTTTGTTGAATGCACCGTAACTGGTCTAACCTATCTGCAGATGCTACAGCAGTTCCTAATCCCATAATTACAGGACTCAAAAGACTGCCTGTTGCAGCAAGATGGTGCACTATCCTATTACCACAAAGAAGTCTGACTGAACATCTGCCTCACTGCTGGATTTGTCGTGCTACTGCCAATGACTGGCAATTTCGCACTTGGTCACATAGGTCTCCTGACCTTATTGACTGTGGTTTTTTTTTTAATAGGGTTATGTGAAGGATACTTTCTACGTGCCATTTCTGGTACAGAATCTGTCAGAAGTTATGACGATGTATTGCTACTGCCACTGAATCCATAGATGCGAATATGGTGACACGTGTATAGCAAGAAGTTGACTATCGCCTGGACAAATGTTGCGTTCCATGCGGTTCACATATTGACTGTTTATGAATCCTTGCAGTGTAAGTAAACTTTGAGAGTTTTCCTCTCAAATGATGCTCACAAGGTTTGTCTATAACAGATAGTTTCTTTGTAATGTACGCAAAATTGTTCCATTCATTTAGAATCACCTTGTACATATTAGAAGAGAAGGAACATACTAATTAACTCGTAGCATTTACATCATGGACACAAGTCTGACGTGTAATAATCTAAAATATTGGTTCACCCTCATTAGACAGTTTCAAGATGTTTACAGTCTGTTTTAGTTTAATAAACTGGTAAGTTCAGTTCTTTTTATAGCTTTCCATTCCCCACAGTTGGTATACTTTAGGAGCAGAAAGATTCTTCTTAGGATCATGTTCTCAAAGACCTGCAATTGTTTGTCTTTCTTTGTTGTACTCCATATTTCTGGTCCATACATAACGACTGGTCTTATAATAGTTGTGTAGATTGTTGTCTTGATGTGTGACAGGATTTTGGATTTTAACAGGTGAAGCAAAGTATATTTTATTCCCTATCTATACTCTACTTTTAGTTTCCTCATTTACTATGTTGTAGCTGTGGAAATTTTGGCCTAGATATTTGTATGTTTCTGTTTTCCTGATGGTCATATCTCCAACATTTATATAATCTGGATCATTCTGCTCGTGCTCTCTTGATATCTTCATATACTCTCTCTTAATGGTCAGGCCCACTTTTAGTGCCATATTTCCCAAATGTATGCAGGTATTGGTGACTTCTTGTATTGTTTTCCCCATTAAGTTGACGTCGTCAGAATATCCTAGCATTTTCTCTTGTTCCTTCTAGTATAGTCTTCAGTATATTGTTATTATTGTAATGTAAACCCATTCATGCCTTTGAGGCGCACAGGGATATATCACTGAAATTGACCAAAATGATACTTGTCTTGTAGGTTTGTACAGCTAATCCTGTTTACAAATCTGTAGATGTTTTTTCAAGCGGATAACCTACAGTGTAACATGTGAACTCTACATGCTAATTATTTACTTGTAGTGACACAAATTACAGTCCTAACAAAGCAATAACATAAAGAAGATATTTTTTAAATGGCAGAAGTCTGAAATGTAACCACATTGCATAGACTATAATGAAAAAAACAACTACTGTAGAATAACTGAGATTCATGTCTATTATTTCATAAATTTTTCATTACGCTGAATGTTCTGGCCATGTCTCATGAATAGGCCTGTCTTACATTCTGCCCTTTATCAATCCATCTTTCATTCTTCCCACACTATATTGTATAAGCATACAAATTACATATATATATATATATATATATATATATAGAGAGAGAGAGAAAGAATAGAGACAGACAGACAGACAGAGAGGAAGGGACCAAACTTTATCTGCAGCAATGAACCTTAATGGCTTGGAAAGCTGATAAAGAAGATACTAGAAGGAAAGTGTGACAGGAAAAAGTGAGAGGCACACAGAGATGTAGATGGGAAGATGGCATAAACGCTTGGACATGAGTGCTTGGCTGAATCACCTTCAGTGTGAGGGAGTGAGGAGACTGGAGTTTCATTACCATAGATCTCTGTACCAAAGACAGTACACAATGATGATAAGCTGAATGTGGCTGGTTTTCATGCTCTTGTATGTGTACACATCAAAGGAGACAGACATTCTGTTACTTTTCTGTGCATAAGAAAAGGAATTTAACAAAAGCAATGGATTCCTTTCATACATTCCATTTACTATATTGGCTCTAAAATGTCTAATATGTTGAGTTCCAACAAAGCAAAAATGTAACTTTTTTGTTTAAGTGACCAAAAATTTGTAATTTATCTTGACTTATTATTGTAATGTAAACCCATTCATGCCTTTGAGGCGCACAGGGATATATCACTGAAATTGACCAAAATGATACTTGTCTTGTAGGCTTGTACAGGCAATCCTGTTAACAAATCTGTATATATATTGCTGGTTTTCATGTAGATAAGCACATTATAACATGTGAACACTACATGCTAATTGTTTACTTATAGTTACACAAATTACAGTTCTAACAAAGCAGTAAGATAAAGAAGAAGAATTATTTTTAATGGCAGAATTCAGAAATGTAACCAAATTATGCAACAATGAAAAAAAAAACTGCTGTAGAATAACTGAGATTCATGTCTCTCTCTCCCTCCCTCTTTCTCTCTCTCTCTCTCTGAACCTTAAGTGCCCAGAGCGCATAGCACTTCTGCAAGGGTTTTCCACAAATGCCTGTCCTTTGCCCTTTTTTTCCACTCTTGCCAATGTGAGCCCTCTATTGCTCAACATCCTCTCTGTTGTTCTTCTCCATGTCTCTTTTGGTCTACCCTTACTTCTGTTCCTGTGTAGTGTCCATCTTAGTGCTATTTTTGGTAGTGAGTTGTCAGTCATTCGGAGCATATGTCAAAACCATCGCCAGCGTCTTTTCTCAATAATTGCTGTCAGTAGCTTCATCTGCATTTCTGCAACAAGATGTTATTTCTTATGGTGTTTGGCCAAAATGTGGGCTCATTTTGATATTCATGTTTATTATTTCATAAATATTTCATTACACTGGTTGGGCCATGTTGAAAGAATGGAAAGAAACGAATAAACAAAAATGATGCATGTATAAGAGATGAAGGAAACAAGACCAGGAGGTAGACCAACACAGAGATGGAGGGACAACATAGAAGAGGATATACAGGAAACTGGTGTCACCAACTGGAGAGAGACGATTAGAGAGGAATGGAGCTGAACTGTATCTGCAGCAATGAGCCTTAATGGCTTGGAAAGCTGAGAACGAAGATACTAGAGAGAAAGGGTGACAGGAAAAAGTGAGAGGCACACAGAGATGTAGATGGGAAGATGGCATATAAGCTTGGACATGAGAGCTTGGCTGAGTCACCTACAGTGTGAGGGAGTGAGGAGACTGGAGTTTCATTACCACAGATCTCTGTACCAAAGACAGTACACAATGATGATGAACTGAATGTGGCTGGTTTTCATGCTCTTGTATGTGTACACATCAAAGGAGACAGACATTCTGTCACTTTTCTGTGCATAAGAAAAGGAATTTAACAAAACTAATGGATTCTTTTCATACATTCCATTTACTATGTGGGCTCTAAAATGTCTAATATGTTGAGTTCCAACAAAGCAAAAATGTAACTTTTTTGTTTAAGTGACCAAAAATTTGTAATTTATCTTGACTGATTATTAACATATTGTACACAGGAAGAGCTGCAGGACATGATGGATGAACACATGAAAGGAAATGAAGCAACAAATAGAGAAAGTGAGTTCATGCACTAGATAATACATTAACATCTATAAAATACATGCATATATTTTGCTTTTATCGATATCATCTTATGTCAGATTCACAGTGAAGTTTGGCTGCAGAGAATGTCTTGCTGTTTTGTTTCTCACTTTTTGATATGCCCAGACAAGTTATCTGCTCTTGTTGTTTTGGTGCTAGGTGTCTGTGATATTGGTATTCCTCATCTTGTTTTCATGGGAAATTTTCAACAATATCATGTTACAGGATATTCTCTTATATGCTCAGGATACAGTTTCATTTGGATTCTTATAATTTTTCATTTCCGTTTTCAATTTAAGTTATTTCAGTGCATCTTTATTTGTCTTTTGTTTCAGTCATAAAATAAAATTATTTTTGTATGCACGCTTTTCTAGATTTCTATGGCATTAGATTTATTTTCTGTTTTCTGTGTATTTCTGTGGGTTTTTTTTTTTTTTTTTTTTGTTCTGTATAAAAATTTGGATGATGATCAACTTTAATTTACAGTCAAGTCTTGTCTTTTCTTGTCTTCTATCACCCTGTAACTGTGAGCTGGTGTTCTTTGCAGCCGATGCTGTGAAGGTGTTGAAGCATAACATCATATCAGAGTGGGAGCAGTTTATGGCAGCTATTTTTTCAGTCCCAGAATGCAGCTAAAAAGAAAGGAGTGTGCAGTACTTCTTTAGCAGACTCCACAACCATGGTGACTATTGCAATACTTGGCATGTTAGGGAGACTGGGCCTCCTACTGGGTGTACCAATGGAGAGGTTGGACAAGGTCTTGGTCAGCTATGGGTCACTAACACTAGTATATCAGCTGTGGTTCACTAACACTGATGCTAGTATATCATATATGGGTCATTAACACTGATGCTAGTATATCAGCTATGGTTCACTAACCCTGACACTAGTATATCAGCTGTGGTTCACTAACACTGATGCTAGTATATCAGCTATGGGTCACTAACACTGACACTAGTATATCAGCTGTGGTTCACTAACACTGACACTAGTATATCAGCTATGGGTCACTAACACTGACACTAGTATATCAGCTATGAGTCACTGATTACCAATTCAGACAGCATCTTCACTCTTTTCTTTACAAGTAAGGATTTTTTAAAAACATTTTATCAAAATATTGTAGATGATAAATCACAGGTGGTCTTAAAAATGTTTTTTTCTTCTTGTTGATATAGCCGACATTCTTGTGTAGATCACATGTTGAGATTCCTTCTTGTATATGCAGTAAGACACAGAAATTAGTGGAAACATTTCTTTTTTGAAAATATCCTTTTTTTGTACTTCTGAGAATAAGTTTTATTTATTCACATATTTGTGGTAGCTACATTTGTGTGTAGGGACAATGGCTACGATCATTGACTAGTACAGTAACTGTTTCATATTTTCAACATAAGATTAATAATAGAGAATTGCAGAGAATTTAATGCAAATATATATTTATCTTTTATAGACTATTCAAAAGCATTTAATTGTGGACAACACCAGAAACTCTGGGAAATGTTGGAAAAATTGGAATTTCCAACACATGTGACACAATTAATATCAATGCTGTATCTAGACCAACAGGCAGCAGTAAGAATAAATGGTGAAACAACAACTTTGTTTGACATAAAACAAGGGGCCCATCAGGGGTGCATACTGTCACCTTACTTCTTTAACTTATATACTGAAAATATAATGAGGAATGTTAGAGAAGATGTAGACAAAGAGTATTATGATGCCATACAAATTGGAGATTATGAAATACCAGAGATTAGATATGCTGATGACACAGTATTACTGTCAACAACACAAAAAGGAAAGGAAAAACTAATTATGTCAATCCGTAAGAATAGTGAAGAGCAAAACCTCTATCTTAATGCGAAAAAAACTAAATTGATGACAGTTGACAAAACAAACAAGGCAGCTGAAATATGTATCAATGAGGAAAAATTGGAAGAGGTTTAGAGTTTTGAATATCTTGTATAAACTATGAAAACAAAGTAAGAACAGCTTTATTACTTAACAACCCCAAATCTGTGATGTTTTGGCATTAGCCTTAATGATACAAACACAAACAATATCTTGAATATCTTGGATTATTACTAACTAATAATGGAGATACAATGAGGGATATTAAAAGGAGGACATCTATCACTCTTCAAAGAATAAAACAACTAAACAACCTGCTGAGAGGAGCAGACAGAACTACAAAAATAAGATTGTTAAGGGCATGCATCTTTCCCATCGTAACATATGCCTGTGAGACATGGACATTTACAAAACAGCCAAGAAACACATAAATGCCTTTGAATGCAAATGCTATAGAAGAGCCATTAAAAAATCATTGACCAAAAAAGAACAAATATATCCATAGTACAAGAACTTAATATTGAAGAAGATTGGCTAGAAAGGAAGATTAAACAGAGAAAACGTAAATATTTTGGACATATTAAACATCATGATAATTTGGAGAAGACAGTCTAGAAAGGGTACATAATGGGAAAAAGAAAGAGAGGAAGACCAAGGCAAAGATGGCTGCAAGACATCATTGATGATTTGTGAAAGGGTGCATCAGCAGCAGGGCATCTTGCTTACAACCGATAGGCTTACAGGAGAGTTGTTAGCAAGGCAAAGTTCTACAAAGGACATGCAAATGACTGAAACTGAACATATGTGTCCTTCTGTATGTTGTTTCTTTCAACGTTAAGAGACAGAAAGTACTGAGATTTAAGACAAAATATATATTATTTTACCAAATAAATATACTTGTAAAAGAAGTATGAAATCTTGTTTCAGAACTCTCCAGAGATGACAAATTATTTCCATGGAAAATACATTCCATTCTATGGCATCTCTTTAGAATGATATTACATTGGTTAAGGATTGAAGAGAAAGGAGAAAAGAGGCAAGAAAATTCAACTCCATCTTCGCACAAGACAGACGTAGGTAAGAAGACAGAAGCAGGGTTGTTAGGAAGATCATGTGTTTGTAAAAAAAAGTCTCTCTTTACCAGATCAACCATTAAAAAGATACATTTTTTGTTCATCATGTTATGCTTAAAATCAAATCATTACTGTATAAGAAAGTGCTAGAGTGGTAGCAAGTGATTCTCAAGCTGAATATGATTGCATGTAAAGTTATTACATAAACTATTGAATGACTGAGTGATCAAGTGGTGCAAATGCACAGCAGATATATAAAAACATCAAAGATAAATAGAATCAGTCAGAAATAAATTGAATTATGTACAAACATATATGTATAAACAACAAAGAACAAAATAAGTGGAAGGGTAATCAATTGAAAACTGTTTGCATTTGTTATGGTAACTTTTTTTTCGGTCCCTAGTGGAACTAAAAAAGCGGGGGGATGTGCAATTCTTCTTCAGCAGATTCCACTGCTATGGAAGCTATGATGACTCTCACCCTATTAGTCATGCTAAGCCTGTTACTGGAAGTGTCAAAAGAGAGTTGGGACCAAGTCTTGATCAGCTGTGGTTTGCTAATCCTGGTTCTAGCATGTCAAATATGGGGCATTGTAAAATCAAAAAGCATCTTCACTCTCCAAATATGGAATAAATGATTTCACTCAAGTTCACTAACAAAAATGAACCTTTAGTTCTAGTCTCAAGAACAAAAATAAAATGACCATCACATTTAGATATGGTGTTATTTGTTACAGGACCCGATTTTTTTTTCTACTTTATAATACTGCATTCATGTTAATACTGTAAAGGAAATGGGCAATTATCCTCATTTCATACAACCTACCTCAGAGAGATATTGAATCTTTACTTTTAACAAACAATAAATAATAGAGATGTACTAGCCCAGTGTGAACTAGAAGATATGCATGTCATAATAGAAAGAAAATCCTGGAAATGGATTGGTCATGTGCTCCAAAGAAACCCCTGCAACATTGCTTAAACAGCCTAGCATTGGACACATGAGGAAAAAGGAAAGTTGCCAACTAAGGGCTAACAGGCTGTGAAATGTAGAAGCAGAAATGACTAGCATGCAGCACAGCTGGGGCACAATACAAAGGCTGACCACAGACTGTAAGAGATGGAAAAATTTTGTTGCTGCCCTGCAAGATGCCATAGGATGTACTGAGCGATGATTGGTTTGCAAATCTCCAGACAAGGACATGGATGGATGGATTCATGTTAAAGTGCAAATCAAAGAAGAAAATCATTCACTTAGGGTGAAATGTGTTGAAGATTAGCTAGGAGGGCAGACATCTTGTTTGCTTTACCTACAGTCTTAAGAGAAAGTTAAAAATATTCGTAAACTTCTCCTGCATCTGTAAGTATGTTAGCAACATAGTACTTGAGCACTCATTTATACAGGCTGTGATGTGCCTTCAGTCATATAACAAGCTCCTAGGACAAACATTTTGAATCAAGTTCCATTTTTTAGCTAAACAGAAGTGGCAATAACTAACTAAGGCATTTTGAAACTTAGCAGTTAAATAATTTTTGTGTAGAAAGAACAACATTAGCTCTTTGAACAATCACTGGTTCATTTGTCCATTACAGTCTTCACAATATTCATCCTGAACCACACAGTTTTAAATTTCATAAAGGTCACTCTTTCTTTTGATCTTTATGCTCCGTAGTTTTTATTATTTTCTGCTATTTAGTTCAAACATGTTGTATCAAAATTATATATAATTTGTCCGTTTGTTCAAGTTTTATTGCAAAAGAAGTTTAGATTTTTTTTTTTTTTTTTAAAAAGCATATTTGGACATTACTAGTGTTCTAAACTCCAAAAGGGATAGCATGAAATACAGATGGGAAACCATGCACATATTGGCTCAGCATCAATAGACAGTTACTTGTATTTATGAAACTTCTTCTTCTTCGTTCACTTCTACCACCAAAAACCACAATGTGAACCTACTGAATTCACGCATGTGGTCCTCGTTAGGTCCCGTGGTCCCCTGTGTGGTCCAAAATAGACCACACGAGATCCACTAGAGGACCACAAGGGGTTCAGAGTATCACAGTGCTTTAGCCTGTATTCTTGGTGGGTCTCAGAAGCAGGATTGCGTGACACCGTGGTTTTCATTGCACCAGTTTAGTCTAGGGTTTGACTTTCTCACCGGAAGACCTCGACGTGTTTAGGATATCAGTGCATCCCCGCTGGGTGAGAGGCGATAGCCCACCCAGGCCAGAGTTGGACTTTCTCACCGGAAAACCTCGACGTGTTTTGAGATACCCGTGTATCACTGCCGGGTGAGAGGTGGTTGCCCATCCAGTCCAGGGTTGGACTTTCTCACAGGAAAACCTCAGCGTGATTAGGATACGCAAACATCCCCGCCGGGTGAGAGGTGGTTGCCTATCTAGACTTCCCTGGTCCAGTGTCTCCGACTTCAGCATTTTGCGGTCGTGGCCACTATCCTTCCTAGTTGTGACCAGGATGGAGCTTTTGTCCAGGAGGACGAATCCTCGCCACTAGTGACTTCTACCCCTGGGTTGAGCCGGTTTAGGCATTATCCCAGTAAGGGCGTGTTTGGGACGAGACCGACCTCTAGGGCAGAGGTACTGTGACATGCAATAGCCTTCAAGATTCACCCCTGGTATGAGCTGGTTTAGGCAAAATTCACCAGTATGGGTATTTATCAGGCATTACCGACCTCTAGAGCGGAGGTGGCATGACATGTCTAGCCATCAAGTTCTACCCCTGGTGTGTGCCGGTTTAGGCATATTTCACCAGTGTAGGTGTATTTCGGACGTGGGCGGCCTCTAGAGCAGAGGTGCCGTGGTATAGCTCTCGTAGCGATACTACTGGACATACTAGGTTAAACTTCACTTTCCACCACTTTTTCCCATCGGCGCCGCACAGCAACCTTTATTTCTTTTCCGCATTTACTTCCTTAACCGGGAGGAGCTTCACTCCACGTGCGGCATTTGAAGAGTCTCACCAGCAGTGTCTTAACCTCTGGGACAAGCCGGTTCATGCATTTCACCCGATATGACTGCACTCAGGACGTGGCCGACCTCCAGACCAGAGGTGCCGTGATTTGACTGTTTGCTTCGCTTTATCCTTTCTACCACCTTTTCCGCAGTGATGCTGCTCGGCAACCTCATTTGCAAATTTCTTCATTGGCCAGGAGGAGCACCGCTCCACGCACGGCAGCTGAAGATCTCGCCAACAGCGGCAGATGAGCTACCAAATGTGCCACTCATCTACCCTAATTAACTGGTTTTCAGGCGCCAGATATTCGCCCTCGCCCCTTCTCCTGTCAGTTTAAACAGTTCTGCCACGGGAAGGCCAGGAGCTGGACTTGACTGCCAGAGGCTGTTTGTGGCGCGTTTGCAGTCCTTAGAACCTATTTATGAAACAATAGACATCTTCTTCTTCTTCATTCGCTTCTACCACCAAGACCGCCCTGTGATCTTGCTGAATTTACGCCTGTGGTCCTCGTTAAGTCCTGTGGTCCCCTGTGTGGTCCCCAAAAGGACCACACGAGATTCCCGAGAGGACCACAATAGAGTATCTTATGGCTTGAGCCTGTATTCTTGGTGGGTCTCAGAAGCAGGATTGCATGACACAGCAGTTTTCGTTGCACCAGTTTAGTCTAGGGTTGGACTTTCTCACTAGAAGACCTCGACATGTTTTGGATATCAGTATATCCCCACTGGGTGAGGTGGTAGCCCACCCAGGCCAGAGTTGGACTTTCTCACCGGAAAACCTCGACGTGTTTTGAGATACCCGTGTATCACCGCCGGGTGAGAAGTGGTTGCCCATCCAGTCCCGTGTTGGACTCTCTCACCGGAAAACCTCAGCGTGATTAGGATACACATACATCCCCACCTACTATCAGGCTTGGGGGACTCATCACAAGATCTTTTTCTTATTTGACTTGCCATATTTCTGTTTGGGTTTCTTGGTATATTTTCAGAAGATAGTTTACCATTGCTTTCCTTCCGGAAAGTGACTGTACTAGTCAGCGATTGCAGGCATTGTCCCTACATTGAGATCATCTGCCTACCATCATAGAATGGTAACCATAACCAATATTATCTGTCAGCTGCTTTCCCATTCCATCCACCACCTGCTCCCATGGCTTCATGTCACCCTGATTGGAGGGCTATACGGGTACTCCACCTTGCCCAAGGGTGTCCTGTAGACTGACGGAGGTGAGGAGGCGTCTTACTTCTCCTTTGATAGGGGATACCCCTACCCCACTGACCCCTACCCAGTGACATTACAAGTTTCAAAACTGAAATCTTTTAGTATAAGTTTTTTTAAACCTCAAATTACAGCAAAATCAGGGCTTTTTTCTTTCAGAACTATGTTGCACTATCTTTTTATGGAAGGGGAAATGTTCAGAAATTTAGCTAAATGTAATAATAATATACGAAGAATGTACTAGAAAGAAGGGTAAAGGTACGAGTTATGAACCAGCACCATTGCACATGATCAAACCATAAATACTCAAGCCAGCATTTGATCAGAAGCTGCCAGCTAATATCACCATCAGCATGAACTCTGTAGTTAGCGGCATCATTCCTCTTCCTTCCCAGAGTGTTAACCCTTGAAGAAAGATGGAACTATAAAGAACAAGAGGCAAAAGAGATGTAAATGGAAAGGTAACATAAGGGTGGACAGGATATGTCCTGACTGAATGCACTTTCAAGGCAAGGGAGTAAGAAAACTGAAATTTCATTACCACTAACCTTTGTACCAAAGATGGTAAATAATGATGATGAGAAAAGTGAGGCGTATATGTGTACACATCATGGGAGGCAGACATTATGGCACTTTTATGTACACAAGAATAGGAATTTAGCAAAAACAATGGATTTCTCTCATAGGTTACATTTACCTTATGAGCTCTAAAATGTCCTCTTCGTGTTGAGTTCCAAGAACAGAAAAATTTTAATTTCTTGTTTAAGTGACCAAAAATTTGTAATTTATCTTGATTGTGCTGGCAAGATGGGTGAACACATGAAAGGAAATGAAGCAACAAATAGCAAAAGTGAGGTCATGTAATAGATAGTAAATTAACAGCTATAAAATTCATGGATATATTTTGCTTTCATCAGTATCATCTTATGTCAGCTTCACAGTGAATTCAGCTGTAGAGAATATCCTGCTGTTTTGTTTCACATCTTTTTGTATGCCTGGACAAGTTATCTTTGGCTGGTGTTTTGGTGTTAGGTATCTGTGATTTTATATCTTCATCTTGTTTTCATTAAAAACTTTCAACAATATCATTGTTCAAGATACTCTCCTGTATGTTCAGGATACTATTCCATTTGGGTTCTTATAATCTTTTCAACATTTCCATTTTCAATTTTGGTTATTTCAGTGCATCTTTGCTTTTTTTTTTTGTAATCTCTCTCTCTCTGAACCTTAAGTGCCCAGGGCACATGGGGCTTCAGCAAGGGTTTTCCACAAATGCCTGTCTTTCGCCTTTTTTTCTGCTCTTTTCCAGGTGAGCCCTCTATTGCTCAACATCCTTTCTGTTGTTCTTCTCCATGTCTCTTTTGGTCTACCCTTACTTCTGCTCCCCTGTGGTGTCCATCTTAGTGCTATTTTTGGTAGTGAGTTGTCAGTCATTCGAAGCACATGTCCCAACCATCGCCAGCGTCTTTCCTCAATAATTGTTGTCAGTGGTTTCATCTGCATTTCTGCCAATAAGATGTTATTTCTTATGGTGTTTGGCCAAAATATTTTTTTAATTCTACGTAAACATTTAGTCTGGAAAGAATTCAACTTGTTTTCTATGGTTTTGGTGATTTTCCAGCATTCACTTCCATAGAGTAGTACACTTAGAACATTACTCTTAAATATCCTGATTTTCATATTTATGCTTAGTTTATTTGATTTCCATATATTCTGTAGCATTGCAAAAGCCTGGTTTGCTCTAGTAAGTCTGCTGTTGATGTCCTCTGTGCTGTCTCCATTTTCTACTACTCTGCTGCCAAGGTATACAAATTCGTTGACCTCCTCCACTAACTTGTTATCTACTCTGAGTACATTTCTGTTGTTCACATTTTGCTTCATTAACTTTGTCTTTCCTACGTTGATCTTTAGTCCTATGTTGTTTGCATTCTGGGTTAACTTGTTTATTTTATCTTGCATATCTTTGTGACTGCTTGATAATAGACAAATGTCGTCCGCAAAGTCAAGGTCCTCCAGCACTGTGTCAAGGGTCCATTGTAATCCTCTGCGTTTGTCTGATGTTGCCTCCTTCATTAACCAGTCTACTGCCAAGATAAATAATGTTGGTGATAGTACACATCCCTGTTTCACTCCTGTTTGTACCCTAAAGCTGCTGGAGGTATGTTCTCCACAGATAACTTTGCACTGAAAACCCTCGTATAGGGCTTTGATTACATTAACTATTTTATGGGGAAGGCCATGCCATCTTAGGATTTTCCACAGTGCATCTCTGTTGACACTGTCAAAGGCTTTCTCAAAATCTATGAATAATGCATACGTTGTGATATGCCACTCATTTGCCTGTTCTAATATTTGTCTAAGTACAAATATATGGTCTATGCATGATCTTCCTTTCCTAAATCCTGCCTGCTCTTTCCGAAGTTTTTCCTCAAGTGTTGGTACAATTCTGTTGATGATTATTCTGCAAAATACTTTACTAGTGAGTGGCAGTAGGGTAATGCCTCTCCAGTTCCCGCAATCTCTGAGGTCACCCTTCTTTGGTAGTTTTACTATAAGACCAGTTTTCCACTCCTCTGGGGCTTTTTCTAAATCCCAAATTTGTTGTAATATCCGGCAAAGTTGTTTTGGTGTTTCTGTTTCTTCTGCTTTCAACATCTCAGCAGTCACTTCATCTTCACCTGGTGCCCTGTCTGATTTTAGTATCTTTATCGCCTCTTTTACTTCATTTATTGTTATTGGTCCAGGATTGATGTTAGGGAAAATAAAATTAAAATTGAAAAGTCAACACAAGAAATCAGTACACAGAAAGATAAACATCCACAGCCTACAAGAAGAAAATACTAACATTAATTTCAATCAGGAACTTGCCAATCATTCCAAAACACCCAGTGAAGTTGAGGAGATAGATGAGTTATGGAATTCTTACAGCACAGTCATAATCACAGCAGCAAAAGTAAGCGCTGGATTGGAAAAACCAAATAGAAAAGCATGGATATCAGATAAAACATGGAAGTATATACATGAAAGACGAGCAGTCAAATTAAACATGTTGAATGCAAAAGCAGATCATGAAAGAGATTCGGCAAAAGCAAAATACAAAGACATAGACAAGAAAGTAAAAAGTTCAGCTAGAAGGGATAAAAGGGAATACATAGACAATATGGCGAAAGAGGCAGAAAAAGCAGCAAAAACAGGAGACAGCAAAACTTTATATAACATATAAAAGAGGCTAACAGGTACTATTACATCTAAAGAAAGACCAATCCTTAGCAAAACTGGAACACTATTAACATCAAATAAAGACCAAAAGCAAAGATGGGCTGAACACTTCCAAGAAATACTCAATCGACCACACCCAAAAGAATTGTTAAACCTTGAAACTGACTTACCAGCCCCACAACTAAATGTCAATCTAGATGAAATTGAATTGCATGAAATTGAAACAGCAGTGAATTTAATGGCTAACAACAAAGCTGCAGGTGAAGATGAAATAACAGCCGAAATGCTAAAAGCTATCAATAGTGACAACATGAGACAACTACAGAGAATGTTTAACAAGATTTGGAAAGAAGAAAAGGTCCCTTCTAATTGGAAGAAGGGAATCATTGTGAAAATACCAAAAAAGGGCAACCTTAGTGACTGTAACAACTGGAGAGGAGTAACCTTAATATCAGTTGTGTCAAAAGTATTTTGCAAGGTCATTTTGAATAGACTCAAAGATATAGTGGATACTGCAATGAGAGAAGAACGAGCAGGATTTCGAAAAGGGAGAAGCTGTCTCGACCAGATCTTTACTCTCAGAATAATACTTGAAGAACATATTGAAAAGCAGAAACCATTAATACTGAATTTCATAGATTTTAAGAAGGCATTTGATAGCATACACAGAGATTCATTATGGAGAATTTTATGTCTATATGGAATACCATCTAAAATTGTCAACATCATTAAGGACTTATACAATGGATATGGTTGTGCAGTCAAGACAGAAGAAGGGATGAGTGAATGGTTCCAGATTGAAACAGGCGTGAAACAAGGATGTATACTGTCTCCTTTACTTTTTGGGATTACAATAGACTTCATAATGACAAAATGCTGCACAGGTAACACAGGTATTGACTGGGTACATGGGACCCAACTAGAAGATCTTGATTTTGCTGATGACATAACTCTTATCAGTAATAATGTGAATTCCATGCAAGAAAAAACAGATAGCCTATCTTCACTGGCTAGCAAAATAGGACTTGAAATTAACAAGGACAAAACAAAAATAATGAAAATTCCCATCAATCAAAATGGAAAAATACACATAGAAGGGACAGATATTGAAGAAGTCAATCAATTTGCATACCTTGGCAGCTACATAGACCAGGATGGTGACACTAGAAAGGAAGTTAGGATCAGAATTGCAAAAGCAGCATCAATCTTCAAGAATCTTGAGAACATATGGAATTCAAAAGTTATAAGCACAAAAATCAAGTTAAGACTATTCAATTCAAATGTAATATCCACCCTCATTTATGCATGTGAAAGCTGGAAAACAACTAAAGAAATAGACAAGAAATTAGACTCTTTTGAAAACAAATGCCTAAGGAAAATACTCGGCATCAAGTGGAATGAATTCAAGAACAATGCAGAGATAAGACAGATGACTGAACAACAACCAGTCTCACGGGTGATCAGGAAAAGGAGATGGACATATGTTGGCCACTTGATGAGAAGAAATGATCAGAGAATCCCAAAACAAGCTATCAAGTGGAACACAACAGGCCGAAGAAAAAGGGGCAGACCGCGTGAAACTCTAAAGAGGACATTAAGAGAGGCCAAGTTAACAGGCATAACATCCTTTGATGAGGTTGAAAGACTCGCCGAAGACAGGAAAAATTGGCGAACTACTTTGCGAGCCCTATGTGACGTCTAACGGCACGGGAAGGATATAAGATATAAGATAAGATTGATGTTTAGTTCCGCTTTTGCTTCAGGTATATCTATTGCTTGTGCTGCTTTTGTTCTGTTTAGTAGGGTGTTAAAGTGTTCCCTCCATCTTTCAATTTTTTCTCTTTCTCCACTGACCAGTTGTCCATTTTGTGTTCTTACTGCACTTTCACATCTTGTATTGAAGTTACCTGTCATCTGCTTTGTGATTTTATATATGGTTTTCATGTCATTTGTATATGCTGCTTTCTCTGCTGTTTCTGCTAAGTTGTCATAATATTGACATTTATCTTGACGGCATGATTCCTTCACTTCTTTGTCTTTTTGTGCATAATTACTTAAAACTCGTTCTTTAAGCCGTTGTGATTTGGTGTTCAGTAATTTTCTCTTGATTTCTTTTCTTTGCTCTATCTTTTCCCATGTGGTCTCACTTATCCATTCCTCTTTTCTCCTTTTCCGATATCCCAGCACCTCTTTTGCTGTTTCCTGTAGTGTTTTATTGAACTCTAATATGGACATTTCTGCTTCGTCTTGTAGGACACTGAAGCGGTTCTTAAGTATTATTGAGAATTCATTTCTTGTTTGCTGGTCTTTCAGTTTTCTTGTATCAAAATGTATCTTTCTGTGTTCTCCGATTCTGGCTTTCCTTAATTTTAGTTTTATTTTTGCTACCAGAAGGTTGTGATCACTTCCTATATCTGCTCCTTTCCTTGCTCGCACATCTTGTAGTGACCGTTTCCACTTGTTGTTTATTAGTATGTGATCGATTTGGTTTTCTGTGGTTTTATCTGGTGACCTCCAAGTCACCTTATGGATGTTTTTGTGTTGGAAAATTGTCCCTCCGATGGTCATCATGTTTTCTTCACAGAAACTGCACAGTCTTTCTCCATTTTCATTTATTTCTCCGATTCCTTCTCTTCCCATGATTCTTCTTCTATCTTCATTTCCTTCACCTACTTTTGCATTGAAGTCGCCCAAGATGAGTAGCATATCATGGTTGGGTATTGTTTCTACTGTGGCTTGGAGGCTGTTATAAAAATCTTCTTTTAATTCCTCTTCAGCTGCTTCTGTTGGGGCATAACAAACTATAATAGACAGCTTCGTGAATCTTGAGTTGAACCATGCATATAATAATCTCTCATTTATTGGGGTCCATTTCAGCAATGCTCTTGATGCTTCTTTTGTTATAATCAGTGCTACTCCTCCTTCATGAAGATCTTCTTTACCTGACCATATTATTGTATCTTCTGTGTGCTGTGTTGTTAATTTCCTTCTGCCTTGTCCTGTCCATCTTGCTTCTTGTATTCCTAGTATGTCTAGTTTGTATCTGTGCATTTCCTTGATGGTTTGTGCTAGTTTTCCAGTCTGGTTTAGTGTTCTTACATTCCAGCTGCCTATTTGCATCTTTTGTTTAGGTTCCAGGAGGTCTGCAGTCGGGCTGGGGACTTCCAGTGGCTGGCTTTCATCCACAACCTTCATGGGCTCAGTTTCCTGATACGCATTTCTCCTTCCACCTGCATTTGCTTTTTCCCTTGCTTCTGTTTCTGTAGCAGTCTGATAGTTTTTTACCAGATAGGGTTGCTGGCCCTATGCTGAACCCTCCTTAGTCGCCTTTTACGATCATGCATGGTAGGGTACAGTGGTCCTATTCTTTGCAGATCCCGGGTACCACACGGGGGTTTTTTTGTAATAGACTAAAATTATTTTTGTATGCATACACATTTCAAGGTTTCAAAGGCGTTACTAGAAAGGACTACTTTACCATGTCAACAAGGATCAGGATCTGATGTGATGAACAACCTCGAATGCAGAGGAAGAAGAAGAAGAAGAATGGCATTACTAGAAAGGACTGCTTTACTATGTTGACAGGGATCAGGATCTGATGTGATGAACAACCTCGAATTCAGAAGAAGAAGAAGAAGGGCATTATATTTTTTTTTCTGTTTTTTTGTTTATTTCTGTGTTTTTATTGTTCTGTAGAAAAATTTGGATGATTATGAACTTTAATTGTCATGTTATATGTTTATATGTAATGAGTTTTTAATCAATGCTTGTCTAGAAATACATTTAGCGGTTTCTATCCTCCATTGTCAACAAGAGGAAAAATTATTACTGAGAGAGGAAGGAACTTCTTCATGAAGATCTGTGATACAATGTGGTGACAGCCAGAAATGTCTGGAAGCCAAACAGCCAACTCTCTTTCTATCAACCAGGAATATAACAGAAGGACTCTCACCTGATTGTCTACAGGCCACAGGGTAAGAGAAAACAAGGAAGACCTAGAAAAACCTTGCAAAGGGCCTTGAAGCAGAGATAAACAAGATGGACTATGCCTGGAGATGGATAAAAGAAACAGCCCAGGACAGAAATAAATGGAGAGTCCTTGTTCATGGCCTATGATCCAGATAGGGATAAGGAAGGCAAGGAATAAAGTAAGGAAATTCCTCCACTGACCATTGATAAAAGTGTTATCAATATATGTTAAATGATAAATCATAGATGGTCTTAGAAATGTTTTTTTTTCTTGTTGATATAGTTGACATGCTAGTGTAGATCACATGATATTTACTCTTGTAAATATAATAATACAGTGAAAATACTGAGAGGTTTTTTTTAAATCCTTTTTTGCAATTGTGATATTACATTTTATGTATTCGTGTATTTATGGTAGCTATATTTGTGTGTTTCTATTTGTTGCTTCTTTCAGTGTTAGGAGTCAAAAACTGTTGAGATTTATAACAAAGTATATATTCTTTTTGTATAGTATTTAGTATATAGTATATAGTATTTTTTGGCAGCCTCTTTAACTGAGGGGTTAGGTTCTCAATTTGCTAATCCAATGGTACCGGGTTCAAGTCCCAGCAGTGGGATTTTTTCTGGTACACACCAAAAAAGCACCGGGGTTGACCCATCCTCTAAAAATGGGTACCAGAGAAATCTTGGAAAGTAAAGCAGCCACATCACAAATTCATGTGCCGAAGGTCATGGAAAATATAGGCCTAATACCATATTCCCCAGTATGCCTTAATGGCATGGAAATGGGAATTTTACCTTTATTAGATATATATATGTATGTAATTTTACCCCATAAATACATTTTTAATGTAGTTCTAAAAGAAATGTGAAATATTGTTTCAGAACTCTCCAATGAAGATGTTCCCCTCTATGATGAAATAATTCAAAGGAAAATACATTCTGTCTTTGAGGCTTACGTTATTCCAAGAAATGTGTTACGTATCTTCTGGAAGTATGATGAGCATGTTCTTGTTAAAAAAGACATTGTAAGACCTTAAACTAAATACATTTTAATCTTTATTAAATAGTTTCATTAAATAAATCATATCATAGAATTAATTTGTATTAAACAGTTTTATTAAATAAATCATGTCCTAGAATTAATTTTCATGTCTAAATATTAAAATTATAAAACTGCAAAATTTGGTTGTTTAAATGAACAAGTGAAGGACAATTACAATATACAAACTTCTCAACTGGTTTCCACAATCATTTATTTAGTTTTTAGAAGTATTACATTTTAAGAGAATAATCTAATAATAATCTAATATATAAAAAGCAGACATGCTCAGGACAAGTCAGCATTCCATAAAATGAGAAACATCTTGTGCAACAGATCCATATCAATGGAAACAAGATTCCAAGTACATAAATGTTACATTGAGCCAATTTTGTTTTATGGATGTGAAGCATGGTTCATAAATAAGAGAGTACAGAGAGAAATGGAGGCCATGGAAATGTGGTTCATAAGAAGCATGTTGAAGGTACCATGGATGCTAAGAAAACCAATGAAGAAGTCTTAAGAGAGGCTGGATTTAAAAGGCAAACTACAGCAAAGATCAAGGGAGACAAGCGAGATTTGTAGGACATTTTCTGAGAAGAGGAAAATTGGAACGCAACTGGAAAAATTGAGAAAGAAGAGAGAGAGGAAGACAGAGGGAGAAGTTACTGGATGGGCTGTCAGTGTGGCTAGGAAGAAAGTCAACGGCAGATCTCATAATTAAGTCTAAAACCAGGGAATTGTGGAGAGAAATGATCATTTACGCCACACGGCACTGCACATGATTGATTGATTGATTAATCTAATTCCTTGTGACAAGTTTACTGCAACTTTAGTTCTTTTTTTTTTCTTTTTTCTTTTTTTTTTCCCCAGGAACTAATAGAATCAGAGATAAAAAATGTTGGACCAACTGCTGGGGCTGGTAAACTGCTGGAACTACTTTGCAAATATGAAAACTGGATTCCATGTTTGATAAAAGTTCTCTGTGATAGTGATGTCAACCAATCTCATGTGGCAGATAAGATTGTTGATATTTTAAGTAAGTATGAGTATATGGCTGTATCCATTCACATGCTTGATGCATGTATATATAATATGTATATATTTGTGTGAGTATATATTTAATATATTAAATTAATAGAGAAATTATTAATAGTGAAATGCAGAAAGTTTAATGTGAATCTGTATGTAGTCTTTATAGACTACTCAGAGGCATTTGATTGTGTACGCCAGAAACTTTGGGAAATAATGGACAAAAATGGGATTTCCAACACATTTGATACAATTAACATCACTGCTGTATCTAGACCAACAAGCAACAGTAAGAATAAATGGTGAAACAACAACTCGTTTTGACATAAAACAAGGGGTCCGTCAGGGGTGCATATTGTTGCCTTACTTATTTAACTTGTGTACTGAAAATATAATGAGGAATGTTAGAGAAGATGTAGACAAAGACATTAGTGCCTTTACTGATGCCATAACAATTGGAGGTTATGAAATACCAGGGATTAGATATGCTGATGACACAGTATTACTGTCCACAACACAAAAAGGAATGGAAAAACTAATTATGTCAGTCTGTAAGAATAGTGAAGAGCGAAACCTCTATCTTAATGTGAAGAAAACTAAATTGATGACAACTGACAAAACAAACAAGGCAGCTGATATATGTATCAGTGAGGAAAAACTGTAAGAAGTGGAGAGTTTTGAATATCTTGGATCACTGCTAACTAATAATGGAGATACAATGAGGGAAATTAAAAGAAGAACATCTGTCGCTCTTCAGAAAGTAAAGCAACTAAAGAATCTGTGGAGAGGAGCAGACATAACTATAAAAATAAGATTTTTAAAGGCATGCATCTTTACCATCACAACATATGCCTGTGAGACCTGGACACTTAACAAAACAGCTGTGAAACTCTTAAATGAATTTGAATGTAAATGCTACAGAAGAGTTCTTCAAATATCATGGACACAAAAAAGAACAAATATATCCATACTACAAGAACTTAATATTGAAGAAGGCTGGCTAGTAATGAGGATTAAACAGAGAAAACTTAAATATTTTGGACACATTAAACGTCATGATAATCTAGAGAAAATCATCCTGGAAGGGTACATAATGGGAAAAAGAAAGAGAAGAAGACCAAGGCAAAGATGGCGGCAAGACGTCATTGATGATCTGCAAATGGATGCATCAGCAGCAGGCCATCTTGCTCACAACCAAGAGGCCTACAGGAGTGCTGTTAGGAAAGCAAAATTCAGAAAGGGACATGCAAATGAATGAATGAATGAATAAATTTGGAGGCCAAGCAAAGACTGCTTTTCAGAGAATGAGAAACATATTAGCCAACACATCCTTATCAATGAATGTTAGAAAATGAGTCCTGGACAGCAAAAATAACTAATGAAGAATGTATGAGAAGAGCTGGAGAGACAAAAAATCTTATCAAAAAGATAAGAGAGAGACAATGTACTTTCATAGGACATGCAATGAGAAGAGGCAGCATTGAAAATATTATAACAACAGGAAAAATAGAAGAAAGAAGATCAAGAGGAAGACCAAGAGAAATGATACTGGACAGTCTGATGGGATGGTGTGAAAGGAGATCACCAACTGAGCTGATGGCCTGCATGAAGGATCATGTACTCTGGAGAAGCATAATAGCCAACGCCAGTTGGCACGGCACCTGATGATGATGATATATTTTGGGAATACTTATCCATACTCTAGCCAGTAACTGCTGGGAATATATCTCTTCCCGTGCCAGGGGGACACAGCGTGGAGGCTCAGTTTTTGCCAAGTTAAAAGCACTGGTTTTGATGAATATATAGGGGGAATAGTTGCAAAATTGAATGAAAAACAGTATCTCTGTGTACTTCCATGTACTTATTATGTTTCAAAATATGACTAAATGTATGAAGATTTCAGAAGTGCAGAGTTTTTTTTTGGAAAAAAGAAGTAATGTGATGTTTTTAGACAATGGTTGTGTCCAACTTACCATCGGCTAGGTCTAGACATACAGTACGTACCTTCTGAGATGCCTAGATCTACCTGTCGGTCTTGTATTGTGATTCCATGTTGCATTATCGCTAAAATAATGTCTGAAATAGAACCGTTTAACTTCTCCAGTCATCTAATATGTCTAGATCTACTTGGGATACATTCAAGAACAGTAGTCTAGTCACAGGCCATGTCCATACCCCTGTCTACATCACCAAATATTGAACTTTCTCGACGTTTCTCTTCATTTTTTTCTCTCGAATCAGTCATAACTAAGCACTCTTCTGCCATTTTGTAAAGGGACATAAGCATTTAACCGTGTGATTCAAAATAAGAATTAAAGCTATACGAAACAAAATATGTGGGAATATATGAACCAAAGGTGCAGAAGTCAGAATCGACTTTGGATTTTACATGACCCACATGGCACAGAAAGAGAATACAAAATGATTATGCTTTCAACCATCCGGCTAGCTCAGTAGTGTGGGAGTGTCTGAGCCTTTACTGTCTGTGCCTTTACTGGAGGTGCCTTTACTGTCTGAGCTTTTACTGCCAGAGCTTTTACTGGATGTGCCTTTACTGTCTATGACTTTACTGAGTGAGCATTTATTGACTGAGCCTTTACTGTCTGAGCTTTTACTGTCTGAGTCTTTACTGTCTGAGCCTTTACTGTCTGTTCCTTTACTGTCTGTGCCTTTACTGTTGGAGCCTTTACTGGAGGTGTCTTTACTGTCTGTGCCTTTTACTGTCTGAGCTTTTACTGTCTGAGCCTTTGCTGTCTGTACCTTTACTGTCTGTGCCTTTACTGTTTGACCCTTTAATGTTTGACCCTTTACTGTTTGACCCTTTACTGTTTGACCCTTTATTGTTTGACACTTTATTGTTTGACCCTTTATTGTTTGATCTTTTACTGTCTGTGCCTTTACTGTCGCAACCTTTATTATCTGTGCCTTTACTGTTTGACCTTTTACTTTTGACCCTTTACTCTTTGACCCTTTACCTTTTGATCCTTTACTGTCTGTGCCTTTACTGTCCGTCACAGTCTCGATGTGCATTGTGTACTTCGGTAGATAATTTTTAAAAAACCTGTGCCATAGGCGAAGTAGCACATTCCATGACATGAGGCTGGAAAGGTATCAAGTAAAGTCAGTAAAGTCACTGGAAAATACGGGCCTAACACCATATTCCCCGGTATGCCTTAATGGCATGGAAACGGGGATATATTTTTTTTAAACTAACCTAACATTGCTTTATTATCCAGGGCATGTGGGAGTCCCTGCAGCCATTCAGTCCTTCAGCACACCAAGAACACTTTGGACTTGGATTACATACACTTTCATTCTGATGTAAATGCTGCCATGGTTATGCTGAAAACAAATATGTTGATAATAGTCTGGACATTTTCAGCTGTATTTCCATTATCTCTCAGTTCAAATGCTGCTTGTAGGGACGCTGACGTGCCATATATTAATAATAGGCATTTTCTGCCATTATTTGGCTCAACTGAATTTGCTCATATTCATCAGCATTTCCATAAGGACTGGGGTTGGTAAAGGGAAGATGCATCAAATGAGGCAAATCTTGGATGGCTGAGGCTGAGGATACAATGAAGTCAATTTGCAGTCTAGATGAAGTGTTTGAAGGTGATGACTGGTTACGGGTACAGGTTATTATACAGAAGAGCCATGAATGATCAGACTGAGCACAGGGAGCAGATGAACTTTGGGTTCAAGATCTCATCCAGCATCACTGTGGGTCTTCTGACATGGTAATATGTAGAGATGGCTCATTGACACAGAACAGCAGAAGTGGTTGGGATTTTGGTGTCTACTAAAATGGAAGAGTAGTGGCACAGGACTAAGCATAAATATGAAAATCAGGATATTTAAGAGTAATGTTCTAAGTGTACTACTCTATGGAAGTGAATGCTGGAAAATCACCAAAACCATAGAAAACAAGTTAAATTCTTTCCAGACTAAATGTTTACAAAGAATTAGAAAAATATTTTGGCCAAAAACCATAAGAAATAACATCTTATTAGCAGAAATGCAGATGAAGCCACTGACAACAATTATTGAGGAAAGACGCTGGCGATGGTTGGGACATGTGCTCTGAATGACTGACAACTCACTACCAAAAATAGCACTAAGATGGACACCACAGGGGAACAGAAGTAAGGGTAGACCAAAAGAGACATGGAGAAGAACAACAGAAAGGATGCTGAGCAATAGAGGGCTCACCTGGGCAAGAGCAGAAAAAAAGGCGAAGGACAGGCATTTGTGGAAAACCCTTGCGGAAGCCCCATGTGCCCTGGGCACTTAAGGTTGAGAGAGAGAGAGAGAGAGAGAGAGTGACACAGGGTTCAGAAAGGGGGGGGGGGGGGGGTCAGGAGCCTTTGAAGTCACCAGATCAAGCATGTGAATGGAAGTCACATCAAGCATGGGAATGGAAGCTGAGGCTTTGTTGGCAGCAGTGGAGTGGCTAGTTGCTCATGATGTGGTTAATGATGTCATTGTGACAGATTCACAGGGTATACTTTGTAAGATTGAGAAGAAATTGATTTGAAAAGAATGGGTTCATCTGTTAAGCCAGTCAACTGTGACAGGCCTAATGTGGTTTTACTGTCCAGGGTATGCAGGAATACATAGCAATGATGTGGCAGATAGACTTGCTGGACAGGCTAAAATAAATGGCAGACTGACAATGGACAAGTAGGACATTGCTAAGCTTCACTGGACATACTGCAGGAAAATGAAGAGCGGGAATGAAAGAACAATGAAGCTGTGAAGAGATTGTTGAAGCTAGGACAAATTAAAGGTGTAACAGGAAATCCGAACTGTGTGCCAGAAAACACATCATAAACAACCAGCATTTGACAGGAACTGTTAGCAAACATATACTTGGATGGATGCTGCGGCATGTGATGGAGCATTTATGAGGTTGTCCTGAATGCAGTGAAGCCAGAGTCTGAATTTTGAGCTTTGAATTCTGAATTTTGTTGCCTTCTAAAATTGCCATATAAAGAGAAAAATGAATTACAAATGGAATCTGTTTTCCATATTACTTTAGTTAAAAACTAAATGACTTTATCAGAAGATGATAAAATAGGTGGCTTAATGTGGTACCAGTTGAGCAGTGGTTAGTACTGATTACCATTGAAGGTCCTTAAAAGATCAAGAGGGACTGTAGGAAAAAAGGAGAGGCACAGGGACAATGGAGTCAAATGAGAAAGATACGTTGTTTTTTTTTTTTTGTTGCTAAGGATTTGCCCAGGGAAGCATAGGACTAGCAGTCTAAAAAGTTTGGGAACCACTGATCTAGAAGGAATTATAACACTCAGAAGACAAGGCTGCTAGATAAGGGTCAGAACAGATTTCAGTGACATACATCCTACATACATCTTCATGCATCCTTCCAGCACTGTCATGCATCACATAGCTCTCGCATTGTGCCCCATCATGAGCCTCTGGTCTCGACGATCTTCTTAACTTCATCAAGGGATTTGATGCCAATCATTTTAGCCTCTCTTGTCAGTGTTCATTTTAGGGTCTCTCAAGGTTGACCTCTTTTTCTTTATTCCAGATGTTTCCCATTTAATGGTGTCCTTTGTGATTCTCCGATAATTTGTTCTCATCCCATGGCAAAGATATGCCCGCCTTCTTTTTCTGACCACTCCTGAGACTATTTGCTACATGCTTATCTCTCTTATCTCTACTTTAGTCTTGAATTTGTTCAAACAGCCTCACCCTGGGACCCACCTAGAGGTAACTCTTGGTGGGAAAACCTACTTGTTATGGAAACTCACAGCAAATCTGTGACATAAATGTTGAATTATTTACTTCATGATATAAATAGATTTTTTTTTTTCTTTTAGGTAACATACATATAATCTATAATCAAAAATGTTATTTGTCTAATACTGATTATGATGGTGCTTTAATCTGAAGATTCACGTTTCGTATTTCTATCATTTTTATTTTTTTTTTATTCACATAGCATTTTATAATATTATGTTGTGCAACACCTTTGTAAAGCCATAAATTATAATACCTTTGCAATCTCACAGTCTGGGTAAAGCTGGGGCGACCATCCCCAACCCAGCGCGTCACAGGTGGCGGATGGTGAAAGTCCTCCAAATATGGAGGATCCCTGTGAATAAGGAGTTGTCCAAATAAGCAGGCGTGGACCAACTGGCGGTAGACTCAGAGAGCGAGGTGGGGTAGTAGGTGGCTCTACTACTCCTATAAAGTGCCTCAGGTGCTCAGTGAAGGGAATACCAGGCGGGTCAGAGGCGCCTTAAGACCTCTCGCTCCCGCTGCCTTGTGGGTAAGACAGGGAGTCCAAAGGCTAGCGGAGAGTCTGTACACAAACCAACAGAAGGCAACAGGAAAACACTGTTGTAGTTCCCAAGAATAGTTATGCTTGAACAGAATAATCGATTCATCATGAACGACGTTAATGGATGTTCCTCTGGAACAGCCTCATCCAGTAAGGCAGCTCACGAGCCACAGGTGAGGCCAGATCATCATCAAGCTACTGGTGGCAAAACTAACAAGTTCAAAATAGCAACATGGAATGTTAGAACTTTATTCTAGGCTGGAAAATTAGAAAATGTAAAGATGGAAATGGAAAGGATGAAGATCAACATATTAGGAACGAGTGAAGTTAGATGGACAGGTGCAGGGAAGATAAACTCAGATAAATATACAATAATATATTCAGGAAGTGAGAAACATGAACGAGGAGTAGGAATTATATTTGATGAACAAACGGCAAGGACAATTTGAAAAGGATATTCGAACATCTCGGACCGAGTCCTGCTAGCCCAACTGAAAGGACAACCAATAAACATAAATATTATACAAGTGTATGCTCCAACATCTGAAAGTTCTGAAGAAGATGTACAGCTATTTTATAACGACATAGAGACAGCACTAAAACACACAAAGTCACATGAAGTTACCATAGTCACAGGAAATTTTAATGCCAAATTTGGTAAAGGAAGAACTTCAGACATCGTTGGTGACTATGGACTGGGGAAGAGGAATGACAGAGGTTATAAATTAATTGAATGGGCAAGAATACACAGCATGGTTGTAGGAAACACCTGGTTTAAACAACATCCTCAAAGACTGGCAACGTGGTGCAGCCCAGACAAAAAGACTTTTAACCAGATAGACTACATATTAATCAACAAACGATTCCGCAATGCATTACTGACAACAAAAACCATCCCAGGAGCTGACTGCAATAGTGACCATGATCCACTCTGTGGAAAAGTTAGAATAAAACTAAAGAAAGCAGGCAGAAAAGTGAGAAACATCAAACTGAATACAGAACTTCTCAAAAATGACCAAGAACTGTGAGAACAATACAAAGTTATTATAACAAATAGATACAATGCAATAGCAAAGATAAATAGTATAAATGAACAATGGGAAATGTTAAGAGATTCTATCCACCAAACTGTTAAGGAGATAATACCACCAAAAAAAGAAGCCCCTAAAAATAAATGGATGACAGACGACATCTTAGGACTGATGGACAAGAGGAGGAGGAGTAAAAATAACGAGGAAAAATATAGCAAGATAAATAAAGAAATAAGACGCAAATGCAGAGAAGCAAAAGAAGTGTGGTTAAATGAGCAGTGCAGACAGATAGAGGACTCTCATATTAAAGACAGCAAAAACATGCACAAACGAATTAATGAACTCACAGGCAGGAAAACAAAATATACCACAGGATGCCTGAAATCGAAAGAAGGTAAAATGTTAATGGCAAAAGAAGATATTGTGGACAGGTGGACAGAGTACATCGGTGAGCTATATGGAGGAGAAAGACCAGAATTAACACCAGATACTGAAAACTGTGAGGGACCACCAATACTTGAAAATGAAATCATAGATGCCATCAAACACATGAAGAAAGGAAAAGCGACTGGGCCTGATAATATAACAATAGAAAAAATAGAGGCACTAGAGGAGACAGGAATAAAAGTAATAACCAAGTTATTGAATGACATTTACAACAGTGGTTATATTCCCAGTGACCTGCTTAAATCCACGTTTATAGCACTACCAAAGAAACCAGGTGCAAAGGAATGTGACGACCACCGGACCATCAGCCTCTCATGTCACATAACGAAGCTACTTCTGCAAATAATTATGAGAAGAACAAAGAAAAAGATAAAAATGGAAATAGCAGATGAACAGTTTGGATTTGTTGAAGGAAAGGGAACACACAATGCCATTTATGCTTTAAGAACACTAACAGAAAGAGCTTTAGAAGTACAGAAAGATCTCTACTTATGCTTCATTGATTACACCAAGGCATTTGACAAGGTGAAACATAATGAAATTATTAAAATGCTTGAAGACATCAATATAGACGGCAAAGACCTGAGGATTGTAAAACATCTATACTGGCAGCAAGAAGCAGCAGTTCAAGTTGAAAATAGAACTGGAAAATATCAACCTATAAAACAAGGGGTGCGACAAGGATGTGTACTATCTCCAGACCTTTTTTCTCTGTATAGCGAGAATATTCTAAGAACAATCATCACAGAACCAGGCATAAAAATTGGAGGATACAATATTAACAACCTTCGGTATGCTGACGACACAGTACTGATAGCTGAGAACCAACAACACCTGCAAAATCTCTTGGATAAAGTTGCCAAAGAAAGTGAACAGAAAGGCCTTACTTTGAACATCAAAAAGACAGAGACTATGGTTATATCTAAGAAACAGAATCCACCAGCATGCAGTATTAAATTAAACGGAACTATTCTAAAGCAGGTGCAGAAATTCAAATACCTTGGAGCAGTAATAACTTCAGATGGAAAATGCAGAACAGAAATTAGGAACAGAATAGGCCAAGCAAAGACTGCATTTCAGAGAATGAGAAACATATTAACCAACACATCCTTATCAATGAATGTTAGAAAACAAGTCCTAAAATGCTATATTGAACCTATCTTGTTATATGGAAGTGAATCATGGACAATAGGCAAGTCTGCACAAAAATCATTGGAAGCAGCAGAAATGTGGTTTATTAGAAGAATGTTGCGAGTCCCCTGGACAGCAAAAATAACTAATGAAGAATGCATGAGAAGAGCTGGAGAGACAAAAAACCTTGTCAAAAAGATAAGAGAGAGATAATGTACTTTCATAGGACATGCAATGAGAAGAGGGGGCATTGAAAATATTATAACAACAGGAAAAATAGAAGAAAGAAGATCAAGCGGAAGACCAAGAGAAATGATACTGGACAGTCTGACGGGATGGTGTGAGAGGAGATCACCAACTGAACTGATGGCCTGCATGAAGGATCGTGTACTCTGGAGAAACATAATAGCCAACACCAGTCGGCACGGCACATGATGATGATGATGATAAATCTCACAGTGCCTTGGAGAACTGGACATAGCTTGGCCAGCTGAATCATAAGAGTAGAAGAGAGAGAGAGAGCGAGAGAGAGAGAGAGAGACACACAGAGAGAGCAAACAGACACTCCAGCCAATCAATATCTTTAAATATATATAAATGTGTGTGTGTATGTTCCAACATCATTCTGGAATGCCTGGAGCAATTTCAACCAAACTTGGTACACATGTGACTTACAATCTGGAAATGTATAATGTGGAGGTAAGACACCCCTATCTCCCCTGTGGTCGGGGGTGACATGTACAAATAATCAAGAACGGCCGATAGTAAATCTAGCCCCGGGACCCTGTGAAGCAGGGGATGAAACTCGTGTTATATTTATGCCCAATGCCTGTCTCATGTTGTGGGCTGTGCCGCACACAAATCGATGACATTATATCTGCTGAGGTGCCTGACCCAACACAAGATCCTGAACTGTTTGCAATGGTAATGAAAACATCAGGCAGCTCAGCATTGCTCAGTGACAGTATGCCTTTTTTCTTATTTTTTTCAAGTTAACTTTTCAAATTAGGGAGAGAGAGAGTAGAGGGAGGGAGAGAGAGGGGGTGAGAGATAAAGAAGGATAGAGAGAGGGAGAGAGATAGATTTGAGATTGCCATGTTTCTCCAACAGACAACTTTATGTTGCTTGCTCAAGGGTGGGTTCGCCCAAGAATTTATTTATTCTTGCTCCTGGAGGTGAAACTAAAAATGTTTATAACCAAGTTTTGAGCTAAATTAATATTATAGTGAATTTGTAAAAGACTTTAATTTATATTTTATATACTGTACTTATACTTAATACCCGAGAGAGAGAGAGAGAGAGAGAGAGAGAGAGAGGGAGAGAATGAATGAATGAATGAATAATCTTTATTTTTCAAGGGTAAAGAATTGGGCACGCAGGCCCGTCTTACATTCTGCCCTTCAGAGAAAGATAAGGAGAGAGAGAGGGGGAGAGAGAGGGAGAGATAGACTGGGAGAGAGAGAGAGGGAGGGACAGAGAGAGAGAGAGAGGGGGAGAGAGACAGATTTGAGATCACCATGTTTCTCCAATGGACAACTTTATGTTGCTTGCTCAAGGGCAGGTTCACCCAAGAATTTATTTATTCTTGCTCCTGGAGAAGAAACTAAAAATGTTTATAACCAAGTTTTGAGTTAAATTAATATTATAGTGAATTTGTAAAAGACTTTACTTTATACTTTGTATACTGTACTTATACTTAAATACCTAAGAGAGAGGGAGATAAGGAGAAGGAGGGTGAGAGATGGAGAGAGGGGAGATAGATTGGGATTGATTGATTGATTGATTGATATTTATTTCAAAAGGGTTAAGAATTGGGCATGCAGGCCCGTCTGACATTCTGCCCTTTATCATACATCTTTCACTCTATTCCAGACATTCTACAAATATGCTGTTCATATAACAAACATAACTAACATTGAAGCTGAGAGACATAAAATAAAATATAACATTTACGTTTTGCTCTTAAACATTCACTCAGTACAGAAGTAACTACATACATTATAAATGACTATCTACTAAACAAAATTTCCGGGACTATTCAGAAAACAATTACTTGTATTCAGTGTCTGTAAGAGCAGCGTAAGATAACTTTTAAGTTTTATAATTCATGGAGGCATGTAGTCGACATCAAATAGATATTGGGAAAGCTTGTAGTTGTAGGAAGGAGTATAATTTATATTTGTTATATAGGATGGGTATGGCTATTGTTTGTGCTCCTTGTGTTCTGTTTAGTAGGGTATTAAAGTGTTCCCTCCATCTTTCAATTTTTTCTCTTTCTCCACTGACCAGTTGTCCATTTTGTGTTCTTACTGCACTTTCACATCTTGTGTTGAAGTTACCTGTCATCTGCTTTGTGATTTTATATATGGTTTTCATGTCATTTGTATATGCTGCTTTCTCTGCTGTTTCTGCTAAGTTGTCATAATATTGACGTTTATCTTGACGGCATGATTCCTTCACTTCTTTGTCTTTTTGTGCATAATTACTTAAAACTCATTCTTTAAGCCGTTGTGATTTGGTGTTCAGTAATTTTCCCTTGATTTCTTTTCTTTGCTCTATCTTTTCCCATGTGGTCTCGCTTATCCATTCCTCTTTTCTCCTTTTCCGATATCCCAGCACCTCTTTTGCTGTTTCCTGTAGTGGGACATTTCTGCTTCGTCTTGTAGGACACTGAAGCAGTTCTTAAATACTATTGAGAATTCATTTCTTGTTTGCTGGTCTATCAGTTTTCTTGTATCAAAATGTAACTTTCTGTGTTCTCCGATTTTGGCTTTCCTTAATTTTAGTTTTATTTTTGCTACCAGAAGGTTGTGATCACTTCCTACATCTGCTCCTTTCCTTACTCGCACATCTTGTAGTGACCGTTTCCGTGGCATAGTACAACATATGCATTATTCATAGATTTTGAGAAAGCCTTTGACAGTGTCAACAGAGATGCACTGTGGAAAATCCTAAGATGGCATGGCCTCCCCCATAAAATAGTAAATGTAATCAAAGCCCTATACGAGGGTTTTCAGTGCAAAGTTATCTGTGGAGAACATACCTCCAGCAGCTTTAGGGTACAAACAGGAGTGAAACAGGGATGTGTACTATCACCAACATTATTTATCTTGGCAGTAGACTGGTTAATGAAGGAGGCAACATCAGACAAACGCAGAGGATTACAATGGACCCTTGACACAGCGCTGGAGGACCTTGACTTTGCGGACGACATTTGTCTATTATCAAGCAGTCACAAAGATATGCAAGATAAAATAAACAAGCTAACTCAGATTGCAAACAACATAGGACTAAAGATCAATGTAGGAAAGACAAAGTTAATGAAGCACAATGTGAACAACAGAAATGTACTCAGAGTAGATAACAAGTTAGTGGAGGAGGTCAACGAATTTGTATACCTTGGCAGCAGAGTAGTAGAAAATGGAGACAGCACAGAGGACATCAACAGCAGACTTACTAGAGCAAACCAGGCTTTTGCAATGCTGCAGAATATATGGAAATCAAATAAACTAAGCATAAATATAAAAATCAGGATATTTAAGAGTAGTGTTCTAAGTGTACTACTCTATGGAAGTGAATGCTGGAAAATCACCAAAACCATAGAAAACAAGTTGAATTCTTTCCAGACTAAATGTTTACGAAGAATTAGAAAAATATTTTGGCCAAACACCAAAAGAAATAACATCTTATTAGCAGAAATGCAGATGAAACCACTGACAACAATTATTGAGGAAAGACGATGGCGATGGTTGGGACATGTGCTCCGAATGACTGACAACTCACTACCAAAAATAGCACTAAGATGGACACCACAGGGGAGCAGAAGTAAGGGTAGACCAAAAGAGACATGGAGAAGAACAACAGAAAGGATGTTGAGCAATAGAGGGCTCACCTGGGCAAGAGCAGAAAAAAAGGCGAAGGACAGGCATTTGTGGAAAACCCTTGCGGAAGCCCCATGTGCCCTGGGCACTTAAGGTTCAGAGAGAGAGATATAGGATGGGAGTGTATTCCAAAGATGAGCAGCAGAATAACTAAAGCTTTTCTTGTAAAGATCAAGTCTAGGTTTTGGAAGACATGTGTTGTTCAAGCGTTGGCTGCACTTTGGGCTAAATTTAAACAGGTTCCGTAGATAAGGTGGGGCATGCCGTGAAAGAATTTGATGTACTAACTTGGCTTTGTTGAAGAGGAACCTGTTCTTAAGGGGTAGTATTTTGATACGTTTGTGATGATTAGTTGTTTGTGCTTGATCTTTGTCACTAATAAGCTTTACTGCTCGCTTTTGGAGAGAGCAAAGCCTCTTTGTATTTGACACTGAGCAACCATCCCAAACTGTTGAGCAATAGTCTAAATGTGTTTGTATATGAGCTATGTTGTATGTCTTCCTAGTGTCTTGATCTATGAAGCGCTTAATTTTAGCTAATTGGTATACTTTTTGTGCAATGAGTTTTGTTAGACACTGCACATGAGAGTTCCAGGTCAGATGTTGGTCAATAATAAGACCTAGTGTTTTGTGCTCGCTAACGTTTTCTATCTGTGATGTTTCTGTACAGAGCCAAAGTGTTGTTTTTGTTGCGCTTTGTAGTTTCTGTCTTGTTGTTATGAGCATTGATTTTGTTTTATCGGTGTTTATAATCATGCCATTATTTTTGCTCCATCCAATTAAATTGTATAACTCGATCTGAAGAGTTGATTCTAGATTAACACAATCGTAGTCACTAGTGTAGACTGTGCAATCATCGGCAAAAAGGTAACAAGAAGAGTGTTTAAGATGAAGTGGAAGATCATTAATATAGATAGCAAAGAGCAATGGGCCTAGAATAGAACCTTGCGGAACACCAGTGTCAACTTTAGCAGAATGTGATAGAGAATTGTTGAAGAATACTACCTGTTGTCTGTCTGAAAGAAACGATGCAATTAATTTTATTAGGTCAGGGTGCAGTCTATAAGTCTTTATTTTTCTTACAAGAATATCGTGGTCAATCATATCAAATGCCTTTTTAAAGTCGACAAAGATGGCACCACATAGTCTGTCGTCATTTATGTTTACTAACAAGTTTTCTGTCATTTTGGTAAGAGCTGTGTGGCAGGAATGATTGGGTCTAAAGCCTGACTGACTGTCTATGAGTAAATTGTTCTCTTGCATGTGTCGTAGAGTTATTTTGTGTATGTGTTTTTCGAGTGGTTTTGATAATGACGATAATATGGATATTGGTCTATAGTTGGTAAGATTGTTGGATGAGCCAGATTTAAAGCAAGGATACACCTTAGCAGTTTTAAAAGCCTCAGGGAAATAGCATTTTGCAATGCACTGGTTGTAAATATATGTTAGTGTATGTGAAATGACAGGTGCAGCATAATGTAAGATCTTATTACTAATATCATCAAGCCCAGTTGTATTGTTGTTTTTTAAGGTTAAGAGTTAACTGTGAACTTCACTGAGAGAGAGAGGGAGGGATAGAGAGAGGGGAAGAGAGATAGATTTGAGATTGCCATGTTTCTCCCACAAGCAACAAGGGTTACTTGGAGAAGAGACATTATGATAGTTCTCAGAGGCAAGGGATGCACATGGAAGGAAGCAGAGAATAATTCCAAGAACAGGGATGATTGGAGAGCCTTTATCTGTGGCCTATGATCTCAGGGGAGTGAAAGGCGATGATGATGATGATGATGATGATGATGATGATGATGATGGCAAGTCCAAATAATTTTGATGGTCTCTTAGTCAGCTCCCATCGGCATGGGGGGGAGTGGTGGGGTGGCATCATCATCATGTGCCGTGCCAACTGGCGTTGGCTATTATGCTTCTCCAGAGTACACGATCCTTCATGCAGGCCATCAGTTCAGTTGGTGATCTCCTCTCACACCATCCCGTCAGACTGTCCAGTATCATTTCTCTTGGTGGCATGTAAATGTAATAAAAAACGACCGATATTAGTGCAGAGTCCCTAGTTTTCGGGGTCACTGAGATGAATAATGACACTCCCGATGCCATTTACGTCCAAGTTCAGCCCCCATCGGCATGGGGGTGGTGGGTAAGAGGGGGTGAAAATTAGGATGGGATCTCCAATTATTTTACTATGGAACCTTAACCAGCCAAAACTTTGCAATGACACAAGGCTGTATGTAAAGAGGATGCTGGCCAATGTAACTGAAGTGACTATCTTAACAGGACAAGGAGAGGATGAAGCAGTTTTTATCCCACGGATACCACTCATTCTGATGGATCTCCCTTTTAACTTTAAGAGATTGCAATTTCCAGTGAAACTTGCATTCTTGATTATGATCAACAAATCACAGGGGCAGTCTACACATTATAGACTAAAGTCTTTTACAAATTCACTATAATATTAATTTAACTCAAAACTTGATTATATACATTTTTAGTTTCACCTCCAGGAACAAGAATAAACCCACCCTTGAGCAAGCAACATAAGGTTTTCCGTGGGGAAACATGGTGATCTCAAATCCAATCCGCAGTATTAATAATTATTAAATTCCCAAGCAACGCCAGGTAATCAACTAGTTCTTTTAAAAAGAAGACATTTTATTATGGTGAAATAGCAGGGAGCTCTCTCTCTATACCTGAATAGTGTCCGTTTCATTTAATATTATGACTGAACTGATTCAGAGAAATAAATGCATCTGATTGCAACATTTTATGCAATGACCCAAAAGAGAAGATATGACAAGAAGGAGTATACAGTTTAAAAATGTTGTTAGGATAATACTTTAATTAAGGATAAATTTGTAAAGCTGTGCGAACCATAGCTACAAAAGAACATTTGTAAAGTGTGCACCACTCAAACATACTTATCTTTAAACCAAGTACTGAAGAATAAAATAAATATCCTAATAAAGCTTTATTGCAAGGTGCAAGATGAGGCTGATCTTCAGCAACATACACTCTCTTTACTAATGCAGTCACTGGTGATGTCAAATTTGGGCTACAGGCTCTGACCCAAATATCAAAGCTGAAAAGAGTTCAGAATGAGGTCATGAGAGTAGCCCTGGGATGCAACAAGCACACACTGACTGTGACCATGTGGTACTTGCTGGCATTAACAGATATCAGAGCATAACATAATCATGTGTAAGTGACAGGCTACTTCAGAGCTGTCAACAGGAGAAATCATCCCCTCATTTCAGAACTACACGCAGACAAAGAGAGGTGCTTCAAATGTGAAATGTCCTAGATGACACTCATTCATTCATTTGCATGTCCCTTGCGGAACTTTGCCTCCCATACAGCACTCCTGTAGGCCTCTCGGTTGTGAGCAAGGTGGCCTGCTGTTGTTGCATCCATTTCCAGATCATCAACGATGTCTTGCAGCCATCTTCGTTTTGGTCTTTCTCTTTTTCTTTTTCCCATTATGTATCCTTCCAATACGGTCTTCTCTAAATTATCATGACATTTAATGTGTCCAAAATATTTAAGTTTCCTCTCTTTAATCCTCTTTACTAGCCAGCCTTCGTCAATATTAAGCTCTTGTAGTGTAGATATATTTGTTCTTTTTTGTGTCCACGATATTTGAAGAACTCTTCTGTAGCATTTACATTCAAAGGCATTTATGTGTTTCTCAGCTGTTTTATTAAGTGTCCAGGTCTCACAGGCATATGTTGCGATGGGAAAGATGCATGCCCTTAAAAATCTTATTTTTGTGGTTCTGTCAGCTCCTCTCCACACATTCTTTATTTGTTTTACTTTCTGAAGAGCAATAGATGTCCTCCTTTTAATTTCCCTCATTGTATCTCCATTATTAGTTAGAAATGAAGATATATATGGAAATATTTAGATAAAATTATTTGACATTATTGATATTCATCTGGGAATAAATTTATTGTGCTTGAATATAAAAACACTCAGTTTTCATTATTTTATCTACTTTTTTATAATTAATCTACAGTAGTAAGATTATGGCATCTGGTTCTGCCTGCACTTGATTATCTTATTCAGCTTTAATGGTGCACCTCTTGGACATCTCATGATTTCTCATGTGTATCAATCCCAGATATCACTAATAAAACTTTCAAATTTTCCACAATTTCTTTTATCAGAGAAGGAGACATTTCTGACAGAAGAAACCAATCAGGACAAAGACAGACAATTTCAGGAACTGGAAGAAGAATTAGGTTAGCTGTGAGAGGTTTGGAATGTACATGATACAGTCCTGAATAAAAATTTGATATTGATTTAAGTGAGTCTCCCACGTGATTCATCCATTATGAGTGATAACAAAAAATGTTCATATTTCATGAGTGTTATTAGGTAGTGTAATAGTTTAAAATGGAATTGCCATAGACTTCATAATGAAAACATGCTGCACAGGTAAAACGGGGATTGATTGGATACATGGGACCCAACTGGAAGATCTTGATTTTGCAGATGACATAACTCTTATCAGTGACAATGTGAATTCAATGCAAGAAAAAAAAAAAACAGATACCCTGTCTTTACCGGCTAGTAAAATAGGACTTGAAATTAACATGGAAAAAGCAAAAATAATGAAAATTCTCGTTACCCATGTAGGAAAAATATACATAGAAGGAACAGCTGTTGAAAAAACAAACCAATCTGCATATCTCGGCAGCTACATAGACCAGGATGGTGACACCAAAAGGAAAGTTATAATTAGAATTACAAAAGCAGCATTGACCTTCAAGGATCTTGAGAACATATGGGATTCAAATTATAAGCACAAAATCCAAGTTAACATTATTCAATTCAAATGTATATCCACTCTCATTTATGCATGTGAAAGATGGAAAACATCTAAAGAAATAGACAAGAAATTAAACTCTTTTAAAAACAAATGCCTAAGGAAAATACTCTGTATAAAGTGGATTGAATTCAAGAACAATGCAGAGATAAGACAGATGAGCAAACAACAACCTTTCTCATGAGTGACCAGAAAAAGAAGAATGACATATGTTGGTCATTTGAACAATCAGAGAATCCCAAAGCAAGCATTGAATGGAACACAACAGGTCTAAGAAAAAGAGATTGAACACATGAAACTTTAAAGAGTACATTGTAAAGAGAGGCCAGATTAGTGGGCATAACATCCCTTGATGAGATTGAAAAGCTTGCCAAAAACAGGAAAACTACCATGCGAGCACTGTGTGACATTTACCAGCAAGGGAAGGATGTAAGATAAAATAGCTTTTATTATTAAAATATTTGCAGCTTGATTATTTTATTTATTTATTTTTAAATAAGTCATATTATATTATTATAATTATTTTTTGTGTATGCTATTGCTCAGAAGATGTCATGTAGCTTAATTATGTGTGACAAATGTTTTAAAAAATAAACTACCTTTTTCATGAATGTAATAATTAATTGTTGTTTAATGTTACAACTAAAACTGGAAGGGAATCTCGGATAATAAGATTCATAAATGCTGCTACAGGTATGTTAGAAATGAAGATATATATGGAAATATTTAGATAAAATTATTTGACATTATTGATATTCATCTGGGAATAAATTTATTGTGCTTGAATATAAAAACACTCAGTTTTCATTATTTTATCTACTTTTTTATAATTAATCTACAGTAGTAAGATTATGGCATCTGGTTCTGCCTGCACTTGATTATCTTATTCAGCTTTAATGGTGCACCTCTTGGACATCTCATGATTTCTCATGTGTATCAATCCCAGATATCACTAATAAAACTTTCAAATTTTCCACAATTTCTTTTATCAGAGAAGGAGACATTTCTGACAGAAGAAACCAATCAGGACAAAGACAGACAATTTCAGGAACTGGAAGAAGAATTAGGTTAGCTGTGAGAGGTTTGGAACGTACATGATACAATCCTAAATAAAAATTTGATATTGGTTTAAGTGAGTCTATCACGTGATTCATCCATGATGAATGATAACAAAAAATGTTCATATTTCATGAGTGTTATTAGGTAGTGTAATAGTTTAAAATGGAATTGCCATAGACTTCATAATGAAAACATGCTGCACAGGTAAAACGGGGATTGATTGGATACATGGGACCCAACTGGAAGATCTTGATTTTGCAGATGACATAACTCTTATCAGTGACAATGTGAATTCAATGCAAGAAAAAAAAAACAGATACCCTGTCTTTACCGGCTAGTAAAATAGGACTTGAAATTAACAAGGAAAAAAAACAAAAATAATGAAAATTCTCGTTACCCATGTAGGAAAAATATACATAGAAGGAACAGCTGTTGAAAAAACAAACCAATCTGCATATCTCGGCAGCTACATAGACCAGGATGGTGACACCAAAAAGAAAGTTATAATTAGAATTGCAAAAGCAGCATTGACCTTCAAGGATCTTGAGAACATATGGGATTCAAATTATAAGCACAAAATCCAAGTTAACATTATTCAATTCAAATGTATATCCACTCTCATTTATGCATGTGAAAGATGGAAAACATCTAAAGAAATAGACAAGAAATTAAACTCTTTTAAAAACAAATGCCTAAGGAAAATACTCTGTATAAAGTGGATTGAATTCAAGAACAATGCAGAGATAAGACAGATGAGCAAACAACAACCTTTCTCATGAGTGACCAGAAAAAGAAGAATGACATATGTTGGTCATTTGAACAATCAGAGAATCCCAAAGCAAGCATTGAATGGAACACAACAGGTCTAAGAAAAAGAGATTGAACACATGAAACTTTAAAGAGTACATTGTAAAGAGAGGCCAGATTAGTGGGCATAACATCCCTTGATGAGATTGAAAAGCTTGCCAAAAACAGGAAAACTACCATGCGAGCACTGTGTGACATTTACCAGCAAGGGAAGGATGTAAGATAAAATAGCTTTTATTATTAAAATATTTGCAGCTTGATTATTTTATTTATTTATTTTTAAATAAGTCATATTATATTATTATAATTATTTTTTGTGTATGCTATTGCTCAGAAGATGTCATGTAGCTTAATTATGTGTGACAAATGTTTTAAAAAATAAACTACCTTTTTCATGAATGTAATAATTAATTGTTGTTTAATGTTACAACTAAAACTGGAAGGGAATCTCGGATAATAAGATTCATAAATGCTGCTACAGGTATGTTAGAAATGAAGATATATATGGAAATATTTAGATAAAATTATTTGACATTATTGATATTCATCTGGGAATAAATTTATTGTGCTTGAATATAAAAACACTCAGTTTTCATTATTTTATCTACTTTTTTATAATTAATCTACAGTAGTAAGATTATGGCATCTGGTTCTGCCTGCACTTGATTATCTTATTCAGCTTTAATGGTGCACCTCTTGGACATCTCATGATTTCTCATGTGTATCAATCCCAGATATCACTAATAAAACTTTCAAATTTTCCACAATTTCTTTTATCAGAGAAGGAGACATTTCTGACAGAAGAAACCAATCAGGACAAAGACAGACAATTTCAGGAACTGGAAGAAGAATTAGGTTAGCTGTGAGAGGTTTGGAATGTACATGATACAGTCCTGAATAAAAATTTGATATTGATTTAAGTGAGTCTCCCACGTGATTCATCCATTATGAGTGATAACAAAAAATGTTCATATTTCATGAGTGTTATTAGGTAGTGTAATAGTTTAAAATGGAATTGCCATAGACTTCATAATGAAAACATGCTGCACAGGTAAAACGGGGATTGATTGGGTACATGAAACCCAACTGGAAGATCTTGATTTTGCAGATGACATAACTCTTATCAGTGACAATGTGAATTCAATGCAAGAAAAAAAAACAGATACCCTGTCTTTACCGGCTAGTAAAATAGGACTTGAAATTAACATGGAAAAAGCAAAAATAATGAAACTTATCATTAACCATGTAGGAAAAATATACATAGAAGGAACAGCTGTTGAAAAAACAAACCAATCTGAATACCTCGACAGCTACATAGACCAGGATGGTGACACCAGAAGGGAAGTTAGAATTAGAATTACAAAAGCAGCATTGACCTTCAAGAATCTTGAGAACATATGGCATACAAACAGATAAGCAAAAAACCAAGTTAAGATTATTCAATTCAAATGTATATCCACTCTCATTTATGCATGTGAAAGCAGGTAAACAACAAAATGAACAGAAAACAAATTAGACTCATTTGAAAACAAATACCTAAGGAAAATGCTCTGCATAAAGTGTAGTGAATTCAAGAACAATGCAGAGATACGACAGATAACAAACAACAACCTGTTTCATAAGTGACCAGAAAAATAAGATGGACATATGTCAGTCATTTGAACAATCAGAGAATCCCAAAACAAGCTATTGAATGGAACACAACAGGCCTAAGAAAAATAGATTGACCACATGAAACTCTAAAGAGTACATTGTAAAGAGAGGCCAGTTTAGTGGGCATAACATCCCTTGATGAGATTGAAAAGCTTGCCAACAACAGGCAAACTACCATGCGAGCACTGTGTGACATTTAACAGCAAGGGAAGGATGTAAGATGTAAGAAGAAGAGTTTAAAAAGCCATTATAATAGCTTTTATTATTAAAATATTTGCAGCTTGATTATTTTATTTATTTATTTTTAAATAAGTCATATTATATTATTATAATTATTTTTTGTGTATGCTATTGCTCAGAAGATGTCATGTAGCTTAATTATGTGTGACAAATGTTTTAAAAAAATAAACTACCTTTTTCATGAATGTAATAATTAATTGTTGTTTAATGTTACAACTAAAACTGGAAGGGAATCTCGGATAATAAGATTCATAAATGCTGCTACAGGTATGTTAGAAATGAAGATATATATGGAAATATTTAGATAAAATTATTTGACATTATTGATATTCATCTGGGAATAAATTTATTGTGCTTGAATATAAAAACACTCAGTTTTCATTATTTTATCTACTTTTTTATAATTAATCTACAGTAGTAAGATTATGGCATCTGGTTCTGCCTGCACTTGATTATCTTATTCAGCTTTAATGGTGCACCTCTTGGACATCTCATGATTTCTCATGTGTATCAATCCCAGATATCACTAATAAAACTTTCAAATTTTCCACAATTTCTTTTATCAGAGAAGGAGACATTTCTGACAGAAGAAACCAATCAGGACAAAGACAGACAATTTCAGGAACTGGAAGAAGAATTAGGTTAGCTGTGAGAGGTTTGGAACGTACATGATACAATCCTAAATAAAAATTTGATATTGGTTTAAGTGAGTCTATCACGTGATTCATCCATGATGAATGATAACAAAAAATGTTCATATTTCATGAGTGTTATTAGGTAGTGTAATAGTTTAAAATGGAATTGCCATAGACTTCATAATGAAAACATGCTGCACAGGTAATACAGGGATTGATTGGATACATGGGACCCAACTGGAAGATCTTGATTTTGCAGATGACATAACTCTTATCAGTGACAATGTGAATTCAATGCAAGAAAAAAACAGATACCCTGTCTTTACCGGCTAGTAAAATAGGACTTGAAATTAACAAGGAAAAAAAACAAAAATAATGAAAATTCTCGTTACCCATGTAGGAAAAATATACATAGAAGGAACAGCTGTTGAAAAAACAAACCAATCTGCATATCTCGGCAGCTACATAGACCAGGATGGTGACACCAAAAAGAAAGTTATAATTAGAATTGCAAAAGCAGCATTGACCTTCAAGGATCTTGAGAACATATGGGATTCAAATTATAAGCACAAAATCCAAGTTAACATTATTCAATTCAAATGTATATCCACTCTCATTTATGCATGTGAAAGATGGAAAACATCTAAAGAAATAGACAAGAAATTAAACTCTTTTAAAAACAAATGCCTAAGGAAAATACTCTGTATAAAGTGGATTGAATTCAAGAACAATGCAGAGATAAGACAGATGAGCAAACAACAACCTTTCTCATGAGTGACCAGAAAAAGAAGAATGACATATGTTGGTCATTTGAACAATCAGAGAATCCCAAAGCAAGCATTGAATGGAACACAACAGGTCTAAGAAAAAGAGATTGAACACATGAAACTTTAAAGAGTACATTGTAAAGAGAGGCCAGATTAGTGGGCATAACATCCCTTGATGAGATTGAAAAGCTTGCCAAAAACAGGAAAACTACCATGCGAGCACTGTGTGACATTTACCAGCAAGGGAAGGATGTAAGATAAAATAGCTTTTATTATTAAAATATTTGCAGCTTGATTATTTTATTTATTTATTTTTAAATAAGTCATATTATATTATTATAATTATTTTTTGTGTATGCTATTGCTCAGAAGATGTCATGTAGCTTAATTATGTGTGACAAATGTTTTAAAAAAATAAACTACCTTTTTCATGAATGTAATAATTAATTGTTGTTTAATGTTACAACTAAAACTGGAAGGGAATCTCGGATAATAAGATTCATAAATGCTGCTACAGGTATGTTAGAAATGAAGATATATATGGAAATATTTAGATAAAATTATTGACATTATTGATATTCATCTGGGAATAAATTTATTGTGCTTGAATATAAAAACACTCAGTTTTCATTATTTTATCTACTTTTTTATAATTAATCTACAGTAGTAAGATTATGGCATCTGGTTCTGCCTGCACTTGATTATCTTATTCAGCTTTAATGGTGCACCTCTTGGACATCTCATGATTTCTCATGTGTATCAATCCCAGATATCACTAATAAAACTTTCAAATTTTCCACAATTTCTTTTATCAGAGAAGGAGACATTTCTGACAGAAGAAACCAATCAGGACAAAGACAGACAATTTCAGGAACTGGAAGAAGAATTAGGTTAGCTGTGAGAGGTTTGGAATGTACATGATACAGTCCTGAATAAAAATTTGATATTGATTTAAGTGAGTCTCCCACGTGATTCATCCATTATGAGTGATAACAAAAAATGTTCATATTTCATGAGTGTTATTAGGTAGTGTAATAGTTTAAAATGGAATTGCCATAGACTTCATAATGAAAACATGCTGCACAGGTAAAACGGGGATTGATTGGGTACATGAAACCCAACTGGAAGATCTTGATTTTGCAGATGACATAACTCTTATCAGTGACAATGTGAATTCAATGCAAGAAAAAAAAACAGATACCCTGTCTTTACCGGCTAGTAAAATAGGACTTGAAATTAACATGGAAAAAGCAAAAATAATGAAACTTATCATTAACCATGTAGGAAAAATATACATAGAAGGAACAGCTGTTGAAAAAAACAAACCAATCTGAATACCTCGACAGCTACATAGACCAGGATGGTGACACCAAAAGGAAAGTTATAATTAGAATTACAAAAGCAGCATTGACCTTCAAGAATCTTGAGAACATATGGCATCCAAACGTTATAAGCACAAAAACCAAGTTAACATTATTCAATTCAAATGTAATATCCACACTCGTTTATGCATGTGAAAGCAGGTAAACAACAAAATGAACAGAAAACAAATTAGACTCATTTGAAAACAAATACCTAAGGAAAATGCTCTGCATAAAGTGTAGTGAATTCAAGAACAATGCAGAGATACGACAGATAACAAACAACAACCTGTTTCATAAGTGACCAGAAAAATAAGATGGACATATGTCAGTCATTTGAACAATCAGAGAATCCCAAAGCAAGCTATTGAATGGAACACAACAGGCCAAAAAAAAGAGGTCGACCACATGAAACTCTAAAGAGTACATTGTAAAGAGAGGCCAGTTTAGTGGGCATAACATCCCTTGATGAGATTGAAAAGCTTGCCAACAACAGGCAAACTACCATGCGAGCACTGTGTGACATTTAACAGCAAGGGAAGGATGTAAGATGTAAGAAGAAGAGTTTAAAAAGCCATTATAATAGCTTTTATTATTAAAATATTTGCAGCTTGATTATTTTATTTATTTATTTTTAAATAAGTCATATTATATTATTATAAATATTGTTTGTGTATGCTATTGCTCAGAAGATGTCATGTAGCTTAATTATGTGTGACAAATGTTTTAAAACATTAAACCAATTTTTTCATGAATGTAATAATTAATTGTTGTTTAATGTTACAACTAAAACTGGAAGGGAATCTCGGATAATAAGATTCATAAATGCTGCTACAGGTATGTTAGAAATGAAGATATATATGGAAATATTTAGATAAAATTATTTGACATTATTGATATTCATCTGGGAATAAATTTATTGTGCTTGAATATAAAAACACTCAGTTTTCATTATTTTATCTACTTTTTTATAATTAATCTACAGTAGTAAGATTATGGCATCTGGTTCTGCCTGCACTTGATTATCTTATTCAGCTTTAATGGTGCACCTCTTGGACATCTCATGATTTCTCATGTGTATCAATCCCAGATATCACTAATAAAACTTTCAAATTTTCCACAATTTCTTTTATCAGAGAAGGAGACATTTCTGACAGAAGAAACCAATCAGGACAAAGACAGACAATTTCAGGAACTGGAAGAAGAATTAGGTTAGCTGTGAGAGGTTTGGAATGTACATGATACAGTCCTGAATAAAAATTTGATATTGATTTAAGTGAGTCTCCCACGTGATTCATCCATTATGAGTGATAACAAAAAATGTTCATATTTCATGAGTGTTATTAGGTAGTGTAATAGTTTAAAATGGAATTGCCATAGACTTCATAATGAAAACATGCTGCACAGGTAAAACGGGGATTGATTGGGTACATGAAACCCAACTGGAAGATCTTGATTTTGCAGATGACATAACTCTTATCAGTGACAATGTGAATTCAATGCAAGAAAAAAAAACAGATACCCTGTCTTTACCGGCTAGTAAAATAGGACTTGAAATTAACATGGAAAAAGCAAAAATAATGAAACTTATCATTAACCATGTAGGAAAAATATACATAGAAGGAACAGCTGTTGAAAAAACAAACCAATCTGAATACCTCGACAGCTACATAGACCAGGATGGTGACACCAAAAGGAAAGTTATAATTAGAATTACAAAAGCAGCATTGACCTTCAAGAATCTTGAGAACATATGGCATCCAAACGTTATAAGCACAAAAACCAAGTTAACATTATTCAATTCAAATGTAATATCCACACTCGTTTATGCATGTGAAAGCAGGTAAACAACAAAATGAACAGAAAACAAATTAGACTCATTTGAAAACAAATACCTAAGGAAAATGCTCTGCATAAAGTGTAGTGAATTCAAGAACAATGCAGAGATACGACAGATAACAAACAACAACCTGTTTCATAAGTGACCAGAAAAATAAGATGGACATATGTCAGTCATTTGAACAATCAGAGAATCCCAAAGCAAGCTATTGAATGGAACACAACAGGCCAAAAAAAAGAGGTCGACCACATGAAACTCTAAAGAGTACATTGTAAAGAGAGGCCAGTTTAGTGGGCATAACATCCCTTGATGAGATTGAAAAGCTTGCCAACAACAGGCAAACTACCATGCGAGCACTGTGTGACATTTAACAGCAAGGGAAGGATGTAAGATGTAAGAAGAAGAGTTTAAAAAGCCATTATAATAGCTTTTATTATTAAAATATTTGCAGCTTGATTATTTTATTTATTTATTTTTAAATAAGTCATATTATATTATTATAATTATTTTTTGTGTATGCTATTGCTCAGAAGATGTCATGTAGCTTAATTATGTGTGACAAATGTTTTAAAAAAATAAACTACCTTTTTCATGAATGTAATAATTAATTGTTGTTTAATGTTACAACTAAAACTGGAAGGGAATCTCGGATAATAAGATTCATAAATGCTGCTACAGGTATGTTAGAAATGAAGATATATATGGAAATATTTAGATAAAATTATTTGACATTATTGATATTCATCTGGGAATAAATTTATTGTGCTTGAATATAAAAACACTCAGTTTTCATTATTTTATCTACTTTTTTATAATTAATCTACAGTAGTAAGATTATGGCATCTGGTTCTGCCTGCACTTGATTATCTTATTCAGCTTTAATGGTGCACCTCTTGGACATCTCATGATTTCTCATGTGTATCAATCCCAGATATCACTAATAAAACTTTCAAATTTTCCACAATTTCTTTTATCAGAGAAGGAGACATTTCTGACAGAAGAAACCAATCAGGACAAAGACAGACAATTTCAGGAACTGGAAGAAGAATTAGGTTAGCTGTGAGAGGTTTGGAACGTACATGATACAATCCTAAATAAAAATTTGATATTGGTTTAAGTGAGTCTATCACGTGATTCATCCATGATGAATGATAACAAAAAATGTTCATATTTCATGAGTGTTATTAGGTAGTGTAATAGTTTAAAATGGAATTGCCATAGACTTCATAATGAAAACATGCTGCACAGGTAATACAGGGATTGATTGGATACATGGGACCCAACTGGAAGATCTTGATTTTGCAGATGACATAACTCTTATCAGTGACAATGTGAATTCAATGCAAGAAAAAAAAAACAGATACCCTGTCTTTACCGGCTAGTAAAATAGGACTTGAAATTAACAAGGAAAAAAAACAAAAATAATGAAAATTCTCGTTACCCATGTAGGAAAAATATACATAGAAGGAACAGCTGTTGAAAAAACAAACCAATCTGCATATCTCGGCAGCTACATAGACCAGGATGGTGACACCAAAAAGAAAGTTATAATTAGAATTGCAAAAGCAGCATTGACCTTCAAGGATCTTGAGAACATATGGGATTCAAATTATAAGCACAAAATCCAAGTTAACATTATTCAATTCAAATGTATATCCACTCTCATTTATGCATGTGAAAGATGGAAAACATCTAAAGAAATAGACAAGAAATTAAACTCTTTTAAAAACAAATGCCTAAGGAAAATACTCTGTATAAAGTGGATTGAATTCAAGAACAATGCAGAGATAAGACAGATGAGCAAACAACAACCTTTCTCATGAGTGACCAGAAAAAGAAGAATGACATATGTTGGTCATTTGAACAATCAGAGAATCCCAAAGCAAGCATTGAATGGAACACAACAGGTCTAAGAAAAAGAGATTGAACACATGAAACTTTAAAGAGTACATTGTAAAGAGAGGCCAGATTAGTGGGCATAACATCCCTTGATGAGATTGAAAAGCTTGCCAAAAACAGGAAAACTACCATGCGAGCACTGTGTGACATTTACCAGCAAGGGAAGGATGTAAGATAAAATAGCTTTTATTATTAAAATATTTGCAGCTTGATTATTTTATTTATTTATTTTTAAATAAGTCATATTATATTATTATAATTATTTTTTGTGTATGCTATTGCTCAGAAGATGTCATGTAGCTTAATTATGTGTGACAAATGTTTTAAAAAAATAAACTACCTTTTTCATGAATGTAATAATTAATTGTTGTTTAATGTTACAACTAAAACTGGAAGGGAATCTCGGATAATAACATTCATGCGTGCTATTAGAGGTATGTTAGAAATGAAGATATATATGGAAATATTTAGATAAAATTATTTGACATTATTGATATTCATCTGGGAATAAATTTATTGTGCTTGAATATAAAAACACTCAGTTTTCATTATTTTATCTACTTTTTTATAATTAATCTACAGTAGTAAGATTATGGCATCTGGTTCTGCCTGCACTTGATTATCTTATTCAGCTTTAATGGTGCACCTCTTGGACATCTCATGATTTCTCATGTGTATCAATCCCAGATATCACTAATAAAACTTTCAAATTTTCCACAATTTCTTTTATCAGAGAAGGAGACATTTCTGACAGAAGAAACCAATCAGGACAAAGACAGACAATTTCAGGAACTGGAAGAAGAATTAGGTTAGCTGTGAGAGGTTTGGAATGTACATGATACAGTCCTGAATAAAAATTTGATATTGATTTAAGTGAGTCTCCCACGTGATTCATCCATTATGAGTGATAACAAAAAATGTTCATATTTCATGAGTGTTATTAGGTAGTGTAATAGTTTAAAATGGAATTGCCATAGACTTCATAATGAAAACATGCTGCACAGGTAAAACGGGGATTGATTGGGTACATGAAACCCAACTGGAAGATCTTGATTTTGCAGATGACATAACTCTTATCAGTGACAATGTGAATTCAATGCAAGAAAAAAAAACAGATACCCTGTCTTTACCGGCTAGTAAAATAGGACTTGAAATTAACATGGAAAAAGCAAAAATAATGAAACTTATCATTAACCATGTAGGAAAAATATACATAGAAGGAACAGCTGTTGAAAAAACAAACCAATCTGAATACCTCGACAGCTACATAGACCAGGATGGTGACACCAAAAGGAAAGTTATAATTAGAATTACAAAAGCAGCATTGACCTTCAAGAATCTTGAGAACATATGGCATCCAAACGTTATAAGCACAAAAACCAAGTTAACATTATTCAATTCAAATGTAATATCCACACTCGTTTATGCATGTGAAAGCAGGTAAACAACAAAATGAACAGAAAACAAATTAGACTCATTTGAAAACAAATACCTAAGGAAAATGCTCTGCATAAAGTGTAGTGAATTCAAGAACAATGCAGAGATACGACAGATAACAAACAACAACCTGTTTCATAAGTGACCAGAAAAATAAGATGGACATATGTCAGTCATTTGAACAATCAGAGAATCCCAAAGCAAGCTATTGAATGGAACACAACAGGCCAAAAAAAAGAGATTGAACACATGAAACTTTAAAGAGTACATTGTAAAGAGAGGCCAGATTAGTGGGCATAACATCCCTTGATGAGATTGAAAAGCTTGCCAAAAACAGGAAAACTACCATGCGAGCACTGTGTGACATTTACCAGCAAGGGAAGGATGTAAGATAAAATAGCTTTTATTATTAAAATATTTGCAGCTTGATTATTTTATTTATTTATTTTTAAATAAGTCATATTATATTATTATAATTATTTTTTGTGTATGCTATTGCTCAGAAGATGTCATGTAGCTTAATTATGTGTGACAAATGTTTTAAAAAAATAAACTACCTTTTTCATGAATGTAATAATTAATTGTTGTTTAATGTTACAACTAAAACTGGAAGGGAATCTCGGATAATAAGATTCATAAATGCTGCTACAGGTATGTTAGAAATGAAGATATATATGGAAATATTTAGATAAAATTATTGACATTATTGATATTCATCTGGGAATAAATTTATTGTGCTTGAATATAAAAACACTCAGTTTTCATTATTTTATCTACTTTTTTATAATTAATCTACAGTAGTAAGATTATGGCATCTGGTTCTGCCTGCACTTGATTATCTTATTCAGCTTTAATGGTGCACCTCTTGGACATCTCATGATTTCTCATGTGTATCAATCCCAGATATCACTAATAAAACTTTCAAATTTTCCACAATTTCTTTTATCAGAGAAGGAGACATTTCTGACAGAAGAAACCAATCAGGACAAAGACAGACAATTTCAGGAACTGGAAGAAGAATTAGGTTAGCTGTGAGAGGTTTGGAACGTACATGATACAATCCTAAATAAAAATTTGATATTGGTTTAAGTGAGTCTATCACGTGATTCATCCATGATGAATGATAACAAAAAATGTTCATATTTCATGAGTGTTATTAGGTAGTGTAATAGTTTAAAATGGAATTGCCATAGACTTCATAATGAAAACATGCTGCACAGGTAAACGGGGATTGATTGGATACATGGGACCCAACTGGAAGATCTTGATTTTGCAGATGACATAACTCTTATCAGTGACAATGTGAATTCAATGCAAGAAAAAAAAACAGATACCCTGTCTTTACCGGCTAGTAAAATAGGACTTGAAATTAACAAGGAAAAAAAACAAAAATAATGAAAATTCTCGTTACCCATGTAGGAAAAATATACATAGAAGGAACAGCTGTTGAAAAAACAAACCAATCTGCATATCTCGGCAGCTACATAGACCAGGATGGTGACACCAAAAAGAAAGTTATAATTAGAATTGCAAAAGCAGCATTGACCTTCAAGGATCTTGAGAACATATGGGATTCAAATTATAAGCACAAAATCCAAGTTAACATTATTCAATTCAAATGTATATCCACTCTCATTTATGCATGTGAAAGATGGAAAACATCTAAAGAAATAGACAAGAAATTAAACTCTTTTAAAAACAAATGCCTAAGGAAAATACTCTGTATAAAGTGGATTGAATTCAAGAACAATGCAGAGATAAGACAGATGAGCAAACAACAACCTTTCTCATGAGTGACCAGAAAAAGAAGAATGACATATGTTGGTCATTTGAACAATCAGAGAATCCCAAAGCAAGCATTGAATGGAACACAACAGGTCTAAGAAAAAGAGATTGAACACATGAAACTTTAAAGAGTACATTGTAAAGAGAGGCCAGATTAGTGGGCATAACATCCCTTGATGAGATTGAAAAGCTTGCCAAAAACAGGAAAACTACCATGCGAGCACTGTGTGACATTTACCAGCAAGGGAAGGATGTAAGATAAAATAGCTTTTATTATTAAAATATTTGCAGCTTGATTATTTTATTTATTTATTTTTAAATAAGTCATATTATATTATTATAATTATTTTTTGTGTATGCTATTGCTCAGAAGATGTCATGTAGCTTAATTATGTGTGACAAATGTTTTAAAAAAATAAACTACCTTTTTCATGAATGTAATAATTAATTGTTGTTTAATGTTACAGATGACAATGAAATGGATTCTCGGATAATAACATTCATGCGTGCTATTAGAGGTATGTTAGAAATGAAGATATATATGGAAATATTTAGATAAAATTATTTGACATTATTGATATTCATCTGGGAATAAATTTATTGTGCTTGAATATAAAAACACTCAGTTTTCATTATTTTATCTACTTTTTTATAATTAATCTACAGTAGTAAGATTATGGCATCTGGTTCTGCCTGCACTTGATTATCTTATTCAGCTTTAATGGTGCACCTCTTGGACATCTCATGATTTCTCATGTGTATCAATCCCAGATATCACTAATAAAACTTTCAAATTTTCCACAATTTCTTTTATCAGAGAAGGAGACATTTCTGACAGAAGAAACCAATCAGGACAAAGACAGACAATTTCAGGAACTGGAAGAAGAATTAGGTTAGCTGTGAGAGGTTTGGAATCTACATGATACAGTCCTGAATAAAAATTTGATATTGATTTAAGTGAGTCTCCCACGTGATTCATCCATTATGAGTGATAACAAAAAATGTTCATATTTCATGAGTGTTATTAGGTAGTGTAATAGTTTAAAATGGAATTGCCATAGACTTCATAATGAAAACATGCTGCACAGGTAAAACGGGGATTGATTGGGTACATGAAACCCAACTGGAAGATCTTGATTTTGCAGATGACATAACTCTTATCAGTGACAATGTGAATTCAATGCAAGAAAAAAAAAACAGATACCCTGTCTTTACCGGCTAGTAAAATAGGACTTGAAATTAACATGGAAAAAGCAAAAATAATGAAACTTATCATTAACCATGTAGGAAAAATATACATAGAAGGAACAGCTGTTGAAAAAAACAAACCAATCTGAATACCTCGACAGCTACATAGACCAGGATGGTGACACCAAAAGGAAAGTTATAATTAGAATTACAAAAGCAGCATTGACCTTCAAGAATCTTGAGAACATATGGCATCCAAACGTTATAAGCACAAAAACCAAGTTAACATTATTCAATTCAAATGTAATATCCACACTCGTTTATGCATGTGAAAGCAGGTAAACAACAAAATGAACAGAAAACAAATTAGACTCATTTGAAAACAAATACCTAAGGAAAATGCTCTGCATAAAGTGTAGTGAATTCAAGAACAATGCAGAGATACGACAGATAACAAACAACAACCTGTTTCATAAGTGACCAGAAAAATAAGATGGACATATGTCAGTCATTTGAACAATCAGAGAATCCCAAAGCAAGCTATTGAATGGAACACAACAGGCCAAAAAAAAGAGGTCGACCACATGAAACTCTAAAGAGTACATTGTAAAGAGAGGCCAGTTTAGTGGGCATAACATCCCTTGATGAGATTGAAAAGCTTGCCAACAACAGGCAAACTACCATGCGAGCACTGTGTGACATTTAACAGCAAGGGAAGGATGTAAGATGTAAGAAGAAGAGTTTAAAAAGCCATTATAATAGCTTTTATTATTAAAATATTTGCAGCTTGATTATTTTATTTATTTATTTTTAAATAAGTCAT